>JAMXDD010000010.1:10880982-12311784 GCA_024733475.1 Syzygium grande
ACTGAATGGGTACATTATCTCTATTAACTTTTTTTTTTGACTTTTCCCCTAGTTTCCTATAGATATGGTCCAGTAAATCAAGTGCTAAAAAAAATTCATCCTCTGAGTTTTTCTTCTCATTTCATTCAGAAAACATGGGAAAGAACTTGTTTATTGTCTTCTGGTTTTGTTTCAGCTCTCAGAAGATGAAAATACAAGGGAGGGTGCCAAATACGTCTTCTAAGTTCTAATCGACTTGTTTTTTCCTTGAAAACAACATTAAACTACCGCAATGTTACCAATATGACACTTGAATAGGTCCTACTACCATATTGTACGTTGCCATGGTGGTATCCATAGTTGATTGGACTCTACCTACTGCTCAAACTGTTAACTGTTCGTATCTTCTCTGGATGATATATTGCATGCTTCATTAAACTACCACAATGTTTACCAATATGAGTTTTCTATGGTAGTATAACCAAAAAAAAAGGTTATCTGTGGTAGGCGTTATTTGCTGATGCACGATTGTGACTTGATTTGCGGCCTCTCATGCAACAATATTGAAGGCTCTACAGGAGTCAAATAGTTCATAGCATTGCTTAGAATGACTAAGACTTCTTCTTGTGATGCTTTCTCAATCCATGTTTATTTTGTAGAGGAATTTAACCCTAGATTGAGCTGTTTGCTGTTGTGTTTGATGGTGAAAAGCAGTATAAATGTATTGATGATGCGACCTATGTCATCCAAGTAAACTCTATCAATTTTGCTGCACATCATAATTTTGGTAGCCCAATTAAATCTCTAATATATTCTCTTGGCTGTTCGATGGTTAACAGGGTCTGGCAGGATGTACCAGTCCTAGTCATGGTCAGCATGCTCGCATACTTTTGCTTTTTGGAGCAACTCCTGGTACATACATTTTTTTGAACAGTTGTTTATTCCTGAGATTAGATACCTTTGTCATTGTGTGGATCACATTATGGTGCCATATGACTTAGCAACTATTCCATTGATGGTTAATTTCTCATTAGAGTACCATCTTCAGTTGCTGTGTGTCTATAAGTTCATATGATCATCTTAAGCAGGGTAGTAACGCAACGTTCAAGACTTAGTTTGAAACTTATTGCAAACTTCACTATACTAATAACAACTCTTTTTAGTGAAGAATCTTAAAGATGTACATGAATATAAAGTTCCACTCATCTTAGCCATCCATAGACTTATACTACAGGGACAAAAGCTGCAAGTTGTTCATGGATATTTAATCTTCTCTTAGATGCATGTGCGTATTTTTTGTTCAGTCTATATGTCTGCCTTCTTGTAAATAACCATGTACGTTCAGTTTTTTTTTTTTTTTTTGTATTTCTTAACCCCATTGGTGATTGTATTTTGAGCAATGCCCCTAAAAGAACTTTTATTTCTTATTGACTCTGATGACATTATATATTTTACCCAGGTATCAGATTTGGGACCTAGAGCTCTAGCCATAGCATTGCCCTTCTCGTGTGTCCTAGGCCTTCTTTCATCTATGATTGCTTCCACCATGGGTAAGTCAAAAAGCCTTAAATTACCTACCATTTATTTTGGTAAAGAAAATCTGACATCTTTCCCACGTTTACGTACTACTACCAAATAATGATTTCCCCTTCAATGGGTGAATACATGGATCATCCTATGCTATTGCTTTCTGTCAAAGATTGAACGACTGAATAAAGTCCACATATTGTGGGTTCTCTGACACTTAGTTTGGTTTTCTTTAACTTCTCTCTTTCCAGTCTTCATGAGTGCTTTGTCTATATTCACATTTTCTTACTAGTACTTCTTGAGGATGTCTTCACCTTTTAGTCCTGGCTTATTTTCCAAGAATTTCTGTCAAAATGTATTCTGGGTGCAATCGTTTCTCATCTAGTCAGAGAATGCTAAACAACTTAACATTCTTCTATAAAACTCTCTTATTGCCATCTGCTTGATCTTTCTTTGAGTTTAAGTTGTGTTCTGCTGTCACAAGGCCATATAGCTTATCCATTCCAATTGGGTATTGCCAATATTTAGTAATTACTACTGCTTACTTTTCATCTGCATTTTTGTCAGTCCCACCTGTTCACTTGTATTCACTTTGCTTTTGTTATAATGCATTCCATGGAATTTTGTATATATAAAGCGATTGAAGTGGAAATTGTAAAGTGATGAGCGGCTCTCTGAGAGATTTTTTCAATGGTTTCTTTTTGTTTTTGGTTTTCATGCATTGTTGCTTATCAAAATTTGGCTACTATTAGTAAAACGAAATGTATATACATTTTCAACAAAGTAGAATGGGGTTCTAAAGAATATGAGGACTCTAGAAGATTCTCATATGCTTTTAAATTTATTTTTCGATCTCACAAATTGCTCAATGTATTTGTATTCTTACTTTTCCTAATCTTGTAATATTCCAATTTTGATATATATGGCAACACTGTACCTATATACAAAAACAAAATGAGAGTATGGTTGTTCTAGGGTGATGTGGTCTTCTTAAAAATTGTGAATTTATTTTCCAATTTGAAGAGGTGGAAAGAATAATGTTAGTTTTTTCCTGGGAAAATGGTGTGTAATTTACTCGATGTATTCCAAACTTGAGTTCTTTAAATGTTTTCTAATAGTGAACTAAAAACTTTAGATTTAGTTATGCCTACTTTTTAATTATAGATGTTACTCTTTTCAGATTTTGCGCAATAATAAATTCAATTATATTATGTATTTTGGTATCTTGCCTAACCTAAGTTCAACCGCTTATGATGTTTGATGATGAACTTTACGGCAGATGTGGTCTTTATCTATGATAATCCATGGTATATTATGCTAAATATTACACATCAACATTTGTAGTTTACCCTTGTATATTTTCATATAAAAAGTTATAATATGATAATCATAAGGTTTTTGCACCCTAGCACTATCTATATGAGGTGTTTCGTGAACGATTATTTAAATACAATTTAAACAATCAAAGATGGTCTGTTTGATTGTTAACTTAGATTATTAAGATTACCAAGATAAAAATGATTAGAAGTACAAATTTTGTCTTGTCAACTTATGTACACTCTTTTGATAAGAATAAAATTTACTTAAGAGACATTGCATGGATTTGCCATTCTATAGACAAACTATTTGATTTTTTTAAGCCAACAAGATCTTTGGACTTTCTTAAGCCTAACCCATCTGAATTTCCGGTAATATTCAAGTAAATAGTTTAAAAGCGGAATATGGGAGGTGACTGACACCCCAGTTTTTTGCTCTATTCAGCATAATACTACTAAAGGTCTTATTCTCAAACTTTTATTTTACCTCTCTCTGTTTTTGTTTACTTGCTACAGCTCTAACTTGATTCCTGTGTAGTTATTTGCTGTGACCTTTAACTCATAAATTCAGTAAGTTGGACGTCCCTCCTGCAGCACTATATATCCTTGGCTCTAAACAAAATTTTGAGTTCATGGATGCACTGTAGCAACAGGTTTATCTATCACAGCAAAAGACCATCACTGCCCTTGCCTGATATAATGCAGAAATCTTAGTCAAACTCTGTCAGCTTTGTTTGTGTCGTTTTTTAGGTCTATTTTTGTTTCTGCACTTCAGAGTGTATAGCCTCCCGTAGGAGTCTCAACCTTTGACTTTCGGATATTTGCAGTGAGCAGGGGTTATATCTGGGCATATGCTTCGTTTCAGTTTGCCATTGTGATCCTCTTTGCTCATATCTTCTATAACGTGGTGAGTGAAACAAATTTAATATTTACTTTCTGCATTCTACTTTTGTATCTTAACGTCCCCTGTAATTCGTCGCTTTAACTCGATTCTTCCTGCTAATGCAGCTTAGTGTGAACGCCATTCTCTCGGTCCTACTGTCCTCATTCACGGGTTTCGGGATTGCAATTAGCACTAACTCCCTCCTTGTGGAGTACCTTCGATGGAGAATGAGCAGGCAACTAAGACCTCATCCTAATAATCCGAACAGAAGAGTGCAGGAGCGGCAGCATTTGCACCCTCCGCAGCATGAAGCACGCCACGAACAACATCTAGAGCACTCACAATGGCATAATCACCACATCCATCACCAGCAAGATCGTCAAAACCCGCACCACCATCAACTTCAACGAACAGAAGAACCGAATGTAGTTTCAATCGATAGATCCAATCAGCAAGAAACGGGGATTCAGCAGAGCACATAAGTCCCTATCACTGGGTCGAATGCTGGTTTTCATCGGGAGGTAGAGTTGCACGAGGTCTTCAAATTGCGAATGGTCAAATTATTTCACTGTTTCCTGAGAAATGGGTGTTCAGAGCTTCTAACCACACATAATGACCTGTGAAGCACTTCACTATGAAGTACAAAATACAGAAGAAAAGAAAAGATAACTATCTAAATCGAATCTGTACAAATTAGAGATGATATGTGCATGCGGTCTTTGTATTCTGACAAAAGAAATCTGATAAATATCTTTGGTCAAAGAAGCAAATAGATCATGAAATTGAATAAACATAGAAATGATTCAAACAAGAAGCCCAAGGAAAGCAGTTCGGTTGAAGAAGTCGTAAAACGGTGGACTGCACTCCAAAGACTTAAGGAAGAGAAGAATCCTGTGGATTAACAAACAATGTGGCCAGGGATAACCGGAGTATAAAAATGGGAAATAACCTCCGTATATGATATGTTTAGCTCGTGTAAGTAAGAGAATTGTCAGCATTGCTCGACTTGTAACTATTTATTCGTGAGGGACTACTCTTCGTTTCTTCATTGCCGCGAGGCTTTGGAGAAGACAGCTTGGTTTTATGCAACATCCATCCCAAACAACCCCACTTGGAAGATCTGTAGGATGGGACGCCGTGAACCTCATATTCTCGAGATTGTACAAATGGACTCATTCCCTAAATGACGCAGTGGCAGCTTGTTAGTTTCATGTAAATCTGTCGAAATGTAGTCACTAGGTCCTACTGATGTGATCCTATATTGGTGTGTCCACTCTATGCTCGTGTCATCCCGGTGCCAAGGTCCCTTCAAGCTCTAACATTCCTTACATGTCAAGTGACAACGAAATGTCCGAAAAATTATGGGATCTCGATCAAGTAGAATTCCTGTTTGTTGCGGTCGAATGAAAGCATCTTCTCTCTCCGGGGACCGTTTGGTGGTGAAGATCTGTCGGGCGCCCCAGTTTTAGAGCTCCAAAAACGAACACGGAATCATTGGGTACCGGAGGGTGAGGAGGGACATTTCAAGTTCTCCGCTCTTTTTCTACAGTCATAAAAACTAGAACCCCCATTATGCCGTTGCAAGTCTTTTTCCAGAGTCAATGGCGTAGACGCGAACTGTCTTGTCTGTGTTTGTGCAATGATCGAACCCCTATTGTGTCCGTCATGATGTCACGAGACTCTAGCCATTGTAGCCATTGGCTACCTCAACATCTCCTTTTGTAACGGTGTTAACCGAGACTCCGGAGATCAGTTTTCTTGAAGATCGATTCGAGAAATTTCCATCTCCATAGAAGGATTTACCTGCCATAGCTACCCAAATCGACGAATGTCGAAATCAGGAAGTCTCGCTCTCTCTCCTTTCAGCTTCATTTGATAAGATAATCCCATTTATTGAGAGAGTTAACGTTGAAATGCACTACCATGGGTTCTTCTTCAGATGCGAAAATTTCGACCATCAATGTTGTCTTTCCAGACTCTGGAGACGAACTTGTAACGCAGCAACGACTTTGGCGAGACTTTTGAAAGAATGTTGAAAAAGGATAGGATGTGAAAGTACATCCATGCTCGTCTTGTGATGGGGACTTCCAGTCTTGCAATAGGTGCTGAACTTTCTTAAAATTCGAAAATTTTCCACTAGATTTAGTTATGACCCTCAATTTGTACTCCAAACTTTATGAAATTCTTCAGAAATCAAAAGGACCACAATTAATAAGAAAATTAGTTAATTTGGAAACTGTAATCTTTACAAAATCAATCATTTGACCCAATAGTTATTAATTTCTTAGAATTAGAAGTTCTTCCTTTAAAATGTACTTTGATCCTCAATTTTTGCTCCATACTTTGTTAAGTTCTTTTAGAATCAGAATGATTGCATTTGTTTTATGCATAAATCAAACCCGCTAATTAACTTAATTAATGGGATCACATTCCCGTGATGATTCATCAGTCAAATTGCTAATTATTGACATGGGTAAATTACTAAGATAGCAATGCCATACTTTCATGGACAATCTAAAACAAGAACATTGTAACAGAAACCCAAGAGTAACAATCTACTTTCAAAATGAGAAACCTGCTAGAGAAGAGAGAGAAACCTCTTTGGAAACATGTTGACCAGGGGCGAACAACCTTCGTGTCCCGCCCTCGGGCCGGCTAAAAAAGACCTTCAGCCGACATAGTCAACGTGAAACCCAACTGCAGCATGGTCCGACAATTACCCAACTGCAGCATGGTCCGTCCATTGTCAATTCAACATCGAATGATGACTAACCTGAATCCACTGAAACCAACATGGGGATGACTCCTGCATGCTGAACTAATACATGTTCTAGACTCTGTTTCGAGCAGGCACAGAGACTGTCAGCCAATACAGCCAACGTGAAACTACTGCAGATCCACCAAAACGTGACTAGCACGCCATAGAGATCGTACTCTGGAACAAAGTACTCAAGTACTGCTTGTTCTAGACTCTCTTTCTCTGAGGTAGATGTGTTCACACATTTAAAAAGAAAGTCTTATCTGATTTCATTTGCTTCTCTTTTGGAAATGATTTGAAGAAATAATCAAATTCTTGGTCAAAACTAAGATACATTCAGTACATTAAATCACTTTCTGTCTACTGAAACTACAGTGATGACGATAATTAGACGAGATCTACAATTCAACCCCCCGGCCTCATATCCAACCAAATGGCGCATGGGCGAGAAATCTCCCATAGAATTTAAGAATGTTCTGTTCAAAATTTTCAGGAGAAATGACAGGTAATCAGAGCTCCCCAACCTTATCAGCGTACGCTTCTCGGGTTTGGCTTAGTGATGGTCTCAAGAAGCCTGTACATCCAACGATCAAGCATTCCTGTCGATGGGGTAAGAAAGAAATAGGCAGACAGAAGGTTAGGCAAATGCATCTAAAAGGAACTGTCAAACGCAGGACAGTTGAAGAAGAAACATCAACGAAGCACTACTTTCATGCATAAATTGCAGGCACAATTTCAACACCAGTTAATTTCCATAAGTTACGCATGATTTATTACATCAAATATTACGTATTCACCATCATTAGCAGCAATACAACGAGGAAGAGAAGAGTTTAATATCTAGCTAAGTCCATCACTTTCCATGCTTATCATATTTCCAAGAGAGCCACTCTCAAGACCTTAAGTTGATTCTATAGCAACCCCATTCAAATTCCAGTCCAAGGGTACTCATGGAAGTTATTCTAACCCACATCAGGAAGAGGGCGAGACCTACCTGTCAAAGCAAACGTACCGCCAAGTACAGCACAAAGCCGAGTGATGAAATGAAGAAAACTACGACGTTCTTCTCTGATAGTCACAGTAATGGGTGATAGATCATACAGGAAATAGACCGCTGAACCAAGAAAAAGCAGAGAAGTTTCATTAGAAAAGAATAGAGGAAAAAGGCAAGATTAATATCTACATTTGAATAGTCACAAAATAAGTCAAATGACATTCCTTGAGCACAACACAAGCTCACACAAACGAAAGGATAGAGGCAAAAGAAGTCTAACCTGGCCATGTCCTGTCAAACTCATTCATTGGCGAAAAGTATTCTGTAACAGAAAATTGATTTGTCGGCAAAACCTCTTTTGAAATATATCTATATTCAGTCGGGACTATCTGCAATGCAGTTACAGAAGTGAGCACAATTAATAGTCTAAAATAGGGCTATAACATGGAAATGCTTATGAGAGAAGTAAGCTTCCACGCCACAATTCTGCACTTTTAATCTGAAAAGCTTTCCACTTAATTGGCTATTTCATGGAGAGAGGACACATAAATATCACCTAGATAATTCAGCACTTCACAAGAAGAAAATCCAAGTAGTAGAACAAAAGAAGACTCGAAAGAATGAAAACCTAGGATGACAACAGCACCAAATAATTGACAGTGAAAACTTAACCTGACCCTTAAGTGTATAAAGAGCCACATGAAGACACCCCACCCCCCCAAAAAAAAAAAAAAAGAAACACACACACACAAAAAGGGGTAATCAAGTCAGACAATACAGACAAAAGTAAGATCTCTTTCCCAGGAAAGACAATTTTTGCTATCTTGATTCTAGCTTCTACTTCAATTTTTCCATGCTTCATGTCAAGTCATTTCACAGCCTTGACCCCATATTAATTCTAGTTCCTGCCAAAATGCTTTTATACCTGATGAAAGACATCTGAAATCCAGACTCCGTCCAAATTGAAAGGTTTATGGGATCATACCTTAATATAATACTTGAAAGTTCCGCTCGCCTTATGTAGAATTCGCACATTCCCATCAAGTGGATTTTGGAGTCCCGGATACTTTGGGCCAAATGACAGATCGTGGATGATGTGACTAACATTTACATGCATAGCTCCTTCAAATATCTGCACTAACATATTACTTCAGCTTGGGTAATACTGCTAAAGCTCCAAAAAAGAGCAAAAGAAAACAGTCTCTCAGCTAATAATGTTTCTTAAGGCTCAACAGAAGCATCTAAGACAACTTGTAATATAAAATTCAACCCACTCTCAAGTTACAGCTTCAAGCTTAACATACACCAACTAGGCGATTGTTGGAGTCGACCTACATCAGACTCATTGCACAAAAGATCAAGTATGCTCTAACAATCTTCCTTTCTTCTTCTTCTTTTGAAGTTTTACATTAGGATACAATGGAAACAAGAAAAGGAAGACTCGTCGAACAAACTCTAAACATTTGAAGAGAACATTAGGTTATGAAGGTACAATCTCAATAAAACATTCAATTAGAAAGGTTCTTAAGTAGCACGAGCAGTTAATAGAAAGATCCTCAGAAGCCCACCCACAATAACAAAGTTACATTTTTTATCCATCGACTTACCTAATTGTTAAGTGCATTAAATATCCTAAAAATTTAAAATGAAATGCAATCGAGTTCTAAAACTTTCAAATAGTGCAATCAAGTTCTAAAACTCGTTCATTTGTACAATCACGTACTTCGTTAGCTCTGTCCAATTGATTGATGAAAATTCTGATGTGAATTTTTTTAACATATTTTGATGACACATGGTGTAGATGTGGCGTCAAAGGGTGCCATGTCAAAGAAAGGACATAACTAAAAATTAAAAAAGCCAAGAAAGAAAAAAAAAAGAAAATCAAAAGGAAAGCCAAAGAAAATGAATATGGAAAAAGGAAGACCACATATGGCCATGAGTGATGGTTGAAGAGGCACCAACGCCATCCCGTCTTCGTCGATGAGGGCCGTCGACCCTCGCCAAGGCGTTGGCATGGGCCATCGACCCTTGCCCAAAGAAGAGAGGATAAGCCAGATCCAAGCGCAGCCATTGCTGCCAGCGTCCAATTGAGGTTGACACCACTCAATCCCAACCTTGTCAATGCCTAAAAACCGGAGTTCAAGCAAGATTAGGGTTGGGCTTGCTTCATTCCGACAAGAGCCGAGCCTTGAGGGGCCAGACCTGGTCTCCCTCTAGCTTCGGTGCCGCGCAATGGCGCCTACAAGACCACACTTGCAAGAACAGTTGCTCAAGCTTTTTCCTTGAGCAAGATTGGATACGGTCAATCTCAAAAATCTGGAGGGAGTTCAGTGGAAATGGAAATGGCAATGGCAATGGCAATTTGCTGGTGGAAGATTTCTCTCGTGCTCCATCTCCAAGCAACGCCTATTCTGGTGAATATCAACATTAGGGAAACGGAAATGGTAATTTGCGGTTTTGTTCACTCAGAGCCATCAATCTCTATTTCTGATGAACAATGATGGAGGACAGTGGCCTCAAGTAGCAGTGGTGGCCTCGCCCAGATCTGGTCGACCTCTCTTCAATGGTCCTCACCTTTGGCCGGCAAGGGTCAGACCCTCGTCGGTGAAGACGGGGTGTGGCGGCACCCCTTCTCAAACACCAACTACGGCATTATGAAATCTCCCTCCCTTCGTTCCGCGTGTCCAGATTCAAATTTTCATCTCTTTTGAAAATTTTCACTTTCCTTGGGTTTTCTTTTCTTTTTTTCGGTTTTTCTCTTTGTTTTTTTCAATGTTTTCTCTTTTGAAGATAGGTGAGATAAAAGTTGAAAGCAGCCAACCAATAGAGCGAACAATTACATCAGAAATGGGGATAATTTCTTTAAACTAACTAAATATCAAGATCTTAAAACCATTAGGAGTACAGGGATATTAAAAGCCTAGAAGGCTATTACAGTAAAACAACAAGAACTGCTGAAAACCAAAGCTGACCTATGGAGATTATCTCTCATATGAGGAGACAGGGGGCAACACACTTTCACATTTTAAACGTAATTCAAAACAGATATAATATAGATTCATTTGCCAGATTCGCTATTTCACCAAAAAAGCAGCTGATTATTATTATTGTTAAGAACCTACAGTAAGTTATCACAATTTTTTCTTTTAAAATTCGTGTGATTTAGGGTAAAAATTAACTTTTTTGATCATATTATTCAGTAAAATATTTTGAATCTATGTCGAACTAATCTGCCATGACCTCCTGTTATAAATCCATCGGGACCTTTACCTAATTATAGACACTATTTTCTTGACACAAGCAATAGTAGACATGCAATCATTCATGCAGTTGTTATCTCTCTAAGCTCTCCTCAAAATTCAATTCAGTAACAAAGTTGAGTGTTTATGAATCTAACTTGACTATGAAAAAACTTTAAACCTAATTAAGTGGTAAGCATCTTATGTTACAAGCCCCACAATCTCAACAAATCAACCATCCTCAATTTTACCCACATCTATTTTAAGCATTAGGTTTCACAAAATGTATAAGAGATAAATCTAAGATAAATATGAAGTCGAGCATATACAGTTGACAGAATACTAGAGATCAATGTCATAGAAAAGGAAAATGAAGAAGCGGCATTACCATCTGAGCAACAAATATATTCAACCCATGAACTGAAATGTGGAAGTTTCCAGCAACCCTTTGCACATCCAGAACTCCATACACCTGGAAAAAGTGTCAAGGTAATGAATTAGCTATTGCATATTTGGAGCAGAAACTACCAGCAACTCAACTTTTGTCTCCTTTTAAACTAGAGCCACACTTAATTAAATGAAAATGTATGCAAAAAATTCAAAGTAAGGACATAAGTACCCGACAGCCTTCTTCATTTGCCAATGCTTGCTTCACCTTCTTAATCATTTTCTCTGCAGTCTCATCAAAGCCATGGCCATGAGTCTTTTCATCTGATTCCTTGTGATGATCCTTACCATCATCTGGTCAACGTTTTCTAAATGTTATAATCGTACACCCTCTTGATACACATTAACATGTTAAAATAAAAAAGCAGCCTTATGAGCTGCAACCCATAGTTGGTTGACAACCACAGAAGGATGTAATGATACACGAACAAAACCAAAGAAATTATTCTTATCTAGAGGGTAAAATAAACTAAAAAAGAAAAAAAACAAGGCCCATTCAGCAAAATTTGAAGTCAATAGTTATGGGATGGAATTATGTCTAAATTTCTTCAAATAGACTACTTTTATCACAACCGACTTTCCTGAAACCTAATGAAAGAAAATAAACCAAGTTTCTTCTATATCAAAAGTAAACCCCTTCTCTATATGAGGACTGTACAAAAGCTAGTTTATCCAATAAAAAGAAAAAAAAAAACCTATCAATTAAAGGAGCGTCAGCTTAATAATACTTTTCAACTTGCTCCTAATGGAGTCTAATACCTTCTAGATACCTCACTAGTAGGAAACCTCCGAAACGAGCCCATTGGCAATTAACTTTTATTAGCCTGATTAAGGGACGAGTAATTTGAAGTAGTGATTAATTGAGTAATCGCTTGGTAACTTCGCAATCAATGGTCTGATAAACTCATTAATCACTTGTGGTGAGCCAACATTTATCATGCAGGTAAGAAATAAATAAAAATGCCTCAAAACCATGATATGAGACTACAGCCTTGAGAGCAACTTATGCTCTGAAAGCTTTTCTTTAATACATGAATGCTGCAATTTTCTTTGCCTATCTTCCTGTCTCGGTTCTTATTGCCCTTACTCTCCCTGTTTTGGCAAAATTCCTATTCTTGGTCCTTTGGTAAATTTGTTTGCTGTTCCGTTTTCTTGCCTTTCACATTTTCTGCCTCTCAAATCAAGCTAATCAGGTAAATTGTATATCTCCTTATTGTTGCTCCAACTTTCTTCATAAGTGAGGTAATGCAAATATAGTTTCTTAGGGTAAATCACGAAACTGGAAGATGAAAGATATGGTCAATGGAGAACTATTGAAAGGTAAATCATTGTTCAAGCCCATCGATTCATCTAATGAAAGGATTTGTTGATGCCAACAGTTGAAAGAGCAACCAACGACAATGAAGAAAGTTTGGTGGTTGGCATCTAGGATAAACTGCCATTGTAGATACTGCGGTTAATCCTTCTTGTATGCCATTTGATAATGCTATACCCTAAATATGTGTAGTGAAGTATAACGCAAAATAGTGATTAATAATACACTATCGAGAGGGACAAACCCTACATATGACATCGTATACAACCACAAAACAGAACTGCACCTCAGAGACATTCCCAGCAAACAGAATTTAGAATAAGTGACAATCTACGCCACCTGTGGACTTATTACAAAAAGAGCAGCTAAAAACTTAATATTGCGCCCACAAAATGATATTCACACCAAGGATTTTACCATGTTTATGATCTTCATGCTCATGATGTTCATGCCCCTTCTCCACAAGGTCCGACAAATACTCCGTACCAATTATCTGGCCATATTTGTTCAGTCGAAGCTGCAAAACAAGCACAACACATCCATATGAATATAGGTGAAAGGACTATATTTAGGCTCTCCACAGCAAACACATATCACATCCTACTAAAACAACTTTCGCAACTGCCTTTTCAACTTTGAGAGGTAATAACCCCACCAATATGAAATTTGAAGCTTCACAAAGACACCTAGGTATGTCCACAGTATTGTGGTGAAGTGCCCATGTCACAAAGCATGTTAACTTTCATCTGTCAAAGAGAAATGTTTCCTATAAAGGGCAGAGAATAATTATTTGACCTAAATCCATAACCCCTTTGTTAAACTGAGATGGTATCTAGATATGGGTAATGGTAGAAATATTGCCTCACTGACAAATGACTTCCTTAAAATGTGTTCTCTTTATCAACTATTGATGCAAGAAAACCTTTTAACAATGAATAAACAAAGAGCTCTTCGTCAATAGTTTTCCTTACAGTCGAGCCAAACTGCAAAGCAATTCTTCCATTGCTTTTCTCCTGATTTCTTCATATACTTAAATGTGAAGTAAAAATTTGAATGTCCACAAGTGGTGGAGAGCTGTTGCCAATCCAATCAGTCAGGGAGCAGAGAGTTAATCATACATTAATAAAGGTCTCCTCATATTCCTCAAAACTTGTGGATGAGTGAGTAATTATACATTCAACAAGAGATAACGCACATAGCATTCAATCATCAATCAGCTCAAACCAACAAAGGGTTTCAATATGGAGCAAGAATACATTACTTTCCAAATGTTAGTATCGAGATCCACTTCATGCTTCCCCGACATGTCAATAGCATCAACACTTACAACTGCATGAAGCCAAAAATATAAAAAAAGATTAAAACAAAGCCTACGTATAGATAAGCTGACAGAAACTGCTGATGTTTAGTACGAACCATCACAAGGCAAAGATGGAAACGTCATATTTATGTGAATTGGAAGTGTTTCTCCTCGTTTCAGGTCCACTGACATCTGCCACACACGCGTAACCAAGTAAGGCACCAACAACAGATATTAGAATCACTTACCTTCCAACACTAATTTTTGCAACAATATCTAGTGCCTGGACAACCCTAGAAACTTCAATCTCGAGCAAGGATACACCATATACATATTATGGTGAAAACATACACACTGTGAAAAAAGCTTCATGATTAAATTCCTCTCTTTACTCTCTACAAAACATTGGAGAATAGAGCTAAACCATCCTTTTCCCTCGTTCTCTCTAACCGCATCTACCGATTTAAGGATTAGAATGTCCAGAGGCATTAGCAGAACAATCACAAACTATGAGAAAAATAAGAACGATGCTCTAACATGAACTTCAAAGTAATAATCAAAGCTATTCCTGTAAAGAAAAAGTGATTTATACTCATTTTGCATCATTCATAACAAAACAAAACAGATGTTACAACTATGCACAGAAACAAGTGCCAACAATCCTCAAGAAACTTAAAGACGTCCTTCATACGCATGTTCCACAAGAAAAATATATGAAATCTCATGCACAAATTGCCAAAAGTAACTCTAACAACAAAGTGGTTTTTGCCTAAAAAACTCAGGAGAAATATGCACTTATGGTCATCTCATTGGCAACCCTCAAAAATCACAAACGGTTGCAGAAGAGCAGACAGACACTGTTTGAAAACTTTTGACTCAGAAAAATTAGACAGCAAATTGACACGGGACAAATGTCAGACTACCGAGAGGCAAAAGGAAAGGGCGTGTAATGCTGTCAGGATGAACATGTATCAAAAAAGGAATAAATCAATAGCATGCTGATGTCATTCATGCCCATGAAAACAAAACAAATAAGTTCTGGTCCCTGGGCTTCAGCACTTATAGGATGTGCTTGAGAGTTCCATGCATAACTCAGTATGACAGATTCCAAGAACCACATAAATTCTGTCAATCCTGGACTGAAACATCTGAAACTGGCCTAAACCCCAAGCATGCAACATGCTCGAGCTAGTCACACATCCCAAAAAGTTGCAGCATCGGTATATCTACAAGAGAAAGAGAAACAAACCTGATGAACTGTATACGTGGTAATGTAATATCTCAGCTCGTGCAAGAACAATGTGGCCATTATTGTGAGCCCAATGACAGAAACTACAATAACATAAAGGAAAAGTCTCGAGTTACAAACATTATCAACCGTCCATATGGAGGATCAGAACAACCAACCAGCGATGACAGTTATCAATCCTTCATATTATAGGGAAAAGCATCAGCCATTGCCAAAATCGCATGTTTTAAATTATCCACCGCATAAACTTAGATGAATATGACGGTTAAATGACTTATTGACAAGATAATCATGAAAGGCTGGAGATGTGTTTAGAACAAATATAGGATGGTCTGGAAAGAAGGCACAATTTCAGACAATCTTCAATATAAGCTTTCAGAATGCAGTCGAATTCTTTTGGACTACAATGAAATAAATATCACCAATACTCGTGCCACGGCTAACAGCCAGCAGAGCTAGCTTATGGGTGGACTAAGAAACTTAATTTGAAATCCTCAAGTAAACCTTGATGTTGGAGGACCAATACTCTACGCTCTTCAGCTCCTTCTACACTCACTTCGCGTCCTTTTTTATGTTTGAGAAAAGACTAGCAACAGAGGAAGGTAAAAGAGGAAATAACAGGTTGGTGACACCTAATCAACAACATATTTTGCTTTTCTCGGGAACCCATATAGTAGAAGCGAATTGACTAATAAACTACACGCCCCTGTGAGTCCGAAACCCCTGCCAAAAGCATCCTTAAAACTACTAAATCCCTATCAGAAAGAACTTCAAAAAAGACAGATGCAAAGAGGAAGTTGCATTAAGCCAAAAACAAATGGGCCCTCAAATCTCGGCAATTTGCTCCCCCGCCCTATTCAAGCGGCACGCCCTCCAGGACGGGCATCGAAAGTTAGGCCCTCGGCAAATCCCCCCCCTTCAGCACACAATCGCAAACGCCCCCGCAATCGCAACCCGCAATCGCAATCAGGAAGAGCCGATTCGACCCCCTTCCACACCAGTCACAGACGAACCCGCGAAGGCCCCGCCAAAAAAAAAAAAAAAAGGGGCATTCAGTCTCGCGAACAATCCCACCGAAAACCGAGAACAGCGCGGCCAAGCGCGAGTAAAACCCCGAAGAAAGGAACCCCAAAAAGAGCAGCGACGAGCGACGGCTCACCGAGAGCTCCGGACTGCGTCTTCTGCAGCAGGTGCTCCTCCGCACGCGGGAACGCATCGAGGCTCTTCAGAGCTTGCCTGACCCCCATCGGTTTTTCCCTCCTTTTTCACCGTCGATTCAGCGCAGAGGAGATCTTCCGGAATTTCAGTTCGCCGCCACCTGAAAACGCCGATCACGAGACGCTCCCGTCATTGGCCCATTCAACAATCCCCCCCCACAAAAAAAAAACGAAAGCAAAGAAAAATCGAGCACGAGACGATGACGGAATCGATGCAATCGGAAAGCACGTGAGCTCGTACCCGACGAGTCGCGGTCGTGATCGCGGTCGGCAAATGCAGAGAGAGAGAGAGAGAGAGCGAGAGGGAGATGACGACGGAGAAAGATAGGTGGAATCGGGTCAACCAGCTACGGACCGAAACCAGAAACTGCAGATTTCGCCGTTTATGTTTTTATTTCCGTTATCTAGTTATTTATTTAGGAAGACAATTGGCGTTTTCCTTTTCTTTTCTTGCTATTTCCTTCTGCTTTTTATTTATTTTAATTTTACATCATCTAGCTATTTATTTAGAGAGTGAGTTGAGAGTTAGAGTATGACAGATAAAAAAAAAATTGAGCATGTCCTGGCCCTCACCCGCGGTCAGCAAGACCCCTGCCAGCCTCACCGGCCGTAATTAAAAAAAAGAAAAGAAGGAAAACAGAGAAAATTTTAAAAATTAATAAAGTAACAAATTTTTCTATGTCGGTATTGGCCGTGTCACGTAAGGTCAACGTAGACTGTGCTACGTAAATTGCCGTCATCCGTGTCAATGATTTCCGGCCAACATTGGCCGAATGGATTCAATTGGGAAAATGTGAAAAATATTTAGGACTTAATTAACACGATTAAATAATTTATGATTAAATTGACAAAAATTAATAAATTGAAGATTTTTTTGGTAATTTTCCTAAAAACATGTGTTAACGAAGGTTCCTATAAAAATTGGATGACCACAATCAAATCTTTTTTGTTTCCTGGCCAAAATAACAAGCCCTTATTGGCTCTTGACACCCTCTTATCACTATAAATTGACTATATTGCTTTTTGCGAGTCTCACTCTCAATTTAAGATTATTTCTTACATCTTTTGTTTCAATTTTATAAAAAGGCAAAACTACCCACGTCCCTTTAAAACAATTTTTTTCACCCAAACTGCTTCTTCCACGCCCATCGCATTTTAGGTTTCCTTCATGTTTGTTTTCTTCTAAACTTATTCCACCAACCTAGATAATTCTCATGATCATGAATTTTTTTATTTGATTTTCGGTATAAATTTACGAGAATTTACTCAAAGATTGTTGTATTTTTTTTACAATATAGTCACAATGGAAGACAATATTGAAGATGACCCAAATTGCTTGACTATATCCATTGTGATTGGAGGATAGAAATGAATCATGTCAGCAAGTTCATTTGGAGAAAATTATTCCTTGATATATATTATTTTAAGCGAACAGTAACTCTCTCATCAATATAATTAATAACTTTTATTGTATTTTGAAGATAATTTTCTTGTCATTGATGATTTTATGAAAATTCTGATGCGTTCAAAATGGACAAAAAAATATATGTTTTCAAATGGTTTGAATGGGTTGTCTTATGATGCTATTACAACTGCCATAATTTCTTGTCAACAGCTAATTATATCACATAATCAAGGCAAGATAGTATTATATGTAATAATGTTATAGGGAGCATTTTCTTTTGCATTTGCATGATAATAATGGATGTTTAGAATTTTTTATGTACTAACTCTGTCAAATTTTTAATTTTATTAAAGTATCTTTTAAAACACGATGGAGCGATGGCATGAAAAATAATTAAAAGTTAGACTATTATATTCACTTAATAAAATGAAAGTCAAGCAGTTAAATACACAGATTACGTCATGACACATATTAAAGTTATAATTAAACGAAATGCATACTAAAAATTTGTAGATTGTTTTTTTTACTCTTGCTTGCGCTTAGGTTACTTTTCAAATAATAGTTTCTCGGCACAAAAAAAAGATCATACAACTCATTAACATAATAATTAGTTAGTCATCTACTAAATAAACTACTTTTGACACCAACTTATTCCAAGTGGAGAAAGAAAAGAAGGCAAAAAATCTTAAATCAAGAACAAATCTCATATTTAACCTAAATAAATATTGTTTGAGATGATCATGGGTAGCTGAAGACAATTGAAATAAAATATTAAGTAAAAAAAGGATAAGAAATCATCTCAAATTAAAAGTCGGATCGGTAAAAGATAATATAGTCAATTTAATGTGATAGTGAAAATAGCGAGCCAAAAAAAATATTTTTTTTGACAAAAAAATGAAAATGGTATTTTGATTTCTCTCTCTACAAACAAGAAGGGGAACGAACTCTAGTTGCAGAAGAAGAAGAAGGAAGACGACACCAACCCCAACAACCGAGCAGAAGAACAGCGGTCCATGCCTGCCGTTAGACATTAGTACGAGAAAACCAGGAACCGCCGCGAGCGTCGGGGAGGATATGCCGGTGCCCAAGTGCGCTTGGGTGGGGATCACCTCAGTTTCGGTCGCTCTCGTTGCCCTTCTCATCAAGATCAACCCAACTCCATTCTCCTTCTCTCGACAGGTCCGCATTCTCTCGCTTGCCATCTCCCTGCTTTTCTTTACTTTTCTTTCTTCCTTTCGATACTCGGGGTCATTTTGAGTTCTGGGTCTCCAACTTTTACTGTCCAACGAACGAAAGTTTGGATCTTTGACTTCGAACAGCTCTCCAATTGCTCAAGCAATAGCTGAATTTGAGTGGGACTGGTTGATTTCTTGTGGCAACGGTGGTGTTCATCTTGGAGGCTTTTTTGATGGGACTGTGCTTAACGGTGCTGTTATTGAATTATTTGTAGAGGGTGTTCACGGTTGAAGAACTAGCTCTGTATAATGGGACTGATGACGCTTTACCTATCCTTCTAGGAATTCTGGGGTACTCTCTCTCTCTCTCTCTCTCTCACACAGACACACACACATTGCAATTGTATTTCTTAGAGTCTCAGTTTCTCTGATGTTGTATCCGAAGGAATATACTCGTCTATTCAATTCTTAATGAATATCAAAACGTGGGATTCTGCTTATTTATAAAGAAAAGGAAACGTGGGATTCCTCAAAATTGTCATGTTATGTTTCCTCTTCAGCATCAACCGATTAAACTTGGGTTCAAAACATTTGTCTGGCTATCTGGTGACGATGATTCTCTACTTACTACAGGGGATGTTTGTATGATCAGATCGGATGAATAGCTAGTTTCATTTTGTAGAGATATGTTGACATCATTCTGGAAAATCCTCTTCTATTATACTTCTTGAAATCATTAAGTTTGAGAACTTGTTATGATTGCTCAAACAAAGGAATTGCCACTGTGTTGGGTCTTACTTTTCCTTGAAGAGCAGGAGAATTATGATATAATTGGATATTAACTAATAATGAAACCACTTAGATTTCTATGCGTGGAACAATCACATGCACTTTGCTGAGAGAATGAGACAATGTTTCAAAAAACTGAGACGTGTGATTTTGAGGATTTTTAATGTAGCAAACACAGATAGGAAATTTAAGGAATAGCTTTTCTCATATCAAAATCAAGAAGCATGTAGTTTGTGATGCTGATTTAGTATTTCCTACTTATTTGAGATTGGTATCATGTTATCTTGGACCAGTTCAGTGTTTGACGTAACAAAGGGAAAGTCACACTATGGCGTGGGAGGAGGCTACCATCATTTTGCTGGAAGGTATGTGATTTGATTTGGGTTCTGTATCTTGTTGCTTGTGGATGCAAGTGTATTGGTCGCTGCTTGTAGAAGAAACTATCAACATCAGGCAATATTGGCTATTATTGTTAACTTACATGATGAATGCATTCAGGGCATCTGCAATCATATAAAGGGTATTACTTTAGTATCTTTCAGAAAGAGGGGAGTCCATCTCATTTCTACCTGAAGACTGTACAATTGAGCTACTTTAAAGTTACGTTGTTAATTATAGTAGGATTGAATTATCCAGAGAAAATTTAAGGCAGAGCAATCGCATTTCGTGTGTTGAGGTTTTTATCTATTGGCATATGGTAGGTAGATTTCATCATTTTAGCATATATTATCATCTAATCTCCTTACAAAAATTGCCCTTAAGGCTGAAGAGTAGAAAGATTGTTTATACCAATGGTCAAGGGAACTCCTTGATAATGGCGGAGCAGAACTCGCAAAAGGATAAGAATTTGCAGAAACGAAAACCTCAAGTATATCTCTTATTGAAAATTTTCTGGGTTAGTTCAATACGTAAATGATATCAAATGATTCTCGCTTTTGTGCACTGATTCAGACTGGCTTGTCAGGGAAATCCACATTATCTTCTTAGCACAAACCTATGTAATTTACCTGTAAAGTTGGTGTTTCTATTGCTTTGATCATGATACTCGAGAGCTCTATTTGTTATGGGAGTTATTGGTAATGATACTGGATGCTCTGGCAAAGTCTGCTGCAATTCTTACTTTTGGTCAAGCCTCTAATTCAGTTAATACCCTATCTGTTAGCATTTTGCTATAGGATCTTGAATTTCTTTCACCTGTGACTCACGTACTGATGTCAGTCTTGACATGTTGCCTTGGTCAACTCAGAGATGCCTCCCGAGCATTTGTTTCAGGAAACTTTACAGGTAATGGTGATCTTTCCTTTCAGTATGAATACTGTATTGCAGTTAAATGAAAGAATTCACAGGCAAAAGATGGGATGGTGCCCACATAATGAAAATTTTGGGTTCTTTTGACCTCTTGTCTTCTTTCTCATCTGGTATAAGATCTCATGATAATAAAAAGCAAGGCATTCCTAAAGGTAATGATTTATATCTATTTCTTTTGCCTAAGAGAGGATAATAAGTCTAACACTCTATGTGGATAATTTGTATTTTTAGGCTTTATTAACTCTGCCTTCACTATGTAGGGCCTTAACTGTTTCTCTTTCAAGTTTCAGTCTGTAGTTGCACAAGTATCGGTTTGGTTTCTTCATTCGCAACCTCATCCTCATCTGAGTACTAGTCTCAGTAAATGACATAGTTTATGGTGTCTAAATTGAGAGATGATAATTTGCTTTGACATATTTAAATTATAGTTTCCAAAACTTCCAGATCTATTTACATTTATCTTCGTGCGTTTATATTGTTTCATTAAGGAGAGGGACTCACGGACTCGCTGCGTGATCTATCCAGCTCTCAGGTAATTGACATTATTTTGGACTCCAAATTGTTGTCTTGTGCTCCTGAATTTGCAGCGACTCACCTTGTCAGATAGACCTTTGCTTTAGCTGGTGCAAGTGTAGCTGTGCTTAAGAAGGTCTTTAAGGTTGTGTGATTGGCAACCAAAAGGACACGAAACAGAAAGGACTTTAAGACGAGCATATGAGCATCGGGCATTAAAATTCAAATATAGTCAAAATCTTCTACACATTGCCACAGTCAACACTTAGTTGCACCTGTATTGTTGCATGTATTATTGCAGCTCACAAATTTTTCTTCTGTTTTTTATTAACTTAGTTTAAAGCTATCTGATAGCACCAAAGTAATTTTTGGGATAAAAAAATAAACTTTGTCATTTCCTCAAATATGGTGCTGCTTTAGCCAGAAGGTATGTTTTATTGTAATCTTGTTAACTTGAGTTGCCGAAGACCTGTATCTTACCTAAACCTTACTTGATGAGGGATTGGCTTCATTGTTGCTTGGGGAATCTATGCAGACTTGTATGCTACAAATATCAAACTAAAAAATCATGTCACCATCCATGCTTATCCGATAGTTGTCATTCTTTGATTCTACTTTGCCATTTTATGCAGGTGAAGAGTGTAGTTGATTGGAGGGACTTCTACTTTAGAAGTTACACGTGAGTTTATTATATGCTACATTCTAATATTTACTAGTAGCTTCTTAGTCTGTGCACTTAAAGTCTGCATGTATTATAGGTCGAGATTTTCCGCCATTACATACTTATTTTGATAGAAGAATGAAAAGCCATTTAATCCAAAACTTACAGAGAGTGCTTTGATGCTGAGAATTGAGGACTCGGGGAAGCTTATTTGTTTGATCAATTTACTTTTTTTTCCCTAGGAGGTATATTCACACCACTTTTATTTTGTAGAAAAGATTTTCACTTGAATATGACTTTTGTAAGAGGGTGTTCAAAAGGTTCATGTGGCTTGCCGAGTTTTATATCTCACGGCAATACTTTGCTTGAATGTCTATTTGGAGGTCTCTCAGTAATTAAGAACGAATTGACCTTGGCCCTTAGGTGGGTTCAAGAGGTACTCTCATTGTCATCTTTTTCATTTGGAACGGAAGAGGTGAGAGGTAATGGCTTGAACCTTGGCCCTTAGGTGGGTTCATGGATCAAGAAAGTGGGTAATTGTAATTTTGTAAAATGCAGAGATTATACCCAACTTTTGTTGTCTAATGTAGTGGTCACCATAATAATTTCGGTTTAATTAAACCAAAAGTTCTTTTGTGTGGAGGTCTCTTATCTATTTTCTTTATGTCATCAGATATGTAGGCAAGTTAGTCGGCCGTTATTATGACAGCCAAGGGAACCCCACAAAATATTTGAAAGGAGTTGAAGCTAAGGCCGCTAGAGGTGCGCAATTAATGGAAAAGCAGAAGAAAGAAGAAGCTAAGCAGCCTAGTTGCAATTCCAGATGGAGTCAGGACGAGGGAGGACAGGTATGTCAAGTTGGATGACTTCAGATGTCTACTTTAACAACCTCTAGACCATGATACAGATTCTATTTCTTTGTGTGCTGTGTCGGACGAAAGCGCACATGTCATCATTTTTGCAATACCCATAGGCATTTCAATCCGCTGAAGCGTGCATGACTGCTTGCACATCATTTCTGATGATCTAAATGTTCTGTTTTTTTTTTCAACATCTGTCCTTATTTGTCAGGTTTGGTGTGACGTTGGCTTCCCGAGATTGGTACAGAGACCTCAAGAGATTGCTTTGACGGGGAAGATGAGCAAGCGTTGCGCCTGCTTTACAGAGGACCAGCTGAAGAATCCAGGGTTGGAAGTATATCAAGGATGTGACTACCTTGCTAAGACCTGCACTGTCTGAGTTGGGATTTTGCATGAGCCGTCCATAACAGATGTTTCTTTTTGTAGTGTAAACATTGAGCTTGAAATGTTCATGACGCCATAGAAGATAGAAATGTCTACACCAAAGCACATATATTGCTGCCGCACATCAATGACGGGTTTCTTGAAAGAACAAAAGTCAGGATTTTGCACTCACTTGAGTTGAATTGATAGTACATCATATTGTCTCTACATGTTAACTTCACTCGATTAAGTTAGTTTGCAACGCCTGCATTTTGCTTGGTCCTATAGTGTTTGGTGTTGTTATTTTCACTCTTAACGGCATGACCAAACTGATTAACAGCGTTTTTAAGATTGAATAATTCTGTGAGGCGTAGTTGAAGCACAATGAAAACTACATAGGCAAAACAGGAGAGTCGGAAAGTGCCATGGGCCAAACGAACGGTGAATGCGATGTGAAACTGGCTGCATAACATCGTGCTGCTCTACCTGGATTAATCTGACTTTACCGTGACTTGTTTACCTTCTTCAATGGGTTGAGAAAGGACTCTGGAGGGGACTTCAGGACGTAATGTGACATGAGTAAGGGTCAGATCCCAACACTGGATGACACCATGTATCCAAAGACATGATATCCAACTATCAAAACTCTGAGTCTCGGCAAGTTCTAAAATAAGTGAGGATGGTTGCAGACACAGCAACTGGAGAATCCTAAGAGCAAAGGTATTCGTCCAACAACCGAATCCTGTCATACAACACTACTTTGCATGTACCCACAATGTCGAGTTTAATAAGCCATTTCAATTATTAAAAGCTCAAGCTACTTCCAAATAGGCATGAAACAAACCTTTACATTAACATTCAAAAGCCACTTCTCTGGCTGTAGTTTTGAGGAAAGGAAGCAACATGTCGGTCTAATCAGCAGAGTTTTTAGAAATTTCAAGGGGAGGAAAATCATCAAATTAGAGCAAGCATAAAGTTCCTTAAACGTATGCATGAGAGCAATATCAGACAGTAGAATCCCATCTTTTGAACAATCCAGTGTGACAGCGAAAAGAGTTACTTTCTCTGCCACATTGTTATTGCCTTCCTCTCCTCATTGTTAGGAGGAAGGCAATCTTTGGCCCAGTGCCCTGCCTTGCTCATTGTTATTGCCTTCCTCCCCTCATTGTTAGGAGGAAGGCAATCATTTGCCCAGTGCCCTGCCTTGCTCATTGTTATTGCCTTCCTCCCCTCGTAGTTAGGAGAAAGGCAATCCTTTGCCCAGTGCCCTGCCTCACCGCACTTGTAACAAGAACCAGGTGCAGATGACTTTCCAGTTCCACTTGAAGCGGAAGAATAGTCAGGTGCAGGCAAAGAGCAGTCCTTCGCCCAATGTCCCTCCTCGCCACACTTGAAACAGGACGATCCACTTGGTGTGCCATAGCTTTTGCCGCCCATGTCATTGAAGCTGTTATAGACCTTACCGGCACTTGCTGGAAGACTAGCTACCGCCGTATGGTAATTGCACCATTTGAAGTAACCGCAGGAACTTCCCTGCATGAAAATGGACAACAGCTAAGATTCACAAACCACAAAATTTTGTCAAAAGTACTCCCATGAGTCCCGAAAGTAATATGACACTTTATGGAAGTTCTAAATAACCAATTAGGTGATGCTAATCAGGCTGCCGCCATCAACTTCTATTGAAGATCTGAAAAGAGTCCAAGGTCATTCAACAGAGCCTCAACAGTGCCAGTAGAACGAAAGACCGATAAAACTGCTAATATCGCCGATACCAGGACTAATGTTTCACAAAAAAAAAAAAGCCGACCGAATATTTGTAATATCAATCATTTCCTATTCTCAAGTTGGAACTGCAGAACAAGTCCCCAAGGTGCTTCTATTTCCTCCCACCTCATATTTTGCTGT
This sequence comes from Syzygium grande, assembly GCA_024733475.1. Classification (NCBI taxonomy): domain Eukaryota; kingdom Viridiplantae; phylum Streptophyta; class Magnoliopsida; order Myrtales; family Myrtaceae; genus Syzygium; species Syzygium grande. The sequence continues at coordinate 10,906,189 of JAMXDD010000010.1, forward strand.
CTGCTCAAGTGGGATTAGGCACATCTTGTGTCATGTTGGAGGAGGACATACTGCAGGTAGGGGAGTAACTTGTTTTGAGATAAAAGTGGAACTTTCAATTGGAATGTGCAAAAATCTTTAACAGGAGTTATCTGACTTGTGGTGTGCAAAAATGTTGAACAGGAGTTATCTGACTTGTGGCCATTAGGCTGATGCAGAAACTGGTGAAAGAGTCACAAGCCTCGCATCTACGACACAGTGAAAATAGCAATGGTTTTATCCAAGTTCAACTCAAAACTCCAGAAAGAACAATTTAATGAAGAGGGAAAAAGAATGCAAAAGCAGAGAAACTTTACTATGTGAGGGAGACTATTGGAAATCTATGAGGATTAAACCTCTGAGTGATACCTGATTGGCAGGACACCGATAGAATTGCTGCCCCACATTTTTCCCCGTTTTTGCTGTTAAAATTAAGCAAGACCCAGCCCCACATGGGCATAACAGATCTGGAAATTGAGAACTGCTGTGACTATCAAAAGACATATTGGGCATGTAGGTTGCTCCAGAAGCATTATCGCACCACTCGAAGAAACCACATCCCCCATTTTCCTGTACAAAAGCAACAATTAGTCCACAAAGTAATGACAGGAGCTCAACTGTCAGATTAGAGACATTCAAGATATCCTTAAAACTTGCTTCTGCCTAAACGACAATATCTCCACTGAAATTACTTAAATGAAAACCAAGTACACTGCGAATATGTGTGCTGGCGTAACACTTGAGTTATGAAAAGAAAACGAGAGAGGAGGAGACTGAAAGGACAAAAAATCATGACCCTTTTAGTGCAAAAGGCAACAGAAGCTTTCTTATTTCTGACAAAAAAAACACACAGAAGCTTTCTTATACAATCGAGCCAGACCCTCTCAAGACAGAAGCAACCAATAGGATGAAATAACTTGCCAGACCTCTATCTGTGAAATAATTTCATGGATTGAGCCAAACTCTTTTTGTATGAAGAATATGGTTCACGGCTAATTGAGAGATCGATAAACATTAAAGGGAAGCAGAACTAATGTAGTCGGCCATTACTCAAGCTAAGAAACAACAGTCACTCAGCTACAATGAGGCAAGGTTTCAATGGGCAACAAATAAGCTCTTCAGGAATCAGAAAATCTGATTGCAGTATCTATTTTTCGGCTACTTTGGCAGAAATTAATATAGCTGTTGAGGACACTGAGACTAGTGTTTCTCCCATGATTTTATCAAACACAAATGAGAGATGCACCAACCCTTCCCACAGTCGATGCGGACTGGTTAACTCATTTAAGTTTTTGGCCATTCTTTTATCTTCTTGATTGTTCAGTTGAAATGATTGCAGTAGTACACAGGCAGCACCGCATTGATGCCATCTTGCGAAAGATTTGTGCCAAGTGATCAGATGGCAACATTGCAGATTGTTGCGTGATTCTTGTAAAGCTTCCCGAATCATGACTTGTAACTGGAATTCTCGAACTCCCTAATTGAGAATTTTTACACCAAAATGCCGTGCAATGTTAATGCTAGCCACAGTTCCAGCTTCTCTCAGGAAGGAACATACACGCTTTCAATGAATAGCAAAATCATTTCCGCATAGACCATATCGAGTGTTTGTAGGTTCTAACACTCTTAGATCATCAAACATTCAACATAAATCTCCATTCGCTGATCAACATTCCAGTATGCGAAAATCAATACGCGTACCTCTCTCACAGGGCACTTGTAAAACCTTCTGCCCCTATTCTTCTCCGTATTCGCAGTGAGAACCAAGCAATCGCCCAGCCCGCAGGGACACGCCTTCTGAGGCTCGCTCGATGGCGCCCCTCCCCCGACCGGAGCACCATCGCAATCCCGCGCCCAGTGCCCTAACTTACCGCACTTGAAGCACGCGTTATCCCCGCCGCCGCCGAGCCCTAACCGATCGCCGCCAACATTAGCGCCGTCGGCCGCGACGACCTTGAGCCGGCTTCCCGCGCCGGCGGACTTGCTCTGCCGCTCGCGCCAACGGCCAGTCGCGTCGTCCCCCCTCAGAGCAGCGAGGTACGCCCCTTCGACCTGCGGCTTGACTTCTCCGGCACCATCGGCGGCGGTGAAGGAGGGCCTGGCGCGCTTGGCGGCGGCCTTCGAGGAGAGAGCGCGGGATTCGGCGTCGGCGACCTGGGAGAGGAAGTCGTAATCGGCGTCCTCTCCGTCGTCGAGGTCGATGATCTGCCCGAGCTCTCTCTTCATGGTCTCGCCGGCCGGACGGGAGACGCCGCGATCGTCCGCCTTTTGTGATTTTTCGAATCTCTGCATCTGTTTCGGGTTTTTCGTAGCTCCACTTTTCTGGCGCATCGTCTTTCCCGCCCCTTTCTTTCGATGCGTTTACCAGCGTACGGCCGTAGACATACGAATCCGTATATTTAGAAGTATATATATATATATATATGTTTTTTCTTTCTTCCGCCGAATTTAAAATATTATGCGATTTCGAAAAGATTACGGAGAAGTAACATATAAATCTGCATGTCGATATTTATTTATTTTTTCAAATTAATTATTCTCGTATAACTTGAAGTTAAAATTGGAACTTAAACTAACCATTCGAAGAGCATACAGGTGACAAGTAAATGGCCTATCCAATATAAAGTAAAAAAAATTAACAGAGTCATTTTATTCTATGACTTAAAAGGATTTGCAAAATAAATCTTTGAGACATGAATGGTGGATGATAATAAATATTATTGGCAATGTGTTGGAGATATGGTTGGAGATATAAAGGGATTTGATTGTGATACCGATTCTGATTACGAACTAATCCATACGGTCAATCCATAATCGGTTAAGTAAAATAGGAAAATGTAATTTTGTATATTCCTTTTTTCCTATTTCCGTCCTTCTTCCTTGTACTATAAATAGACTTACGTACATGCGCACAAATTAGAGCAATACGATAAATTCCTCCAGTATTCTTTAGTTTTTGTGAAAAAGTTAAAAGAATAAGATAACAATTGCATAAACAACAAAGTAAACACATCAAAAGAAAGTAAGCCAGGTGATAACTTTGTAAATGGTACAACAAGATAATAAGAAACCTGAAAAGTTCTAGAGAGAAAATCTGAATTAGCCACGACTCACAATATCAACGGGATTAATCTAAAATTGGCATGAATTAATTCATTTTAATGTTTTTTCTATTACAATAGAAGAATTTCAAGATAATAGCTAAAGGACGAGCATATTTCATTCAATTATTTGCGAAAAAATTGACAATAGCCGAATAATAAGTAGAGCTATTTAGTTTTGGATCTAAAATTGATATACTGCTTCCATTTGATCATAGAATTGAGATTCAAGAACTCATTGATGGTTCCATCCATCGATGTAATTCCAATTGCCATTGATTAAAATCTTCCCAATCCTGTCACCTACCAATAAGAAGTTGGTCTTTTTACTGTGCACAACACATACTCCAAATACACCACCTCTTTAATGTAGATCACAAACCCGTACAAAACAATAAAGGTTTAAAAAAAAAATAGAGACATTAATAGTACACTGGACTGAAAATAGACATGAACATATGCACGCGAGCCCGTAGAATATATCCAGAAATCATGCGTTAGAACCTAGGAGAGAAAAGACCTGGGTGCACAAATATGGTTTTGAACTTGAAGCCATGTTTGGAAAAAATAGTAACATAAAATGAGGTTTAAATAACTTTGATTTGTGCTGTCTGACACTCCTACCAAAAATGTCTAGGAGAATTGTAGAACGAGTGGGGGACATTTTTAATAACTATGTGGTCTCAAAATTGTAATACGCAACGTGTATGTTTTGGAATTAGAGGAAAGTTATGAATGGTTCTCGTAAACTTCCCGAAAGAAAAGATAAAAACATTCCATAATTATGTATAGTCTAACATAATTTCACCCTCGCTCGTTTAATTGGAATAAGATAATTGGAATTAACTATTTGGTAATCGAAATGGTGAATTACCATGTTTAGTAGTGGATTGGAATCGGAAATTCCTCCAATATTCTTCAGTTTTTGTCAAAAGCTTGAAGGAATAAGATAAAAATTGCATAAACGGCAAAGTAAACACATCAAAAGAAAGTAAGCTAGGCGATAACTTTGTAAATGGTACAACAAGTTAATAAGAAACATGAAAAGTTTTAGTGAGAAAATCTGAATTAGCCATGACTCACAATATCAACGGGATCAATATAAAATTGGCTTGAATTAATTCTTTTTTCTATTACGATAGAAGAATTTCAGGATAAGAACTAAAGGACGAGCATATTCCATTTAATTATTTGTGAACAATAAGTAGAGCTATTTAGTTTTTGATCTAAAATTGATATATTACTTCCATTTGATCATAGAATTGAGATTCAAGAACTCATTGACAGTGTCTGAATGGTAAGTCCTCCATCCATCGTCGTAGTTCCAATTGCCCTTGATTAACATCTTCCCAATCCTGTCACTTACCAATATGACATTGGTCTTTTTACTGTGCACAACACATACTCCAAATACACCACCTCTTTAATGTAGATCACAAACCTGTACAAAACAATAAAGGTTTAAAACAAGAAGAAGATAGAGACATTAATAGCACATTGGACTGAAAATAGATATGAACATATGCACACGAGCTCCTAGAATATATCCAGAAATCATGCATTAGAACCTAGGAGAGAAAAGACCTATGCACAAATGTGATTTTGAACTTGAAGCCATGTTTGAAAAAAATAGTAACATAAAATGAGGTTTGAATAACTTTGATTTGTGCTGTCTGACACTCCTGCCAAAAATGTCTAGGAGAATTGTAGAACAAGTGGGGGACATTTTTAATAACTGTGTGGTCTCAAAATTGTAATACGCAACGTGTATTTTTTGGAATTAGAGGAAAGTTATGAATGGTTCTTGTAAACTTCTTGAAAGAAAAGATAAAAACATTCCACAATTATGTGTAGTCTCACATGATTTCACCCTCGTTCGTTTAATTGGAATAAAATAATTGGAATGAACTATTTGGTAATCGAAATGGTGAATTACCATGTTTAGTAGTGGATTAGAATCGGAAAAATTTGAAAAGATAAATTTGAGCAGAATTCGTGCAAGGTCTGTGCCGAATTTGTGCAAGGATCGTGCAGGATTTGTGCGTGAGTCGTGTAATGTGTCGTGTTTTCATGTGCTTGAATGGTTTCTATTTGGATTTTATTTCAAAAATTTGCTCAAGCTAAAAAAGGATTTAGCACATTTGGGTGTCGTTACAATGGATTTAATCAACTAAAGCTAGTCGGAGTGGCTCCCGGATGAAGTGAAACTACCATAACCGTCCTTTGTCACCAGGAATCCCCTCATCCATTTCTCCTATGGCTTTCTTGTACAGGCTGCAATTCTAGAGAACCATTGCTGTATTTCCAAACACAAAATCCACCATGCCTTATACATTGCAGTTGTGATACAGCTGAAGACCAATGTGATAGCGTGTCTTGGTATCTCAAGAAGCTGACCTGAAGAACGTCGACTTTCTGAGCTGCTCCGAAAAGCCACGGCTTGATGCATGCTTGGCCCCGCAAAATTCTCAATGGCGATTCCCTTAGCAAAAAATCCATTGGCCTTGATGGTTATAAAGAAAATGACACTAAAAATTTGCTAATTTAATTACATATCCTTTTAGAATTGTACCCAGGATAAAGTAATACAGTGCTGCTAGCATAACGCGTGTCTAAAATTGATCAACTGGCCAAAAATTTCCCTTGCTATATAATTTTGGCCCAGACTACAGATTTCTCACAAAAAATGGGCAAAGAATTATAAAAACTATAGTCCAAATTAATTATCCTCATATAACTAAAAGGCAGAACCGAAACTTGAATTTTCCATTTAAGTTCGTACACGTCACATGTAAATGCCCTATCCAGTACAAAATAAAAAAAAATTAACAGGGCAATTGTTTTGCTATAACTTTAAAGAATTTGCAGGAAAAATCTTTTGAACTTGAAAAATGGGTGTGACTTGATAAATTTAAGGTGTAAAATCGATATTATAAAATATGTATTGGAATAGGTGTGAAATCTATATTAAACAATATGTATTATATTTCAATTCTCAATTAGAGACCAAGTGTCATTGAGTATATGATAAGTTTATAAAGAAATGTTCTCAACATTTATTTATTTCTATTTTTGATATGGATGACAGATGATATAGAGATATAATTTTCCCATAAAAAGTTAAAATAATAAGGTAAGAATTGCATATTAAATAAAGATTTTGCGGACATTAGAGTGGTTTTTCTTCTTCAGTTTCTAAAAAATGAAAGGGTGTACATACGAGTCATGTACTAAAGTAATAAATACCTTAGTAGAAAAATACAGTATTAAAAAATAATGTAAACACCCCTAGGTCTTATTACTATAACTAAAGAATGTAAGTATAGGTGATAATTTAGCAAATGGTGAAACAAAATATCAAGAAACATGAAAACTTCTAGGCAGAAATTCCGAATTAGTCGGCGCTCACAATATCAATTTAATTTAAAAATTGGCATGAATTTGTTCATTCACATCCTTTTTCCTTTACAATCAATTTTTTTCCTTTAATAATTAAAGGCCGAGTTATGAAATAAATTAAACAAATTCATGCCAATTTTTAAATTGATCATACTAATTTTTTGAGCCATGACTAATTCAGATTTTCTCCATAGAACTCTTCATGTTTCTTTATTATTTTCTTGTACCATTAACAAAGTTCTCACCCAAGCCTACTTTCTTTTTCTTTTCTTTTTTTATATCAAAATGGATCGGCGTGTTTTATTGAGACTCAACATGACCAATGTCTCGAGAAGCCTGCTTAATTATTCAACTTAAGGTGAAAAAGCGCCTTTAGAGGTTGGGAACTCGGGATGATGTGTTGTGGTTGTGTTTGTAATTCGTGTATCTTGATTCTGATTCTACCTACCAAATAACTAAATTACACTAAAAAATATGTCAATATTGACATATGAAAGTAATCATTGTTATGTTGGGTCGCTCTTTTATCTCGTGTCACGATAGTACAACTCACAAATTATGAGTTTGTCCGGACTAGCTCTTTACTTTTGACTCTCTTTATTTCTTTCTTTCTCATTTTTTTTTAATAATCGAGGTATCTACGTGGCCGTGACGATGACGGCGATTATAAACCGTGACGATGACTCGATTATAAACCGTGGTGATGCACGACTAGTTCTCGAGTGACGCTAGCGCAGGACCCACCATCACGGCGTCACACTTAAGAATCCCTAACGACTAGGCTGGGGTTTGAACTCTGATCCCTTCGTGGGGGGACCAGAAAGCAAGTCAACGCAGCCGCTGCGGGCGATGGTTTTCTTTCTCATTTTTATATTATACGTATTTTGACTTTTTTTAGTTTTAAGTATCTGAAATTTTGATCATATGTAAATGTCAATTCAGAAAACGTACATATATTTTATTATATCGAATCGTATTGGAGAATTAGATGAGAAAGTAAAAAAAAATTATTTTTGACTTTTCACGAGTCCCACAAAACAAAACCCTAGTTTTAGAAAAATGAACGATGCTCAGTTTTCACAGTTACATTTAAAATATTTAGAAAATTCCCTCGCTCTACAGCACTCCTCAATTAACATAATAAAAATTTAAAAAAATTCACACAACAGGATTAATGAGAAACGAAGCGTTCGAACCGAATCGACCCGCCCGGCTTGATAAGATAATGCAATTCGATTCGATTTTGCTTTGCTGAAAAGAAAAAGAAAAAACATTTCAGTTTGACCTTTCCTTAGTCTTTGCCCAATCACTCGGACCCGATTCCTTGGTGTTTAAGCAATTCATGTTTTTTTCTGGAATTTCTTTTTCCTAAATGTAGTCCCTTTCAAAATGCTAGGCAAATGTCGTATACGCTGACGAACATAGCTCCCCTCCTCGTACGTTGAGAAAGACACAAGAACGTCCTCGGAAACCTACCATGCACAGGTCTTCCTACCAAGCCGTTGACCACCACAAGTAAGATCCCAATCTCAAGTAATTGAATTCCTTCATACAAAAAAATTATGTTCGGAGCTGATCTCCTACTTGGCTCGGCGACGGACGAGCCCGCCGGCTATGATTTGCGAAACCGGGCAGATCACGGCTAGGAGCGGCGGCTTGAAATGGCGAGCCGTCTGCGTTCGTCCGGCCCCGCGAGGAATTCGAACTTATGTCGGATGCTTAGTCTCTGCACTCGAGCCCTTTTTTTCTTGATCACCGAATCCAAAGCGCGGATTGTTATTTATTTCTACCGCGGCAGATGAGCTTGCGCAATGTTGAAAATATATATCGAGTTTGAGTCCGGAGCGAAAATTTAAATTTAAAAAAAGAAAGAAGAAAAAAGAATCAAGGGTTAATACCATGAAAAACCTTAAACTGGTGCACTTGTGACAGATTTACCCCAAATTATTTTTTTGACCATAAAAAATACCTAAACTGGTACATTTGTGACAATTTTACCCTAAACTATTTTTTTTGACCACCAAAAACCCCAAACTAGTACATCTGTGACAATTTTACCCCAAACTATTTTTTTGACCATCAAAACCCCAAACCTGGTACATCTGTGATAATTTTACCCCGAACTAATTTTTTAATATTATTTTTTATTTTTTCAATTTTTTTTAGTTTTTCTTATCTTTTCTTTTTCTTTTCCTTTTCTTTTTTTTCCCTTCATCTTTAACCTCAAACAAAAAAAAATTCAGGAAGTGTGAATTTGGTAAGGCATATTAAATTGAAATTAAATTCGTAAGTTTGTATCTATAATTTTTTTTTTTATAATTTCTTACTATATCAATTAAAAATAGTACAAAAAATTCTCCATGCGTTTTATTTATTATACATTTCAAGTGATCATCTTGATTTATGAATCGCCATGCACATATAATATCTTTCATCTTATATATAAAATATATTATTTTTGTAAATTAATCTTTTAAATTAAATTGGCAAGCAAGACGTATAGAAATTGTTGATCAGCTGTACTCCAAGCTTAGGAACAAGCTTGCCTATTCACTTGCACCCAAAAATAAGAAAGACACAACAACAATATAATGCCTTTTTCGCGAGACATTTAAATGTAGAAAAAAGTGGTTGGCATGAAAATTCATGCATATAAAAGAAAGTCTTTCATTTAGCATTTATGTTTTTTTTTGGGTCAAAATGTAGTATTTATGTTATATGTCACGTTATTGTGGTATCAATTACAATATAACAATCCATTGTTGGTCCAATGAAGATGAAGGAAAAAAAAAAGAAAAGGAAAGGAAAAAGAAAAGAAAAAAAAACTAAAAAAAATTTGAAAAATAAAAAAAATAATATTAAAAAATTAGTTGGGGGTAAAATTGTCACAGGTGTGCCAGTTTGGGGTTTTTGGTAGTCAAAAAAATAGTTCGGGGTAAAATTATCGTGGGTGTACCAGTTTGGGATTTTTGATGGTCAAAAAAATAGTTCGGGGTAAAATTATCACAGATGTACCAGTTTAGGGTTTTTTATGGTCAAAAAAATAATTTGGGGTAAATCAGTCATAAGTGTACCAGTTTAGAATTTTTCGTGATATTAACCCAAGAATCAATGGCCAAGTTTCGGAAATTGGCTTTTCCGAATATGCGTCTGAGCCTTGGGCGTGAAACAGGAAAGTCCAACTTGGACTCTGTTGGGAATGTATACGGGAATCAATTTCCGTGTGGGACTCTGGCTTCTTATTTCCGCGAATAAGTCCCCAAGGACGCCAAGTGTTTGCTGGACTTTGACCGTGAAAAGTGGGCTTCAGGCTTCTGGGTTTTCTCGTGGAATTACATCAATAGTTTCGGGTTCAAGCCAAGTAAATCTTGTGGTAAGATTTATGTATAGTTTCTTTTCGAGATCGAGAGATTATTTTATAAGAAATTATGGAGTTAAACACCGCGTGAGCTATTTGGTGTAATTGAAGTTTGGGAAACACTAAGATTGTTTGAGTGATTCGAGTGTGATTGTAATTTCCGTTTTATCACTTGATCTATAGCGAAATTTTATGTTGCTTTCCCTGTGGATGTAGGTCACTATGACTAAATCACGTAAAATTTGGTGTCTGATTTATTTTCTTGTTCTATTTGATCGATCGCTTGATTTCCGCAACGCGCACAAACCCCGGTCAGTTTTTTCTCTTGATCACAAGTCAACGGAAGGAAGCAGCGAACGAAGCAAGGATGTACGCCTTTGGCCTGCGATGGTTCCTGCACTGTTGGACCACATTTTGGACTTCGATTATACGTATGAAGGCGCGTTTTTCTTGTTGAAAATATATACCGAGTTTGGTAGAAATAAAATCTAAATATTTCAAATTGGATATTTTGCGGATCTTCGAAATTGAGCAAAAAGGAAATATTGGAAATTTATTTCCAAATATGTGTTGGAGTGGGCTAAGTGGTTTCCTTTTCTATGCGTCTGAGTCTTGGGCGTGAAACAGGAAAGTCCAACTTGGACTCTATGGGGAATATACAGAAATCAATTTCCGTGTGGACTTCTGGGTTTGCTGATTGGTGAGAGACAACAAAGAAATAAAAGGATAAGAATTATCCGTCCTTGATGAAGTCGGCAAAGAAGAATGGGCTCACATTTATATGCATATAAATATTCGGATAGAGGAGCCCTGATAAAACAGTTGTTGATAAATACGTGAAGTGAAGACTTCTTGAAGCGCCCGTTTCTAAACGAGTGCTTGACGTGGGTTATCTTCGAGGGTTTCTTATTCGAGTATTATATCCAAGAAGAATTAGTGTTCAAGCGTAAATCTTGTGTTAAGATTTGTGTACAATTCTTTTCTTTAGATTGAGAGATTATTTAAATGAGAAATTGTGGGGCTAAACATCACTGTGTGAGTTATTGGGTGTAATTGGGGCTTGGGAAACACCGAGAGTGTTTGAGTAACTCGAGTGTGATTGTAATCTTCGATCCTTGATCTATAGTGGAATTCCGCAGCTTCCCGTGGATCGTAGGTCACTATGACCGAACCACGAAATCCCGTGTCCGATTTATTTTCTTATTCTGTCAATTTATTGTTCGATCGCTTATGAACGCAACATTTCTGGCTACTTTTCTATTGCGCGTGTAAGCATGTATTAAACTTGAACTTCTCCTTCCACTCCTATAAATCTCCATGGAATAGAAACTGTGTCCATGCAAAATTCATCAGAGAGAGAGAGAGAGAGAGAGAGAGAGAGAGAGAGAGTTATTAGTGACTGAGCTGAGAAATTGTGGGAGGAGGCATCATGGCAACAGCAGAGGCAGAACATAGAGACATAGTCATTGTTGGTGGTGGCATCTGTGGCCTAGCCACTGCACTTGCTCTTCACAGGTCATTTAGAATCATACCCTTTTTGATCTAGTGATTTTTCCCGGTTTTAATTTGCCGTTGCACGGTCAGTTTTCGCCCGCACCAGTCGATGCTGACGTAATCGCCTGTCTATTATCATCTCTAAAGAATTGGCTCATCTTCCCGTCAAACGATATCCGAGCCATGGACGTGTAATTTGCAATTGTTGCGAGCTGAAGTGTTCTTATGCTCATATTTGTGCGATGCTTGGTTTCCATTGGCCACAGGAAGGGGATTAGCAGCCTGGTTCTTGAACGGTCAGATGCTCTTCGGGCCACAGGGACAGCTATCGGCATGCAGACTAACGGTTGGCGCGCGCTCGATCAGCTCAGGGTTGGGTCGAAGCTCAGACAAACTTCGCTTCCTCTCAAAGGGTAAGCACTACTTCTCCCGCAGTGAACTCGAGCCATTCTATCACGTTATGGCGACAATACAATACGATATGAGCATAGGGGACTTCACCTTAGGCCGGCCTCTATTTACTCGATTGAACTTGAGCGGCTCGTCGTCCATCTTAAGAGGATAATATGAGTTGGAAGCCTTTTCTTGTTGTCCTGTTTTCTGCATAAATGAACGAGTCTAGTGCACTAAGCCTCGTAATTAAGCCGGATCGATGCATATCCCAACATATATTGTCACATTATCGAGTGAAATGAACGAAATTTCCAGTCGAAATGAAGAATGCCCTAGTGTTTATGCATGTAAATTGACATACTCGTGTTTGTGTTGCCAGATTTCGCGATGTATCGATCAACAATACTACTCTGAAGGAGGTTTCTATCGGGTATGCTCTTGCTCTTTCTTCTTCGACATATGTGGCGTTACAATCTGATGGAGCTAAATAAAGCACCCATTCTTGCTGGCGAAAGTAGCTTCGAAATTCAGTTGAACCGCAGAAGCCGTTCGCAATATGAATTACACTAAAATCTCTGGTGGATGCTCTCTTATTGATTGAACCAATCTGCAGAATTTGGATGTGGACTGACCTTATGTTATACTAAGAAATCGCTGAAATCAGAAGGAGGCGAAAGTAATGGATGCTCGGTCGAAACTAAGTTCCCTTTCCTTCTTGATTGCTCACAGGCTTGGAGAAGCGCGATGCTTGAGACGCAGCGTTCTCTTGGAAGCTTTAGCCAGTGATCTACCGAGCGGGACAATACGCTTCGGAAGCCGAGTGCTGACCATCGAAATGGATCCTCAAACTTCATATCCTATCCTCCGGCTACATGATGGTAGTGTCGTCAAAGCTAAGGTATCCCGATTCATATGTCGTGCTTGGTGCATTTAGACAAGAAACTACGATTGAAAGCGGATAGACCAACGTTAGAACATGTCGAAATTGAACAACTGCGTGATCAGTCTCTCATTGCGGATTTCACAGGTCGTGATCGGATGCGACGGAGTGAACTCCGAGGTCGCTAACTTCTTAGATCTGAGGCCGCCAAGAATGTCACCCACATGCAACGTGAGGGGGTTCACAATTTATCCGGACGGGCACGGTTACCCTCACGACTTTGTCACGATAAACCATAATCGTGTTTTTCTCGGAAGAATCCCACTCGACGATAAGTCGGTCTACTGGTTCATAGCCCGACCGTGGACACGTCAAGGTAACTCCTTTTCTCGCGCCATTCTCTTCCAATATTCATGTAATCCTCCACGTTCTCTTCGACTGGTTTTTTGGTGATAGCCATGTCGTCTGCAACTTCGTTATAGCTTGTTGATCAGCAAATTTGCCGTGGAAAACTCAAATCTTTGTGATGATTTTGTGTCATCATTTGACAGATTCAACCATCTCAAAGAACTCTGATCTGATCAAACGATCGACCGTGGAATCAATGCTTGGCTTCCCAGCAGAAATCCTGGAGATGATCGAGAACAGCGAGCCCGATTCGTTGTCCCTGACATGCACGAGGTACCGTGCGCCGTGGGACGTGCTACTCGGAAGCTTTAGGAAAGGCACCGTGACGGTTGCAGGGGACGCCATGCACGTGATGGGCCCGTTCCTAGGACAAGGTGGGTCCGCTGCATTAGAAGACGCGATCGTCCTAGCTCGATGCTTAGCGCCGCGTATGGCTTCCCTAGACCACGGGGAATCAAGCAGGGAAAGAATAAGTGGTGCATTGGACAGCTATATAAGCGAACGGAGGACGAGGCTGGTCTGGTTGTCCGCGAAGACCTACACTATCGGATCGCTGCTCGAGTCGACGTCACTGGTTGTGAAATTGATCTGCATTTTGGTGATAATTTTGTTCTTCCGAGACCGGCTCGGCCACACGCGATACGACTGCGGCCAATTGTGAACCCGCGGAACGTTCTTCTTGCTGCTTCTTGTTCGGATGTGCTCTAACTTACTTGATTTGTGTCCTTGGCTGTTTTAATTAGTGTTGTATTGATTTATTGGGGGGAAGAACAGTATTGGTGCCAAAACTTGTGTACGGAGGTCACTTTGGTGCCAAAAGTTTCAATCGGATCACTTCAGTGCTAAAAGTTGTGAAAAACAATCACTTAAGTGCCACTTCGCAGGAAATCCGATGTGGCATTTTTTTATTAATTTTTTAAGCTGATGTGGCTCGCCGGAGGCTGATGTGGCATTTTTTTTGGTTAATACCACGAAAAACCCTAAAATGGTACACCTGTGACAATTTTACTTCGAACATACCACAAAAAACCCCAAACTTGTACACATGTGATAATTTTACCCCGAACTAATTTTTAATATTATTTTTTTTTTTTTTTTTTTTTTCTTTTCTTTTCTTTTTCATTTTCAAACTCTTTCTAGTTGCTGGTCTAGAGACCGGCTAGAGGCGGAAGCTAGAGAGCCGCCCTAGCCGGCGTTGGGCGACCCTCGCTCGACGCAGGCGAGGGCGACCATCACCTGTGTCGGGTGACCCTCACCTGCGTCAGGCAAGGGCCGTCCTCGCCTGCCTAGGGCAAGGGTGACCCTCGCCAGCTCACCCTCACCCAACGCGGGTGAGGGTTGCCCTCGCCGATGCCCTCGCCAGCTCACCCTCGCCCGCGCCAACGAGGGCGGCCCTCGCCGGCTTCCGCTGCTGGCCGGTCACCGGATCACCATAGTTTGAAAATAAAAACAAAAAAAAAAAAAAATAAAAAATAAATAAAAATTCGAAAAAATAAAAAAATAAGAATATTAAAATTTTAATTCGGGGTAAAATTGTCACATATATACTAGTTTGGGGTTTTTTGTAATAAGTTCAGGATAAAATTATCACAGATGTACCAGTTTTGGGGTTTTTGATGGTAAAAAAAAAAAAAATAGTTCGAGGTAAAATTATCACGGATGTACCCGGTTTGGGGTTTTTTATGATAAAAAAAATAGTTTGGGGTAAATGTGTCACAAGTGTATCAGTTTAGGATTTTTCGTGGTATTAACTTTTTTTTTTCCTTTTCTTTCTTTTTTCCTTTCTTTTCTTTTTGTTTCCTTTTCTTTTTTTTTTCTTATTTCGGTGGCGCCACCGCCATCGGCCATGGACGGCCTCACCGGGCGTTACCTTCCTCCGGGCGAGGCTGTTGCGGCCTCGGCGAGGGCCGGCCTTGCCGGGGCTCGCCTTGCCTAGGCGAGGGTCGAGGTCGCCTGGGCAGGGCGAGCCTCGACGAGGGCTCGCCTTGCCAGATCCGTCGAGGCCGGCCCTCGTCGAGGGCACGGCTACCTTGCCGGGCCTCGCCCAAAGGAAGGCGACGCCCGGCGCAGCAGTCGTGGCCTCGGCGAGGGCTAGCCTCATCGGGGCTCGCCCTGCCTAGTTCGACCTCGACCCTCGCCTGGGTAGGGCGAGCCCCGGCGAGGGCTTGCCCGCCCGATCCGGCGAGGCCGGCCCTCGCCGAGGCCGCCAGGCGGCCCTCGCCGGGGCCTCGCTCAGAGGAAGGCGACGCCAGGAGAGGCCGGCCATGGTTGGTGAGTGGCCTCTGTAGAAGAAGAAGAAGAAGAAAGAAAAGAAAAAAAAAAAAGAAAGAAAAGAAAAAGAAAAGAAAGAAAAAAATCAGAAAAAAAATATTTAAAAATTTAATTATACACATGGAAATGCCATATGTCATTAAAATTTAAATATAAAAGCCACGTATTAAATTTGATCGGAATTTCTTGCCATTGGCACTTAAGTGATCGTTTTTTCTCCGATTTGGTACTTAAGTTATCGTCGGCGTAAACTTTTGGCACTTAAGTGATCTAAATGAAACGTTTGGTACCAAAGTGGCCTCCGTACACAAGTTTTGGCATTAATGCTGTTCTTTCCCTGATTTATTGAGTAAACATTTCGTTTTCATGCAAAATTGGCTCCGGCAAACGAGGGAGGGCCATTTCTTCCCCCACCGTTGGCTAAATCGCGGCAAAGTTGTTGGGCCACTCATACACCAACATTCAAGACACGGGCAAAGTTGTGGAAAGATTTAAGACTAAATTGATCAAATTAAAAGGTTTACTTTTTTGGTAATTATCTCCTTATTATTCTGTCAACTTCGTTCTTTACTAGATCCAAGTACTTTGATTTTCGTTGGACATAATTTATTCGTAAGTGAATAAAACTACGGGTGATCGATTCCCACTTCTCAAAATCGCTGGGGACCGGACCAGTTCAATTAAACCGGTCACTTAAGGCTTAGTTCACATTTTACTAATTTTTAATAATGAATTTATGTCAATAAAATTCACTTAAGGTTTAGTTCATATTTTACTAAATTTTTTGAAAAAAAATAGAAAAAATATATGCAGTCGGTCCGGTTTTTCTTGAAATCAGGAACTGGACCGCCCGAATACCGATTTCACTTTTAGGAATCGAGAACCGGATCGATATTTTTGGGAACTGGACTCAACTCGCCGGTTCGATCCAGTCCGGTCCGGGCGATTTGTGATTTAGACGATCCGTTTTACACGTCTCTAGAACAGTGATGGTCAAACAGAGAGGGCACATGTGACATGGGGCCTAAGAATTGGTACCACAACCAGTAAAACGACCTCCCTCGGAAAAAGAAAAATATCTCCCTGACGAGTCCCAACTTTTTCCCGGAGCATGCAAATATCTCCTCCCTCGAACCTAAGAAAATATCTCTCGTTGTTTTCTACTTCTCTTCTTTTCTTGTCAGTTTCTCTTTCTGGTTCGTGAGGCTGAGATTCGCCGTGTTCGGCCCGAACTGCAAAAGCTAGAAAAGTCAGTTGGACCTTTCCTTGGCCTTTGCCCAATCACTCGGACCTGATTCCTTCTTGTGTAAGCAATTCATGTTTTCTTTTGGAATTTCTTTTTCCTAAATATAGTCGCTTTTAAAATGCTAGGTAAATGTCGTATACGCTGACGAACATAACTCCCCTCCTCGTCAGTTGAGAAAGACACAAGAACGTTCTCGGAAACCTACCATGCAGGTCTTCCTCCCAATCGCAAGTAATTGAATTTCTTCATACAAAAATTATGTTCAGGGCCGATCTCCGACTTGGCTCGGTGACGGACGAGCCTGCCAGCTATGACTCGCGAAACCGGGCGGATCATGACTCGGAGCGGCGGCCTGAACGGCAAACCCTATGCGTTCAGCTGGCCCCGTGAGGAGTTCGAACTTATGTCGAGGGTCTAGTTGTTGCACGCGAGCCCTTTTTCCTTGATCACCAAATCCATAGCACGGATTGTTATTATTTCTATTGCCGGCAGATGAGCACGCGCACGAACCCCAGTCATTTTTTTCTCTTGATCACAAGTCAACGGAAGGAAGCAACGAAGGAAGCGAGCATGTACGCCTTTGACCTGCGTTGGTTCCTGCAATGTTGGACCACATTTTGGACTTCGATTGTCCGTATGAAGGCGCGTTTACTTTCCTATTGCGCGTGGAAGCATGTATTAAACTTGAACTTCTCCTTCCACTCCTATAAATCTCCATGGAATAGAAACTGTGTCCATGCAAAATTCATCACAGAGAGAGAGAGAGAGAGAGAGAGAGAGAGAGAGAGAGAGAGAGAGAGAGAGAGAGTGTTATTAGTGACTGTTGCGGGAGGAGGCATCATGGCAACAGCAGAGGCAGAACATAGAGACATAGTCATTGTTGGTGGTGGCATCTGTGGCCTAGCCACTGCACTTGCTCTTCACAGGTCATTTAGAATCATACCCTTTTCGATCTTGTGATTTTTCCCGGTTTTAATTTGCCGTTGCACAGTCAGTTTTCGCCTGCACCAGTCGATGCTGACGTAAGCGCCTGTCTATTATCATCTCTAAAGAATTGGCTCATCTTCCCGTCAAACGATATCCGAGGCATGGACGTGTAATTTGCAATTGTTGCGAGCTAAAGTGTTCCTATGCTCATATTTGTGCGATGCTTGGTTTCCATTGGCCACAGGAAGGGGATTAGCAGCCTGGTTCTTGAACGGTCAGATGCTCTTCGGGCCACAGGGACAACTATCACCATTCAGACTAACGGTTGGCGCGCGCTCGATCAGCTCAGGGTTGGGTCGAAGCTCAGACAAACTTCGCTTCCTCTCAAAGGGTAAGCACTACTTCTCCCGCAGTGAACTCGAGCCATTCTATCATGTTATGGCGACAATACAATACGATATGAGCATATGGGATTTCACCATAGGCCGGCCTCTATTTACTCGATTGAACTTGAGCGGCTCGTCCATCTTAAGAGGATAATATGAGTTGGAAGCCTTTTCTTGTTGTCCTGTTTTCTGCATAAATGAACAAGTCTAGTGCACTAAGCCTCGTAGTTAAGCCGGATCGATGCGTGTCCCAACATATATTGTCACATTATCGAGTGAAATGAATGAAATTTCCAGTCGAAATGAAGAATGCCCTAGTGTTTATGCATGTAAATTGACATACTTGCATTTGTGTCGCCAGAGTTCGCGATGTATCGATCAACAATACTACTCTGAAGGAGGTTCCTATCGGGTATGCTCTTGCTCTTTCTTCTTCGACATATGTGGTGTTACAATCTGATGGAGCTAAATAAAGCACCCATTCTTGCTGGCGAAAGTAGCTTCAAAATTCAGCTGAACCGCAGAAGCCGTTCGCAATATGAATTACACTAAAATCTCTGGCGGATGCTCTCATATTGATTGAACCAATCTGCAGAATTTGGATGCGGACTGACCTTACGTTATACTAAGAAATCGCTGAAATCAGAAGGAGGCGAAAGGAATGGTTGCTTGGTCGAAACTAAGTTCCCTTTCCTTCTTGATTGCTCACAGGCTTGGAGAAGCGCGATGCTTGAGACGCAGCATTCTCTTGGAAGCTTTAGCCGGTGATCTACCGAGCGGGACAATACGCTTTGGAAGCCAAGTACTGACCATCGAAATGGATCCTCAAACTTCATATCCTATCCTCCGGCTACACGACGGTAGTGTCATCAAAGCTAAGGTATCCCGATTCATATAGCGTGCTTGGTGCATTTAGACAAGAAACTACGGTCGAAAGTGGATAGAACACCGTTAGGTAAGGGTGTCAATGGGTCGGGTTGGGTCGGGTTTTCTTGATACCCGACCTGACCCAAAACCTATAGGGTTATGCTTGACCTGTCCAGACCCACCCAAGACCCTGTTCACCGTACACCCCCAAGGCCTGGGCCAGGCCGAGCCGGGGCTTGGGGTTTTTTTTTTTTTGCGATTGTGAATCGCAATTGGCAATACGATTCCCAGTACCAGAACACCCGTTGACTCTTATATTGCTGAACTTAGGAACAACATCATCATCCTCACGAAAGGCAACATCTTGGAATCCCAGAAGCAAAATCCCTGTTCATTGTGTTTGCATCAAACCGCAGTTCCAACTCCATCTCAATTTATTAGGCACAAGTCAGGAACGAAAACTTCATCAAGCTCAAAACCCAACAAGAACCTCACCCCTCAACACCAGCCAACAACAGCCAAGTTCAAAGCCCCAAAAAGAAAAGAAAAAAATGGGAAACTTGAAAGCATCTATAGGACTTTGAGCATGTCCCTGGCACCACTTAAGGCCCGGCCTTCCTCCAGGTTGAGCACCTTCACGACGCCATCCTCCGCGAGCAGCGTGTACCGCCGCGACCACACCCCGAGCCCCACCGGCTGGTCGCTTAGGTCGAGCTCACACTCGATCGCCCTCTTGAAGTCCCCGTTCCTGTCCAACAGCAGCATGATGCTGTTGCCAATGCCCAGGTTCTCCTTCCACGCCTGTATCATGAAGGCGTTGTTCACGGAGATGCAGGCGATGTTGCCCACGCCCTTGGCCTTCAGCTCCCCGGCCTTCTCCACGAACCCTGGCAAGTGCTTCTGCGAGCAGGTTGGGGTGAAGGCCCCCAGGACGGCGAAGAGGATCGACTTCTTCCTGGCGGTGAGCGGCGGAGACGGTGGTGGTTTGGAGCTCGCCGGCGGGGTCGAAGTAGGAGAGGGTGGTGTCGGGGAGCCTGTCGCCCACAGAGATGGTAGCGCGGGTGGCAACAGTGGAGAGGCGAAGGGGCTTGTTGGGGGGACCGGCGGCGTGGGACGACGAGGGGGGAGGAGCGGCGGCGTAGCGCCAGAGAGGGGAGAGAGAAAGGAAGAGAGACTGAGAGAGGGAGATGGATTGGCTCAGAGTGTCAATGGGCTGACCCCAAAATACCATAACCCTAATAAAACCCCAAATTTTAGGGCTATATTTGAATAAAATTAAGGCCTGACCCCAAAATACCCCAAATTTTAGGGCCGGATCGGGCCAGCGCGGGTCGGGCCGGGCCGGTGCCGGTTTGATTGACACCCCTACCGTTAGGACATATCGAAATTGAACAACTGCGTGATCAGTCTCTCATTGCGGATTTCACAGGTTGTGATCGGATGCGACGGAGTGAACTCCGAGGTCGCTAACTTTCTAGATTTGAGGCCGCCAAGAATGTCACCCACATGCAGCGTGAGGGGGTTCACAATTTATCCGGACGGGCACGGTTACCCTCACGACTTTGTCAGGATAAACCATAACCGTGTTGTTCTCGGAAGAATCCCACTCGACGAAAAGTCGGTCTACTGGTTCATAGCCCGACCGTGGACACGTCAAGGTAACTCCTTTTCTCGCGCCATTCTCTTCCAAGATTCATGTAATCCTCCACGTTCTCTTCGACTGGTTTTTTGGTGATAGCCATGTTGTCTGCAACTTCGTTATAGCTTGTTGATCAGCAAATTTGCCGTGGAAAACTCAAATCTTTGTGATGATTTTGTGTCATCATTTGACAGATTCAACCATCTCAAAGAACTCTGATCTGATCAAGCGATCGACCGTGGAATCAATGCTTGGCTTCCCAGCAGAAATCCTGGAGATGATCGAGAACAGCGAGCCCGATTCGTTGTCCCTGACACGCACGAGGTACCGTGCGCCGTGGGACGTGCTACTCGGAAGCTTTAGGAAAGGAACCGTGACGGTTGCTGGGGACGCCATGCACGTGATGGGCCCGTTCCTAGGACAAGGCGGGTCCGCTGCATTAGAAGACGCGATCGTCCTAGCTCGATGCTTAGCGCCGAGTATGATTTCCCTAGGCCACGGGGAATCAAGCAGGGAAAAAATAGGTGGCGCATTGGACAGCTATATAAGCGAACGGAGGACGAGGCTGGTCCGGTTGTCCGTGCAAACCTACACTATCGGGTCGCTGATCGAGTCGACGTCACTGGTTGTGAAATTGATCTGCATTTTGGTGATAATTTTGTTCTTCCGAGACCGGCTCGGCCATGCGCGATACGACTGCGGCCGACTGTGAACCCGCGGAACGTTCTTCTTGCTGCTTCTTGTTCGGATGTGCTCTAATGTACTTGATTTGTGTCCTTGGGCTGTTTTAATTAGTGTTGTATTGATTTCTTCAGTAGACATTTCGTTTTCATGCGAAATTGGCTCCCGCGAACGAGGGAGGGCCATTTCTACCCCGCCACTGGCTAAATCACGGCAAAGTTGTTAGGCCAATCACACGCCGACATTCAAGATACGGGCAAAGTTGTGGAAAGATTTAAGACTAAATTGACCAAATTAAAAGGTTTACTTTTTTTTATAATTATCTCCTTATTATTTTGTCAACTTCGTTCTTTACTAGATCCAAGTATTTTAATTTTCGTTGGACATAATTTATTCGTAAGTGAATAAAACTATGGGTGACCGATTCCTGCTTCTCAAAATTGGGAACTGGGGACCAGACCGGGTCAATGAAACCAGTTACTTAAGGCTTAGTTCACATTTTGTTAATTTTTGTCAATGAATTTATGTTAATAAAATTCACTAAATGCTTATTTCACATTTTACTAATTTTTTTGAAAATATAAAAAAATATAAAAAAAATATGTGATTTGTCCGGTTTCTTCCCGAAACTAGGAACCGGACCGCCTGGATCTGGGTTTTTACTTTTAGGAATTGGAAACCGGACTGACACTCCTGGGAACCGGATCTAACTGGCCGGTTCGGTCCGGTCCGGGCGATTCCCGGTCTGGATGACCCATATTGCACGTCTCTAGAACAGAGATGGTCAAACACAGAGGGCACATGTGTGACTTGGGGCCTAAAAATTGGTACCACAACCAATACAACGACCTCCCTCAGAAAAAGAAAAAATATCTCCTTGACTAGTCCCAACTTTTTCCCGGAAAAGAAAATTCACATTTTCCATGCAAATATCTCCTCCCTCGAACCTAAGAAAATATCTCTCCTTGTTTTCTACTCCTTTGCTTTTCCTGTCAGTTTCTCTTTCTGGTTCGCGAGGCTGAGATTCGTTGCGTTCGGCCCGAACTACAAAAGCTAGAAAAGTCAGAAGCCGCACGCCAAACATCGTCACATGAAATCCTTATCGAGAACTTCCACGAGCAGCACACGTTCATGGTCCCGGTCGACGTTTTCTGGCGAAGGGAGTCGGCCGACGTGTCCCCGTTTTCATACGGCCCTATGATCCGTCGCCGATGATCGGGATAGTTAGTGGAATTCGCGAGTCACGACGGGCTTGGATGGTATACTTTTGTTGGTCTTTCAATTACGCCGTTGAGTGTTGATTTTACTCGGCCGCTGCACAGAATTTTATGGGATTCTGCAACCGGTACGATCTAAGCAGAATTCGGCACAATTTGGTCCTGGAACTTATCTCCAATGACAAGTTTTAGGGACCGTTTTCAATCTTCCGTCTAGTTGTGTAGTGGTGCCTACATGTACGGATTTCTAGAATATTACACTTTCGGTCCTTGTACTTTTGCGATGTTTCAACTTTAGTCCTTATGTTTGATTTTAGTTACAAAATCGGTCTTGATATTATTTTTCAACGAATCTTTCGTCACATTTTTATCCCAAAACCTTATGAAAGTTTAAATTAAAACCAAGTATTAATCGACGATTCCTACGTTTACAAAAGTGTCTAATGTGATGAAAAGTCCAATTAAGATAAATTCCATCATATCTACAATTTAACATCTTGAGTTTTGATATAGATCCACATTCAAGTAACTAGGCTACTTTCAGGAAGAAAAAAAGTAGAAAACGTTTTAATATTCCAACCGCAGTTTTAACTCACCATTTTATAGGCAAAATATTTTAGATTGGTTAAATTGGTCTTCAATTTACAGGATCATCAACATGTTTGCATCGTCTTGACTAAACCCAATTGAGGATCGGGTGGGATTGGGATGAAAATGGTCTCCAAATTAACCAATTTCATTTGTTTTGATCATGCAATACAAATCTAGTGACACATACTCGATCCGACTCAACCCGACCGACCGTCGGTTAAAACACTTATATATTTAACCCAATTTAATAAAACTCATACCCAAACCGAATTGAGAGTGAGTGCAAGCAAGCGAGATCAAGTGAGAGTAAGAAAGATTAAAGAGAGAGAGTTATAAAGGTGGGTTGAGTGTAAGTAAATTGTAAATCCATTTAACGTCCATATCGTTTTGGGCTTTGCCAATCTAAACCTATTTATGACCTTTATACTAAATATAATTATTACATATAACAACTCAGCTCATTAAATATGTATTAAGAAATTAGTTTATAACTCGTTTTGACAAGTCTACTTCTTGACTGTAGAGAATTGTTCATGTCGCGAGGAGGCAGTTAGTATGGAGTATCAATTCAACTCTTGTTAGAATGGAATTAGTAAAAGTGGCACTTGCTCAGTGGCATGGAGACATGAACAATTCACATATAGACTGATATTCATTGTAAAAGCAAAATATATGGACTAATTTGAGACAACTCACATATGCACGTGGCGAGCTCCAGTCTTAGGCATGCTCACCTTAATTCAAGTGTCATTCTATATTGACATATTTCAACTTGAATCTTCATATTATTGCAATGCATCCGGAGTTATGCACAACAACTATCATCAATTTGCACTGTGTTTTTGTTGCCCGAAGCCCGCTAGCACCCATAATCTCTATCACGCTTATCAGATCAGCTGTCCATTCTTCTATCACTTAAAATAAGTATTAATTATGAGAATTCTTTCTTTAAATATATCGAAAAAATGACATCGGAATAGATTGGAAGCCTACCAATCAATCATCGCACGCCACTTTGTTAGGACGTGCAGCAATTGAGGCGGCTCAGCCGCGACGGCGACAGCACAAAAGTTAGGACCTTCTCTTGGTGGGCGATTTAGCATTTGAGAGTGATTGCACATGAACTTGCCCTCGAATTGGGAGGATCTACATCTGGTAATTGACGGAACGGGGGAGAGCCCTTTCCCCGAGGAATTGCGCACCTGCCATGTGGAACCATTGTCAGACGTTGTTCACGTGCGGCAAATGGCGAAGAGGCAAAAGAACCTCGTTGAACATCAGGCGTTGCCCTCATTTCTCTAATTAATAATGCTCAGGCTCGAGCTCATGCTCGCACGTTAGTCCTTGAATTTCAACAAACATTTAGCGTGCGTTCCAGCTCTTGAACGTATTCCATTTCGCGAGCGATCCATCCGAATTTTCGTAGCATTTTTCCCTTTCCTTTTTTTGCATCCTTTTTTGACTCTCGATCTAACACTGAATATTCGCGCAATCAAAAAGAAGACGTAACAAATACATCAACCGGTAACTATCGAGGGCTTCATTATATCATGATAATCAGACCTCGCCTGATAACATGAGTGAGATAATTGAACACCTCCAGCCAGCGACATAACATGTTGCAATCAATTTAGGAAATGCTTATACCCCAATCAAAATTCTCCATAAGCTATGTGAAATTGGGCATTACTACGGTATATCCGTTGTGATCGTAAATCATCACCACATGTTGTTGTGAAGATTGTGTTATGATATCACAGCAATCGAGTATAAGAGAGCCGAAGAAAAAACCGTGGCATGACATATCAGCGTACCTTAAAATATTGCATGTGAAATTGTATTACAGTAAGACGCGTTGTATTTTGAAAATTTATTTATGTAGTTAAACGAGGGTAATGGAGGGTAAATGTCTTACATTCCTTTAGATCACGTGAAAGTAATTATTTATAAAAAAAACTCGTTTGCCTCATTCCAGTTTTCGCCTCCTCCAAAAGCGGAAAATTAAAGACAATAAAACTTTCCAATTTTAGTAACGGTTCCAAAAGCAAAAGCATGTGAATTGTGGAAATTTCCGGAAAAAAATCATTTTCATGTTTTTTTTTAGTTTTTTCCCCGCACATTGCTCCGCTCGCTCGTGTTCCACGTGCGCTTTTACATGGTCGCCGATGTTTTCTGTTCGTACGTTTCTTTTCGTGCTCCGCTACGTCGAATCGCTTAAAAAACAAAAAATAAAAAAAATAACCCAAAAAATATGAAAAAAAATGGGAGAAAAAAAAATAATTCCACTATAAAAACCGCTACGGTCTGTCACTGCCCTTCTTCTTCGTTGCGTCCTCCTCCTCCTCCTCCTTCTCATCTCCGTGCAGTTATGGCGTTTGTTCTTACATCCTCAATCTGACAAGATCTAGAGCGAGAGCGCGCCAATCGCCGTTTCGATTACGGCTTTTGCCATGGGGAAGAACTGCAACCTGGATCTTCACCTCCTCTCTTCCATCTCTTCTTCTTCTTCTTCTTCTTCTTCTTCTTCTTATGACGAGAGCTCATCAACGTGCGTCCCTTCTCCCTCTCCCTCCCTCTCTCTCTCTCTCTCTCTCTCTACGCGGGTTCATCGTCGTGTTTTTTTTTGGTTTCTTTGGTCTGCTTGTTCGTTGATTATCGATGATTGTCTATGTTGATGTGATTTCTGTGCAATTTGCATGTAAGCTCATGAGGATGCACATGGTTATGTGAATGCATGCAGGACTGAGCAATCGCATGTAAATCAGCAACAGCTCGCCATTTTTTACAAGGGGCGAGTCCGTCCCTTTGACTTAACAGAGTTTCAGGTAAATCAATTTAAATTCTCGAATGGAAGTCCATTGCAAATGCCCATGTTTCTCAGAAAATTCGAAAAGGAAAGAAGCATATGATATTGGCATATATGCACAGATCCACATACTTTGTGTACAGATTTTCAGGACACGTTAGATGACGCGTAATGAATTCTCGTGCACTCTTGATCGTTTTACCATTCACGGATGATTTCATCCTTAAAAGCGATATATGTTGCCTTTTTTTCCTCCTTAATCTTTGATTTAAGGTTATTGGGTGCACTTGCAAATCCATACACCTGAATCTTGGATCCCCAATCCCACGTGGGATCCACACTATTCGAGGGTCAGCATGAATTGGGTGCATGAACGCGTGCTCGGTTTGTGCCGGAGTTTTCCCTAATCTTCAGATTCTGTCGAACCCCGAATAGTGATCGTTCTCTCTCTTTTGTATAATCCCATCATGGCACAGCTTCATGCATCTCAGAAGCAGCAAAGATGAGGGCGGTTAGCGATTTTGAGTGGAAGGAGAAAGAAAGATCAACACTCATGCATCTTCCCTTTGTTTCTGCTGATGCAGGCAAGAGCCATCATTTGGCTTGCAAGCCGAGAAGTGGAATCAAAAGCTGGTTCATCTCCGCCATTGAAGAAGACCCAGCTGTGGAGCCCCTCATCTTCAGGCCTCTCAATGAAGAGATCGCTGCAGAGATTCCTCCAGGAAAGAAGGAAGAGGGCTCGAGCCATGTCACCTTATATCAGCCATTAACCACCCTTTGTTTAACTCATGATATTGTACTATTGTCCCCTTAACAACTAAAATTGGCACTGTTGATTAGTGCTTGTGGGGGAAATTTATCAACAAAAATATTCTAGATTAAAGTGATTGTATGCTTAATTTCGCATCCTATGCATTACGAGCAGTTTTCTTTCTTCTTTTTTTTTTGGTAAGGGTTTTCTTTCTTCTTTTATCTCCTCTAGATTTGGCAATGATATATTTGTTAGAAATTTCGTGTGAATGCCTAATTTGAATATCGAATGGAACAAAAACAAGTAACTATCATATTAAGGCGCGTAACCTTTTTCCATTCTGTTCCAATCAAGTTTTTGTTGTTATCTCAACTTAATCAAATGTCTGTTGGGTGAACAGACGTGACGATTGGATGATGTCACATTAGTTTAATACGTTGATGTCCTATTGTAGATACACATCCGATAGTTTAATATGTCAGCACCCAATTCTAGTTTGGATCAAGTTGGCTGCCATTTAGACATGGTTTACTAACTTATGCTTGATTCATCTCAATTTACCAAGACGACATAAGATGTCACATGCATCAAGAGTTTACAGTACCCGATACCTAATCGTGTGCTTACTATTGATGACATTGGAAATAATCTCATGAAGTTATGAGACAAGCACCCCTATGCTTTTATGTACGAATACAGTCTATTTGAGTTTAGATTGCCGAGCAACAGACTCAATGCTTTAGGGCATTCTCAACCACTAATCCAACAAGTGATTCAAACCTGAAAGGCAAATAGTCAAATTTGAAATGGTAAAAGGTAGAAAAGCCGAACCTCGTTCTCGACTCGGCCCTATCCGAATCCGCCCATTTTGAGCAGTTATATTCGTAATGCATTGGTAATATATACTTATTACTTATGTTTAGGGAAAATGACACAAATAGTCCCTAAATTGTGGCTTAATGTGCAAGTTGGTCCCTGAACTTTTAATTTGTTCAGTATAGTTCATGAACTTTAGCCTAATATTCAATATGGTCTATGAACTTTTAATTTATTCATTATGGTCTATAGACTTTTGATATATGTTCAATTTTTTGTTTGTAAGGAAATATATGTTCAATTTAGTCCCTGAATTATATGAAAATGTTCAATGTAGTCCTTCCATTAATTCAAGTTCAGGCACTACATTGAACATATTAATATAGTTCAATGACTAAATTGAACATGTACAAAAAATTCAGAGACCACATTGAACAAATTAAAAGTTCAGGGACCACATTGAACATATTAATATAGTTTATGGACTAAATTGAACATGTACAAAAAGTCCAGGGACCACATTGAACAAATTAAAAGTTCAGGGACCACATTGAATATTAAACTAAAGTTCAGGGACTACATTGAACAAATTAAAATTCAGGGACCAAATTGCATATTAGATCAAAGTTCAGGAACTGTTTATGTCATTATCACCGAGAAACAGACTCAACGCTTTAGGGGCATTCTCAACCACTAATTTGACAGACGATTGAAATCAGAAAGGCAAATAGTCAAAGTTGAAATGGTAAAAGGTCGAAAAGCCGAACCTCAGTCTAGACTCGGCCCTATCCGAATCCGCCCATTTTGAGCAATTATATTTCGTAATGCATTGGTAACATATACTTATTACGTATGTTTAAGATAGTCAGACCATACCTTTGATGGGCTTATCCTTCCCACTCATAATTACTAACCATCAAATTGGACAGGATGTTGTTGATTGGTGGCATGATGGTAATAATGTCGAAAGTGCGGGCGGGTTTTGTTTTCCAACATCGGATTCGGGCGCGGCCCAAATTAATTGCGGATCTCAGCCCTCCTCAGGGCCCACAGCCCGTTTCAGGATTCGGACCTTCTTCGGTGTATACGATGAAAAGCCACCGGCGATCGTCCCTTCCTTCCTCTGTCGAAGCCGCGAAAGATCAAGAGCACGCACGGGCGCGGCGCACGACGGCGCTGCACAGGGCAATGTCCGGAGGCGTGGAGGAAGCAGATGGGGCGGAGCGGCTTCGCCAGCGCAAGCTCGAGGAAGCTCTCGAAGCCAAGTCTCTCCGGCGCATCATCAGCGCCTTTCTCAAGTACGCACACACACACTCTCTCTCTCGGTGTGTCTATCTCTCCGTGCTAAATTTCCCCATTTTTTTTCGTTCTTTTATGCTTCTTTTGAGTACCCATTTTTCCAGAATTGCGAGATTCAGCTTCTGTGGGTTCATGTAAGGAAGGGGCAGTTGAATTTTCATTTTGCACATCTGTATGTCTCTGACTGTGAGTGCGTGTCGATTCGAAGTTACTTTGCTCAAGCGGCAATAGCTGTGCCGAGATAGTTACACATAGGTAAATGAAGTTGGTCGATTAGCGGGAAAGCGCAGGTCTTGTATCTGATTTCCGCAAGAATTAGCTGGTTGATTGATTTGTCTGTTGGACTGAAGGATGCATGAAAGGAGGGAAAAAAAAGAAAAACTTCACTGATGAATCCTTTGAAAGAAAAGTGTGTGGGGGGGGGGGGTGAAGTTTTTTTCTCGGGCACAGGAGTGATTTGGCGAAAAAGCATGTGGGAGTACTGGGGTGGTGAAGATGATAGTTCTGGATTAGCTTTTTCAGTGAAAGAGTTTATAGTTTCTTTTTTCTCACGTTCTGCTATGTAATGGCATTACTGTTATGATTATTTTTTGTTTCTAGTTGAACCCGGAGATGATAGGTTATATCGGTAACCAGTGCTCTTGGATGGTTACTAGTCACAAAACCGTCGAAAAAGCTGGTGGCAGAGCGCTCTTTTGGCTGTTGGCATGCAAATTATTCAAAGCATTAGTTCTTTTCAGCTTTTCGAACATGTGATGAGGAAGCTTCACTGATGTTACAGTGGTTATGGAGATTCCCTTGTAGCTTGCTTTCAGAGCTTTAATTCATGGCACTTCTCAAAAATTGATGTTATATTTCATCGAGTTCTATTTCAATTTTGTTTTGTTGCCTTGATTATTCAAATTTGAAGCCTTTTGTTTTAGGTGATACATTTCTTTGTTGGCATCATGTGAACCATTTTTCAGTTTTATCTTTATGTACCGCTGAACTATCTTCTTGTACAGTTATCCAGAAGCCGCAGAAGAAGATGTAAAACGATATGAAAGATCTTTCAGAAAGCTTCCTCCTGCTCATGAGGTACATAATAACTTTTGTTAAATTATTGTTGATTCTCCAGTTAATAAATGTTGATTCTCCATTATGATGTAGAGAGAGGTTCGTCTTCCAAACTTTGACAAAAATCAAGATTTTATTTGGCTTTGTGCTTCTTGCTCGTCACTTGGTGTACTCGCCAGCTATTAATCCATTAAGCACTCTTGAGATTTTCCTCCTGTTAAATTGAGAGCATTTGGAAGAGAAAGATGTAGACGCCATGTGACTAGGATAAACATGGTTGAGCAAGTACTGCTTTTGTCAGGTCAGACAGTCCCATATCAAATCGGGTCTTGGTATCATGTCATCAGCCCAAGTTGATAAAGCTGTGTGTGAAGTGGTTATGAAGGTGTTTAATGGTAATATTTTTCTATTGGGGGGGGGTTGTTTTTTAGCAAAGTGAGGGATTGAACATTCTAGCAAAATGAAGGTTTTACAAAGAAGTCATTGCTATGGACTGTGGTGGTAAACTTTTGGGAGCTGGACCGTGATTTGTGAAGAATCTATAGATAAATTTCTGTTACTTTTAGGCATGCCATGATAATGCAAACGACAAACCTCCGAATTGAGCTCTAGAACCTTATTTTGTTGGCGGGGAAGATGATTGCCTTGGTATGTCGTCTATATAAGTTGAAGAGGGAAGTGAGTCTAGAATGTTCTGTTACCAGGAATATACCAATGCTAATATCCCTGGTAATAATAAGCTGGCATTATTCCTGGCACAAGATTATTTATTGGCATCGAAGTTTTGCCATGATGAGGTTGTTTCATTTTGGGTGAGGTGGGTATCAAATTCCCCTCGGAAGTTATTTTGAAATGGGGATGCTTAATCCTGGCTTCTAGTCTTCATCCCCCTCTGCACCTTTTGTAACCAAATAGATGGAAATTACAGCATCCTGATGGTTGTGAACAGATGCATATGGAGTCTATAAGTAACTTTCTTCTAAATTGTGCCTCGACTAGGAAGATGTGATTACTGACCTTCACTGCCAGGAATTAAGTGGGCTAAGATCATGTGGCCTAGGACTGATTGTTCTACTAAATATGAGGTACACCCGGTGACAGTTTCCTCTCACCGGAACTGCATGATATAGAGTTAACATGATTGCAGGGACACAGTATGGAGATCTGTCAAGGCAGACCAGGTCAGACTCAAAAAGTTGTCCTTTGTTGGGCAAACCTGACAACAGTCTTGACTTTGCAAGCAAGGTGCAAAAGGTCATCCTGAATTTGCTCTTGACAAAGGATATTATCAGACAACCCCAGGAGAAAACTAGGACATACCATGGATTCGTCAACCCAGGATTGTAAGGGTGTGCATGGCAACGATTCTATGCCCGGGAACTGACTTTGCTTAGAAAAGATTCTTTTTGATTCTGTATTCGGGAACAATTTCTAAGCATTTGAAGGCGTTTAGTAACTGTCCAAAATTTCTATTCTTAGAATAGAAAAACAATATAAATGCGTATGGTAACTATACAAAATTTCTTTTTATTAAAAATATTTTGAATTTTTTTAATATATTTTTTTCCTTTTTTTTTTCTTTCTTCCCCTTTCCTTCCTTGGCCATGGCTGGTTGTTAGCGCCAGTGTCGGCAACCGGCCACAGGCCAGGGCCGTCGAGGGCGTCGCAGCCCTTGCCATCGCCATGGCTAGGCGAGGGCTCGTCGTCGCGGCCGCGAGTCGCCCTTGCCGGCCATCGGTGAGGGTCGCGACGCCCTGGCCAATGGCCAGCGGCAGACCGGGAAGCGGCAGACCGGGAAGAAAAAGAACAACAAACCAAAAAGGAAGAAGAAAACCAAGAAGAATTAGAAATGGAAAAATTGTTCCAGAATCAAGAAGTTACTTTTTTTTGCTTTTTGATTTTGTTCCAAAATTGATTCTGGGAATAATTTTTTGCAAATTTGTGCCCGGGTACAAAAAATTTAACAAACGGATTTCTGTTCTCAAACTGATTTTGGAAATAAAATAACAGAAATTTTCACTATTTGGCAACTTGCCAAACGCCCCTAACTGATCTTCGTTCTATCCTATGACTAGGACAAACCAGGAGAATGGTTGGAATAATGACCAAGGAACATGCAAACTTGAAAGGACAGGTCATAAACTTTAGGGAACCAATTATGTGAAGTTGAGGCTATGGAACCGTTCGGTGAAGCTGACAATACCTCTCTTAACATTACAATATTGAATCCTCAATCCTTTGTTTGCTTATTATCGGTGTAAATGTTTGTGTCGGCCATTGTGATAGAGATTTAGTGTATGATACTCCTCTTAGTTTTAACATTTAGAAGTTGCTTTTTTTCAATTCAAAGAACCATCAATTGCCTTTAGTCAACTTACATTCTCTGAGGAAAAAGTTGTAAAAGCACTACCATCAGAGTGGGAAAAGAGTTGGCTGATGAAGCAAGAAGTAGTGTTTCATTTTAAATTATAAATTCATGAAGAAGTTGTTTAAGCTGGTCAGCTGGCATGAATTTAGCTTATGCATGAAGCAGAAGAGAGTCATATTGATGTAGTTTTTATTCTGGTCCTCGTGTTGACTGTCGCTCATGGTGCTGAAAGCATAGATTTGTAAAGACTATGGACTATTGGTAAAGACTATAATTTTTGGTTTGTTATGGACATAAACGATATTGGTAAGTGACCATCCGCTTAGATGGCGCTGCTGGAGCGCGCACTCTTCCTCTCGCAAAAAGTTGAGTGTTAGAATCCCGGGCGCCGTAGGGTGACTTAACCGGTGGCACGTGTGTGGTGGCTAGTACGTGTCGCCCCGAGGGTTTACTCCCCGGCTGTCGGTCGTGTGGGGGTTCCCTGGGTTAACAAAAAAAAAAAAAAAAACGATATTGGTAAGTGAATTGCTTTGATGTTTTTCTCCCCGCTTAGTCTAACTTTCATCGTACTGTTGATTCTTTCTCTTAATAGTGATGCATTAAGAATGTATTCTGCAGTCTTCTAAAATTGCCATTGTTTAAGCTCGACAAGTGCTTTCTTAATTTGTGTGTGAGAAAAAGTGATTGGCCTGTATTTTGAGCAAGACACTGTTTGCCCATTTTATTTTTGCTGAGTGACTTGATAAAATGCACGAACCTTAATTTGTTAAATTTCTACAAATTTACTGATGTTCTGTTTGACTAGTTTAATTGTAGAATTGTTTCTCTACTTTAATGTGCTTTTGCAGGCTTTGCTGTCACACTACCCTCAGAAGTTTCGAAGATTGAGACAGTGCGTTGCTTCGGCCTGTTTCTTTTGTTGACTTATTATGGGTTTTATTTCAATGTGTTCAGTTTGTAGTTTCAATACTCAAACACGCTGCCCCTTAGTAGTGTCATCCTTCTTCAAGCTCTCTAGTTCTTTTCAATGCTTTCCAGAGGTCTGCATTTCTTCTTTGTTGTCAATGAGAAGGTATGTCAGTGATATCCGACCTAAATGAGTGTTGTAAGAGGAAATAGGGAAGATGAACACTATACATGGGGATCGTGGAATTCATACTAAATTCATTTTAGCATGTGCTAGTCATTCTTAAGTCAAATTCACTCATCTCAGTGTTGGAACAGTATAAATGTTATTCAACATGTCAAATTGACTCTCTCAAAACATGTCAATTGGTTCTTTCAAAACATGCCAATTGTTTATTTTTCCAGCCAAACATGTTGAGTCGCCAATATTTATCATTTAGCCCTTTGGACGGTGTCCTTGTGTTATGTTATTGTCCACTAGTACTCTAGTCTAGCCTTCAAGTATGTCCTAGGCAACACAATGCCAGATTTACTATACTATAACCACAATGATTAAGCCTTTTGACTAAATATGGTCCCCTCCCCTTCAATAAACATAGGTTGAGCACACTTGATTGTAGACGATTTTTCTTTTATGCTACTGTGACCTATTCAGTATATTTCCATACATCAGAAGCATCTACACTTGGCAATTTGGAACTGACTGCTGTCATAGGGGTTTTATAGTTTCTTTTGGGTGATTTAACTTACAAATTTAGAGAAAATGCAGATAGACAACTTTCTTGATATTGTGTAATATGCTGGTCCAAAATTGGCATCCTAGATAGAAGTGCTTTGCTTCTATTAATCTTTTCACCCGGATATACGTAGAATTTTTTTTTTTCAATTATGTAAAAGAGCCCAATTACCTTTTTGATTTATCTTTGAAATCTGTGCATATAGCATTTGAACTTAGGTTCCACACTACATGTCTCTGTTATAAAGTTAGATATCCATCTGGACTCTTGCTTGCTGCTAAAGCATGCCAGAGGTTTTAACAGTTTCTTTGGTTGGTTTTTATGATCCTGGGGATGTGCTATCTTGGATAAGCTGCATTTGGATATTAATATTGATAGTTAGTTAGATTATCATGGGCATATTTAAAGGTAGTATTTGATTGTGTTTCGCAATGATACAGGTGCATCTCAGCAAATTCATACTTCATTTTCAGCATGCTTCAGGTATGTTGCAGCTTATCCATGCCATAATACTTTTCCATAAGTTCATTCTTGATTCTTTCTCTCCAATCAAGATAATGGATCCTTTTATGGTATTGCTGACCCGGCCAAAGATGAGCCCTTGTGAGGTTATTGAGGTGACTTGCGCTGACCTTAAGGGTTAAGGGGGTGGGGTGAGGGTCCATTGTCTAATCTTTGGTTGGTCAAACTAGTTATTTATGACTTCCATGCCATGCAAGTTTGATATGTTCTATTAACTAAAATCGACTATGCTCCCCTCCTCCCTTAAGCCCCCCCCCCCCCACAGAAAAAAAAAAGAAGGAAAAGAAAATCTGTAAGCAACAACACGCGTATTAATTGTAATATAGGGCCTATTTTATCACTTTTTTCAAACTCACTGGCCACTTTGCCTTCCTCAAGGGCTTTCAATTGCTCCAGGTAATCTACAAATCTAGAGCCATGGTAACCTCACAGGGACCAGGCACCTAGGAAATTCGAGCTACTCCAGCGTATCTGTATCTTTCAAGTTTCTTTGAATTTATGATCCCTTAGCCAATCGGTTCTGCTGTTGATATTTGACAACTGGACTGATGACACCCTTAATCAGCAGGACCATAAGACATCTAAAGCAACATTCGGAAGTATGGGTCTATGGTTCTGAGGTTCTTATGTAGTTCTCTGTTTTTTTAAGGACACATTCATCAAATTGATTTCCAATTTAAGCTCTTCAAATCTCGACTTTACCTCAATTCTAGAATTATGAAATTGGTTAAAAAAAAAGGATTTGAAGTGCTTGAAATCAGTCAACTGCATTCCTCTTTTATACAATCATTCATTATCATCAGAGCTGTTTCTAATGAATTGTGCAAAAGAAGTACTGGAAATGAGCTACAGGGCAAGTGCTATGATTCTTGAGTTGTTAAACTCAACTGAATTGGAGTCTCTTTTTGAGACATTGATCATCTACTCGGCACCATTGGCTACATATCAATATTTGGCATCATGTTGTGCAATTTAAAGTTTAACACTTGCTTTCTTTGCAGGCATTTGAACCCCCAATTGATTTGAGCCAAGAGATTGATATTTGTGAACACTCAGATCATGAAAACATGCAAAATGGTGACCTCTTCTCATCAGAGAGGAACATTTGCTCAAGTCAGACTGCTTTCAGCAGTGGAAGTTTGTTGTCATCTGCATGCGAAGCTGCTTCTGAAGATTGTGACAATGCAAAATACAAAGCAGAAGAAAAGACTACCAATAAGGTCCATCAACTTTCATGAGTAACAGTAATTGTTCTGTAGCTGTTGTGTGCCGACTTCAATTGTGCTTTCTCATTACAAACTAACCTGACTTCTCTAGATTGATTGCAGGAGCTTGCAAGCAGAGGACACCATGACTCCACTGTGAGGAATTCTTGTGGTTGCTCAGAGTTCCACGAACAGAGAAGAGAAAGTGATGGGAATAGTCTTGCCGACTCCAATAAAGATGTAAGCTCACTAATCACTTCCAATGGGGCAAATGCAAGTGCCCCACAGAGATGGGGAGAAAGAAAGAAGAGAAAAGCTATCAGGCCTCATGCGGCTGGATCTCTGCTTGTTGAATGATAGTGCATCCTGGCACTTGTGTTTCCATGAGAATTTTCAAAGCGTGTGTAGAGTTGTCCAAAACTAAAATGCATTTTATGCAAGATGGTTACTTCTTTGTTGCTCACAATTTCAGGTTTCTTCCTCTTCTTGCGACTGGTTAGATCCTTCATTGCAGTTGCATGTCCCTTTGGTTGACGTTGATAAGGTATGTATCATTCTGATTTTACTTTTACATTGGTTTGTCATCTCTTTAAGAATGGTGGTTTTTCCCCCTTGGGTCGCATTGCTTTCTATTGTACATGTATAATTGGAAACATGCAAATACTTGGGTTGCTGCGGGAGCTTAGAATTAGAATGTTAAAAGGGTTGGCTTGATCATACTCTCAGTGTCTGTAAATCATGGTTCTTTAATGCCATGGAAGACATCCACAAGAGGCAAGGAAGCCATGGGTGACATGTCCCATAGGTAGATTATGAGTTTGGATCAGTGGTTGGTCCTTAATTGACCAATGGCTATGGTAAATTGGATTTGTGGGAAATTCATGTGGAGAGGAGGTTCCCTGATATAGCATCAGGAGATTTTATTTAGCTGTTACATTGTTATTGTCATTGTCATAACTTCTTCAAGCGCAAGAGCCTTACATGCAAAACTTGTGGCATGCAAAGTGGATTGAGGATTTCAGTTAATGATCGATAATGTCCTATTCCTTGAGGGTAGCGTGAATTGGATTCGAGAAGCGTAAAAGTCCCCTTGCCATGAGAAGACTGTGTGTTAGAATGCTGCTATTAATGCTTCATTACAGCTACTACTGGTCTCGATAGCCACAACGGGCATCAATTAGTGGATGGATCTGGCTTAGCCCATGGCCAATCATGTCTAATTAACCATGTCAATCAGAGATCTTAGAGTTGCTGAAAGCTTAGCAGCAGCCCAACCCTGTACTAATGCTTCTGCTCATAACACAGTGAAGGTTAATAGGTCATTTTTACTCTTGGTCAGTGCCCAGATTTTTGGCAGCTTTAAGTAATTTAAATGCTGGTGACTCGGTAATCTAGTACCTTTGTGAGGTATCTTGGTGTATGTATGTATTGCTTCTTCAAGATGGCATCTTGGATTTGCTGTACTTCTTGATGTTATATATGATCTTGAGGTCAATTCTAGCTATTTTTAATGGACTGGAGGGTGGTTTAGTTCCGTGCTCTATATTGCATATTCTTTCAGTTAATTGCCGAATTCTTCAAATGGATGAATTATGGTCGGCACCGTATTTAAGGGGGCTCACATTGTGCATCAACATGATGATGTTGGTGAGGGTGAAGGAATTAGAAGTCACAACTTGATGTGTGTAACTAGTGATGAATTTACTGCATATCCATATCGCCTTTCCCCTTTGAAATAATCCTTTTCAAAATTTTAACAGGTCCGTTGTATAATAAGGAACATTGTTAGAGACTGGGCAGCAGAGGTACCTTGTAATTTGATCTTCTTATTTAAAATATTGCGAGTCCAATTGTTACTGAATTGTAGTATTTTTCCTGTAATTTCTTTCTCACATAGGGGCAGAAAGAACGTGATCAATGCTTCAAGCCTATTTTGGAAGAGCTTGATGCCCTTTTCCCCAATCGCTCCAGAAAAAGGGTATACAGAATTTAGTTTCTTTCTTGTTTTATCAGTTTTCCTAAGGCTTTTAAATCTCTTTGGCCACATAATAGTTAAGTTGTTGATTTATTACTCTCTGGGAGAGATGCTGCAATGAGAAAATGCTGACAAGAGAAGAATTTCCTCATACAGCCCTCCTTCTTGTTTAGTTCCTGGGGCTGGACTTGGGCGGTTGGCTTTGGAGATATCATCTCTAGGTATGTCAGCCTTCAATAGTTTGATTGCTTTTTCCTTTTTGCCTTATCATTTCTCTTCTGAGAGACAGGTTTTATAAGTCAGGGAAATGAATTTTCGTACTACATGATGATATGCTCGAGTTTCATTCTAAATCAGTAAGAGTCTTTGTGCAATTTGTGCCAAATTTCCATGCATTGTTAAGATTAACAAGATATCTTCTGTTTTGTTGGCCTCACTGCTCCAATTTTCTGCTGAAATTGTTAGAACTCAAGCTGCTGATGAGTGGACAATATATCCCTGGATCCATAGCAATTGCAATTCACTTTCAGACAGTGACCAACTTCGGCCAGTGTCAATTCCAGATATTCATCCAGCGAGGTATCACTTTGCTGGGCACTTGCTTTTTTCTGTTGGCTACTGGCTCTAGATGCTAGAGAAAGTTCAGTCATGCTGTTTTTTTTAGGAATTAGATTCATTTGGTATCGATTCATTTCCTATGAACAGGTGTGGCGTGGCTTGAACTAGATAGAATAACTACTTGAGTTTAGGGTCAGAGGAGAAGTTTGTAAGTTCTAATAACGTGAAAAAGAAGAGCTTGCTCCATTGTCATGAGTAAATATCTGAAAGCTTGTGAACCCCAAAGCATATCGGGGAAAAATGCCCGTCATTTGTCAAATAAACATTTTTCACCATCTGCATCCTGGGTTTCATGTGATGGTGATAGTTTAGTAGGTTATAGGTTTATCCAGATATGATATCAGTTATGCTTATCTACATTGAAAATTTTACGTTGGAGGCCCTTTTTCCATGTTCAGTTCTCAAGTACCTCTAATCGACATCTCTCCATTAACATATATGTTACTTCTCCACGTGGTTCTTCCTAGTTATATTCATGTTGAAATGTTGTTATGACATTAGTCTTTGTTTCTTTACTTCAAAAAACTCTCTGTTCCATATGTCAAATCAGTAGATGTGAGAACTAATGCTTGCGCTGTTTCTTTACTGAGAGGACACTGTGATCAAGTACAAGAGGTCATCCTTCTTCATTCTGGAGGTCTTTCCGAGTGTATACTTAGCTGCAAACTTGTGCGACGATTATATCTAGTTTTTTTTGGTAAGGACGATTATATCTAGTTAAATCTTAAGTGTTTCAGTAAAGTTGTCGAGTGATTGATAACCTATCTTATTATAGGTTCTTGGAAACTATTGGCTCTATTATATTATACAGCAATTAACATAAAGAATATTAGTAGGAGTCCGCTTAATAATTAGGTGACAATGGAAACGTTCTCTCAAAGTTTTTATCTCTAGATAAAATGAGAGTTCTGTCTGATTTGACGTTATAAGAGGTAATCTGTGGTTAGGCTGAGCAGTCATGAAGGCTGCTTCTGACTTTCCCCTCGAGGTACGTGTTGAACAAGGGTTTATAGGCTAATTTAGGCCAAGTGATTACTGGGATCATCAGCGTTTCCATAACTGCTTTGAGCAGGCCAGATCATATGAAAAGCGTTTACTTCATCCAGGGAGTTTAAAATATGATGTTCGTCATCGTGACATTATCTACAAACATTAGTGAGGGATAATGGTAAGGCTGAACTTCAAATATGCATTGTCTGAGAATTCTGTCCTCAGCTTGTCAATTTGCGCATGTCGAACGATAATATTTATGTGCCATTATCTTAGAGTTTTGTTTTTCATGTAACAGTTTGGAATCAAATTATCCACACTGGCAAGGATAACTTGATCCACTGAAATGTAATATGTTACAACTTTGTGGATTTGCTCCACTTCTAGTTCTATGAGGAAAATTCCAATACCTATCATTATTGTTACCTAATTCTCCTTGTATAGCTATTCATGATTAATTGCGCTCTCTGGTAGGTAGAAGTTTCTGAAAGAGCAGAGCTAATCTTATAGCTTTGTCCCCCAATTTATCCCCTAATTTGGCTTTTAAATGGAAAAATATTGTGTTGAATCCTTGGCCATCTAATATGCGTTCTAAGACATGGTTCGTCTCATGCTTATCATGGAGTACTTCCTTGGACCAGTGCAGGGATAACAGAAGGATTCTCCATGTGCGGTGGTGATTTTGTTGAGGTTTACAGTGACCCCTGCCAAGTAGGTAGGAGAAACAGAATTGAACTTGGTCCTGTCTATTTGTTATCCTGTGTGCTATGATAATGAGATCGGAAATGAACTTGCTCTATGGTTGCATCCTTTTCTTCCATTTTATTTGAAGCATGTTGATCTTCCTATTAACTTCACTCTGAAAACCTTTATGGAACATGCAGGAATTTGGGATTCAGTTGTAACATGCTTTTTTATTGATACGGCGCATAACATTGTCGAATACATTGAAATCATATCGAAAATTCTCAAAGAAGGGGGAGTAAGCTCTCAAATACTTAGAATAATGACTTTCTTTTTTTCCCTTTGATCATTTCCTTGGATCTTCCTACTGGATTTCTAATGGAATTTCAAAATACATGACTTCCAGGTGTGGATTAATTTAGGACCTCTTCTATATCACTTTGCTGACATGTGTGGAGAAGACGTAAGTTCTCATTTGTTACGCGAGTTTTAGTGATTTATCACATGGTTTAAGTAAGGATGGCTCAAAATGTCGGTTTCACTTTTCCCTTCCCTTTCTTATACTTTTGAACTTCTCGCATCTACGTAATGCAACTGCAGGAGATGTCCATTGAGTTGAGCTTGGAGGATGTAAAAAGGGTTGCTTTGCACTACGGTTTCGTATTTGAGGTAATTCAGGCTGACATTTCACTTGCAACCATCTGACATCTATTCTATTTATTGGTTGCGTATAAAGTCATCTCTCATGTTTCTTGAATGCAGAATGAGAAAACCATAGAGACAACCTACACCACAAATCCTAGGGCAATGATGCAGGTGAGCTTCTTAACCCTTGCTTAAATCTCGTCATCTGTTAATATGTTTGGCTATCTTTTTATTGGCTTAGTTATAACCTTGATATTTTTCTTTGAAAAGTATCTTTGAACACTCTTTATGTGAGAGTGCCATTCATAGTTATAAATGGGCAAGGTTGCTTTTAGCAGTTTGAGATGGTGATTTGGAATGCTAAGGGCGCGTTTGGCAACCGGTCAAACAGTAACTATTTTTATTCTTTTGTTCCAAAAATCAATTTTAGAATAGAAATCCGTTTGGTAAATTTTTTGTTTCCTGGCACAAATTTGCAAAAATTTGTTTCCAACATCAGTTTTGGAAAAAGTTTGCTTCTTGATTCTGGGAACAAGAATCAGAAATGGAAAAAAAAAAAGATTCTTCTTCTTATTCTTCTTGGTTTTCTTCTTCTTCTTTGTAGCCTGTGGCCGGTGACAGCGTCGCGACCCTCACCGGATCTGATGAGGGCGGTGGTGAGGGTCCAACCCTCCTCAGATTCGGCGAGGGCGGCGGCGAGGGTCCAGCCCTCGCTAGATCCGGTGAGGGCGGCACTCGCCCAAGTTGCGAGCCGCCGTCGCCAGAGCCAGCGAGGGCCATGACTCCCTCGTCGGCCTTTGCCTGTGGCCGGGCCGATCGTTAGCGCCGGTGACCTGGCCATGGGGAAGAAGAAGAAAGAAAAAAGAACGAAATTTTAAAAAATTCAAAATATTATTAATAAAAAGAAATTTTGTGCAGTTACCAAACACATTTATGTTCTTTTTCTATTGCAAGAATAGAAATTTGGATAGTTATCAAACACCTTCAAATGCTTAGAAATTGTTTTCCGGTACGAAATAAAAAATAATCATTTATGAACAGAAATTATTTTCAAGAACAGAATGATTACTAAATGCACCCTAAATGAATTAGCAATTACAATGGAATTATTAAATGCTAAGCTTTGCATTTAGTCTAACTGACATCTTTGAGTTGGGTAGCTTGCAAGCCTTTTCCTCAAGACATGTTTCATGCTGATGGTTCTTTTGTCTATTGCAGAATTGGTATTACGCAGCTTTTTGGACGATGAGAAAGAAATCAACTGCTGCTGATGTTGTATCATCATAATCGTTTATATGATTGCAAAAATAAACTTTTCCAGTTTGACCATCGGTGTTACCTCCATTTGACAGAAGCCGTGCTTCTGTCTTTCAGTTTAAGCTAGTATCTCTATAAAGACATAGTGTCGCCATCTGACTTGAATGCTTTTCATATTTCTGTTCGTTCTTACTTTAATGGACCTGTGACAACAGATTTTATTAATCTGTATTAAAATCCGCTTTGCTCTATAGATCCTTGTGTTTTTGGATTTTGGCATGCGGATACAAAAGGGTGATTTCGGTACCAAAGCTGAAGATGGCTGTTTCGCATTGTTATAGGGTTCCTGCTAACATAGAGAATCAATTTAAAATGCGAACTACTATTCGAGAACGGTCTGTACCCTGAAAGATATAATGCTGGCTGTGCCGATTGGCAGCCTCTTCCTAGTTTCTGCTAGTTAGAGCCAAACTTAAGTTTGACAAAAATAAAGCTTCGGGCCAAGTGAATACAAACCAGATAAGAGGATGAGGAAAGATCCATGTGCAAAATCGTTGATATGAATCAAATGAAAGCAAATCATGAATATGATACATGTAGCAGTCTCGTGCTGAGGTGAGGGCCACGCTCGCCGGAGGTAAAACTCAGACCTTGGTCACACACTGAGTTTACTCAGCTCTAAACCTTGGTCAACTATTGCTGGGAAGGAACATAAGCTGAATGCAAAGCCAGACACTGAACCAAGGACAAATTTGTGCGACTACTGAGATGTTCATCAGTTGGGAACATTACAGAGCTAAAAAATAAAGCAGCCGACATAGCACATTAATGGGAGAGTGGTGAGCTGTTACCCAAGACTACCATGTACAAGTTAAACATTCAGTATCAACTACAATTCAACTTTCCTCCCGGACTTTTTCAACATGGAGCAACAAAATATAGCTCCTCAAGAGGAAACCAGGACGCCACTTAACCCCATCAAGAACCTTCCTTCTTAATGCACATTCATCCATACGATCATGGAAACGACATCACTAATCCTGTTTTAATTGAACAGTAAAGGGCGAAAAATCATAAAAAGGGAAGAGAAGAAAGGAGGGAATAGAGCTGTTTCCTAGGATTTACTACAATCGAGGACTGCATGCTTTTTTTCCCCCTAGCATCCCTTTATCCACATGACTGAGTAACCGAGGGGAGCTTCTCAAAAGCAGCTAGATTCTGCAACAGTTTCTTGATGACACCTGCAATCGCCACACCGTGTCTTACTAGCCCCTCACGGACTCGGAGTTTGTTTGGCTGCTCCCACCGCCCATGCGTGCATTAAATGCATTTATGGGCATGGATCGTTGAGCGAAGTCCAACAAGAGCTTACGCTGGTTCTCGTCGGTGTGAGGGAGACTAGCACGCAAAAGCTCCACAGGCATTTCCCGGTTTATTGCTCTGGCTGCCTCTGTACCAATGATTTCCGAGCTAACTTGGGTCTGGGTCAAGATTGACTGAGCTATAGTTTCATATTTTGTGAGGCAGTATTTTGTAAGGAGAGCAAAGAACTCATTGAAGGAAGCTTGCCAGAGGGAACGATTGGGCATGCTACAGCTGTTTGGGGCATGAGGACCGGTCAAAAGGTCGGTCGCCCTTTCAAGAACGGATTTCAGAATCACAGATGCCCCATCTCCAGCTGCGCTTCCAAGGGGCCGAAGTGGTGGCTGCTCAGATGAACAAACAACAGCAACAAGACATGCGCTCAGCGCACGAAGGTCCATTCCACTGACACACCTTGAAACAGTATTGGCTAAATTCATGGTTGTCTCAGCTGCTCCAGGATCAGAAGGAAGGCCACCATAAAGAAACCTCAAGTGGCGGAAAATGGTCATGCATACAATCCTAGCGAGCTCACTACCTGGGAAGAGAAGCTGGAGGTACCTGGATAGGAGCTTCCTGCCCTTAGGGATGGAAACCAACCGAAGAAAGACAATGTCGTCCTTGGGGCCCAGCCCAACTGTGTGTCCACTTTTGCTCAGGGGGTCCACAAGCTGGAGTGATGCAGCTAGACCTTCCAGAAGAATCTGCCGCTTCCGCCTCAACTGGGTTCCACCGTCTTGGGGCTGAGTAAACTGCAAGAGGCGATCAATGTCATCAACATCAAGGAGGACGCAGAGGCTGTCCTCGATGGTAATTCTGGCGGCAAGCATCGGTTCCTGTTCCAGAGGCTTCTCTACAACCTTCTGCTCAGAGTTGCCATCAGCAGAATTAGGCGGGGAATCAAGCTCGAGGAGGGGGCGAGGCCTACGAACAGAAGATAATGGAACCCTCCCAACAGCATCAGCAGTGAGATGAGAATGCTGTTCTGAAGAACTATTGCGAGATCGAGAAGGGAGCTCTCTAAGATGGGAAGGACAAAAACGCTGCTTCGATCTTGACCCGGAAGATTTACTTGCAAGACGTGCTTGGTGGTAATAATCATCTATGTAAGGATCATTGCTGTGGGTTGCAGCATGCTGCATTTTAAGAATACTTTCAATCTCCTCAGAAGTCATATACTTGGACCTGAACTGTATAGAAATGGTATCACTTTTCTGGCTACTGAGATCGGATCCTTGTTGAGAAAAGCGTACACTCTGTTTCCCTCTTTGTGATGATTTGGGTCTGTGATCTCTAACATCAGACAACCCTAGAATCATTTTATGCGAAGGTGAAGGATGAGTACTGTAGAGTGG
Organism: Syzygium grande; assembly: GCA_024733475.1. NCBI lineage: Eukaryota > Viridiplantae > Streptophyta > Magnoliopsida > Myrtales > Myrtaceae > Syzygium > Syzygium grande. The sequence continues at coordinate 10,950,417 of JAMXDD010000010.1, forward strand.
GGAATGCAGGGCAGCATAATGGGCCAAAGATGACTGAAGGGAATGGAGCCTTTGATGTTGGAGCTGCTGATGAGGCGACATCAGATGTGGGGAAATAAACCCATTTTGATGAGATAATTGTTGTTGTAGCATTATGTTTTTCAAGATTCCAGACTGACTACCATGAAGTACGCCAGCTTGGTTGACCCAGTGGCTTTGTGACCTGTTACTAAAAGGAAGGCCAGAAGGGGTGAATTGAGGCACATTATTACCATATTCAAGCCCATGGGATAAACCAGCAACCTGAAGATTGTTGTTAGATAAAGGAGAGAAGATTGGTGCAGAGAAAGGCAACTGCGATCCACCAGTTAAAGAGGGCATGCTTGGGTTTCGAGGTGAAGCCTGCTGAGATCTGCTCCCGGGAGGAGGGAATGATGTGAATGCCGATTTAGGCACCAGAATTGGTTCACTTGAGAAGTGATGGAGATGGGGTTGCTGCTGAGGATAGGAGGACGTTCTGTACAAAGGCTTTGAGTCTGCATAACGAGGAGAAGGTTGAGATGACCATCTCTTGCCTTCTTGAGCATTTTCTGCATCAAATGGATAAGGATCCAACCAGGTGGAAAAGTCTCCATCTTGTGCCCAATCAGTGGCTGATGAACCTGCAAATGCAAAACATAGACAGATTCAGTTTCAGGAACATGAGAAACTTAGAAAAACTGTCGTTTCATAACATCCAGTTGAAGGTACTAGGTATGGCCCTTATCCTATATCTCCAAACCTACAGAAATGCATGATGCTTCTTCAGAAAAAAAAGGCAAAAAAATGCAAGTAAAGAATCTGATGGACAGGCAAACTAGGAACTAACTCCAGCATGTGACAGATGTGCGTGCACACAGAATCAACATGAACATGCATAGCAAATCAGGAAATGTTCAATATGGGAACATACGCAAACTAGCAGGATCCAATGCATCTTTCTAGTGCATTTGGAAGCTAGAAAATTACAACCAATAATACAACAAACTCGAAACTAATTATTTCTAGTGACATAATGTGATCCCTCCAAATTTTCTACAATAGTTCACGCAGCAAGCTCGTACGCCACAGAATATGTTGCTCCTCCAATATGAACAAAAGACACCTCTCAAAATGGCATAGAAATTTCCAGGGATGCAGTTGACCAAGGGGTTCTTTTTGTTTATTATTATTTTTCCAAACATTATACCAAAGGAGTTGTGATCTGTAGTTTTATAACCAAAACAAACCATGTAGTTCCCTTTACAATGACGAGATATAAAAAAAGACAAGCAACCTTCCACAGAGGACTTGGCCTTTATGCATGAAAGTCAAACAGGAGTGGATGATTTCTCCTGTGCTAAGCTATAGACACAAGTCTATCTGTGCTCGTCGCTTCAAAGCCAAGAATATCAGTTGAAGCAAGGTAGTTAAACTCACTTTTTCACCTAGGATCGATGAGGTCCCCACAAAATCAGATTCTAAAATCGTAATTTACAAACTTTGTAAAGTAACTTTTAAAAAACTGGTGAGTCTCGGTCGTAATGATCATCAACAGCTGCATAGTTAAAAACTAAACAAGAACCAAGTAAATAGTCCGTGCTTAAACTAAACATCGACGGCACACTTGATGTCATAACTTAACTGTATTCACAAATAAATCGTAGTCTCAAATAAACAAATCATCAGTACCATTAATAATAACTGAATATTACACCAATAAAACTTAGAAAAACTAATATGCTAATACGAACACTCTACCCAAAAGAATACAAATTCGCTCAAGAAAAAAAAATGTTTAGCTTTTCTAATATAGTTTATCTGACGTGAAAATAGTTTTAGCTCACACAACTAAATCAAAAAAATTTCTTCATCCAGTCCTAAATAGTATTAGTTTGCATCACTTTCTGGTGCAGTTGTTGGTGGTTGATGTTAGTGCAACCTCTACCAATTCCAAAAGAAGAAAACAAGAACTCTAGATTTGCCTTCGTAGTATTAACAGGAAGCGACAACCTTGTTTATTCATATTCTCTTCTCTTTTTTTATTCCTCTTTTTCATTTAAATTTTATTCAATTAGGCATCGGTCAAATACACCATTTCACTAATGCCGCATGGGCCTGTTTAGTTGGTTTTGGGCTAGCCCAACACCCCAAATAAAGTGCACCGGTAGAGCAGAAACAGCCACCACCAATTAAATGCAAGGCAACTCATGATCTTTGACATTTTTAGTGATTTAAAATCACAATTTCACCGATTTTACCCCTACAAATGATCTTCAGCTGAGTTTACAGACTTCGCATTATTTGTCTCGTAAAAATGTATGAGTTTATGAGTTAGATAGCGAATTTAACAACAAGAGTTGGAAAACTGGTTCGCCTTTATTAAACTGAAAAGACTTGTCACAGTATCATTTGATTGAAACTATGCTTGAACTGGGATACAGGTACTTGATCCTAGAATATACTCCTCACTCCAACTTAAACTATCTTATGATTCAGGACATGCGGACTTTGACAAAAAGTGATGACATCTAGCTACACTTCAAGATTCAAAGTCACAGTAACATTTCAACATGGCATCTGGATTCTATGATGAAGTTTAAGAAGGAAAAAAAATATCCTGGCTCATTCCATTGGCAACAAATGTTTTACTGCTTTCCCTCCCTGCCAAGCTCACATACCATCTATGGTTATTGCAATGCCCGTCCTTCATAAATTTTTATGCGTAAAGCAAACCTGATGGATTATCCTACTTGGGTTTTTATCTGAAATGAGTCATCTAAGCTGTTGTAAAAAGAAACAAGACGTAAATTTGAAAGTGGCTGATGTTGTTCAAGACGAGAAACTTTCCAGGAACTTTCCCCAAATACTTTTTTATCTGGAATTTCAATACCCGTACTCCACTGGCCTGAACACAATAACTAAACTAAACAGAATCCATGAAACAAATTAAGAAAAAGAGACCCAGGACAGAACCCAAGAGGATTACAATCTATAAGCAGTCATCCTCCTCTGTACCATAGCGACCTATAGCAACATTCAAGGAACACAATCGGAAGCAAGGATGCAGCAGGGTGCAAAGGAGAAGCGAAAAACATTTGAATCTTCTTAGCATCATGAATCCTCTTCATGTATTGCACGCACAACTGCTAACCCACCCCAATTTTTTGCTGAGAGATACATGATCTAGCTTTAATATGACCAATGGTATGATAAGAATCATCAGATTAGGGCGCATTTCATCCTAGTTTAGCATTACCCTTTTTGTTTTTACAGAAATTTCTTTCATAAGGAACTTTGCTCTTCACATTTTCACTTTTTCACAAACTTAATGGATATATTTTTACAATATGCAAACTAACTTCTTAAAAGGATGTAGCCAAAGCAGTGCCGTGGCTTCTCCTTTCCCTGGAGTAATAGACACAACTATTTGGAGAAAAAATATAAAAGAGCCAACAGAATCTTCAGCAATTTTGAAGGGTTGCGCTTTTAAAACTTTGCAACGGAGAACATTTTCAGACTAGCAGTATCAGAAGCGAATGAAACCATAATAAAACATCCATCCACCATAGACAAACAAGGATCAATAAAATCACTGGAAAAGTTTCTAGACTTTCAATATGATTGTAAAAGGACCCTTCGGAAAACAACCAAAAAAAAACAAGTAGCTTACTCACTTTCCCTGGAGAAGGATCCTGATCCTCTGTCCCCGATGACACCTGGGTTCCTTGGTCCTGTGACTACTCGGTTCAACTGCCGATGGAACAAAAAAAAATTGAAAAATCAAGAAAGAGGAATTTGAAGTACCGGGAGAAATTCTTAAGACATAAGGCAAGATCCTCTTAAAATATATCAGCAAGACCAACCCATCAGATGTATGATGAGGTGAGTGGTAAAGATTAGATCAAGTCATGAAGCAATCTTTAAAGACAACATCACTGTTATTTTTATCTTTGCTCAGTTCTATCGAGGCAAGACTTCAAAGGGGAGCAATGATGGTCCTATGCCAAAAGTACTTAATTTTGTGGATCAGGACTTCCAAGAGTGGCAACTGAGGCACTAAAGGCAGGCTTAAAGTTGGCCGGAAGCAAAAACAGGTTGTCGCAATAATTAGCTTGAGATACATTTTATTGTACTTACAGCATGTAAGAATTAAATGTTAATCTAGAGCAAGCCCAACCAAGGAAACTGTTATTAATGAAGCCCAGAGAAGGATGAGAGTAAAATGGGTAAAACACTATGTAGCACTGGGGAATTTTTATTTGGGCCTAAACATTGGGAATGTGCTCAGTTTGAGATCTAATACAGGGTTGCTCTCTCCTCCTCTCTCTTCACAACTACATCTAACTCGCAAAATCACCTTTTAATTCTACTCCATTAAAAAAAAGAAAAGAGAGACTATAAAAACTGCCTACCCAATTGTTCAGACTAGTGAATCTGCATCAAAGGTAATGGTGGGAAATATCATCACAAAATGAGAGAGAGAGAGAGAGAGAGAGAGAGAGAGAGAGAGAGAGAGAGAGACTAGCACCATTTACTTTTCAATTATGACTGCATTGGGTGAACAGTATTTATCAACAAGGTACAAGTCTTTGGTGTTTTGACTAAGCTTTGGTGTTTTAATTGGCTCCATAGAGCTTAAATTATTAACTCAGACAGACACAAGTGAAAAATAGAAGAACTCTAGGAACCCAAATAACAACTTAAAACAGCCATAGAAAGGGTGTGACCTTAGCAAAAGTAGTGGCCAGATCATCCACTTCAGATAGAGATCCCAGACCGCTACCCTGAAAACGAAAATTGAGGCAAAAGTTTAAGAGGGGAAAATCTGCTACAATCAAGAAAAAGTGAATATTATAAGACAGGACTTAAGTTTGTCCTCCGGTAAGGGAAAATAGAAAGTGGAGAAGCTGTTCACAAACCTCTTCTCTATCAAATAAATGATACTCATCATCTGCAGGTCCAAAAAAGGGGAAGTCTCCTTCGCCATCTTCTAGCCCCCCCAATTCCATTTCTTCCACAAGATCTTGACCAAAAAATGCATATTGGGATGCATCGAAGAGCGCATCTGAATTACAGTGAACACACAAATTAGAGCTTGTACATAAAAGTAACATCTAAACAGTTTTAGAGCATTGGGCAGGAATACCATTCGTGAGTAGTACTAAGGCAATTCAAATTTACAGAGGAACAGCAGACCTATTTGCAAGCACAGAAAATAACATTGAAGAGCGATAGCAGAAACCAGACAGAAAAGTTAGCGCGGATATTCTCTGGACAGACCATTCCGGACCCCCTAAAAAAACCCCTTTGCGGCCCATTGTGATTCGGCCTCAGAAGCTCAAAGTTAGCTGCTACGGTCACCAAAATGAAACTTTGATAAGCAAACGGAGTAAGCATGACTCAACCTTCACTAAACGGGAGTAGGAGTCTCCATCTAATTATTAGAGATCGAGATATCTTTTATCAGACACCAATCACTTAAAGTCAGCCAATAAGCAACGAATTGCTAACCATTACGCCCACTCAAAAGATTGCTATGATGGGTTAACAAACATCAGAGATGCAATTCTTAATTCTTACAAGGCCCAAGCATAACTGAAAACATACATAAATCATTCACAACAATCTTATCGAAACCGCTCTAACATGTCCTCGCCACATCAAAACCGGGAATCTCGTTCCCCGGCAGCCGCCACGAGATTCAAGAGCACCAAACCCTAAAACCCCAGCTCCGCACAAATCGAACCCTCTTTCCACCTTCGCCAGAACAAAAAAATTTCACGGCTTCGTTCCGCGAATCACACAGGAAGCTCGCCGAAACCGACGAGAACCGAAAACAATGGCCCGACAAAAAAAATCTCACTCCTCACCGCGCCCCTCCCCAGCGAACAAACCCCCCCCCCTCCCCCCCAGGCACCACCTTCCCCACACACCGAAAAACGGAACCCAACAATTTCAAAGCTCACACGAGACCAAATCTCAGGGTAACGAACCTGAGGAGCCGTCACGGAATTCCTTGGAATTCTTGGAGTCGGATCTCTCCATGAGCGTTGCCTGGGGGCGCGAAACGGCCGAAGCTCCGCAACCCTAGAACCCCAGAGGGGACCACGGAGCTCTAGGGTAGGAGGAGGAGCGGCACCGAGAGAGCCGGCGCCGTATCGAGCATGACAACAGCTACGCCGAGAACGCGGAAATGGGAGAACCTAAAGGGGGGGAAGCTACTAACTAAGCTCGAAAGCCCACGATTTGCAGAAATGGCAGCGATTCAGGGCGCGGGGGGGAAGGGAATCGCTAGGGTTTCGGAGCGCTCCTCGCTCCCTTTCCCCGACGATCGAAACTGGAAAGGAGAAGAAGACGATGAAGATCAAATCTCTCTCCGAGAGAGAGAGAGATCGAGAGAGATGCGATAAGGAAGGTCTTTGTATTTTTCTGTATTTTTGTTTTTTTTGGGTTTTTTTCTCGAGTCGCCATGTTAGGTAATTTTTCATTTTTTGTTTTCGCGGTTTTGGTGGGGGCTGGGAGCGGGGGTGCGGTGACGACGTGGCGCGAGGCGAGTGGTGGGGGAGCAAGGAGGCGCCGTGCACCGCGCGGTGCGGGATCCGCGCCTCCCCCACCGTGGAGATATGCTCTCTCGGCGCGTCTCGTTTGATCCTGATTCCCCAACTGGGGAAGGGGGGGCTTCGGTTGCGTGCGGGCTCGCCGTTGACCTTTAGGGTGGGCGGGCGGGCGGGGGCGGGGCCCAGCGGAGATCGGACGGCTGAGGAGGGTTGGCCGAGATCGCACGCGTTTCCCCTTTGCCAATCGGGTTCGGGTCGAACGATAACCGGGGCCTGATTTACGGGGGCGGGTTCCGTTGGCGTTCGGAGACGGATTTATTATTTATGCTGTCGGCGCCATCTAGTTGGGGGGCCGCGTGATCCACGTGGCGGGCGGCGATTCGGGGGCGGCGGAGATTTTCTCGAAGCGCGTGATACACGTGGGTGGGGGACGCCCAATTAATCACGTGGGATTGAATGCGATGCGCATGGTACTCTTCAATTGGCTCGACTCATTTCATTAACTTAAAGAGAGAAAGGCCCGATTTCTTCTTCTTCAATTACGCTCGAGAAACCCATAGCCTCGCCATTAATCCTGCACAAATCCCAATCTCTTTTGCTGCATTTGGTTCGGCATTGAGCATTGAAAATGCTTAAAGCTAGCATTTTCAATGCTGAAACCATTTTTGTATTTCCCAAACTTCAATATTTCGTCTTTGCCCTTTTAGCATTGTTCATCTTCTTCACCAAAGTGACTCCGGTGAGGCCGAAGAGGTCGCCCGACCCAGCCACGGCCGCCGGCCTCGGGTCAAGTGGCCACCGAGGTCATGCGACCTCGAGCCTCGCCGCCGAGGGTTGGCGCCCCTCATTGGGGCACTTGGCGACGGGCCCCCCCAGTGCCAGATCCGGCTCGTTTACGATCGGCAAATTTCTTCACGAGCCAAATAAGGGTACTTTTTCATTTTTAATTAAAAAACCCCCCCAAAGCCCATTTGTAAAAAAAATTAACCAAATACTATTTGGGTCAAAGTAGCTTTGCAAATGAGTTTTTACCAAATGCCATTTGCATTTCCCTAATGGGCTTTCACCTAAAAGTATTTGCATTCCCAAAGTAGCATTCTAAATGCTGAACCAAACATACCCTTTGTCCCCGAGCATCGTTCCTGTCCTTCATACATACCAATACTACTCTAGACCGTTCCACCCCTTCTTCTTTCCTCGGTGCTTAATCGACATCGAAATGTTATTATAGTCATTGGCAACCTCAATATAAGGTCGTAGGGGCTTGGAAAAACGCATATGTTATTAGGCCATCGTGATCTTACTTAAAAGTAAGACATGGATCAATGACGGTTTTCATTTGTACTTGGACCCTTTTAAGAATCGTTTTTGCTTAAGAAGTAGGCAGACTCGACCCTTAAACGTAGGATTTTGCCAAGAATTTCCAAAGCAGTTGCCTTCTCTGTTGGAATTAGGGGTGATCACCTGTAAGAATCGATTCCCATTTTTGAAACCTAAAATCTATCTTATTTGCCTCGAAACTAACCCTAAAACTTACTCTATTTTTTCGATTCATTTCTAGGGTCTACCCAAGATCCTATTTTTTCTTTTATTCTTTTTTTGGTTTTATTTTACAACAAAATCATATGAATTCAAAGTATGGGATGAGTGGCGGCGGGCGAGCGCGCAAAGGCAAGTCATGAATGAGCGAGGGCAAGTCATGAATGAACGACGGTTGTGAGGCTCAAACGAGTGAGGGCAAGTCATGAGCAAGTGAGGAGGAGGGTAAGTTGCGACCAAGAGAGAAAGATTTGTGAAGTGTCCGAATGATGTTGGAGAGAACAAAAAAAAGAGAGATAGAAAAAAAAATGTCCAGAGAAAAATTAAGATTTTTAGATTTTATAAATCAATTCCAAATTTGGTGCGGTTTCCCGATGGTTCTTCACTTGGAATTAGGAACTAGACCAGTTTCCACCAGTTCCAAAAATTTGAAATTAGGAACCTGAAATCAGATCGATTTTCAAGGGGGTTTGATCCGATTCCTGAGTAGAATCGGTCTAATTGCATAGTTCTAGTTAAAATTGTTTGTGATGTATCATAGTATATAGAGCTAAGGCAGATTGAATTTTCAAGTTGTTTGTGACTAAAGAATAACTGCTATGTTGTAAGGTGTACTTCTATCATTGCTAGCATACCGTGCTAATTTACCTTGTTAGTTTACTCCCATTAATCAATATTTGGTTTGTTATTTCTCTACTTTTTTAATCGACACTAGCACATATCTAGTTCTACGTATTATGAAATTTTCTTTGTTTAATTTTACAAAATTTGTAAGATCTTACGATGTTACAATACGATGCTATAGAGGTACCATCGGGCCATCGATCTTAAGTGAAAAAGCGAGTTTAGCTATCTCGCTTGATCCTCACCAATGACTTTGATTTCCTTTCCTCATGCAGTCTAATGCCGATCAATAAACTCAATACCGATTTATCAAAGAGTCGCACTTTTTCCATTTTTTTTTAATTTCTGACACCCTCAATTATCTCGAACTAACCATAATATTCCTTGTAGGTCCTACTCTTAATTTAAAATTATTTCTTACCTTTTTTCTTCTTTTCTTAGAATTTCCTTTTGACTGAAATACAAAACTATCCATACTTCTCTCAAACAACTTTTTTTTATCCTAGCCGCATCCTCCACACTCAATATATTTCAACGTTTCCTTCATGCTCGTCTTCTTCTTAACTTACTCTCCATTGTTCACTTGTATAAGAGTTTAACCATTGGCTAAAATCTGATCAAGCACCAATCAATGGAGTAAAGAGATGTTAGTTATATAAGCACGTTCTTTACTTTATTTCTTTTAGATTCTCCTCGAAATCGTGAATTTTTTGACTTTGATTTCCATTACAAATAAACAATTAATTACTCAAAAATTGAAAATTGGGGTTGATGTATGCGTTACATATAACTTACTCATCTTTCATTATATTTTTTTTTGTAGTGCAGTCACTATAAAAGGCAATATTCAAGAAGATCCAAATTGTGTAAATATATCTATTAATGATGAAAATATGATTGGAGAAGAGCAATCAATCATGTCAACAAGTTCATTTGAAACTTTACTCAGTAATATTCTAATTCGAAAGGATCCTTTGACTAGTGCGCGGAGCCATATTCTTGCTCAAGAATATGTTGTCTCTGTGAAAAGGTCAAAGAGAGACATATAAATTCTTCTTGGTTGCGATGGAGGAGAAAATAATATTGATCGACATAATATTTTCTATTGCATGTCAGAGAAGCAAAACCGTATCTCATTGGATTAGTTGTCCTTTTGAAGTTTGTTCTCATACAAAGAACAAATCATTTTTACTCAAAATATTGAATGCATCACGTAATCACGATCCTTCGAGTATTATGTCTAGACATCTTACTTGTCGTCGCTTTTATGAAGTTGAAGCCATGTGTGAAAGAGATGTCTAAAGCTGGTATACTTCCTCGCCAAATTCTGCTGGTATACCTCCTCACCAAATTCTTTCTTCCTTGAGACGAAGAAATCCCACTGTCTAAGGTATTGCTAAAACTGTTTACTACATGAAAGTGATTGTGAATATTTGAATGGTCGCACTATGGTCCAAACTTTATGGGTAAGCTTAGTGCTGGTGGATTCATCTACAATTTTAAACATGATGCTGATGGTCACTTAATGCATTTTTTTCTCTCATCCTATCTCCATGGCACTAACCTGAAGTGCCTTTGTAATGGATTATACTTAGGGTTAATATCACGAAAAACCTTAAACTGATACACGTGTGGCAAATTTACCTCGAACTAATTTTTTGATCACGAAAAATCCAAAACTGGTACATCTGTGACAAATTTATCCTGAACTAATTTTTTGACCACAAATCACCCCAAGTTGATAAACCTGTGATAAATTTACCTCAAACTAATTTTTTAACATTGAAAAGCCCAAACTGGGATATATATGACAAATTTATCCTTTATTAATTTCCGTCAAATTTTACCGTTAAATTTACTGACGTGGATGACACATGATGACGTGGTATGGTGACGTGGCAAGTTCATGTGGAAATCCATAATGTAAATACCACGGAAAACCTCAAATTAGTTCACTAACGGAGAGTAAATTTGTCTCAGGGTTACGAGTTTAGGGTTTTTAGTGTTCAAAAAATTAATTTGAGTAAATTTATCACGCATGTACCAATTTGAGGTTTTTTATGATAAAAAAATTAGTTTGAAATAAATTTATCACATGTGTACCAGTTTGAGATTTTGGTGGTATTAACCCTTATACGTATAAGACTAATAGATACTAAATGCCTTTATTGGATATCGTTGGGCCTTCCAGCTTTAATACTTCGTTATTCTCATGCTTTGCATTTTTGAGAAAGGAAGAAGACGAAGATGATGCTTGGGTTACCTTACCAAAAAAAAAAAGGATGATGCTTGGGTTTTGATGATGTTTAGCAACACCTTGTTTGTCGGTTGTCAACCTTAAACTATTGTCATGGATAGAGAGTTGGTATTGATTCATTGGGTTTTTGAATACCGTTCGATTCATTTTTCCTAAAAGTGCAAACTTCCTGTGCTTTTGGCACATTATGAAGAATATTGTGGTAAAATATAAATCTCAGTTTGAAGAAGGAAAGGATCGGGATTCTTTTATATCTGGTTGGTCTGAGCTTCAGAACTCCAAGGGCGAAGTGAAATTTGATAAAAATATTTGGCAATTTGAAGATCGTTATAAGGAAAAGCCGTTGGTTCTTAATTACATTAAAAAGACATGGCTTCCTTTCAAAAAGTTATTTGTGCCTACTTGGACAGACTTGCACATGCATTTTGAAAATCATTTTACTTCAAGAGCTGAAGGGGCAATTCAACTTTGAAAGCATTTCTACAATTTTCAACGGGGGATTTAGTCGAGGTGAAAAAGAAAATATATCTCGAGTTGAGAATCAGTTTCAGGAAATCAAAATCAAATTGTCAAGTGAAAAGTAAGAGTTCCTCATCATCTCTGTATTCCTCTCTTTAGGAACTTGATTACTCGCGTGTCAGTATTTGCTTTAAACAAGCTCTTTAAATAATACGAGATTGCTAAAAGTAGGGTTGAGCTACCTATTTGTACTAGGCATTTCATGCAATTCATGAGGCCATCCATATGCGCATGAGATGAGATTTAGGTATTCGATAGTTTGTCTCTAGATATAATTAATCCGCTATAGAGGCTTGATGTAAAGTCCTTTCTTGATCATGATATTACTCAAAATGAGGAAGAAGATTCATTTCCACGGTTACTTTATGAGTTGGATAGGAGGTATCAAGAGTGGCTTCTTTCTAAGAAGAAGTTGTTCAAAAGCAAATGGAGCAATTTGTACAAGCAAGCGAACATTTCTTATATGAGCCCTTGGTTACATTTCATAAAGTTGTTCTTCCCGTTTAAGAACTAAATGATAAATAACTTCTACACGACGCGATCCTAAGCTTTTAAGACTGTTGAATAGGGGAAGGGATGTGATACTTAGGGTTACGGCCATAATAGTCAGACATAAATATTGAGAGGCAAAGATCTTGGATCGACACATACATTGGAATTCAAGGTGGTGAAATATAATAGGCATAGAGGACTCAAACATTCAACAATTCAACCTAAAAGAACTATTATAAGATTGGAGCTTCTCGCATTATGACATTGAAAATTATTCCAATATATTAATTTGTTTTTAAGTAAATAGACTCTCTTATTGATATAATTGAATATTTTATTGTCTGATTCAAGTAAAATATTTATTTTCCCATAGAGTTACCTCTTTTAGGGAGCACTTTTGTTAAATTGCATATGCAACTTGTTATTATTGCAATGATTTGTACTTTGAAGATATTTTTCTTATCTTTAATGGTTTTTTTTGGAAATAATGATGCTTTTGAAATTGACAAAAATATGTATTTACAAATGATTTGAATGAGATGTTTTATAATGCAATTGTAATTGTCATAATTCTCTTGTCAGCAGCTAATTATTCCATGTTATCCAGGCAAAGATAATATTCCATTTTAGTAATGTTTTAAGGAGAATTTTCTTTTGAATTTGCATGATAATATTGGACGCTTAGAATTTTTAATGTAGTTAATTTTGTCATATTTTTAATTTTTTTGAAAATACCTTTTAAAAAATCGTGCAATGATGGCATGAAAATTAAATAAAAATTGGACTATCAGATTCACTAAATAAAACAAAAGTTGAGCAGCTAAAATACACGTCTTATTAAAGTTATAATTAAATCAAATGCATTTGTTAAAAGTAGACTCCGTTCGTTTCACGAAAAATAACTTCCTAGAAAATATTTTTCGGATTTTCTGGTGTTCGTTTCATGGAAAATAAATTAGTTATGGAAAACATTTTTCCTCAATGGACAAAATACCTTAAAAAATGAGGAAAATATTTTTTACTTTTTGAAAAGAGGAAAACATTTTCCCCCTCCTTCTTTCATCATTCATTACAATTATTTTTATTTTCTTTTTTAAAAATTCTATTTTTTAATTATTTTTAATTATCCTTGTTTTTTTCTTTTACTTTCTCTAGCAACAAGGCTGATCGCCTGACAAAGTAGCTCGAGTCTCACCAGGCGATGGGGGGGCTTGAGCTCGCCAGATTCCAATGGGGTTGAGCCTCGCCTCATCCAGCGAAGCCAAACTCACCCAAGGCCAGCGAACTTAGGCCTCGAGCAAGCTCAACCTCGCCCGGATCAAGCGAGATGGAGCCTCACCAGCCTGTAGTGAGGCTCAAGCTCACCTGTGGCCGATCGCCGGCCATCGCCGTGGCCTGCAACCGGCCGAGGAAGAAGAAGAAGGAAAAAAAAAAATTAAAAACATTTTTAAAAAATAAAAAAGTATTAAAAGTATAGCAAGGAAGAAAATCTTTTCCATACCAAACAATGAAAAAAAATTTTCGAGACTTTTTCAGATTTCAACTGAACATCGGAAAATGGCTTTCTGGAAAATATTTTCCAAAATATATAATTTTTCGCAAAACAAACAGAGCCGTAGTGGATGATTCTTTTCACTCTTACTTGTGTTTTGGTTATTTTTAGAATAATGGTTGCCTAGTACAAAATTAAAAAGAAAAGAAAAGAAATAGACAACTCATTGACACAATAACTAATTAGCTATCTGCCAAATAAATTATTTTTAGAAAAGACAGACACTAGTTTCGTCCCTCTTGCAAAAAAAACAAAAAAAAAAAAGAAGAAAAAGACTTAAAAAATAAATTTTCCATTTTTTTTTTTTTTCGGACATCCCTAACATCTTGAATTTACCAACAAAGTTTTTTGTCTTAGCCAATACTAACTTACCAACGTAAGGGTCCAACCAGCAAATTAGATGTAATATAGCAAAATAAATGAAGATAAACATCTTAGAACTCCATATGAAATCAAACATCCCATTTGAACTAGAAAAGTAATCAGACAAGATGCGAGGAAACAAACATATCTCGATAATACTGTCCCCCACCTATCTGAACTCTGGAAGTTGCCTTAAAGAGGATGCGAAACGCCGTGACTCGGTCCCCACTTGGACCTTGATTTCGAGCCAAGAACGCACATGCACTCGGCGGCTGGCGCTCGATCGAATTCTTGAGGGATTGTTTCGTGGGTCGTTGACTTTATAACCGAAAGTGGAGCAATAAGTCTCTTGCTGATCGTTTCTTAAATGGAAGCATATGAGTCCAACGTTGGAACGTTCCGGTTTCATTGTCCAAGCCGATGCATTGGAAGTGACGACCCAGAAGACCAGGACTTGGTCCAAATTCCCACCTGGGCGTCTCTCTCTCTGTCCTACCCTTAATTATCCTTTTCCAGCCTCCCATTGATGGTCAGGGACGTTTCTTTCTAATGCACAGAGCTCGTAGTTTCCGAGGTTTCTTGCAACAAGCGGCCTTCTGAAGTCATACCGAGTCTTGTTCGGGACCTTCAGGTACATGATACATCGATGAATTCTGAACTTAAGGGTGTGTTGCTTTTCTTCTGCTGAAGTTTGTCTCGGATGGTGGTCAAATTCCATTCAATCACGTATTGTTCACAGACATGTTTGTTGCCGGGGTGCTCTCTCGATGTTTAGTTCTCTGCCTTTTCTGGTGATGCTTCTGCTGCTTTGGCTAAGACTTTTCGTCCGATCGGTTCTCTGCATGATTCGATTGGTGTCGATTTTCTATGGATGATCTTGTGATGCTATGTGTGTTTTTGTTTGATTTGGTTGCTCAAGACGCCTGTTGGTGTTCGCTGATCATGTCCTTCTCATCCAGTGTAGATACAGATCGCTGCTTCTGTGGTATTTGAAAAGTCAACTTTCACTCCACAACTCTCTTTGCCCTTCTGGCTTTCTTTTCTTTATCTGTTTCAACCATCATAATTCCCTGCTTTTCAGCGCTTGAATTCTGCTTGGGGCATGGGATGGTTGAATTTGTGGCATGTCAAGGCCAGCTTCTTTTGGCCAAAAAAAAAAAAAAATCTCAGTTGCTTTTGTTTTTGTAACTCTCCATGTCAGATTCATGTAATTGTCTAGGATGCTGGACGCTTAAATGCTCTCTTTGTTAGTCTCAATTGACTCGTCTAATATTAAAATGGGGCGATGTCACTTTCTGAAATGAAAAGGAGTAATGTATATATTTCAACGAACATGAAGTCGAGTTGATCACTGGGATGATGAATTGAATATCAGGCTTGCAAATACTTCCTTTGTCAATCATGATTTGATTGTTTCTTGAAGTAGATATTTTGGCTATTACTTCGAGAGATTTCCTTTTTTTTTTTTTGCATCGATAACCTAAATATGAGTGTGAGGTTGCTTTGGTTCTTTATGCATATCGCATACAGCACATATAATCCAATAAGCTGCTTAACAGTAACTTAATTGATGCTACATTTGTAGGCATGGATGTTTTCGACCAGAAGCAGAAGAGCATTCTTGTCGGAACAGTACTTGTGGCCTCTGCTCTTACCATCTTTGGGATTGCGATGCTGAGACAGCCAACCCTTTACAATCGCCCCGGCCTAGTACGAACCAAATTTTGACAATTTAATGAAAATGAGTGCCTTCTGTGCATATTGTTCAGTATAAGTTCAACAGCAGTTGCTTCCTGCAAATACTTCTCATACCAAATATCCAATACTAATTACTCGCACGAATTTAGATGGATGACAGCGTTCCTGACTAAGTCGAACCCTACACTTCAAAACATTTTTATCTGTGGTTAAATGGCTCTTGCGATCCATGTTGACTCCTTGGACTCAATCGACCATTATTTCAGTTGATAATATATGTCACCAAGCGGACGAATTTTCCGAGATCTTATCAAATTCTTCCTTTCATCCTATGACCAGTCCACTTCTGGAAATCGGGAGGACAATTCTAATAGTTCTCTCCCTACTCCTTCACGGCAAGAGGTATGAATAGCTGAGTCAAAATACTGCAAACAGATTCTTTTTGTTTCTTTTCTTGCATGATATATCTTCATTCACTCTACTTTATATGGCCTGTTTCAGCAGCACAAAGCAGGGGGGATACACGTGCTGGTGACTGGAGGTGCCGGTTATATAGGCTCTCATGCTGCCTTACGCTTATTAAAAGATTCACATCGAGTAACAATAGTGGTGCGGCATGTTCAGAAATGTGCAGCGTTCATTTTTAATGTTTTTACTCTAAATGTTTAAGTGCATATCAACAAACAACAACTTCTCTTTGCTTTTGAAGGACAATCTTTCACGTGGAAATATAGGTGCGGTTAAAGTTCTCGAGAAGCTATTTCCAGAGCCTGGTTGTCTTCAATTTATTAATGCAGACCTGGGAGATCCACAAGCAGTATCCTCCTGATGGTCCTACAGTGAACTTCATCAAACGTGCTGACTTTATTTTTTATTAAAGAAAATTTTTCCAATTAACCTAGAAGGGGAAAATTCGATTGTTTCTCCTTAAATTCAATGGCAGGTCAACAAAATTTTTGCAGAGAATGCATTTGATGCAGTCATTCATTTTGCAGCTGTAGCTTATGTTGGGGAAAGCACACTGGATCCACTTAGGTAATTCCAGTTTCTGAAACCCAAAAGAGGCATGCTGTTCACGATTTCGAAGGCCTAACAAAATAGATCTTAGGTTATTTGTTATTCATTATATGACATTCTCATGGTGAGCATAAGAACTTCTTTGAGCTGGAAGCTTATGCTTTCTATATTTGTTCCACTACCTGGTCTAATCCAAGTAAAGGACCAATGAGACACCCAGGTTTTCACACACTTCACACCAACTATTTTAGGCCATCGTCATGGTTTTACTAGCTCTCTCAGCATTGAGTTCATCTATAACAGCTGTCACACCATGAAAAACGTTTCCCTCACTAAGATCGGCAATCGCAGTATTATGCTCATCATTTCTTAGAAAATTGACATCCCAGTCAAATTCCGAGACCTAGGTAGAACATCTTTTGTTGCAGTTGTTGAATGGATACAAGCACGTCACTTTGAAGTACCTTAAGGTTACTTTGATGTACATGGCAGGTACTACCATAATATCACATCGAATACTTTGGTAGTGTTGGAGGCAATGGCTTCCCATGGTGTGAAAAAATTGATCTACTCGAGTACCTGCGCAACATATGGAGAGCCAAAGAAGATGCCCATCACTGAAAAAACTCCTCAAGTAAGTTTCTTACGGTATACAGCTTCTGCTCTATTTTATGCTGATGATGCTGAAATGATGCGCTGATGCCAGTTGAACTCAATTGAGTACCTAGCGTTACTGTCATTTACTAACATTGCGCGAACATAAAAGTGATATGATACTAAATTTCCTGTTCAAATTGGCAAATCTCTGGATATATGTAGAAAATGATTGTACTACCAAATGCACTGTGCAGCTCCCCATCAATCCATATGGAAAAGCCAAAAAGATGGCAGAAGATATTATACGGGATTTTTCCAAGAATTCTGACATGGCCGTCGTGATCCTGCGGTTCGTGGCTCTGTGTACATCAATTAAATCATCTGTCGTTTTTCTTAATTTTTCTTTCTTTCACCGAGGAATCCTAAAGGTGGTAGAGGTCAAATAATGAAAGAAAAGTACAAGCAGCAAATTTACATCACTTGCGGTATCTTTTAGTCCTAAGCAGAGAGCTCAAACTTTTACTAATCGACAAACTACTACATGTTCAGATATTTTAATGTCATCGGATCAGATCCAGAAGGCAGATTAGGTGAAGCTCCCCGACCGGAACTCCGTGAACATGGTCGGATATCGGGTGCTTGTTTTGATGCCGCCTCAGGCATTATTACTGGGTTGAAGGTATGACTTATATTTCCTCATGGTAATATCCTGTGAAACCTGGAATAGAAATGAAGAATATAAAGATATCGACTTCATGATGATGTTTCTAGGTAAGAGGGACAGACTATAACACTCCTGATGGCACTTGCATCAGGGATTATATCGATGTCAATGACCTCATTGACGCTCACATGAAAGCTCTGGCCAATGCTGAATCTCGACAAGTGAAGACTTACAATGTCGGCACAGGAAAAGGTCTTGAAAATCTTATATAGTGTAACCCTCAACATGTTAAGTAGTCATGTTCACCCTTTCTCATTGAACAAATTAATTCTCCCAAATGTGAAGCTCTAATGTGCATTAAGGTCTGTCGAACACTCGTTTTGCTCCTCTATATTTGCTACTGCTTACTGGAAGCTCTTCTGGTCTCTCCTGTCTCAGGTAAATCGGTGAAGGAGTTTGTCGAGGCGTGTAAAATCGCGACGGGGGGTCGACATAAAAGTCGAATATCTCGATCGTCGGCCTGGGGATTACGCCGAAGTTTACAGCGATCCTTCGAAAATAAGGCAAGAGCTGAATTGGACGGCTCGGTATACGGATCTTCAATTAAGCCTTAAGATTGCATGGAGATGGCAGAAGTCGCATAGAAATGGTTATGGCCCTCCGACTGACGCACATTGAAAGTTAGGCGGTTGGTCCAGTTGCGGAGTTGGATTGGATATAAGAGGTTGCTTTCCCAGCCGCGATAAATCATGCAGACTTTTTACATGTTTGATGATCAATTGAATTGCCTGAAATTAAGAGATTTCCAGGAGAGATTACAGAACCTGGTGATGAGGCAGAATAATGGTCATGATTGACATGTCTGCGGGTCGGTAACTCCGTTTCAACTCATACACGTCATATTCTTTCCTTCGTGTAAACACAACGGTAGAATTAGGTTCTGCTCCTGGGTAAAGCAGGATCATGAACAACGAATCTCTCTATGATAAACAGATCCATTTTGCAAGTTCGTTATTATGTATAGTTCTCTTCATTAGTTGGGGGAAAAATCCACCCGAATTGGAATGATCCTTTACTCAGACAACATCTGGGATTCCTTGAACATATCCTCAGTATCGATATCATCAATAGGAAAACCTTTAGGCTCATTATCCGAATATCATACTTCACCATTTTCTTGTGAGGTAAGGGATAAAATGGAACAATGGATTGCTCTTTTAGGGCAAGACAAATTTTCACATGAAACTTCATTTGCCGGAATTACTCTTTTAGAACATCCTTGTTCTGATGGACAACCGGTGAACAGAATTCAATCTTGCCTTCATCATTGTTCTGTAATCTGTGATAATTAAACTTCATCCGCGCGGAAATCAGGGAAATTAATAGACATGACAAAAATATTTTCAGTCGTGAGATTTCACGATGCAGGTGTCAACCAACACCGTAAAAATGTATAAGAGGCCAGACACCATCAACCAGAACTCAATCCAGCTTCACACACTTGCCAGATCACATACAGAATTCTCCAACAGAAGAACAGTTTGCTTCAGTACTAGATTCTATTCGATCAAGGGCTCAATAAATGATCGTGTCAATGACATTGGATAAAGAAATCTTTCTCACCTTTGTTGGAAAGAGAAATCTTTTAAACCTTTGAAGGAGATGACGACAGCTTCAGCAGGACTAATTACAAAGATACACCTTGTCGCAACAACAGCTCACAGTGTCTGCCACCTAAATATCCCTATGTGAGTTTATTTGTGCGTATCTAATTGAATCGTGTAAAAGAATTGCAAGTGATGAAGCATCACTGCTATAGAAACAACTACTCCTCTTTACTCCTGGGTTTGGATCTTGTATCATCATGGATCCACGATGATCGAAATAGCGGCAACAGCGTGCAAACCACTTGTATCGTGAGACCCAGTGGAAGTCCTGAAAAATCATCTCCTGTGACACCAACAGATGATGCAAGCGCAACACCAAGGAATCCACTGATTATTAATGCTAAGGCGATGGCTGACATGACGAAAGCTATTAAAGATCCTTCACACCCCGGTGGACAGAGTTGCGCCATTAGGACGCTGAAGGGTAGAATTTTGAAGAAGAAGAGAACCTCCAAGACCCCCGAAAAGATGACCACATACAATGAATCCGGAACTCCCATTGTTTTGTAGACACCCTTGACAAAGAGAATATCTGAAACCATGAACAAGGCCATCATGGCCTGAATTGCAGACATCAGTTTCCTTGGTGGGACTGATTTCAGATGACGATTATAAACCATACCCCACAGGAGCATTGCGGCTTGGCCAAACACTTTAGAGATCCCCAATACTGATGTGTCGATCTTGAGATACTGTGTTTGGTAGAAGAACATGGTCCCAGTGAGAGCTGGAATAACTGCATAGGATGCTGCAAGCCAGATTATGGAATTAGCAATCTCAGGTCTTTTTAGTGCAGACAAGAGATCGGAAAGCTGCTTCCTAATCCCTGCTTTGGTCACAGTTTTAGGGAGGTCAAGAGCGCTTTCATGGACACTGATTGTAACAAGAAACTGCACTGTGAGGAGAAGGCCAAAAAAACAGAAACATTATCTGCGGAGAAATTCTCCCAATAGCAACCCCGGCGAGAAGGTTCCCAAGGACACCACCGGCAGAGGAAGCCATCCAAACAAATGATGGGAGGTTACCAGACGAAGGCGACCTAGTCTTCTTTGAAGACGAAGCAGGCTGTTTTCCTACCTCTGCTACAATGGCATCATTTGCTACCTCTGCTATTGAAGCGCCGAGATTACTTAGGAGGAGATAAATCGAGATGATCGTTATACTTGATGGGGAGAGAATTGCTATGGCTAGCCAGGACACTGCTTGCAAGAATGCTGCATACACAGATGAGAGAAAATGACTTCAGTTGAATGCATCCGAATAGATACACCAGCATATACGATTGCGGTGAAGCAAATCTATTAATATTACGATAAAATGATATCACTTTGACTTATGATGAATGAATGACTTAAAATCTCTGAAGTTTAAACCATGATAGGAAAATAAAGGTCTCTATTTAACAAAAGGAGGCATGTGATTATTTCATTCATGTTGTTCTCAGAAGATTTTCACAGTCAGAAAAATGAACTTCTACTTAATCAATTCATGCGTCTCTCAGAACTGTGGAACCGGGAAAATATCCTATCCATAACCTAGGTGCCTCTTATATTTAGTTATGCCATACTTTTGAGGAAATAATGCATTACTATTTGTCAGAGATAGTCCTCTCAAATCCATATTTAACCAGCTAAATAGAGGAACACAAGTTCTTGTCCATTGAGCCCCACGGCAATCTGCCATCTATCATTGCTCAAGTTGATTCATGCACACAAACAAATTGCAGCAAGTTGAACATCATGGGAAACTAAGGTGTGAAGCGTGAAGCATCAAGATAGTTCACTTTCATTCATCTATAATTTCGCTTTACCCCTAATATCCAAAGCAGCATCCACATATTTCTTCATCGAAACAAAGAGAACGTAGATGCTGGACCAACAAACGGACTCCAAACACTTACCTCCGAGAGCAATGTAGGGCAGGCGGTGTTGGCCCCGAATATAAAACGCGTCGGATACAACCCCATAGAGAGGCTTGGCGACCATGGGAAGGTTGGCCGAGTTCTGGAGGATCTGGAGGGCGGAGGGATCCACTTTGAGGCCATCCTTAAGGAAGAAGCTGACAGTCATCCATGGGAAGCACCTCAGCCCCTGAACCCAGTACCCTATTCCCAGTACTACTTTCCGAACCAGCTCGGTGCCGCCCCTGCCGCCGCTTCTTCTAGTCTCCACCACCATCTGATGCGAACTAAATCACTGCCAATTACAACACTGACAGTCAGGCAATCATAACTCAGAACCAGATCACAGGGCAGCATTTTCATTTCCAACCCTTTTTAGCCCCTCAATTTGGAAGAGATTCAGTGGTTTTTTGAAGTAGAACTGATATGCAGGATCACAGAGCCGATCTTGTCCAGTTTTATGCGAGAAAGTTTTTATCTTTGAATTGGCAGACAACATTTTCTCTTTCAACCCTTCCTATGCCCCTCAATATGGAGGTCATTCAATGGTTTTCTGAAGTAGAAGTGATATGCGCAGGATCACAGACCCGGTCTTGTCCAGTTTTATTGGAGAAAGTTTCGATCTTTGAATTGGCGAACTCGATACAGAAAGCAAATTCTCGACGAAAAGAACTCGACAAATCAAAGGAAATGTTTTGGTTCAAAGAGATGGCAAGATTTGCACCCAAGAGATCCATATACAAGTTTAACGATGTCGGCGAATTCACAGGAAAGGCGAAAAAGTCAGTAGCAGACGCGTAATTGAGTGGAAAAATGACAACAAGAAGAGAGAACACCGACAAACAGCTAAGGGAAAGAAACACCGCATATGCAGAAACAAATTTAGATACAGCACAGACATGGAGAATCGGAAGAACAAGAAATGACAACTGACCACCTCGTACACTGTAAGAGAGAGAAACTGCGAACACCTCCTGGTGGCCGCCAGAGAGGGAGAGAGAAGCAATTCTGAAATGGGTTGGGCGTGGGAGAGAATGGGCAACCACCGAAATCGATCTACCGGGGGACGAGACGAGAAAAGCGAAACGGTGCAGTGTCTTGTATTGGAGCCATTGAGAAGAAGACAAAACTCGCAGGAGAGAGAGAGAGAGAGAGAGAGAGAGAGAGAGATGTCGTCTTCTGCAATGTTCTAATGGGTCTCCACATCATCATCAGAAGAAAAAGATCGGAGAGATTGTGTGCGTGTCATGTGTTTAGCTCATCCTTGTCTGAATATATTTACTTTCCATGTTCGTGTCGTGTCGGACTGAGAGGGCTGATAGCAACTCCAGGTTTTTGACTGATGATTTGACTATGGACGTCATTACGATCACCCAACAACAAACTATCCCCAAGATTGCTTGAGGAAGTGATTATTGGAGTTTTAGCCATTAAAGGAAGAGCTTTTATATTTCCCCCCTTCTTCTTTCCTCTGTTTGCAGCTGATGAGTTTAGCGATAGTTTCTTATACGAATATAATGAATTTATTACAACCGCCGTGTAGGAGAAGCACCGTATATTCCAACGTGTACATTACGTCGAGTGGTCCGCATACGTGTTCCGATACACGTCAACGCTCGCCGTTAGCGTTTTGCTGTGGGGGCCGCGTGTCGGACTGGTTTGACAGCAACAATGCTTTGGCTGATGAACTTGAGATCTGCGTATATACGGAATGCTTTCATTGCGTGATGATCTGACTAGACTATTCAATTTGCTAAACACATGTTACTCTTTGATTCCTTAAATTCTTTCTTAAAGTGAAAAGCAGTACTGGAAGGCATCTGCATGAAAAGGATAAATAGAAAACTCCAAACAAAAAGACACAGACATAGCAAAGTTCTCACAGCAAAGTGAATGCACTTGCAAAAGAAAAAGCAGTATCCACGTGGATGCGAAAATCTACGTCCAAAGATTCGATAAAATCTTTCGAGACTTGATGGATCATCCCCGTCTTCGCATATTAGGTGAGATCACGAAGGGCATGAACTCTAATTCATAATTTAGAAGCTTGTTCGGCTAACGTGTACAATACCAACATGGGGATTGACCCGTGGTTATTGGGTTGTATGTTTGAAATTACTTTCGATGTCTGAATAATCTTGTATCAATTCTCTATTCACTGAACCATGTTTCCTTGAAGTCCCCTTTAGTCCACAATATCTGTCTCAAAGCAAAACTACTGTTGTCTTGGGTTTTTGCCACCATTGAGGCATTTTCATCAGAGTAAGGCTGACTCAAAGTACATCCTTTGAATCTTCCTTTCTTCTCCCGTAGCAGTTTGTTGCTATGGTGTGGAAAAGAATGGCTTACGACACTGAATCATCATAGTCCCTATGAAATCCTGATTCTGACTTCGCTATGCTTTCCTTCTGCTACCATTGAGGCATTTTCTTCACAGTAAGGCTGACTCAAAGTATATCCTTTGAATCTTTCTTTCTTCTCCTGTAGCAGTTTGTTGCTATGCCATGGAAAAGAATGGCTTACGACACCGAATCATCAGAGTCCTATGAAATCCTGATTCTGATTTTGTTATGCTTTCTTTCTGGTTTGACAATGCTTGCTAGTTCAAGGAAGGAACAAATCTTTGCACTCTGGCTTTATTGCCCCGACTGATAAGATGAGCCACAACAATGTTCGATAGCGAAATTCTCTGATCGTGAGATACATCGGCTTCTTTGAATCTATCTTTCACTATGCTTTCGGCCAAAAAGCTAGAGAATTGGCAACAATGTCCTCATGTCTTTGGGGAATTCACGAAACACTTGGTTTTGTTACCCTACCCTGTCAAAGCGCCTGAAACTGGTCCCTGATACTGACCACTCCATAGCTACGAAAGAATAAATACAATGCCTAAAATATAGAAAGGACGACCTTTCAACTCTCAATTCCTTCAAACTTAAGGTCTTTAGTTTGCTATCTTACTCCAACATATTTTTTGTCCAAAGAATGTAAAAACAACTAGAATGGTATACAACGAAAGTAATTTCCACAAAACTCTCGGTCGTCACGTGTACGAGTGTCTGTCTTCTTCGATATAGGACTGCTGTTATGTACAGAAAATGATGATCTGCAACATATCTCCAAACTAAGTTTTCTCGGCAGTTGAAATAACACCGATAGCACAGCACTTGCAAACAATGCATTCAACTAATAGCTGCCAATGCTGCAGGATGACCTCATGATAACATCGAATCTTCAGAAAAGCCAATGCTTTTTTCGTGGCTTTCTAGCAGGAACATCTGCAGAAAACAAAAACCACCAAAGTGTCTTTCGTTATTTAGGGCCAAGAGTTGGAGACATGAGAAGTCACCATAAGCAGAACACTGATATGAAAGTTGCGCATCCTCACCTCCTCTTTCGTATAATGAATTGTAGTGTACTTCACTCCAAAAGCTGAGCCACAACTCTGGAGTCACAAGAAGGCCGTGATAAGCCAGCATATAAATTTAAGCAGCACTTCAAACAGGTCTCTCACATAAATTGCCAAAAACAGTACAATGTACAGCCGGCAAGTATCATGCAGAGATGGCCACTTAGTGGTCCATCGGAGTTAAGAGCTACCAAAGTAATACTAACATATATGTCCCACAATAACAAATGTAAAAATCAAACCGAGATAGTCATAAAAACACATAGCCTATAAAAATCCAAAATGGAAAAAGAACCTGCTTTGACATAAAAATAGAGTTTTTTGAGTGTTGGATCTTTATTTAGAGAATGAAGAGGCATCTACTTTAACAATGAGAAGTTACGAAAAACCACTAGATTAAGCTTTTCCAAAAAAAAAAAAGGGCCACTCGGCAGCTTTAATTATTTATTGAGGGTGTTAGAATATTGATATAATAAACCACGCCTTCATCTAATAGCTTAAACTTTTAGAATAGTTAGAATGGTTTCACAAAATCTCAAATGGTATTGGAGTAGGAAGTCTCGAGTTCAAATCTTTTCCCCTATTTGCCTCCCCGATTATATTTCCACGCTTTAGGCTTAGGCCAAGGTCCAACGTACGTGCGAGGAGAAGTGTTGGAGTATTTAAATAATAAACCACACCTTCATCTAATAGCTTAAGGTTTTAGAACAGTTGGCAGTGGTCCCATAATATCTCATAGAGTAGTTGATAGTGATTCCACAATATCTCACGGAGGGTACTGCTTTTTATTCACTTTATATAATTTCGATGCTATGTCGTCATCTGTAGCTTTGTGAAGGCAAAGAGGCCATCCATATCGACAAAAATTGACAATGTGATGCACAAGATGCATTGTTAAAGTAGACATTTAAAGTCAAAGGCTCACAGCAGCTCTTCATACCAGTATTATCATTATTCACAAAGAAAGTAGAAAAAGAGAAACAAACCATGTTTGGGTAGACAGATTACAAAAGGAACAGGGACAGCCAGTAGGCTCAAACATGCAGGGAGGTTACTGAATTGTCACAATATTTACTATTTACCTTTTGTAGGATTCTTCCCATTTGGAACGATCTCAATGTATGAAGTGTCCTTAAAGGAGGTCACCAAATTAATTTTTGCTGCAAACTACAAATATTACAGAACGAGCATGAATAAGTCAACAAGTCATCATAGAAAGGCATTTCAATTTACTAAAAGAGGGGAAAAATAAGATCGTGATGAAGAATAGCGTGAAAAATTATAGTCAAATATAATGAGAAAGTGACCAAATTAGAAACACAAAAAAAAGCACATAGAAAGCCTAGGTATGGCAAAATGATGTAAACACTTGACAGAAGCTTCATATAATATGAAGACAGTGATGCAGGAGAAGCTCTGGATAATATCCAGACTTGAAAAGATTCGCCATCCAATTGGTTAATTGCTTCAAACTTGGAATCTGATAGGATTATATGATGCTTTCCTTATTCAATTGAGTTTGATTTTGGACTCTTTAGCTATCTTGAAACAAATATATGGTTACTATTCTTATTTTTGGTAACTTAAATGTAATCGTGACCCACAGTCACTCTGAAATAGCTAGTCCGACAGAAAAGATGTCTTTCTCAAAGTCAATTTAAAGGAGTACATCTGAAAGGTTAAGAATAGTTACATTGAAGAAAGTCATCCAATTAGAGCTGGAAACAAAGCTCTGAATGCTATGAAAACAAGGTCATTCAGCCTAAGATGCTACTAACTCAGGATCCTGCATAAGTTAACATGCTATGAAAGATTTTTGCAAAGTTACTGATGTCAGAAATTGTATCCCCATATACAAAAACTGATGTCAGACATGGTTATAGTTTATTCATATCATGACAGAAATGGCTACTCAAGTCTACGTAAAAATAAACTAGGCAGCAGCAATGCCACCTGAAAAAACATTAGGCCTTTCACCAAGGTATGTTCACTAGACCAGAAAAAAATGTCCAACAACAAAACTTCCACTCACACGGTCTGCAGCTGCTTGCAGTGTGACATGGTCTCCCCATTCTCCAGATCTGGTGGCATCCAGAAGTTAAAAAAAAATCAGACTTACAAAAATCACAATTAGCATATGGAAACAAAGCAATGTTACTGGAGATATCTAACCTTTTCATCTTCTTTAAATAGCTCTTGTACTTCATGGGCACGTAACCCTCATACAATTTCCTCTCGTGCTTTAGCTGGAAAAACATGAAAATTGGAATCAAACCAGACAAGGTCATAAGATGAAAACTTCTAAATTCTAATAGACAGGAGCTACATAAGCAATCTTAGAGGCATTCGATCACATCTCTTCCAAGAAAACTCGGAAGAGGCAGAAGAGCATAGGGGAAAACAATTAAAAACCTTGGGATAACAGTATCAATCATACCTGCTTTATTATCTCTTTCCTTACGATTTTGTGATGGTCTGAATTGCGAAACAATTGATCAGCTAATGCGCGGAACTGTGCAATTTGAAATAGCATCAAAAATTGGTTTTCCATAGTAACAAACCATGAAAGCATTATCTCTAAAGCCAAACCTGGCAATTCCCATCACCTTCAATTTGCATTTCTTCTAGATTATAAGTCACTAATCTGAGAGAAGGGGAAAAGCAAAACCATCATCCAGCAAGTAAAATCCCACAAAGAATGCATTCCTAAGATGCAATGTATAAGAGACCTAAGACAAATGAACATGCACGGCATACGTGACTTCACATCTCAGCATATTGAATCGATAACTATCATAGATAAAGGGGAAGGGGACAGCAATTGTCATATCGAACAGATGTTTTAAGTGAGGCTTCTCAGTATTATTACATGAAACAAAGAGAACACATAAAGCCAAAGGAAAAACAAAAAAAGGGCCAAGTATCTGGATATCCAGGACACGAAAACAAGCGATTAATCTCGATGACAATCTTCAGTTCAATAAAACAAAAATTAGTTGATGATGAATAAGTGAATACAAGGAAAATGATATTGCATAAAGAGGACCATGCCGAACCCCACTCAGTCTTAGCATAAAAGTATTGTTATATTCTAACTCCAAACATGATCGACCACATTATAAGTCACAAAACCTCTCAGAGAGCCGCTCGTGATCCAATGTTGCTTCGTTCACGTCGGGAATCTCTCCAATTACCCGAGGAGTGTGCTGCCAACATAGTAAACTTGTAAATCATCCGCCCCTTGTAATTACTATCCACAGCTCAAATCAGCAACGGCATAACAAGCTACTAGGTATTCTGCCTAATGGCAGTGTCAGTGAGAGTGGAGGCGCAAAATACGGGCCTTCAACTCTCCTGAACTCAACATTACCAAGCGATGGTAAAGCGAAAAAATTGTTGCTGCTTCTCTGAATTCTTATGAAGCCATCTGTCAACAAGTACAAGTCTTAGGATCAAAGCCCCAAAATAGGTCAAATTTGCGCATGGTGCCTACACACACCGTCTTCAAGGAAACCAGTAACTACTGTATGCTAATGTGTCTACTCATATTTTGGAGCTGAAACATTAGAATTAGATTGGCATAGTATATGGATTAACCTCCAGTAGTCAGAGAATTTTTAAACTTTGACATCAGCTAGTGCTACTAAAATGGTCCAGTTTGAAGACAAAAAATAATGTAACATTCGAAGATGTCTTGAAACCTACACTGAATGAGAAGCAATGACCATCAATGAAGTGAATCTCTAGGAATTACAATCCAACAACATGTATTACTCGACGACTGAGTATAAATTTCTAGCAGCTGCATAGATAGCAATTCAATTGCAGCTATCACGCTGGTGTAATCGACGAAGGTTGGAGTAAACAATACCATAATCAAACAAAAAGAAGAAGAAAGAACCTCCTTAATTGCCTCAAGGGGAGTGGTAGACATGAGTTTTCTTACGAAGGAAAGGGATCAGGTAGATATATCAGGTACTACAACATAAAGTAGGCAAGAACATACCGGGATAGAATCTAAGTGAGATAGTCTCTTCCCAAGCTTTCCATCTGACTTAGAGCTCTCCTCTTCCGCCAAGATGGCCGCGATGGTTTGGTCGTCCTCCGTATCATCATGGAAGCTGCTGTTCAAACTCGAGCTAGAGCTCGGACTCGCATTGCTACAGCTTTCCGTCATGCTACAAAGAAACCACGCTCCGTATCAAGTCCACCAAGGATAAAAACGAACCAGATCATCCCCCAGAATCGCCCAAACACGCAGTATAAAACAAGAAATAACAGGAAATCGTCGAACAGTTACACGCTTTCTAATACAGAACCCCCAACGGAACGACCCACACAAACAATCAATCCGAAGGCAAGAACAGAGGAACCTAACCGGATCACCGAAAAGACCCAGCGCACGTGCTCAAACAACACGCCCGCGCCCTTCCTAACCGTATCAAGAATCCCAACAGAGCCCGACTTGAGAGGCGACAAAATCGACGAGGGCATCGATTCATACAAGGAAAGCAAGAGCAGCGCGAGGAAACGAAACGAAATCGCCAAGAACGCGAGCCCCCGCATCACAAGCCAATCCAAATCGAAAGACCCAGCAAAAACCGCGCCCCACCCGGAGGAGCACCGACTCCCCCTCCGAAGGGAAGGCGAGCCCAGAAACCGAAAAACAAGCCCAAAAGGGGTCGCGATTGTCGATTACTTACCCAGCTGACAAGGCAAACGAAAGGATAAGGAAGGGAGGGAGGGAGGGGAGGGAGGAGGAGGGAGAAGGGTCAAGATGACGCGGGTGGCGCGAGGCGTTTCCTTCGCTCGGAGATATGCGCCGTCGAAGACCGCGAAGGCAAGCTTCTCCCGAGACGAGGCGTCATTGTTCGGTGTTGCGGCGTCCGGCTAGCTATATATATCTCCGACGAGGGACCTCGAAGCTAGCGACGCACATGACGCGGCCATGACGACGACGACGACGAGGACGACGAGGACAGGCTAGCTATAGACGACGAGGAGGAGGAGGGGGGGGAGGGAGGTTGGCGATTAGTCAACGGGCCGAGTCAGCTTTGACCCCTTACTGTTGCACGGTTTCTTGGAGGTTAGCAGGGCGAACGAAACAAATTAAGGTTTTGCGTACCCAACGGTCGTTGAGCTTTCTTTTTTTTAATTAGATGTGCCATTTCGTTTTTTTTCGAATCGGGACGATTTGAAGAATTCTCTAGTTTTTTTTCCCTTCTTATTATAAACGCCAAAATAAGGACAATTCGAGGAATTGGGAGGAGGAGAAAAGGAAAAAAAAAGCGAAGGGGGGGAAGAAAAGGTCCTTGTCCACGTGCGAGTTGACGGTTGACGCGGACTCGTTCACGACGGTGTCGTGCGCCGCCCATCAATCCTTTAATCTAACCCGAGAGGGCTAAATTACCGAATCGCGCCTTGCTAAATCGATTTACCGGTGAAATAAAAAGACGACTTTTTTGGCACGGAGTTAAAAAGTATATAAAAAATGCCAGTTCGGCAACGTTTCGTTTACATTTGTGCCAAGGTACAAATGTTATCAACTCCGTTTGTTTTGCAAAAAATGAATGATATGGAAACATGAAAATATTTTCTTAAAAATGACGAGATTTCATAACTTGAAATAGTTAGCCAATGAAAAAAGTTTCCATCGCTAACAACAATTTTTTTTTTGTTATAATCTATATGAATAATTATTTTTTTTAAAAATATCTTATTTAAATCATATATTTTTCGCAAAATAAACTCACCCCGAAAGGCAAGCGAGTTCGAACTCGGGGAGCACGAGCTAGTGCTAATTTGGCCCCGTCTATACGAGTTCCATACATCCTAGCGTATGATTTTGATGGGTCCCGCGTATAATCCGTGCGATCTAACGGTCGAAATGCACTGGGCTCACGTGCACCCGATCCGACGGCATTCACGCGTTCGTTCGTTCGTTTTATCGGCGCGAGACGTGGCGCGACCGCTTCAGTGGCCGTGGAAGTTGCAGGACAGCGCACCGTTCATGTTCGTGTTCCTCTCAACCGTGCGAGAACGCAGTCGGTGCGGGAGAGAACATGGACGCGGCGATGCAGATAGCGGTTCCGGTGGCGGGGATCGTCGCCGCCGCCGCCGCCGTCACCTTCTACGCCGTCGGCTTCGCGGAGATCAGGGAGGTAACAAACACAAAGAAAGAAAGCCTCCGTCACCGTCGGTTTTTCCTGGTTCTCTCTGATTATTTATCGCCATTGAAAGCTTCAGGTAACAAACTTTGTCGGGTTTTCGCCTTCTCCTTCTGCGCGCAGAGATCGCTCAGAGAGCTGGACGAATGCGATGAGAGCGGAGGCGGCGGCTTCGAATCGTCTTTGAGTTCCAGGAAGCGGAGAGCCAGGAGGGAAGCCGATAAGCCCGGCAAAGTTCTGAGCCTGTCTCTGGTTCCTCTTTCGGTCTTTGGTCGGTGCAAAAACGACGTTTCATCGCACGAGAGGTCGGGATTTTTCGATCAGGGTTTGTGTTCTTCCACTTCTTCTACCTCGTCATCTGTAATCTCAACTCTCATTCTGTCGAAAGATTGCTTGAATTTCAAGAACAGAGCAAGAGCACTTGCTCTGATGGATTGTCTCTCATAAACGTGAAAAAGGTTGGATTTTGCATCTTCTCGGGTCTTTACCCATTTGCAAGATTTGATTGTGTGGTTCGCTCATTTTCACTGTTTAGAAGCATAAATGCTTCTTATCCATAACGAGACGATCGTTGACAAAGTCAAAGGAAGTGCATTTGTTCCTAGTGATTTCCTCTGCAGTGCTTGTTTACAGCAATCTTGAAGAATCATTTCATTCGAGCTCGAGTGATCTTCACCTAAATTAAGAGAGCAAGTTCACATTCAATTTGATGAGTTCAACAGCTCATGTCGGGAACTGAATTCACATGTTTGGTAATAACGCCACACCATGAGAGAAAGATATGCAGATTCTTTTTATTCAAATAACCATTTGTTTCAGATGTCACAACGCCAAATGGTTTCACATTGCAAAGGTACCATGCCGGTTCTTTCGCCATCATCTCATTGGCTTCTGCGGAATTTACTTCTTCTGAGATTTCAGCTCCTTCACCCTCTCCTCCGTCACCTTCAGCGCCTCTCCGTAGATTCTTATTAGCTGAGATGAGAATCGAGTCAAGCCCAACAATAAAATGCTATGAAAAGATAGATGGTGTTCGTGATCATGATCTATCATCTTACTCTGAGAAGCTAACAGCAACCGGACACAAGCAATATTCTGAAGTATTTCAGGCAGTGGAAAACAGGAGGAAGGATAGATCTCAAACTAGAACACGGAACACGAGAACGCGGTGTGTAACCTTACCTCATCGACCTCTTTGGGAGTGATTATGAAAGGCGGAGCCATCGCAATGTTATCGCCAGCTACACGCACCAACATACCACGCTTCTCGCACTGTGCCACAAAATATGCACCGATTCCTGAGAAATACGGAGCTCATCTGATCAAAAACCAAATGAGAAATCGAGAATACGATGTGGCAAATATCCACTTAGTAACACATAACTGGCTTTAAGGGACTGCACAAGTGACTTCGAACGAATATGAAAGATGCATCTTAGTATTAGGATTAGGCAGCATGCAAGTGCCCTTTTTGCTGAAAACATGCGCATGTCTATAAAAAGTGTGTGGGGGTCCTTGTTTGCCTTTTGTCTCTGCATGGTCATAACAAGTCAGATACACGAAATTTACTTTCAATGTTGACCAAATTTTATTGGATGAAAGAAACGGTGACATTTTCTCTGCTGTCATACATCAACTCTGTCATTTCGTGGTAGTAGTGAATTTGTGAAAACAGACAGAATCTAATATAGGATTTACCCCATTCGGGAGGAAATGGATCATTAGGTGATTTATTGTCCGTAAACTCGGTACAAAGAATCAGCCCAGTTCCCCGAATCTGCAGAAGAGGACCGTACATTGAATGAGATCAAGTTGTTGAAACTATCATGTGCTTTAGTTATGCAAAATATGAACTGTACCTCTCCAATGATTGGACTGTCCGAGAAGGCTTTCAATCCATCCTGAAATCTTGGAGCAATTCTATTTACTTGTTCAACAATGTTTCTTTCCCTGTAAAAACATCAATACGAAATTTAGGGATGTATCAAAAGAAACTAACAAATCTCACAGACACTCGGCCCGCATAATAGACAATCAGTGATATATTGTTGCTTTTGACTACTAAGAATTAGTACAACTCCCATAGGCTGAACCAAGGTCACGCCCCAACAGTCAAGATGATTCTCTAAAATAAGCTATGAAGTTTTGTTATCAGAACATAGCATCGGCCAACTGACCCAATTTGGAACATAAAAAAATAGGAACGAACTTGTATATCTTGAGGGCTTCTATTGCAACAGCACAGGATACAGGATGTCCGGAATATGTGAATCCATGGGAAAAAATACCTGATAAAAAGGAAATTGGTGAGAAGAAACACACAAAATGAAGAAGGAAAGAAAAAATAAAGAAAAAGGAACTGACATACCGAGTTTGTTGCTCTGAGAGTGAATCACATCCGAAACTTCCGGGGCTCACCATTACAGCTCCAATGGGCAAATAAGCAGAAGAAAGGGCCTAAATAATTAGAACATGAGGAAAAAAATATCACTGATCCTGAAAGGTGAACACTTTATTCTTAGGAGATGGGAAAAAAAACTTATCTAGAGTGAATTTTCAGGCTTAACTTGCCAAAAGTATGTAGTGGTAGAGTCTCCAATTCTTACCTTAGCCACAGATACAAGGTCTGGTTTAATATTGTACTTGTCACATCCAAACGTCGTTCCCAGCCTTCCAAATCCACAAATCACCTAAAAGAAAATGGAAATTTTAGCTGAGATTTGCAGGTAGACAAAAAGAGCTCACAAAAAAGTTACCCTACACATAAGGATGTGGAATAACCTCATCTGCGATAAACAGAATATCGTATTTCTTGACAACAGCTTGAACCTACAATGTATGGAGCACAAGTGATTGATGAGAAGAAACAGGAAAAATTCATTTATGATCTCCAATGTGTAGGCGAGATACATTTCTGCCTGTAAATTATCATCTGATAAGCAGTGTGTGTGGGAAAATTCATGCAAAGAACAGAAACCAAGAAAACCCAGGCGTTTAGCCATCCAGCTTGAGCACCAGAAGCCTTTATAAATTAAGTTCTTTTTGGTCCCCACTCACCTTCTCAAAATATGTTGCTGGAGGAGTTATGACACCTCCAGCCCCCATAACAGGTTCGGCAATAAATGCAGCAATCTGCAAAGGAACCGCCAGAGTTGCATCAGAAAAGATCGGGGGCATTCCATTCAATTCATCTAGAAAGATCAGTGCTCTAGCACCAATATGATTTGCAAATGGTTAGCACACTATCATAGTATGGCCAATAATCAGAGGTCAAGTGGATGACCAATTTACATGCACTGCGTGCCCACCAATGCAAATTACATTGCCATTCTGCAGAGTCACAGGTAGTGGCAAGTGAGCGGGCACTTACTGCACTTGTACCCGTGAATACTAACCTGCGCTTGTGCGTGTGTGAGAGAGAGAGAGAGAGAGAGAGAGAGAGAGAGAGAGAGAGTAGTTACCGTCTCTGGTCCTTCTTTGAGGATAAGCTTCTCCAAGTTATTGGCTAATCTGGACGAGAACTCCTCTTCTGTCTCACCTAAAAATGCATTTGGCCAATTGCTAAGTAAAAAGTTCAGAGTAGCAGTTATTACCATGGACAAAAACCAAGCTAGAACCTGGAAGATGATATCTCCAGTAGTGAGGGCAGTCAGTATGCAACACGAATGGCACCGGCAAATTGAACTTCTGATGCAGTGCTGGTAGGCTGTTGAGAGAATGTGCTGATTTGTCAGTTGATTAGAGAGGCTCCTATAAGTAAAGGTTTTTGCATAGCAAAATATAATTAACTTACCCAGAAAGACTTGCCGCTATCACTGTTGAACCATGATAGCTATCAAAAAGCAGAAATAACATGAGTCCCACTTTTGTATCATAAAGAGAAACAATGAATACTAACTGCTAGCACCTACGCTTTTGCACGAGCTATAAACTTCTTCTTTTCAGGTCTTCCAAGTGCATTATTGTAGTACCAGACCAACTTCACCTATAATCACATTTATCAAAGTAAAAATGGTTATAAGACATTCTGGTAGTGACCTGATTGTTGTACTAGACCAATGGCCATAGATATAGCAGGAAGCTTCATGAGTAGTACAGCGATACTTTTACCAAAAATGATCACTTTCAGTTCACATATGAATGAGCAAAAGTATGAGCAGAACACAATCATAATGGTTGGTGATTGTGATATTTTCCTCTATTTTCTTTTCTATTTTTCCTTTTTCCTTCTTCTATCTGCGCATCTTTGCTGCAGTCATTTACAGAATGCTTAAGAAAGCATATATCTCTTTATGCATATCCTAAATGTACAACAAATCTGACTTATTAGCTCTAGCAAGGCAATTATGTGCGACATCAATCCTCTCCAACCTAGCTTTCTTGCTTTATACGTTTAAACAATGTCAGGATTTTTATCCGATGATACAGTTAAGCCAGAAAAAAAGAGTGTTTCCTCACATCACTATAAGGTTCATTTTACTAAGACATTCATATCAAGGAGACTATCATACCTGAGTATCATTGGCTTCTGATCCACTATTGGTAAAAAACACCTTAGCCATTTTCCTTGCAGTAAAGGTTTCTACAAGTTCCTTAGCAAGGTCCTGAAATATGAGATAGTACTCAAGGAATAATTAGAGAGCCCTTCGTTGTCTGTTCATTCGTATATAATAACTGACAAAGCTGTAAATATCTAGGAGGGACATCTGATTAGAAACAAGAAGTTGGAAACACCAGAAAGCAACAGAAACATATCGTCTTAATATGTATCATCATGCAAAGAAAATGAGTCCTGATGTAACTATCATAGCAAGCTAAACTAAAGAATCATCTTGTACCAGAGATGGTTTGGTAGTGCGATTCCAAAATGAGTGATAAAATGGCAGGGTGTTCAACTGTGCAACAGCAGCATTAACAAGTCGGGGTTCACTGCCACCTGCAATTATTAAGCCAGTGATCAGAATTTAAAGTGATAATTTTCACTGAAAAAACATTATCGCCATTTGTCAGTAAGTTCTGTACTTGTACAAGTCGTGATCAGAGAAGAAAGCAAAAGACAGAAGTATTGGAGGACTTCTACAAGGTATGGGCATGTGACTAATCAGTCGTATATCCCTGGTCAGACATTCTCAGGACAAAAAGTTGCAAGTGACAGATCCGTAGGCAATTTTCTCTTTCCTTTCCTATTTCGGAGTGTGGAGCTGTGGATATTGGGGCTTCTAATCTTTCAAGTATCACCAATATCCAAGAAGGGAAGTGGGGATTCTGATTACAGAGGAAGTCAAGAATACCTAATGCCGTGCACCATAGACCCGCCAGAGAGTCGAGATATTTCTTCCCATTAATGTCATACAAGTAGCTACCCTGAAATCAGTCATTAACATGGGAATAAGCTCCCAATTTTTTTAAAAAATGAATCATATTCAAATAATAATTACCAACAATAGATAAGGCTTCTACCAGTGAGTGGCGTCAGCTGCATGCTTCTACAATGTATATACCAGATTAACTTTGGGAATATGAAGAACACCTACCTCAGCCTTTTCAATCACCAATGGATGTGAGTCTGTAGTTTGCCAGCCCGGTGTAAAAGGAGCCAGCATATCATGGCCCTTAAACCTAGAAACATCCAATATATTAACAATGTTTGCATCAGTGACGTACTGGATGACAGTCCTGATGGTACCACAAATACATCAATCTGACTCTACTTATGCTATAACGTATATGGATGCATGTTGTACAATATATTGGGCAAGTCAAACAAGACATGCATGGTGTGCCATCAAAGGATACCTCAGCTATAGAGTAAGTTGAACAAGAAAGACCATGTACCCTTGACCATCTTTTGATTCGGTTGATTCTTCCTTCTGTAAGGATGCCCCAGAGCTATACAGTCTGGCAAGTCTAGGAACTTGGATGAGGTGCTCCTGGCAACTTTTTGAAGATGCATGTCTTGCATAGGAAGAAAGCTAAAAGTAAAAAACACACGGATTACCATCACACAAGTAACAGAAAGTACGGCCAGATATAAAGCAAGACAACAGAAGACAGACGCAATCCACACTCAACTGCTTTTTTCAGTTTTAGAAATTCATGACCTCATGCCATCTAAGAACATGGTATATGAAACTAAAGAGCAAAGTTTTTGCTGTAATAAAACAAGAAAAAAAGTAAATTGTGCTTAGTAGTTTCAGTTCCAGATCTCAGCACAACTAAATTGATTAACCTCCAAATTCAATCAATTTCAAAGCAAAAAGGGCCCTCATAGTTTCGGCATAAGAGACTACTGCATTAAGGAGCAGAAGAAATTACACAGAGTTCTGAGAAGAACTTGTGCTTTACTGTTAGTCATTACTCTCAATTAGACATGGATCAGATAATTTATTACATGCATGGAACTCAACCACAAGAAAGTCCAACGAATAGCTAAAATCACAAGCCAACAACTCATGGAGGTTGCAGTGGTCATAACGAAATGCAGAATGAGAAATTCAGCACAATTGAATAAAAGAGGCTTCTTTAAGAGAATCAATTAATCTCGGAGTGAAACCTATTCACACATCAGTACTTCAGAAATAACCAGGACAGGCGTTTCCTAGTAAAACATGAATTGATCATATCTCGAGTTGTTTTCACCTACTGGTCTGAATTACTTAGGAGGAGTAAGTCATCATTTTCTTCCCTGAAAATGATTTTCTCGATCAGCTAGGTTCTGCCTAATGAGTTCAATGTCTGAGATATGACTCTCTCTCTCTCTCTCTCTCAACACACACATTTTGCGCCGGCCTACAAGAGCGCACGTCTCTCTCTCGCTCTCTCTCCCTCCCTCCCTCCTCCCCCCCTCTCTCTCTCTCTCTCTCAACACACACATTTTGCGCCGGTCTACAAGAGTAAAGCCCAGTTTCAGGATCTGGATCGATACGCGACGTGTCTACATACTCTCATCCAACTTCTCTGTAGCAGCAAAATCAAACCGCAATCACAAATGGGTAATTGGTTAAGTAAGAAACTAACTAGAGCGAACGGAGTTACCCAAAAATTAAAAAAACAAGAACCGTGAATCGATTTACAAAGAAATGAAGAGTGTAACCCAAAAAAAGAAAATAGTACAAAACACCAAGCACCCGACACTGGTGAACCCAAGCTCGCCCTACTCTACCAACAAATCAAGAATCTTTCCGACACTACGACGAAACGATCAAGAAGAAGATGAAAGGATCTAACTTTGAAGACAGCTCAGTCTGGGTCGGGTTGATCTCTCCGACCCACCGAATTTCTCTCGCAATGGAAGCGAACTACCGCTGAAAAATCAAGAAACGGGAGACGACGACGACGGTCACCACCACCGCCGTTTCAAGAACACGGACCTGGGAGTTCAGGGAGGCGAGGAGGAGCCGAGTGATCACCATCTTCCCGTTTGTCGGTGCTCCACAAATTCATGCAAGAACAAGATTATAGAGAGAGAGAGAGAGAGTGAGTGAGACGGAGGAGTGACTGTGCGCTGAATTATCTATGGCCCATGGGGCCTGGATCGAGCTGGCCACCGAAGCCGAGAGCAAAAGGACAGATCAAGATATCGCCACCACCTTTCCCGTCTGCGGGTGCAGACGCCAGCATCATCACGTGAAGATTCCTTATTATCTATGGTGGCTGGATCGAGCTTGCCACGGAAGCCGAGAGCAAAAGGACAAATCAAGATAAGGCCCCCACCTTTCCTTCTGCGGATGCAGGCGCCAGCATCACCGCGTGAAGATTCTCTATTTTTCTTCGACAAATTGAATACAATAAATTATACAGATTCAATTCCCGAAATACACCCACCTTTCATCCGCAAGCGATATCGAGGTCATCCAGATTTTTGCTGATTGTTCGTCTCGTGCGGCCTTCATATCTTTTTGTTTCCAAAAGTTTTGCTGCTCCTAATTTTATATTGTTTCCCGCCACATACATACAGCATCTTAAACGGCCTAATTCAAGGAAAAAAAAAAGTAACGTGTTTATTTTGAGTGATAATTTTGGCCCGACCTTTTTTAAGTCGCATAAAAAATCACTAACTTTCACTTAAATCTCAAATCCGATGCGAATAATTTAAAACTTTCACACTACGAGGGCAAAAATTTGAGACTCGAATAAAAATTAGTGCTTTTTATTGAGATAAAAACAGTTCAGATCAGAATTGCCCTGCAAGGTATAGTTGATATTTTTTTTTAAAATTAGTCCCATCTTAAAATATATATATATCAATATTGACATATATAATTTATAATTGCACGTTTTCCTTATTTACATGCCTTTGAAAGATCCCAAAAAATTGCAAAAAGAAAAGTGCGCTTTTAAATTGAAAAAGAAAAGTGGGCTTTTAAAAAAATGCCCATCGACCGGGAAATTATGGGGAGCAAAGAAAAGTCGAATTCTGAAGTGGCCGACAGGCCAATTATTGGCAGGGCAACTGCTATTCAACCCCTTCGATATGCAAAATGCTTGTGGCAGAAAATTGTGGAAATGCCCCGAGAACAAGAAAATAATTGGTGGTTTATAAGTGCCATGTCATGTCAGCTATTGACATAGCGCTCATTTTTCCACTATCAATCATAGATTGACATGCATTTATCAATGTGAATGTAAGAGATGACATAATTTCTTTATGCGAAAAAAATTATAAAATCTAGAATAGTAGATTTTATTATTTTCACAATAAGAGGGATGAAAATATATCTTTATCCATATCATTGCCCTTAAAGATAATTGTTGCTGAAATAGAAGTAACGTAAAAATCTGATTTCTCTCCCTTAACCCACTTTACTCATTAACGTATCTTATCTGATGGAGGATAGAATACAACGTTCGTTCTCACTTCTGTGAGTGGAGATAGGATTAGACTCTATTTATATGAGCTATCAATAGATGTCTTCAAAGCACATTACATTTCGTAGAGTCACACCTCTTCGAAGGAATCGTAACTTCTCCATAAAATTTACGCATTTTCATCTTTTCATAACCAATACATTTTAGCAATTAAATATTCATTAAACCATTAAAATAACATCATGTGGGTCACATTATTCTTGCATTCTCTCACTTGGCCCATATGACCTTCCCTTTCATGGTTTAATAAAGGCCATAATGTGCACAATAATATTATACTAAAACCTTTCTTAAATTGGCTATCACATAGTGATCACAGTTAAATAAAGAAACTAATGCGAGTCATAGTAGTTGTATGTTATTAATCGACATAATCTCTTCTATGTATTACAACTATAGCTCTCTACTTAACATGATCCATAAATGAGAAGTATAATAATGGTCCAACTATAATGTATCTGTTAGAAACTATCCTATTACACATTCATCTATTTCCATCATGTATACTAAATAGAAAACAAGAAATATCAAAAACACATAATTGAGCACAAAGTGTCAAATAAATAAACTTAATGCACTCATAATACAATCATTAATGACATCCAATAATACCCATCCTTTTTACATGTTCTTTAAATATATTGGGCAGCAGTCCTTTTGTTAAGGGATCTACAATCATAAGGTTAGTGTTAATGTGCTCAATTCACACCCTTTGTTTCTGAACTTCTTCTTT
The DNA here is from genome assembly GCA_024733475.1 of Syzygium grande. Lineage (NCBI taxonomy): Eukaryota > Viridiplantae > Streptophyta > Magnoliopsida > Myrtales > Myrtaceae > Syzygium > Syzygium grande. Next base: position 10,991,040 of record JAMXDD010000010.1, read on the forward strand.
AACGGACAAGTATTTAATCTCCATATGTTTAGCACCATTAGAGTGCTTGTTGTTCTTAGAGAAGAAAACTGCTGTAAAATTATCACGATAAATTTTCAGAAACCTGGCAATACTGTCGGCAATCACAAGCCCTTAAATAAAGTTCCGTAGCCATAACCCATTAATAAAGGCCTCAAAGCATGCCACAAGCTTAGCCTCCATAGTGGATGTAGCAATAGCTGATTGCTTTGCACTTTTCCATGAAATTGCATCTCTAGCCAAAAGGTACAAGTAAAGAAAAGTTGATTTTCTTGTATCGGTACATCCGGCTAAATATGAATTTGAATATACAATCACTTCAAGATGATCATACCTTTTATAAGTGAGCATGTGATTCTTCGTTCCTTACAAGTATTTGAGAACTTTCTCTACAGCTTTTTAATGATCTAATCCTCTGTTACTTTGATACCAGCCTAGCATTTTGACAGCAAAATTGATTTTTGATCTGGTACAAGTTTGAGCATACATTAAGCCTTCAACAACATATGCAAAAGGAATACTTTTCATTCGTTCTTGTTCCAATTCACTTTTTGAACATTGCATAAAACTAAATTTATCACCTTTTTGAAATAGAACTGCTCATGCTGACCATTTATCCATATTAAATTTCTCTAAAATGTTATCAATATAGGCTTTTTGAGACAACCCTAACCATCATTGTGATCTATCACAGAATATTTCTATTTCTATCACATACGTTGCCTCTCCCATATCTTTCATTTCAAAATTTTTAGAGAGAAATTTCTTGGTTTCATGTAACAAACCAAGATCATTAGTAGTAAATAAAAGGTCATCAACATATATAACTAGAAAAACAAGCTTGCTCCCACTGACCTTCATGTATATTCACCGATCAATAGTATTTTCCTTAAATCCAAAAGAAGTTATGGTATCATTAAACTTAAGATACCATTGTTGGGAAGCTTGTTTAAGTCCATATATTGACTTCTTTAACTTACATACCATGTGTTCCTTTCCTTTAACCGAAAAGCCCTCGGGTGGGTCCACATAAACTTCTTTCGCTAAATTCCCATTAAGAAAGATAGTTTTGACATCCATTCGGTGTAACTCTAAATCGTAATGAGTTACCAAAGCCATAATGATTCTAAGTGAGTCTATCTTGGAGATCAATTAAAATGTATCTTCATAGTCAATGCCTCCTTTTTGAGTAAAACCTTTAGTAAAAAGTCTACCTTTATATCGTTCGATATTACTTTTTGAGTTGCACTTGGTCTTAAAGACCCATTTACACCCGACCTTTTTGTATCCTTCAAGCAATTCAACAAGATTCTAGACTTGATTTTGATCCATAGATTTTAACTCTTCTTTCATGGCATTGAACCATTTAGTAGAATCGTTACATTCCATGGCTTCTAAAAATGTACCTGGATCATTATCAATTCCTAAGTCAATTTCTAACTCTTTTAGATAAATCATATAGTCATTAGAAATAGCCGACCTCATTTCTCTTTGAGATCTTCTTGATGCTATTTCTTGTGGCTCAGCTTTTGTAGGTTCAATATTGACATTTTCATTATGGAGTATTTGATAATTTATTTGTTGTTCTTGATTATTATTGGGTTGAACTATAATATCAGAAACAACAACTTTATAAGTTTTGGGTAGAGGAACTTCCACCCTAACTTCTTGAATGCAAACATCATGCATTCTTTCACTCTTATCAATGTCAACATTTTCAATGAACCCAGTATTTCCAGATTCAACAATTCTTGTACTATGATTATAACAGTAAAATCTATATCCTTTGGACTTCTTTGCATAACCAATAAAGTAACCACTGGTCGTTCTTAAATCCAATTTCTTTTCATGTGGATTATAAATTCTTACTTCTGCTTGATAACCCCAAACATGTAGGTGTCGTAAATTAGGTTTCCTTCCTGTTCACGGTTGAAAGGAAATCTTTGGAACTGCCTTACTAAGAGCCTTGTTTTATAAATACATAGAAGTCTTTAATGCATATATCCACAATGATAATGGTAGAGATAAATAACTCATCATACTCCTAACCATTTCTATTAAAGTACGATTACACTTTTCTGCTACACTATTTTGTTGTGGTGTACTTGTCATTGTATATTAAGTACAAATACCATGTCTTTCAAGGAATTTATCAAATGGACGTGGACATTGTCTCGATTCATCGTACTTTCCATAATATTCACCACCTCTATCCGACCTTACTATTTTCACATTTTTATCTAATTGCCTTTTAATCTCTTTAATATACACCTCAAGGGCATTCACTTATTGAGATTTATCATGCAATAGATAAATATAACCATAACGTGAAAAATCATCAATAAATGTGATAAAATAACTCTCTCCACTAAAAGATGGAACATCAAAAGGACCACATGTATTAATGTCTATAATTTCAAGAAGCTCTGTGCTTCTCGTGGCACCTTTCCTAGTGTGTTTTATTTGTTTTCCCTTAATATAATCAATACACACTCCAAGATCAGTAAAATCCAATTTGGAAGAATTTCATTATTAACTAATCTTTGCATTACTTCTTTGGATATGTGACCCAAACGTTTGTTCCACAAGTAAGCATAATTCTCATTCACTAAACTGCGTTTAGTGCCAACATTATAATGCAGGTCATTAAGGTCTCAACAAAAGCATTATCAAGTTTAAACTTGTAGAGACCATCACATAAAATTCCAGTTCCAATAAGATTATTGTTCTTATATAAATTGAAAGATCCACAACCAAAATTAAAAGATAATCCCACTACATCAAGTTTTGGCAAAGAAACTAAATTGCGGGAAAATCTAGGTACATAAAAGGTTCGAAATAAATCTAAATAATGCCCAATATCTAAGATCAAATGATAAGTCCCAATGCCTTCAACTAGAGCTTTGTTTCTATTCCCCGTGAGCCCGTAATTCTCATTTGGCTTTATAGTTTGGATCAAGTGAAATCCCTGCATTGTATTTGAAACATGAGTGATGGCACCAAAATTAATCCACTAAGTATTATGAGGAACTTTAATAAAGTTTGATTCAAAATATACTAAAGCACAAGGCTTACCTTTCTTTTCAAATCAAGTTTCAATGTTTCAGACAATCTTTTTTCAAGTGTCCAATTTTATTACAAAAGTATCACGTAATAAGATTGTGTTCCTTCTTATGGATTTGAGAAGCCTTAGAAAAGTCATTCATGTTATGTAAACCTTTGTTTTTGCTCCTTTCACCTTTCCATTTGGAATTCAAGTTGACGATGACAGAGCTTAGGCGAGAGGGGAGGGGGTGAAGGGGACGGGGAAGAGAGTTGGCTATTAGTCAACGGGCCCCGTCAGCTTTGACCCCATATTACTACATGGTTTTTCTTTCTTTCTTTTTATCGGAATACCGCATGGCTAGAAGGGTGAACAAATTAAGGTTTCATGTACCCGCCAATTTAATTACACGTGTCCAATAGCAATTAATTAATTTTTTTAATTATAGAGACAATTTGGGGAATTCTTTTTTCTTATTATAAATGCCAAAATAAGGACAATTTGAGGAATTGGGAGGAGGAGAAAAGAAAAAAAGAAAAGGAAGAAGAAATGTTCTCGTCCATGTGTGATTTGACTATTGACACGGAGTAATTCAAGACAGTGTTATGTGTATTTGGCGAGGGCAACTCTCACCAGCTCAGGCCAGGGTGGCCCTCACCCATCAATCCTTTAACTTAATCCGAGGGCTAAATTACTGAATCGTGCCTTGCTAAATCAATTTGTGGAAATCTTTTTGACCGGTGAAATAAAAAAGGAATTCTTTAGCACGAAGTTAAAAAGTATATAAAAAATGTCAGTCTGGCAATGTTTTGTTTGTATACGTGTCAAGATACAAATGTTATTAAGGCTCCGTTTGTTTTGCGAAAAATGAATGATATAGAAATATTTTTTGAAAAACGATAGATTCCATAACTTGAAATAATTAGCTAATAAATTAACAATAAGGCATTTTCATGAACGATAAAAATAATATTTTTAATAATTGATGTGAATAATTATTTTAAAAAATATATCCTAAATCATGTATTTATGGCAAAACAAACTCGCCCTAAAAGCAAGCGAGTTCGAACTCGTATGGCGGGGAGCACAAGCTAGTGCTAATTTGGCTCCGTCTATTCGAGTTCCATACATCCTAGCATTTGATTTTGATGTGTCGCGCGTGTAATCGGCGCGATCTAACGGTCCAAATGCACTCGGCCCACGTGCACCCGATCCGACGGCCTTCACGCGTTCGTTCGTTCGTTTTGTCCGCGCCAGACGTGGCGCGACTGCTTTTGCAGGACAGCGCACCGTTCGTCGTCGTGTTCCTGTCAACCGGGCAAGAACGCGGTCGGTGCCGGAGAGAAAATGGACGCGGCGATGCAGATAGCGATTCCGGTGGCGGGGATCGTCGCCGCCGCGGCCGTCACCTTCTACGTCGTCAGCTTCGCGGAGATCAGGGAGGTAAAGAACGGAAAGAAAGAAAGCCTCCGTTACCGTCGGTTTTTCCTGGTTCTCTCTGATTATTTTGTCGCCATTGAAAGCTTCGTGATTTTCACCCCCCTCTTTTTCGGGTTTTCGCCGTCTCCTTCTGGGGGCAGAGGTCGCTCAGGGAGCTGGATGAATCCGATGAGAGCGGAGGCGGCGGCTTCGAATCGTCTCTGAGTTCCAGGAAGCGGAGAGCCAGGAGGAAGGCCGATAAGCCCGACAAGTTCTGAGCCTCTCTCTGGTTCCTCTGTCGGTCTTCGGTCGGTGCAAAACGATGCTTCATCGCACGAGAGGTCGGAATTTTTCGATCAGCGTTTGTGTTCTTCTACTTCTTCTACCTCGTCATCTGTAATCTCAACTCTCTTCTGTCGAAAGATTGCGTGAATTTCGAGAACAGAGCAAGAGCACTTGCTCTGATGGATTGTCTCTCAGAAACGTGAAAAAGATTGGATTTTGCATCTTCTCGGGTCTTACCCATTTGCAAGATTGATTGTGTGGTTCGCTCATTTTCACTGTTTATAAGTATATATAAATGCTTCTTATCCATAACGAGACGATCGTTGACAAAGTCAAAGCAAGTGCTTTTTGTCCTAGTGATTTCCTCTGCGGTGCTTGTTTACAACAATCTTGGAGAATCGTTTCATTCGAGATCGAGTGATCTTCAACTAAATTAAGAGAGCAAGTCCACATTCAATTTGATGAGTTCAACCGCTCATGTCGGGAACTGAATTCACGTTACCTTAAACTTTCCTGGATAAGCCATGTAAGGGTGCAAGTGGTGAAGTGAAAGCCAAAAACAAAAGGAATGAGACAAGTTTGGTAATAGTGCCACACCTTGAGAGGAAGGTATGCAGATTCTTTATTTAAATAACCATTTGTTTCAGATGTCACAACACCAAATGGTTTTACATTGCAAAGGCTCCATGCTGGTTCTTTCGCCATCATCTCATTGGCTTCTGCGGAATTTACTTCTTCTGAGATTTCAGCTCCTTCACCCTCTCCTCCGTCGCCTTCAGCGCCTCTCCGTAGATTCTTATTAGCTGAGAGGAGAATCGAGTCAAGCCAAACAATAAAATGCTATGAAAAGATAGATGGTGTTCGTGATCATGATCTATCATCTCACTCTGAGAAGCTAACAGCAACTGGACAAAAGCAATATTCTGAAGTATTTCAGGCAGTGGAAAACAGGAGGAAGGATAGATCTCAAACTAGAAAATGGAACACGAGAATGCGGTGAGTAACGTTACCTCATCGACCTCTTCAGGAGTGATTATGAAAGGCGGAGACATCATAATGTTATCGCCAGCTACACGCACCAACATACCACGCTTCTCACACTGCGCTCCAAAATATGCACCGATTCCTGAGAAATACAGAGCTCACACGATAAAAAATCAAATGAGAAATCAAGAATACGACAAATAGCCACTCAGTAACATATAACTAGCTTTAAGGGACTGCATGAGTGACTTCAAACGATTATGAAAGATGCATCTTAGTATTAGGATTAGGCAGCATGCAAGTGTGCGTGCACGCAAGTGCCCTTTTTGCTGAGAACAGGCGCATGTCTATAAAAGTGAGTGGGGGTCTTTGCTTGCCTTTTGTCTCTGCATGGTCATAACAAGTCAGATAAATGAAATTTACTTTCGATGTTGACCAAATTTTACTGGATGAAAGAAACGGGGACATTTTCTCTGCTGTCATACATCAACTCTTTCATTTCGTGGTAGAAGTGAATTTGTGAAAACAGACAGAATCTAATATAGGATTTACCCCATTCGGGAGGAAATGGATCATTAGGTGATTTATTGTCTGTAAACTCGGTACTAAGAATCAGCCCAGTTCCCCGAATCTGCAGAAGAGGACCGCATATTGAATGAGATCAAGTTGTTGAAACTATCATGTGCTTTAGCTATGCAAAATATGAACTGTACCTCTCCAATGACTGGACTGTCCGAGAAGGCTTTCAACCCATCCTGAAATCTTGGAGCAATTCTATTTACTTGCTCAACAATGTTTCTTTCCCTGTAAAAACATCCATACGAAATTTAGAGATGTATAAAAAAAAACTAACAAATCTCACAGACACTCAGCCCGCATAACAGACAATCAGTGATATGTTGTTGCTTTTGACTACTAAGAATTAGTACAACTCCCATAGGCTGAACCAAGGTCACGCCCCAACAGTCAAGATGGTTCTCTAAAATAAGATATGAAGTTATGTTATCAGAACATAGCATCGGCTAATTGACCCAATTTGGAACATAAAAAAATAGGAACGAACTTGTATATCTTGAGGGCTTCTATTGCAACAGCACAGGATACAGGATGTCCGGAATACGTGAATCCATGGGAAAAAGTACCTGATAAAAAGGAAATTGATGAGAAGAAACACACAAAATGAGGAAGGAAAGAAATAATAAAGAAAAAGGAACTGACATACCGAGTTTGTTGCTCTGAGAGTGAATTACATCCGAAACCTCAGGGCTCACCATTACAGCTCCAATGGGCAAATAACCAGAAGAAAGGGCCTAAATAATCAAAACACAAGGAAAAAAATATCATTGATCCTGAAAGGTGAACACTTTATTCTTAGGAGATGGGAAAAACAACTTAGAACACTTTATTCTTAGGAGATGAGAAAAACAACTTATCTAGAGCGAATTTTCAGGCTTAACTTGCCAAAAGTATGTAGAGGTAGAGTCTCCAAATCTTACCTTAGCCACAGATACAAGGTCTGGTTTAATATTGTACTTGTCACATCCATACATAGTTCCCAGCCTTCCAAATGCACAAATCACCTAAAAGAAAACGGAAATTTAAGCTGAGAATTGTAGGCAGACAAAAAGAGCTCACAAAAAGTTACCCAACACATAGGGATGTGGAACAACCTCATCTGCGATAAACAGAATATCGTATTTCTTGACAACAGCTTGAACCTGCAATGTATGGAGCACAAGTGATTGATGAGAAGAAACAGGAAAAATTCATTTATGATCTCCAATGTGTAGGCGAGACACATTTCTGCCTGTAAATTATCGTCTGATAAGCAGTGTGTGTGGGAAAATTCATGCAAAGAACGTCCAGCTTGAGCACCGGAAGCCCTTATAAATGAAATCCTTTTTGGTCCCCACTCACCTTCTCAAAATATGTTGCTGGAGGAGGTATGACACCTCCAGCCCCCATAACAGGTTCGGCTATAAATGCAGCAATCTGCAATGGAACCACCAGAGTTACATCAGAAAAGATCGGGGCATTCCATTCAATTCATCAAGAAAGATCAGTGCTCTAGCACCAATATGATTTGCAAATGGTTAGCACACTATCATAGTAGGGCCAATAATCAGAGGTCAAGTGGATGACCAATTTACATGCACTGTGTGCCCACCGATGCAAATTACATTGCCATTGTGCAGAGGCACAGGTAGTGGCAAGTGAGCGGGCACTTACTGCACTTGTACCCGTGAACACTAACCTGTGCTTGTGAGTGTGTGAATCAGAGAGAGAGAGAGAGAGAGTAGTTACCTTCTCTGGTCCTTCTTTGAGGATAAGCTTCTCCAAGTTATTGGCTAATCTGGACGAGAACTCCTCTTCTGTCTCACCTAAAAATGCATTTGGCCAATGGCTAAGTAAAAAGTTCAGAGTAGCAGTTATTACCATGGACAAAAACCAAGCTAGAACCTGGAAGATGATATCTCCAGTAGTGAGGGCAGTCAGTATGCAACACGAATGGAGCCGGCAAATCAAACTTCTGATGCAGTGCTGGTAGGCTGTTGAGAGAATGTGCTGATTTGTCAGTTGATTAGAGAGGCTCCTATAAGTAAAGGTTTTTGCATAGCAAAATATAATTAACTTACCCAGAAAGACTTGCTGATATCAATGTTGAACCATGATAGCTATCAAAAAGCAGAAATAACATGAGTCCCACTTTTGTATTACAGAGAGAAACAATGAATACTAGCTGCTAGCACCTACGATTTTGCACGAGCTATAAACTTCTTCTTTTCAGGTCTTCCAAGTGCATTATTGTAGTACCAGACCAACTTCACCTATAATCACATTGATCAAAGTAAAAATGGTTATAAGACATTCTGGTAGTGACCTGATTGTTGTACCAAACCAATGGCCATAGATATAGCAGGAAGCTTCATGAGAAGAACAACGATACTTTTACCAAAAATGATCACTTTCAGTTCACATATGAATGAGCAAACGTATGAGCAGAACACAATCAAAATGGTTGGTGATCGTGATATTTTCCTCTATTTTCTTTTCTCTTTTTCCTTCTTCTATCTGCACATCTTTGTTGCAGTCATTTACAGAATGCTTAAGAAAGCATGTATCTCTCTTTATGGATATCCTAAATGTACAATAAATCTGACTTATTAGCTCTAGCAGGCAATTATGTGCGACATCAATCCTCTCCAACCTAGCTTTCTTGCTTTATACGTTTAAACAATGTCAGGATTTTTATCCGATGCTACAGTTAAGCCAGAAAAAAAGAGTGTTTCCTCACATCACAATAAGGTTCATTTTACTAAGACATTCATATCAAGGAGACTATCGTACCTGAGTATCATTGGCTTCTGATCCACTATTGGTAAAAAACACCCTAGCCATTTTCCTTGCAGTAAAGGTTTCTACAAGTTCCTTAGCAAGGTCCTGAAATATGAGATAGTACTCAAGGAATCATTAGAGAGCCCTTCGTTGTCTTTTCATTCGTATATAATAGCTGACAAAGCTGTAAATATCTAGGAGGGACATCTGATTAGAAACAAGAAGTTGGAAACACCAGAAAGCAACAGAAACATATCGTCTTAATATGTATCATCATAAAAAGAAAACGAGTCCTGATGTAACTATCATAGCAAACTAAACTAAAGAATCATCTTGTACCAGAGATGGTTTGGTAGTGCGATTCCAAAATGAGTGATAAAATGGCAAGGTGTTCAACTGTGCAACAGCAGCATTAACAAGTCGGGGTTCATTGCCACCTGCAATTATTAAGCCAGTGATCAGAGTTTAAAGTGATAATTTTCACTGAAAAAAACATTATCGCCATTTGTCAGTAAGTTCTGTACTTGTACAAGTCGTGATCAGAGAAGAAAGCAAAAGACAGAAGTATTGGAGGACTTCTACAAGGTATGGGCACGTGACTTATCAGTCGTATATCCCTGGTCAGACATTCTCAGGACAAAAAGTTGCGAGTGACAGATCCGTAGGCAATTTTCTCTTTCCTTTCCTATTTCTGAGTATGGAGCTGTGGATAATGAGGTTTCTAATCTTTCAAGTATCCCCAATATCCAAGAAGGGAAGTGGGGATTCTGATTACAGAGGAAGTCAAGAATACCTAATGCAGTGCACCATAGACCCGCCAGAGAGTCGAGATATTTCTTTCCATTAATATCATACACGTAGCTACCCTGAAATCAGTCATTAACATGGGAATAAGCTCCAAATTTTTGAAAAAAATGAATCATATTCAAATAACAATTACCAACAATAGATGAGGCTTCTACCAGTGAGTGGCGTCAGCTGCATGCTTCTACAATGTATATACCAGATTAACTTTGGGAATATGAAGAACACCTACCTCAGACTTTTCAATCACCAATGGATGCAAGTCTGTACTTTGCCAGCCCGGTGTAAAAGGAGCCAGCATATCATGGCCCTTAAACCTAGAAGTATCCAATATATGAACAATGTTTGCATCAGTGACGTATTGGATGACAGTCCTGATGTTACCACAAATACATCAATCTGACTCTACTTATGCTATAACCTATATGGATACACGGTGTACTGTATATTGGGTAACTTAAACAAGACATGCATGGTGTACCATCAAAGGATGCCTCGGAGCTATAGAGTAAGTTAAACAAGAAAGACCATGTACCCTTGACCATCTTTTGATTCGGTTGATTCTTCCTTCTGTAAGGATGCCCCAGAGCTATACAGTCTGGTAAGTATAGGAACTTGTATGAGATGCTCCTGGCAACTTTTTGAAGATGCATGTCTTGCATAGGAAGTAAGCTAAAAGTAAAAAACACATGGATTACCATCACACAAGTAACAGAAAGTATGGCCAGATATAAAGCGAGACAACAGAAGACAGACGCAATCCACACTCAACTGCTTTTTTCAGTTTTAGACATTCATGACGTCATGCCATCTGAGAACATGGTATATGAAACTAAAGAGCAAAGTTTAGTTGCTGTAATAAAACAAGAAAAAAAAGTAAATTGTGCTTAGTAGTTTCAGTTCCAGATCTCAGCACAAATAAATTGATTAACCTCCAAATTCAATCAATTTCAAAGCAAAAGGGGCCCTCATAGTTTTCGGCATAAGAGACTACTGCATTAAGGAGCAGAAGAAATTACACAGAGTTCTGAGAAGTACTTGTGCATTACCGTTAGTCATTACTCTCAATCAGACATGGATCGGATAATTTATTACATGCATGGAACTCAACCACAAGAAAGTCCAACGAATAGCTAAATTCATAAGCCAACAACTCATGGACGTTGCAGTGGCCATAACGAAGTGCAGAATGAGAAATTCAGCACAATTGAATAAAAGAGTCTTCTTTAAGAGAATCAATTAATTTCGGAGTGAAACCAATTCGCACATCAGTACTTCCAAAATAACCAGGACGGGCGTTTCCGTAAACCGTTCTGGATACTTTCCTAGCAAAACATGAATTGATCATATCTTGAGCTGTTTTCACCTACTGGTCTGAATTACTTAGGAGGAGTAAGTCATCATTTTCTTCCCTGAAAATGATTTTCTCGATCAGCTAGGTTCTGCCTAATGAGTTCAATGTCTGAGATATGACTCTCTCTCTCTCTCTCTCTCTCTCTCTCTCTCTCTCTCTCTCTCATTTTTGCGCCGGTCTACAAGAGTAAAGCCCCGTTTCAGGATCTGTATCGATACGCGACGACGTGTCTACATACTCTCATTCAACTTCTCTGTAGCAGCAAAATCAAACCGCAATCACAACTGGGTAATTGGTGAAGTAAGAAACTAACGGAGTTACCCAAAAATAAAAAAACAAGAACCGTGAATCGATTTACAAAGAAATGAAGAATGTAACCCAAAAAGAGAAAATAGTACAAAACACCAAGCACCCGACACTGATGAACCCAAGCTCGCCCTACTCTACCAACAGATCGAGAATCTTTCCGACACTACGACGAAACGATCAAGAAGAAGATGAAAGGATCTAACTTTGAAGACAACTCAGTCTGGGACGAGTTGATCGCTCCGACCCACCGAATTTCTCTCGCAATCGAAGCGAACTACCGCTGAAAAATCAAGAAACGGGATACGACAACGACGGTCACACCGCCGCCGTTTCAAGAACACGGACCTGTGAGTTCAGGGAGGCGAGGAGGAGCCGAGTGATCACCATCTTCCTGTTTGTCGAAGCTCCACAAATTCATGCAAGAACAAGACTGTAGAGAGAGAGAGAGAGAGAGAGAGAGAGAGAGAGAGAGACGGAGGGACTGTGTGTTGAATGATCTATGGGGGCGTGATCGAGATGGCCATGCAAGCCGGAAGCAAAAGGTCAAATCAAGATAACGCCACCACCCTTGACTTGTTCCGATGCATATCCTAACAATCCTTGTGATCTTCCACGAAATGTTTTTTATTCCTATCACGTACATTGTATCTTCCATATTTTTCATTGCAAAATTTTTCGAGAGAAAATTTCTTGATTTTATGTAACAAACCAATATTATTAGTAGAAAGCAAAGGTCATCAACATACAGAATCAGAAAAACAAACTTGCTCCCACTAACCTTCATATATGTACACCGATCAACAGTTTTTTTCTTAAATCCAAAAGAAATTATAATATCATTAAACTTAAGATACCATTGTCGGGTAGCTTGTTTAAGTGCATATATTGACTTCTTTAACTTACACACCATATGTTCCTTTTCTTTAACTAAAAAGCTATCGAGTGGGTCCATATAAACTTCTTCTTCTAAATTCTCATTAAGAAAGACAGTTTTGACATATATTTGATGTCACTCTAAATCGAAATGAGCCACCAAAGTCATAATGATTCTAAGTGAGTATTTTTTGTAGACCAGTGAAAATGTCTCTTTATAGTCAATGCTTTCTTTTTGAATAAAACATTTAGCAACAAGTCTGGCCTTATATTGTTCGATATTACCTTTTGAGTCGCGCTTGGTCTTAAACACTCATTTATACATGACCTTTTTGCATCCTTCAAGCAATTCAACAAGATTCCAGACTTGATTTTGATCCATTGATTTTAACTCTTCTTTGATGACATTGAACCATTCAGTAGAATCATCACATTTCATGGCTTCAGAAAATGAACCTCGATCATTATCAATTCCTAGGTCAATTTCTAATTCTTGTGGATAAACCATATAATTATTAGAAATAGCAGACCTCCTTTCTCTTTGAGATCTTCTTGATGCTATTTCTTGTGGCTTAACTACTGTAGGTTCAATATTAACATTTTCATTATGGAGTGTTTGATCATTTATTTGTTGTTCTTGATTATTATTGGATTAAACTATAATATTAGGAACAATAACTTTAGAAGTTTTGGGTAGAGGAATTTCCATCCTAACTTCTTGAATGCAATCATCACGGATTCTTTCACTCCCACCGATGTCAACATTTTTAATGAACCTAGCATTTTTAGATTTAACAATTCTTGTACTATGATTAGGATAGTAAAATCTATACCCTTTGGAATTCTTTGCAAAACCAATGAAGTAACCACTGGTCGTTGTTAAATATAATTTCTTTTCATGTGGATTGTAAATTTTTACTTTTGCTGGACAATGCCAAACGTGCAGATATCGTAAACTAGATTTCCTTCCCGTCCACAGTTCAAAGGAAGTCTTTGGAACTGCCTTACTAGGAGCCCTGCTTAATAAATACATAGAAGTCTTTAATGCATACATCCACAATGATAAGGGTAGAAATGAATAACTCATCACACTCCTAACCATTTCCATTAAAGTACGATTACGCCTTTCTCCTACACTATTTTATTGTGGTATACCTGGGATTGTGTTTTGAGCACAAATATCATGTATTTTAAGGAATTTAGCAAATGGACCCGAACATTATCCCTATTCATTATACTTTCCATAATATTCCCCATCTCTATCCGACCTTACTATTTTCACCTTTTTAACTAGTTGTCTTTCAACCTCTTTAATATACACCTCAAATGCATTTACCTGATTGAGATTTATCATGCAATGAATACATATAATCATAACGTGAAAAATCATCAATAAATATGATAAAATAACTTTCTCCACCAAATGATGAAACATCAAAAGGACCACATGTATCAGTGTATAATTTCAAGAAGCTCTATGCTTCTTGTGGCACCTTTCTTAGTGTGTTTTGTTTGTTTTCCCTCAATACAATCAATACATACTCCAATCTCAGTAAAATCCAAATTTGGAAGAATTTCATTCTTAACTAATAAATGTATTCTTTCTTTGGATAAGTGACCCAAATGTTTATGCCACAAGTAAGCACAATTCTTATCCACTAAACTGCGTTTAGTGCCAACATTATGATGCAAGGTCATTAAGGTCTCAGCAAAAGTATTATCAAGTTTAAACTAGCAAAGACCATCACATAAAATTTCAGTTCCAATAAGATTATTGTTCTTTTATAGACCGAAAGATGTACGACCAAATTTAAAAAAGAATCCCACTATATTAAGTTTTGGCAAAGAAACTAAATTGCGTGAAAATGTAGGTACATAAATATTTCTGAAACAAATCCAAATCATGCCCAGTATTAAAGATCAAACGTGTGATATCCCCGAATTTGGGGCCAAGACTATTAAAGGTGAATAGTAATAGAATGAGTGAGTAGTCCAATCCGAGGGTCGGTAATGGAACGGATAACATGATTGGAATGAGTCTACTGAGGATTAGTCATGGTTTGATCTAAAGATTATCCATGGATTGACCATGGGATTGACAATGGCATGACTCTCCAATCATGCAAGTCAATTAGAATGATATGACTGTGGATTGACCCTTCGACCATAAAGGCCGTTAGTGGAAAAGTCCAGAACGACCATGGATCAGTTCTGTGTCAGCATGTGTCAATCGCGAGTGATTTTGCATAGCCATGCATTGGTCCTGGATGACCATGGATTAATCCCATGGTACTAGATTTCACATGGCTACATGACAACTAAGGGTTGACCATGGGTTGTTGATACTCGAATGTGGACTGGTCGCGAATCGGCCATGGATCGTCGTGTTAAGTTGGGTAGGCCAACTAGCCATGTGCCAGGTCACGAGTCTTGTGGCTTGGTCACAGATCAGGCTTTCTGCCAGCCGCGCCGGCCAAGTCTTGTGCCCAGACATGACCAGCCATTATGCCCGTCAGCTAGACCACTGCCCAGCCTTGTGCCCAGCCATGTGCCCAGCCATGTGCCAGTCATTGTGCCTAACCCTTGTGCCAGTCATTGTGCCCATTAGATTTGGCCCCGACCTAGTTCCATGCCTAATGGATTTGGCCATGAGTCATGTATTATGCCAATTCATGAGCCGTATATGTTTGTTCTATGAACTGGTTTCTTGCTTGTGTGGCTCGACATCGCACTCGGCGTACCACCCGTGTGGCTTGTCGCGGCGCCCATGTGGCTTGGCTATGTGCTCGGTCATGTGCTCGTGTGGCTCGGCTGTAAGCTAGGCCTCGCTCCTGGCCATACCCTGCCGCACAAGTCACGTGCTTGGTTAGTCCGACTAGCCCGAACTTGTAAAATTGAACTCGGACTTTGGCTTGGTTTTGTTTGATCATATTTGGAGGTATTCCTACACTGAACCTCGATTTGAATGAGTTGGTCAATCATTCTAAACCCTAAATTTCGTCACTTACTTAGTCATCCTTACTTAGCCAACTTTGCTAAGTACCATTAATGATTTTGGGGATTATGCTTAAATGCCACTAGCCAGTTGTCCTTAGTGAAAAATTAGGTGCCCTTGATGGACAAGAACTAGCATGATTCGGCCAAACTTGGGGAGCAAGAAGCCGATTTTGACTAAATCAAAATATAACCAATTATTGGAGGATAATTATTAGGAAGATCTTATCGTGCAAAATCTTCAATAATTGAGAAACTTTGAGTGATCTTGCATGCTCTAGAAGGCGCCACATGCCCCTAAGCTTGATGGGCAAGAATGAAAGTCAAGACAAGAACCGTTAATGGAGAGACCATTATTAGAGGCTTATGTATCCTCTAGGAAATTAATGCCTTAGGTGACTCATATATCCTAAGTTAGAGCATGATGACCCTAATAGAGCACTTGGTGATCATTTGGACAATCCAATTATTAAGCCTAAGATTTGGATAAAATTTCCACAAGGTTTCCCCTAATAATAGGTGCCACTTGAATGAAGATAATTGGTCCACTTGGCATAGTTATTAATGGAATCTTGGCTATAAATAGGAGAAACCCCAAGCCATTTCATTCTTTCCCCAAACCGATCAGCCCACTCTCTCTCCCCAATCTCTCTCTCAGCCATCTTCTCCTTCTCTCTCGGCCATTCTCTCGGTCTCACTCCCGATCACTCCCTCTCACCCACCACACCACCACCAAACACCCTAGGCCATCCGTGTAGTAAGTTAATTCCCTATACTTTGGTTAGGACATGGTGTTGTGCGTTTGGACTCGAGTGGTGACTTTGTTTGATGCTTGTTGTGTGCTTGTTGTTGTGCATCATGGCCGTAAGTCAATGCACGTACGGGTCACAAAACGGGTTGTCGTATGGTCTCGTACTCATGTTATGGTGTCACGAGACAAGCTTGGCTTGGTACAGGTTTTCATTGAGGCGTGTAGACTTAGGCCAAGTCTGTCTCCAAGTCGGCACTCAGCATGGTGGACCAAGCCACATGCCTTCGACTGTGCCCTGCATGTTAAGCAATTCGCCCTATAGAGCATGGATCACACAAGTATCGTACGATTGCATGGGCTAACATTATCGAGATAAGAACCGAATTGTTTGATGTCTGTTGCATAATTACATGAGGGACTAAGGTCGTCACTGATGGATTTTAGGACATTACCGCCGCCGATAGATTTCGAGGCGATGTCGTCATCGATGGATTTCAAGACGATGCCACCATTGATGGATTTCGAGGTGATGCCCGAGAGAGGCTCAGATGCCCGGGAAAAATCGGAGGAACTAATGGATTATGGTTAATGAATAATGACGAATCACGTGTGTTGATCTTTGCATGCAACATTAAAAATCATGCTTGATGTTATCTTGCTTGTTGAATATGCCATGTTTAGTACATAGGCAAGGTAAGAAATATTTGCTATTGATCTACCATCAACAAGCCAACGGTAACAGTTATTTTTCTCGTTCAATGCGAGGCTATTTCTTAGCCAAAGCATAGTAAATTTAACTTAATGAGTTGTGTAACTCAGTCCTTATATTTTCACCTTTGTAGGTATGGCCCTACCACCTCTGGTTCGCTTTGGTCTTTCGATTGAAATGCATGTGTGAGTGATAGATGTTGTCGATGTTGAGATCGAAACCACATACCGTAAATGTAGTACAACCGTTTGGGTCCAAGAGAATGCGGATGAGCTAATCTTCCACCATTACGAAGCATGGTTTGTGTGGTTTGACGGAGACCTTTTGGGACCGCTAGCTAACTTCAATGGGCCACCTGGGGCTGTTGGTGATGACGCGCCCAATGGGAATACGGGTGAACCGTAGCTAGTTGAAGAAGCTTGGGAAAAAGCGGAATTTTTTTTTTGTGAAGGGACAAGGTAGTGAAGATGGGATAACCCTAGCCACGTAGTTAGTATGAAAAGAACCTAATGTGATCCATATGTAAATAAATAACCAAGAAGGCCCGTAAGAAAGAAGGGCTTGTAACATAACCGTCTATCATGTAAATTACGTGTGCTTGTATGATAAACTTCCTTGCTCATGTTGTGCTCTCGTTATTGTTTGCTAGTTGCTTCCGCTTGAGCTTAATTAATAAAACAATAACGGGACGTCACGTTACAAATCCTCGAAATAATGATATTCACGACTGGCTTAGGACCGAACATCACGGCCTTGGCTCGGGGCCTAACATGTAGGTGGAGTGCTGTTTCATATCAGAGCAGGTTCCCCTCTAATAAGTTGCAGTTCGGTGTTGAGTCAAGTAAAGGCCGTTGAATCCTGAAATAACCCAATCCGATGAGGGCGGAGAGTGGTGCCGAGGCCATAAGACCTAATCAAGGAGTGGCTTTTGACAAAGGTGGTGCCGGGGCAAGAAGCCTGATTATTGAGTGGCCTTTAAGCAGAAGTGGCGCCGAGGTATACTCCTGATCATTGAGTGGCTTCTAAATAGAAGTGGCTCCGGGGTTATAAAGGCTTGATCATTGAACAGCTCCTGGCAGGCTTCTAAGATGTCGAGGGAAAGAGGAACAAACCGAACTAGGCATTAAACGAGGGAGAACAGTTTTGAAGTTAAAAAAAGGATTATTACCTGGAGTGATAAGGTGCGCTAGGAGTCTTGGGATAGATAATCAAGAAAAGCGCAACGCATGTGATTGCTTGATTGATTCTAATAATAGGTTGTGACCACTGATTTTTTGTCTATCTTATAAAACAGTTTCCTTAGAACCCCGAAAATCGCGACATGAGTGCTCAAGACCCAGCCACGACCTCGAAGGGGAAGTCGAGGTAAGACCCCCGAATAGATGGAATTCTACAAGCTCTTACAATCATTGGAGATCTCATGGGACAACAGGTTCAGCAATGAATAACAAATGCCACTGAGAATTAGGCAGCAAATGGAAATGGAAATGGTGACTGAACAATACATGGGCTGGTCGAACAATTCTTGAAATTACGACCTCGAAGATTTGCCAGAATAGCAGATCCTGAAGAAGCAGAATCATGGATAGATGAGTTGCAAAAGATATTCAAGCTCCTGAAATGCTCTAAGGAGGAAAAGGTAACCTTGGCGGTGTACCAGCTATAGGGTAGCGCTAGTCATTGGTGGAAGGCGACAAAGAAAATCGTGTTTCCAGAAAATATTGCTATAACTTGGAATGCCTTCGTTGAGGTATTTAACGGAAAATACTTTTTTGAGTGCGCTCGTGACTGAAAGATGAAGAAATTTATGCAACTTCAGCAGAACAATATGACAATGGACCAGTATGAGGCAAAATTTGCTCAATTGTCCAGGTATGCCCCTAAATTTATCGAGGGTCCAGTGGACAAGGCAAAGCGATTCCATGATAGCTTAAGATCTGACATTTGAAGTCAATTAGCGCCGCTAAATCTCAATGATTATAATGAGTTCTAAGAACGGCCCCAATTGATAAAGAAAGACTCGCTGGAGATGGCAACTCTGTCAAGGTCTTATTATTCTACTCCTTGGGCGAATCAGCGTCCGGGTAAGAGACCAATGTCGAAATGAATGCGCCAATTCATTCAAAACAAGAAGCAAAATTTTTCGAAGGTAACTACCATTTCTGGTGAAGCCTGTTCTGTTTGTGGGAGACGATGTGGTGATGCTCTGTGCCCAATTCGTACGGGGGCATGCTTTGGGTGTGGTTAGTAAGGCCACATGGTGAGAGACTGCCCCCAAAGGTGACAAGAAATGCAGCCACAATAAAGGCCAGCAACGTTATCAAATGGAGTCCAGTCTCGTGATAATAATGGTAATTGTCCCCTAGCACAAGGATGAGTATATGCGCTTACTTAAGAAGATGTTGAGAACTTCGAGATAGTTATCACATGTACGATCTTTCTCAACAATCGTGCTGTGTATGGACTATTTGATATAGGAGCTACCCACTCATTTGTATCCAAGCAATTTGTGCGACTAGTAAAATTAGAAATGAAGTCCTTAGAAAATGCACTTAATGTTTCCATTCCCATGAAAGATGAGGTGCAGACTACCCTAGGATGCCAAGGGTATAAAATTGTTACAGGTGGATTGTAAGAAACCATAGACCGAGCTGTACTGGTTATGTATGATTTTGATATTATTATAGGCATGAATTGGCTTAGTAAACAACAGGTCAATATAAATTACTATAGCAAGATGATTCAGTTTAGTCCATCCAATTATCCCTGTTATATATTTGTGGGAAATAAAGGAGGGTCTTTGTGACATCCTTAAATTTTGACCCTATTCGGGATATAACGAAGTGATTATTCATCGATGTACTATTAGTCTAATTGCGCTCTCAATTGATAACTCACGAGAGACTAACCATTAGGGAAAGACTATTAAGGAATTAAGTATGCGTGAACTGAGAACTCGACCATGGATTGACAATTCGACCATAAGGATTAACAAGGGATAATTTTGAGCCATCATAGACCAATCAAGGAACAGTTATAAAATGTTTCGCCAATAGTATACAATCGGGAGCGCGAGTGATTCCGCTTGACCATTATATGGATTGCGACGACCCTAAACCAATTCCTAATGATTATGTACTTCGGAACCAGTGATTGACCCCTCACAATTACATGACAACCGAGATTATCTATGATTCGAGAAAACTTAAACATGGATTGATATTAAGTCAATCACGGGTCAAATACGCGTAACTCCTAAAAGTCGCCAATTAGTTTGAGATATACTAAAGTCGCAATCGATCGATTTTGACCATGAATTAGAGTCCGAAATTGGGTGTCGATTTTTCGAGGATTTCAAGACTAAACTATTAGAAGTCCCCTCGTTAATTCTCCAATTTATCGGTTTGCTCGGAATTCTCGGAAAAGAATTAACTGGCTGAGAATTTGGAGCCCACAAGAAAGTGGGCCCGGACAAAGGCACATTGGGCCCAAGACAAGCCCAAGTGGGCCCAATGAAGCCCATTTTCTATTTTCAAGCCCAAGTTTGAGCCCGATGGTATTTTCAAGCTCATTCCTTATCCATTTGAGCCTAAAATCGATTTATACAAGCCTGTGCAAAATTCTAGCTCGTATACATGTATAGTATTTTATACCATGTGAAATTACCATTTTACCCTTCTAGCATTTATGATCAAGAAACAAAAGGGTTTAATGCATGAAGACTTTGGGCTTGGCATTTATGTGGGGAAATGATGAAGAAGACTTGAAGGGCATGGCTTTAATGAGAGAAATGTCTCTCTTAATCTCTTAGTTAACTTTCTCTCTCTCCTCTCTCACCTCTTTCTCTTCCACGCCAACTTCCCTTCTTTTCCTTTCTTTTTTCTTTCCTCATTCGGCCACAGCAGAACAGCCTTTGGGCTACTGTTCTTACTGCCATGCACCACCACAGAACTACCAGCAACTTGCCGTGTTCACCCGGAGCCACCATCCGAGCCATTTTTGCCGTTCAACTGAGCCCCGCCGAGCTCAAATAGCCACCCACAGCTTCTGTTCAGCCGAGACCTAGTCACCGTCGTTGTTCCATGTCATTTTCGGATTGTGCCACGTGTAGCCCTCGCCACCGCCGTCGAGTCCGTGTAATTGGAATCGCTAACGGGTGAGTTATCGCTCTAATCTCTTGATTAGTATGTTAAACTTGATTAGGATGAGTTAGTTTAGGTTAATTATGTTTAGTACTAATTAATTAAGGATTAGTCGATAAGTTATCGCGATAATTGATAAGTGGACTCGATAAGTTATCGAGAAAATGCGATAAGCTATCGAATTTTTGGTGATAAGCTATCATCGATATTGCGATAAGCTATCAAGGATATTGCGATAAGTTATCGAGAATTTGACGATAAGCTATCGAATTATTTTATTATTAATATTTTATTATTAAATAAATTAATTTTTGGAATTTAAATATTTAATATTTTATTAATATTTTGTGTAGAGTTTAATAATAAATTGTGATTATTTTAGGCTTGAATTGTGATGCCTATGTTGGAAATTTCCGTATAAATTAGATTGTATAACTAAATGAATTGTATTGCCATTTTTAAGGATGGAATTGCGGGTGTGACGCCCCAGAACGTCACACGCGACACGTACCAAATAATATTATTAATAAAATGGCCAGCGGAAGTCAAACACTAAACATGAATATCACACAAATTTGGTCAAAATACTTTTTCTTCTCATTAATAAACCCTTGTCGACGATAAACCCGGATAAAGTATCATACAAGTACAAAAACAAAATGGGTAGAGCAGGGTTGCCTATCTCCAACTAGATCCTGCATTCAAAATTCTGCCTAAAGTCCGAAGCTGTCACGGGTCAATCACTTCATCCTCCGCTGCGGAACCACCATCGTCTAGGTCGAAGCCCCTCAATGGGCCAATCAACTCGCCCTCCAAGTTGAAATACCAAGCAACAAAAAGATAAGGAACCCATTCCAAAAGCCCCACATCAACCCATATCGTAGAACTACACTTAGTATATACAGCATCAAACTCCGGTGCAAACACATCTTCATAAACAACATCAAAATGAACGGGAACTCCAAAATGTAGAGGTTGTATAACATCCATCCTACAAGTCTGAAAAAATAATGGAGTGAGCCGAGGCTCAACAAATGAAATCTCTAGTTTTAAGTTAAGAAAATCCGCTTACCACTTCACCTGGCATAAATACATATGCATGCGTAGCAAATGATATGCATAGAACTTGAATGCAAGTTATATATTTTTCCGTCTGGATGTGCCGCAAAATCTGAATAATGCAACATATCATGATATTTCCATTTAGACGCAAGCATGATATAAAACATTTATGCTCATGCGATTAGGTTCGCTACTTCATTCTCCCGAACACTCCTGGGGCATTTCGACCAACGGAGCATCCTAACTCCGAGGCATCCCGGCACACACCCGGAGCATCCCGACCAACGAGGCATCTCGACTCCCGAGACATCCCGAAACACTCCCCGGGGCATCTTAACCAACGAGGCATCCCGACACACGGGGTATCGTCACACACCACTAAATGGGCAGCGGAATTAATATTATTTCATGCAAGTCATGACAATCAAGTATTTATATGCAAAAGTCCGCTTTGGCCTGTCCTATACCAAGCCATCACGGTTTTTGTACTTTAAAGCCATGAAATGCAACATCCGAGTAATTTAAACATGAAACAATACATTTCAAACTCAGAAGCAAACTCAGCTCATAAGCAAATTAGGGTTCATAAGCAAGTTCAGACTCAGAGGTGGGTTCAGACTCAGAAGAGAATTCAGACTCGTAAGCGATTGATTGAAGCAAGTTTAGACTCGAGCGGTCGGACTCGTGTTTTTCAGATTTAGAAGTGGATTTAGACTCAGAAGTACATTCAGATTTAGAAGTGGATTCAGACTCAGAAGCATTCAGATTCAGAAATGGATTCAGACTTAGAAGCTAGTTTTGAACAATGAATCTGAACAGTAAATTTTGAACAATAAATCTGAACAATAAATTTTGAACAGTGAATCTCAACAGTAAATTTTGAACAGTGAATCCGAGCGACAAAGTCTGAGCAATTTTAAAAGTAGAGTTTGAACTGCAAAGTCTGGGTGTTAAATCAGAAGGTAAAGTCTGAATATTTTTCAAAAGTAGACAGAACCAAATTTTGATAGTAAAGTCTAAGCATGTTCATTTGATAGCAAAGTCTGAACAGGTTCAAATGTATACAAAACTAGATTTTGATAACAAAGTTTTAGCAGTTTCAAGGTACACAAAATTAAATTTTGAGGATTAAAATCCGCCTAGTTTCAAAAATAAACAAAATCATCCCTTTGAGTATCAAAATAAACATAATCATCACTTTGAGTAAAACGAATTTCTACCATTTTTTTTTTGATAACCCAGGGAACCCCCGCACGGCCGACAGCCGGAGAGTAAACCCTGGGGGCGACACGTGCTAGCCACCACACACATGCTACCAGTTAAGTCACCTTGCGGTGCCCGGAATTCGAACACTCAACCTTTTGCGAGAGGAAGAGTGTGCGCTCCAGCAGCGCCACCCAGACGGGTGGAAATTTCTACCATTTTTAAACATACATAAATCAATAATAAGGATCCAACAATCACCTCAAAATTAACAGTTACACATTTCGATTTAATCGTTCCACTTGCTGATTATCGCCATACTTTAAAGAAACAAATCACATCCATTTGAACTTGCAAAGAACCAGCAAAACAGATTCAATCATCATCACAACCTCACTATTGCACCTCAAAATAACCTTTCTCAAGCAACCAAGTTACAAGTGCCAAGTAGATTTACTTAGCTTAAACCTAGAGTTTTCACTTACCTTGTGCAGAATTTGAACACCCCAAAAGTTAAAACTCTTCCGCAGATTTTTGGATCGGTGATGGTGAGAGTAGGAAGTGAAGGAGAGAGTGTGGGTTTGGGTGAAATGATCTTCGGTAATTACTCAGGTGAAGATGAAAACTGAGAAGTATATGAGAGGTGCGTAAATTCATTGTATTCACGGGTGGCATCTTATCTCTTCATTAAGGTCAGGTGGAAGAAATCAATGGCTTAATTGTGGGAGTATTGGCCAAGTAAAATGATTACCCAAGGTTTAGGTGTCTAGCATAAGAGGATAAGGCTTGGGGGTCAACTTTTCTTCAATAGCCACGTGAAGGAAAGAAAAGTTGAGAGGATATTTTGAGCACATTTTTTTTCCTTTTTCTTACGGTAATAACCTTACTTAACCAAGATTAAACAATAATAATAATAATAGTACCCACTAATTACCAAAACAACGGTAATTTAATTAACAACGCATTACAATTAACGCACATGACAACGTCTAAATATTAAACACGTCAGACTCGGTACGATTACGTTTCCAAATCCGTGCTTCGTGAAATACGATCCAATGAAAATTCCTACGCGTCCACACGAATACTGGTCAGATCATTTTATCTTTTTCCTTTCATCATTTTCATGCGTTGCACACACGTTGTGGCAGCCATTTCTGCTGGTGTGAAATGACTGAGTTCATAAAGGATCACTTATCAGAAGATTTTTTCAATGTACTAAAAAGAGTTACTCAATGTAATTCATTTTATATTTTAAAATTATTTTGAAGTATGATTAGTATCTTCGTCAGCAGCGATGGGGTCCACGCCGACAATTCGGATCACGCGACGATTTATGGTACTCGTATGGTGGGTTTCAAAATGTCCTTTTCCGCTTTTTTTAAAGCAAGAAAATTGCAAATTGTCTTCTCACTATAAAATTACAACACAATTTGCCACAAAGGGCCCTACTCTTTCAAAATATTTGTATAAACTCCCTAAATTTCAAGTTCGTAGCGAATGACTCCCCCATTTTCAGATTCATGAAGATCCGAGCCTTTCTTCTTCTTTCCCCTTAAACACGATTACCAGGTAACATAGAGAGAATTAAGCAACAAGAATGGGACTTCAAGCTTGCATGAATTGTATATCGGACTTGACGAACCCGGTAGAGAAGGTTTACTCAGAGACATGAATCAGTATCGGGATCCATGTCGTCTAATCATATGAACTGATAGAACAAGAAGGCGTGAGCTTCTTCTTATCTGCAGTAAAACCCTCACACTCATAAGAGATGTCATCTCAGATATCATGGCTGCAAAACTTGCTGGATCATCTCTTAGCATCTTGACTTTCTTCCTCCAACTTCTGTACTTCAGTAACTTCTGCAGTCCTCTAGACAGACATGAGGATGATGATGCAGATCACTTGGGAGTACGCATCCCCTTCCCATTCGGTGTCAAAGGTTTCCTTTGGATCATTTTTGCTATGCAACAAAATGAAATAAACAAGAAGAAATCGATCTGCATGTTTATTTTGCTGGCCCTTCTGCAAAGCCCATACTACTACTGGCCTAGTTTTTCCATTTTGGTTTCTCTTTCTCCCACTCTTTTTCCTTTTTCCATTGATGTGGGATGTCCGTTGCTCTACTTTTTCCTTTTTCGTACTTCATCTACTTTTCTAATATAATTTTCAGCCAATTTTTAGCTTCCTGATCGTTTTTCTACTGCAATTTGCACGTCCCACGAAGAACATGGGCCATCTCCTTAATTTTTTATCCTCAACCTCATATCCGAAGCCGGTGGAGGTCCGGGTCCTCAACCTTAGATCGGAGGTTTTTGAGTCTTGGAGAGAGAAAAAAGAGGGATGGCCACGGTGCTCAAGGCCAAGTAATAGTAATGGCGAGCCATGGGGGACAGCGACGGTGCTCAAGCGACGACCAATGGGGGGACGATGGCGGTTCTTGAGGGACAAGCAATGGCGGCAAGTTGTGTCCCTCGCCATTAGGTTCATGGGCCATGTTTGAGTTTGATTTCATGTAGGTATATTTTGAGTTTTAGCCGTTGAATATGGGTCTGGTGCAAACCCACATAGACCCATACAATATTAGGGGTTGGATGTTTTAAATTCATTTTAACTTGATTTTAAACTTTTAAGCGACCCACATTCAATTTGGCTCGCTAAAACTGAGTTGAAAAATGATGGGGGTGTATCGAAAACAGAATCAGAACGATCACGTAGAGAATAGAAGAAAATTAAATGATGCACGAGTTTACCCAAGTTCACCCTCGAATAAGACTACATCCTGCAAAGAGATTCCACTATGATTTAGGTTTACAACCACAACCACTCGTTACAATGATCTCTCATACGAGTATAATATATATAGAACTTAAAATGGACCCAAAACCCAAGTCTATCCGAATCCCTTTAATCCCATAACAAACGGACCAGCAAACGCCCGCCGCTATCCGATCACCGGGGAGCGGAACCCCGCCGCCGTCCACTCACTGGGGAGCGGAACCCCGTCCGCTGTCTGGTCAACAAAACCCCCATGTCGGGAGCGCTGCCCCGAACCCCCGCATTCGTGCGTAGGAGTCGCTTGTCATCGAATCATACTTTGGTTTTTCTAAGTTCATGTGGGCGTACCCGGTATGAGAAATAAGGATCTCCGAAATATTCATCAACTCCAACAAAAGGGAGGGGTTTTCGATCGATATTGCCATCTCCAGTAATCACCGGATCACGAGCCTAGTAGCCGGATCACAACCCCCGGTGTTTGTACCTCTCGTTCATAGGGCATAATTGTGGCCCAAAGACAAATGCCATGACTTGAAATCTCATGGCTGTATAAAGTCAAGACATCCAAAGGTGGAGTTGGTGGATTGTCTCGTAACAAGCGAATATTCATATGCTTTACAATCTCACGTGCTTATTCTTCAGAAATTTTCTGTGAGTACTCACAAATTGCGATTTGGACAAGTTAGGGCGCATTTGGTAATGTTTTCGTTTTTGGGAATAATTTCATTTTAAAAATAATTTTTTCTATTTTTATTTTCTGGATGAGTTTTTTAGCAAAAGAATGCGTTTGGTAACTGCATAAAATTTCTATTCCTAAAATAGAAAAAGAACATAAATGCGTTTGGTACAACGCAAAAAAAATTTCTATTCCCAATTTTTTGCATTCAAATCTATATATGTAACCATAAGTACAAGTTACAAGTGAAAAAAACCAATAAGCATGGTTTATTGGTTATTCTAATCCTTTTTAGAGGTTTAAAACCTCTTTTAATCCCTAAGCTAAGGAATCTTCAAAAATACCACTTGCGCACCTCAAAAAATTTAAATTTCACTCAAAGTGAGTGGTCACAATAAGTATTCTAAGCTATTTTGTGATTTTTTTAAAAAAAATTTTGTGGTAAAATTTATTAAAATTTTTTACTTTCCCTAAATCTGTTTCTTTTTATTTTCCAGAAAATTTTTTATGAATTTTTTTTAAAATTTTTTCAATTTCGGAATTTTGCGAATTTTTATGGGTTTTCTGAGTATTCTTGATTTTTATGGATTTTCTGAGAATTTTTCTAATTTTTATGAATTTTCATAATTTTTAATTTATTCTAAGCCATTTTATGAATTTTTTATTTTTGATTTTTTTGGGGAAAAGTTTATAAAAGTTTTTTACTTTCCCAAAATCTGTCTCTTTTTATTTTCTAGAAAATTTTTTATGAATTTTTTTAATTTTTTCAATGTCAGAATTTTGCAAATTTTTATGGGTTTTCTAAGTTTTCTTGATTTTTATGGATTTTCTAAGATTTTTTTCTGATTTTTATGAATTTTTGGAATTTTGGAATTTTATTATTATTCCTGCCAGGAATGGACTGGACCGGTGCTTTGAGATGGTCTACAGATAATGGAGGATGGAGGAGGAGCTGATGCCGCGCCTTGAGGACCGGACCTTTCTATTTCTTTTTTTGTTTCTAGGAACAAAGAAGTAGAAAAAATCTACTTCTTATTTCTATTCTAACTTTATTTCTTGGCCATTTTTCTATTCCAAGAAGTAGAAAAATAAAATGCGTCACCAAACAGATTTTTGTTCTTTTTTTTTTTGTTATAGGAATAGAAGAACAGAAAAATAGAGAAGTAGAAACGTTAGTAAACGCGCCCTTAAGTTACACCAATCAATAACACAAATCAAAAGTCAAAACATGAGCTAGAAGTTTAGAACCACTTGTTCCATATAATCAATTGGGCTCGCAAGGCAGCAATTTTTCTTTTCCCTTTTGCACTGTGGTGTGACATTTCAAGTTAACTTTTATGCGCCAATACCCTATCTTTTCAGTCTGATCAAAACATTAGCTGATAACCCCAAATTAGGTATCGACAAAAAAAACAAAAAACCGAAAACCCTAACTTAGTTGATTACTTTGGTACATCATACTGTTAGAGAAGTCATATGTTGAAGAGTTGGTGTGGTATAGATCGATTAATATATTTTAGTTGGCCTATAACTCAATGACTTAAACTTTCAAGTGAATGTGAGTTCAACTACATATGTTGACGAGCTCGGATTTGAAATCTTCCTTGGCAATTCCCCTAGTGAAGGTATCAGGTTTCTGCCGTGCGTTTCCAGCACATCGTATTAAGTAGGACTTTGATTGAATATTAAAATATTAAATCACGCTTTTATGTAACAGTTTAAACTTTTAGAATAATTGATAGTGATTTCACAAAATCTTACGTGATATCAAAACAGAAGGTTTATATATTTTTAAGCCCTATTTGCCTCCCCAATATATATGTCCACACTTTTAGAACTGTTAGCACCAACTCCTCCTTCGAGATTAAAAAGGCAGTCGCTCACATATCTAGATAAGGTTTTTCTCCGATTCCAATGCCGGTGTGCCGATCTTTATATAAAAAGAAACATTAAAGAGACGTGCGGTCACGATCAAAGTAACTTCCCAAGACACTTCCTCTACGCTTTGGAATTTAGGGGAGGTCTGACGAATCAAATGCAGTGGCTTGGCTTGGCTCCCGAAGATTGAGCAAAGGATGGATGGTCAATCAAAGAGGAGCCCTTGGTTTTATAGCAGTCAACCCACGTGCTTTTGAACCATATGAATGAAGGAATATAAATCGCAATCAATCAATATATATATGTATGTTTGTATGTATGCATTTATATAACTTGAATCATGTCATTATCGTATGTGTACTTCTTTGACCGACACTTGTCCCGTTCCTCGTTCATGGGAAAACAACCAAAACTCCATTAGAATGGTACCGTATGATATGTGCCATTCATATGAAACATTGTGCCAAATTCAGTCAAAGAAAAGGGCGCATGTGTCCCGTACATTAATTAGTACCAGGAAGGCGTTCATCGGATACCCACCATAGCTAACAACTTTGCAGCATGTGGATATGCTCATAGCTCCGATTAGCTCTTAGGGTTGAGCTCGATTCCAATCGTCGAACTGGTGTCGATTCTGTCCACTTTTTTTGTGTAGTTGGGTCTTCTGACTTTTTTGATTTCTGCAATCAAATTTTCTTCTTATTAATTACCGATGTTGATTTGACATAGCCGGCGTGAAAAGAAGTTATCGACATGATACATTACGTGAATAGTTGGTTCTCTGGAGATGGATGAAGGTAATTAAATCACATTTACAACATGTGCATCTTACAACAGAGATTTTTGGCGCGGGATTCATGGTAGATAATCCCGAGGATTGCTAGTTTGTGGCTAAATACACGAGCATAGTCCACCTTGTTGTTTTCTAAGGAATGTGCGCAAATGAATGAGGCACATATTTGATTGATAAATGACATGCCAATGGTCGCATTGATATCTATTGTCTGCATTAGAATTTAATCTTGTTCACACCAGTCAACCATTACATGCCAAGTATAATTAATTTCATTTTTTCCTTTCAAAATGATAATGCTCAACAACACGATGACGGATTTGTATGGAAAGGAACATCGCGTTCCGTTCCGCGAGCACCTAGATAGTTCTCCCGCGAAAGTATATTTAAACCATGATATCTATGTCGGATACTTAACATCAACACCAGTTCAATGTATGAATTTGGATTAGGACTAGATACGTACATAAATTACCTTCACCTCTCAAACGACCTACATACTATATATAAAGTCCAGTAAGTCTTGCGTGGTTTCCAATTGGCACGACACCTTCTTGTGCGACCTCAAGAAAGATAGTGTGATTTAAAAAAAATATTTATGTAAAGAAATCATTTGAGAAGAAGTATTTTGCCCAACGTCCATGCTCCTACCCTTAAATTATTAGAAAAGAGAGAGAGAAAAGGGTATCTACCAGCTTTACCAAAAAAAAAAAAAAATCTACCATATTGAGATAAACATAGCATCAACATGAGTCGAAGAAGGATGCATATGATGTCAAAATTGAAAGATACCCTGTTCTTGTTAGCTTAAGCTAATAAGAAAAAATGCAAATTATACTTCCTACACATTCTTCGATGTGGAAAAATATGAGAATCCAATCAGAAATCTCCGGCTCTGATATCATGTTAAGTCAAGCGTCTGTATAGACCTCTTTAAATTAAAAAATAAAAAGTGTCGAAAATGCCAAATGACGACAACGACGTGATCTGCATTTCACATCTTTTTTAAGTATCTTAAGTGCACAAAGCGCTCGACCAAAAGCACAAACATCTAGCGAGCGTGAAAGCGCGATGTCCTTGCTGTTACACCGTCAATCTCTCAGCAAAAGCAAGAAGCTGCCCGGTTGCTTCCACACGGCCACATGCATGTCTTCATCTTGAAGACTCCGAGTCATAGAAGTCACCTAACTTAAACAACAAAATAACAAAAATAAAAATAAAAACCAAACCCACGATGACGTGGCCACTCGTCACCGTGACTGTCGTGCAGCGGTTGCTTCCTGGAACCAGGCTCTTCCCCGTCGGCCAAACGTGCCCTTTCCTTCCAGAAGGAAGTCCGCACTACCTGCCAAAACGCTCCCCGCAACAGCAGAGGGAACATCCACGCACGTGACGAGTCACGTGCGATCGGCGGGTTTTGGACCCAGTTGAAGGGTTGGGATCCTTTGACCGGTTCTTCGTTCCTCCTTAAATACCGCATCCCTACCCCCATGCTTCAGTCCTTCCTTCTCACGAAAGTTACACGAAAAGCAGGGGTTTTTTCCGCTCCCCCGGGGCACATGTTCTTGGCAATGAACAAGACCATGTCCAACACCCCCAATGACTGGATGCAGTTCTACCAGCAGGACTTCCTCTCCCAGGTCGCGCCCTCTGGCCGCGTCGCCACCGCCTCAGAGGCCGTCTCCAGCGACCGGTCGCCGCCCGAGGGGGCCACCGCTGGGGCCTCCGCCTCCTCCGTCGCCGCGGCCCTCTCCGTCGCCACCCCTGGCCACCACGCCACGGCGGCAGGGCTCGGCAACCTGGGACCTTCCGGCCACCTGAGCCCGGAGGGGGGCGTGGCGAAGCCCGTCCGGAGAAGGTCCCGGGCGTCACGGCGGACCCCGACCACCGTGATGAACACGGACACCACCAACTTCCGGGCCCTGGTGCAGCAGTTCACCGGCGGCCCCAGCGCGCCGTTCGGATCCGGGCACGGGCCAGGGGGCGTGCTGAACTTCAACATCGGGCTCGGGCCGGGGCAGGCGGGCGTCGGCCGGCCGGGGGGCATGGGGCCGTCGGGGTTTCACGTGCAGTACCAAGTGCAACAGCAGCCTCATCATCAACAGCAATTATTCCAACAGCATCAGAACCAGCAGTACATGCTCTCCCTAAACACCAGCAGTCCTGCTGATCTCTCCCTCCAACGTCAAAGGCTGGTGAGCTCAAGATCGTCAGGAGGAGGGGCTGCTTCCGATGGGTTCGGGATGGAGGGTGTCCCGTCGCACCAGGTCTCTTCCAGGCCTCCTTCCTCCTCCTCCGATGACAACAACCGGAGCAACGACTACATCTTCTGAGGAAATCAATACAGTACACGATCGATTCATCGGAACAACATCGGAAGCTGCGCTAACTCGATGACGGGCTTCTTTCTATTTTTTTTTCTTTTTCTCTCCTCTTTTTCCAGTCTTGGTCCTCTTCAAGAATCATCAAAATTATTTAGGCTTATTCCTCTTGTTGCTTCGAATGAGAATAGGGTTTTTGGCTCATGAGGCAGCGTAGAAAGTTAGGCACTGACTTGTGTTTGGATTCGCAGAGAGAGGTTGACTTCTTTGTATGTACAGACTGTTTGAGTAGCCAATGGTTTGGCTCCACCTGTTATTGTTATTTTTTTCTTTTTCAATAATTCAGCATTTAAACTATCAATTTTATCAACACAATGTCAATTATGGTGACTGCATGCATTTTACTTTTGGACTTCGATTGTGTGCACAATGCCCCCAAATTCGCCATCTTTCCCGGACGACATGACCTACCCCCAATGAATGCCACGATCCATATGCAATTGAATTAACGAAAATGCAAATGATCGTATGAAAATTAATTTATGAAAATACGTGAAATTCATGAGTTGATCTTCATATATAGGCCAGTCAGGAAAATTATCTGAAAAGTCATTTACCTATTGTACGACGGCCAATTCAGTCATAAACCTTTCAATTGTATCAAAATTTGAGTTCTAAACCTTTTAATGATTTGTCAATTTTACCCCAAACCTTTTAATGGGCCGACACAGTGCTTCGCAATTTCTGGCCAAAATAATTAGGAAAGATCATATTGGTAAATCATTAAAATATTTATAGCTAAATTGACACAATTATTAGGTTTAGGACTAAATTACCTGTCATATAATAGGTTTAAGACTATATTGGCACAATTGAAAGGTTTGGAACCGAATTAGCCGCCGTGTAATAAGTTTTAAGACGTTCTAGACACTTATCCTTAGACTAGTCTTACGGTAATATTAAAGAAACGGTCGATATCATTATGGAACATCTTGACTCTTGAGGTCGCTTGTGGAGATTTTTCTGATCGCCGATGACATCCGCCGATAATAATGCTCATTTGAATGCGGTATTTGGTCAAAACATGCCAAACCAGGGTAACTCGAGCATAAGTCGTAATCTATGTGCCGGTGGCTAAAAGGCTGAAATTTCCTCTCTCTCTCTTTTTTAAAAATAAATAAACAAATGCATTTTTTAATTTCTTATTCCACTAATTATACGGCATTAGCACCTCAAAATGCGCTGCCTCACTACCCACCAAAACTTGCAAAATTATTAGTCAAAGGTGGGATTGTCCTCGAATAAAAATTACACCCAAAATGGAGTGTGCCTTTTTAAATTACGGAAAATAGCGGACTTGCCACGTGGAGCATATTTCTCACGTTATTTTACTATATAAACAAGTCGAATATATATTAGGAAGGTTGTGCTGCAATTTACAAATTTTGGCAAAATCTGGGATGAGTCCCAATAAAACGTGGTTTTTTCCATTTAATTTTGCCACGCATTAAACGTGGTTTTGACAGTTGCATATGAGGACCAAAAATTGCTGTATTTTGATAATGATAATATTGGACCGACAAAATTTATTTAGGAAAATGCCATTTATATTCATATCGTTATAATAATAGTATCTCATAGAAAACAGATATTCTCCTAGCAACTCAGTGTAAATGATTGAAGCGAATGCATTACATTTTTTTGTCCAGACTAAACTATTATTTTCATTTCGACCCAAAAAAACTATTATTTTCATAGAAAATTTATTTCTTTCGTAGTAAAATTAAATTTTCTAAGATACTTTTGTGAGCTAATAATGATTTTGGAAAGAAAAACAAGTTTAATATAAAAGTTGAGTGAGTGTAAGTTAATAAGCACCTTCGAATACTTGTTAAGTATTAATTAATTTGTTCTTATATTTAATTTTTAAAAGGTCTTTTCAAAGTCAATCTTAGAGCCGTTGCAACATTACCTCAGATCTAAGTCATTTGAAAATATCTGTATTTTTCAAACGAATTAGTTCTCTTAAATTTGACGGAAGAGAAAATTATTTTTTTATGCTTATTTGTTCCAGCTTAAGTAAAAAAGCAAACAATAAGCCAAACTTTACAATGTTATTCAAATTTGAAAATCTTTTGAAAATTACATATGGATTTATTTACCAACATTTGCATTTTGTGAACTAAATCAAATCAAATCAAATAAAAATCTCTAGTTTATTGTTTATTGATTTGGTTTTGCTTCGATAATTTCTCAAGTGCATAGATTCCGAAGAACTTTTTGTTTTTGTTTTAACCTAGCTTTTGATGCATTTTACATGTCACAAAATAAGTAATTCATTTATAGAAGAATTTGCTTTTAAGACTAATCTAATGTTTTGCATGCAACAACAGAATTGTCTAAAATCTATAAATTGAGCTAAAACAATAAATGCCCGGCTAATAAATGTTTGTTTCATAACTCCGATCTTGTTTAATTTTTTTTTGTTTTTAACATTAGAAGTACATTTTCTAAACTTAGCAATGTTATGATTCTCATTTATAAAATAAGATAATAACACAAATGGTCCATGAACTTTACTCAATATGCAATGTGGTCCATTAACTTTTAGTACATGTGTAATGTAGTCCCTGATCTCAAATTAATTGAATAACTACGTTGAACATTTTTATACAGTTCTAGAACTAAATTGAACATGTACCCAAAGTTCAATGACCATATTGAATAAATTAAAAGTTCAAGGATCACATTGTATATTGTGCCAAAGTTCAAAGACTATTTATGTCATTAAACGAGTTCGGGTTTGAATTCAAACAAACCTTACGGCAAATCGAATATTCGATCCAAATTGAAATGGTTTTTCCGCGAGTCGATGAGCTGGATTTTGGGTTGAAAATTCGTCCAAACCAAAGCGCAAACATCTCTACGATGCTGGCCTAAAAGGGTACAAAGTAATTTCACTTGAGAAAAAGTTTTCTATCGAACAAATAGATAGAAGGTGGGAAGAGGGGATGAATGCGAGCACACCATGCGGGGCCCCATCACCCCATTCACAAAAAGTAGACAATAACGCACATGTCCAAAAAGTCAAGCATACCCATAATACTTGATTAGTCGATTTAAGCGTGTATTAAGTGCCTTTTGATTTTTTTGGCAAGGCTACGCCGTCTCTATTGGTTGAGGGATTCATAATTAGCCATTTGAAATAATTTGGCTACCGTCAAAGGAAAAGGAGGGAAAAATGCAATGTGGGTTTTCGACTTTATTGTTTTTTTTTTTTTTTTTTGGCCGGTCCACATCCACTGCCACCGGCATTGCGAAACCGATAGGAAAGTGGTCTTTATCCTTTCGAAACGTGGCATACAAGTCGATTACTTGTCAGCAGCAGCTGATTGATTTTGTGTAGATCAATCCCGCATCATGCGGGGTGCGCGATGTGCGCAAACTTAAGATTGCTTGCCTGTAGATCAATCAATAGATGTTGTAGTAATTAAACCCGAAAAAAGAATCCGAATGGCTTCACATGCAACTTGCTAACTCTGTTCTGCGAGCTCTTCCAAGCATCGCTTATAGATGTGTAAGTCAGGATGACATTGGCGACCGCAACTTCTTGTTATCCCACATCAATAGCAGCTCATTCAAAGTATAAAGGTAATCTTTTATCGGAGAAAAGAGCCGAGCAAGGGTTAGCTTTCCTCATGCCTAACTGGAAAGGCACTTTCAACCCCAAAATTAAGGTGATTAGCATCTTTGTAGAAAAATTTTCCCAGCCAATCATTTCATCATGTCCCGTTGATATCGCTTCAAGTTCTGTAGACGTTCTAGGTAATTCCTATCAGTCTCTACAGAAAAGACAAAAGTTTTCTGAACTACAATCCTTGCCAAAACAAAGACGGATCTTAATTGATATTTCATCGCACGTCTCAATCTCAACATTTTACAAATTGAAAAAAGTTTTTGGAAGAGATAGTATACCTTAAATCTCTTTGATTTTTAACTTTTCGCTTTAGTAACTCTTGCCACGCCATTCTTTATTCGTTTTGTTTCGAGATCTGTACCGAATATAAATCAATTAACCAGTATCTCGAAACAGTTATCGATCAATCACGAAGAAAGTTCATAATTTTCAATACGCTATTTTTCTCGTATTTTACAGAGCAAAACTCTGAAAATGGAAATGGTGTCGGCCTTGTCTGAAAAGTACAGTGCTTTTAAATGTGAAGCTTCTGGGAAACACATGCCAGCTTCATTCAAAGGTAACGCACGGACACGTGGAGAGACCGCCTCCTCTGTCTCTCTCTCTCATAATGATGCGTTTAAGTGGAGGAGGAGGCGTGGAGGTGCAAAGTCAACCTCGTCCATCTCAGAAGCTTTGAACGCCACGTCATCCATTACGCTTGTCGGCTCGCCCACGATCATTTTTGGGGCCGGTGTTGGCGCCGAACAGATCTAATAGGCACGATCTTTGACCACATGTCGCGGATGTTTGGGGAGCTGGTGCCGAGCGGATGATCTCCCGCCACCTCAAAACTCGCACGAGTTTTAAACCGGCGCAACCTGGTCAGTTGCGACCAGGATAGATGATATCATTTTAGTTCAAAGTCGATAGGGTTGCCTAATAGGAATAAGTGGTTTCAAGTATTTTATAGGTTTTATCTGAAACTTGAAATCTATCCGTCGGAACAGGTTCCTTATTTTTTGGAACATGAAACCTACTTTGCATACCCTCACAATTTTCACGGTTGATTCCAAGGTCTACCTAGGTTCTACTTATATTCATAATTGAACGATTACAGTGAATCATCACATCTAATGATCATCATTTGCGCTACAATCCACTAATCACAAATTATATTTAAACCACGTTTGGGGTGTTGGTGTCGAGCAAATGATCTCCCACCACCTCAAAACTCGCATGCGTTTTAAACAGGTGCAAGCGAGTCAAGACCAAAATGGACGATATCACTTTGGTTCAAAGTCAACAAGGTTGCCTAATAAGGATGAGTGGTTTCATCTTTCTTACAAGTTCCATTTGAAATTTAGAACCTCCCTGTCGAAACAAGTTCCTTATTTTTTGGAACATGAAACCTACCTTGCATGCCCTTATAAGTTCTATGGCCGGTGCCAGGGTTTATCTAGATTCCATCTATATTCATAATTGAACGATTGCAGTGAATCATCACCTTTAATGACCACCATTTGCTGTTACAATCCACTTACCTCAAATTATACTTAGACACATAAAGAATATAAAACATTAACAAAGTAAAAATTTTAATCATTATTATCATCGAAGATGGAAGATTAGGCCAATGATTTTAGATTACACACTCCATGAAATACTGCAAGATTGCGCGAGACATAAAACAAGAAAAATACAAGGACTTATTCTAACTGGAACGTGCCCATCGAACTGGCTCCCCAATTTTTGAAATCCAGAACCTAAAATGTGTGTCATAGAACCATACTCACCTCTATTGCCTAGCTAGCAGAGTGTGGATAAACAACATTACGAATGTTTCTGATCTTGCCTTGCCTACGTCCAAAAGTATCTCTGATCATGCACCGATTACATTTGGATTGTTGGTGCTCGTGGATGATCTCTCGTGACCTTAAACTTGCATGACGGGTTTTAAAGTTGATAAATGCTAGTGAACCACGACCAGAGTAGACAGTATAATGTAATAAAACTCAACTTGTTCAATTCAATGGAAAATCTTTACCAAAAAGTACAAACAAATTCTAAACTTTTTAATTTGATTCAATTAAGTTGTCAACCTTTATTGAAAATGCATTAAGCCCTAAACTCATGTTGAAGAGTGCAATTTAAAGATGTCATTCTTAAATAACATAGAGACAATTTTAGATACTATTTATCGAGACCATGCAATTTTTCTGAAACATGTACTGGTTATTTGAACCAATTCAAAGATTTATGACTTAATTGAATTCTGTACACAAGGTTTATGACTTGATTGCATACCGTATATAAGGTTTACGACTTTCGATTGAGTTTTTTTTTTGTTAGCCTCAAACCCTGTGGGCGGGGCTTCATAACTACTAGAGTGTGAATGTCAGATACAAAAAACATCTCCGATCTTACACTGCCTACATCTGCACTGTTTCTTTGATAGATAATCTCGTGCAATCCCCAAATAGCACTACATTTTTTAAAGCTATGTAGGTATGATTGAGTCACGACTAGAAAATACAATATTGTGTCGGCGACGGCCCGAATAGAACTATCAAGATACATGTGTGTATTATGCTAAGATATTGCTAAGAGTGGCCCACAAACGCTCTAGTTGAATTTCAAAGTACGATAATGGGGAATCAAGCGAGGGAATTTCACGCGATAACCTTCGTTTACCTTGTGAGGTGTTACGCCCGGCGCATGCAAGAATGGCTCACCTACATTGGGGTGGGCTCTAGTTTCAATATGAACTCATTACGATGACTACGAAGATTGACATATTGCCTTAGTTATAGACCCAACATCGCTTGTTTATCTGATGATATTATCACCGACTAACAAAATATTTACTTATCCTCCAAAAAAACAAGCTAATTAGTGAAATAATTGAACTTATTATTATTTCATTTATCTAACAAGAAATCGTGATATTAGCATAAAAGAAACGTGATTGAAGTAAACTGTATCATATTTTCACATAAGGTACATGCACAATCCATTTGATTGCTGAGACGATGTTCGTAAGTTTCGTGATGCGACAGTCGCACAAAGTACTATGGAACAAGTAGACGGTGGAGATTTGACTGTTTGATGGAATGCTGTCAACGCTAAAGTTTGATAAACCTCGTATCAAAAGCAATATGGTACTGTCTTATTTGAATTAGTATAAATGCGATATCTCAAGTCACGCATTTGAGAACTTGACATTATGCGGACTGAGCTAGGTTGTTACATACCTACAATCGATGTGTGGCTCGTGGATGGACTAGACTCATACTCAACCTAATGAGAGCAGAGATAGATAGCCATGGCCAGAGGGCTCGAACTGGTGCGGCTCTTAGCAGGCTTTTGGGACGTCAAAAGAGGGTAGGATGGACCGAATCACACATCGAATGGAGGGAGTATCGCTGGGCAACAGTGGCCAACATTGACGGGGATGTCGATTCTTAAGTGAGAGGGTTCATAACATCTCAAGTCCTACATTGGATGGGAGCTACATCATTGAGCGATATATAAACTAACACTTAACCCTAAGATTGTGACTGCCAAGCGTGATTACTTAGAGTACTCTTTTCGAGACTTGACCCATATTGACCCGGTGAGGATCGTTAAAACTAAACGAGCTAATACACTAGTATACGTGAATCGGTCTCGTCATGTTGAACAGAAACTGAAAGACTAGGAAAAGAAAAAATGAATCATGTAAACCCAGGGAAAGTTCGACATTTGGCGGTGTTCATGGGCTTGATCGAATAGCCAAGTGAAGACCAAGCCCAGCAATTTGCAAGAATAACCCATAAAAAAAAGAGGTGACATTGAATAAGAGAGTCACGTGCCATGTGATGCCATCCCACCCGACTCATTTTTTTTTTATGGAGAACCGACCCTGATTCATTTATTTCGCGAAAAATGAATGATGTAAAAAACATATTCGTAGAAACGATCATTTATATCACTTATAAAAATAAATAAACGAAAAGTATTTTCAAGGTCTAGGAAAATACTTAGACATAGTTGGTAATCAATAATGAAAGTATCATCCATTGGCTAATTATTCAAGCGATACAAGAGATTGTTTTTAGGAAAAAAATTTCTAAATCATTCATTTTTCGTGAGACAGACAAAGTCTAAAGAAATGAGAAATAGCAACACGTTATGAGCCCAACTTAGACCGCAAGCATTCCTTAGGCCCAAAAAAAATAGACCAATAGGTCAAGAAATTCAAATGGACCTTTGAGACCTCCCACAAGCCCACAGTATCTCAATTCATCTTCAAGCCCACTTCAAATTACCTCTTGGTGACGACGGTACACTAATCCCATAACATAGCCTCGGATGGTCATGGAGTGATGACATACAGGCGTAGTGATAAAGGATCGACATTGGCAATCAAAAAGATGGAAAAAAGTTGCGGTGAAATATATTCTCCAGCTTTAAAAGATAGCGCGATTGACACACCTCCAGATCTTCAGGAAAATTATCGAAAAAGTCTTAAATTTATGGTATTTTTGTAATTCAGTTCCAAACCTTTTAATTGTGCAAATTAAGTCATAAACCTTTTCATGTTTGCCAAATGAGTCAATCTGATCAATTTTGGCCAGAAACCACCGATGTGGAAAAGGTTTATAACTAAATTAGCAAAAGTGCAATAGGTTTAAAACTTTTTTGTTATATCTTTCATAAGCTCTTGTGTTCTGTGCCTTACATGGGTTTTGTTTTCCCCTATTTTAGTCCCATCCAAACATAAAGGTTAGTCGAGTTCTCGCAATTGGATATAAAACAAAATGAGAGAAGTTTATGTGATCTCAGAGCATTGCACAAACATCTATCAATAACCATCGTGATGAAGTTTTTCTTTCGAGGAAAGCAAGGCGATTCACAAAACCCGATTGTTTCGGCAAACGGTCGCACGACGCTTCCGTTGCAATTAGAACTTTTGCCAAGGCAATTGGAGAGGAACCACACCATTCCCGACTAGCAATTTGTCTGTCTTTTATCGAAATATGTGCTTGGCCAGATTGCTGCTAGTATCTGTCAAGTGCATTTGAATAGGAAGATGGTAAAATTCCACAAAATAACACTCGATAATAGAAGACCAGCGTTTCAATGCTCAGTGACTAAGTATCATCTCTTATAAGCTCAGAATTTACCTACACAAAGTGCTTCCTCATCATAAAAAGAGAAAATTAAGTATAATGCCGCTCTCAAATTACATGCGGGACGGATGAATCCTGCTCGATGTTTTTACATCGACCTTGAATCAGGATATCGTTTTAAGTCAATGCACAATGGCAGTCTGTCATTGTTGAATGTTGACGATGACCGACAACGGCATGTGGATATCAGAGCTCACTTTTGAAATCCTATCGGATTCTTGCAAGTGTGAACATTGCACTAAGGTCCAAGGTTGGCAAGCCTGTAAAGCAATGAGAGATTCTTTGCCCGTGACAATGGCTCGAAGTTGTGATCTTGTGGATCACGGAATGGACATGCAATCCCGGACAAGGATGGAGTTGGAAGTTGGTTGAATGTGAAGGGGTAGAAGATGGTGGTCAAGTCAGCTGTTGTGTCCAAACAACAAGTGCACAAGTTGAATTATTTGATGGGTCATTGAGCATGTGACAAGGAAGCTTCTGCGTTTTCTTCACGGTTGCCTTGCTTGTGGTCCATCACGAAGAAAACTCATGCATTCCTTCCTTCCTTCTAAAGGAGTGAAACTAGACAGGCATGGGGACAAAGTGGGGCTCAATGACGGGGATGGCGAGGTCCCTCGACCCGTCTCTTGACCACTCAAATTTTTTTTTCCACAGTGAAAAGATTCCAAATCGGATAAATTCTTGTCGAATGAATGCATGAAGAGGGACAGTGACATTCTGCCTACCTTGTTTCTTTTTTGGTTTTGGACAATCTCTCCTCATGTGTCTTTATTTGAGAGAATTATCAAAAAAGTCATAAACCTATTGTAATTGTACCAATTCAGTTCTAAGTTTTTTTTTTTTGCCAATCGAGTTCTAAATGTTTTGAATTTGTGTTAATTCAGTTTATCCAACTAATTTTAGCCGGAAATTGCTGAGTCAAATGCCGATTGTCTGACATAGCGCGACTAATGCTGACGTGGACATTTTCAATAGCATTTATTAATTTTTTGAATTATTTATTTATTTATTTTCTTTCTCTTTTTCTTTTTTTTTTCTTCCTTCTTCCTCTGGCCAGTAAGGGCGAGGTGAGGGTGAGCCTTGCTCATCCCTTGACCTCGATAGATCTACACTAAGTTGTGCCTTGCTAGGGGCAGAGGGGCTAGATAAGGCCCCTCTATCCCTAGTGAGACTTGCCCTTGCCATCGCAAATGACACAATTGTAATAGGTTTATGAATTTTTTGATAATTCTCCCGAGTAAAGGCACATGAGGAGAGATTGTCCAAAACCGAGAAATAAATGAGGTAGGCAGAACTTCACCGTCCCTACTCAAGCATTCATTCGACAAGACTCTATCCATTTTCAAATATTTTCACTGTGGAAAAAATTTGAGCAGTGAAGAGACAGGTCGAGGGACCTCACCATCTCGTCATTGAGTTAGAGGAAGAAGGAAGAAAAAAAAAAGAAAAAGAAAAGAAATAAATAAAAAATTGAAAAAATATTAAAATATCATTAAAAATTATCAACGTCAATTACGGTCGCATCACGTAGGACAGCCGGTGTCCATTTTCTAGCTAAATTGACACAAATACAAAAAATTTAGGATTCAATTTTTTTAAAAAAAGTTTATGACTGAATTGGTATAACTTCAATAAATTTAGTACTTTTTTGGTAGTTTTCACGTCCCTACTCATGACACTCAAAGCACTTCAACCGACTTTTAGACATTCTATGGCACTAATTCAATATGCTTTTACCTCTGTTATTGGATACCCGATATTTATCTCTACCTCGAATCACCGGTACTCGCACTACATTTTGCACTATACTGTTATCTCGCAACATACTTTGCCACTTCTTAGAGAGCAAGATGGATTTTACCTCTTTCGAGGTAATTATGATATGCTCCTATAATAAAAATCAATAAATGCTGCCATGACTTTGCTAGAGACAACAACAACATCATGCCTTGCTTTTCATTAGTTAGAGACTCATCAACATTCTTTAAATCCACATGAGTTCGTTAAACTCATCTAAGTAAGCTTTGGTGAAATTACCTTCATAAAAACAAAATAGAAACATCATCTTCAACAAGTATAAGCGATTATTGAAACCCTTCGTTATATAAAGGGTTTGAAGCTTTGCTCACAACTCTTTGGCATCCTCCTCCTCGGTTACTTCTCTTAACACCTTTAACAAGATTATACTATATAACCTCTTCTTTAACTCATCCTTATCGGCCTCTGCCCTCCTTTCCAGCAACTTACTATTTCTATCCAATATCTTGGCCAAATCTTTGATTGTTAATAGCGCAAGCATTTTAACACTCCATGACCCAAAGTTGTTCCTCCAGTTAAATTTTTCAGTTTCCACTTTCGCTCTGGATATATTTGCAATAGCAAAATTTCCAGACAGTAATCGAACAAGCTAAAAACGCAAATCAAATCGAGAACACCTTTGCCCTAATTCTTGTACCAATTGTTGTGAAATAATTGCTGCTGTGAATAGATCTTGCAATTTAAGTCTAACATAGAAGGAGAAATTACCGTAAAAATCAACAAGGAATTCCGAGTGTTGATATCTACTCCACTAGGAGAGCTAATCACCAAGAAACCCATTATGCATATGGAAAAAACATCGCTTAAAATCATTCAAGTGTTATCCTAGATTATGTCCAAAGTAAAATCCACAAATATTATCTCACAGAGGAAACTTATGGAGAAACTGGAACACTCCCCTCGTTTGCTTTGGTGTGTAATAACCGAGTAAAATTTCCTTTCTTATATCCATATCTTATAAACTGGGAATATACCTACATAAAGTGCCTCCTCATCATAAAAGGAAAATTAAGTATAATGTCGCTCTCAAAATACATGCGAGACGGACGAATCCCACCGGAAGTTTTATCCCCTAGACCAAGCATCGACCTTGGGATTCTTCTTTAGTCAATGCACATTGGCACTCTCTGTCACCGTTGATGATGACCCAAACAGCATGCGGATACCATCGCTCACTTCCACAATCCTTTCAGACACATGCAAGTATGGAAAGCAGTCCGAGGTCCAAGGTTGGCGAGCCTAAAAAGCTGAGATTGATTAGATATTCTTCGCTCATGATAATGACTCGAAGTTGTGATCTCATGGAAATCGAAATGGACACGCAATTGCTGATGCCTCTTCTTATTGCACGCAGAGGACGGAGTTGGAGGTTGGTTAAAAGTGAAGGGGCAGAAAATGGTGGCCAAGACAGCCATTGTGTACAAATAACAAGTGCACTGTTTACATTGTTTGATGGTTTTTGTAGCCGTGGGAAAGGTTACATTGAACATCACGAAGTAAACTCATGCATTCCTTCCTTCCACACGAGTGAATCTAGGCAGGCACGGGGAAAATGGGGCTGGATGATGGGGATGGCGAGGTCCCTCGACCTGTCTCTTGACCACTCAAGTTTTTCCACGGTAGAAGATTCGAAATTGGATAGATTCTTGTCGAATGAATGCTTGATAGGGACTGTGTCTCTCCTCATTGGCCTCTCCACTTTGAACGCTTAAAGCACTTCACACGACCCTAAGACTTTCTAGGGCACTAATTCGATCTGCTTTTACATATGTTGTTAGACCGCTCGATATTTTTCTCTATCTCTAACCACTAGTTCCCACGCCACGCAACTTTCTATGCCACTCTTTAGAAAGCAACACTACAAAAAAATTGCATTTTAGCGACGACAATTAGCGACGCAAAAGCGCAAATTTTCGTTGCTATAATATTTTAGCGACGACTTTTG
Source organism: Syzygium grande (assembly GCA_024733475.1). Lineage (NCBI taxonomy): Eukaryota > Viridiplantae > Streptophyta > Magnoliopsida > Myrtales > Myrtaceae > Syzygium > Syzygium grande. Next base: position 11,035,388 of record JAMXDD010000010.1, read on the forward strand.
CGACGAACCAAATTTCGTTGCGAAAAACCATGTCGCTAAACTTAGCGACGAAGCAAATGGCAATTCGTCGCTAATTAGCGACAAATTGTCTCGTCGCTAACACATCTGTCGCAAAACTCAGATATCGCAACTTAGCGACTAAACAAACCATTAGTCGCCATTTAGCGACGAACTACACCTGGCGTCGCTAATATTTTAGCGACTACAAGAGTGTAATCGTCGCAAATTTTTGCGACGATATTTTTCTTGTAGTCGCAAAAATGTCCAGCATGCATGGAACTCAGTATCGCATATTTAGCGACAACAATGTCTACTGCCGTCACCAATTAGCGATAACTCTATCCCCCGTCGCTAATGACGTCCCGAATGCATATTATAGCTCTCGCCACTTTTAGCGACAACATCACATCTACCGTCACTTTTGGCGGCGACAATGTGTTCTTCCGTTACTAATTAGCGACAATTAGATTGTCCGTCGCTAACGTTGTCCCCCAATGCAAAATGGTATCACTTTCGCCACTTTAGCGACAAGGTAGTCGCCGATTAAATCGCCATGTAGCGACAAAAGGCTAATGGTCGCCGCTACACGCGATTATTAGATTGTCCGTCGCTAACTTTGTCCCGAATGCAATATTTTGTATCACTCGCCACTTTAGCGACAAGGTAATCGCCGATTCGCCGCCACTTAGCGACAAAGGCTAATGTTCGCCGCTAAACAGCGACGATTAGATTGTCCGTCGCTAACGTTGTCCCGAATGCAATATAGTATCACTCGCCACTTTAGCGACAAGGTAGTCGCCGATTAAATCGCCATTTAGCGACAAAGCTAATGGTCGCCGCTAAACAAATGACGATTAGATTGTCCGTCGCTAACGTTGTCCCGAATGCAAAATGGTATCACTTTCGCCACTTTAGCGACAAGGTAGTCGCCGATTCGTCGCCATTTAGCGACAAAGGCTAATGTTCGCCGCTAAATCGTCCCAGAATAGCGACGATAGTAGATCGTAAGGCCGCCAAAGTCTGTTTGAACGATTAATATTTATTTTTGTTTTTGTTCAGTTCCACCGATAAGTCATAACATTCAACGATAACGAAATATAGAAGCAAAAAGTAAATATCTAAGAAAAGTACCCATATCAAAAAGGTTCAAAGAATGTATCTAAACAATTATCATTCGTACATATCAAAAATGTTCAGCAAATGTATCTACTCTTCATGGTCTTCATCGGGTGGGGGGGTGCCGTGGAAGTCCAATCTGCTTTCGGCCGCTTCATCCTCATCGCCTTGTCATGAATGCTGACCCTCTTTGTTGTCTCAATAGCATACTCAATTGTTGTTGCATGAGGCGCATTGCCTCATCTCCGCATCTATGGCATCTAGTCTCTCCTCCATCTTCTTCATTTTTTCGTCTTTCTCCGCAAGTAGATTCTCGAGGTTTTCCACTTTTTTTTTTTCAGCTCACTCTCTCTTATTTTGCGCCTTGAACTCGTTCCAGCCCAGGAAGATGTGCCTACCGACTTCATGCTGTCCCGGCTAACGACCCCAACCCGTACACCTTCCCTTTCTTCCACTGCTGCGGATGCACCCGCCACCACAGCTTCTCTTGCTCGGCTGCGACATTTCAATCGAGGGCGGCGTCCCTTACATACCCTCGCCGCTGCCACTACCCCCGACACCGCCGTAGATGCAAGCATTTCATCAAATTTTTCCTACTCGTCAGACTTTAAAAGTTACTAGGCATGCATCACAATCAACTAATCTGCTATAAAATCATCAAGTTCGAACATACCTTAACGGCCTTCGCCGTGCCAGCAGCGAATGATTTGTCCTTTCTCATGAAGGTCCGCTCATACGTTTGTGAGAAGTCAAGCGGCGTTCCCAACACCTTCGCCTAACATACAAAACGGACTTCCAACTAGTCATACAATCTATTAACGGAATAAATTGACAATCCGACAATACTTACCATCTTCCTTTTGTGCTCCAGAATCGTGATGGAGCCGCCGGCATACGCCCCAATCCTGCATTCTCCGAACCGGAAGTTCGATTAACTTTATTCCTCTCACCGGCGCGCTTATGCTCCTCACTAGCCCACTTTCTATGGATTTCCCCATGACTGATCGTCCCATCCAAGCCGGCTGCCTCGAGTGGTTTTCGCCTTGTTCATCACATTTCGCATGTGATCGCCGCCTTCTTGTTTAAAATTCTTCTAACCTCGCTATCCATAGATCTGTCCCAATAGTACTTGCTTGCAAAAAAAAAAAAAAAACGCTAACTCAATTTACCAATACATTTTAGAAATGTCACTAACAAACCGATCTTACACTTACCTCGAACTCTTGCCACCATACTCTCCTATGTTCCTCCTCAAGGCTATGCGTAATGCATGCATGTATATGGCCCACGCCAAAAATTGTTGATCATACGATACCAGGTCCAAGGGACTACCGTCAAGCCTCAGAGAAGCTGCATTTGTTAAACATAAAAATACATAAAACATCTCAAATTCCAAAGAAAATCTAGCCTATACAGATTAATAACAAAAAATTATGCCCTTTCATCATATTGTACTTACGAGTCTCCTAACGGTTCTATCCGCCTCCTCCCTTCATCATCGATGACCCAATTATCATCCGCATCTTCGGGCGCTTGGCGGTGTCGACGTTTGGCCTACCGATGATCGTGCGTGATCAAAGGCTCGCCCTCGATTGAGTCTCCTCCGTTCCTTCGCCTTCCAACCGCTGAGGCTGCGGTTACGGGGGGGCGACGACCCAAGTGGGCGTGGGCACGAAGGTCCGCCGAGGGGACTAGCCTCGCCGACCGCCTGATCACGACCGCCATTGAACGCCCTCCTCCGGCCCCGCCCACGTATAGACCGTCGGTTGATCATCAGCCTTACCCTTACCCTTGTTGTTATTTTTCTGATTTGGACGCTAGTGCACATTGAAAAACAAACTAGTTAGAACAATTTATTTACTAACTAGAAATGATTTATAACCCAATTAAAAACTTACCATTTTTCTTGTAGTGTGTAAATATTGTTCTTCTTCCCGCATAAGGAAAACAACATTACAAAAGGTAACAACCAGCTTGCTTCAATCACTGTCTTAACAACCAAAGGTAAGCCCATGTCTTGTTGAAATGTGAATAATTTGGCAATCTATAGTGATTTCTTGGTTGTTCATAGCTTTGGCGCGAGTATTGTGCCAATTATCAAGAAAATAGAATTTTCAAAATTACAATTTTTTACTCTCAGTACTCACCTTATACACACACCAAGAAAACCCTTGAAATGCGATGTGGAAGCTTCAAGCGCATAGGATTTTCTAAGGTGCACATCGAGGGGTACGGTACTCCGAGGTTGGTACACCACTTGGTGAAATGCGATGACACATGTCTTCTATATATGTTGGTAAATGAAAGCGAAGAAAGAAACAGCTTACTATAATTCACATTGATTTACTAGAATAAGAATGATCCATTGCCCAGAATTTCTCTGTGCAAGAATGAAAAGAGCTTGATTCAACATGTTGGCACATCAGCTCCCCAACATTAATATCCGTTTCTGAACCAACAAGGGGTCGCTATAAGGTTTTAAACACAGGTTTTCTGAGTATTTCTGCTATGATCCGGGGGTGTTCCCACATAGTCCCAAGTTCTAGTGAAAGCACGCATCAACAATAGTTAAGTAGATCACGGAGACATGTTACAGAAACCTCAAACGTCTTCAGTATCATCGAGAGAGAGAGAGAGAGAGAGACCTGAACAGTGAGGCTTCGCTTGAGCTCCGCTGCGACGCCGGCGAGGAAGCGACGCCGTGCTAGACCCACGGTTGATTTCGGACGGCGAGGGGAGAGGTGGCGACTCGCTCCTCTCTCAAGCAAGAACGGTGGCGGGCGGAGGAGCGGGCGGCGGGGAGCGGGCAGCCGAGCCGGTGGACGAGCGGCGGGGAGAGGGCAGTGAGCGTTGACGAAAGCGGGGAGCGGCAGCCGAGCAGCAGACGAGCGGGCGGGAGCGGGCGGGGACCGGGCGGAGAGGCGTACGAAAGGGGCGGCGGGCGATTGAGCGGCGTCGGAGGTCTCACTGGAGAGCGAGAGTAGAGGAGAGATAGAGAGAGACAGACTGGGGAAAAATCGAATTCGAACTTAGGTTATCCTGATTCAGCGACGGCATGGCGACGAATCGTCGCTAATTGGCTACAATTAATAACATCCGTCGCTAATTAGCGACGGTATAGCGACCAAGTAGTCGCTACAACGCCTGAATCAAATCCATAATTCCGCCACATTTGGCGACCAATCAGCGACAGCATCGTCGCTAACATTTAACTTTTAGCGACGATATGATCTCCCCGTCACCAATCAGCGACGAAGATATGTGATCCGTCGCTAATGATGCCCCGAATGCAATTAAATTGAATAGCTCTCGGTAAGTTTTGACGACGATCGAAAGCCTCCGTCGCTAAAATTTCACTTTTAGCGACGATATGAGCTCCCCGTCACCAAGTAGCGGCGAAAATTTGTGATCCGTTTGATGTCCCCAACTCCAAATTGTATAGCTGAACTTTTGGCGACCCGACCACGTCTCCGTCGCTAACATTTAACTTTTAGCGACGAAGATATCTCCCGTGTGAATCCGGCGAAAATATGTGATCCGTCGCTAATGATGTCCCCGACTCCAAATTGTATAGCTCTCGGTAACTTTTGGACGACCGACCACGCCTCCGCCGCTAACATTTAACTTTTAGCGACGATATGATCTCCCCGTCACCAATCAGCGACGAAAATATGTGATCCGTCGCTAATGATGTCCCCGACTCCAAATTGTATAGCTCTCGGTAACTTTTGGCGACGACCGACCACGTCTCCGTCGCTAACATTTAACTTGTAGCGACGATATGATCTCCCCGTCACCAATCAGCGACGAAGATATGTGATCCGTCGCTAATGATGTCCCCGAATGCAAATTGTATAGCTCTCGGTAACTTTTGGCCACGACCGAGCACGTCTCCGTCGCTAAAATTTCACTTTTAGCGACGATATGAGCTCCCCGTCACCAAGTAGCGACGAAGATATGTGATCCGTCGCTAATGATGTCCCCGAATGCAAATAGTATAGCTCTCGGTAACTTTTGGCGACGACCGACCACGTCTCCGTCACTACTTAGCGACAAGAACAGGGTCCGTCGCTAATTAGTGACTATTGATTATGGTTTGTCGCTAAAGATGTACCCCATTGCAAATTTTATAGCTCTCGGCCTTTTTTGCATTTACATCGACAAAATTGTCGCTAATTTTTACAGAATACACCTAATTACCTTGTTATATATTTGTATATAAATACACCTGATTCATAAATAATATTATCATATATACCGTATATACTGAATATTAATTATAACACAATAAACCATAAAATACGTTATACATGTCATAAAGAAGAATAGTAAAAGTTTCAAAACCCAAAGTCGTTGTCATTGTCATCTTCGCTGTTGTCATGATAATCGCCGCCTTCTCGCATCTTCACTATGATCATAAAACTCGCCTTCGCCTTCGTGTCCTCGCTTTCCTCATCGTTGTCCTCATCATCATCGATAAATTCATCTTCTTCAACACTATGATGCAAGTTCGATTGACGTACTTCACTTGCATCAACATCGATCAATGCTCCATGTGGGTCTTGTAAAGATGGAATATTATATTCATAAGGTTCAGCTGTGTGCGAATCGACCTCTTGCTGATATGCTGTATCTTTCCAAAGTTGTTCGATCTTTTTCGCGCTTTGATTGTACATGCTGCCAACCACTCAACTTTGTCCTGTTTCAAGCTCGGATATGATGCGTAATAGACTTGAATTGCTTGTTGTGCCAGTACAAATGGTTCGTATTTCATATATTTTCTCTTGTGATTAACTTCAACCAAATTAAACTTCGGATGCACCCTCATTCCTTTGATAGGGTCGAACCACGCATTTTAAATAATGTAACGCCAATGGTGGACCAGGGTACTCTACCTGTATGATAGCATCCAACAAGCCGTAAAAGGCCTCCATCAAACCGCTCCCAGATCGAACACAAACGCCACTATTCATCGTGGGCCTTCCCTTGCCATATTCTTGCGTGTGAAAATTATAACCGTTGACAAAATATGCTGGCCAAGTTCTTGCTATTGCTTTTGGACCCAATGACAGATGATATAACAACCCTTCATTCTCGATCATGGCTGGAATATTGTGAACCTAATGACACATATGAATAAGTTATTCATATATGTACGATACATAGAGTATTGCTTAATATCAAAATTTGATGAAAACTACAAGTTAACACTGCACGCGTCGATCTTACATAATTTTTAAACCATGCTGCAAAATGGACATTGCACAAACGATCGAGCTCATCAGGCGATACTCCCGACATGGATGCCCGAAACATTCTGTTCGATTTGAGCCAAGAAAGAATAATTTATTAGCGAATGGTTAGACACAATATATGTGTATATACATTCACATTGTGAGGTCTAATATGAAATGCTTACTGAAAGTATGGCTCCACTTCTGGACAATTCAATAAAATGTATGTGTGGGCTGCATGCATTTCTTCCCCGTTATATAACGTAACTTTACATACGCCCGCTTGGTCGACCAAGATAATTGAAAATGGAGAATGAGTTACAATCCGAATCTAGCGGTCCCTCGTCGTTTCGTCCCTGGTCTCCGCCTCTTGCATTGCACGCGCGACTCAAAGTAGTATGATGCAAATGTAGTCACTTCTTCAACAATGTATGCATTACAAATTGAAGCCTCCACACATGCCTTATTCTTAATTTTTTTCTTCAAATGATACAAAAACCTATATGGAAAACGACATTTTAGTTCAACATCGTTGATAGGTAGTTTCATTTCTATACAAAATGAAAAACATTGTTACCTCTCAAATGGGTACATCCATCGAAATTGGACGGGGACCTGCAAGTTTTGCTTCGTATGGCAAAATGAACTAGTAGATGCTCCATTGAATCAAAGAACGATGGGGGGAATATCCGCCCCAAGTTACACATGATGATTGGAATAACTTTCTCCAGCTTCTCCATGTGTGATGTACGTAACATTGTCGAGCAAATATCATGAAAGAAAGTCGTCAATTCAGTAAGAGCGCCCCAGCATTTAAGTTTGGCAGAAATTCCTTCAACGCTATTGGAAGTAGTCGCTCCATAAAGACGTGACAGTCATGACTTTTCATACCTGACAACTTACATGCATTCAAATCAACACATCTCCCGATGTTTGAAGCATACCCATCAGGAAATCGGACAGATTTCAACCATGTTAAGACTGCACGTCGCTGCTCCTTGGTCAATGTGTACACTGCTTTTGGCTTTGGACCAATACTGCTTGGCTCCACGTCAAGAGTCGGCCGATCACAAATGTCTCGCAAGTCTTTTCTTGCATTTAGGTTGTCCTTTGTTTTGCTGTGGACGCCCATCACCGTGTTGATGACATTCTCAAAAACATTCTTCTCTATGTGCATGACGTCAAGGTTATGATGAACAAAGTGGGTCTTCCAATATGGTAAATGCCAAAATATACTGCGCTTTGTCCATTTATGCGTAGAACCATACGAATGAGGTATGCATTGCGGGGCTTCAACAACGGTCGGGAAGGTTTGGACTCGTTCCCAAAGTTCATAACCGGTCAACCTCATTGGTAGAGGTGTCCTTTCAATCCTTTTTTTGACGAACTCTTTCTTATTCATTCTAAATGGATGATTCATCGGTAAGAATTGTCTGTGGCAATCAAAGTAACACGCCTTCTTACCATGTTTTAATCGGAACGACTTTGATTTCTCCATACAAATCGGACATCCTAACAGGCCGGCCGTGCTCCACCCGCATAACATTCCATAAGTCGGGAAGTCATTTATCGTCCAAAGAAGCGCAGCCCTCAATAGAAATGTTTTATCGGTGCAAACATCATAGGTTGGAACACCAACATTCCATAGTTGTTGCAACTCTTCAATCAATGGTTGCATGTAAATGTCTATCATCTTCTTCGGGTTATGCGGACCGGCACGATCAATGTCGAAAACATATAAGGTGTCTTCATGCACATGCCAGAGGGAGATTGTACGGGCGTTAATATGACTGGCCAGCATGAATAGTTTTTTCCGTTTTACCAAATGGGGCAAACCCATCACTACATAGACCTAGCCTGATGTTCCGTCGCCCCATTGCGAAACTGGGTATGTTCTATCGAAATGTTTCCAGCGTATGCATCGGAAGGATGACACATCATATCCTCTTTAGTTTCATGGTTTGCGTGCCAACTCATGTGTTCAGCAAGAAGAGCTCGAGACGCAAACAACCTTTGCAATCTAGGAATTAACGGCGCAGATGAAACAATTGCTTCATCGGTTCACGTGCATGGTTACCACCATGCCTCCTTTGAACCTTGTATCTAGGCTCACCGCAAAACTTGCAAGATTCAGCAGATTGATATTCTTTCCAATACAACATACACCCCGCGATGCGACGCCAATCCGCTCAACCGAAGACCCAGGTCATGCACTAACTTCTTCATATCGTAAAAGGAACTCGCATGTTGTTATCACGGGTAATGCTTCACGATTATTTCCACAAAAGAATTGAAGCAGTTCTCCGACACGCTATGCTCGGCTTTAATACTTAGCATTCTTGCCGTGACCGATAGCGTTGAGTGGTTGTCACAACCTCCCCATAAAGGTTCATCCGCTGAACTCAACACGTCACGAAATTTATGGCACACACTTTCTTCAAATGTTGTGTCACCAGAATTGTCAAACTGTGATGTATGACTGAGCTTCCATGCTCATGGGTGCTAGTTTGGTTCGCTTTCCCATCCAAAATTATGAGCAGCTGCATCAAGCACCATTCTCTGATATGGATTTAATTCATCTCTAGCACTACTACATTCTTCCCGTACACAAGGCAATTGGTGAGTATTGCGATATTCCTCGGGAGACATAAATGGTTCACCATGGCAAGTCCAATTGTAGTAATTCGGAGTGAAACCGCTTTCTATAAAGATGCTCTTGAACGATATCATATTCTTGGAATTTACTGTTTTTGCATTTTTTGCACGGACACCTTAACTTACTTCCGTTCATGTATTCAACTTGTGAACTAGCAAACGCCATGAATTTTTCCAACCCAGCACGAAACTCATCGGTTAATCCTCCACGCCTAGGTAAGTTCTTATTATACATCCAAGACCTATCTCCTTCCATGATGCCTACGATGAAAACCCGACTCAACAAATGTCAAGATTCATTACGGTATTTTAACAAACATATGGGGTGTCACATGTATCCGAGTCGCTTAACCCCATATTAGGCTTGAAATCAATCTCGTAAACAACAACGATAACGGCAACACAACAACGCCGCGTAATAGACAGAAATATCAGTCAAATTGAAAGAAGAAATAACTTACCTTGAAATTAAACAAGTTGGGACAATGGTGTATTTTTTTATGTTTCTTCAATCGCGAATTTCTCACTCCCTTAAGCTTTTCCGATTTCTTCGCTAAAGCATACGATCTCCACCACCAGGTAACTTGTACTTACCCAAGTAGGCGCCGGGCTCTCGCTTAGACAGAGAGGAAGAAGAGATCGAAAGTGCTGCGAAATGAATGAATCGCCTGTTTTGTTGTTGATATAAGCTATATTTAGCGACGAAATATGTTTACTTGTCGCTAAATAGCGACTAATAAACTAAATCGTCAAGTAAAGATAGTCGCTATTCAGCCACTAAACACAAGTCGAGGTAAATATAGTAGCTATTTAGTGACGGTACTAACATCGCCGCTAATTTGAGATTTAGATTGCGACAACTTAGTCGCTAAACTGTCCAGAGACCACGAAACGAAAATGTAACATTAGATCACATTAGCGGCGGGTAATTACGATGCGTCGCTAAACTGTGTTTTTGCGACTACCAAGTATTTTCGTAGCTACTTAGCTATGATAAAAATGCCGTCGCTGAATGTAGTCGCTATTTAGCGACGAAAAAGCGTGATCGCCGCAAATTGGCGGCGACATCTTTATCTCGTGGCTATTTAGCGACGAATTAGCGACTAATTGTCTGTTGCCGTCGCTATTTTTAATTGGCGACGAAATTAACTTGGTCGCTAATTTCGTCGCCACTTAGCGACTATTTGCCTTTTGTGGTCGCTAATTAGCGACGATACTGTTGTCGTCGCAAATATATTGTAGCTAAATTACAGTTTTTTTGTAGTGCAAGGCAAATCTCTTCCGAGGCAATTGTAGTACGCTCCTGTAACAGTGAATCGGTGAAGTGTTGCCATGACTTTGGTAGACACCAACAACATCATGCCTTGATTTTCATTAGTTGGAGCCTCATTGACATTCTTCAAATCTATCAAACAAACTCATTTATGTCGGCTTTGATGCAAATACCTTCAGTAAATCTAAATAGAAACATCCTATTCAACATGCATAGGCTATTATTGAAACCTTTCGTTAAATAAAGGGCCAGAAACTTGCCCACAACATTGGGGCATCAATCTCCTCGGCCACTTCTATTAACACCTTCAACAAGATTATATTCTTCGCCCTATTCGTTGACTCATCCTTATTGGCCTTGTTATCGTTTTCGGCAACTTATCCTCGCCATTTAATATCTTGGCGAAACCTTTAATTGTTAATAGCGCACCCATTTTAACACTTTGCGATCCGAAGTATTTCCTCCCGTTAGATTTCTCAATTTCTATTTTCGTTCTGGGCATAATTACAAGAACAAGATTTCTAGACAGTATTCGAAGAAGCAAAAAACCCAAATCAAATCCAAAAACCATTACCCTAACTCTTATACCAACTGTCATAAAATAATTGCCAAGGTGAACGGATCTTGCAATTTAAATCTAACATAACAAATTATCAGAGAAATAAACAAGGTACTTCAAGTGATGACACCTACTTTACCAAGAGAGCCAATTGCCAAGACATCCACTATGAATCTAGAGAATACAGAGCTTAAAATCACTTAACTGTTTCCCAATCCTAAATTACACCTAAAGTAAAACGCACAAGTGTTATCTTACAAAGGAAGCTCATGGAGAAACACGATACTTCTCTTGTTTGCTCTAGTGTGTAATAACCGAGTAAAACACAATTTTTGGATCTAAAATAGGAAATCTTTTTGAGAAACGTATTTAAACTAGCAAACCACCCAAAATAGAAATCCTACTCAAATTAGGAAACTAGTAGCCATGTACATAAAGCGAAAATAGCTCGATATAGTATTGTATTGTGGGAAATCTATTATCCATAAAATAGTTAAACTTTGATTGATTGCCGTTGATGAACAATAACCTTCTACTTTTTAAATGAAACACGAAAATAGAAGGATTGATAGCCTACACGTTTATATAGAGATGAGTTCACCAGAAGTCCTCAAACTTATCGTAAAAATACAATCGAGTTCTATAGCTTTTAAAAAGTGTAATTAAATCCTAAAATTTGTCAAATTGGTGCAATCAAGTTCCTTTGTTAACTCCATTTAATTTGGTTAAATGGTTGCCATATAAGCTATTTTAGTACAAAATTTTAAAAATATTAAAGGGAAAAATGAAAGAATATAAAAAAGGAAAAGCGGCTTGAAGGATTGAGGGAAAATTATTTTTCAAAAGTTTTGGGAAAACAAAAATCTGAAAAAAGGGAAAAATCGAACAAGAAAAATAACAATGGGGAAGCTGTAGCAGAGAAGAGGTAGTTGCAGCTGAGGCGAAGCCGGCCTAGACACTGCCGCTACCTCAGCTGCTGAAAGAGAACAGAGGACCGTGTGTACGTATGGCAAGTGAGCAAGGGCGAGGCCGCGGCGCTCGTCGGCATCCCCACTTGCCAGTGAGGTTTGCTGCGATCTTGCCACTCGCAAGCGCCACTTCGGGGGTGAGGGTCACGGTCCTCTTCACAAATGTTGGCGAGGGGGCAGACCTCGCTCATGGCTAGGGCGTGACACGACGCGTTAACACACGCTTGTCGTGGAACAACGATTCTTCCATCCGAACCCTGCTTGTCAAAGAATTTCAATAGATTGCAAATGCAGAATGATGCCCGAATTTCGCTCCTCGCGGCACCAAATTAATCAGGACTGTAGCTATTCCCAGCAGTGCACTGGCTGAACCCGTTCCCATTATACGCACTCGGCTATGATCTAAAGACGAACTCGCAGCAATTTCCTTGCCAATTGCCAAGCTCTGGAACCAAAGGGAGGAATGTTATAGCGCGACAGCTAGCTGAAGTTTCGCATGAATTGGCCAAACATAACCACAGGGAGTTCTAGGACTGTAGAACTGAGCGAGATGTGCCCTCCCAAGATCTATGGGGATGGCCACGACCTTTGCAGAGGTAGCGGCGTTGCCGGGGCCGGAGGTACGGCTTTGCCTGATGCCCCTCGCCGGTGTATGGGCAGTGGCGGCACCGCTGCCGCCTCAGCTGCAGCTAGCCCATTGCTACAGGCGATGTTTTTTTTTTGTTTTTCCTTGTTTAATTTTCCTTTTTTTTTAATATTCTTGTTTCCCTAAAAAAAATTCGGAAAGTACTTCCCTCAAATCTTCAACCGGGTTTTCCTTTTTATTTCTTTCAGTGTTTTTTTCTCAATTTCTAGTAATTTTATTTTGAAAATTGACTACCACGTGAGCGCTTCTTTTTTAGAAAAATAATTAAAAACGACCATGTTCACTTTTTCCGTTAACCAAATCGGGTGAAGTTAACGGAGTTATTTGATTACAATAATTTGATAAGTTTTATGATTTGATCGCAACTTTTTAAAATTTTAGAATTTGATTGTGCTCTTACAATAAATTTTAGGATATCTTTAATATTTAAAGATAGAAGCAAGTCTATACGATGTATTTCCACTCTCCCAACACTATCTCTTAACTTTGCAAAATACTTGCCTTATCTTTTATTTCTCTCGAGCCAAATCACTTCTCCAATTAGGAATTCAACACCGAATTCGAAATTTATAAAAAAAAAAAAAAAAAACTCGATTCTTCGAAACGTAATCCGAACAAAAACAGGCTGAGATATTATTAATAACAAGATACTGTATATGGCCCCGATAAGGCTGGCCCCTTTGGTGGTTATTCGCCCGTATTAGACGCGTTGTTTAAGGTTTGTTCAAAATCCAAAATCATGTCGACATAGAATCGACATCCTCCCTCGCCGATTACCTCAACGTGATCGAACTGTTTGTTAGTCAATATCCCTTTCGTACGTTGCCGCCCATAAACACCTTCCTATTAAATGGTCAACAATGACCCCACTGTTTCTCCAGTAATCTCAGGCGCCACAACTATATGAGGATCACAACGAGTGACTCAGGTGACACCCTGCAATTTTTACCCCCGGAGGCACACGACGAACTTGGCCACACCACCCCCACATTGGGAGCGCACAAGCTCGCTCGTTCGATCTCGAAGCCATGCGGCTCTTGCTGTGCCTGCTCGCGCTGATACCCCTCGTCGCGGCGGATTGCACGTGCGACAGTGAGCTCGAAGACGGCAACAAGAGCCAGGCCCTCAAGTACAAGCTCGTGGCCTTCGTGTCCATCCTCGTGGCCAGCACGATCGGGGTGTGCCTCCCGATCCTCGGCAAGACAATCCCAGCCCTGCATCCGGATAGGAGTGTCTTCTTCATCATCAAGGCCTTTGCGGCCGGGGTGATACTGTCCACCGGGTTCATACACGTCCTCCCGGATGCCTTCGATAAGTTGACCTCGCCGTGCTTGAGCGATACCCCGTGGGGGGCGTTCCCGTTCGCGGGGTTTGTGGCGATGCTCGCCGCCCTTGGTACGTTGATGGTGGATACCATCGCCACTTCTTACTATAGGAAGTTGCATGCCGACAAGGCTGGATCGGACAAGACCGTCGGAGATGAAGAGAAGGCCAGAGAAAACGAAGTTGATGTTCATGTGCATGCAACTCATGGCCACTCTCATGGTGCCATGTCGACAGACTCGGATCTCCTGCGGCATAGAGTGATATCTCAGGTAAATTTCTTTATTCCCAATTTCCGCACATTAGTCGTGCATATTTTTTACTTAATATGGTGAAATATCATTAGAGATTTGGGGTTATGATATCGTTAGGTGCTAGAGTTGGGGATTGTGGTGCACTCAGTGATCATAGGGATCTCGTTGGGAGCTTCAGAGAGTCCAAGCACAATTAAGCCTCTTGTTGCTGCCTTGACCTTTCACCAATTCTTTGAAGGCATGGGCCTCGGTGGATGCATCACTCAGGTACTTTTGCTCTTTAATCCTCAAAATCTGCTCTTGAATTCAATAAGAAAGTACTTTTCATGCACATTGAAGTTTATTTTCTGATTTGAACCATGTAAAGTCAATGTATTTTCCAGGAAAGAGGGGGGCTTGTAAAGCAACCACTATTTTGGTTATTGGTCAATTGGGGTAGCATTAATTTTCTGAATTCTTCCAAAGATGATGAGGTCTATCTACACGTTAAGCCGTTTAACCACTGAAACTGTTGAACAGGTTTTTGATATTTGAATTTGAAAACAATCTCTATTATCTTGGAATAAACTTTTGGCAAGATACTAGTTGTCTTCTTATAGGGGGCGTGACCTTAAAGAAATTCGAATTGAATCTAAACTCGGTCATGTTAAAGATAATCTCTGTTTTCTCGCTTTTGCTTTTGTAGGCCAAGTTTAAGACTCGGGCAATCGTAATCATGGCACTGTTCTTCTCCCTCACAACCCCAGTTGGCATTGGTATAGGATTGGGAATCACCAGCAGGTATAAGGAGAACAGCCCAACCGCACTCATTGTGGAGGGCATCTTCAATGCTGCATCTTCAGGGATATTGATTTACATGGCCCTGGTCGATCTTCTTGCTGCTGATTTCATGAGCCCTAAGTTGCAGAGCAATGGGAGGCTCCTGTTTGGGACCAACATAGCTCTTCTTATCGGTGCTGGTTGCATGTCTCTCCTGGCCAAGTGGGCTTGAAACATAGGAAGCAAAGAGAAAGATAAATGGAAAAAAGAGATCTAACGTACAATTTTTTATTTTAGTTAGTTGAAGAGCTTTGGCTTTTTCTTTAGTCCTAGGCATTAGTCAATAAGCATATATGATTGTTCGACCATTTCATGATGTTTGAGCTCAAAGGAGATGACGATTCTCGCGGAATAAATGTCGGATATCTTCTAATGACTGATCCTGTCTGATAGACTACGGGAGAAGTAACTTGATATACAGCAGGTTTTTCTTTCTTCACTGTTGATTTGGTAGTTGCAATTGTCCTTTGTCCACTTCATCGTATGTTGTCCAAAATCTCACTAATGAGCTGACCCGAGGAAGAGTATGAAGACCCACCTTCCATGGCCGCCATCCTACATTTTGCCTTCATCTCATTCACCTTCTTCCTCACTGCCGCTTTCCATCAAACTCTTCAACCCTCTCTCTTTCTCGTTTGCATAAACCATTGATTCACTCTTCACCCCTCACATCTCTCAATACATCCTTATGTCAACGTTCAATCCCACATCCCTCACCATTTCGAAGCCATTGAATTGCTGCTCCAAGTACAGCGGCCACGTGGCGATCAGCACGCCGTACCATAGGCACTTTAGCATGGAATTCCACCCACAGTATGACCCAAACCCTCCGGCTGTAAGATGGGTTAGGACCGCGGTAATTGACACGGTTGTTGTCTATAGAGAGGTGGAGCTTGTAGGGCCATCGATTGCTGTAGCTGCTAAGTTTGATAAGATTTGTGTTTGATCTCTTGATGTAGATACAACAATTGCTTTATCTATAATAAAGAAGGTTGCATTTGCGAATCCTCATGGAACGGTTGAAGGTGCAAGTAGACTTGGTATTTTGATGAGGCCCGCTGTTTTGACGGAGTTCAAGCGTGGCTTGGACTTGAAAAATCTTGGGTTGAGCCCATAAGGGGACGTAGGAAAGTAGCTGTTTGAGCTTCTAGCAAAGCGATTTTAACTTGATTCAAATATTGAGTGAATGTGGAGAGATCGTTGAAAATATTTCTTGAGTTTGAGCCCCTTAAGGAAACTTAATTTAAATAGACATTGAGTTTGAACCTGTCGAGGAAACTTCATTTAAGTAGACATTTAAATCCAAATAGCACTGGGGGTTTAAGAATCAAACAAGCAAAAAATTACCGTAATATTTTCCAAATACTAGTTTGATTAGGTTTTCTAATTTGAGTTGGCTAATAGGGTTCCTATTCGAATTCAAATATCATATATATATATATATATATATATATATAATCAGTCAAGCGCATGACTATTTCTATAAGAACTTTAGTTGAGATTTGCAACTAAATGTAAACATATTCTTATAGAATTTAGAGGTATGAATACTGGTATAAATCAAAGAGAAAAATGTAATAAAATTACAATCTGATAATACTTCTAGTATATCCTGCAAGAATTCTTATATAAGAAATGGATTTTGGTGGTTTTTACCCATTAGTGATGAGAAAAGTTTTTGGCCGTAACAGTCAATTGCGCGCGTGCCTGTAAGCTATATTTCAAAGAAATTGCAAATATTCTAAAACCAATAAATTTTGGGGTAAGATCTATGAATTTATTGTTTCGCAAGTCATCGTGAAGCTGAATGAGTTATTGAGTGTAATTGAGAGTAGAGAATCACTGATAGTGTTTGAATAACTCGAGTATAATTGTAACATCTATTGTATTATTAATCTATAGGAAAATTTCAAATAAGGGCATGAAGAGAAGCTATTTTCTCAAATAAGGGTTAAGAGTGAACCTTGTCTCAAATAAGGGTTTGAAATTGTCCTCTTAGTCTCAAATAAGGGCCTCTTAAATTTTTGCCGATTGACTTATTCCGGTGATTAGAGCATGGGCAATTTCATCCAAAAATTGTAACTGGATAATTAAAAAAATTGGTAAACAATTACATCGAAAGATGCCAAATTGAATTCTATGGTTCTTCGTGAATTTTCTCCCTCTCCCACGTTGCTCTTCAATTCTTAGTGCCTGTTCTCTCTATAGATTTTTCTCCCGACCAAATTAGAGAGAAGCTTCAGCTGTTTTTGGTACATTTACGACCCAAAACCCCCTCGGTCTCTCACCTCCTCCTTCATTCATCTCTCTCTCTCTCTCTCTCTCTCTCTCTCTCTCTCTCTCTCGCGTACGTAGACTCACAGCCCTTCATTCTCAAGGCGCTGCTGTGGCTCGTGAAGCAATCAAGCGAGAGGACAAAGTATTCAGGAAATCGAGCGGGAGGATAAAATATGCCTCGCCGTGCATGAGGTCGAGGAAGGAACACCATCTTGTCCGGGAACTCGAACACGATCACGCCAGCGATGTGTTTACCCGTCAAAGTCCTCGCCATTCCTCCCAAAAGATGAGCAATTCTCTCCGCTCTCGCTCTCGCGCATATTTTCTTCTTCATTGGTGGTGTGCGACTATGTGGTGCTTTTAATTCAGTGTCAATGGTGTCGCACGAGTTGAGCTGACATTCCAGTTCGATGATTCTCGCAGCTCCACTCACTATTGTTGGTAGTTTTGCAACCATATTTCGCCTGAGAGGAGTAGTGAGTCTTTGAGAGTAGATTATTCTGTGTAAGACTCCTGCGATGCATCCGCCAATTGTTGTACTTTCGGGCTGAGCAAGCATGCAATCAAAGGAGGTGAAAATAGTGATGTGCGAAATTCTTCTGCTTCACGCTTCCCGATGTGATCGTTTGCACATTTCAGATTAGTGCTAGAATGCTGCTATATAATGTTTGTTTTTGTTGGTTGCAATATGATGCCATCGCACTTCTGGAAACTAGTTTGGTACGGGCAATTTATGCTATCCCTTTAGTGAGATATGTTCTTATTTGGCTTGGAAGGAACAAGCTCGAGATGATGCTAATCAATAGCCTCTTCAGGACTATAACTTGCCATAGCTGTTTATCTATGTGGATTAGAGGGGATGCAAACTTCTTTAAAGATTATGAACTAATTGCCCAACTTTTGTGAAGCGTGATTAAATGGGTGGAGTAACTTATGTGATATGATTAACGACGGGGTTACAGTCACATAAAACTGTGGCTCTTTAGTTGTTAGTAATGTTAGTGTCAATCGGATCAATTACTGTTTTGGGTATCAAATATCAGCTTTTCGTTTCATTATTCACATAAAATGTTTATGTCCTAGTAACAATGAAGAAGATGCTGGGGATACAGTTGTCTGGTGTTGATGTTGTTCTTGCAAACTACCCTCCACCACCGCCAAAGCCCATTTTGGCTAAGTTGGTGCCAGTCACTCAGATAGGAGTATCTGCTATCGTCATGGCCAGAGAGCATTTTTTCCAATGCTTGGGATTGCAGTGCATCCCATTTTCTTTATGCAAACGGGTTGGGATTGTTGCTGCAACTTGGCTTTTTGCAATGTGTTCCAGCCCTTCCTGCAAAGCTTTGGTGCTTTTGATGTTTACAACAATGATGAGCTGGTTTGTTTTTCTATTTACAAATACTTTATGTTCAAAAATTTTGTTGCAGGACCTAGATGTCGTGGATCTTTACTTTTGAGTTTTGACGTTGAATTTACATAAGCAATCCAATACATCGTTGCCTTTTTGTCTTATAACTTTTGGGACTCTGTTGCCTGCTAGTTCTGTGGCCTCTTCTTGGAGATTGGTAAGATCCAGTAATGTATTGTTGTACCGCCCTCAATTTGATTGCATTTGTTGTCTAACTTTGGTATCATATTGTATGATTCAACTTGACTCTTTCTCTCTCTTGTATTTCCCAGGTTTTGCCAAAAATTGAAGGAGGGAAGGTTTCCCAGGACATTGAATTGAAAGATTTGATTGATAGAAGATTGGCAAATTCATGGGTTATGATGTGGGAATTGATGGGGCTGTGAATGCTTCCTGTCGTAATGTTTCGAGGATCTAATCAATTGTGGTAGGTGCCTTTTGGAGTTTCATATTGGTTGCTGTAGGATGATCTGTGATTAATGGATGTCATTTGTGGGAGGTTTAACTGCTGTGTAAACTCATATGTTGTCATCTCTTCTTGAAATGCAAATATCTAAGTTTAATGATGAGTTGGTGATTATGATTTCTTGGTCAAATGGTTGCAGTGATGAATAAATGTTTCATATGCTACTGTTGGCCAAGCGTTTGTGTTGTGCTATGTGCACAACATTCGTGGAGAAAAAAAAATGCTCTTTTCTATTTGCACAACTTCTGTATTGTGCATGCGCACGCACAACTTCTGTGTTGTGTTGTAGCACCATGAAAGAGGTAGAGGTTAGAAGGCACAACTCAACTCCAAATGGCTGCATAAATAACTCTTGTGAGCTCAACATAGCTCAACAGCCACAACTCAAAAAAAGGCTGCATAAACAACTCTTGTGAGCTATGGCACAACAACCACAACTCAAAAGAAGGCAAAGCAAACGAAATGTCATTAGTTAAACTTAAAGTGATCCCCATTATTTTATGGAAAAGAGACTTTCTAATACAAGACATCTTCCAAACATAGCAGACCTATTTCTACTTTAACTTTAATATGCTTCATCAATTGACCTATACAAACCCATCCGGATCAATCAATAGATAAAAAAAAAAAAATTTGTTTTGTTGGTCTTGTTGCTTTTGTATATCTCAAAAAATTGCTCGTGTTCCACCACTTTCATGTTGAGGTTACTTACATCATTCTCTTCACCTACAGTTGAATCAAAAAATAAATCAATTTAGTTAAGAAAAAATCTAGTACAACTAAGAACAATTTTGGGACAAAGTCAAGGGCAAATTAATATCTGCATCTTATCTCTTCCCATAAATGACAATGAGTTTGAAGTGTTGCCAAAAATTAAAGCAAGTAGTTCAATTATCTCAGGTTGTGATGTTGATAGGGCAGACGGAGTGTTTTCGACCACGTCTTGGGAGCATGAGGTGGATGTGGAAGCTGTTGGGCGTGATGCTACTGCTACCGCAGATGCTATTGCTGTTGGTGTTGATGTTACTGATGGATTTTTGCAATTATTCCTATTATGGCCTAACCCACTATATTTCTCACAAGTGATTGTTGTATTTTGTCTCTTCAACTTCGTTCCAACGGGCTGTTGCACAACTTTCTTCTTCCTTGTTTTCAAATTGTTATCAACTATTTCATTCACTGACTTCGTTCTTTGTTTCTTCTTTCTACCAACTTGCTTAGGCACATCTGGGGGGGAATAATGGCTCTCGAGCAAGCCATGTGTCCTTGAAATCCACAACATGCACAAGTTGGCTATAAGTTTGCATGAATGTTTCCTTAAGGAAGCATGTGTGAACCCATTTTTCAGGTTGTTCCTTCATGTGTATAAGAGTTGCCACAACATGACAGCAAGGGATTCCACTGATGTCCTATCTTCTACAGCTACAAGTTCTATGTCTAATATTAACAACTCTCTTGTCTCTATATGGCCCACTCAATTCAAACTCATCTTCCCCTTCCACATAGGGATCTATGATGCTGAATATTTTTTTGAAGATCCAATATCTTCTGGATGTTGGGATAGATCACACTAATGTGCTAAGCCAACCCATCTCTTTGTCTGCACTCTTATAGCTTCAAGCATTGTGATGATAGGTTTGTCCCTGGCATCAATAATGCTTTTGTTTAAGTTCTCGCACAAGTTATTTAAGGAAATGTCACATTTTGGGCTTGTTTTGAAGTGAGACTTGCTCCACTGCACTAGAAACCTCTAGGACAACCAATTATATGCTTTCTCATTAACTACCTTTAGCTTTTTCATTGCCAAGTCAAAATCACATGCCCAAGTTGCCATCGCAACCTTTTAAACCAACACTTGAAGTTCCAATCCTTTGTGATGCAGCCTAAAGTTCTCACAAAGATGCCTCAAGCAAAATCTATGTTCAGCTTCAGGCATTAGATTTGCTAGTGCCTGCACCAATCATTTCTGCTTGTCACACAAGAAAGTCTAGTATGTTGAATTTGCTGAGTCTGTAATTCCTAAGTCTTCTGCAATCATACTAATAAACCGGTGTCATGTCTTGTATGTTTCTTGTCCCACGATTGCCCATGCAAAGGGATACATTTGATTGTTGGCAACAATGCCCACAGCTGCCAAAAGAATACCCTTGTAACTTGATGAAAAATGGCAACCATCAAACCCCACATAGCGCCTACATCCTTCTAGAAAGCCCCTCCTCAATGCATCTAGACAAATGTAAACTCCTACTTTAAACTTGAATTTGTCTTGACATTGCTTAGTCTTGATTATACATGTGGATCTTGGATTGGCATCACGAAGTGCTTGATAATAGCTCCTAAGTATCCCAAATTGCTCCTCCTCATTCCTTGTGATCATAGTCATTGCTAAAGCCCTAGCTCTGCAAACCATTGACCTTGACAACTTCCAAACATTCTCGGATTCCATTGTTTTCTTCATTGAAGCACTTGGCCGTGTAGGATTATTCCTTAATTTATCACAATATTTGTTTGCTAGCCATTTAGTGCTTACTTGAGGAACATGTAGCACTCTATTACAAGTGTGTATGGGGTTGAAGGTTTTGACTTTTAAAGCATGCTCCCTTTACACTTTGGAAGCATATATATATAAATAAGCCAATCACAGCCCTCAAAACACACTAACCTCAACTTATTTTGTGTATTCTTAGTGAACCTCACTTGTCTCCCATTCTTGTGGCATAGTTCCTAACAACCTCTCTAAACTCTTCAGCATTACTAAAGCACATCCCCAACTTGAAGACATGATTATTTATATCAACCTCAGCATTGAACTCTGGATGTGTATACTCATTCTGTCTAGTCATATTTAAGAAATCTATATTATCAGCCCATACATCAATATACAAGCTGCTATCTCCAACATCTATATCCTACTCCATTGAACAATCACCCTGAGCACATCTTACGTTTCTTCTGTATAAGTCATCAAGATCAATAATAGTAAACCGATCTTCTTCAGCACCCTCAATACACCCAATATCAAACATAGAATTATTCACTTCTTCACATTTCTCACCTGGTGCAAATAGATAAAAAATAATGTTAATATGTTTCCCTACTTCCCAGTTCATAAATTCCCTTGACAAGTATACCTACAGTTATGCAAATCCAAGAAGATAAAGCTAAGTTCTTTGCTACAAACACAATTAAGTCTCCTAGATTGATGAGTTACTCCATAGAATCACTAAAGGAAGAAGTTTAATATAGCAATTGTTATAGCCTTAACTAGTGAAGGAAGCACAACCATAATATATCAACAATACTAGTACTAACTAGTCTCTTCCAAGTTTCCAGCAAACAAAAGCTCATTTACTAATTCTATGGAAAAGAAATGGATTATTGTCCTAATTCTTGCTGGTTAATGATGGCTATAAATCAGGTAGATAAATCGACATGGTCTATTGTAGAGACTGACTAACTTAGTAAAAAAGCTTTATGTTTGTCCAAAAATTTAGTACATATCAAGCGATATAACAAAGATAATCATCATTGTGATACCCAAAGCATAATCCTTAAAAGCCAACAATGCAATCATCCAATACTCGTAAATAAAATTACACCAAATGCCAAAAGAGTGGATGGGTAGATCAAACACAATTAACTATGACAGTTCCTTTGGGTCTTTACTTGGTGGAGATAAAAATAGAAAATTCACAACTCCCAACAATTAATAGATTGGTTGTTAATAACAAAATATATATCAAAAAAAGCAAAACGACAGTAGTAAAGTTACAAATTAAGTACCATAACCGGCATGTACGGACCACGATGGCAGAAAATCAAATTAGAAAATTCACAATGAATATCACCTCCATTACAAAATGCAACTCACGGGCATTGCTTGAAAAGGAGATAAAATGCACCCATAAATAGGACGGAACAAGCAAATACTAAAAAATATCTCTTACCATCACTACCGTTGCTGCCATCAGTGTGGTATTCCACAATATCCATGTACCTTGTCAACATGTTGCTTGAACAAGCTATAATGGTCTTTTCTTGGACGAACAAATGATTAGAAGCACCAATTTAGTAAATTGACCTCGATCAAAACAAAGCAAATTAGAGGACGCTAAAATTTGATGGAATCGATGCTCTTCTAGCACTTCTTCAAAGTGGTGCACCACGTGTTTTTGAGTGAACTAACTGTAGCAAACAAATTCTTCAATTTAGGATGCTTCGAACAGCCAAAAAATTCTTCAAGAGGAGACTTTGCAAAAAATAATTGGTTTTCGTTCGTCTCGAATAGCAAACGAATTCCTCAATTCAAGTTATAAACTAAATTGATTCAAAGCAAATACCAAAATCAATTTGACCTCAGTTGCAATTGTATTATAATGCCCAGTGTCAAACACACGCTTCTCTTGTCAAAATAGTATAAAATTGATTATTGAATATTTGAGCACGTTGGTTTCTGAGCTATAGATTTGGTTGTTAGTATTCTTTAAGGATTGCCATGATTTATGGCGGGCGTCAAAAGAAGAATGAAAATGAATCGGTGAAACATGATTCATGGTAGGCGCCTGAAGAAAATTGAAGACAAGAGGAGCAAGAAGAGCTGTTGCATTTAATGAAGAAGAGGAGATGTTGAAGCACGAAGACAAAGAAGGCTAGTGAAGCTTGTTGAAGAGTTCTCCACGCCTGTCTTCAAGCATTTATTGTGTGTCTTTTATTTGACTTTGTTTGTGTGCATTTATGGTTTTTTCATTTAATATTTGTCAAGCTATGTACACTTTCAACCACTATAATAGGTTGAGAGCTTCAGATTTGTAGACACACCCGAAGTAAAGGCATTTGCAATTCAATAAGTTCTCGATCCATTCTTTATTCGTGCACTTGTTCCAAACTTTCAAAGTTATCATTATTCCTTTTGGTTTCAACATTTGATATCAGAGCTAAAAATGGCATCCACTAATTCCATTCAATTGCAACTTCTAAAGTTGAATGGAAGGAATTTCAACAACTGGTCCGTCTAGATGAAGGTTCTCTTCAAATCGCAAGATTTGTGGAATCTGGTGGAAAATGGCTACACCGAAGTGGCCGATGCTGAAGCATTCGAGGCTTTAAGAAAGGAGGAGAAAGATTATTTGGTAGAGTCACGAAAGAAAGATCAAAAAGCATTATATGTGATCTTTCAAGCTATGGAGGAAACGATATTTGAAAAAATATCAAGTGCAAAGACCGCGAAAGTAGCGTCGAATATTTTGCAAAAATCCTGCAAAGGCGATGATCGTGTCCAACATGTGCGGCTTCAAACACTTCGAGGTAATTTTGAGTCTCTACGCATGAACGACTCTGAATCAATCTCGTTATATTTTGATTGTGTGCAAGCTATCATTAACCAATTGAGGGTTAATGGTGAAGAACTCCAAGATGTTCGAGTCGTAGAAAAAATCTTGAGGTCTTTGACCGAAAGATTTGACTATGTCATCGCAGCGATCGAGAAAGGGCAAGATGTATGAACCCTAACATCGGAGTGGTTGATGGGTTCATTGTGCTCGCATGAGCAAAGAATGAATCAAAAGTCCATGAGTTCAAATCCCAAGCAAATATTGCAAAGTCAGTTTGTTCCATCAAGCCGAATAGGCTATCAAGGCAGTCGAGGTCGTGGAGGACGCCAAGGTAGAGGTGGAAATCCAAATTTTACCGGAAAATTTAAACCACGTGACAAATTAAAAGTCAAGTGTTTAAAATGCAATAAATTTAGACATTACAAATCTGAATGCCGGGCAAAAGCAACGTATGAACAGGTGGAATATGCACATGCCATCGGTGCTAAAGAACACACGCAACTAGCATGTAAGAAGGATGACTTGAGTATCAAAGACATCGACATATGGTACCTAGATACTAGTTGCAGCAATCATATGACTAGTCGGAAAGAGTTATTCTTGCAGCTGGACGAGACAAGTCGAGGTGAAATCAACTTTGGGGATAAATCAAAAGTTCCCGTGATGGGCAAAGGTAACATCAATATCAAGTCAAAAGATGGTATTAATGTTACTGTGGTGGATGTTTACTTTGTACCGGGACTTTTTTTGGAATTTGTTAAATGTTGGGCAACTTTCCGAAAAAGGCTACAAGACTCATATTGAAAATAGAGTTTGCACCATCAGAAGTGTCAACAACAAGTTGATCACGAAGGTGCAAATGACAAAGAACCGGATGTTTCCCCTAACTCTTTAGACGATGAATTTCTTGAGTTTTCAAGCGATGATGAAAGACAGCAATTGGTTATGGCATATTTGATTCGGGCATCTAAATTTTCATGGACTAAACTTACTTGTCTAGAAAAAGATGGTAACCGAGATGCCTTTGATTGACTATCCGAATGGCAAAAGTACATTATAAGTGTCATAACTTGTGTACAGCGATCACTTTGGTGTCATAACTTTTTTTCGAATCACTTTAGTACCAAGTCGAAGGAAAATAGATCACTTAGTGACTCCGGCCAAAAAGTTGACCTAGCAATTTTATTTAAAAAAAAAGTGTGACGTGGATATTAGGGTCAACATTTGATGTCCACACGAGTAAGCAAAATGACGTCGCTCAATCCGCTTGGACAAGAAGGACGACGTCATTCCATTTAGGACAGTAAATGACGTTGCTCAATTCAAAGGTCTTAG
The DNA here is from genome assembly GCA_024733475.1 of Syzygium grande. Taxonomy (NCBI): domain Eukaryota; kingdom Viridiplantae; phylum Streptophyta; class Magnoliopsida; order Myrtales; family Myrtaceae; genus Syzygium; species Syzygium grande. The sequence goes on from JAMXDD010000010.1 coordinate 11,061,051, forward strand.
CATCACGTCACTCGTCACACCTACTCTATCTCCCTCGTCCAGTTGCCGTCGTTCGTGGCACCCTTATTTCATCACCATCGTCGTCACCCTCGCCATCGCCGTCTCTTGCCTTCCCTTCGCGGTCGGTCGACGTTGCTCCCTCATCCCGTGGACTAAGCATCACTCGTCCCGTCGGCGTCGGTCCCGTCTCTATGGCAAATTATGAAGGTCGGTCTTCAAATAAGGGTTGTTAGTTTCTATTTTGCTAAATTGATCGACACATTGTGCTTCATTGTCCTATGTTTCACTTAATTAATTGGTAGATTAGGGCTGCCTTTGGGAAATTAGGGTTTGAAGTAGGAAATTAGGGCTTGAACTTGGGAAATTGGGGCTCAAACTTGAAATTAGGTCTTGAACTTTTGAAATTAAAGCTTAAACTTCATAAATTATGGCTAGTTATTCAGATATTAGGGCTTGAAGTGGATTCGATTGTGTTGGTGCCGGGCTGAGTATATGCGATAGACTGTGGTCCATGTGGGGACCTCTGTCATTGTCACCCATGTGGTCTGATGGTGGCTTTTTCAATCTTGTTGACCATGTGGGGGGACCTTCATGTGAAGCTGTGCTCTTTTTCCTATGTAGTGTGGTCCTGAAAGCTAAAATATTAACTTTTTTTTAGCTTTTTTCCTTCAATGCATGGTCGATATGGCGGATAAAGACACAATTATCAGCATTATTATTCATTATGGAGGAGTATTTATCATCAGCACTAACGAGTGGGAATACTTTGGGGGGACTTGAAAGTACTGTTTATTTCGATAGAAGCAAGCCAGCATATATTAATCTCATGAGGGATATAGTTCAACAATTAAGATGTAAAATAGGAAGTTTGCATTGTTGCATTCCTGAAAGCAACTTAAAGGGCGGTATTAGAAACTTTGATGATGATAATGGTGTTAAGGATATCATCTACTATTATCTTCATGAAAAAAAAGCTATTGTATACGTTGAGTCCTATAGTGATAGTGAATCTGATGAAGGGCTGAGAGAGGAGACGTAAGTGATGGTGCTGCTTTACCTAGTACTCAGGTTGGTGCTAGTTCTATTATAGATGAAGCTGGACATGAGAGGGATTAGAAGGATGCAAGCCATGCAACGAGTGAAGAGTTCACTGGATTGTCATGGGAAGTTGCTGCATCTAGTGAATCAGATGATGAGGGTGTGACAAATGTAAATTTAACAAGTGAAGATGACGATAAGGAACTTGCACAGTCAAGGCAAAAGCAAAGGGAATTTGAAAAAAAAATCAATAACTGCACTTGGAGGATTGCATGAAGCTGAACAAGACATAGCATTGATGGAGCTCTAGCTAAAGGTAATGACACTGATTATGAAGAAAGTGGCTCTGATGAACAAAATGATAATTTTGAAAATCAGCATGAAGATGATGATCTCATTGTGCGCGGAAGGAAATATAAGTATCCGTTATACGATCCTGACTTTTCTTCTTTTGTGTTGACTGTAGGTCTGAAATTTTTTGATACCAAACAATTCAAAGAAGGGATTATCAAGTATTCAATTGCTGAATAGAGGACTCTTCAGTTCACTCGAAAAAACGCAAAACTATGTTAGAGCAAAGTGTTCTCAACCTAGTTGTTCGTGCAAGATATACGGCGCACGTTCAAAGAGGGACGGGTCATTCCAAATTAGGTCATTATAGGAGGAACATACGTGTTCCATCATGTTTGACAACAAAAAGGTAACGAGTGTTTGGTTGTCGAAGCACTTCTTCGATACCATCAAAGAAATGCTTGATGTGAAGAGTGCTCAACTAAAGCAGTTAGTGAGGGAGCAAGTAGAGATTAACGTGTCGCTCAATCAGTGTAAAAGAGCCAAATATAAGGTGATGAAAAAAACTCTAGAGAGGTACAAGGAAGAATATGGTCAAATTTGGAAATATGCTAGAGAATATAGGCTGCAAAACCCGAATAGTCAAGTTTATGTTGAGGTTGTGAAGCGGCCACTGCCTAACCATGGGTTTAACTTAAACCGAATTTATATGTGCTTTGATGCATGTAAGCGGGGATTTGTTGCTAGTTGTAGACGAGTCATAAAGTTAGATGGATGTTTCTTGAAGGGTGTGTGCAAAGGAGAATTGTTAGCTGCCATTGGGAGGGATGGCAATAATCAGATGTTTCCAATTGTTTGGGCTGTTGTGAAGGTAGAGAGCAAGGACACTTGGTTGTGGTTCCTGAAAAATTTGATGGTGGACCTTGAGATCACTAATGGAGGAGGTTGAGCATTCATGAGCGACCAACAAAAGGTAATGCTGGTGCAACTATACAAATAATATTTATGACATTTTATCTTGTTACATGCCTTTATTAATGCCTTGATGTATGAATTCTTGTAGGGACTTCTTCCTGCTTTAGCTGAATTGATGCCATTTGCTGAACATAAAATGTGTGCAAGGCACATATACGTAAATTGGGCACAGATCTACAAAGGGGAGAAACTACAGAAGTAATTTTGGATGATAGTTAAGAGCACTAATATGGCTGATTTTAGAATTCACAAACAGCAACTACTTGACTTGACAAAGGACGGTTATGAATCATTTTTTCAAATTGAACCCAAGCATTGGTGCAAGGCCTTCTTCAGTGAAGAATTCAAGAGCGATATCATTGATAACAATCTCAGTAAAGCCTTCAATGGCAGAATTTTAGAGGCGAGGTGCAAACCAATCATCAGCGTGCTTGAGGATATTCGAGTGATAGTCATGACAAGGCTGCAAAAATAGAGAGATGAGGCTGCGAAATGGACTGGACAGCGTGGTCCTAGGATTGCTAAAAGATTGGATGACAACTTGGCGAGTAGTAGGTTCTGTCATCCTATTTGGAATGGAGATGATGGCTATGAGATCATGAAAAAGACATATAAGTATGTTGTCTAATTGGACAAACTAAAGTGCTCATGTCGAGCTTGACAACTTTCTGGAATTCCCTGCGCACATGCCATTTGTGCCATCCAAGCGAAGTACCACAATCTCAAGGATTACCTGCATGGTTGCCATTACAAAAGCACATATCTTACTGTGTACCAACACATGATGCAGCCTATTAGAAGTACAAAATTCTAGGAGCCGACAAATCATGAATCTTCTCATCCTTTGCCATTTAAGAAACAAATGGGAAGGCCTAAAGGAAGACGACGAAAGCAGGAGAGAGAGCCTAGAAGTAAGAAGATAAGCAGGTCAAGTGTAGAGATAAAATGCTCATATTGTCGTAAGATAGGTCACAATAACAATGGTTGTCACTTGAAGAAGCAACATCAGTTGCTTCAACAACCAAGTGGAGGGACTCCAATTGGATCAAGTGCAGTGCCAGCACAGGAACCAGCTGAAGGGGCTGCTGAAAGGCCTGCTGGAGGGCCAGCTGATAGGCATGCTGATTGTCTAGCTAAAGAGCCTACTGAAGGCCAAGTTCAAGAACCAACTGAAGAGCTAACTGGAGGCCGAGGCTCAAGGGCAACCTCCTCTTTGACTGTTGCACAGGCTAGGAGAAAATATCTAGTAAGCTATATGTATTTGTATTAATATTTAGTGAGCAGACTTTAGCTTTAGTTGACATTGTTTTGTCCTTATTAGTTAAGAAGAAAATCAACTGAACAAGCAGCTCAAGTTTCTCAAAGTGAGGCACCAAATCAAACAAAAGGGGTCCTCGGTAGAAAATTAAGGCATTGGAATGACTATTTTACTTGTAAGTTTTGTACATCTCATGCATTTCATTTTTGAGTTTTTCACTTTTATGACAATATTGCTTTTTCTTATCCAAGATTATGTTATAGCCTGGGAGAAGTTCAGAGGTTCTCATATATCAAGTTAGCCCAAGCCAAGAGTCAAGAGCTACACCAAAAAGAATCCAACTAACGTCGCAAGCAGCTTGGTTCGAAGAGAAGAAGGGTGACTATAGAGAAGAGTGTTCGTAAACTACCACCAACAAAAAACTCAATACTAATTTTTGATCAACCAGCACATGCTGACAGCTTCAAAATAGCCACCAACACTAGTAAGAAGAAGATAGTTGTTGCGCCTAAGAAGAAATCTCAAGCAAGAAGGCCAGCAGAATAACCTGCTAATCCAGCAGTTAAAAAGATGCAGCTGGAGCAGTTCAAGAAGAAGCAGCTCTAGTTGTTGAAGAAGATGCAACTCCAGCAGTTCAAGAAGAAGCAGATCCAGCTATTAAAGAACCTGCATCTTGAGAAGAACAACCTGCAGTTCCTCTAGTTCTAAAGAGTCAAAGAATTATGAATCAATTCAAGAAGCCGTCGAAAGGAAAAGGAAATGGTGGACTTATCACTATTGACTAATGGGAGAGTGTTGAGGTGATTGTTAGTTTTTGTGAAATTAGGAAGGTTTACCGTATTGGCTAATAAGAGGTTGATTTTTTGTGGTCTTAAAATGTTATTGACTAATGGGATGTTGTGTGCAATAACTAAATTCGATGTTTATCGTGGTTAAGGTGGTTGTGATTTCCATATTTTTGCACATGTGTTTATTCTGTTTTAGTACAGTACTGGTGTAGTGGGATGCTTACAAGTTGCATCAGTAGGTTAATATTAAAAGAAACTTACTGATGCAGTTGGTGGGGAGGGTGGGAATTGGTGCTGCTAGTGCTGGTTTTTTGTGCTATTTTCAGGTGTAATATGGTGCTTGCACTAGATGCTGATTTTGTGCTATTTGGGAGTGCATAATGGTATTTGCACTAGCTGTTAATTTTGTGCATAATGGTTACTATTTGGGAGTATAGTATGGTAGCTGCTAATTTTGTCATATCTGGGAGTGCAATATAGTGCTTGCACCAGCACGCCAGCACGTACTGGTGCAAGCATTTTGAACCAGTTTTTGAATATGGTTTGGGGGTTGTTTGGTGCTAGTGATTGAATATGATTTGGGGGCTGTTTGAACCAGTTTATGAGTATGGTTTGGGGCGGTTTGGTGCTGGTGAGCAATACCAGTACAGTTACTGCTTTGATTCTGAAATGATCTGATTTAAAAATTGGGGGAAGAACAGCATTGGTGTCAAAACTTGTGTACGGAGGCCACTTTGGTGCCAAAACTTTCATTTGGATCACTTTAGTGCCAAATCGGAGAAAAAATGATCACTTTGGTGCCAATGGCGAAAAATTCCGGCCAAATTAATACGTGGCATTTATAATTGAATTTTTAATCTTAGTTAGATTTTTAAAAAAAAAAAATTAGTCTACGTGGCATTTCCACGTATATATTTCGATTTTTTAAATACTTTTCTGAATTTTTTTTTCTTTTTTTTCTTCTTTTCTTTTTTTCTTTTATTTCTTCTCCCTTTGGTCACCGGGTGACCGGAGGCAACCAGCCCCCCAGCCTCGCCCGGGCGGGGCCGTCGCCCGCCCGCCCGCAGGCGAGGCCCGGTTGACCCTCGCTTTGGGCGGCGGCGGGCAAGCCCGCGGTCGGCCCTCGCCTCGCATGGGCGGCGAGCCGGGGCAACGCCCGGGCGGGGCCGGCCTCGCCGTCGTGGCCCGGCGGCGGCGTGGCCCGGCCTCGTCGGATCTGGCGAAGGGAGCCCTCGTCCCGGGCTCGCCCTCGCCCATGCGAGGCAAGGCCGACCTCGCGGGGCTTGCCCGCCGTCGCCCGAGGGGTCGGCCCCGAGCTCTCCTTGGGGCGGGCAACCTCGTCAAGGGAGGCCAGGCGGTCGGGAGCCGCCTTTGGTCACCGGTGACCAAAGGAGAAAAAGAAAAAAAAAAAAAAAAAAAAAGAAAAGAAAAAAAATAAAAAAAAAAAATTATTTAAATTAAAAAATGCTGATCAGACGTCTTATCAGATCTCCGGCAAGCCACGTCGGCTTCAAATACTAATAAAAAATTGCCACATCAGATTTCCGACCAATCAGATCAGAGTCGGCACTTAAAAGATCGTTTTTCAAAATTTTGACACTAAAGTGATCCAAATGGAAGTTTTGGCATCAAAGTGGCCTCCGTACACAAGTTTTGGCACCAATGCTGTTCTTACCCCTTTAAAAATTGGTTTGTTGGAATCGAAGTCTCCATTTTTCAAAGAAACACACTGCATGACACTTAAGTGATCAACTTTCGGCCACAATTGGCACTTAAGTAATCATTTTTTAACCACGACTAGAATTTAAATGATCACTTTTGAATCACGACTGGCACTTAAGTGATCACTTTTGAACCACGACTAGAACTTAAGTGATCACTTTTAAACCATGACTAGCACTTAAGTGATCACGATTAGAAACATTTGATACTAAAATGCCAACTGTTGAACTTGTGACGACTTCATAATTTGCTGCTACGCAGAATTGCAGCACTTGCAGCACCTCATTTTTCAGTAGTGAGCATTACTTCATAATATGCAACCATCTAACCAAATGAAAAAAATACAACAAATGAGTAAGTGAATATGCAGCAAATGAGCAAAAATATGAAGCAAATGAGGAGTGCAACAAATGACAGCAAATGAGCAAAAATATGCTACCAATGAGGAAGTGCAGCAATGATAGTAAATGAGCAAAAATATACTGTAAAATATGCTGCAAATGAGAAAGTGTAGCAAATGAGCAAAAATATGCTACAAATGAGGAAGTGCAGCAAATGACAGCAAATGAGCAAAAATATGTAGCAAAATATACTGCAAATGAGGAAGTGCAGCAAAAGATAGCAAATGAACAAAAATATGCAACAAAATATGCTGCCAATGAGGCAAAACTGCATCAAAATATGCAGCAACAAAATACTAAGCAACTCAATATTAAAAACCAATAAATTTCAACCTTCCATTTGTCATAGATTGCAGCAAATCTCTTGTTACATACATAAATTGCAGCAAACTAATAATACAATCATAGCTACAAATTGCCAAATACACGTACATAGTACAAGCCTATCTTAAATTATGGTAGACTAAGAAACTTTTGCTCATAATTGACATTACATCTGACCATAAAATAGGCTCTAAAAAATATCAATAACACAATCAACAATCGATAGCACTTTCTTTCAATTTTCATCCTTCGAACTTCCTTCTTCAAATGATTGGCCAGAGATGCTAAAGCCTTCATTTCAGCTTGCAATGAGTTGACATCGTCCAAATCGTCCATTAATGTAGGTGGAGGTTGATGTCAAGCTTCAAGTAGCTTCACTATCACTTTTGTTGCTCGATCTAAAAATTTCGCATCAACCCACTTGAAGAATTTGCACTTCCGAGCCTTCTCTATACCTAGCGCATCCATGGAATTTTCTCCCGGGTTTCAATCGAGTCCAAGATGTTCTTCTTGGACTAGGTAATCCACAATAGCAGAAGAACCGACCTTCTTCGTCACTTCGTTCAAACGAATTTGAGCCGCTAGTGAAACTCCTACCATCCATTTGTAACCTTTGGCTATCAATTTCAAGGAAAATAAGGAAATAATATGGCTGGTTAGGATTTGTAATTGGGGAATATGTCCAATTAGCCGATTTAGGATCCTATATTGGGGGGAAAAAGGTTGAACAATGTTGTTTTCGCTATAAGGGCTGACTGGACTCTCCGGCGTGTTCCGACCAGCCATCTCAGTATCGAATATTAATAAAAAAGAGTCACATCAGATTTTCGGTATGCCATGTCAACATTGGCACTCAAGTGATTGTTTTTCAAAAAAGTTAGCACCAAAGTGATCCAAAAAAAAAAAATTATGGCACCAAAGTGATTACCGTACACAAGTTATGGCACTTATAGTATATTTTTACCCTATCCAAATAGTCCATGCAAAAGATGTCTTGTTGGAAAACAACATCGAGAAACTTTTCCAGTTGGAAAAGCCAAAAGAGTAGAACAACCATTGGAGTTGGTACATACTGACATATATGGTCCTGTTGAGGTTGAATCATTCGAACAAAAAAGGTACATGCTATTTTTTGTGGATGATTTTACCATAAAAACTTGGGTTTATTTCTTGAGAGAAAAATTCTAAGCTGTTGGCAAGTTTAAAGAATTTAAAGTCTATGTTGAAAAACATAGTGACTTTAATTTGAAGACATTGAGATCGGATAAAGACGGAGAATTTAGTTCAAATGAATTTGACAAATATTGTAAAATTCATGGAGTAAAATGTCGATTGACTGCCAATTATACTCCTCAGCAAAATGGTATAGTAGAAAGAAAAAATAAAATAATTTTTGAAATGGCAAGAAGGATGCTAAAAGCTAAAAATTTACCCAAGAAGTTTTGGGCAGAAGCAGTTGCGTGTGCTGCATTTGCGCTAAACAAGTGTCCAACAAAGAGTGTTCTTGGAAGAATCCCAGAAGAGGCTTGGAGCGGCAACAAATCAGATGTTTTGTTCCTACGAGTATTTGGGTGCATGGCATATCCCCATAGACCAGATGAACGGAGGAAATAGTTGGATGACAAAAGCAAAAAGTACATCTTCATTGGCTACTGTGACACAACTAAAGGTTATGAGCTATATAACTCAATCACTGAAAGGGTGATCATCAGTAGGGATGTTCAGTTTTTAGAAGATAAAGCCTGGGATTGGAACCAAAAGGTTGACCAAAAAAACATTACCATGGAAGATGAATATCGAAGATGAACCATTAGAGGGAGATACAGAAAAACATCCATCATCTTCGATTGGTGGTGCATCTTCTTCATCAACAACAGCTTTAGCACTACTATTACATCGTTCATACCGATTGCGAGAGACTCCAGCAAAATTCAAGGATTATGTGGTCACAAGGAACGATGATAGTGATAATGATGAAATCACTTAAGAAACTATGGTAAACTTCTGTTTATTTGCTGAATATGATCCTATATCCTATGATGAAGGAGCTTTAGATGAGAAGTGGATCCAAATAATGGATGAAGAAATCTACTCCATTGAGAAGAATGACACATAGGAGCTAACTTCTTTACCTCATGGTAAGAAGCCCATTGGTGTCAAATGGGTGTACAAGATAAAATACAAACCCGACGGTTAGGTGGACCATTACAAAGCCAGACTGGTTATAAAGGGCTACAAGCAAAAGCCAGGTATTGATTATTTTGATATATTTGCACTAATGGCCTGAATGGATACCATTCGGATGATCTTAGCACTTACAACTCAAAACTGTTGGAGGATACATCAAATGGATGTGAAATCAACATTTCTTAATGGTGTCCTTGAAGAGGAAGTCTATGTGGAGCAACCACAAGGCTATGAGAAGAAAGGGCATGAAAATCAAGTTTACAAGCTAAAGAAGGCATTTTACGGGCTAAAGCAGGCACCTCGTACTTGGTGCACGTGGATCGACATGTACATGTTAGAGCATGATTTTCAAAAGTGCCCGTATGATTATACATTATATATCAAGTCAAATACCAATGGTGACATAATAATTCTGTGTCTTTATGTTGATGACTTAATATTTACAGGGAGCTATGAAAAGATGTTTGCTAAATTCAAGAAGGCTATGACTTGCCAATTCAAGATGACAGATTTGGAATTAATGTCCTATTTTCTGGGTCTTGAAGTGAAGTAAGCAAATGATGGCATATTTATTTCACAGCAGAAATATGTTAATGATATTTTGAAACGACTGAAAATGGAATCGCTCAAATCAATTCGGACTCCCATAGTAGAACGGTTGGAACCGAAGAAAGAAGGAACCGATGAACTGGTAAATTTAACTTATTTCAAAAGCATTGTTGGCAATTTGAGATATTTTGCCTCTACTAAGTCAGATATTACCTATGGAGTGGGAATTATTAATAGGTTCATCGAAAAAATGTACCAATCACATTTACGGGCAGCAAAAAGAATTATGCGGTATTTCAGTGGAACTCATGACTATTGAATTTTATATTCTTGTACTAACAATTTTAGTTTAGTGGGATACACAGACAGTGATTGAGCATGTGATACTGAGACTCGAAAGAGTACTTCAGGATATGCTTTCTTTCTTGGATCAGGAGTAATTTCTTGGTCCTTGAAAAAATAACAAGTTGTTGCACTCTCAACAGTTGAAGCAGAATACTTTGCATTAGCTTTGGCAGCATGTCAAGCGATATGACTTCATAGGATACTGTGTGAATTGAAGCATGAACAAACAGGTCTTACCAAAATGATGTGTGACAATAAGTCGGCTATTGCATTAGCCAAGAATCCAGTTTTTCATGGCAAGAGCAAACATATCGACATCAAGTATCACTATATTTGTGAGCAAGTCAAAGATGATGAGATTGAGCTTAATTTCTGCAGATAAGAATATCAAATTGCAGATATTTTGATGAAATCAATGAAGGCGGATTCATTTGAAAAATTAAAGGAGATGCTTGGTGTTGTTGAATTCAACAATCAATTTTAAGGGAGACTGTTAGAATAGTATAAAATTGATTGTTGAATATTTGAGCACGTTGGTTTCTGAGCTATAGATTTGGTTGTTAGTATTCTTCAAGGATTGCCATGATTTATGGTGGGCTTAAGAAGAAGAATGAAAATGAATCAATGAAGCATGATTCATGGTAGGTGCCTAAAGAAAAATGAAGACGAAAGGAGCCAGAAGAGCTACTGCATTTAATGAAAAAGAGAAGCTGTTGAAGTACAAAGACAAAGAAGGCTAGTAAAGCTCATGAAAGAGTTCTCCATGCCTATCTTCAAGCATTTATTGTACGTCTTTTATTTGACTTTGTTTGTATGCATTTATGGTCTTTTCATTTAATGTTTGTCAAGCTATGTACACTTTCAACCACTATAATAGGTTGAGAGCTTTAGATTTGTAGACACACCTAAAGTAAAGGCATTTGCAATTCAATAAGTTCCCCATCCAATCTTTATTTGTGCACTTGTTCCAAACTTCCAAAGTTATCATTATTCCTTTTGATTCCAACATCTCTTCCTTAAAAGTTTTCCCTTTGAGCCTCTTTTCACCTTATTTCTAGAGAAACTGTTATTGCTATCAACTTGAAAAGCTTGGGGGTGTAGCAAAAAGGCCAAGGAGGGGCTCGATGAGAAGCTTGCGACACAAAGGGGTTAACTTCTTGAAGGAAGATTCAAGTTAAAGGAACTTGACTTCTCTATTGGGTCAAAACATAATTTTTTTGACAAAATCAATTTGGGATCTTTCTAATTTGGTTGGCAGAAAATTTTATAGAGAGAATTCAAGAGCGGAGAGGATTCTCTTTGATTTGTTTGAGAGAAAAATTTATAGAGATAACTAGCACTAAGAATGGAAGACCACGTGATAAAGAAAATCCACAAAGAGCCCTAAAATTCAATTTGGGATATTTCGTTCGTAGGATTCACTATTTTTTTTTACCAGTTACAAATTTTGGATGAAATGGCCCATGCTTTAGTTGTTGGAATAAGTCGACTAGTGAAAATTTGGCCGGTGGGTGAGTTGGGGCCCATATTTGAGACTAAGTAGACAACTTCATACCCTTATTTAAGATAATGTCCACTTTGAACCCTTATTTGAGAAAACAACTCCACTTTAGGCCCCTATTTGAAATTTTCCCTTGATCTATAGTTGAATCTTGTACGGCTTTTTTGGTGGAGTAGATCACATTGACTGACTGAATTACGTAAATCTAGTGTTTGAATTATTTCCTCATTTTGCTTATCAGTGTGTTCAATCGCTTATTTTTCACAACAAAAAGTACATTTTCTATAGTTAATAATGTTATCCTTCTCATTTATAAATCAGAGATAAACATTATCGGGTTTGAATTTAAATATACCTTATGACAAATTGAGAATTTGTCGGGTTTTATAGACATGGACTATGTGTTCTTCATCACATTGGAGTAAATGAGATACCGAGCAATTACATATTGTCTCAATGGAGAAAGGATTTTAAGCATTCGTACCTTTCGAACTCCATATCTAACAATGTCAATTTTGACAATCCAAACAAATGGTATGGTCACTTATTTATGAGAGAAGAACAACAGAAGTGCCAAAAGTTGTGTACAGCGCTCACTTAAGTGCCAAAAGTTTCTTTTGAATAACTTCAGTGCCAAAATTTTTTAAACACGATCATTTCAGTGCCAACTCCGATTTGTTTGGCCAAAAATCTAACATAGCCTTTTTTTATTAGTTTCTTAAGCCGACGTGGCTCGCTAGAGAGTTCAATTAGCATCTAATCCCTAAAACGACGTTGTTTAGTACTCTTTCCCCCAAATAAGAACCCTAAATCCCCAAATTGAAAGAGAATCCCCCAATTTGCAATCCTAACCGGCTATTGAAACCCTATTTAGATTCGCCCCCAAAGTTACGAGCTCGATCTTGCAAATGAAGAGCAGCAGCTTCAATAGTGACTCAAATTCATTTCAACGAAACAAACAAGAGGGTGAATATTACTATTTTTGCGGGTTATCGAGTCCAATAAGAACATTTTGGACTCAGTTGAATCCCGAAAGAAGATTTAATGGTTGCACCATGTATAGAGAAGGCTCAAAGTACAAATATTTCAAATTGGCTGATGCAAAATTCTCTAGTCTAGCAACAAAGGTGATCTTACAGCTACTTGAAGAATGCCATCAATCTCCACCTACATTAATGAATGAATTAGAGGATGTCAACTCAATGCAAGCTAAAATGAAGGCTTTAGCATCTCTAGCCAACCATTTAAATAAAAAGTTTCAAGGATGAAAATTAAAAGGAAGTGTTATCGAGCATTGATTGTATTGTTGTTATGCTGTGTAGCCTATTTTATGGTTAAATGTAAAGTGAGTGATGAGAAGAAGTTTCTCAGTCTACTATAGTTGAAGATGAGTGAATTATATACTTATATTGAGTAATTTGTAAGTATAGTTATATTATGCTATTTTTGTTTGGAACAAAAGTTTGTTGTAATCAATAGTGGAAATGGAAGGTTGAAATTCATTGGTTGTGAGCACTTACAGGTTCTCTTGCTTAGTTGTGTATTCTCAATCTTGATTTGTTTAGTTTTGCTTGAGATGTTTGGATTGCTGTAATGGTTTGCTCGTAAATGTTTGCTGCAATGTTTGCTGATAATGGGATGCTGGTTTGCTGCAATTGTTGCTGCAAACACTTGTCAAACGAAAGAGTGGTAACAAGTCCATAAGTCATTATTTCAGTGTCATATGTTGTAAATAGTGATTGTTTAAATGTCAAGTTTTGCTAAAACTAATCACTTAAATGCTATTCGTGGTGAATAGTGATCACTTAAATGTCAATCGATGTTAAAAAGTGATTACTTAAGTGCTACTTGTTGATATGTTCGTTTCACTTGTATTGCACCAACAACCAACACATAGCCGGTGTGCTTGCTTGCACCAGCTGCAGAGTGTGCATCTTATGCTTGCACCAACACATAGCTAGTGCAAGCATAAGATGGTGCAACCTATGTGTTGCACCGACACATAACTGGTGGGCTAGCACCAGCAGCTTGCACTTTGCACTAGCACATATAACTACTGGTGCAAGCCCTGCACCAACACCAAGTACCACCAGCACCAAGCCTTGCATCAGCCAAGCACCAGCAACACTTCCACCAAGCCCTGCACCAGCACAACCACCATTAGCATATATAATTGCTAGTGCAAGCCCTACACCAGCATCAAGTACCACCAGCACCAAGCCTTGCATCAGCTAGGCACCAGCAACACCTTCACCAAGCCCTACACCAACACAACCACTAGTTCCAACACCAAGCCCTACATCAGCCAAGCACCCGCAATACCTTCATCAAGCCCTGCACCAACCAAGCACTACCACCACCATGACCTACACCAACCAAGCACCACAACCACTATGACCTACACTAGCCAAGCACCACCACCACCATGACCTACACCAGCCAAGCACTATTACCACCACTACACCATCACAACCATTACACCACCACCACGACCAACACTAGCCAAGCACTACTACAATCACTGTACCACCACAACCATTACACCACCACCACGACCTACACTAGCCAAGCACCATTACTGCACCACCATAACCACTACACTACCATTACCACCATCACCATCACCACTACTGCACAAGCACAACCACTGCACCAGCACAATACCACCACCTACACTAGCAAAACTAACACATCAGCAGCACAACTAGCACAATTAATAGCAAAATATGAAAATTTCAAAAGCATAGACAAAATAAATATCGGTCCATTGACATTAAACTTAGTTTTTCATTTGGTCTATATAAATAACTAACTAAAATATCAACATCTAGGGAATTGCTTCCCACTAAACAAAACATTCAACTAGCTCAATGCCATACAATGTCAATCCCATGAGTCAATATGCATAACCTCCCAACAAAAAACAAAAACTACCATCTTTAGCATTCTCCCAGCAGTCAATATGCACAACCCCTAGTTTCTTTTCATTTAATTAGACGTTTGGCTTGATTCATAATCCTTGCATTCTTTCTAACTAAATATGCAGGTTCTTCAACTGGCCTTCCTATCTCATATATCTTCTTCTTAGCAACAGCCATTTTCTTCATAGGCCGTATCATTTGATGAGAGCTCTCCATAGGGTCATTGTTGGTGCTAGGATCACTTGGTTGAGATGTAACTAGTATTGGGTTCCTTATTGGTGGCTATTTTGGAGCTGCAACATTATCTCCCATGCCTATGCTATACCTAAAGAAAAAAAAAATTAGCTTTTGGGACCATAACTTACAAAAGCCAATAACTTCACATGGAAGTCCTCACAACCGCAACTAAATGATTAAACAAATTACGATTGTCAAAATACACTAACTTCAGTCGTTGTCGTTTAGTAGAAACGAAGCAACACAGCTAGTACCGGCATCCCCACAATCAGATTTAAGGTCCCCACAATCACTATTTTGTGATTCCTTCTCTACTATCGTTGTGCCCACGGCCGCACCAATATTCCTAATTTTTCTCTCCCCCTGAGCCCTACTTTTGCCCTCAGAGCCCTAATTGTCTCCCTAGAGCCCTAATTTTTCCATTCAATTGAACCATGGAGAGAATATGACAAACCTGAATGACTAAGGGTAAGAGATGACATGTGAGTGACGGTGAGCAACAACGTCGACGAAGCGAGCAACTACAAGCGACCATTACTGAACAACGATGACTTCCTTCACCTAAACGACAACCAGACCAGCCCTAATTTGATCCTCCTTCATGCAACGTCATTTTGTTAACTAGGGGAAATGACGTCACATTGGACGTCCGAGCCATGTAGACAATGCAACATCGCTTTCGAAGTCCACATGTCTATATTTTTAAAAAAATTTGCCAAGTCATTTACAAGATTTAACTAAAAAAGCCACGTATTAATTTTGGCCAAAATATCTCGCCGTTCACACTTAAGTAATCATTTTTCCTCCGATTTGGCACTTAAGTGAGCCAAGAAAACTTTTGGCACTAAAATAAACGCCATACATAACTTTTGGCACTTCTACTGTTTTTCTCCCCTTATTTAATTATGCTATCCAGATCATACCCGGTGTTTGAATTATTTCCTCTTTCTGCTTACTATTATGTTCAATCACTTGTTTTTCGCAGCAAGAAGTACATTTTCTCTACTAAATAATGCTATCCTTCTCATTTATAAAATAGGAGATAAATATTATCGGGTTTGAATTCGAATATATCTCACGACAAATTAAGGATTCTATTCGAATTAAATTTCTTTTCTCTGTTCGATAAGTTAAATTTGGGTTGAAAATTAGTCCAAACCAAAGGGCCTCGAACAAGGGATTGAAGGTGGAAAGAAGGGTTGAATGTGACACC
This sequence comes from Syzygium grande, assembly GCA_024733475.1. Classification (NCBI taxonomy): domain Eukaryota; kingdom Viridiplantae; phylum Streptophyta; class Magnoliopsida; order Myrtales; family Myrtaceae; genus Syzygium; species Syzygium grande. The sequence continues at coordinate 11,076,801 of JAMXDD010000010.1, forward strand.
GCCATGTGCGCTCCATCACCATGTGCTCCACTACCTTTCACAAAAGGGTGACGATAAGGCACATCTCCAAAAAGTCAAGCACACCACAGCCTTGGTCATTTTAAATTAAGCATATATTTATGTGCCTTGACGAATTTTTTGCCAAGGCTACATCATTAGCTATATGAAGTAATCGGTCTTTGGTCAAAGGAAAGGATGGAAAAATGCAAAGTGGCTGGCAACTGTTTTCAGTCCTCCTCTCATCCGCAGCCACCACCATTATGAAACTGATACAATAAGGGGCTTATCTTTCCGACATGTGGCGTATAATTTATTGGTAACAAACAAATTAGGAGGCGCCTTGTTCCACGTTGAAAAGAAATGAGTGCTTATTGAACGAGATTTGACACTAATCAACTATTGTTATTTTTAATTTATCAAAATTCGAAATTATTAAAAATAATAATAATAATAACTATTATGTCATATTGAAATAGTTATGGTTATTTTTTATTATTAATTAATATCGATTTTTTATTTACTGCCTAATGGTTAATAGGTGATCTTACAAACTTTAGAAAGTTGTCTATTCACACATAACTTCTTCACGTTTGAAAGGTTGTGTTTGTTCAACATATATAAGTTTTCAACGTTTTTGTTCAGTATAAAAACTACTATTTTTCGTTTCTTCCGAGAGATATACATCCATAGTTTCCAATTGTTTTCCTTAGAGACTGTGGAGAAGTACCACAATTATTATATGGTATTCTCATTCAAGACTTTATTGTATCCTGGAGAATTTTTACCAGTAACCATTAACAACGTTGTGGGGCAACAAAAAAAAATTTCTTTAAGAGAGTGTTATCGTACCTGAAAGTCTGATTCCATTTTTTTTTATGTTCCGATTCACGTGGATTTTCTCCCAACACAATTTGGTACAAGTGTACGATATGCGCAAAATTAATATTGTTTATGTGTAGATTAATCAAACGTCATATCAATTAAACCAAAAAAAAACCCGAATGGGTTCCCATTCGAATTGCAAACCCTGTTTTGTAAGCTTTCATATGCATCGCTTATAGTTTGGCGATTACTGAAAGACTTTTGAAAGTTAATGGCAGTTTGAGCTAATGCTTTGTTCTCTTTGTATTTCGCATTTCTCTTTGCAAAATAATAAAGTAACCCGGTTCAAGAGGATAAAGTTAATCTTACTATATGATAAAACGAATTCCAAATGAAATTTTAACCCTAAATTTAAATCTGATTTGTTTCGAGATCTCTGTTGAATATACCTCAATTAATGAGTGTCTTAAAATAGTTATCAACCCACTTCCAAAAGAAAGATTCACCAATTTCTAATGCTGAGCTGACCGTCTTCGTAAAATGACGGAATGACGGTAAGAGCTCGGCCTCGAGATTTTTGTGGAGGAAACCGGTAAACTTCCTCAACCGATTTCAAATTTTGAACCCTAAGTGTCTGTTTCTGTTTCTTTTTTTGAGATTTCTATATTTCTTTATTAAAAGCTTAGATTGAGAGACAAAATCATAAAAAACAATTTGAAACCGGTTGACATATGAAGAAAGAAATCAAAGTGATAATATTCAAATAATAAGAAACAAATCAAAGTGATAACAATCAAACAATAAGAAATATATGAAGAACTTAGTTGCAACTTTTAAAATAGTGGATATTATTCTCTGGCAAAAGAAAAAGATAATGTGGATAATGTTCCCAAATAAAAACAACTTAACAACTCAAAAAATACAATGATCTCGTACACTTTGAACTTCTGATTATTGTAGTATTTTATTGCAAGAAAGTAAGAGAGGTATTTATTGTCGTTGAATTTTAGTTTGTTTCTATATTTTTTACATATAATGCTTAATTTTTCTTCTAATCTTGTTCAGATGGATGGAGTTTGTATTGATGAAAATAATGGTGGTGGTGAAGAAGAGATGAACAATGCAACCGAAGATGCTAGTCATGAAAGCGCCTGGAACTTGAAATCTGCACCTTGCATAGGTATGGAGTTTAATTTTTATGATGAGGCTTATGTATTTTATAACAATTATGCTAAAGAAGCAGGATTTGGCATTAGAGTATTAAACTCGTATAAAAGAAAGAGTTAATCCCACGAAAAATTCTAAATTGGTACACTTTCAACAAATTTACTCCGAACTAATTTTTTTATAATAAAAAGTCCTAAACCGCTACACCCGCGATAAATTTATCTTGAACTAATTTTTTTCACAAAAAAAAAACCCCAAACTGGTACACTTGTGACAAATTGACCCTCTGTTAAATTAAATTAATATAAAAAAAACACAAATTGATAAACATGTGAATAATAAAGAGGTAAAACACAAAATCGGTATACCCGTTAACTGTCACATGTCATATAACTCAAATATTTTACGATAAAATTTATTGAAAACTAATGAAGGATAAAATTATCATAAATATACTAATATAAAGTATTTTGTGGTATTAACTCTAAAAAAAAAAAAAAAAAAAGATAGCGAGGAAAGATGTGGTGCCGCACTTTGTTGCAGTCGTCAAGGGTACAAGATCGAAAAGGAGCTGTTTAAGTCAAGATCGGGAAAAAGATGCGGTTGTCCAGTAATGGTCGAGAGTACATCCAGTTGAGTCTCAGAAGTGGGAAATAACAAAAGTTGTACTTGATTATAATCATTTAACAACTCCTCAAAGCGCTAAATTCTTTACATCACACAGGACTATTGACTCTAAAACAAAAAGAAAAATTCTGACCAAAAAAAAAAAAAAAAAAAAAAAAAAAATCGAGTTGCACTGTGATGCAGGGATTAGAACAAACGAATTGTTTCAAGCGTTGGTTGTTGAAGAAAGAGGACATGAGAACTTAAATTTAGAAGAAAAAATGTTAGAAATCGTGTTACAGAGTACAAAAGGTTGAAATTGCAAGAAGGAGATGGGCAAGCACTTTTCAATTATTTTTCAACCATGCAGTTGAAAAAATCCAATTTTTATTATGTGCTTGATTTGGATGATGAACAAAGACTGCATTATATTTTCCGGAAGGACACACAATCAAGAAACGCGTACCAATATTATAAAGATGTAGTCCCATTTCATACCACTTATTTGACAAATAAATATGACATGCCTTTTGCTCCATTTGTCGTTGTCAACCATAATGGTCAGTCAGTTTTGTTAGGATGTGGTTTGCTTGCAAATGAGACAACAAGCTCTTTCATTTGGTTGTTTAAGGCTAGGCTTGATTGCATGTGAGGGAACGCCCCTCAAGCTATTATTATTGACGAGTGTAAAGCAATGCAGAATGCAATTTCTGAAGTACTTCTGTTTGCTCGTCATCACCTTTGTTTATGGCATATAATGCAAAAATTGCCGCAAATATTAGGGGGTCATCTTCAATGTAAGAGTATAAAGTTAGCAATAGAAAAGGCAGTGTGCGACTCACTATACGTGAGTGACTTTGAAATTGCTTGGAAGGAGCTGATTGATGCACATGGACTCCATGATAATGACTGGCTTCAAACACTGTATGAGGAACAGGAAAAATCGGTGCAAGTATATTTGAAAAATACATTTTTTGCAGGCATGTCAACTACTCAAAGAAGTTAGGGTATGAATGAATTTTTTGATGGATATGTACATAGACAAACATGTTTGAGTGATTTTGTCTCTAAATAATGAGCTCGCACTCCAAGACAATCAGAATTCAGAACCTTTGTTGAAAACCAAGTGTTTATGAGAAGCAACTCTGCTCCATATATACCCATAGCATCTTTAAAAATTTTCAAGTGGAAGTTGAAACGATGCTGCAGTGCTTTAACGTAACTCAAGTGCACACGGATGGAATAGCATCAACTTTCAGAGTAAAAGAGCATCAAGGCGATCATGATAATGTTAATTCCAAAATTGTCGTACTTGAGGTTTTGTGTCGTAGCACGGAACCGAAGTTCACTGCATCCGTGGGATGTTTGCTTTTAAGGGCTACCTTAGTAGACATGCACTATGTGTTATTCATCGCATTGGAGTAAATGAGATACCGAGCAATTACATATTGTCTAGATGGAGAAAGGATTTTAAACGTTCATACCTTTCGAACTCCATATCTAACAGTGTCAATTTTGACAATCCAAATGAATGATATGATCACTTATTTAATTATTCTATCCAGATCATATCCAGTGTTTGGATTATTTCCTCTTTCTGCTTACTATTATATTCAACCGCTTGTTTTTCGTAATAAGAAGTACATTTTCTCTACTTAATAGTGTTATCCTTCTCATTTATAAATTTGAAGATAAACATTATCGGGTTTGAATTCGAATATACCTTATGATAATTCGAGAATTCTATTCGAATTAAAAGAAAAATTCGATTCGATAAGTTAGATTTGGGTTGAAAATTAGTCCAGATCAAAGGTCCTCGAACAAGGGATGGAAAGTGGAAAAGGGTTGAATGTGAGCGTGAATGTGAGCGTGAATGTGAACGCGAGACCACCACGCGTGCGCCGCATCACCATGTGTTCCACCACCATCCACAAAAGGGGGCCCATAAGGCACATCTCCGAAAAGTCAAGCACACCACAACCTTAGTCATTTTAAATTATGCATACATTTATGTGCCTTTGGAATTTTTTGCCGAGGCTACATCATTAGCTATATGACGTAATCGGTCTTTTGGTCAACGGAAAGGATGTCTAACTGCAGCGTGGTTGGCAACTTTTTTGGTCCTCCTCTCATCCACAGCCACCACCATTATGAAACCGATACGATAACGGGCTTATCTTTCCGACACGTGGCGTTCAATTTGATGCCGGCCAATCACATTTAGAAAGCTAAGCACATTTTACGTAGAAAATAAGATACATGTGTACGATATGCGGAAAAAATAATTATTTGTGTGTATATTAATCAAATGTCGTACCAATTAAATTTAAAAAAAAAAAAATGGGTTCCATTTGAATTGCGAACCCTCTTTTGTGAGCTTTCACATGCGTTACTAAAAATTTGGCGATTAGTGATGGACTTCTTAAAGTTAATGGTAGTTTGAGCTAATATTTTTTTCTCTTTGTATTTCGGATTTTTCTTTACATAATAATAAAGTAACCGGGTTTAAGAGACAAAAGATAATCTTACTATACGATAAACAAATTCCAAATGAACTTTCAACCTTAAATTTGAGTACGATTCGTTTCGAGATCTCTGTCGTATATACCTCCACCGATGAGTGTTTCGAAATACTTACCAACCCACTACCAAAAAAAAGATTCGCCATTTTTCTCATATTTTATAAAATGAATGCTCTAGAAATTGGAATATCTTTTTTATGGTCAACAAGTATTTAGGACATTCTTAACAAAAAATAAAATAAAATCATATTACCAAAACGTGATTGAAACGGTGTTGATGTTGAAATATAACGTACGTAGAAATTGACAGAATTTGGCAATTAAATCAACACAAAATCACCAAAGATATAAACGAGAAACAATAGATGACAACAGAAAATTACATGATTCGGATCAAGTGTCGATATATACTCCATCAGGAGAGCCAGCAACAGATAATTCTTTAATAATCGGAAAATCAAAATTACAATCGCTCATATATTCGTATATTTCTTCCATCTAGATTAAGTTCACACTTACTGTATTTACAAATAAATAACTCAATTGATTCTTTCTTTTTCTTCTTCGTACAACGGCTCATTTTCTCAAGAAAACCCTCTGTTCGGCATATATATAAATATATATATTTATATTTATATTTATATTCATATTTATATATGCGCGCGTGGGTGGCCTTTTGCGAGAGCCCGCTATATCGGTCAAACGAAGAAAAATATCTCCACCAATAAAAACAAACACAAAAGTCCTCTGACCAAATTAAGAAACCGAAGACCTCAATAGCCGATGTATGTGTGGCCCTTCGTTAGATAATTGGAGAAATTCTAATCCAAATAGATAATTGGTTACGAGCGTGCCTTGTAATTTGTACACTCGTAACTAAATGCTTACCGTTAATCCTTGATGGTGGTTACAAGTGTACCTCACCATAGCAAAGGAAGTAAATCTCCGATTGGGATCGCCCCGCCTGTCTAGATGCGTGCACTCAGTAAGCTGTAAGAACTGTGTTTTTTGTTTTAAGTGTCGGTGCCCGCACGCCTAGCCCCCTAAATTTCACCTGGATGCTTATCTTAATATCCCATTTGAGGTTTTACATCTCTAAAAGCCTAAGGGAGAGACCTTAGAGATGAAGGACCCCTTCGTTAGATAATTGGAGAAATTCTAATCTAAATAGGAAAATAGATTTCTTCCTTTTAATTGGTTCGGTTTAACAAATCGCTCTACATACTCCACCTGGATCGGATTTCATGCACGAATTCAAACTCTAGACATAATAACCGAGTAAAATTCTGATTATTATATATATAATATTTGGATCTAACAAAGCAATCTTTTCAGGAAACCCATCCAAGCTAGCAAACTTCTCAAATCAGAAAAACCTACTCCAATAAGGAAACTACTAACCATGAACATTAACCAAAAAATAGCTTGATATAGTATTGTATTATAGGAAATCTCTTATCTGAAAAGTAGTTAAATTTCGATCTATTGGTGTTGACGAAAAATTAATAATCTTCCGCTTTCTAAACGGAAAGCGAAAACAGAAGGAATCGATAGCTTGCCTATTTAATATGGGAAGAAAGAAACTTTTGCTCGTGATATCTCCACTATCCAAACACACTATCTTTTTAACTTCCCAAAGTACTTCCCCTTATATATATCTTATTCCTCTCAGGCCAAATCACTTCTCAAATTAGAAATTCAACCCGAAAATTTGCGATTAAAATATTAAAAAATCGATTTTTCGAGACGTAAATACGAACGGACAAACAGGCTGAGAAATGAATAAACAAGATACGCCGTATTTGGCCAGACACGGATGTTCCCTTTGGTGGGCAAATTCGTCCCGTATTTCCCGCTTGACGCGTCGAACCATTTAAGGCAATGTGAAAAACCCCCGAAGGATGTCGACATTGTATCGACACACTGTCTCGCCAATTACCTCAACGTCGTCGAACTGCTCGTCACCATCCTTTGGGGAACATCGCTGCCCGTCACCACTTTTCCTTCAGTGCTTTCGAGTTCGCGTAACGAACCCGACATTCGTCGGCTCGAAACGCGTATGAATGGTCAACAATGACCCCACTGTTTCTCTAGTAATCTCCGCCCCGCAGCTATATATCGAATCTCCAGGACGACCTTTAAAGTCTCAGAAGTACGAGGAGCAAGAAACAACGATTTGACAGAGGTGATACCCTGCAATTTCTACCACCGGAGGTGCCCGGCGACGACCTTGGCTGTGGCGCACAACCCCAGCGTTGGGAGCACGAGCTCGGTCGTTCGACATCGAAGCCATGCGGGTCTTGCTGTGCATGCTCGCGCTGATCCCGCTCGCCGCGGCGGAGTGCACCTGCGACAGCGAGGACGAGGACCGCAACCGGAGCAAGGCCCTCAAGTACAAGCTCGCGGCGATCGCGTCCATCCTCGTGGCGGGCGCGATCGGGGTGTGCCTGCCCATCCTCGGGAAGAGGTTCCCGGCCCTGCACCCGGAGAGGAGCATCTTCTTCATCATCAAGGCATTCGCGGCCGGGGTGATACTGTCTACCGGGTTCATACACGTCCTCCCGGACGCCTTCGAGAGCTTGACCTCGCCGTGCCTGAGCGAGAACCCGTGGGGGAAGTTCCCGTTCGCGGGGTTCGTGGCGATGCTCGCCGCCCTGGGGACGTTGATGGTGGACACCGTCGCCACCTCTTATTATAAGAAGTTGCACGCCAGCAAGGCCGGACCGGACAAAAGCGTGGTCTTGGACGAAGAGAAGGCCAGGGAAAACCCAGGCGATGTACAAGCGCACACGCACGCAACTCACGGCCATTCTCACGGTCCGATATCGACGGACTCGGACTCGGATCTCCTGCGGCATAGAGTGATATCTCAGGTTCGTCCCGTGATTCCCAATTTCCGCGCATTAGTTCTCATTAACTCTACTAATTCTTCTTCCCAATATCGTTAGGTGCTAGAGCTGGGGATCGTGGTGCACTCAGTGATCATAGGGATCTCGTTGGGAGCTTCAGAGAGTCCAAGCACAATCAGGCCTCTTGTTGCTGCCTTGAGCTTTCACCAATTCTTTGAAGGCATGGGCCTCGGTGGATGCATCACTCAGGTACTTTTACTCTTTAATCCTCAAATCTGCTTTTGAATTTAATTGAAGTAGCTTTCACTCATATTGAAGTTTATTTTCTGATGGGAGCCATGTAAAATCAGTGTACTTTTCCAGGAAAAAGGAGCTATAGAGTTTGTTTTGGCCATTGGTCAATTGGGTAGAATTAATTTCCTGAATGCATCTAAAGCATCTGGTTTTTCCTGTGTTAGCTTTGTCAGTTCTGGGTTCATAAGACGATGAGGTCTGTCTACACATGAAGCCATTTGACCGCCGACAATGTTGAACAAGTCTATCATGTTTGAATTTGAAGTCAATCTCTATCATCATCTTGCAATAACTTTTGACAAGATACTAGTTGTCTTCTTATATTGGGCGTGGCATAAAAGGAATTTGAATTGAATCTTAACTCGATCATGTTAAAGATGACCTCTGTTTTCTCTGTTTTGCTTTTGCAGGCCAAGTTTAAGACCCGGGCAATCGTGATCATGGCTCTGTTTTTCTCCCTCACAACCCCAGTTGGGATTGCTATAGGATTGGGAGTCACCAATGTGTATGATGAGAACAGCCCGAACGCACTCATCGTGGAGGGCATCTTCAACGCTGCTTCTTCAGGGATATTGATTTACATGGCCCTGGTAGATCTTCTCGCTGCTGATTTCATGAGCCCTAAGTTGCAGAACAATGGGAGGCTCCTGTTTTTTACCAATGTCTCTCTTCTTCTTGGTGCCGGTTGCATGTCTCTCTTGGCTAAATGGGCTTGAAGCAAAGGAAGCAAAAAAGAGATCAAACATATCAAAGAAGGCATCTTAGTTGCTTGAAAGGTTTTAGCTTTTCATAGTCCTAGGCATTAGTCAATGAGCATATATGATTTTTCGACTATGTCATGGTGTTTCAAGCTTGAAGGAAACGATGGTGAATGTTATATATACACCGAATAAATATGGGTATGTATTTAAGTGACAGATCCCGTCTGATATACACACAAGAGAAGTACCTTGACTTAATTGTCATTTGTCCACTCTATTGCATGTTGTCCAAAATCTCGACAATGAGCTCGCCCAGAGAAGAGTATGAAGACCCTTCTGCCGTGGTCTCCATCCTACATTTTGTCTTCATCTTATTCACCTTCTTCCTTATCTCCATCTCATTTCCGCTTTCCATCAAATCTCTTGAGCCCTCTCTCTATCTCGTCTGCACGGACCATTGATTCAGTCTCCCTCCTCAAATCTGTCCTGTAATCTATCCTAATCTCAACGCTCGATACCAGCTCCCTCGACATTTCAAAGGCATTGGATTGCTGCTCCAAGTACAGCGGCCACACGAGGGATGGGCCAGGACCGCCACCTGCAGGGCCCAACCGATCACTCTCCCGTCTGTGGCCGTCCTTTCAGGAACATGTCGGGCAATGTGGCCTCAGGATTGGCGTAATCATTGGGGTACCCCATCTTGCCTTTTGGCGGAGGCCGACGTAGGGACCAAACGAACCTATACCCGCATTGCTCCATTGCGCATGCGATCTCTCTCACTTGATCCTCGCCGAAGCTTTCCCATGCACCTGAAGCATAGGAACATGACCGATGCCGGAGGATGATCATCCAACCAACAGATGAGATCCTCTCTCTGACGATCATCGCTGGAGAGGTCTAGAATAAGTCCAACCGGGTACACCGATGGGAATTCACTGTTTGCAAAGGACTTGAGGGCATGGCATTCCAGCTCCGGAAATGTATTAACCAGTATGCCCTTTGTATCTTTGGATGTAAGAAACTGATCCAGTATCCCCGTGGACCAGTCTCTGTTTGGCACCACGGAGGGCTAGACTTTGGCTGGAACTGGGTTGACGCAACTCGGACATCTGAAATTTTCTATATTTGATAATAATATATATAGGATATAAAGTTAATTATTGATTAATTTGGAGTTTTAGATGGCCCGTATGGAATATCAGGTGAGACACTAATTTTGTGACGTGCTGAAAGTTCGAAGAATGTTTTTCCGCGTCCGTAGTCGCTTGAAATGCGATGCATTAGGATAAAATTAATAGATACTTATATATGTGTTGATTGTGTAGAATGATGGTGATTAACTTACCGCCTTGGCAATTGTTAATGGGATCGATACAATGTTGAGATTAGAAATTTACTAAGTTGTGATTCTCCAGCTTTTGATAACTTTTAATGAATTCAAAATATTTTTCTGTATTATCAGTGTGTAGATTGGGCACTGTTTTCGTTGTTTTCGTACTGAAATACAACCCCTTCTTGATCAAGTAAACCATTACAAGTATTCAAGCTTTAAAAAGAATTGCAACTTGTTCATGCAAAAGAAATAAAATAAAGCTCACTTCACTTTCCTCTTCGATTCTCACTTTCTAATCTTTTGAATAAAGACGTAGGTCCCACACTTGATTAATGAAGCTTCTAATTCGATATTTCAAGTGTTTACAAGGTGAATTATTGAATTTCCTCTTCTCTTTATCAAATTGGTTTTGTTGTTTAAAAGGATGGAGAGTTGTCAATTCCTATTTTGATTTTTTTTTTTCCTTGAAGTAATTAAAGCTTTGAGTTTTTCATCCTTCTTTTATTTAAGGTAAGTAAAAAATTTAGGAGGTTAGTTGGATTGATATATTTAGTAAGCTTGACTTGATTGATTAGATGTTTGTACTTTTGGTTTAAGTATGATGGAATTTCATTATCGGCATGTTGAACTTTTATGATTGTTTGGGTGAGCTAAAAAGTGATCCACGTGCTTAGGATGTGCTTGGTTTATCTTCTCAAAGGTCTTGTCGTGCTTCGAGTAGGAGAAATGGAAAACGGTAATGCTGGACTTAAAAGTGATATTTCGAAATTTCAATTACGTGTTGGTCGACCAATCAAATCACGAGTTTTGACTGAATCATTGATTTTTAATCAAGTTATCAAATTCTAATCAAATGGTTGATTTTAAGATTGAGGGTTAAATTGACCATTTCACCGATTCTGATTACTCCATCGATTTTGATCGCCTCACCAATCTCAATCATCTTATCCATTTTTCAGTCCAAGTCGATATATTAACCAATTGGCCGATATTACTCCACTAGCTAATTTTCGTATTGTCAATTGCCGACCAAGTTGCCCAATTCAGAGTTGTTGATTCTGGCTAAATTATCGATTTTGAAGCTATCGATGTCTAAGTACCGATCGCTAAAGTTGACGATTGTCTGAATAAAGCCTTTGGTTAAACAAGGATAGCATGGTGAGCAGAGAATGAGGGTATACAGGTTGGAGTGCATGAATCATTTGGGTTAATATCGTGTATGTGGAAAATGTTGACATATTAACACACTTCCATTGTAATGGTGATTGTCGAGATGTGCATGACATTTACCCTATACGAATGAATTAGTGATGCTATGTGATGAAGACAGTTGCCACAACCTATACGCTAAAGAGTGAATTCCTTTATATGCGTATGTGTGAAAGACTCTGGGAGGCTTCGAGAGCGGATTCCTCATCGATTTGTCGCTTGGTATTGAAATATTGACGCTAAGTTGGTTGGACCGTTTAGAGGCTTCGATGGTGACGACGACGGCGACATGTCAATGGCCGAAGTCGTCGTCTCACGGTGAATAACTGGACTTTTGTATGGGCAAGTTTTTGCGTAGGAGTGGTGCGACGAAATTGGGTGACCCTGATCCTTCCCAACTTATGCTATATAATTGCGTTCTGCTCGGGCACTGTATCAAAACATCATCTATTGATGTTAATATAAAGACGCATGTGTACATTAATTAATCTTGTTGGATTTGTTGTTTGGAACTATGTATCTTATACATGTTGATATTAATAAGAAAGTATAATTGAAAAGGACACGTACTTCACGTGACATTATAGGGCGTCGCACCGTCAGCCCATTATCCGAGTTTTTCAGCTCGGTGATGTCTTGGCTGTGGACGTGACGAAGGGTTTGGAGATGGAGCATGACACCAAGTGCGCCAGCACTTAAAGTGCAAAGACAGAAGTGGGGACTTCAAACTCATCGGCAATGTCCATCGTTGTCGTGCAGGATGAGTCAACCGGCGGCCTTTCTGACGTTGTCTTGCATGAAAAATGAAAGTACAAGAGTTTGATATTTCGGGGCCCAGCTAAGACTATAAGCGCACCGAAAATAAAGAAGCCAGAAACTTAAAAGGAAAAATGATATAAATGATTTTCAACTTTGGTCTAATATGTAATGTCATCCTTTAATTTTTAATTTATTTAATGCAGTACCTTAACTTTGATCAAATGTGCAATGTGATTTTCAAATTTTTAAATTTAGTCTAGGGATCACATTGGACACATACTAATAGTTCATGCACCATATTAAATAAATTAAAAATTTAAGATGACATTGCACATTAGGCTAAAATTTAGAGATCACATTAGATATATTAAAAATTCAAGGACGACAATGCATATTGAATCAAAATTCAGAAATCATTTGTGCTATTAACCCAAACTTAAATAGACCCGCGAAATCTCCAACAAGGCGGCACTCACAATTCATAGTCAAGCTCACTTCAATTACCTGTTAACCAAACACTATCGATTGATGATAACTTAAAATTTTGTCGATGAGATAAAGAAAGAAGAGAAAAGAAAAAGTTGACGCTGTCTCATCGATTGGTGATGACGTAAAACTATGTCGTCAAGCCCCACTACAAGCCCACCTCAGTTATCTCGTGGACATGAAAGGGATTGACATTGCCAATAAAAAAGAAGAAAAAGTTGCGATGAGCTTAAATACACGTAGTTTGTTCATATGATAATTAGAGCTTTTTAGATTTTCCAACAGGCTGAATGGTTCTATTTCTCATAGCTTTGTGCCTCTCGTGTCTCATCAAGAGTAAGCGGATAGCGTGATCGACATAGCTCCAGATCTTTGACAAGCTCTAGTGGTCCATGCGAATTTTTTTTAAGGAAAATACCAAAAAAGTCACAAATTTTATTGCAATTGTGACAATTCAATCTTGAACCTTTTATTCTCCCGATCTAGTTTTAGATCTGAGAGCTTTGCTCTCCCAATCTTATATCCGGGAGCTTTTTTCCTCTGATCTAATTCTAGATTTTGAGTTTTAATAAATAAGTACTTCGCCTCAAGTTTCAATGGTGTTCACGGCAGGTTTAATGTCATATATGTGCTCGTTCAACATGTTTTAGTTAAAAGCTTTGGTTCCTCACACTGACTAAACGGCTCACTCTCACAGGTGTCGAATCTAAGTTTATTCAACATGTTTATGTTGTCTCCATATAGTGATGGTGTTGAGGACACCGAATCTACGCGCACATTGCCGAAAGGAAAATCTGTAACTACAGATAGAAATCCCGGGTGTATGCTTATCACTGATGATGCTATGTGATTCGGTGATTAGCCGCCATCCTTTCGCTTGAATACAGTTACAAATCTGTTCCTGAAGGAAGAGCATGTGATTATCTCTGCCTAACATTCTTTGAGAATATATCTTGATTTCTGGTTTTCAACTTGTTATGGAGCTCTATGGGCTTGCCTTGTTATTGTGATTTTTGAGATTTTCTATCAGTACTTTCATGTATCATTTTGGTAATGAAATGAAATTTCTTTTGACCAAAAAAAAAAATTATTGAACATTTTGACAATCAGTCAATTTAGTCATTCTGGCCAATTTTGATCGGAAATTGCCTACACGATGGTCTAGTCAACACCAGGCCGTCCTACGTGACAAGAACAGCACTGACATGAACAAATTTTGTAATTTTGGCCGGAAATTACCGACATGATAATCTAGTTATCATGTGAAATCTCTATATCAAACAATAGTTTGGACTTGATTGCTTGACCTGGGATGCAAATAATCTTCTGCTTTTGAAATGAGGAACGAAATAGAAGGACTGGCAGCTTACACATTTAATATACGAAGAATGAAGCAAGCTCTCAAGCAGGACCTGTATTTTATTTCTCTCACTGCAAATCACTTCTCCATTAGGAATTTAGCTCAATTTGCAATAAAAAAAATAAGGGTTAATGCCACCAAAAATCCCAAATTAGTCCATTCATAACACATTTTCTTCATATTAATTTTCATGTCATAAAAAATCGAAAACCGGTACACCTTGATAGATTTATCAAAAAATTTAAAGCAAAGTTGGGGCAAATTTAGGGATTTTAGCAAATTGGAACGTGAGGGGGCAAGATTAGTAGAATTTAGCATATTTCATAGGGTGCGTATGTTTCGCGGAAAATTAACGATTTGAAAAATATTTTCCTAAAAGTAATCATTTACCTCACTTAAAATAATTAGTCAATGAAAAATGTTCTAATCATTGACAACAATTTATGTCGAAACATATCATTGAACGATAAAAATATTTTTCGTTTATTCATTTTTTTAAGCAATACAAGCTATCGAGGAAAGTGTTTTTCAAATTATTCATTTTTCACGAAACAAACGAAGCCATAATCTCAATTTATTTTCTTTTGATTTGGCTTCCTAAAACCACCCAGCTCAAGAAACCCATTTATTTTGAATATCCACATCACACGCTGATAATTTGAGTCGTTTTCGCGTGTGTTTCCACTACAGCAATTCAGCGGAAGCCAACCCGTGAAAGATTTGTCAGGAGTGTAATGGTTTGAGATTTTTAATTATATGAAAATTATTTCAGGATAAATGTGAGACGAACATATTGATTGATCAACGGGTGATAAATTTGTCAGGAGTGTAATGATTTGAGATTTTCTCAAATTATTGAAACAGGCTGAGTAATTAATAAAAAGCAAGATGAGAATTTGGCCCCTTCCGAATGTCCGTATTTCCCGTTGGACGTTGTCTATTTTAGGTATTTAAAATTCAAATTATCTCAACTTAGTATCAACACACCTGCTTACCTCAAATTCATCGATCTTTTCTTCACTAACTTGTTCTTAAATCACTTCCCATGAATGCTTTCAAGTTTGCACAACAACAACTGACCACACTCTTTCTCCAAGAAAATTATCCAAAAAGTCCTAAACCCATTATACTTTTACCAATTTAGTCATAGACCTTTTAACTTTGCCAATTTTGTCCTAAATATTTTCAGTTATTGTTAATTGAGTCCATCCGGCCAATTTTGATCAGAAATAGGTGATGTGGACGCCAGTCATCTTATATGGCACCGTCGGCACTCACATTAACAATTTTTAATAACATTTTATTCTTTTTTCAAATTTTTTTCATTTTTTTCCTTTTGTTTTCTTTGTTTTTTGGCTTCTTCTTCCTCCTGGTCGCTGGCCTCCTCCATGGCCAGTGATCGGCCAGAGGGAGAGCTGGCAAGGGACAACCTCACCGAGCGAGCAAGGCTCGCCTCCCAAGTGTGACATCGCCAAGGCGAGCAAGGGTCGGCCTCGCCAGCTTCGGTCAAACCTCGGTAGCTCTGTCTATCCATCAAGACCTGTCTATCATGGGTCAGCCTCAGTCGAGGCTCGACCGAAGCTAGCTAGGGGCAAGCCTCGCTTGAGGCCAGTGAGGTCGGCCCTCGCCAGAAACTGGTGAGGGGACCTCGCCCGCCAACGTCGCACTTGGGAGGCGAGCCTCGCTCGACTAATGAGGTCAACCCTCACCGGCTCTCGCCTGCGACTGGTTACCGGCCATGGAGGAGGCCGGCGACCAAAGGAAGAAGAAGCAAAAAAACAAAGAAAAGAAAAGAAAAAAAATGAAAGTATAATTCGAAAAAATAATAAAATATTATTTAAAATTACTCACATCAGCGTCGGCAATGCCACCTAGGAAGGCCAGCGTCCACGTCACCCATTTCCGGCCAAAAGTGGCCGGATAGACTCAATTAGTAAGAAATGAAAAGGTTTAGGACTCAATTAGCAAAGTTGAAAAATTTAAAATTGAATTGACAAAAATGCAATAGGTTTAGGACTTTTTGAATAACTTTCCTCTTTCTCCGGTCATCTCAACAATACAACTATATATTGAACCTCTAAACACCTAAAAGTCTCGGGAAGCCCAAGGACAACAACATCTAGCCCAACTTTTTTTTATACCAAAGGTGAAAGTTAGGCACCTCAATTGAGAGCAAAAATTTCTTGTTCAAACTCAAGTTATGAGGCTTTTGTGCCTGCTCGACGTGCTCGCATTGATCCCGCTCGTCCTTGCCGATTGCACATGCGAGAGCGACAGCAAGGACCGCAACAAGGGCGAGGCCCTCAAGTACAAGCTAGCAGCGATAGTCTCGATCCTCGTGGCAGGCGCAATCGGGGTGTGCCTCCCGATCGTTGGGAAGACGGTCCCAGCTCTACACCCGGAGAGAAGTATCTTTTTCATCATCAAGGCCTTCACGGCCGGAGTGATAGCGTCCACCGGCTTCATACACGTACTCCCAGATGCCTTTGAGAACTTGACCTCGCCGTGCCTGAGCAAGTCCCCGTGGGGGAATTTCCCGTTCGCGGGGTTCGTGGCGATGCTCGCCGCCCTCGGGACGCTGATCGTGGACACTCTCGCAACTTCCTATTATAAGAAGTTGCACACCGACAAGGCCAGACTCGGTAAAAGCATCGGAGATGAAGAGAAGGCCGGAGAAAACCAAGGTCATGCTCATGGCCACTCTCACGGTTCGATATCGACAGACTCGGACTCGGATCTCCTACGGCATAGAGTGATATCTCAGGTTCATTCCGTTATTCCCAATTTCCGCACCTTAGTCGTCTTGACTTGTTTTGTATTACAGTTATGTTTTAGTCAATATGGTGAGATATCATTTGAGATTTGGGGCTATGACATCGTTAGGTGCTAGAGTTGGGGATTGTGGTGCACTCAGTGATCATAGGGATCTCGTTGGGAGCTTCAGAGAGTCCAAGCACAATCAGGCCTCTTGTTGCTGCCTTGACCTTTCACCAATTCTTTGAAGGCATGGGCCTCGGTGGATGCATCACTCAGGTACTTCTGCTCTTTAATCCTCAAAATCTGCTTTTGAATTCAATAAACAGCATTTTTCCATGCATATTGAAGTTTCTTTTCTGGTTCCAATCATGTAAAATCTTTGAATTTTCCAGGAAAAGGGGCTTTTAAAGCAACCGTTATTATGGGTTTTGGTCAATTGGGTAGCATTAATTTCCTGAATGCATCCGAACATGATAAGGTCTATCTACACGTTAAGACATTTGACCAGTGAAACTGTAGAACAGGCTTTTGATATTTGAATTTGAAATCAATCTCTATCATCTTGCAATAATAATTCAGTGTATTCATATTTCGACTAGAGGAAAAATTACCTAAAGAGTTTTAAACCTACTGTATTTGTGTCAATTCAATCGTAAACCTTTTGATTTGACTAATTTAGTCATAAACTTTTTGATAATTTATCGATTCAATCACAAACCTTTTGATCATATTAATTTAATCTTAAATATTTTAATGATTTACCAATTTAGTCCTTTCAACCAATTTTAATTAGAAAAGTCTAGTCAATACCGGCCATAACACGTAGGAGAGTCGATGCTGACGTGAACAATTTTTTTAATTATTTTTCTTTTCTTTATTTTCTTCTTATCTTTTTCCTTTTTTTTATATCTTCGGCCGGCGAGGTGGCTCCAGGCCCTCACCGACCATTGCGAGGTGACCCTCGTCAAAGCAAGGACCGCGACACCCTCGCCTTTGGCCGGCAGCCCAAGGTTGGAAAAAATTGAAAAAAAAATGAAAAATTAAAAGAAAAAATAATTAAAAATTAAAAAAAATTGTGCACAACATCAATTTCCAGCCAAAATTGACTAAAATGACTAAATTGAAAAATAGTCAAAAGTCTTAATACTAACTTATTGGAATTGAAAGGTTTATGACTTTTTTGATCATTTTCAAATTACCCTGTCAGCACCTTATATGGGTCATGGCATAAAAGAAATTTGAATTAAATCTTGATTCAGTCATTCGTTCCAACATATTTCTACTGCTCATGCAGATGTATCTCAACATCGACCTTTAAAAACGGCTTTATTTTCTTAGAAATCTGTAAAACAACCATAAGGGTCGATCATTTCACTCAATGGAACTAAAAATTAGCAATTACCACTTTAGTTCTAATTTCCCGCATAACTTTCAAAATACATCGAATGGTGGTGAAGTACCAAAGTACCTAGTGATTGCCTTTTCATAATTTGTCCAATCACCTCCACTGCATCAAAATTGTCGTTGTCTTATTATGGTGTTGACCAAATACGTCTATTAAAACTAATGTCTGGTTTCTCTCTTTCGCTATTGTAGGCCAAGTTTGAGACTCGGGCAAGTGCAATCATGGCGCTGTTTTTCTCCCTCACAACCCCAGTTGGCATTGGTATAGGATTGGGAATCACCAATGTGTATGATGAGAACAGCCCAACCGCACTCATTGTGGAGGGCATCTTCAATTCTGCATCCTCAGGGATATTGATTTACATGGCCCTGGTCGATCTTCTTGCTGCTGATTTCTTGAGCCCTAAGCTGCAGAACAACGGGAGGCTCCTGTTTTGGTCCAATGTAGCTCTTCTTCTTGGTGCTGGCTGCATGTCTCTCTTGGCCAAATGGGCTTGAAGAAAATTTGCTTGTAATGATATAGATCCTGTCTTACATACACACAAAAGAAGTCCTTGACATAGAACGCAATAAAAAAGCAATAATTTCTGCATACAATGGCGGTTTCACGATAGTGTTTGCATCCAACGCCGGGGGAAGAAAAATTCTCTGCAGAAGTCCTTTTTCCAGCGTCGATTTGGTAGTTGTAGCTGTCATTTGTCCACTTCATTGCATGTTGTCCAAAATCTCACTAATCAGCTGACCCAGAGAAGAGTATGAAGACCCACCTTCCATGGTCACCATCCTACATTTTGCCTTCATCTCATTCACCTTCTTCCTCATCTCCATTTCACTGCCGCTTCCCATCAAACTCTTGAGCCCTCTCCCTATCTCATCTGCGCAAACCATTGATTCGCTCTCAGCCCTCACATCTCTCCTGTAATCCATCCTTATCTCAACGCTCAATCCCAGCTCCCTCACCATTTCAAAGGCATTGAATTGCTGCTCTGAGTACAGCGGCCACGTGGCGACTGGCACGCCGTACCAAAGGCTCTCCAGTATGGAGTTCCACCCGCAGTGGGACACAAACCCTCCAACCGCCGGATGGGCCAGGACCGCCACCTGCGGAGCCCAACCAATCACTCTCCCGACCGTGGCCGTCCGTTCCAAGAACCCGTCGGGCAATGCGGCCTCAGGATTGGCATAATCGCTGGGGTACCCCATCTTGCCTTTTGGCGGAGGCTGACGTAGGGACCACACGAACCTATACCCGCATTGCTCCAGCGCGCACGCAATCTCTCTCACTTGATCCTCGCTGAAGCTTCCCATGCTCCCGAAGCAAAGGAACACGACCGATGCTGGAGGCTGATCATCCAACCAACAGATGAGATCCTCCCTCTTTCGATCATCACTGGACCCCACATGAGTGTCGCCCTTGAGGTCTAGTATGGGTCCCACCGCGTACACCGACGGGATTTCACTGTTTGCAAAGGACTTGACGGCATGGCATTCCAACTCCAGAAACGTATTTACCAATATGCCCTTTGTTTCTTTGAATCTCTGAAATTGATGCAGTATCACCGTGGACCAATCTCTGTTTAGCACTACAGAGGGCAACACTTTGGCTGGAACTGGGTTGACGCAGCTCGGGACCGTCAACTCAGTATCCGAGTCTTTCAGCTCAGTGATGTCTTGGCTATGGACATCACAAAGGGTCTGGAGATGGAGCATGAGGCCAAGAGCACCGGCACTTGAAGTGTAAAAGACATAAGTGGGGACTCCAAACTCATTAGCAACGTCAATCATCGTTGTGCAGAACATGCCAATCACGAAAGCTGCAAGTCTCGTCTCCTCACGGCCTGACTCAGAATGAGCGAACCGGGCAGCCGCCATTCTGACATGGGGTTTCTGGGTTTCTATCAGGGAGGTCAAAAAGTTCCCCTCTGAGGCAGGTTTCTGTTCAGGGAGGGTAACAAACTTAACGCGGCCATCAATGGAGGAGGAAGAAGAAGCAAGAGAGTCGGTGTAGGTGGTGATTTTATTGTCAAACGGCAATGTAATGATGAATATTGTGGCCGAGAGGTGGTGGTCTCTTTGGACAAGGAGCTTGGCGACTTCAACAGCAGGTACAAGTTGACCGATGCCGGGTGAAGGGATGAATACCAGCTCTCCCCTCTTCATGGCTATTGAAACTTGGATCTTATCTTTTCTCTTCTCTTAGTCCTGATATTGCCATAGAGTTTTGGTGTTATGGATAAGGAAGAGGACAAGAGAGGGCATGTGGTCCTGAGAGGTTCTGATCCATATGGGGAAGATAAAGCCTCTGTAAGTCCAATTATTTGAAATGCTAAAAGACAGTATTTTTTTTTGTCCTTTTGATTGGAGAAAGGACAAGGAAGTTGCTTCTGCTGGCAGCAGTCATGCTACTTTGTATCACAGGTAGAGGAAAACTCACAAGCATATAAATTATGAGAAGTCGATATTCCGCCAACTTACAGATCGTGTTACAAAAAATGGTGCAATGAAGGTGGTCTCAGTTGGAGGAGGAAGAAACCTTTTCCCCAAGTGCCTGGATGATAACTGTACGTAATTTCTCACTTGGATAACAGGGGCCTCATCTATTAACAAAAAGATAAATGGTAAGATTATATTACACAGACACAGATCACAACTGAAGGATAAAGAGGCCATTTATGGAAAACAAATCAAGCCTTTCCAGTTTACCTTCACTCATGCAGGGTTGGGAAAAATGTGCAAAGTCAAGCTGAAGGCGTCTCTCTCTCTTGAAAGATATCAATCTATATTAACTGCATTCAAATCCTCCCACAGTATTGGAATGCACAGTCATTGATAACCAACCTGTGTTGTTTACATGGCATATGCATTGTTTTTGACGATACTCCAATAACTTAAAGCAATTCATCTACCATTGCTTGCATTGGCTACATTAATCCTCATCAACAGACTCAAGGAGCAATAACCATGTAGGTTTCTGAAATAAAAATACCCCGGAAATCTGAGTGAACCAAAATTCGGGTTCAACACTTCCAAGCACACAGAAAATACTCTCCCTTGAAGATTTGAAATAATGTTCTGGGAGGGCGGATATTTAATAGGAGAATAAGACATCCAACAAAAGGTTTAGTTTCCAGTTGCCAGCCGTCCGCAGATTCATGGAGAGAGAAGACCAAATATGTGCTAATCAGAGACAATCTAGATATTTTATTCAAATAACTCAACATGATCAGGATCAAGAGAAGGCCTATAACCAGTATTCCTCATCTCCATGGCTAATCCATCCAACATACCATGTATCTCGTCGCATTGCTCATGGCTTTGATCCCTTGATAAAAAATAGTTCATGGTACCTGCTATATCAATCCAACTACATCCAACCTCCTTTCTCAGACCCTTTTCCCTCATCTCTCCCCTCAGCCTATCAACGCTCTCCCAGTTTCCTTCCTCCGCATATATATTTGACAGCAAAACTTGATAGCCTGAGTTGGTGTTCCCTATCCCAAGTTCAATCATCTTTCTTGCAACACTTTCCCTATTTCAAAATGTTGATGAATTTTGCAGGCTCCCAGAAGTGAACCCCAAATTGCCAACTTATTACCGTCTTCACCCAACTCACTGACAAACTCAAATGCCTCTCCCACTCTCCCAACTCTCCCTAACATGTCAGCAATGCAGCAGTAGTGCTCAGTTGATGGTTGAATTTTATATTCCCTCTCCATTAACCTAAATATCTGAAGGCCTTCATCAACTAATCCAGCATAACTACACGCAGACAGAACTGCAACAAAGGTAATTGCATCAGGTTCAATGCCAAGCCCTTTCATTGAGTGAAATAACGAAACAGCTCTCTCACCCATCCCATGCTGACCATAACCAAGTATCATGGTGGTATACGTGACCGAATTTTTCTCTGTGGTCCTTCTGAAGGCATTTTCAGCATCTCTGATGACACCCAACTTGGAGTACATGTCAATGAGAGCAGTATCGACGAAGATATTTTGGTCCAGAAAGTTGCGAACTGAGAATCCATGGATTTGCTTACCAAAACTTACACTTCCAATTGAGCTACAAGCAGGAAGAACTGATGCTATTGTAACAGCATTGGGCATGACTTTTTGCTCAAGCATCTGTCGCAAAATCACAAAAACTTCTTCAGTCAGTGCATTTTGAGTGTACCCAGAAATCATAGCATTCCATATAGCTTGATCTCGGTCATTCATGTAATCAATGTTGAAAATCTGTTCTGCAGTCCTAATCAAGCCACATTTAGCATACATGTCTATGAGATAGCTACCCATTCCCTCAAATTGAATCCCATTCCTGAGAAGATATGCATGAACCTCCTTGCCAATGCGTTGATTCTTCAGATTTGATGCTGCGGAGAGTAAAGCAGTCACTGTCACAGGATCAGCCATAAACCCTTGTTTCTGCATCTCATAGGCAAGCATCAAACCTTCATCATCCAGCCCATTCTGGACAAAAGCAGAAATGACTGTATTCCACGAGACAATATCTCTTTGCAGCATCTTATCGAAAACCTTAAATGACGTCTGAACTGAATTGCATCTTGAATACATTACTATCACTGCATTTAATATGTTAATGGGCAATACTATGAACCTCTTAATCAAATAGGCATGAAGCTGTAAAGCTAAATCCAATCGTTGCAACTGTGAAACAGCCATTAAAACCGAGAGATAAGTCACATCATCGAGGTCCATTTGCTCTGAAGCCAAAGCTTGACCAAAGAGCTCAATCCCTTCAGCAGGACAATCACTCTGAACATATGCACTAATCATGGTGTTCCACACTTCTGTGTTCTTCTCAAGACAATGATCAAAAATCTTCCTAGCAATATCAAGACACCCAAGCTCTGCATACAAAAATATAGCTGAACTGACAACAAACAAGTCATTCACAAATTCATCTCCCAACTTTACAAGAAACCCATAAAACACGTTGGCTAGCTTTCTCTTCCCAACACCTGATATGGCAGGGAAGATATTAACGAAGCTGACCGGACTCGGCCTTATTCCGGTCTTTATCATTGTCCGAAACTGCTTAACTGCATCCATATACCTCTCGGTCTTTACATACCAAGATACCAATGTATTCCAAGATACCACATTTCTCCTGCGCATTGTATCGAAAACTCTCCACACCGGATCACTCGCGATGTAGCCGGAACCCATCAAACAACCCACATCATTCTCCGCACTGTTCAAGCACGCAGAGTACATATTCAACAGAGAATTATACACAATCCTACTGGGGTTCGGCTGGCACCGGATGAAATGGCAGTGCACGGCCTTACCTACCCTCAAATTACGCGTCTCGGCACAGGCCTTGACAGTGGAGGAGTAAGTGTAGGAATCGAACTGGACGTCAGGGGAGGCTCTCTTCATCCGGGAATAGAAGAGGAGGGCTTCGTCGGGCATGTTGTTGCAGATGAAGCCGATGATGATGGTGTTCCATAGGACGGTGGACGGGCGAGTAATTGTGTCGAACAGTTGGCGGGCGAGGAGGGGCTGGCCTTCTTGGCAGAGCCTGCTGAGGCGGGAGCGGACGGTGGGGGTCTTGAGGGTCGGCTTCGGCGGAGAGAGCAGGGCTTCGCCGCCGATGGCGGCGGCGGCGGCGGTGGCGGCGGCGGTGGGGATGTGAGAGTGAGGAAACGGCGGTAAGAGAGGGAGTGCCGAAGTCGCCATCATGGGATTAGTGCCTGGTCTCGCCTCCGGAGAGAGGCGGGGATAGTGTTTGATTGGCCGTTAAGGCTCGTTCGGCCTCTGTTTTTTTTTTTTTTTTTTTATCTTTTTTTTCAGTCATCTTCGATGGCAGTCGATTTTCTTATTTTAATAGATTTAGCACCTAAAACTTTATAAACATGTTAAAATTCTTTAGGAAAACGATACAAATTAACCTTAAACTTTAATTTAATGTGCAATATTATCTCTAGATTTATAATTTGTTTAAAGCGAACCTTAAAATATAGTTCTAAACACTATAAATACGTTCAATGACGTCCTTTCGTTGATTTAAACTAACGAAATCTAGTTGTATAACTTTCAATCCATTAAGTTTGAATGGTATACAACAACAAAAATTTGTACGTGAATTGTCAAAGTAAAATAATCATGGGTTAATATCACGAAAAATCTTAAACTGATACACCTGTGGCAATTTTACCCCGAACTATTTTTTTTACCACAAAAAACTCCAAACTGGTATATCTGTGACAAATTTACCCCAAACTATTTTTTTAACCACCAAAAACCCCAAACTGGTACGCTTGACAATTTTACCCAAACTATTTCTTTGACCACCAAAAACTCTACACTGGTACAGCCGTAATAATTTTACCCCTGAACTAATTTTTTGACCACTAAAAATCTCAAACTCGTATATTTGTGACAAATTTACCCTCTGTTAGTGTCCGTTAAATTATATTAATATCACAAAAAATCACAAATTAGTAAACTTGTGACAATCAGATGGGTAAAACCCAAAATCGATACACATGTCAATTACCATGTGTCATTAAACTTAGCAATTTGATAGTAAAATTTAACGGAAGGTAAATTTGTCACAGATGTACCAATTTGGGGTTTTTGGTGGCTAAAAAATTAGTTCGGGGGTAAAATTGTTACGGGTATACCAGTGTAGGGTTTTTGATGGTCAAAAAAATAGTTCGGGGTAAAATTGTCACGGGCATACCAGTTTAGGGTTTTTTTGTAATCAAAAAAATAGTTTGGGGTAAATATGTCACAGGTGTTACCAGTTTAGGGTTTTTCGTGGTATTAACCCAATAATCATCTCAAATCATGATATAAAAATCTATGTCATCAAATAATTATGGACATGTCAATACCCTAATTTTTTTTTGCTTTTCTAAAGTAAATACATAAAAAGATAGAAAAATGATATAAATAATTCATGAATTTTAGTACAATGTACAAGGAGTATCAAAAACCTAATCAAAAATCAAATCGAACAGAAAATTCGTACATTTTATGTTCGATTTCGACTTTAGTTAGGATAATAATTGATTGTTTGGTGACTTAACCAAATGACATCGTACATGTGATAAATTGGCGACGCGTGTCGCGTCCGGGGATTTCTTTCACAACTGTCGATCAGGAGGGGTTCCCTGAATTATCAAAAAAGAAAATAATTGGTTGTTCGGTTTGATTTAAATCGGATCGTATTGGATCTCGATTTTTTTTAATTATTTTTTTTTTTGCTTACATTCTCTCTCCTCACTTCACTGTCAGTAGCCGTCCTCTCACTCACTTTTCTCTCTCCTCCATCCCACTCTCTCTCTCTCTCTCTCTCTTCCTTTCTGCTTTATTCTCTCTCTCCCTGTATCCCTCGCTCTCTCTCTCTTCTACTTTTCTTCTTTATTCTCTCTCCTCCTCTTCCCTCGCCCGGCACACCCTTTGCTTCCCTTCCTCTCCCCACGCAAAGCAAGACAGAAGACCAGACCAGGCCTTGACCGTGCTGAACCATGGGGCTCCCTTCTGCATTCTCGTCAAGTCGCCCAATGACCTACGGCTCCATAAACTTTTCCGTCTCCACAATGGGGCTCCACGCCTTGCTCGTTCACGATCCCAAGATTTACCCCGACGGTGCAGCCCCCGGTCGCTCCGGATCCACCCACGACAGCGACGGCGATGAGGATTTCGACGAAGATGACGATGAGGAAGGAGATGGTAGTCAGGGGGAAGAAGAGGACGACGATGAAGAAGAAGGAGAAGAGGACGAAGGAGACGAGGCGGAAGAAGAGGGGGACCCAAAACCAAAAACAAAGCAGTGAATAGAAAGCAAGAAAAAAAGAAGAAGAAGAAAAAACTCGAACCAAACCGGTTTTTCGGTTCGAGCGAGATTTGGTTCGGTTTAAGAATGCACCCTAACGGTTTGGTTCGATTTGGTTTTATTAAAATATCGAACCATTTGCACCCCTACAATATGCAATGTCGTCATTAAACTTTTAATTTATTTAAAATAATCTCTAAACTTTAGCTCAATATGCAATATGGCATCTGAACTTTTAATTTATTCAATGTGGTATCAACTAGTCCCTACATCACATGAAAATGTTCAATGTTGGACAACATTGAACATTTTCATGTGGTCCATGGACTAATTTGAATATGTACAAAAAGTTCAGGGATCATATTTAACAAATTGAAAGTTCAGAAATCAAATTACACATTGAATCAAAGTTGAAGGACATTCTATATCATTATCCCTAAAAAGATTGACATGTTGATTCATCCTTTTTTTTTAAATCCAACTCAACATACAATAATTCATGTTATTAAATAATGTCTGATTTGTCATTTGAGCAAACAAGATGACTATATTGAACATTTACTAATAATTCTAAGACCACATGAAGCAAAGTAAATAATCAGAAATGATGTCACACATTTAGTCAAAGTCTAAGGAGCATGTCATTTCCCCCCTTTTTTTCCTAAGATGTGAAATTTCACTCTAAGCGAATCAAATTTCATAAAACGCCCAACTAGGTACATAGTGGCTAGAGGTGGCAATAGAGGTAAAAAAAATCCATTTATTAACTCATTTTTAGTAGCCTTAGGTTGAATATGGATAACTTGAAATTTTGAAAACAGATCAAAATGGATTTGCAACATTAAAGCCTAAGTTTATATGGTTGTAAACCCATATTTGACCCATTTAAGTCATTAACTTGTAGCCTTGTAGGGTAAATAGCTTAAGTGAATCATATTATCATACATGTTATTTAAAAAAAAATTTTTATTTTAAAATTTTTTTAATTTTTTAATTTTCTTTTCATTTTTTTTTTTTTTTTTTTTTCCTTTTTTTTTTTTTTTTTTTTTTCCTTCTTCTTCAGCGGATCATTGGCCATGGTGACGACTAGTGACCAGCCATAGGTGAGCTTGAGCTCGCCTAGCGAGCTCAAGCTTGTCTAGATCTTAAGCTCGAGCTCATCCAAATCGGCAAGCTCGAGGCTTGTCTAGATCGCAAGCTTGTCCAGATCGGCGAGTTTCAAGCTCATTAAAGGTCAGCAAGGCTCGAGCTCACGAGAGGTCAAGCTTGCCGGAATCTAGCGAGCTCGAGCTCAAAGCTCGCTGATCTGACCAAGCTCTCCCGCAGCCGATCGCCGGTGGTCGGCAGAAGAGAAGGAAAAAGAAAAATAATTAAAAATGTTATTTTAAAAAAAAAAAAAAAAATAAAGATATATAAAAACATGAAAAAATTTAAAAAATTATAAAAGTTGTTCACTTATTTTATATTGCTAATATTGCATTGAAGCATTTTAGCCTTATAAATATTTTAAAAAATTTATAAGAAATAAGTTTTTTTCTAAATTGGATTTTATATTATAGGTCGGGTCGAGTATGGGTTGTTAGATTTACACTATATAAATATGGATCAAAACGGGTTAAATTGGTCAATATGGGTCGGACCATTTTTAACCCGATTCGATCCACCAGTTTGACACTCCTAATAGTGGCCTAAGCATTTGGAAGCAAACTTATAAGCTACGTTTAGTAGTAGAGACAAAATTCAATATAGAATAAATTTCATCCTATCTCGTATTTGGTGCCTGCCCAAACACGATAAAGTCATATATAAATGGGATACAACTAGGATAAAATTATTTCATGAGGGACGTAGGATAAAGGTAGATAGGATTTCTAATATCCATAATATAAAAATTATTTTTCTCGAATAGCAAAATTGTTAAATTAATAAAATTAAAATAATCTTTGAATATAACTAATCTTTGAATTTTAATATAAAAATTCATTCAAAATAACAAAAAAATAAAAATAATTTTTTATTCTTATTTTTATATTCAAATTTCTTTCTATCTTATGATATAAATTTCATATATATATATATATATATATACATTTAGTATTTATATTTATTACATATTTTAGGTATATTAGTTTAGTTTACTATTTAATTAGAATGATGGAAGGGGAAGAAAGAAATAAAAAAGGAAAGAATTAAAAAAGAGAGGGAAAAATAATAAAAAATATGGTTAATACCACGAAAAATCCAAAACTGGTATACCCGTGACAATTTTACCCTACGTTAGTTTTCGTTAAATTTTACTGTTAAATTGCTTTGTTAAATGACACTTGGTAGTTGATGAATATACCAGTTTTGGGTTTTACCTTCCATTTATCATAGGTGTACCAGTTTGTAATTTTTTTTTACATTAATCCAATTTAACTGAAGTTAACGGAGAGTAAATTTGTCACAAATGTATCAATTTGATGTTTAAATTAGTTTAGGATAAATTTGTCAAAGCTATACCAGTTTATGATTTTTGTGTTATTAACCCTAAAAAATAAGCAAATAAATATGAAGTAGGTAACAAAGGAAAAATGAGGCTAGTCATCAATTACTAGCTACTCAACCAATTCCTCCATGAGAGATTTTTATTATCTCCATTTGTGCAATTTTTAGGTTCATTTATTGATATGATATTCATTGAAAATAACGAACATGGTAAGATGTGAAAATATCCAGCTTTATTATTGTGATTCACCAAACAGTAAATAGGATATAGCAAATCTCTTGGATTTCATATCCTATCATATCCAATTCTATCTTGGGTAGAAATCTAAACGACCAAACGCAGTCATATGTGATTGCTTTTGGATTCTTTTATATGAATTCAATGACGTGTAACCAAGGGTACTTTGTTGGCAAGACAGTTACATGTTACTTCCAACCAAGCAGGAGTCTAAGGTTTCCTGTGTCACCCGAGGCGCAAGGAGCCAATATACTTGCCTGCCTAGCGATAGCCAACCAAGACTATCGTGGAATCTACATTCCTCACCCGCAAGCCCCTAAGTTCCCTCCCATTGTTTTTCTTTCCAAGAGAAAAGGAATACGGAGATAAATTTCAAGAAGATCCCTCCATCATATCGGAGAGTTACTTCTCCTGTTTCTCTTTGAGCCTTTTAAGGTCCTACTTAGGACCAATCATATTCTTTTATATGAATTATGTGATTTTGTTACAATTCTATCGAGCAAGTGCAAGAAATGTGATTCGTATTCGAGGAGAAATCGGGATTAGGGAAAAAGTGACCCAAGGATGTCCCAAAGTCAAGGTCATTGTACAAATTTCACGACCCAATTTAGATGTAAAGAGTTGAAATAAATACAAATATCCCCAGAGAGTGTTTGTTTCCCAAAAAAGTAATGATTTGAAAATATTTTTTATTTAAACACAGTTAACAAAAAAAATTTCACCATCGATGAATATGTTGAGGCATAAATTATTATTGATGATAAAAAATAATTCGTTGACTAATTTTTCTAGACTATATAAACAATCATTTTTAAAAAATATTTTTTAAATTGTTACTTTTTCGTTATAAAAAAAAAAGGACCGTAAGGTTCAAACCACAATCTCATTCATTTCTAACATAATCTCGAGCATGAAGGTTGCCATTTCTCAAGTCTCTTGTGCGCCGGCGACACTCAAAGCGTTCCTGGCCTTTCCAGCGTCTGCCATACCTTTGCTACTCTCTCTCTCTCTTGAAATTTTTATATTGCCGACATGGCATGTTCTTGGTGCCACGTGAGAAATGTGGACTAATTGTAATCCATCTCATGTATCCTCGGCGTCCAATTGAATACTCTAATTTCCAATTCAGCACTTCAATCAAATATTTAAACAGAATGATTAGGGCGCACATAAAATCATTTATGTTTCTCTATTTTTCTGTTCTCAGGAACAGGTTTGGAACAGAAATCCGTTTGGTAATGCAATTTCATTTTTCTATTTCTGGAACAAATTTTTATTCCAGAAATAAGTTTAGAACAGAAATCAGAAGTAAAAAAAATTTACCTTTTTATTTCTAGAATAGAAATGAGAAATAAAAACTCTTCTTATCACTCTTCCATGCTACTATCCTTTGATCGCTCCCACCGCTATTGCCCACTTCCAACCTCCTACCACCACTAAGCGGCCTCCTCCTCCCTACCACCACTATCATCCTTTGCCACCTCCTCCCACCGCCATCCTCCACCGTTCACCACTCCTCCTCCCCATCCTTTGCCACCCTCCACCGCCACCATGCCCACCCACCTCAACCCGCCCCTCCGCCACCCTTGCATTACCATGCTCCACCACCTAATCCCGACTATCAATCCGCGCCCACCCCGCCGCCGCCACCCTTCACCGCCACTGTCCTCCCCACCGCCACCATGCTCCACCACCTACCATCGTCGCCACCTCCACCGTCGGCGGCTTCTTGCCGTGAACCGTCATCCACTATCCTTCACCCCCCATCATCCTCCCCCATCGTCCTCCACCCGCCGGGGAAGAGAAATTTTATGTCGTTATCAAATGAATTTCTATTTCGAAAACAAAAATTTTGTGTCGTTATCAAATACACATTTTTATTCATAAACTCGTCCACGAAATAAAAATAGAAAAATCTATTTCTGGCTAGAAATTGATTTCTGAAGCAAAAATATTACCATGCGCGCCCTTAATGGTCAACAATTTTTTTTAAAAAAAAAAGTAGAGCAATGATTTCAATTTATCGTACTCGTACCTCTACTTGTTCATGTATTTGTCAAGAGAGATCGACCCATGGTTTCTAACCATGGATTTAGCAGCCTGCGAAACAGGTTGAGCTCACCTACGTTCTTGGATAAACACTATATTAGTTGCCTCCCGACCATGTTATAATAAAATTTACGTATATATATGATAATAAAATTATCTAAAAAGTCCTAAACATAATGTATGGCGACCAATTCAATCCTAAACTTTTCAAGTTTATCAATTTAGTCATGAACCTTTTGATGATTTTCTAATGTAGTTCATCCAATTAATTTTGGCCGTAAATCGCTGATATTAACAATTTTTACAACTTTTTTTTTAAGTTTTCTTGAATTTTTATTTTTTTCCTTTCTTTTATTTTCTTTGCTTTTTTTATTTATCCTTCATCGTATTTCCAGCTGGCGAGGTCACCGGGGGCCCCAGTGACTCTTATTGGCCATAGGTGAGGGTGTTGCCACAACGGCGACCGGTGGAGAAACAAGAAAAAAGGAAAAAAAATAAAGAAAAGGAAAAAAATTAAAATTTCAGAAATATTTTTTTAATAAAGGGAAAAATCGTTCACTTCAGCACCATTCGTCGCCACCGTCTTGGCGTGAGGACGGTTGGGCGTCTGAGATCAGCTAGCCATGATAGCAATTTCGGTCAAAATTGATAGGATGGATTGCACCGAAAAATCTTCAAAATGTTTAAAACTAAATTACTGAAATTAAAAAGTTTATAATTGAATTGACTATAATACAAAAAGTTTAGGACTTTTTGTACTATTATCCCTAAATATAAGTATTTGGCGACAATTGCAAAGCTCACCGACGTTCTAGATGAACACTGTACTAGTTGCCTCGTGACCATGTCAACTTGCACAGAGCACAACGTGTCAGAGATATTTTGGCGATAATTGCCGTGACAAGCGGCTCCACCGCCGTTCTTGTCAATGGTTTCATAATTCATTACATGCATGAAAAATGAGAAACTCATAAATAAATCAAATCATACAAAGAATCAATCCGAATGGTTCATAGCTTTTGACTTTGATTTCACGGATTTTTCATTGATTGATGAATCAAAACTTGATTGGAAGCCGCATGGCTCGTCCCCACCCAAGAGATTACCCCTTGATCAGGAGCTATCTTCGGATCATTGATGTTCAATTAAGAATTAATCTCACTAAAGAGAAGGAGCCAAAGCTTCAGTGAGAGCTTCCGCGGCCTATCCATTTGCATTGCAATGATGGCGGACTCCACAAACAAATTTCTTATTTTAACGTCCGGTGTTCGCATGATCTACTCCTCCAATTCCCCAAAGCTTCAGTGAAGGCTCCTGCGGCCTGTCCGTTTGCATTGCAATGATGGCGGACTCCACAAATAAATTTCTTATTTTAATGTGTCGGTATTCGCACGCTCTGCTCCTCCAATTCTGTTGCTTTATATCCCGAGAATACCCTTCTGTTGCTTTATATCCCGAGAATCCCGAAATACAAACAAGGCTAAGGATGAAGCGATTTTAGGTCTTGCTCAGGACCAATTTCCTTTTCTTTTAGGATTGCAAAAAAGGTTAGACCATATGTTCCCATGACTGTCGAAATTGATGAACTTGGCACAGTAGTAAGTCTCTTGATTTTCATGAGCCTCCAAGTAGTTAAAGATTTTCACGCCTGTGGTCATAAATTATCCACGGAATGGAAATGGAGGGAATCGAGGGATGCAATTCGCTTTCAAGTTTGATCTTTTATTCTATCTTTATAATCTAGGGGTACGAAGACAAAGCCTGACTACCTAGAAGTTCATGAAATACCCTCTAAGCCCTATGAATTGATTAAGTCGTGACCAGTCGCCTAAGCACGTGGTCATAATCTATTACGGCTTGCACCCAACCTATGGGATTTGAATGGTGACCTCCGATTCATGAGCCGGTAATCTCTTGAATCCCAACTCGCTGCATGGATCCCGAAAAGTGAAGTTTCATCTACGAAAGAAACCTCCCCACCCCCCCCCCTAAAAAGGAAAGATCTATGATGATGGGATGAAAATCCTTCGGCCCTCAAGCATGTCCTCCCTCGTCTCATTTACAAGATGCCGATAAGATTCGCATCATTTTGGAGTTCACTTCACCCAATCAAAATCTCAAAATCCTAATACCAAGCCTCTTTTGTGTTTTGGCGTTGGTGTTGCTATGGAGACCTCGGAAAGATACATCTAGCATACATATGGACGTCAAGATCTCGACGACCATGGGACAAAGCTCAATGTGTAGCGTCTAGCTCCGGGTCATAGGCAACGAGCTCAACACAAGCTCCATACAGGCTCAAGAGCACATTGATCACGTGCACAGGCTCAAGTGCCAGTGGCGTGGTGAGGAGTAGTCATATCAAACAGGTAGGTCAAATCAGATCAGGTTGAGTTTGGGTTGGATCGAAAATGATCTAATCCAAATTGATCCATTTAGTCCATTTTAACCTATTCACATGCAATATAAATCTAATAACTTCATGCTCGACCCGACCCATATTGCTAAACACTTTTATATTTAACCAAATCTAGGAAAACTCATATCCAAATTGACGAGATAGCACAAAGTGAGCGAGTACGATATCGAATGAGAGAAAGAGAGAGAGAGAGAGAGAGAGAGCAATAGAGGTGATTGGGTCTAAATAAGTTGTGAACCCATTTAACAATCATATTATTTTGGGCTTCACCATTTTAAATCCATCTATAATCCATTTACTAAATATAAAAAAACTCATAATAATGAGGCCCATCAAATATGAGTTAAAAAATGTGACCTATTTTGACAAGTCTAATGAGAAGCAATGGTCATCGAAGGCGCGACGGTCACAGCGACTGGGGTCCAGAGCAGTGGGCAGGGGAGAAAGAGCGAGAATGGAGGAAAAGGAAAGTCGTGATTTAAGTGAATTTTCTTTCGTAAAAGATGCCAATAATGAGCAGGATATTCCTTTTATTGGCGGGACCAGTGAAAAAGGAGAGACATCAAGACAAGTTAATTGTTTAGAATCATTCTATTATCACGCACATGAAAGTGTCAATCACACAGTTTTACAAAATAATGGCCTCATTAACAAGTTTCGCGTCGCAGGTGACGTGATATATTTCAATAACCTCTATCACGTTTCCATTAGAAATGAGCAAATGTTATTGAAAACGACACGTCGAATTTGGGACGCGAGCAGAAAATTAACTGGGACAGAACTGGCCCTAATATCATGTTAAAAATTTTAATCCAAATACTTAAATAGAGAGAGACCGTATGTCCATAAAATATATATAAATATATATAAATTCTATAATCAAACAATGTGGTATATTGCGACAAGGCCCGCCCCGGCAATGTCTATGAAACGGATGCATAATATCAAATTTTTATTTGCACATCCAGCAAACAATTACCACAGCACGACCATGTGCAGGAACCTACAAAAGTCATTATAGGTTAGCGCCAAAACAAACGAGAAAGGATTATTTACGGCAATTTGGCGGGCCGTAGGCTAGGGAATAGACGTAGGGTCGACAAAGGCAGGCATAGAGTACGATCAAAGATTTCTTTATTGACAAGAAGAGATATGACGCGCGACCGGCATCTGAGGAGAACTGCTCTTTCGCCCTCCCGCTCCATGCAGCCTGATCACCCCGCAAGCATTTAAACAGTGCCACGCCGACATGATATATACACGATTTTTAGGATATATCATGTCGGCGTGTCACGTGATATAATCATTTCGCGATAATATATTTACTCGTTCACGATGCAACCGAGCTAGCTCGTGAAAGAGCTACTCGAGATCAACTGGTTGACTATTTCATCTCGTCTCGATCCTTCCTCTATCTTTTTTTTTTCTTTAGTTTTTATGATTCGGATGTAAGGGTATCGAGTTCTAGCTATTCAAAAGCTCATGAAACGCCATCCAAACTTCAGGTGAACAGATTAAGTGCAAGCCTTTGGCTTTCACCGGTAACTCCGATCTAGAGTATTTTGCATGTAATTGGTGGATTTGAACGGACAGCCTCTAATTCTCGATTTAAAAATCCTCCAACACCCCAATTTACTGTACAAAATTGTCACGGGACTACTTAATCATGTTTAACTAGTCCCAGAAAGAGGCAAGTGGGGGTTCTTTTTGGGAACTAAGGAACGTTGCTTGGCTTAGAGACCTTCTCCAACTTTTTTTTTTTTTTGAAACTCTTATCAAAATTGGGATTGAAAGGTAAATGAGAAAACATATGATTATTCTCGTCATTCTTTCCAATTGTCGAAGAACTTCACACTTATCAATCTCACAACTAAACGGACGATCAAATATAGAATTGAATTATTAACAAATATCATCACTTGATGATGAGGCAGATAGCGAATAAGTTATTCACTCGATGCCTTTTTCGGGAAACGTAAAATCCATGAGAACAAAATAAAGAAATTAAGGCTCTATTTATTTCGCAGAAAATAAATCAGTTGAATAAAAATGATCGCTTTTTTTTTTTTTAAAATAATTAGGCTACGAAAAATATTTTCACTATTGACAATAATTTATGCCTAAACATTTTCGTGAACGGTGAAAAACATTTTCGTCGACTCGTTTCTACAAGTGATACAAGCGATCATTTTTTATTCAAATCATTCATTTCTTATGAAACAAACGTATCATTAATCAATAATTAAATTAAATTCTCAATGATTGAGTGACGATGCCTTAGAAACATAAAAGTCGCAACCAACTCCAATTAAGTTTCGACGTGAGAACGCTCGCTCTTTTGCTTTTTTTCACATTTGTATATAGTGTTAAATCGGGTTTCTTTGTTCTTCCTCACTACAAAAAAAAACTGCATTTTAGCTACGACAATTAGCGACGAAAACGCGCAAATTTTCGTCGCTATAATTTTTTAGCGACGACTTTTGCGACGAACCAAATTTCGTGGCGAAAAACCATGTCGCTAAAATTAGCGACGAAACAAATGTCAATTCGTCGCTAATTAGCGACAAATTTCCTCGTCGCTAACACATCCGTCCGCATAAACTCGGATATCGCAACTTAGCGACTAGACAAACCATTAGTCGCCATTTCGCGACGAACTACACCTGGCGTCGCTAATATTTTAGCGACTACAAGAGTATGATCGTCGCAAATTTTTGCGACGATATTTTTCTTGTAGTCGCAAATATGTCATGCATGGAACTCGATGATATTTAGCGACAACAATGTCTCTTTGATAGTCACCAATTAGCGATAACTCTCTCCCCGTCGCTAATGGCGTCCGAATACATATTATAGCTCTCGGCCACTTTTAGCGACAACCTTTGTCATCTACCGTCACTTTTGGCGGCGACAATGTGTTCTTCCGTTACGAATTAGCGACCATTAGATTTTCCGTCGCTAACGTTGTCCCCGAATGCAAAATGGTATGATCTTTAGCGACAAAGTAGTCGCCGATTAAATCGCCATGTAGCGACAAAGGCTATTGATCGTCGCTAAACGGCGGCGATTAGATTGTCCGTCGCTAACTTTGTCCCTAATGCAATATTGTATCCACAAGGTTAAATCGCCATTTAGCGACAAGCGACTCTCGTTTCGCAATCCGTCGCTGCGTTGTCCCGAATGCAATATGGTATCACTCGGCCACTTTAGCGACAAGGTGATTCTTAAATTTTTAGCACAGCGACTCTACTCTTGTTAAGCTAAACAACGGCGATTAGATAGTCCGTCGCTAACGTTGTCCCGAATGCAATATAGTATCACTCGGCCACTTTAGCGACAAGGTAGTCGCCGATTGGTCGCCATTTAGCGACAAAGCTAATTGTCGTCGCGAAACAGCGACGATTAGATAGTCCGTCGCTAACGTTGTCCCGAATGCAAAATGGTATCACTCGGCCACTTTAGCGACAAGGTAGTCGCCGATTCGTCGCCATTTAGCGACAAAGGCTTGTGTTCGTCGCTAAATCGTCCAGAATAGCGACGATAGTAGATCGTAGCGTCGCTAAAGCTGTTTGAACGATTAATATTTATTTTTTGTTTTTTGTTCAGTTCTACCTGATAAGTCATAACATTCAACACATAACGAAATATAGAAGCAAAAAAGTAAATATCTAAGAAAAGTACCCATATCAAAAAGGTTCAGCAAATGTATCTAAACAATTATCATTCGTACATATCAAAAATGTTCAGCAAATGTATCTACTCTTCATGGTCTTCATCGGTGGGGTCGGTGGAAGTCCGATCTGCTCATTGCTTCATCCTCATCGTCTTCTTTGCGAATCTGACCTGCTTGTTGTCTCAATAGCATACTCAATTGTTGTTGCATGAGGCGCATTGCCTCATCTCTCGGCATCTATGGCATCTAGTCTCTCCTCCATCTTCTTCATTTTTGTATCTTTCTCTCGCAAGTAGATTCTCGAGGGTTTCCACTTTTTTTTCCAGCTCACTCTCTCTTGCGCTGCGCCTTGAACTCGTTCAGTGAGAAGATGTGCCTACCGACTTCATGCTCTCCCGGGCTAACGACCCCAACCCGTTTGCGGATGCACGCCACCACTTTTCGGCTCGACATTTCAATCGAGCCCTACTGTACCCTCGCCCGCTGCCACTACTCCCGACACCCGCCGTAGATGCAAGCATTTCATCAAATTTTTCCCTCGTCTTTTTAAAAGTTACTAGGCATGCATCACAATCAACTAATCTGCTATAAAATCATCACGTTCGAACATACCTTAACGGCCTTCGCCGTGCCACTGACGAATGATTTGTCCTTTCTCATGAAGGTCCGCTCATACGTTTGTGAGAAGTCAAGGCGGCGTTCCCAACACCTTCGCCTAACATACAAAACGGACTTCCAACTAGTCATACAATCTATTAACGGAATAAATTGACAATCTGACAATACTTACCATCTTCCTTTTGTGCTCCGCAACTGAGATGGAGCCGCCGGCATACGTCCCAATCCCAGATTCTCTGGAACTGGAAGTTCGATTAACTTTATTCCTCTCGCTGGCGCGCTTATGCTCCTCACTAGCCCACTTTCTATGGATTTCCCCCCATGACTGATCGTCCATCCAAGCCGGCTGCCTCTGAGTGGTTTTCGCCTTGTTCATCACATTTCGCATGTGATCGCCGGCCTTCTTGATTAAAATTCTTCTAACCTCGCTATCCATAGATCTGTCCCAATAGTACTTGCGCTGCAAAAAAAAAAAACGCTAACTCAATTTACCAATACATTTTAGAAATGTCACTAACAAACCGATCTTGCACTTACCTCGAACTCTTGCCACCATACTCTCCTATGTTCCTCCGAATGCATGTATATGGCCCACGCCAAAATTGTTGATCATACGATACCAGTCCCGCAGGACTACCGTCGCTCTGTAGAAGCTGCATTTGTTAAACATAAAAAATACATAAAACATCTCAAATTCCAAAGAAAATCTAGCCTATACAGTTAATAACAAAAAATTATGCCCTTTCATCATATTGTACTTACGAGTCTCCTAACGGTTCTATCCGCCTCCTCCCTTCATCATCGATGACCCAATTATCATCCGCATCTTCGGCGCTTGGCGGTGTCGACGTTTGGCCTACCGATGATCGTGCTGTGATCAAAGGCTCGCCCTCAGATTGAGTCTCCTCCGTTCCTTCGTCTTCCAACTGTTGAGGCTGCGGTTCCTGGGGGACGACCCAAGTGGGCGTGGGCACGAAGGTCCGTCGAGGGGACTAGCCTCCGACCGCCTGATCACGACCGGCATTGAACGCCCTCCTCTGCCCGGCCCACGTGTATAGACCGTCGGTTGATCATCAGCCTTACCCTTACCCTTGTTGTTATTTTTCTGATTTGGACGCTGGTGCAC
Source organism: Syzygium grande (assembly GCA_024733475.1). Classification (NCBI taxonomy): domain Eukaryota; kingdom Viridiplantae; phylum Streptophyta; class Magnoliopsida; order Myrtales; family Myrtaceae; genus Syzygium; species Syzygium grande. The sequence goes on from JAMXDD010000010.1 coordinate 11,115,486, forward strand.
ATTGGAAAAACAAACTAGTTAGAACAATTTATTTACTAACTAGAAATGATTTATAACCCAATTAAAAACTTACCATTTTTTTTGCAGTGTGTAAATATTGTTCTTCTTCCTGCATAGGGAAAACAACATTACAAAAGGTAACATCAGTATCATGAAGGACGATTTCTTTAAATTTCTTCGAGTCTGGTTGGTACGGCGGCAGCTAAAAAGCCGGACCGTGTCGGCGTGCATCCGTTTGGCGACACATTTTCCACAGGATTTTCTATCGTAACCATTAAATTGGCACTGACCGCAGTCGACCACCAAACCATTAGCCACTCTCACCATTGTAACCATTCTATTTATTTTAACACTTAGAACCAGACGTTGGATTTGTTGAACCACGAGCTAGCTCCTTGACAGGTTCTTTCGTCGGTCCGTTTATAGAAGCACTTCATAGCACAAGTAAAAACACTTGGTATAATTGGATGATGGAAATAGGCTACAGAGGAGCCACACTACTATAAATTCTGGTTCCGAAGGTCTAGGTGTCTCATTCAATTTTCCACCCACATACATCAGTACCACTAGACAAATATTACTCTATACTAGTGACCACTTTTCACTACAGTCGATCAAATTCCAAACAAAACCCCACCCCATATGGAGGAGCTTGACTTTGAGATAACAAGCCTGCCAATTGGAGGAACATTCTTTTCTATAGTTTTCTTTGACACGAGTGTATAATCAAAATGAAAAGCACGTGTAATCATAACTCTACACAGAGGATAGCAAGATTTGCTGTATTTCTTCTTCACTCTCTGGGATAATAACCTACCAAAAAAGGATGTGCCAAGAACATCACTCATCCAATGGACCTTCTTCATGCCTTTACTCACAAGTAGGTGATCATAAATAGCTATAGGCATGGAAAATTTTTATATAAATTTCACTGAAATAATTTTGTGTATTAAAAATAAAAGTACAGAACCATTTAGCTGGTCAATTTGTGGGGTACATTAATGCACAAGCTGATACAGCCAGAAGCATGTATAGGGTGCATAAAGGCTACAAGGATCAAATGTTAAAAGACAACACTTTTTCTGAAAATGGGATTACAGCCCCCTGTTTTCCATTCATGAATTTGTTCGCTTACATTATTGAGAAGGAAAAGCTCTTGGTGAAGTTTCACAGTAGAAATATTGCTTTCGACAATTTGGATAAATAAATTTAAAATGTAGAATGAAAATAAAACATCTTGCATTTGAACTGGATAGAAGTTGATGTCCACATATTTTACAGACAAAATTTAAAAGATTTTGTGCAAAGACTTGCATTCTTGGGCCCAATCTAATCATTAGTTAGCATGCTAACCAGAAAATGTACACAAGTCTAGACCTATAATAAACTCCGTTTACAGTATCTCGATCACTCTGTTACTTCTATATGTGCAGCACATATAGTGATGTCATATCCTCTCAAGTGTTTCCCATCAGATAACCATTTAGGAGTACAAAAAAGTTAATGCTTCTTAGAAAAAATCATAATTATAACTGCAGTCAAGGACTATGAATCGCATTAAAATCCACTTTCCATAAATAAGTTATGCAAAAATAGTTTCTTTATCAGCTCAGCCATCATAGTTACACGAATTCAAGTGGTCAAACTACGGAGTGATTTTGACCAAAAAAAAAAGACTATGGAATTACAAAGATGAGATATACCTCCACGACCAGTTTGAGACTATCAAGGTCCTGTCCGGTCCTTACATCAACTGTCGACGGATATGTTGAATCATCTGCACCATGAGATATCGTAACAAGAAGGTAGACAGACATGGCATGGCAAGGCTCAGAAGAAAGAGATAGACAAGAAGTTCAAACATCGGAAACCTGTGAAAAAAAGGCAACTTTCCCTGAGAGTTAAAGGGACACTTTAACTTTAATTTTTCAAGTTTCCTTGTCCATTAAAAGCCATCAAGGCGAATAATGAGCAGGATATTCCTTTTATTAGGCAAGCGGGACCAGTGAAAAGGAGAGACATCAAGACAATTTAATTGTTCAGAATCATTCTATTATCACGCACATGAAAGTGTCAATCACACAGTTTTACAAAATAATGGCCTCATTAACAAGTTTTAATTTCGTTATATATTTTAGCAAATATCCCAAACTCGATCCGTCGCTAATGATGTCCCCGACTCCAAATTGTATAGGTCTCGGTAACTTTCGGCGACGACCGACCACGTCTCCGTCGCTAACATTTAACTTTTAGCGACGATATGATCTCCCCGTCACCAATCAGCGACGCAGATATGCGATCCGTCGCTAATGATGTCCCCGACTCCAAATTGTATAGGTCTCGGTAACTTTCGGCGACGACCGACCACGTCTCCGTCGCTAACATTTAACTTTTAGCGACGATATGATCTCCCCGTCACCAATCAGCGACGCAGATATGCGATCCGTCGCTAATGATGTCCCCGAATGCTTAGAGCTCTCGGTAAATTTAACTTTTAGGCGATCGACCACGTCTCCGTCATACTTAGCGACAAGAACAGTTCCGTCGCTAATTAGTGACTATTGATTATGGTTGGTCGCTAAAGATGTACCCCATTGCAAATTTTATAGCTCTCGGCCTTTTTTTGGCGGCGACATCGACAAACTTGTCGCTAATTTTCTACAGAATACACCTAATTACCTTGTTATATATTTGTATATAAATACACACGATTCATAAATAATATTATCAAATATACCATATATTCTGAATATTAATTATAACACAATAACCCATAAAATACGTTATACATGTCATGAAGAAGAATAATAAAAGTTTCAAAACCCAAAGTCGTTGTCATTGTCATCTTCGTCGTTGTCATGATAATCGTCGTCTTCTGCATCTTCACTATGATCATAAAACTCGTCTTCGTCTTGATGTCCTCGTTTTCCTCATCGATGTCCTCGTCATCATCAGTGATAAATTCATCTTCTTTAACACTATGATGCAAGTTCGATTGACGTACTTCACTTGCATCAACATCGATCAATGCTCCATGTGGGTCTTGTAAAGATGGAATATTATATTCATAAGGTTCAGCTGTGTGCAGAACGACCTCTTGCTGATATGCTGTATCTTTCCGGTGTTGTTCGATCTTTTTCGCGCTTTGATTGTACATGCTGCCAACCACTCAACTTTGTCCTGTTTCAAGCTCGGATATGATGCGTAATAGACTTGAATTGCTTGTTGTGCCAATACAAATGGTTCGTATTTCATATATTTTCTCTTGTGATTAACTTCAACCAAATTAAACTTGGATGCACCCTCATTCCTTTGATAGGGTCGAACCACGTGCATTTAAATAACGTAACGGCCAATGGTGGACCAGGGTACTCTACCTGTATGATAGCATCCAACAAGCCGTAAAAGGCCTCCATCAAACTGCTCCCAGATCGAACACAGACGCCACTATTCATCGTGGCCTTTCCCTTGCCATATTCTTGCGTGTGAAAATTATAACCGTTGACAAAATATGCTGGCCAAGTTCTTGCTATTGCTTTTTTGGACCCAATGACAGATGATATAACAACCCTTCATTCTCGATCATGGCTGGAATATTGTGAACCTAATGACACATATGAATAAGTTATTCATATATGTACGTATACATAGAGTATTGCTTAATATCAAAATTTGATGAAAACTACAAGTTAACACTGCACGTCGATCTTACATAATTTTTAAACCATGCTGCAAAATGGACATTGCACAAACGATCGAGCTCATCAGGCGATACTCCTGACATGGATGCCCGAAACATTCTGTTCGATTTGAGCCAAGAAAGAATAATTTATTACCGAATGGTTAGACACAATATATGTGTATATACATTCACATTGTGAGGTCTAATATGAAATGCTTACTGAAAGTATGGCTCCACTTCTGGACAATTCAATAAAATGTATGTGTGGGCTGCATGCATTTCTTCTCCCGTTATATAACGTAACTTACATACGCCGCTTGGTCGACCAAGATAATTGAAAATGGAGAATGAGTTACAATCCGAATCTAGCGGTCCCTCGTCGTTTCGTCCTGGTCTCCGCCTCTTGCATTGCACGTGCGACTCAAAGTAGTATGATGCAAATGTAGTCACTTCTTCAACAATGTATGCATTACAAATTGAAGCCTCCACACATGCCTTATTCTTAATTTTTTTCTTCAAATGATACAAAAACCTATATGGAAAACGACATTTTAGTTCAACATCGTTGATAGGTAGTTTCATATCTATACAAAATGAAAAACATTGTTACCTCTCAAATGGGTACATCCATCGAAATTGGACGGGACCTCGCAAGTTTTGCTTCGTATGGCAAATGAACTAGTAGATGCTCCATTGAATCAAAGAACGATGGGGGGAATATCCGCTCCAAGTTACACATGATGATTGGAATATCTTTCTCCAGCTTCTCCATGTGTGATGTACGTAACATTGTCGAGCAAATATCATGAAAGAAAGTCGTCAATTCAGAAGAGCGCCCCCAGCATTTAAGTTTGGCAGAAATTCCTTCAACGCTATTGGAAGTAGTCGCCCCATAAAGACGCGTGATAGTCATGACTTTTCATACCGACAACTTACATGCATTCAAATCAACACATCTCCCGATGTTTGAAGCATACCCATCAGGAAATCGGACAGATTTCAACCATGTTAAGACTGCACGTCGCTGCTCCTTGGTCAATGTGTACACTGCTTTTGGCTTTGGACCAATACTGCTTGGCTCCACGCCTAGAGTCGGCCGATCACAAATGTCTCGCAAGTCTTTTCTTGCATTTAGGTTGTCCTTTGTTTTGCCAGGGACGTCCATCACCGTGTTGATGACATTCTCAAAAACATTCTTCTCTATGTGCATGACGTCAAGGTTATGATGAACAAAGTGGGTCTTCCAATATGGTAAATGCCAAAATATACTGCGCTTTGTCCATTTATGCGTAGAACCATACGAATGAGGTATGCATTGCGGGGCTTCAACAACGGTCGGGAAGGTTTGGACTCGTTCCCAAAGTTCATAACCGGTCAACCTCATTGGTAGAGGTGTCCTTTCAATCCTTTTTTTTTTTTAACTCTTTCTTATTCATTCTAAATGGATGATTCATCGGTAAGAATTGTCTGTGGCAATCAAAGTAACACGCCTTCTTACCATGTTTTAATCGGAACGACTTTGATTTCTCCATACAAATCGGACATCCTAACAGGCCGGCTGTGCTCCACCCGCACAACATTCCATAAGTCAAAGTCATTTATCGTCCAAAGAAGCGCAGCCCTCAATAGAAATGTTTTATCGGTGCAAACATCATAGGTTGGAACACCAACATTCCATAGTTGTTGCAACTCTTCAATCAATGGTTGCATGTAAATGTCTATCATCTTCTTCGGGTTATGCGGACCGGGCACGATCAATGTCAGAAACATATAAGGTGTCTTCATGCACATGCCAGGAGGGAGATTGTACGGCGTTAATATGACTGGCCAGCATGAATAGTTTTTTCCGGTTTTACCAAATGGGGCAAACCCATCACTACATAGACCTAGCCTGATGTTCCGTCGCTCCATTGCGAAATCTGGGTATGTTCTATCGAAATGTTTCCAGGCGTATGCATCGGAAGGATGACACATCATATCCTCTTCAGTTTCATGGTTTGCGTGCCAACTCATGTGTTCAGCAGTAGCTCGAGACGCAAACAACCTTTGCAATCTAGGAATTAACGGTAGATGAAACAATTGCTTCACTGGTCTACGTGCATGGTTACCACCATGCCTCCTTTGAACCTTGTATCTAGGCTCACCGCAAAACTTGCAAGATTCAGCAGATTGATATTCTTTCCAATACAACATACACCCTGCGATGCAAACGTCAATCCGCTCAACCGGAAGACCCAGGTCATGCACTAACTTCTTCATATCGTAAAAGGAACTCGGCATGTTGTTATCACGGGGTAATGCTTCACGCATTATTTCCACAAAAGAATTGAAGCAGTTCTTTATGCTCGGCTTTTAATACTTAGCATTCTTGCCGTGACCGATAGCGTTGAGTGGTTGTCACAACCTCCCCATAAAGGTTCATCCGCTGAACTCAACACGTCACGAAATTTATGGCACACACTTTCTTCAAATGTTGTGTCACCAGAGTTGTCAAACTGTGATGTATGACTGGAGCTTCCATGCTCATGGGTGCTAGTTTGGTTCGTTTCCCATCCAAAATTATGAGCAGCTGCATCAAGCACCATTCTCTGATATGGATTTAATTCATCTCTAGCACTACTACATTCTTCCCGTACACAAGGCAATTGGTGAGTATTGCGATATTCCTCGGGAGACATAAATGGTTCACCATGGCAAGTCCAATTGTAGTAATTCGGAGTGAAACCGTTTCTATAAAGATGCTCTTGAACGATATCATATTCTTGGAATTTACTGTTTTTGCATTTTTTGCACGGACACCTTAACTTACTTCCGTTCATGTATTCAACTTGTGAACTAGCAAACGCCATGAATTTTTCCAACCCAGCACGAAACTCATCGGTTAATCCACCACGCCTAGGTAAGTTCTTATTATACATCCAAGACCTATCTCCTTCCATGATGCCTACGATGAAAACCCGACTCAACAAATGTCAAGATTCATTACGGTATTTTAACAAACATATGGGGGGTGTCACATGTATCCGAGTCGTTTAACCCCACATTAGGATTGAAATCAATCTCGTGTAAACAACAACGTATAACGGCAACACAACAACGCGTAATAGACAGAAATATCAGTCAAATTGAAAGAAGAAATAACTTACCTTGAAATTAAACAAGTTGGGACAATGGTGTATTTTTTGCGGTTTCTTCAATCGCGAATTTCTCACTCCGTTAAGCTTTTCCGATTTCTTCGCTAAAGCATACGCATCTCCACCTCCAGGTAACTTGTACTTACTCCAAGTAGGCGTCGGGCTCTCGTTTAGACAGAGAGGAAGAAGAGATCGAGTGCTGCGAAATGAATGAATCGTCTGTTTTGTTGCTGATATAAGCTATATTTAGCGACGAAATATGTTTACTTCGTCGCTAAATAGCGACTAATAAACTAAATCGTCGCTAAAGATAGTCGCTATTCAAATACTAAACACAAGTCGAGGTAAATATAGTAGCTATTTAGTGACGGTACTAATATCGCCGCTAATTTGAGACAGATTGCGACAACTTAGTCGCTAAACTGTCCGAGACCAACAAACGTAAAATGTAACATTAGATCACATTAGCGGCCGAATGATTCGCTACACCGTGTTTTTTGCGACTACCAAGTATTTTCGTAGCTACTTAGCTATGATAAAAATGCCGTCGCTGAATGTAGTCGCGATTTAGCGACAGAAAAGCGTGATTGTCGCAAATTGGCGACGACATCTTTATCTCGTGGCTATTTAGCGACGAATTAGCGACTAATTGTCTGTTGCTGTCGCTATTTTCCGTTTGGCGGCTTAACTTGGTCACTAATTTGTATTAGCGACTATTTGCCTTTTGTTGTCACTAATTAGCGGGTACTGTTGTCGTTATATTGTAGCTAAATTACAGTTTTTTTGTAGTGCCTACAGCCTGTGGCCTCCCTTCGTGTATCGACTTTTAAGTTGGACTTTCGATCCTAGTAGGGTTCTGGAGTTGCATACCGTGTAGGCAATGCCTTATTCAATTGCTTTCTTCTGAATTGACAAATTTAGGGTTTCGGTTCATATTATTCTAGGGTAATTCCCCTTCCTCTTTATTTCGTTTGTATTTATATGGCCGACAGAGGGGGCGTGGGGTCGCAATATCAGCATCAACTTTAATTGTTTGCTTTTGATTCTTGACAATTTAGCAGGCTCCCCTTTCTGCTTAGTCCCAAAAGTGCCTTGTGTCCCAGAATTCACCAAAATTTCCCTCAAATCAATCTCCCCGGACATACTTTACGTGCGTCGCTTCTTCTTTTTTTTTTTTTTCTTCCCAAGAATCGACTCATCGCCAACGCGATACTCCATCGGGGACAAAGGATGTCCCGAAAGGAAAAATGTGCGGAACTCGACTCGATGCATGTGTTACGAATGCGATACTCCATCGTGGACAAAGGATGTCCGAATGGAATGACGCGAAACTCGGTCTGATGCACGTGTTGCTAGCGTGATACTTCGTTGTGGACAAAGGATATCCAAAAGGAACAACGCGAAACTCGGTTTGATGCATCATGCGTTTGCTAACACAATACTTTGTCGGGGACAAAGAATATCCCAGAAGTTAAAACGCGAAACCCCGCTACTGCTGATTATGGTGAAGATTTGGCATGAGATGAGAGGTTTGGGCAGAGACCTCCCCTCCCCACCCCCCGTCGTGTCGCCACTAGAGGATCGGCCCAGATGAACACGTACAATGACAAGAAATGAGATTTAAAGTTTTGTTGATACCCTTTTGATAAGCTCAGAGGTCCTTGATGCCCGCTTTTTCAATAGGCGCTTCGGAATTAAATTAATTCTTTTTCTTTTTTTTTTAGGAAAATGACATAAATAGTCTTCGAATTTTGGCTCAACGTGTAATTTGATCCATGTGAACTTTTAATTTATTTAATGTGGTCCATAAATTGTAACATAATGTGCAATGTGATTTCTGGATTTTTAATACTTATTCAACTTAGTCCCCATTGGATGACTAAGTTGAACATGTATATAAAGCCCATAAATCACGTTGAACAAATTAAAAGTTCAGCAATTACATGACACATTAAATAACGGTTCATAAACCACATCAAACAACTAAAAAGTTCGAAACTATATTACACGTCAGGTCAAATTTTGGATACCATCCATTCCAGTATCCCTTCTTTGATTGAAGATTTGGTGGTCTCAGGATCGTGCGGATGGCGGAGTGACAGGCGACACCAGTAGCGTGAGAGCGAGAAATCCGACATCCATCGAGCGCTGTCGTGTTGTTGGCTCGGAGTCCGTGGAGAGGAAAGAGCGGGGCGGGGCCCGCGTGGGGTCATGGGCCTGAGAAGGTCTCGTGTTCACGGGCTCGACAGCCAGATACACGCCAAAAAAAACCTCCTCCGCGTTTTCTCCATTTTTTTCCTCTAAAGTTCAATCCTTTCGTCTGTTCTAAGTATACTTTTTTTAAGAATTCTAGACACCCAAAAGAAAAATAATGATTATCCCACTTTGTAGAATCCTGTGCTCCAATGTTCGATTCCAGCTTTACTCCCACTCGCGAATATGACGTCAGCGCCTTGGATTTCGGCTATTCTTTTTGGGCTTTTGGACCGAACAATGACGTGGGAAAAGAAAGCTGGCTGGCGCTATTCATTGGATACTTTACTGTATGATGGTAACGGGGAAAGAAGGGGAGCGGGGAAGAAAATGACGCGCGCACCCGATCTAGCCAGACATGTTCTCGGGGTCGCATCCCCGAGTTCTTGACATTTAACCAAAATCTCCGTGCGATCACGCGAGCGACGACGTCGGAGGATGGCTCACGAGCGCTGCAGCCCCGGCATTCATGGGACAAAACCCATTAGGATCGGACGTCAGAGTCTAACCGGAGCGGGCGACGCGGATTCTCCATGTCGTACGGTGCTTCTCTCAACAGTTCAACGGATCTCTGTCTATGTTCCGGATCCACGTTCCGGATTGGGATTACGGACGAAATTCGATGACGCCGTGCATGTGAGGAGATTCGACCCATATAAGGGTTCGAGGCATTTTGTATTCAAGCGATGCTGGTAACAGAAATGGAAATGAAACACGAAAGAGAAAATACACTCAATAGGGACTACTGAATGAAATGGGAAACAAAATCCAGCTTAAAACCCTAGCTCCACCCCACTAGGCTGACACTAATGTCCCAACGCATAGCTGTAAAGTCAATGAACCAAGACAAACCACAATAAATTACTAGATTTTCAAGAGCAGGACAGTGGTTGCTATCCCTCTCTCTCTCTCTATAAAAACATAGTGATATTTGCGTGAACTGCATTGCACTTCACTCGAAGTGTATCAGTTCAACTGCTGCTCCTGCTCCCTCTCTCTCTCTCTCTCTGTGGGCAGCCATGGCCATGGGGAAGCACCTCCTGCTCCTCCTAGCCTACTTGGTCGTCGCTGATACCTTCCTCGCCGCCCTCGCCTGCCCCTACTGCCCCTACCCGGCGCCAAAACCGCCCACCTCTCCGGTGGTGAAGCCGCCCCACCACCCCAAACCGCCCTTCATCCCCAAACCTCCCCACTACCCCAAGCCTCCCATCGTCCACCCTCCCATACTTCCCAAGCCGCCCCACTTCCCCAAGCCCCCCATCGTCCACCCTCCCATACTTCCCAAGCCGCCCCACTTCCCCAAGCCTCCCATCGTCCACCCTCCCATAGTTCCCAAGCCGCCGCACTTCCCCAAGCCTCCCGTCGTCCACCCTCCCTACGGACCCAAACCTCCGGCCCTTTGCCCTCCTCCCATGCCTACGCCTAAGCCTCCCCCGAAGCCGAAGCCCCCCATCGTGTACCCGCCGCCCATCCCGAAGCCACCCGTCGTGCCACCATCCCCGCCTTACGTTCCGAAACCTCCCATCGTGTACCCGCCGCCCGTCCCGAAGCCACCCGTCGTGCCACCATCCCCGCCTTACGTTCCGAAACCTCCCATCGTGTACCCGCCGCCCATCCCGAAGCCACCCGTGGTGCCACCATCCCCGCCTTACGTCCCCAAGCCTCCAGTGGTGATACCGCCCCCTATTCCTAAACCTCCCATCGTATACCCGCCGCCCATCCCGAAGCCGCCCGTGGTGCCGCCGTCCCCGCCTTACGTGCCCAAACCACCGGTCGTCCTCCCCCCGCCCCCGCCCGTCGAGAAGCCGTGCCCTCCGCCGCCGCCGCCGCCCGTGCCGTGCCCTCCGCCGCCGCCCGTGCCATGCCCGCCGCCGCCGCCGCAGACGTGTCCGATCGACACGTTGAAGCTCGGGGCGTGTGTGGACGTGCTGGGCGGGCTGGTGCACATCGGGATCGGGAGCAGCGCCAAGGACACGTGCTGCCCCGTGCTGCAGGGGCTGCTCGACCTGGACGCGGCGCTGTGCCTCTGCACCACCATCAAGGCCAAGCTCCTCAACATCAGCATCGTCATCCCCATCGCCCTCCAAGTGCTCGTCGACTGCGGCAAAACGCCTCCTGCTGGATTCCAATGCCCCGCCTAACCAAAAAGGCGAACGCTTCCAAGCGTATACACGTACCCCTCGAACGAAGCATCGACTGCTTCGAAGGACAATAACCCACAAGAGAGCTTCGCGAGAAGAAGCAGCGTAGCTCGTTTTTGTGTCTGATGTTTTATTTTTTTTCGTTTGTTTTTTGGGTTTATGTCCATCGTATATCGAATCGATATACGGTGGGAGAAAGTGTGGACTACATCTCGTATTCGTAGAGCTGTACCGTACTTGCTTTTCCCCGTCAAAGATTCTCGCTCACACGTGTACCGACACCAACCTCATCAAATCTCTTCCTTTGATAATTCTGCAAGTATAAAGTTGATCCCGTGATCCATCACGTGGACGATGCATGAGCTAATCACGTTAGACTCGTGGCTTGAAAAGGAAAATTATTTATAATACAGGGGTATTCGAATGTACAACTTGATTGATCTTTTTAAAAGTGCATGAAGCCCTTCCGTCTACACGCATCATCGAATAGTAAACTAAGGATTCACCGACAAAGCAATTAATAAAGTTGATCCCGTGATCCATCAAGGATGTTGCATGAGCTAATCATATTAGACTCGTGGCTAAAAAGGGCAAAATTATTTATAATACGGAGGTATTCAAATGTATGACTCGATAAATCTTTTTAAAAGTGCACGAAGCTGTTCCGTCTACACGCATCGTCAAATAGTAATCTAAGGATTCATTGACAGAGCGATTAATATAGTCTCTAAAGTCATTATGAATGGGAGACAAGATGTCGTAAAACACGGGATTTCACGCGTTTTGCTCTGCACGAAAATCAGCTTGCTAAAACCTCGCAACTAAGTCCTTCATAGAAACATATTGGAAAATCTAAAAGAAACCCTTTTATCCTTAGCAATGTTGTAATTTTTGTGTTTTGAGGAACTCGAATAGGTTTCCCTTCATAAAGGTAAAGGCCGGAGGAAAATATTATTTTCTCCGTCGGATATTGTCCCTAGTCGAAGATGGCCCTCGAGGAGTAGTAACAGCTAAAGTTTAAGTAGTAGTTAAAGACTGGCCCCACAAAGCCAAAGGACGATAAGCATGTTTAATTTGCTAAATATATGATGGAGTCGGGCTATTCTCATGGTTAGTATGCCAAGAACCTAATTATTTATTAAATTCGTCAAGGTAGATCAAGTTAATTGGTGAGTCATGTGATTGGGGGGGAACATTCAAGATTCAAGCCTCTCGAGAGAACACTGATTCGAAATTCGACGTGTGTAAATAAAATAGATACCATATAGGCTTGTTCTATATATAATGTGGTGAATAGTATCAATTTCGATCCCGTAAAAACGTGAAAAAACTTGTAGTTCGTGTTCAATCAAGGTTCTTTAATGCGTGAGTAGCGTGGCCTGACAGAATTGAATCTACAAAATTGTTTTGTTTATATTCTCTAAAGACGATGGTGGCATGTCATAAATTCAGATATAATCTGATTACAAATTTAAAAAAAAAAAAAAAAAAAAAAAAAGAAATGAGTTCGTGAAAATCTAGGAGAGTTGCTTCCAAAAGTAGGGAATAAAACGTTTTTGGGGTACCTAAAGCCAAAGCGGTCCCAAACTCTTAATTGGCGTTGCCTAAAACGAGGGTCTTGCATGCATCTGCCACTTTCACATCAGAAGGAGCACCACACAAAATGACACAAGCAATAAGACCCGAATAGGAAAGGAACAGCCACCATGTCCTGCAACCCAAAAGATACTCTTGGCAAAGTGACCCGTGACTGCATAATTATCATTCCCAAGAAGATTTTTCATTATAAAGACTTTAAATTCGGCATCTTCTTGGAGTGGCAATTTAGGCGGTCCACATGAAACGTTGTGATCTTTTGTACTGTTTAGTCAACTAGCCTTTGTGCATGTGGTCCCTAGTTTAGCTCTACCTGAATTTTGCATCTGTTGTAAATCCTCAGCCACCACATGAACCTAGAGGAAAAGTTTTCTCAACCTTAAAATGCGTTTATTTGAGCGAAAGAATTTTTCACAAATTAATATTTTGGACATTCACATGCTTAGTCTGTTGAAAATGATTAGTCAACCAAAAATAATTTAAGATCAAAGAAAATATGCATGCTAAAAATTAGGAAAATTTATAATCTAACTTAAAAAGTTAAAACATTTTCTTGGAATATGATTTTCGAGAATATATTTTCCATTCTCATGTAGTTTTCCCCGAAACAAACACGCCATAAGTGCTTCTATTATTTCAGTTGAATGATCGATTATGTCTTCAAATTGCCATTCTTTAACGTTGAAATATTTATGGATTATTGGAGAATTCCCTATTAGAAAATACTTTAAGAGATATTATTAAATATCAAGTATATCATATGATATCTCGTTATTTTCTTGTTAGACAAAGATAACTAGTTTTTTTTGTTACATGACATTGCTTTATTTCTGGGAAAATTATCAAAAAGGTGCAAACCGTACTGTATGGATGCCAATTTAGTCCTAAACATTTTGAGTTCGCCACTTTAGTCATAATCTTTTGTCAATTTACTAATGCAGTTCACTAGAAATCGTTGACGTAAACATTGTCTATACTACGTTGCACAGCTAGCTCTGATGTGGATAATTTTTGCAAATTTTAAAATTTTCTAAATTATATACATTTTATTTTGGCGACCCTCGTCGGCCACAATTTAAAAAAGAAAAGAAAATAATAAATAATTATTATTATAAAAAATTTGTCCACGTCAACATATGTACGTAAGACGATCGGCATCCACGTTAGCGATTTCCAATCAAAATTGACCGAAAGGATTATACGGGCAAATTTCCACAATGTTTAGGACTAAATTGTCAAAATGAAAAATTTAGGACTAAATTGACTCCGTAATAAAGGTTTGGATTTTTTGTACAACATTATAAAGAAAAGTTATCGAGTAAAGATGCAACTTTTAAGTATTTTCTCTCTCCCCCTCTCTTGAAGGACCTCTCTCTTGAAAATCCTAAAATATTAAGTAACTATTTTTCTTGATAATGACACGAGACAAATTTTTCAAGGTGGGATGTGACATCAAACGACAAAATGCATAAGATACTTGGACATAAGAAACAAAAGTGACATTCAAAAGTTGAAAGCAAAACCTACCCGGACATACAAATGCACTTAAGAGTTTTTCTAACTTTTTGAGTAGTAACAATAGATATGGGGGAGAACCAAAAAGGATGAAAGAGGAGTTGCCTCCACCCTTCCTCCTTTAGAGGCTGAACTTCTAGACACGCAAGAAGAAGAGAACTATAGGATGAGGTAGCCAATTGGATTGAAGCCATAAAAAGCTTCCTTGATGACGAGCAGTTATCGATAGTGTTAATTACAGCCCTGGCAATTTTGGGTTACAGCCCGCGGATCTGGTGCTAATGCCAATCAAGGATAAGGTAAAAGTTTCAATGGGAGACTTTGTCGAGAATGTATTAGTTAATGACGATGGTAAACACGGAGTTTCTGAGGCAACGACTCTTTCCAAGCAAGATGTACGAGCGGAAGAGCTTGTGTGAGCACTTAGACAAGATGGAGAAGATGATAGAAGAATTGGTAGCAGTGAGTCATTTTGACCAATTGTAGCACAACTCAAACTCTTCTTCGAATGGCTGTGCCATGGTAGTCAAAATCGTTGTGGTCTATACAAGATTTTTCATTACTCAAAAGATCGTAATGAGAAATATCATGTAGTAGGTAGGTTTGTTAGCTGGTTTAAAATGGGGAAATATGAGTCGAAGCGAGCGATAACTAGAAAATTTTGAGTGGAACATCTCTAGGTGGTCCATTTCTAGAGTAGGAATTGAGAGCTGAGCAAAGAGGACCGATTTAAAAAATCCTAGAATTGGGACCTAGACCTGTTCCCTTTGAAACCTACCGGCTGATTCCAAGCCAGTTCCCAGATAGAACATAGAGCCCCCCTCTTCCTCCCTCCTCCTCCTCCTCCTCCTCTTCTTCTTCTTTTATCAACTTCTTGTTTTTTGGCAAAACTGGAGAGACTAAAAGAAAGGCTTAAAGACTAAAATGACTGAGTGAGTTGTGGGTCTTTTAATTCTTTGAATTCCTCAATTGTTAATAAAGCAAATGTTCACCGTAAGAAATAGTCTGCAAAAGCGATTCTTCACTGGAATCAACTTGGTTGGTTTGATTCCCGAGTGGGAATGGGGGATTGAACCATCAACTCGGGAATCGAGCCCGGTCGGCTCCCGAGTTTTCTACAAGTGAACGCATTTGCTCTTTTCTAGGAACTGGCCTTGAATCGGACCGGACCGGATTCTCCCAATAGAAGGTGATGGAGGCCACACGTGCTGAAAGCAAATTTACACAGCAAAGGTCGACCATGTAAGCTCCCGATTTCAATGACCAAATAGGACAAAAACGAGGAAACAAAATGAGATCTTTTGAGGCCCAAAATCATTCTGCTCCATGCATGATCTGTGAAGTTGGGTGAGTTCCGATGGGCTCTTTTTGGGCTGATAAGGCACTGATTGGTTTAGTTGCAGCTCACGGTTCATAGATACGATCCCAAAAGGCCCATTTTGTTAATGGGATATCGCTTATCGACCAATAATACGACGTTTGCCAAGAAAATTGTTGAAGCCCATATTAAATCAGGCCCCGTGATCAGTGTCACTTGTCACTAACTACAGCAGGATGATGATGGCTCTTTGAGCTTCGACTCTGATTTCGATTCGATTTTGATGAAATCCAAATTGCCCGTGTACATACGAGTTCCGCAAAATTAGGGTGACGGGATGGCAAGCATAATGTACAGAACGCTCCCATCACATGACGTGCTAGTGTATTGCCACTCGTCCAGTCAATTGTCGCCGCTCCATAACACATGTTTGAAAATCGCAGTCGACGAGACCAATTTAGCATATGAGATTATAAGATTTAGTGCGTAATTATTACGCAACATCATTAGATTCCCTTCCTCTGCACATTGAATAAAATCGAATTTGCAATTACTAGCAAAGCGTTGCTTAGACTCTTTATATTTTGCGAGTTTTATTCGTAATTTTATTTAAATTAGATTTTGTCTCTCCTTTGGTGGCGGCAACGTCACGAAGTCTCTCCGTCTCGAGTTTTGGTACTCGTTTTGGCATTGCATGTGCTCGCATGGGTTGAAATCGATTTTTTAATTTGACCATCCACTTTAATGATTTTTTACAAAAAGGTCCTCGAATTATTTAATTAGTAGGATGGTGCGAGCCCATCTGGAGTCTTGCCAGTGTGATCCATGTTGAACGTGCATATTATTGAAGCTTTTTGTCTTGGCATTATTCGAAAAGGGAGAAAAAAAAACATGTCCTAATTCTTGAAATGAGCTTCTCTGTCTTCTTGTTGGGAAGAAAGTCGAGCCAATACTACCAAAGATCCAAAATTGGTTCGCTTGTGTTACATCTACCTCGAATTAATACTCCCACGACAAATCTATCATCGGCTAGATTGTTGAGGTGGAACCGCACATGGCAATACAACTCGAATGATGAGTTTGCGACGAGCATCCGACATGGAAAATCAACCTACTTGGGTCTCCTAATTGATGTCGATGCGGGAAGCCATATATGAAGTAAACAAAGTGAGATTTTGGAAATCTGCTAATTTTCCCCTAAAAACTCCCTCACGTTTTGAAAGTCCTACCAAAATCCCTAATTTTGACTCAAGATTGCGGTAGATTTGTTATAGGAGTACAGATTTGAGATTTTTTTTTACATGAAAATTAATTTGGAGCAAAGATGACACGAATGTATCAGCTCGGGGTTTTTTTTGAAACGATGGAGTTAGGAATTCAAATTTATTCAAATTATGATGGAAACCTCTTTTCTCATTTTTGAAATGTAGGACATGTTTTTTTTTTTTTTTTGGAAGATGATAACATCGTATGAGCTGCATTGCATTGCACGACAAATTCCAAGTATTTACAGCTGAAATCGATATGACAACATGAAGTCTCAATTATTGTCAGATGAGTGGAATGACACAAATGCAAACAATCAATGGCAATTCATCCACAAGCTTTAATTCGATCGTCGACTCCGGATGATGATAAACTCAATTCAATTCCAATTAATTGAAGCCCAACCATATTACACACGTTTTCAATTTATAGGGAAAAAAAAGACAACGATCTCATTTATTTCGTTCATCATAATTGGTTCCGCAATAATATTTTGATCTCATCCCTTATCAATTACATTGTTAAAAAAATCAAGGATTTCGGAAAATTTATCAAAAAAGGTCATACACCTACTCTGGGACGACCAAATTCAATTCAAAAATTTCATTTTTGCTAATTTAATTATAAATTTTTTAAAGATTTGCCAACGTAGTCTTCATCCCAGCCAATTTTGGGTCAGGATTTCTCGAGAGCTCCTCATTTTCTTTTTTGGGTTAATATTACGAAAAATCCCAAATTAGTATGCTTGTGACAAATCTGCCAAAACCTAATTTTTTTTACCATAAAAAACCCCAAATTGGTACACCTGTGACAAATCTATCATCCTCTAATTTTTGTTAAATTTTACCGTCAAATTACTAAGTTGGATGACACGTGGCAGTTAATAGATGTACTAGTTTTGGGGTTTTTATCCTTTATTTATCACAAGTATCTTTGGTTCGTGATTTTTACGTGGTATTAATCCAATTTAACGGAAACTAATATAGAATAAATTTATCACAAGTGTACTAATTTGGATTTTTTAATGTAAACTTGTCATAAATGTACCGGTTTAGAGTTTTAAGTGGTATTAACATTCTCTTTTTTCCCCCTTTTTCTTCTTATAATATAAGCGGGCCCCACAAATCGGAAGTATTAAATTAACCCTCCAAAAATGGGCATGTCCAATTTTTTTTTTAACTACTCAATTATTTATTCCATACCACCATGTGCAAAAAAAAAAAAAAAAAACGAGGAAAGAAATTCAAAATCTGAGCGAGCAGGATCCGAATTTTCACTTTGATTTGACAATCGAAACTTTTTCTTTTACTCAACTAGCCCTGCACGAACCAAAAAAAAAAAAAATGGTCTTGCACGAAAGATTCGAAAAAGATTCCACATTTATTTGCAAACATATAAAAGTCCAACTGCTGCACATTTGCAGAGGACTGCTGCAGAAAGGAAGAAGCAGAAGAAAACTAATTAAGACTGACTGATCTGATTATCATAAGATTAAGGCCCTAATCAGGTCTGGTTTGGCCGTATCCTTTCTAAGATTGCTGCACAGATATGCATCCCTCACTCTCTCTCTCTCTCTAGATTAGTCTCGTGATCGCCATTGCTGGCCACCGAAGGACGGCATAATGGTACGTGGCGTTTCCTCATTGGACACGTGGAATTACCCGATATTTTCTCGCTCCGTCTCTCTCTCTCTCTCTCTCTCTAGAGTCACAAGGCGAGCCTCTCCAAAACCAAAAGCCCGAGATCCCACGTGGCCAAAAAAATTAATCCAATTTTTTTTTTTATTAAAAAAATTCACCCGTCCTATATTCTCCAATCCGATCCTGAGCAGTTAATATAAATTAAAAATCAAAGCTAAAATTAAAATTGTTTTCCGAAATGATGCACGCCCTTGTCTACAAATTGAATAATACCGCCACCGCTCTCCTCCAACCGACCGTTTTTCTCCCCCCCCGCCCCGCCCCCTCCCCCCTCTGTCTCGCCCATTTTCAATTTTTTGACCCACAATTCATAAAAAAACAAAAAGACAAATAATTCGTTTTTTGGTCGTAAACAAAACAAAATACAAAAAAAAAAAATAAAAATAAAACTAAAAACCGATCTGCAAATAGCCCCCCAACTTACCGTAATCCACGTCAAACTGACAAACCTCTGCATCGTCTTCGTCGTCACCTTCACTTCACTCCCCCCCCCCCCCCTCCCTCCGTTTCCACTTTCCACCCCCCGCGCATTGCCGATGGCCGCCGGACCGCCGCCCTCCGCCGCCCCACTCCTCCTCCTCCTCGCCGCCCTCCTCCTCGCCCGCCCTCCCCCGTCCCTCCAGCAGGCGATCAGCGCCGACGACCTCGCCGCCCTCGTCGCCGTCAAGGGCAGCCTCACCGACCTCCCCGGCGCCTCCTTCTTCTCCACCTGGGACTTCGCCGCCCCCGACCCCTGCTCCTCCTTCGCCGGCCTCACCTGCTCCCCCTCCGGCCGCGTCGCCGTCCTCTCCCTCGGCGCCGGCGGCCTCTCCGGCTCCCCGGGGCTCGCCGGCTCCCTCTCCCCGTCCCTCGCCCGCCTCACCGGGCTCACCCAGCTGATCCTCTCCCCGGGCATCGTCACCGGCCCGATCCCGCCGGAGCTCGGCCTCCTCCCGGAGCTCCGTGTCCTCTCCCTCACCAACAACCGCCTCACCGGCCCGATCCCGGCATCCCTCGCCTCGCTCCGGGGCCTCCACACCCTCGACCTGAGCTACAACCAGCTCGCCGGGCCGATCCCGCCGCGCCTCCCGGCGCTGCCGGGGCTCAAGGTCCTGATCCTGGCGTCGAACCTGCTCTTCGGCCGGGTGCCGCCCGTCTCGGCGGCGCTCCTCCACCTGGACCTGAGGAAGAACCTCCTCTTCGGCCAGGTGCCGCCGCTGCCGCCGACGCTCCGGTACCTGTCGCTCAGCGGCAACGCCATGTGGGGCCCGCTCAGCGGCCTCGCATCGCTCTCGGAGTTAGTGTACCTCGACCTCAGCATGAACCGTTTCGGTGGGCCCATCCCGCCATCCCTCTTCTCCACCCCGTCCCTCCAATCAATGCTCCTGCAACGGAACAATCTCTCCGGTGGGGTCCCCGCCGCCGGAGCCGCCTCCGACCCGCCATCCTACGGCCCCGGATCCGTCGTGGACCTGAGCCACAACGCCCTGGCGGGGGAGCTGTCGACGGCGCTCGTCGGGGTGGAGACCCTGTACCTGAACAACAACCGCCTGACGGGGAGCGTCCCGAAGGAGTACGTCAAGAGCGTGCTCCAGGGCCGCACCCGGACGCTGTACCTGCAGCACAACTACATCTCCGGGTTCCCGTGGGACCGCGGGATGGCGGTGCCGGACGCCGCGGAGGTCTGCATGTCGTACAACTGCATGGTGCCGCCCGTGGGGCTCGAGGGCTGCCCGGCCAGCGCCGGGACGCAGCCGTCCCGGCCCGCCTCGCAGTGCTCGGCGTTCCGCGGCGGGGAAACCCCTCGAGATTGATTGATGGCATGGTCGGCGGGGACGCGAGACATTATTTCAAGATGTTATACGAGGTTTCCAATACAATTTTAACTTGTAGATTTGGGGGGAATACTTTAGTTAACTCAAATTCTATTTTTTTTTTGGGGCCATTTCCTTCCTTTTTTTTTATTTTTTGCTTTAATTTTGATCAAAGAGGTTGTAACTTGCTTTGATTTTTTCTTTCTACTAATTTTGTTAGCGTATGTTAATAGACAAAAAGGGCAGTGACGGGGTGTGATGGATTTGATACAGCATCAATGAAATGAAAAAAGGGGGGGTGGTGAAGTGACATTTGCATGAGCTATGGTCTTTTCTCGTCCTTTGTCCGCTTCTTCCTCCGTTTTGTCTTCCACGCTGTCTTGCTGATCAAATATCGCTGTTGGAAGCCATAGCTGTCGATTGTTTCCTCTCAATGTTGAACAGTGGGGAGTTAACTACTAATCCCAGAGAATGTAAACCCCGAATACGAGAAACACGGGAATGGAATGAAAGGGTCGGCGGAGACGGATCCGCTCCGGGGATGGAGGCAAGATGATAACTATTGAATTTCGAGATTGCGATGGTCAAGAGATGAATTAGGATATACCGAGTAAGCCACACTAAAAGCACGATAACGGGGTCTTTGAAAGATGCCGATGGGCATGCGCGGATTGCGCCATTCTTTTGTTGATTCTCTTACCTTGGACGAGGCCATGCGAAGAGGAGTAAATGAAGCATACGTGAAAACTGTGAACCAGAAAAGAGGAAAGGTGCCTTTCCCATTATTAGGCTTAGTAAATAAGGAAAGGCCCGAATGCATGATTGTTGAAAAAAACAAAGCCAAAAATAATTACTTCCTCCCCCAAAAAAAAGGGGGGGGCAAAGGCAAAAAAGGTCACGCATGAACCAGTTACGGCGGCCTGCGAGTCACGCGACCAAACAAAGTGTGGCCCGAAGGGTGAAGAGAAAGAGAGAGAGATCGAGTGCTGCTCATTTCGTCCCTACGCGCGTGCTCTCTCTCTCTCTCTGTCCTTTCTTTTGTATTCACGAGTGGAGTGACTGAGCAGAGCTGTTTATATGGAAGGACCGTATGTCCCTACCAAGTATTCTAGATGTTTTGTCCTCCGCCTCGGCCCTGTTGATGGCCATCTTTATGAATTCCGTAACGTCTCTTTTTTGGAACGTCACAATCGACCCGGTTTCCCAGCTAAGCCAATTCCGACCCCGTCCCTGGCTCCACTTAAATGCCCATCGGAACAATGACCGCGCTCTTTCCCGAGCTTCGAACTGGTGACTTCACATTACCAGCTACTTCTGAAGTTGATCTTCGGGAGTGTTCTATAAGGAGGAGGAGGATGAGGAGAAAGTTTCAGATAATGTACGGTCGACGGTTACACCGGCATTCACCGCCACTAATGAGACATAAAAACCTGTTCGGAGAATGAAAGCCATCAAAGCAAAAGCAACGGGCTTGATTGACAGATTTTAAGGGAAAAATTATTGTTAAAATAATCTATTCGGCAATGCACGACGAGCGACAATGACGACGAGGAGGAGGAGGAGGAGCTTGAGCTCTGGAAGCAATCCCCTTGACAACATGCGGCAATGTCAGCATCTGTCAAAAAGGATGCATCCCTCTCTCTATAAGGTTACAGGGTCTTAGAAATCATGATACAAGTATTGAGACTACAACTCTGTCAGTTCCTCTTGTTTTCATACAAAACCCTGGATCTGAATCCTGCTCAACTGATTTCCAAGGACATTCTAGAATCACGAGCTTGGCGTAACGGTGGCTCTCTTGCAGAAAGACCGGCTTGCTTTCTGAGGTCTACCTCCCCCACGCCATAATTGCATTGGGAAGACAGGGAAATCTTAAAGCTACCTTCAAACTTTGTCGCTCTCAAAAGTTTGCAAACTCTTCCAGCCATCAGACATATAACAGTACATGGATGTCTGAACAAAGTTGTCGCCTCATCACTTTAAGAACTTATCTAATTATCATTCCCGGTTTTCCCAGTCAGTACCCGCTTGGTTATCCTTTGAGACAGATATAGCAGAACCTGACCTGGAAACCAAACACATTGCATGAGAAGCACCAATTGCAACAGATAACACGTTACAGGGCTCCAGTCCATCATCTTCGCTCAAGAACTTTACTTCAATAGGAGTAGGATGCACCTCCGGCAACCCAGGAACTCCAAGTTGAGAATCTTTACAATTTCCCCACATGTATAATTTCCCTCTATCTGTTGAAGACAAAAGAGAAAGTATTTACTTACTCTTTCTATATTTACTTACTCTTTCTACCATCAAGGACTTGAAAAAAAAAATGTACTAAGCTAACTCCTTTAAAACAAATTGAGAGATTCAAGGCCCGAAGCACCAATTTATAAGCATGCCCAAGTGCACAAGAACTACCGCAACTACAACCCTTGAGAGGACCCCAACATCACAGAGTGGATATTTCAACAAAAAATACACTTTAAGGAGTTGACTTGAGACACTATCACTGCAAAATTAAAAGTCTTGCTTACAAATACTCCAGAAGGGATATTTGCGATTTGATAAACCAAGATGCTGCTTCCCATAAAGAGCAACGATCGTAAGTAACATATGCAGTTAACAGATAAATTCACAAGACTTTATGCATTTCTCACTTCTTACCAGTTATAGCTGCTGAAGTTGAACCTCCACAAGCAATAAAGATGACGTGCTCATTAGCTAATGCCTCGACCACTGTAGGAACTTTCTCGTTCTGGATAGAAGAATGGCCCAACTGACCATGTCCACCATGACCCCAGGAGAACACCTTTCCATCATCTTATACAATGTAACATAAACATCCATCAGAATCAGAGAAAAAGAGGCATAGACTTATTTCCTTAAAGAAATTTTCTAACTGTTTACCAGTTAAAGCAAGAGAATGATATCCACCACTGGCTATCTGGATGATGCGAACATGTTCAAGGCTTGGGATGGGTTTTGGTTCCCAGCCACCAGCTTTGTTACCTCTTCCAAGTTCATAATTTGAGTCAGCTAAAGAGCACAAAGAACGCTCCATCAGTATGACAAAGAAGGACAAGGTCAAATATCTCATAACAATGCGCTTAAAAGCATGTGTACAAGGTTCGATTTTTTCTCTTCCTTTTTTTGAAAGAAGGAAGAAGATAAAAAACAATCAATGAAAAATCATTTGCAAAAAAGAATCAGAAATTATGATAAGCATGGCAGAAACTCATTTATCCATGTTGAGATAGCATTTCCCCTGTAAAATTGAACTTCTTACAAGAAAAATTTGAGAATCCATCTACTTATTGTGATGGAAAATGAGCAGAACATTTTGGGATGCAAGTTACCTTGCTGAAACTATTAGAATGGCCACTTATCTTACAAAATTTAGTCCCTTCAATTATTTTAGAAACTTGTCTCTTCTGTTGCAAAATCCCCCAAATAAATAACCATAAAGGCCCAGCCAGTATGACAGTGACTCGAACACACTGTTAATGTATATGGTGAGTTCCACTACCACCATACCACCAAAGAAACAAAAAAATCCCTCTACCATGAACTGCCGCAATGACAGTCTTAGCTAAATAAGTGTAAGGACTACAATCACTTGACCATGACTTGTCAACTTATAACTGACGGCTCTGGCCTTGCATCATTCTTCTCTCTTAGTCCTTGTTAGCTACATTAATTTAAAGTTCTCACTTGTTAAATATGTCTATTTTTTCATTCTTATGTCTTGCTTCCCTTTCTCAAATTTTTGCAAGAAATGAAATGAGTAGACCCTTCTCATCAGGTGAGGGACCCTTCAACCCTCAATGATAACTATCCATAAGAGTTCAACAAAATACTGGTGATTTTTGCAATTTCAAAGTGGTTGAGCATCTATCTAGAGATGCACTACAATGTAGTTTCTCACTAGGTTATCTTTCTTACATTCTTAATGCATAATAATAGATTATTTTATTAGGAGAAAGAGCTAGTTACTGAGGGTCCAGAATATTGTTAAATCATACCCTCAAACACTTGCAATCTTAAAGACTAATTAAAATATTGCACACTGACCAATTCTCTAAATGAATACCACTTCACATAATGTGTCCCATAAACCGGTGTAAATAGAAAAGAAAAATGAAAGATCATTTTCTCTGCATGTCCACTTTTCACATCTATAAAAACGTTAATGCAGAATACCAAGAAAGAGGCACAAGCTTGCACCAAGATTCGCCATGTGCCAATTTGTGGTTGGCCTATGCGGTCTTACTTATTTTTTATATATACAGAGTTTGTAAACAAATAAAAGAAAAAAGAGATATCCCAGATGGCGCTGATGCCCATATCATATCCTGGAGGAGCTGAGCTTCAGTGCCTCCAGTTTTTACTCCGTTGGAGACAAACTGAGAAAGTTTTTCCCCATGCGCCCCAACTTTTTGTGCGTGATGTGCTTTAAACCACCCAAACAATCATCAGTTGTTCGCAATTTTGACAACCTTGCTTTGATCTCCATTCAAGCATATAGCAAAAACATAACAACAAACTCATCAAACACTTCACTAATTGTAACAGCCAAAGCAACTAATGCAAAACCAAATAACTAAGAAAAATACAAACAAAAATATAAACTTCCAAACCTCCCCAGTTCCAAACTTGACCATCCTTAGTTAGTGCCATGGTGAAAAAACCACCACAAGAAACAGATGACACGGGTACAGGTAGCGCCTTTACTTCGCAAGGAACACTGAGGCCACCTGCCTGATCTGGTCCCCGACCAGGACCAAGCCCTAATCTACCATCTCCTTCTTCTCGACCCCAGGTATACAGCTCACCTACATATAGTGAAGAGCAATGACATCGGATGAGTTATAACTTCAGAACCAGACATATACGAAACGAAACAAGGTAATCTCTAGATTCCCTATTAATCCAATCCAAGAGCCTGATTTTGACTACTAACTTCTGGCTTACAGTCACATATTCACCTATCTCCCTCCCCTCCCCAGGTGCATTATTCACTCACAGCGTACTTTGCATTACCATAATTACAACCAGATAAGATCCGGGCAGCAACATGACACAGGGAGCATCACCAGCACTACTGATCAAAGAAATGATTTGGAAGCCAACAAATGCGTCATGATTTTAAATGATTTCTTAGTTCACACAGCGAATTGAGTAATGATGAATTTTTACAATGTGTGACGCCCTCAGGGGTGAAAAGGCACCAATTTTCCAATTAAGCACGCTGTCTCACGATTCAACACCAGCAGCCAAGTCATACAACAATAAAGCAATACATTTTAGACGGCTACAAATTCCAGAACTAACCAGAAATACTCAAAACATTAGAAACTGGTAAGCATCTCCCTGCCTCAAACCTCAAACGCACATATACAAATCCAAAGCACGAGAGCACGGAAGTTAAAAACTCTAGTTTGCTTACCTGCTTCCGTGATTGCAGCAGTATGAGTGCCACTGGTCGCAATATGGCAAATCCTCCCATTCCACGACCCCTCCACCAATCTCGGCAAGAGCTCTCTATGATACACAGAATGCCCAAGCGCTCCGAAACCACCATAACCCCTGCACACTTCACATCAGAATGCCGAGGACGCTCAAGTCCATCAGAACCGACATTCCATTCAAATTAACAACAACAGCAACAACAAGAGCGACAAAGATTTCACTCCTGATCACTTCAAGAGAGACGCGACGCACCAAGTGAAAACCCGACCAAGCGAATCCAGCGCGACTGAGTGAAGACCACCGAGAGCAATGCACCGAACACCGTCCAGGTTAGGATTCAAAACCGGCACGAAGGCCGGGTCCTCGTGACCAAGGCCTAGGCGCCCGCCGTCGCCCTTTCCCCATATCCACAGCTTACCATCCACAACCGCCGAAGAATGAAACAGCCCGCACGATATGCCGACCTCAACGGCGGCATCGGAGGCCGGCGATGAGTCGGCGCGGCCGAAGCCATGGAGTCTGCCGGGGACAGGAGCGAGGGCGAAGGAGGGAGGGAGGGGGAGGGCGGCGACGGGAGCTGGATACATCCGGACCTCCTCGATGCCGCCGCCGAGCTGGCCGGAAGCGCCGCGGCCCCATGAGTAGAGCTGGGCGGCGGGGGCGACGTCGCCGTCGGCGGCGGCGGTGTCGAGGCGGCGGAGCTTGGCGGCGGCGGCGGAGGAGGAGGAGGAGGAGGAGGAGAAGGGGCGAGCGAGGGAGGCGAGGCGTTGCCTGACGAGCGAAGACATGGACGGGGGTGGTGGGTCTAGAGTCACAGTCGGTGAGTGAATGGAGTTTTTCTGTTGAGGGGTTTTGCGAGGTTTTTAACCAGGAGCCCGCTTCTCCACCGTTGGATCAATCTGGGGATGTGATCCAAGCGGTTCATTCAAAGTGCTATTTTCTTTTCTTGTTAGTGATAAACAAAAATGACAAGCGAGTCAGATAAAATTTTGCTAATTTCACGCGAGAGATGATAACTTCGACAAAAATGAGGAATTCGACCAAAAAAAAAAAAAAAAAATTGAGTGAATTATTAATATAATTGATGATATTAAAACGATTTTAATATTAGATTTTGAAAAATGGCCCAAATAAGAGTAAGTAATCTAACAATAATTTGTACTTGTCGTTAGTACCGACAAAATGATTGTTGGCAAACCCTATTTGATTCAACAGCTGTGGTAAAAGCAATTGAATGACCACTTATTTTTTGTGTAACTAAGTACTAATAGGATCAAAATGAACGTAATTATAGGTAAATTAGATTATTCGGAAGCTCCAAAAAGCAAACGATTAATCATTTGACCTAAAAGGAGCCAAACGTTCTTAGAATGGGAAGTTCTTTCTTTAGAATGAACTTACGGTCCTCAACTTGAGCTCTAAATTTTCCTAAGTACAAATAGAATCAAATTGAATACAACTATAAGTAACTTAGATGATTTGGAAGCCCCGAAAATCACGTGATCAAGCATTTGACCCAAATGAGCCAAACTCTCTGAGAACAGGAAGTTCTTCCTTCCTAATGAAGTCATGGCCCTCTTAACCTGTGCTCTAAACTTTCCCAAGTACTAATAGAATCAAAATGAGCACAAAGTAAATTAAATGATTTGAAAGTTCCAAAAATCACAAGATCAAGTATTTGAACCAAAAGAAGCCAAACTTTTTAAAATGGAAAATTCTTCCATTAGAATGAATTATGGCCCTTGTGCTCTATAATTTGCCGAGCCCTAATAGAATCAAAATGAACAGTAAACTAGATGATTGGAAAACTCAAAAAACCACTACTCAAACATTTAACCCAAAAAGGGCCAAACTTTCTTAGAAACGGTGAACTCTGATTAAACAGGGAAGTATGGATTTGCAATAAAGCAATCTCTCAAGTTCTATTGCTTTGACAAAAATAAAAAAGTTTCACTGCAATGTCCTTGGCCAAAGGGGGAAGAAGAAAAGCAGTTACTTCAGAGAATTACTCCATGAAGCGACCAAACGCTTAACTGAAATTTGGAAATGAGAGAACTAGAGATGCCATAAGACCATCCACCATCACCAAGAGCCTGTTGAAATATCTCAAGTGCTTTTATTGAGCAATTATCGTTTGCCGCCGATACACAAGAGTACACAACAACATGATTTACAAGAGATGTGCTGATATCTCCTACCTCTAGCCATTAAACAAATTCTGGGGTGCACCTACCAACTCAGTCATCAAGCAAAACAAACCTGACATGGAAGAAGAAACGGTGAAACTACACACTGCAAAATAACGCGCATCAAGCTTTGCCAAGAATTACTGGAGCCATTCTTTCGGATTAATGCAAGCGTCTAGTAGCTTCCACTCCTCACTTCCTTCCTCTGGTTTCTGCACAGAAACAAGTAGATAATCCAGATTTGAGTTAATGGGCTTCAGAAAGTTTTTTCTGGATCCAATATTATATGTGCACAGACCAATTAAAAAACCTTACATGGTCATATTCCCACCGAGCAGTTAAAGGAAGAGAAACAAGGATACTCTCAATTCGCCCTCCCGTCTTCAGTCCAAATGTTGTGCCCCGATCATAAACCTACATTTTTGGAAAGGAAAATATTTATGAGGCTTAGAGGGGAAAAACTGAAAACTTATTAAATTTTATCAGCTTTGCTCCTCGTTTGTGTCCTCCTTTGTTTCATACCAAGTTGAATTCTACATAGCGTCCTCTACGCAGTTGTTGCCATGCCTTGTGTTTCTCTGTGAATGGCGTATCTTTCCTCTTTTCAATGATCGGTATATAAGCAGGGATCACACTATTGGCACATTCTGAAAACAGGCAAAAAATGTTACTTTCTGTCTGATAGAAACACTAAGAAAAATTCCACGGTGAAATCACGTGAGGAAGCTTCCTTCCCACATTTATGTGCATTACCAGTTGCAAAAGCAAGAAGCATCTCCTGATCGTAGTCATTGAGATCATCAAAAAAGATTCCTCCAAGTCCTCTCCTTTCACCTCGGTGCTGCAAATCAACAAATTTTGATTGAGATGGAGAAAAATTAAGATCACATACTCAACTACTTGTACTGACTTTTGATAATTGATCACCATGATATAGGTACCCTGAGGACAATCATGAAATATGAATATTCCAACAGAGGTAATGGTATCTAGCATAAGAAACCTTTCAACCCAGCCCTGGTCAAAGTGCATAACATGAAAAATGGAACATTTTGTGCAGCATCAAACAGCCAAACCTATTTAATCAACTCCCCTTAATGCAGGAATTCACTGAAGATCCCAGTAAGGGAATGAATCCCCACTAGATCAATTGAGAAGGATAGACTTATATATAATACAGCCGAAGATCAACGCACAATTAGGTGCCGAATGTCAGAGAAGGCACAGATTCAATAATGAGAAGCTTTGAGGAAAGTGTACCTTGATGTAAAAATAATCGTCACACCATTTCTTGAATCGAGGATAGAAGGACGGATCAAATTTGTCACAAGCATTCTTTTGAACCTACAAAGAAAAATAAACAAAGTCCTTACAGGAACCTTATAATTGAAAAATTAAGCAGGAGTGAGTTTAATATCAAGCAGGAGTATCTACTATTTGCAATTAAAGTTCTACGAACGACTTATTAGCAACTATAAGCACACCTGTTTCATTAACACGACACATCAAGGTGACTACATCTCTTGTGCAAGTGAAAACTTTAAGTCAGCACATAAATGGTAAGTGTAAGTCACAGTAGGATTGCGATGGGGCAAAAACTTAAAGGCGATTCAGTGAGGGGAAGACGTATGTAGAAAAAAACTCTGGCTATGCAGAGTGACCGAGCCACCTAAATCTGGTCGAGGGGAGAAGTCAACACAGTGGACAGTTTTTGCAGTTAAGAGTTCTAGAAAATGCACTTCTTTTTTTCATGCCTATGTCAAACCCAGTTGGAGTATACGAACAAAGCAGTTACAACTAGTCGCTAGACCTGGGCTTTCGTAAGACATAATCAGCCACTAGATCGCAAGCTATGCATATTATTTGGATTGGACAAATTGGCCAAGTTAAAAGGACAATCTACCGAATGAAAGTGCTTGACATCCTCCTCAAAGATGTACGCAGGAGTAAAATCAGTTCCACCACCAAACCACCATTGCCTCGGAGCTCCAGGTGCATCTACAAAATTTTACAATCATTAGCCAGTAGTTACTAGATTACAACTGCTAAAGCAAAGAATGCACATTATAAGACTAGCAAGTAAGAATTAGAATGTGATGAGACAAGCAATACACAAAGGAAACACTATAAATAAGGGTGATGAAGCTATCCTTTTCTTCCTTGTGTCACAAATTTTCATGGGAAGATATCACTAAAGAACATGTCTCGTGCTTATTAAAGAAAACCAATGATATCCATGCGTGTATAACTACAGTTCAGATGATAACTTGTAAAACAGAAGCTTCCCAAAAAATGTAATTGGATTACTCAATCCCCATAGTGGATGATGTCAATCAAATACCTCAGCTAAGCAAAACATGATCAATGATTGAACAGATTAATGCTCACATTTGAAGTCTTCAAACATTGCGCTTGGCAGAAGGCAGTTCAACGAGGGAAATAATATTACAACAGAGACAGGCGATGGCATAGCAGCATCCAACTCCGCAGCATGTAGCAGTCATAACAATAGCTGGAACTACAATCTAAAAGAATATAAAGCAGAGATACTCTAGTTGCAGCTCTTTCGTGCATGACCACATCAAGCTAATAATGCTTCTACTCCAGTCAAATGGTTTGGTCATTTAAAATGGGAACCTTCATATGTCATGGTACCCAGATGTTGCCTTTAGGAGTGGCTCTTGTGGGGGCATAAGACTGGAGAGAGGATCTCATTGTATACCTCATTGAGGTTATGATACTAGATAGAGCATACATACAGTCCAATCCCCCCAATATGGACATTTCTCTATCTATCCGGACAGTGATCCGACAAGCATAGTAGTTCTTAAAGAACACTTCTTTTTCCCAAGGGCCTTTGTAATTTTCCAGCATGAATCTCAATTAAAGAGTTCACAAGAGGCGAATATGTCAAGTAAGCAGTTCTATGAAGTAAGTCATTGCGGCCAGATCATGAAGGTGGAATGTACTTCCTTACCGAATATGCCAACAGGCCAAATCCACCGAAAGCTAAAAACTGCTTTCAGTTCTTAAACCGTGATAAATGGCGTGGAATGTGGAACTGCAGACCATCGAACAGTGAAAATATAGTATAATTATATATGCCGATGTCACATGTAAATCCCCTTCTGAAAATGAAATCAAACGGGATGCTGGAACAATAATAGAAAAAGAGGACACTAAAAACCTAAAAAAAGGTCAGTACCTTTAGGAGCATCAGTCTCAAAATATCTATAGTTGAAGTGCAGCGTTGGAGCAAAAGGATTCTTCGGATGTAAGACCTGATAAGGCAAAAGAAAGAAAAAACCAGCGAGCAAGTTATGGAGGATATAGACAAGGAAAAACTTCAGTAGTTCTTTCACAACTCGAACAGTTTGATGATTGAACAACCTCATTCGGATAACCTTAAACCATTGAAACCGGGTTTTTCGGCGATACAAAGTCATTCTTGCAAGTTGTTTCGGAAAGCTACATTTCTGTAGCGAGCTAAAAAAGAAAAGAGGCTTTTCGCTGGTCGCAAAATCCATTTTGTCTGCCATCGTCCTAAACTCAAACTCGAGCAATTATATTCCACTAGGCTCGTCTAACACAGCAGAATGCCTCTATCAGTTTGAACCGCTATAAGGAAACAACTGACTTGAGAGTCTGAGACACCCATACTTGTCCCACATTTCACCACCACAAGTCCCTCTCATCATCAAAAACCGAAACTTAACATTATCAAAATTGGGGGAAAGAAAGAACCATAAGCATATAACCACAACCGAAGAATCCCCATTTCTCACAATCTTCATCAGAGCAAGCCGAACCAATCGCAATCAAATCACGAAATTCACTCACCGAGCTGATGCCGGCGGCGAAAAAGGGAATGGGACCGGGCTTCTGTTCGGAAGCAGCGCCTTTTGCAGCCCTGTAAGCCTCGGGCGGCATCACCCCGTACACCACCGACACGTTCACCCCCGCCTTCTCCCAGACGGCGCCGTCCTGCAGCACCCTGCTGATCCCGCCCCCGCCTCCGGGCCTCGACCACACGTCCTCCACGAACTTCCCGCCCCCGTCCGCCGCCTCGATCGCCTCGCACACCCGGTCCTGGGCCTCCCTTATCATCCTCTCGAACCTCGCCCGCACCGAGGACCCCGGCGGCGACGAGGCCGCGCTGCCGTTCCCGCCCCCGCCCCCGCCGTCCGCCTCGCGGAGGAACGTGTCGGGCCGCTCCGTCTCGGGGGTCTCCTTCTCGATGGACACGGCGCGGCGGGCCGGGGGATCGCGGGAGACGATGCCGGGTCGCCCGAGAGGCCTAATGGGTATCGCGGGTTTCGCCCCGAAACCGAAAGCGAGCGAAGCAGGGGACGCTCTGCCTCTGCCGGACGCGGAAGAAGAAGAAGAAGAAGAAGGAGAAGAAGAAGAAGACGGGAAGTGGGAGGCGACGGAGGAGAGGGAGAGGGTGGCCAGCGGCGGCATCTTCGGCTTGTTGCTAGCTTCGCTGCGCGTCTTCTTGAGAGCGGAAATGGCGATGCTTTGCTTTGCTGCTTTATAGTGATGGTGGTGGAGGTTTCATGGAGGTCGTGCTAGAGAGAAGAGAGGAGATAAGGTGTGAAGAAAGGAGCCCACTGGGTTGCGAAATACCGTTGGGAGATTTTGGGGGAGCAGATTTGATTGCAAATGGAGCAGGTGGAGGCGTTGGAAAGTTTGACCGTTGACTTTCTTTGGGGGTGGGTTGGCTTTCCCGTTCTTTGCCTTACCATCAAAGCCCACTGAATTATGGGATTGAGTAAGGCTTTGAAATGGATTATTAAAAAACAGAAAGAGGCAAAAGGGGCGCTCAATCGATGTTTAGATAATTCCACGTGCTGGTGACTCTTACTTTCTAAGATCCAAGTAAGAAATGCTCGGAGGGGAAGAGGGGGTTGGGGATTTAAATCTATTATGCGGAGGTCAATTCAATCGCAAAATCTTTCAATGTGTCGATTTAGTCCTAAACCTTTTGACGATTTGGCAATTTAGTCATGGACTTTTCGATTGTGCCAATTCAGTCCTAAATATTTTGATAATTTTTCAATTTAGTCTTGAACCTTTTGCGACTTGCTAATTTAGTCCTTCCAACTAAATATCCAAATGATAGGTTTAGGACTGAATTGGCAAATCTTTAAAATGTTTATGACTAATTGGGTACAATTGAAAGGTTTTGGATTGAATTGGCATCCGTATAATAGGTTTATGACTTTTTGGACAATTGTACCAAAATCGGCTACTATTAGTATCAAAACACTTAGCTGCTCGTTAAAGTCCAATTCATTTCATTACCCACGACATCTAAACATTGGCTGATTCCAAGTTCTAGATGAAAGTGAGATGGAAGATGTGAAGTAAAAGATAACAAAAACCTCACCAAAACTCGTGACTTTAGGCCCCGTTCTCAAGGCTTGACCCATGAACCTCACGGATCATGTAAAGCAGTAAAACTTGAAATGACGACAGCTTGATGATAGGTTTTTTGACTTATGGAGTTCAAATCATGTCATCCACGAACTAAAGTCCATTTCATTAAAGCTTAATTTGAGTAGGCCCGAACAAGTATATTTTTCGTGGGCTAGCTTAATAGGAACATTTAGGCTGAATCCCCAGCCCCGCCCAACCACTGATCAGGTCTATTTAGAATTACCCCGAAAGTAACATACAAAAAAAACAACCATCCTTACTAATCGGACTCGACTCAACGTAGGCCGAGTCCTTGGCGTTAAGCCTGGAATGCAGAGGCTTCATTCATTCGTGTTTCCTTATTGGTCCCTAAATGAAGGACAAGGTGGTGTATGCCACTGTAGATTGAGCAATTGATTTAGATATAAACCCAGAGTACTTGCATGTTTTAACAGCGCATTCACACAGAATAGATGCATCAATCTAGCAGGCCAATTTGCAAATTCGACTTTTCAAAAAACGGCATGACCATATCCACGTAAATGGGGCAACAAACACCCTCTGCGACAGACAACAAAATTAATTTAGCTGCAGTTACCGTGAAGGCGTATTATCGTCTAATAAGATGCATCACTTGGATATTACGGATCTTGATTCCAACCGGCACAGACGAAAATTTGAGTAATTATAGGCTTCATTCTAATATATATGACTGTACATGATCCATGAGTCAATGAAATTGCTATAATTAACACATATACAATTGATGCATCTCATAGAAAGCAATTAATGTTGGAGAAACTATAGTTGTGTTATATCGACGCTGTACATGATATTTACAGATGAAAGGTCCACATCCATTGTGGCACAAGCAATCCCTCCCCACTTCTACAGTCTGGATGGTGCATGCCGGGAGAGCTTCTCGCTTCTAGATTTGAGTAGACATAAGGAGAAGTTTGAACAAGGACTCCCTGCTACTGCACCCCCGGTCGATTTTACTGTAGATGCAATCCTAATCATTTGTGTTTTACAGATTACTACAGATTCCAAACTAGTATGATCCTTGACCCACATTGATTCAAATCTCCTTCCTTGACTAAACCGCCATGTGGATGAGCTCATAGATATGATGCTATGTTCTAGCATATTTTGTCCTGTTAGTAAGCAGTTGACTTGCACTTGATATTACATCGATGCAGCACAGACCTGCCACCCCATCCTCGTTCTTTTCCAAGTTCTATTACAGACTGCAAAATCTGTAATAGCTCTTCTGCGTTTTTTCCGGGTGCCAGTTCCAAATCAGTCTGATATAGTGGAAGAGTTGGATTACCACCATGCACCCTCATTCCACTTCGCTTTGCCTGGTGCTGGTTTTGCCTCAAGAAAGCATCTGAACCACTGCCGACAATGTGCAAGATCCCATCATTTGCATCAATGTGGATCACACTGTCAAGAAAGATCTCGGATTCTATGTCCCACTCTGGATCAGCCTCAATGCCTTGAAATTCAGGGTTAGCGTAATCCACTAAGCTAGGGCAGCTAACAAGATGTATCGACCTCTCGGTCACAATAACAAATTTACCAGCTTGCTTAAGAGCTCTGCACATCACTAATGCTTCGTCCTTGAATTTTAAGCCATCACCGGCCTCAGTGAGCACAGATATTCCAATCGCTTCTTCCCAAGAATAGGGTCTTAGGGGAAATTCTCTGCTCAGAGGCCTCGGGAGACGGATCCTTCGACGTGTGCCAGTTTGGTAGTGCTTGCTTCTGTTTCTGATACTCTGAGCCGTTTTCCCGGTTACTTCAAGTATACTAGCTGCCGGTCTTGCCACTAGTCCAGTAAGTCCTAATGCTGCCCCTGCAAAGGATGATAGCAAGCAATATCCGTTAAAAGTAAAGCAACACGGTCCGTGTCAATGCATTTGAACTAGCAATCTATGCTCCTACGTTACCTGATAGGACCCCTGGAAGACCGTGCTTCTCTGCTCCTCGTATAGGGGATTGCAGAAGTCCAGTAAGCCCCTACAGCGATAAAGTTTGGCCAATGGGTGTCAGAAAATGGACAAACAAAATACTACGAAAGAAACAGTTTTCTAGGGGAAAAAACTACATGCAGCAAGACAATTTCCCAATAAGCGATTTGAAGAAATCACTATTTCAATATAATGGACGATACTACTCTGCCAAGACAAGTTCTTAACCTTGTTCTTTTTTGGCTGAAGTTCTATCCAATTTCCCAAGGTAATAACTAGACATTCTGGAGGTTGTAACTCTGTCTATGCAAAAAGTTGCATATGAGACCAGAGAGAATTGAAGCTTGAGGGAGGAATAAGGGTTTTCATTGAGGCTGTTCAGAAAAGGAGGCAGAAACTTCTGGGAAAGATTAATCTGCTAATAATAAAAAACATAATACAAGGGCAGTTTTTGGTACCTTACTCTATCCCACTAGTAGATCCAAATGAATGGAGGATACTGTGAAATGGATTCCAAATCCTATTTGCACAAGTGCCACCCAAATCAAGGGAAATATTTCAAGGAATTGCAACAGTACAGGCCATTTTTCGTAGACCTAATGGTTTAGTAGTTTGATATAGACATTGCAACCAAAATCAAGAATGAGGCAAAGATGCTTTAGTGGACTTGTGGAACAAAGTAGAGAGAGAAATCAACACTGCAAAATGTTACTGCACCAATAGAGATTCAGATGGAAAAACACATTTAAGGTTCTTTAGAAGAAGATGTCCCAACGTCAAAAGAAAACAGAAAATGTCATAAGGGTGCAGTAGCCCTAGGAAGACACCCAAAATCTTCAGATTAAAAAAAGAAAAATGAACTTCGGGCTTTAAACAATGGATAGGGGTACAATCATGATGACAGTTACATGCTTCTAAACATGCATACTGAGAGAAGTCTTAGATGCAGTCCCTGTCCTTGTTCTCACTCTCTAAGGAACTCATTTACAACCATGCATGCTCAGATGAAAAATATTGATTTGAAACCAAGTAGATAGACGGTTGCGTACCTCCAAAACTTCGTTTATAACACCTTCACTATGTGAACTTGCACCCCTTTGTTGCTTCTCGGTTCTAGAAAAAGCTTGCTCATCAAAAGTCAGTGCAACTATACCCTAAAAGAAAAAAATAAGAAAAGTCAGAGAGTAGTATGGGCATAAAATTTCTCAAAAGCCATCACTCGTAGATGTACCTTTTGAGCAGCTTTACTGAACTGAGTGGCGGCATCGCTCAAGGCATAGACTGTGTTGCTTAATAGACTAGTTGTTCCTTGGGCCATACCTCTGACAAGTCCAGCAGGACTCTGTAGAACCAAATTGTACTACTAAATACAATGATGGATGGTAAAACTTGAACTACAAGATCCCTATATACCTGATTAAGGTTCCTTGCAGGTACAGATAGGAAATCCCTGATGCCAAGCCCCAAGCTCCTGGCAAATCCCATGGGGTTACCTATAACACCAGCTGAACCCAGCACCTACAAGGACTTTTATTATAAGTAACAGAAAAGGCACGTATATTAATGCCTTTTTGCATTTGCATAGTACATACAACTATTTAATAATTCTGCATTCCCTCCAGATATTTAAAGGAATGCTGAAGTTTGTTAAAGATCAATTCTCAACAATGTAGGTGTAGAGATTTGCTGAAATATTTGGATATCAAACCACACTTTTATCTTACAGCTAAAAGAGCGGCTGAAGTGGCCCCACAGAATTTTACAGGGTACCAGGGTAGGTAGTCATGAATTCAAACAGCCCTCTTGTTTGCCTGCCCTATTATTAATTTCAGATTTAGTCTTATGCCAAATGAAAGCCAACATCCGAAGGGAACCACGTCTTCTTCTAACAATTTAAACTTTTAAAACAGTTGTTACTCGTCTCACAAAATATTACATACTGTTTTATCAAGCACTAACTAAATGTAACAAGCAGACGACGCCCAAAGTATCATTAGTAATTGATAAAGTGGAGGAGAAAAAGAAAACTTTCACCAACGGATTTGCCAATTGCTACACCATATTGCTACTCCATAAGTCAAAAATTTTTAATATTCCACAAGATTTTGCCAAATTTTCCCCTAGACAATCTAGTAAAAACCTGCATTTGCCCAAAATGTCTCACAACAGAAAAGGTTTAGACTTCATTACTCTTTTATGCATTTATGCAACAGTAGCTTAGAACACGACATGGGTCTCGAGTTTTACAAATTTTCTTGAATTTCGGACTTGTAAAACATAAAGAGAACATGACAAGCTTTCTTGAGATAGTAAAGAAGTGCATGGTACAATGTCAATAAAATCAGATGGAGTGAAAAGAAACTAGAACACTAGAATCAACAAATTGACAAATGCCGAATAGAGTTGACCATAACAAAACTTCCTCGTTCTACCAAAATATGGTCATGTTCTGAGTATTATGACACCAATAAAAAAGGCATCAGCCAATTACCTTATACATCTCATGCAGAAGTTGCCTTGTGTAATGCCTCAGGAGGATCTCCTGAATGGACTCCCAACCAGCCATGTGATGTACTATTTTTAGCTCTCTGAGATATATTCTTGCTCCTTCAATGTCAGCAAGAGCCATAAGGCCTCTCTGTCACCATTCACTGTCTTATGTCAGCAAAACCTTTATGAGGGCATGAGCTAAAACTAACAAATATGCCACCAGGAAGGAAAATTCTCAATTTCAGCATCAACCAGTGATGCACGGAGGATGTAATGAGCCAACCAGTGCAAATAACTGCTAGCTAAAAGAATTGAATCTATCGTTTTACCTCATGTAGAAGAGAGATCAAATTACTATTTTTTTTCTTGGTCACAGGGGAAGATCACATAGTGATGTCTCAAAAAGTTGCAAATTTTTTAATTGTAAGAAAAGCAAGAGATCATTGGCAATAACATCGATTTGCTTAAATTCAAGAAAGCGGTTTCGCTGCAAATGTTTGTACTATAGTTATGGATATCTGACTTGCAGAGTTGACCAAGCCACTCTGATCTGCAGCTATAAGGTGTCTACTTCCCACATATTTGACCCAAAAAAGACGATCACAAACTAAGAATCACCAAATCACACGTACCCAACAGAATTTAGCTCAAAAATTTAGATAGTAACTGATTAGAGTTCAAAATAATATCAACAAGTACGGCCCAGCAGCTTGCTTCTGAAGTCCTGGCTCAAAAGAAGCTAATTCGGGAAATTCAATCAAATCCATTCAAATTGACATGATATTTTACTATCCCACATCAACAATTAGATGGTTTGCCTATCCAACTACATTGAGTTAAAGCCCTTCCTAAAAAACTATCCAAAGATGACTAATTATAAACCCTGCCTAATAACTGTCCCAGGATGACGAGTGTACCATAAAGATAGACAGTAAATCCTAGAAAATCTCAGATGACCCAAATTCAGGTTCAACTTTCAACAATTGATACCTATAAATTATAGATATAGATACTAATAAATCTTTTTTATAGATTTATGCACAGGATTCCAGATAAAACTCAAACTGGCACTAAACGGTCTACAACTTCACCAGATATTAATAGTAATAAATAACAACTTTGATCAAGAAATAATGACCCCGGACAGACCATATCCAGACATGGAAATAAGAAGCATAGACAATCTATCAGCATCAAAATAGTATAGAATCAATAAACTTAATGTGAAGTACAAACTATTGAAACAACCATAATGGTTAGCCAAACATGCATTTATCTAGAAACATGGAAAATCCTGTATATGCATAGTTCATGAACAGAACTGCACATGTCAAAGTTCTAGGTCAGATGGATTCAAAGGATCAAATAGGAAATGCTAGGAACAGATAAAAATCAAAAGCATGCATCAAATGTCCGAGCAGGAATCCCTCATATCAAAGCTGTTGCAGCTAGCCAACATAAGATAAGCTACTTACATGCACGAGAGAATCTCCTGACATAGGGATCCCCATTCTAAGCATCCATGGGTCACTGGAAAAACTGCACAGCCAAATTATATCACAGCAATACTCAGACATCGATGGGTATAACTCTCAAAAAAAGGGAAGCGGGGCAATCTGTCACCTACCTCAGAGTGAATTTTATAGCTCCTACATCGAACATTTCAACATATATCTTTCTCTGTCTTCTGGCCAACTGATAAATTTGCTGCGAAGGTGCTCCGACTGGAATTACTGAGGGAAATAATACACTGATTCTTTGATTTTTGTTTTGAACACTACTGATAGGAATATGTGAGTGTGGGTTCCCTACAAGAGGGTTATCATGTAGAAGTGGTAGCAATGTCGGATCAGAAAAGGGCATTACTCCATTCTGGAATCTCAAGTAAACAGATTTAACAAACTCGGACAAGCCTAAGACCACTTCCTGCTCAAGCTCCAGATGAAACTCTGCCGCTCTGCCAGAATAAGTATTCAATAAGCTCTTGCTCTTGAAGATAAAAGAATATCCAAAGATACCGATGCCAGTGATTAATACCTTAGAGTTATATATTCAAATGAAATCAATGATAGATCTTTCTTTCTCCACTTTGAAACAGCTAGATGAATCACCGATTTGCAGGAGTGGTCAGAGTGAAGTTGTGAATTCTCATTTTTCCGGGCACCATCATCGTAGTTAGACGAACTACTTCTGTATCCACGATTGAAGGACAAGATGACAGGATAAGTAGCAGCACGAACTTGGTTGTCTATTTGCAATGATAAAACCTTCAAAGAAACCTTCTGTTGATCCATGCTCTGAAGCAAATGAACCCTGATGCCCTTTGCACAGGCAAAAAGCAATTCCTACAAAGAATATGAATGGTGAAGCGACAGAAGACCAACCACAAATATCATGCCATCTCAATAAGCTTCTTCATTCATACCTGTGGCAAAGAGTTAATCAAAGAAATACCAATATAGGGTATATTGATTGAAACCTTTTCCTGGTACTCAGAAAAGATTTCTTGTCTTTGCTCATGTTTCCTGTTCTCAATGGATGGATTCACATGGTAACTTGAATCGATAACGCGAAGAACCTGCAGTGGACACAAAAATAATGGTCAACAAAACTGACCAAAAAAGACTTATCATTAGTTGAATCACTGAGAATGTGCACCTTTGTTGCTCCCACGGCTTGAGTAGAAATAAGCAATATTCTCTCCGGTTTCTGTAAGACAAGGAAAACTTTAATGTGAGCCAAATACTTCAAAATAAGACCCAATGGGACAGCTCACATACTGATTCTGCCGAAAGATATATAATTTCTTTTAATCATCTACATAACTCTAAAAATAAACAACATCGATCGCATGAATCAAGTACTAGGGAATACACACACGCCCCATCTATCGAACATCTAAAAGAAGCTCTTCATGCACTCGATACTTTCTACTGGCATTCTTTTCTTGTTCATTCTGCAGATGAGTCATATATTCCTTGCTGAATAAACAGAACCAATTTTTTGCTTATATGCTTGTAGAACATAATTTACCCACACTAGCAGTTGACAAAACAAACAATAGAAATTTTAGTCACGCAAAAACAGAACATCTTGAATGAGTGCATGTTTTGTACTAGTGCATTCATGACATCATATAGTGTTCATAGCATCATTTCTCCACTCGAATTAATTTACCAATTTTACTAGATATATAGCATATTGTGAGATTTTGTGGGACCGCTACCAACTGTTCTAAAAACTTAAACTGTTAGGTAAAGGCATGGTTTATTATTTAAATATTCTAACACTCCCCCTCACACTTAGTCTACTCTTTTTTCCTAGTATTAAGCATGAAAATATTTAATTGGAGAGGCAAATGGGGCCTAGAAATATTCGAACTCAAGACCTCCAATTCTGATACTATGTGAGATTTTGTGGACCAATGTCAACTATTCTAAAAATTTAAGCTGTTAGATGAAGGTGCGATTTATTATTTAAATATTCTAACACATATCAAGTGGATTCATAGAAAAAAATATACTTGTGCAGAATTATACATATAAATTGATTCCAGTAGTATGGCATCCACCACTAGAGGCTTTATCTGCAATATCCTACATCTTGCACCTAATTGCACATCGATGTTATTTCGAGGTTTTACGTGGCTGTGATGATAGGTGCAAGAGTACGTGCTTGAATGAAACAAAAATTATGTTGAAATATTATCAGAAATTGATTAACAACGAGTCTTAAATGCTCTTTATATTCACGTGGTCTCCTCCGCCTATAAGCTTAAGCTTTTGGGTTGGACTTTCTAACATAGTATCAGAGCCAGTTATCCCTTACGAGAAGGTGCGTGGTTAAAAAATCCCCGTCAATGTGTGTAGTCAAAATTCCACGTGCAGCTCATAATCCGACTTGCACGTGAGGGGGGGTGTTGAAATATTATCCCACATTGATTGACAATGGATCCTAAAAGCTCTTTATATTCATGTGGTCTCCTTCACCTATAAACTTAAGCTTTTGGGTTAGACTTTCTACCAAATCCATCCATTACATGTACCTCTCTGTAATTGGGTTGTGTTTATACGTTTGTGTTGAAGTATTATCCCACATCGATTGGCAACAAGTTTTAAATGCTCTTTATATTCATGTGGTCTCCTTCACCTATAAACTTAAGCTTTTGGGTTAGACTTTCTAACAAATCCATCCATTACATGTACCTCTCTGTAATTGGGTTGTGTTTATACGTTTGTGTTGAAGTATTATCCCAAATCGATTGGCAACGAGTTTTAAATGCTCTTTACATTCATGTGGTCTCTCTCTATCTAATAGCTTAATCTTT
Organism: Syzygium grande; assembly: GCA_024733475.1. Lineage (NCBI taxonomy): Eukaryota > Viridiplantae > Streptophyta > Magnoliopsida > Myrtales > Myrtaceae > Syzygium > Syzygium grande. The sequence continues at coordinate 11,157,747 of JAMXDD010000010.1, forward strand.
TGGGTTGGACTTTCTAACATGGTATCAAAACCAATGCTATCCTTTTCGCGAATGCGAGTGGTAAAAATTCCATGTGAATGTGCGATGTCAAAATTTCACATGTTGCTCGTAATCGCACTTGCACATGAGTAGGGGTGTTGAAGTATTATACCACATCAATTGGCAAAGGGTCCTAAATACTCTTTATATTCATGTGGTCTCTCTCCACCTAATAGCTTAAGCTTTTGGGTTGGACTTCCTAACAGGTTGCTTCAAAGAATCACTAGTTTGAGGGCCTAAAATTGAGTAGAACGGACATAGTAATTTGACTTTTAATCTATCCATGAATCAGAAGAGTTGCAACTATTTTGTCCAGAATGAAAGGAAATGCTAAACCAGAGCATGTTCTAGTGTTATTGTATAATGGCTTTGGTTAGGATTATAGAGCATGGAAACAGAAAGAAAAGAATGTGATTGCAACCTGAAATTATGTGTTAGCATTATGATGTGAGTGTTTATAAGGATTGACGTTTATCTTGTACTGTTGTGTATTCAATGTATGAATTCTTTATTGAAATGTGAATGCCTATTTGCGAAAATGTGGTAGCACAGAATGGTAAAGAAGGCATTAAAAACATTAAAATGGAAATCCAAAATCGAGAATGTAAGTGAAAGACGTGGCTCTCGTTGTATGACACTCAATTGATATAAATGCTAGTAACATCATGCTTATCATAAGTGACCGCAAGACCCCGTGGGATATAAATAGGGCATATCAAACTGCTAGACCCCGTGGACTACAAATAGGAAAATTGTATTGAACACCTTCTTGGTTATGCCCCTTTACGGGAAGAATCTCTGGCCAGTAGACACGTGAGTTGTTAGACGCCATCTGTGAATATTCAATGGGCTAGTAAGTGGTATCTTTTGTATTCAAGAGATACATGTCACATGTGTGTGTTCGACTTTCCATCATTGACATGAAATTGTTAGAGCCCACAGTCTAAATGGAAAAATCAAGTAACATTGGCGCGTGATTAAACCGTGTTGTTAGCTTTATTTGTCAATAGACTCTCTCTCTCTCTCTCTCTCTAAGCATTGAGTTAGCTGATGGGAGGAGATTTTCTATTTTAAATCTTGAAGATTCATTTAACCAGTGGTTGTTTGCTCCTTACTTATATTTTCCAGGTCAGACAGATATTGTAATTGGAAATTGTGGTGGATGATGGATCTTTAGGCCGGGATTATGGAGGATTTAGTTTTTTGAGTGGTGGATTGGGTTGATACTATGGAATAGTTCTTATACTTTTGTTTTACTGCCATGCAGTGTATATAGCTCCATGTGCGTACAGGGTGTATCGGACCAACGTGTTGCCCAACACGTGTGTTTGATTGCCAGGCTTATGTGCTGCCTGCATTGTACATTTTAGTATCACCAATACCAGGTTTATGTGTTAAAAGAGTCTTTATGCTAGCAAGCCCATGCGTGCTCAATATATCTATACTTCCTATGTTGATGTAACACCGATTCATGAGCTATTTGTGGTATTACTTGAGGTTGCACATTGCTTGGAAGAAACAGTTAATTACGTGTAAGTATTACCTATATCCTTTGGACAGGAAGGTTAGGAAAAAGAACAGACCTACTCTCGGGGTTCATTATTGGTAAATTTCTGGTTTGGGTTATTACACTATCAAAATCCTTTCAAAGTCCGTTTCTTTTGCACCTTTATTTCTATTGCCAATTCTACTCAAGACCTACAGTAACTATCCCTCCTAAGAAACTAATCAGTGTTTCGTATTTCATCTACATGCCAAACAAAGAAATAAAATCCAACTTGGTAAATATCAGAATAAATATTGGGTCACTCAAGGAAAAAAAAAGAACAGAAAGAAAGTTTTTTCTTTTGATTTGCCATCGGTAGAACATCAGACCTCAGAAGTTGCAGGCAAATGGACAGCCGTGCTCTCCCTTATATCATCAAGAGCATATGATCCTAGCACACGTTCCCCAGGTACCTTTAATACATAAACGAAAGTTGAGTATCGAACATCTTAACGAAGACTTCTCCGAAAAAAATACAGGACACAGAAAAAACAAAGAGTACCTCAACTATAAGACGGTGTGGATAGCAGGGTTCATCCCATGCATAAGGGCAAGAATGGTAAGAAGGAACCATAGTTTCAAAGCTTTCGCATTTCTGTTGATAAACACGTAATCTCTAAAGTACAAAAAAAAGAAAAAGAAATATACAGTTAATATTCTGACTTGGTAATAACAATATGCAGTGCACTACAAAAAAAGAAAGAAAGAGATATTGATTGGTTAATGCAAGTAAAATAATATTGAGACATAACAAACCTCCTTAGAGAAATTCTCTATGCGGTAAGGCATATAACCTGAATCATCATCCGATAACAAAATCAGGTGTGTTCCTGGGTTTTTATGAAGACTAACAACAGCATTGTCATCCCACATGGAGTTATCAGCATTCTGCACTTCAACACGTATCATATTTACTGCACCAGAGATATCGTTCCGCACTTTTACTTGGGTGTCACCTAAAATTTCTGGCAAGAAACTGCCCGACCATTGCCATCCAGGTTCATCATAACATATGCAAACCAGCAAGTCCCTGCAACGAGTAGCAAAAGCAAGAATTGATTTAGCTATTGCAATCATCAGCAAGCAAAGAAATTGTCATTGTGCAACCACTTATTTTGAAAACTTCAATTGTTAGAGAATGGTGTCGATTCAATGTTATATTGTAACGAATTTTAGGTGCTCCAAAAGCATCAGTCCATTGTACCTCAGCTACTGGAAACATGAGGTTCCTATGCATTAAAGTGAATATTCCCTCAATCCAATGGCTGAAATGCACCAAGAGCAATGCTACTAGAGCACGTAATGATGACTTCAATTTAACCCCACTTGGACAAAGAATCTAGTAAGATGCTCAACAACTCAAGTATGAGAACCAATACATATGAGTGAATGAATTATTGAAATCCAAATCACATAAAGGAGGAAAACTGACAAACAAATGAACTAAATGGGACAGAAAATGAACTCAAGACATCTTGGTTGGATACCATATCGGACTGGGAGATCACTAAACAAACGATTGAGCACTCGATCACAAGAAAGCATTGTTACATAATGCCGTGCTTAAATCTCTCCAGGTCCTTCATTTTCATGCCCAATTATAATCAATTCCATAACTCTGTTCTAGGTCAAATACCATCCCACACCTAGGGGCACGAGACAACTCTCTCTAAGGAACTCAACAAAATAGCCCCCTAACTTCGGGCCATTTATCCTGCTTCCCCCCACCATTTCATTCATCTAGAAGGGGAGCATAACAACATTCCAATACAAACCCAATGTTCTCAGCTACTGGCATAAGTTCTTGTGGTGTAATCTTTTGACAAGAGAGAATAACTACTAGGTATGGTAGGGTCAAAGCTAGGTACAGTTAGTTTCACCAGGGCAGTCCAACATTAGCTAAGAGACTAAGGTGAATGAAATCATTCCTCTAGCTGCACGATTAATTGCAGTAATGCCTACTATGTTGTGGGTCTAATACAGGTTTACTGCATATTATATAGTCTGCTTGTAGCAATAACTATTCCTTAAAATTCATATTAAAGCCAAAACTGTAATATTCTAGAGCGCAGCCTACTATGGAGCCATTGCATGCCTACTTTCAGCTATATGCAATAGAGATTCCGCAAAAGCCCTATCTCTTTCCTGCTCCTCCCTATACCGGTGGTGAGATGATATCAATTTTCAATGATGAATTACATGATGACTGAAATTGAGACTGTAACTTAACAATTATCACATGATGATGTAATTAGTATTATGTTGAGTGCACAATAATTTATTTAATGACAACACTATTTATAATTGATAATATAGTTAATAATAATAATAATGTACTAATGAAATTGTTATATGCTTAATAGGTAACACATTTTATATACTAAAATAATCTGATTATAGTATTTCACATTTGTAATCATGTAATTAGAGAAACTGGTAAGGAATTTTGGAGATTTTATCCCTATTCCTTTGCTATTATGGTCTCAAACAAGAGAAAGTAATAGTTATTCCATCACTAAAACCAAACAGTGTAATAGCTATTACAGTCTGTACTACTAGAACCCTGACACCTTATCTATTAGTGCAACCAAGTGTGCCATAGATACTGTTACCAACTTCAGAGTGAAATAAGAACCAATGGAAGCAAACAAGAACAGTCTTCGGAATTTTACATCAGAGGAAAATGACATATTCATACCACCCAATGTATGTCATAATAAATCCCCTATTCTGTACAGCTGGCAACTTTGAGCACCACATAACCAAGAATTAAATATGATTCAAACATGAGGAAAAACATAACTTTGTACGGTTTAACTAAACATGGTCAGAATACCTTGTACTATCTGCCCAGTGAAGATGAGAATGTTGCTCTTTGCCCAAATGGAAGATGAAGTCAGTTCCCTTCTGCTTATAGCACAACTCCTTGCTGCAAGCATTACTGATGACATATCTGCAAATAGAGAAGAGATGAACAAGCTAGCAGGATATAGTGCACATCTATGACCATTCTTTTTAGCAGAGCTGCCATACCTGGGCTGAAAAGTGATGGCCCTCGTCTTCCCAGCAAATGGTTCAGAAAGAACAGATGAAGTCACAGATATTACATATGCAGCGTTTTGCAATGGTTGAGGAACAAGAACACTGGTGAATCCACTAGCAGGAATAAGAGGAAATGGCTTTGACCATAAGTTGCTAGACAATTTTTCTTTGACAAGTTTAGGCAGAGATCTACATAGCCTAACCATATTATTACCCAGACTTGAACTGGGGTGAGGGGAATACGCATACCCCTTAGCCTTCCCATGGCCATCATCTACAATATTCAAGTTGCTGGAGCTTGACTGGTTGCTCCAATGCCTTCCCTTATTCGGAGAAAACAGTGAGATTCTTCTTTGATCTTCGTTACCATCCTTTACCAAATGCACAATGGAAGGTCCCGATTTGATCAGAGGTTTTCTGGCCATCCTCTTAGCATCAGCAACCGCATCATTCCAAGTTGGAACAATAGAATTGTCGGAAGAGTCATGCCAAAGGCAATCGGTTTGTGGTGCTGGAGATTCTGAATCATGATCATGATTACAAGATAAAAGGCTGAGGCCCTCCTTCTTGATATGAACTTGTTCTTGTTCTACCAACTCATAGCATGATGGAACAGTGAATAAACTTTCTTTCAGTTCATCAGCAGAGTTTGATATGCTGAGTGGAAAACCAACACAATTATAGATCAAATAGGGAACAAAGATAAAAAGCTCCCGAGCCCCAGAAAATGCATCCAATGTCTTCTCGACAGTAACATATATAGGACCTAAGTTTATTGAACAGAATAATAACAGCTTATTAAAATACATTTGTGTTAAAAACCATCGCCAAAATATGCAGTAGATATGAGTTACCATTGTTGATAAAAGGATCGAAAGTCAAGGTCTCTGACGCTGTAAATTTGGTTCCACTGAACTTGGCTAGGGTAGTGAATGATTCTGAAGGAGAAAATCTTGAAACTGAAGGTTTAAATTCCTCCATATGAAATTCAATCCCCAGTTCATGCGAAGGGTCAACGTGATGGAAGTTTGTTTGCACCTGAAACTAAGCAATTAATAACTTTCTAGACGCAGCTTCAACAGTATGCTGGCATATAAAGAGAAGAACAGAGCACTACATACAAATCAAACATGTTAGTTTTAGTAGGTAGAATTCAAACCTCTGAAAGCAGTGCTGTGCGACTAACTCCTCCACTTTCAATAGTCAATGACACAGCTTGTGGAAGATAATTGTGAACCACCAAAGGAGTACTCAAACTAAGCTGGTAAATAAAGTGTTTACTTGATTTATCAAGGCCAAGTAGTAAATCCTCACTATGTTTCCCAGCAGGTTCCATAGAAATATCTTTTAGAAGAAGATCAGAAACCTTCTTTGGTTTTACAGATGGAGGCAAATAGATCTTCTTTAATGACAAACAACAGCGGAATGGATCACTACTTGGATGTGAAGGATAGCATACAAATGAACGAAGGGATCCAATCTTGCTTTCTTGGGAGAGAATATTAGGGAGATTATGAGGTTCACTCCATACATAAGAGTTTCCCAAAGGTCGCCACCTTATACGACCAGCTTCAGCTAAGTGCAAAGGGAGTGGAGAATTCTGCCCAGGATAGATAGGATCTATAATCTGAAATAGTGAAATATAAAAGATAGATTAGAATTATGGGGGAGAAAATATAGATGGTACAGATTTTTTTATTCTTACACAGATAAAAATCTCCTCCTCTATAGAAATATGTTTAAGTTCCTTACCTTTGGAGATACACCCAATGGAATGTCAAACCGCAACTCCAATGGCACAGAAGTTTCATTGCATACTATGACCTGAAATTTGTAATTATAAGAGGGAAGCGAATGATCAAACCCTTAAAAAGTGCACAAGAGCAATTTTTCACATACCGTCGAGTACAACCGAATTAACTTACTGAAGCGCTGTACTGAAACATCAAAGACAACAGGGACAATAAAACCTTCTCCCGCATTAATGCCCTCTTCGAGATTTGTGTACCTTGGAATATCCGCAGTTTTCTCAAGTTCTAATTTATTCGATGCCTTAGAAAAATCCACCACAAAATAGCTCAATCCGACAAGATCCATGGAAATTGGCACAGAAGGAACAGAGGTTCCGTCAAGCTTGATTGAAATAAAGTGGTGAGCCACTCCACCTGATTGCTTCTCATTTAGTTGACCAGAGGAACGAGTGGGTCTAAAACGAAGCAATTGTTCCTCGGGAGTCTCATTACTATATATTGGGACAGAACAGCTCGATTGCACAAGACTCCAACCCTTCACTTCTTTGGTATCAAGCGCAGAATTTCCTGATCCTTGAAAAATACAATATGATAGAGGCAAAGAAGTTAAGTTCTGAAGAATATAAGGAGCATATCTTCCTATAGAGGCATCTTCCATATAAGGAGAGTTCAAGAATGTCCGTGTTTCTGAGAGGTCAGTCGGTTTCTTTTCATCCCAAGCATCCTTGATCATCTCAAGAGCCCTGCAAACAGACTATAACAGGCAACCGTAATGACCAAGATGTTAATCACTCACGAAAGCCGTTAAGCTTAAACAGTTTTTAGTGTAAGTACATAAGTTCCTGGCATCAAATTATAGCTACATTTGAAAGGATCAAAGAGTTCCCCATTTGAAGAACAAAACATGCATCCTGTTAATTGAGGTAAAGAACAGTTCTTACCATCTTAGCTACACTATTGCCACTCTTATTAACTGATTCCCTCACCATTTTAAATGTTTGAAATTTAGTCTCTTTCCGCAGGTAAAATGTTTTTGTTCCAGGTTTTTTTGTTTTGGTAGCATTGTTCAATCTCTAAAACTATATTCTTCACTGAAGAAAAAAAAAATCTCAATTAGTAATAAGAAATAAGCGACTGTCAGAAGGTTCCCTCCTACACTAGTTTTCCAGCTGTTGAAGACATTTCAGCAAATCGAACTTGAAGTACTACATTCTACTAAAGAGTTAATACACAGTAGTGTTCAACCAAAAAAAAAATATACAGTGGGGAAATGGAAAGAAAATTAACAACCACCCAAAATAAGATCATTGCATACCTCAAGAAAGGATTCCGTAAAGTTCAAGTTGAGCTGAGCCACAGAGTCAAGACAGATATCCGTGATGATGGAACTATTCAGAAGAATACTGATCTCACGTTTCCTACTAATGCTAATCTGAAACTTCCAAGGTTCAATAAATGGCTCCCACATGACCTGTGACAAATTTTTACCATATGTTCACAAGAAACTATTTCTGACAACTTTGCATTCAATAAACTACTTACCTTGTGAATGTTGTTATAGTTAGCTTCAAGGTCGCTCACAATTGAGCACTCTACAGTAGTTCTACACACATTAGAATGGAAGATCAAGTTCCTGATAAGAATTTCCAGGAGAGGTCCACTGCAACTCCACTGCATTAAATCAGAATGAAATTCAAGACTATAAATGATTCAGCCAAACCCTAGAGACATGTAATATGTGATTAAATATAATGAGAAAACAACAAAAACGATCCTTAATGCACAAAATATATCTAAAAATTTTCCTTATGTATGAATGCAAAATAAGGCAATAACATCCACACCAATCATCGCAAATATTATAAGGCAACAATTAAGTGTAGCAAGACATGAACCTTCTTCAGATCCTATTGGCCTGTGAAACTTTTTGAACCCACACGTATTTGACAACAAAAGATCTTGTATCTTAAGGTCATATACAACAGATCTCATCATGCCACTATGCCTAATTATGCAGATACTTGCAAATGCATCTGACTTTTACTGTTAGGGTTAACACATGTTTAATGTACTCTTGAAGACAAATCTAATCTTCCTTCCGACGTCAATGTTGCTTCTCCGGACTGTAATCCCTTTAACTGGTCACAGATTCATATTTTCCCATGTTAATTGTGATGCCTCCAACTGAATGACATTCTCAAAAAATATGTATCTGAGGCCATCATCGATTAAAGATTTTTCCTTGGCAAGCATATAGAGGGGGATTGCTAGCCAGGTTCAGAGCAAAAACAGCATCATTCATCATTCCCAAAACAGTCATCAAACCTACAATAGATGGACCAAGGAAACAGACAGCAAATAGAAGTTCAGATTTCTCAACATACCCTTCCATCGGTCAGCAGTAGAGATACCTTCCGCACATGGAGCTTACACTCAAAACAACCTATTGCAAACTGAGAGGAACCTCCTTCAGGAATACTCATAGCAACATCATGCCAAAAGTAGAATACTTGATGTGAAAGCACCAGATCTATATGGTCGCACTGAATATCTGCAGAGACATGTCTATTATCAGTCTTGCCATTATAAATTTCTGCCTCAAGATTGATCTTAAAAATCTGGACAAATGGGGACGAGTGAAGGTCACCGTCTTCCATTATCTCAACGTTCAAGCTTATATTTTCCACAATGGATCTCAAGTTGCAATTCCTCTCGCTAATGCACAATTCAGTGCATTTGCTTCTGATAGTGAGCACAGCGAATTTGCATTGTTTCTTCCCCAGCATGGAAGACGACATATTATGATCCTCAGCAGGTCCGCATTTGAATTTCCCATACATGCAGCAGAAATTGCACACATTAATGGGAAAATGAAATGCAACACCAATGTTTTCTAATTTCACAATCAGGAAAGATGCGTCCTGCTTGATATTATCTGATACAACACAATCAGAAGAAACCAAATTTGAATGGACTTTCAGGAACTAGCACTGTATTCTCAACAACATGAGGATCATCATCTGCATTTGCTGGTGATGCTTCCCAATGATCAGCATCAGTCATTTCTCCAATAATAGAACTTATCATGTCAACAATCTTCATCCACTCCAACAGCTCCAACCAAATATCAAGAGAAGGAAGAAAAATAGATACCTCATCTTTGACCTGATCTAATCTGGAGTAAGTAATGCCGAGAACTGATGAAGCTGAATGAGGGGCAGAACATCTTGCCAAGATTGCATGACTATGTAAAGAGTACAAGACCACTGAAGAGAAGCTCAAGTTCAAGAATTCAGCTGTCTCATTTCTCAATGATGCAGAGCACTTAAACTGCATCTCAGCCCTAGCCAATGGCTCGGAAAGGATTGAGTCTTTTGTTGAATGATGCAACTTTGTTGACAATGAGTCAATGGAGAGTACAACTTCTGTTAAGAGCATGCTTGGGACCACAGGTAAGGAAGTGTTATACTTGTTTATGGATCTCCTTGACTGAAGAAACTGTAGTACATCTGAAGTGAAAAGTTCAGACTCCTCTTGGACTGAAGACAACTGCTTTATGACATCCAACAGTGCAGCAAATCCATCAATTAGAAAATTGTCTGTTCACATAGAAGGTAAAAACCATCAGTAATTGAACACACAGAGAGTGACATGCCAAATTCAGAAGACCCATAGACTGTTCATGAAAAGAGAGAACCAGCTTACCATCGGCCATAAGTTCACATACATAGATCTTTCCCATGATGCACATAGAAGCATCAGAAGAAACATTCTCCCGCGGTAGTCTTAGCCATACATCGGCATTGAGTGTCTCAATCAAGGTGTGAATATATTTCTGACCACGTTCATCTACACCTAGCCTACAATCTCTATCATCCTTACATAACAAAACTGAAAGCGATAACTGCCGTCCAAACATATTTAAACAGTGACTTTCCTTCGAGATTTTGTACTCTGGGACCAAACATTCAGAAGGAAGGTCCTTCAATAAACCATTCAGAGATCTGCCATCCACAAAACTACAGTACAATTGTGGTATTTCAAGTTTTAGAAAGTGAGAGCCTCTCTCTTCCTCAATTAAAATTACTGTGGAGTCCAATATCTCGAATTTATAAACAAGTGCACTATCGCTTTCTGCACACTGGTTGCTACTATTTTCAAAATTGAGCTGCTTACTTGAATATGAAGTCCACTCAGGCAATGAAAAGTAACCAATTAATATGGCCAAATATTCAGGAGGTAGAATGCAGCACACATGCTGAATGCCAATGCTCACTTCAACTTGGGAACTTAAATGAGTGTTTCCTTTCTTCACACGCACATTTAAAACAGGAGAATGATTCTCAGAAGAGGGACCCCACAAAAATTCGTTTATCCTTTCACTCCACCATGATGATGTCAGAACTAATTCCTCAGCTGAACACAAGATATCCATGGAATCTTCAGAGAGGATAACTGCCGAGTTAACTGTAGGCAGCGAAACTGTCCCAATAATGCATGAGGAATCATGAAAATGCACTTTGACACCACAGAGGTTCAGATTAAGGACAAACTGATTGGTAGAGGATTCAACAGGTAGAGAACGAGCATCCATACCAAACAAGGACTTCAGTGATGATGCAAGACAAATCTTGGATCTCCTTTTTTGTATGGACTTAGGATTTCTTGATTTTCTAGTTCTTGTAGTGAAATTATTCCTCCAATCAGCAACATCATAGAGAAGAGAATTCTCAAGGCTACTCAAATAACCAGAAGGACGGATAGTGACAAATGGAAAGTGACTCAACATAGTGCTTGCATGATCAAGGCAACCAGCTTCAATGAAGTTTGAAAAACCAAACCTTTGACTCCCAGCACCAGGTAGAGCTATTGAAACTCTTTTATCTTCACTGAGGGGAGACAAGATTTCAGTGTTACTAGAGATACCATACCCAGCTAGTCTGTCAAAAAATTCTTCCATCAAAGGAAATATGAAAGGGTGACAATGCAGATCGCCATTATTCAAGCATATGAAAAGATTATGGAAACCAGTGGTTTCCTTTCTAGAAGCTTCATAATCTAAAGAAAAACAAAAATCAGCAGATGTGACTGTTCTGTAGTCAATTTTGTCCATGTTGCTGGCCTCAATACTGAAACCCTGTTGACAAGGAGCACCAGTAGTAGACATACTGCCAAATAAGCAGACAGTATGCTTTTTTCTTTCATCCTTCAAAGAATAAATAACGATGTTCAAAGCCTTTGCACATATCCAGCACTTCAGAAGCTCTGTACAATCATACCTGTTGAAAATAGGCATTGCATGAACTTAACTTTCCTGAAAAATAAAAAGAAAAAAAGTCTGGCCAGCATAACAATTAAATAACATTCTCAATTTTACGAGACCTTGAGGGTTCTCTTCTCGAGTGTACAATGAGAACAAAACAGAGAACATAGCTACCCTACAAGGAGTATCCAATTCCACATCAACGTTAATAACTCGGAGTACATTGCCTTTAATTCTTTTCTTTTAATCAACTATTGCTATAAAAGAGACCTATGAGATGAAAACAATTACTTATGATAATATAGGAAAAGCTATGCACAGACTCCCTACACCCATGTTTTTTCATACACCCTTATTTTGGACTTTATTTGGGGAAAATTCCGGATTAACGAATTTTACGGACTTTATTTTCCACAATCTGTGTAAAGCAACACAATTCGTGGAAGAGGCATCAAGGGAGTACAAACCTGTTTATTTACAAATAAAACTTTTTCCAAGTAAAGAAACAAGCTTTAACAATGGAAAGGCTGTTCTGGCACACTAGGAGTATACAAGAACTAAAAAACAGTGAAAACCAAACAGAAAATGCACTCTAATGTGTTGACAGCTCAGAACAACCATCAAATGTGCTTGAAAGATAGAAAAACATAAGATGGACACCGAAATTCTTCTAACAATATTTTTTTCTCACCCAATGCACCTCACAAGACATAAAGTGACAGCACTCCACTTCTCTTAGGAGGATGAGATCCACTGACTAACTTCCAGAAATGAAACAGGTGAAGAACTGTCCTTGGCATCAGCCAACACATGCTAGGAGAGTCAAAAATTTAATTCCAGAAGTGATGAACAAAGTTACAATAAAGAAACAAGGTACACTATGGCCAAAAAAATTGAAACAAAATACTAAAGGAACGAACCAAAAAGGGCACATGAAAGAGAGGAGAAAACACAATTACAATCAAGCAACACTTAAGATCTACAACTGAACAATGATAACCTAAGTAAATATTAATTTCTAGCTGAAAGTATAAATTACAGACATCCAATTATTAATGATCAAAAGTATGACATGCATATAAAGCCGACTAAGAAACAAGTTTTACGTAAAACCACTACCTGATATCTAATTCAATCAGAGAGAAAGTGCATGCAGAGTTGTTCTCCCCTTCATTCTCAAGGTCGACAAGTAGAGTGAATTCCTTCAAATTTGCAGCAATTGAGAAACCAAAGATTAAACTTTTCATATTGTTCGAATTGTTGGAATATGGACCGAGGCTCCTGACTGATGAAAGTTCATACTGATGATGCACAGCTTTTACATATTCAACCAGTTCCATTGCTGCAAGGTATATAGAGGGGGAAAAATGTGCATCAAACCTGGAGACTGTCATACAAACCTGAAATTATACAATAGAGAACAACATAAATTTATAATCAGAGGAAACTAAATGAATAATTTCTATGAGAACCCCAAAAAAAAAAACATGTAACGTCTCTGGCAACCATGCACATAATCTGATGATGATGTTCAAAGGTGCAGATTACACTTATATACCTATAAGGATATAGGTATTCTGCGCTCGTTCTGTTGCCAGTGGTGATGAGCCAAAAAAAAAAATTATGAAATTTTGACTTCTGAAACATAAGGCCAGTGATTTGCATACAGAACTCTTAACATAGAACTCATTGAGGTTTTATATGGCAAATGAAAGAACAGGTTATTTGGGATTTGCTTTTCCTTTCCCTTTGTCTCGCCGAAAAAAAAATTGCATTAAAACTCCAAGGAGACAGAACCCAAAAGGAGATAGCAAAAAGTTGGCAAAAAGCATATCCTATGCCTATCAATTGGGAAATTACAGTTTACCTAAGGTTTTGGATGACTTTTCAGTAAGGTTTCCCTTTTTTTGGCCTTTAAATGCTATGTACAAGTTATTCTTGCATCAATAACCAACCGTGTAAAGTGTCATGTACATCTGCCTTGTTTAACATTGTGTTGCTAGGAGCTTAAGAGGCTCCAAAGTCTCCGGGAAACTTATAATCTGTTAGGGAGCATGCCGCAGAAGCCCAATACCTTCCGCCCAAGGATATCACCAAAAGGGAGCCTAAATCCGAGCTTGTTAACATATCCAGCTGGATCCACCTTTACTCAAAAGCTTAAGCCAATGAGTTATGGGCCAACTATGATATATTGACTGCTCTACACCACACCAATTATCCGATGTGGGATTTCTCTAACACAACTCACAAGTGCATCCCAACATAATCATACCGCCACTTGAGTGCAAAACCATTTTGAGCAAGCCTGTTTTATTGAAGATGAAGAAAGAGATCTGTCTTACAACTCTTTGGTTTTGGCTAGTGTGGATGGAGAGGAACGTAAGAGTTACTAAAGGTGAAGAAAGAGATCTGGCGGGCATAAAAGTTCACCATCAAAGTTTTTCTTATATACATAGATGGTTGGAGATGGTACATATCTTAGACCTACCTAATACTTCTCCTGCAAATGATTTTTGTTCGAGGGCTAGCAACCCCCTTGGTGCCACTTCAGTGATGTTTTGTTTTAACCAATGGAAAGACATCAAACGCTGAAAATTACTATATTGTATATATCCTTTTATTGAATTAGGATGCTCTCTTTTCTTTACGCTGACGATGTCCTAGAGCTACTTGTCATGTTACCTGATCTGTTTGTTCTCATTCTACAGACTACTTCCATCATCTGAAGGATTAATGTGTGACACTCGTCCTTCTAGTTAATTTAGTTATTCATCTATTCTCTCTCTTTTCCGATTGGGAGATTCCTCTTGGACCTTCAGTGGGAATGAGATATATCTCTGGAGTTTGCTGCAAAGTGGTAATTTGGCTATGGAAGACCAAAGCACCTATTCTTATCCTTCAAGTTAGACAGCTAAGTTCATGCTGCAGTTTCTTAACATTGACAAAACTACATAGTTGAGGATCACAGTACCGTTCATTAACATACGACTGTTGATGATAAGTTGCAGTTCTAAAATTCTACACATCTCGACGCTAACAACCCTAACCTCTCCATAAACTGTGGAATAGACCCTGCAACTAAGGCATCCATCGGCAAAAGCACACAGAGTACCAAGTAAGTGAGCTACACGCACAGACGCAAGTAAGCATAATCACGCACAAGTACGAATCTCACCTACCCACCTACATGCCAATAGGCACTTCAAAAACACAAGCTTTCATTTATGAAAAGCATGCACACAGATTAGAAGAGGATAAGATTACCTCTAGTCTTTTTGATATTAGTTTATCCATAATGGCACAGGATGCCAGGAAACCAGAAGCAGAGAAATTCTCCAAAACCGTGACTGGTTTAGAATGAGAAGATGAGATTAGTTTCACCTGAAACAGCAAAAACTATGTTAATCTTAACGTTTAGATTCCAGTAGGAAAATGAAATGTTCGTTCTTTTGATTAAGAAACAGCAAAAGAAAATGCTGAGGCACCCAAAAGGTTCTGAACACAGACCTCGCAATCGTCCAGCTTGACCTCAAAATGATCACACAGATCCGAAGATTGGAGCTCCAAGAAATCATATTTTGGAAGGGAAGATGAAACGCCCTTAGGTGTATAAGTCTGGTCTTCATCCAAAACGCACTTCGATTTAATAAGAAAGGCTCCGACCTTCAATGACTGAATAATTGTGGCGAAACAAGTCAGATTCAATTCCATGCTTAACAACCATGTAAGCAACTCAATGAAGATGCCAAACTACAATGGACAGAACAAAAAGGTCATCATATTTAAAAGAAAAGAAAATTACATTCGCATTCTCGTTTAAGCAGAACAGAAAAGACCCACAAACGAAAACACAATTAGTTCCGTTAAATATTTTCACAAATGTCTTCATAAATTTCAAGTATCCTATGATAGTTATAAACTGCTCCAATAAACACCAGGCAATCGGCCTGATGGATAGTTGCAGGGTTACCCAATATGCAGATCACTCCATTATGTTGAATGAAGATGGTAACTTCAAATGCCAAACAAAATCACTAATTCTGAACAGGAATGTTTTTTTAGATCAAAATAAATAATCTGGAATATCTAATAAGCATCTCTCTCTTCTCCCCTCCTTGTGCACACACGACTGAAGCGCTTGTATCCAGATGGCCATAGGTGACGAGTGCAGACCTCCGGCCATCTATACTCAGCATGTTGTACCTTGACTTGTGCAGATCACATGGAACACCAGATTTAGCGATTCAGATTGCCAATGAAGAAAGGATTTCTCAGTAACACTGGATAGCAATTGGGGGTTGGGGGTTATATCAGGATGTAAGGGGTTTGACATCCAGCACCAGCAAAGAAAAGGATAAATTGCACAATCATTTTGTAGTTGGATATGACAAGAAAGAAGTTCAAATGACTTGCAAAAAGAAGTTCTATTAGTTATAAAATACTGCTAAGATAAAAGTATATCCACTGTGGACCCATGTCCTCACAGCCAAAACATTTCAGAAAAATGGCTCTTCGACATATTATCGGAGCTTCAGCTCAAGGGTCAGGACAGCAATACAGTACCTCCCTTAAAGAATTCCCACAGCAATTACTTACAGGTTCATCATTGATCTAGCTAATAGCTTACACTTTCAAATTGGACTTTCTGATATGGTCACATTCAAAAACTGACTCAAAGGTCATATATATTTTGTATTTTAACACATCTAACAGCACTAACATGTGAAAAGTTAAAGAGTTGAATATAAAACCATTGCATAAAAGGAAATGAACAAAAAGACAAGCACCAAAATGGAGCTGACGGAGAGATGATCAATGAAGTGCAGTTTCTGGCCATGGACATTATGTTCTATGTTTCATATCCAAGACTAACCATTTCACGTAGTTCTGAGTCTGCACCAGTCCACGGCACATTTAAGATGACATCAATGATATAGACATTCCATGACACTTTTCTGTGACTTGACAAAACATATCTGCAAAAAGAAAGACAAATCAATAAAACAAACTTATGAGGTACATTTGAATGGTTTTTGGACAAAATCACATTACAACTGACATTAAGAATTCCTTTGAAAAGACAAAATAGCACAAGTCAAATGCTATAGAGAACTTACTTGGCTTTAGAAAGTATTCGAATTCTGTCATCTTCAATGCCATCTAGTGAAGAGAGTATCTGCACCAGAAAGATAATATTTTCAGATTTATTAGATACCATTCCGTTATGACAATTTTTACCTTTGTTGGAGCAAAAAACTTGGAACAGAAAAAACTCGATAAAACAACGGTCATCTCCAAATAAAATATTTGGCAGCTCTATATGTAAAAGCTACTTCGCAAGGATCAACAACTAAAAGAAACACATTAATTCTCCTTTTTAACCAAAGCTGATTATGTAACCTGAATACACTAATAGAGCACCCTTTTGACTAGCAGGAATATTTGTTATTTATGAGAGAGCAAAAATTATCTAAGGACCCTAATGAGTGTTGGGCTATTTGTACTAATATTGCTCGACTCCTTGTATCAATTTTGGTGGGAACAAGGCGAAAGGCATTGGACAAGGAAGTTCTGAAGTGGAGATAGGCTTCTTCTTTGTCCTTGAGAAAAAATTTTAATGGTCGATTGCTGCCTTCACTTGAGATCAACCAGGGTGGTTCTTGGACAATTCTGTTTCCAGAAGCCCATGGTGCTAAAGGGTGGTGGAAATTTACATGAATCTCCTTGAGTTAGGACAGGTTATGCTCCCAGGAGTGACATGAGACAAATCAGTGCAAAAGCCACAAAAACTTCTTCCTTCTTGTGAAGTTCGACCCCACTGGGACTTCGTCTCCTGGAAATTGCCCAAATTGTGGCTTTGTTTGAATGGGAGGTTTCAGCCAAACCAAAGCTTTGCTGAGATATTGATTGAGAAGAAAAAACTAGAGTACCCAGGTTTGATGTTACAAAGCTCTCTAAGGAGGAAGATAAGGTGAATGCACATGTAAAACAAAAGGAGTCATGGTGGCTGTGCAGTGGGACATCCTGGCTGATAATAAAGCTAGCTCAGCTTTTGAAGATGGGACAAATTCATTTCCTTGGTCTGGGCAAAAACCGTGGAATTCTCTTTCCTTGCTGCTGTTGATGCCTACGTGTCTATTAATAGCAGTGATGTGCCTGTTGAGAATGTTCTTGGCCAAAGGATATCTGATGAAGAAGAAGATTTTTGCTACTCAGACAACTTTTCTTCAGATTCTGAAATCTAGAGTGGGAAGGAAGTCTCATATCATAAATGCTCCTACAGTATCTCAAGGAGCAAAGGGACAGGATAGAATCAAGTTGGGGGATGCTTTTGCAATGGAGTGGTCCAATGAGGAAGCTTCGCGATGGGTCCTTAACAATATCAAAGGGATCAGTGAAGTCTGGGGGGTTACTACTAAAGAACTATCGGGCGATGCTAGATATAAGTGAGGATGATAGGCTACGTGGACTTGTTGTACCTCTGGAATTTTTCAGTCAAATCCTATTATTCCAAACTCTTTTTCACTCAGATGCAATTATAGCAGAGCACACTCTTCCCATGATATCTATTTGGTAAGTAAAGGTTCCATTGAAGGTTTCCTTTTTTGCTTGGGAAGCTGCTTGGGGATTATTCTAACTTTGGTTGATCAGAGGAAAAATACTAGATAATGGGTGTTTTTGTGCAAGACTGAAGAGTGTGAACCATTTACTTTAAAAATGTAAATGGACCACAGAGATTTGGACTACAATACTTGCAATTTTAGGAGTAAATTAGGTGATCTCAGGCACGATGTGATGGTCACTTGGGCTTGGAGACAGACTTCAGTTCATGCATTGATAAGGAACAGATTGTAAGATAATTCCTCTCCTTGTTTTTTGGCCCATTTAGAGAAAGAGAGAGGAACAAAAGGGCATTGCAAGTATTTCAATCTTCTTAGGATTCTTTTAGAGATAATTGGTTGTACACTCTTCACTTTTGGTATAGCAGGAAGTTCAGTTTCATAAATCTAGATTGTTGGAAATGTTAGAAAGTCTTTTATGCATAATTTTGTGTATGGGTGGCTTCTACCTGAAGCCATTATCTATAGGGGCGGTACCCCCTTGGCAAAGCTGCATTTCATTCCAGGTAGTCACTGATTGCAGCCCACAAGAGAACAATTCAAAATTTGAATCCCGCTTATACATGCAGTTAGGTTTCTAAAGCTCATGTGAGTAAGACACAGAAAAAACAGCACCATATTCATAAACAAATTCTCAGCCTTGGTAGCGGAGTAAGTTTTATACTGCGAGGAGTAATTTCTTAAACTTCCGATTTCATGATTTCCTTCTAAGCTGAGTTCAGTATTGTTATGCACCCATTTCACATGTCAGCAGCTTCCAAAAGGATATCGATCTCTTTGTGCACAGAAAATTAATTTTTATAAAGCCCAATCAGCATTGACCAGTTCACCAGTTCGACTGGGTCAAATTTGGCTCAAACCATTTTTCAATCTAAACGGAAGAACCAGACCTGCAATGGGCCCATTCCCAGCCGGTCATTTATTAAGCATTAACTCGGTCACAAGTTTCAATGAATATGCACTGATGCAGAGTTATCAAGCTGGATATCAGTACCAAATGAGATAGCTAGCGACTAGACATATTCTAAATCTTAGATGCAATTTTTTGTCAGCATCATGGGTGAATTGGAGATGGAGATGGAGAAATTGAAATTAGGTGGAATAAACATTTTCATTTCGTGGATATCAAAAAAATCACTCTTCTGGCAGCAAAAGAACTAAGACAACCACAGATAGAGAGCTCATTTTTAAGAAAGAATATACCATGCCAATCATTACATTTACGTCCACATGTAATTTCCCTTCATAGCAAAACCCTGAGATTTAAATTACAAAACCACAAGATTTCACTCCTTAAAAGGCTCTCTCATTTCGACCAAATAAAAAAGGCTCTCTTGTTCTGTTCTCTCCAGATCAGTAAAGATATGACAAAGGAATAGTGGAAATTCAGTACATGTATAAGAAGCTGCTCAATCACTCTCATCCAAGGACAATAAAAGGAAAAATACGTGAAAAGAACATGAAAGAGGCGACAATACTTTCCTCATAATCAGATGAGCCGGTAAGACCAAAGTAAAACACTCATATATGAATTCTCTATGTCATATTTTATGAAACGAATCCAATTATTAATATAGACAGGACATGTTTTTGTTAATTAACGCAAATCCCCTACTAGTCTATGATTGTCTCAGCCAATCAAAAATTATTATGTGGCATGTATTGTCCCTCATCACAAATGACAAATCCATAAACCAGTTACCTATTCTAAGGTTGATGTAGGAAAATGAGTTCTAAGTAGTGAGCCCCATTAATTGAGAAATTGAAGAGAATCCCAACAAATGAAAAATGACAATAAGTCGTTTTCTTTAGGCATCACATTTAAGGTTTCTTAAGCATCTTATCTAACAAAAGAATTGCATCAGACAAGTCCAAAGCAAAGATTCACCGAGATTGAATTATTCTTCAACTCTATTGTGAAAAAAAAAAAAAAAGAACCATATACATAGACTCTTCAAAAATTCTACTCCTGGTTGAAATAACAAAACCCTTAAACAAGAAATTAATCCTAATAGGAAACCTCTAAAGGAAATAATATCCCACGGAATATGAAAGGGACAATTAAAATTCCAATAAAAAAGACTACTAATTCAACTCCAACAAGAATGCTAATTCTTTTGGATTCTTATTTAATTAATGAATCAATACAATAGTCCATCTTCACCACAACTTAGTACAGAGGTCAATATTTAAACAAATATTAGCTCGCTTGACTATGCTGACTGGATGAAAGGTGAATTGGATTAAGAGAGACAGAGACAGAGACAGATAGCTCCAACCTAGCAGGTGTTCCACTCAACTCTCAATTTGATAGATGGTGATGCAACGATCTACGAGACAGATATGGTGTGTGCGTGTGGGTGGCTCAATTGCTATGTGTGTGTTGTTGGAGGAGGGGGGAAGCGATAGACTCTGTGACAATATTGATTTAAAGAGAGAGAGAGTGCAAGGCTTTGGAGGTCCATGATGGTGGCAGAGAATGTGGGTGGCAATCACCATTTCTGCTGATCTGGGGGACAAGAAATTACTCATTGCCCAGTGAACAGCAGCAAACACAGCCAGCTCCAACAACCCAACAGAGAGAGAGAGAGAGAGAGAGAGAGAGAGATGTGGTACTTGTTCTGGTAGGTCTGGGGATGTGTAATGCCTGCTTGAGAAATTTGCGCATGCCACATACACAGAAGGAATAAACAGAGAAGCAACTAATCTAACACATCAAGCAATGTATATTAAACAAGGAAATGCATAAATCAAGCCCTGTCATAAAGGAATAAGGCAAGATATTAACAGCATTTAGCAAAACAAAAGCAATGCAAAGAAAGGCTAGAACTTACCCGTTCATGCTGAAATTCAAAAGACTCCAATATATCAAGAAACTTGATGCAGTCGAGGAAAAATTCAGTATCAATTACCACTGTGAGGGGTTGAATCGTAACCTAACAAGAGAAGCAACACATAAATTACTTAAGTAAATAACACAGACTTGAGTCTAGTATCAATAGCTAAACAACTGATGACTAGCATAAAAATTACTCTCCACATGGAGAACTGAAGCAATAGGCCGTACCTTTATTGACATTGCAACTTCTTGTTTTGGTGAAATATCCACTTGTATCTTACAGGAAGGACTGTCAGCAGCCTGCAAACTTTCCCCTGGAAGAACCTGCAGTAATGTCAGCAGATGCAAATGAAGGTTAAGCTAGAAAAGAAAAAGACAGTTCCATAAAGAAATGGATCGCGATCTAAATAGACATGAGATAAAGAGTCCGCCTAGAAAGAGGCAAAAAAAAGGACCTAAAATGGCGTGGAGGAGACATTACACAAGGATAAGGAATACCTTCATATTACAGATTGTTTTCAAAACCAGAAAGAACCAGTCTGGTTTTCAGTTTGCAGTTGAACAGGTTCAACCACAGGGTTAATTAGTTGCACAGTTTACTCATGTAAGTATACAGTGAAATAAATCTTACCCATCTAACCCAACATGAGAGCACAGCTCAGACAGCTGAGACACTCATTCCACTTTCTAGAAGACTGGGGATCTATTCCCCTTCCCTCCTCTCTCTAAATTTGTTAAGAAAGATCGGTCAAACTAGTGACGTGCTCATTGGTTGCCTAATTAAACCAGGTCACTACCGGCATTGACCAGTTCTTGTCCAGTCCCAGTAATTGAGTAAAGCAGGAGCAGACCGTGGTCCAGTTCCCGGCCTAACTGGTTGAACCCGCCGGTCTAGTTCAGATTTAAAAACATTGTCTTACAAAAATCTCGAGTCAAAATCATGCCCAATGACGTGAAAGGATTCATACAGCTGACCCCACTTAGTGGAATAATGCTTCGATGTTGTTGTCGTCATTGCCGTTGTTGCATAAGCCTCAAATTCACATGAAGAAACAATAGTCTAATGTTTCGTAATTCAAAAAGAATGTAAACTAAAAACATATCAGTGTAAGGTTTTAAAATTCAAAAATTATTTATTTTGTTCAGATGATAGACGCAATATAAATCCAAAAAGGAAAAAATCACTCATGCTAGTATGCCATGCCACTGTTACCAAGTTCTTCAGCAACAATGGTTAGTTTACTTTGACCATAAGAATGCTAAGCAAGATGTAGCAGAGGAAACATATAGAATGATAAAGTCTAGCTATAGTAGAAGACAGAGAATAAGCCTTTAAGGCACTCATATAGACTTGCCTTCAGAGAAGCAGATAGCTCAGAATGATGTAATTCATGGATCTCTTAATATTGAAGCCACAAGCACCGCATGATGGCAAATGTCTCAGGCCGACACTAAGACTATCCCTCATACACGCACTACATGATGCTAACTTCACACGACTCACAGGAGAACACACTCAATAGCCATTAAAGCAGGACAGGAGCTGAAATTAGACCATCTATTTTTAGCTATATATTTTACCAATCCAAAATGGTCTGTTCCATATTTCTCATTGATTATACTCTCCAAGAAAGATAATTTTAGTCCAAAGGGATTTTTATTGATTCTCAATCAAACTACTCCAATACGTCAACCATCTTGGTTGCCTTCAATCTCCTCTCAGTAAATCTCGAGTGTCTAACTTATATACTTGGTAGAGGGGAAAAGTAACAAAAACATGCTCATTAGGGTGCGTGTTTGGCGGTAGCAACTTCCTGTGGTAGCTTTGGGTGCTGTAGATGTTGTATAGTTCAGAAGCCACTTCTTGAAGATGTTCTACATCCTCCAAAACAATAGGGAAGAGTGCCTTAAATACTGGACTCATTTGCATCAATAAAAATTGTCTTAAAAACCCTCAAAGCCATAGCCTCGCAAGCACCTACAAGGTGCTTCTTAAAAGTCAAACCAGTTAAATGTATTCACACTTCAATTGCAAAAATAATTGGTTTTTTCAGTTGTCAGATTTGGTTCTTGACATATTAGGCTGTTATCTGCAATCAATCCCTCCCTCGCTTCCTCCAGTGGAGTATTATCTCTAAAATCTCTCTTCCACAACCGCCCCCCCCCCTTTTTCTAAATTTTACACTCATTCCTATGATATTTTGAAATTTCTCTTTGAATTAAAGATCCACTAAGCAATCACATCTACCTTTCTAATCTAGACTGCAAACTTGATTCAACCAGCATATTACATGCCATAAAGTTCAAAGAAAAAAGCACCAACCTGCCTCATTTGTACAACAACATTTTTGTCCTGTGGGTAGATAATCCTGAATGTGTTGATGCCAGCAATAGCTAGAGCAGATTCTTCCCACATTGTAAATTCAACAGAAGCTTCATCAACAAGGAGCTCTGCCGTGTCTTTCCCAGATTTCCTGTGCCAAAGCAAATAATTTAACGACACTAACAAGATGCAGAACATTCCATGGGAGTGGTAATCATACCGAAACATTCTAATCACGTTTAAAGGTTCAAACCATGAAAACTAGGTACAAAAAGGTTCCTACAGGTACTCGAAAAAAGGAACAAACAAAAAGCACAAGACTTATCACACAAATAAGAAAGCTCTCTGACCAAGTGATCAAACACGAAAGCCCTTGAGGTATTGGGAATTACATACAATGAATCCATCATCACCTTATTTAAATGTGCATGAGCATCTATTAAACATGATGATAAAATTATCTCCCACCAGAAAATACGGCCATAACTTTTTTTTCGACATTAAGTACACCAGAATTGCTAACACTTGTATACTGAATATTCAGCCCTAAAACTTTTCAATTGAACAATTAACCCCAAAAAAGTTTCAACTACTAGTCTATCAAGTCCTACAAAAAAATTTCACTGAAACCTATGTGCATCAGTCTCATACACCCCAGGTGGCACTACCACATAGAATTACCTTCTAATTTAACTGAAGAACTAACAAAAGGACATCAATAATAACTTTTCGATCGCTTTGGGAACTCATTGCTCCATCCAAGGTTGTAGGACTAAACTGCACGTGTACACAAGTTTCAGGACTCCTAGTGCACTGATTTTCAAATCACTCAATGTGCACTACATTTAGTGTAGTCTCAAAAATTGATTAGAATTGTAAACTCCCTCCAATTAAGAATCCAAAGGACCTACCTTTTCTGCATCACCTTCTGCACAGTGGTCATTGCCTTCATCCTTGTAAAAATGTAATCAACAGCCACGTTTTCAATTAATTACATTATACATGCTTCTAACTCCATTGATCTCCTTTATTCTCCCACTTTGAAACCCATCTCCCCCCCCCCCAACCTATTGTGGCAAATATATAAAGAGCTTAACAATTGTGGGAAATATATAAAGAGCTTGTCAGAGAAGTAAACACAGCCTAAATAGTCGGTACAATCAACCTGTCTGCCATACATTTGGATGACCAATAATAAAACATAACAACAATAGAAACCTTACCTGCTTCGGAGTGTTGCAGAAATTCGATGAATTAAGAACTTGACTTCACATCTACACATGTTATCACTCGCAATAGTGTCCCCATTGCTTAATGATGGAGGATGGAACTCTGTGGCTTCATATATATCCTGCAGAAGTGTCAAAGAGTTTCAAAGGCGATAGATATTATGACAATTTGGAGTAATAGTTGTCGCTAAAAAGGTAGTCGTTACACCTTTTGCTAATTTGACACTGGCAGAATAAAGGAATATCAAATTATTTGCAGTTTAACTCATTCAAAGATCTTTGTTTATGATCTTACTTTTCAAACTTCAAGGACTAGTGTTTCTCAATTGAATGGAAGCAGAAATATAATTGCTCATGAGAAAGTTACCTTTATAACTTCATCTGAAACGACACCAGAAAACTGACCAGAGTCATCTGTACCTCCAGCACCAAGCATACCACGAGACAGCCAATTTAACCATCCACGCGACCTGCCTGATGACCGCTCATCATTCCGTGACTTCTCAAGACTCGGTTCCACAAAGTTATTGGTAGACTCACACAAAAGCTCCTAGAAACATAATAGCTAGATTAAAGACCTAATAATTTATTTGCTTGACAGTCACATGAACAACTGTAAGTCTAATTTACCATCAGAAAACTAAACCAATCACTATAACACACAGAGCAATCATCGCTATTATTAAGTACTATTCAAAAACAAATAAATGAAGCAAATTGTAACACAAAACCTCTATCATACCTGGAGTTCACGTTCAGCAACTGAGCGATAACTTAAAATATCTTCTATATCAGATGCTCTTTCCATTTGCTCCAACTCTTGAAGAATTTGTTCATCAACTGACTGATAAAATCAGACTCCAAAATGAGGAATTAATTGGAAAAGAGACCTATTCAAGACTTGCTAGTGGCACAACATATATTATAAATTAAGAATGTGTGAGTTAACCGCTTCTATATTCCCCTAACACTCTCTTTCTCATTATATGGTCCAAGTAGGAGGTTTTGAAGTCAAATCTCCAGGCTTCACATTTCCTACAGATTACAACTTCATTTTCCGTGCTCCAAATTCGGGACACATATCAACCTAACAAGAAGGGTAACCAATAATATATTAAATTAAGGTCCATCTAGCAGTTTAAGAAACTTTAGAAGAAACCACAATGATTTACAGTGTTCTACATTAGGGATTTCAAAGAAGGGCTGGAACAGGCACCTCCATATAGCTTAAACTAGATAAGAAGTCATGTATCATCACTTAACAACAAAATCAAAACTACAATTTTCTCTAAGAATAAAAAAAAAGTAAATTGAACATTTGTCAACAAAATAACTTGATGGAAAACATCTAAGAAGACAGGATGAGGTAAATTAGCTATGCAAAAATGAACCTGCGCTTAGGTATTCAGGATTGGCCCCCCAATTTACATAACTCTTTAGGTGACAAAACAAGGTCCAAGAGGCTTCAGTATCTTTTTATGGTGAAAGAAATTTCTAGCAGGTGCAAGACAGCATTGTGCTTATCCTCCAACTAAGAGTTGTCTAATTAGTGTATGGCTATCTTTATGTCCTTAATGGAGTCATATTAAGGTAGGTAGAAATTCACAAGATGATGAAACATATTTTCCAGCTTTGATAAGAAATGACACAAGGAAATTGTAGACAGATTGTATATGGTCCATAAAAAGGATGCCAAAGAGAACAAAAATCTTTATTGGGAAATTCCTGAAGTGAATTTCACATATATCATCAAACCCATCTATCTTTATGAATCTCATCCAGTGTTAGTTTCTCTAAAGATCTACAACACAATGGGATAGATGAGTTCTCATCCCTTCACTAAGCTACATGTGTCATTGATTGAATTGATGAAAATCAAAAAGCTCCACAAAACTGATTCGAGACCAACAAAGCAAACGGTGCAAAAAAAAAATTTCAATGTAATGGCACCTAGCAAATGCCAAATTTCCAAATTTAATGGAAATGGTACTCGGTACGTCTAACACATCAAGCTATGTTCCTCCACTGGTCTGTTTCCTATCATTGTTCCCCCACCAAGTGCGGTAGCCAAGACACTTGAGAACATTGAGAGGCGATTCAGAGGGTGGAGATAGTAAAGAAGATTACCATTTCAGCCTTGTTTAGTGGGGAACAAGTAAACTCCCTATGAGGCGATTTCAGAGGGAGGAGGTAGTCAAGAAGATTACCATTTCAGCCTTGTTTAATGGGGAATAAGTAAACTCCCTATTCTGAAGTAAGTTTGGCTACAAAGTTTTTATTGCATTCCAACAAGGCTTTGTGAAGCAAATGGGATAGGAGATAAATGCATGGAAGAGAACAAACAAAAGAGAAAAAATTCATGTCCCAGAGACAACGCAGATCTTTGGCCAGTGTGGAGAGAGAGGAACCCGAGAGCAATTTTGAGGGTTTGGATAATGATTTCGTGAATGCTAAGGACTTGTATCTCTTTAACTAACTTTTTCTTTAATCGCCAGCCTAGATAAATAGCACTGTACTATGAATTGTTCATAACCTTCACACATCAAGTATATTGAAATTTCATTTGTCCTTCTCAGCACCATGAAAGAAGTCAAATCACAATCAGACAACAAAAACAAGCTTTTATGAACAACTTAACTTGATAGAATGAAAAACGTCCTTATACCTCAAAAGATGCAGATATATAATTACCATACGTAGTCACCTCATGTTCACTCAACTAATATTTTGAAAGAGATAACTGCTTGCTTAAGTCATTGAACAAAAAAAATTCCAATTAAATCAATGTATAAGCAAAGCAAGAGCATAAAGAACAAGAAAATGTCAATTTCCAGAATCATATTAAGTATGAACCTCAAACATCCAAATAACCACCTAGCATCTCAAGAGAAACAAGAGAAATTTCAGGCATCACAAGCCAAAAATGCTCCACAACCAGCTATAGACCCTTATTCAACACACAAAAGATGAAAATCCTAAACAGACTCCAGAGGCAGTAACAAAGGAGAAACGTTACAATGGAATATAAAAATACAATGTTCATTGATGTTGAGGAAGACCACCTGCTCTTGCCGAAGAAAAACTAGTTTCTTTTTGTACAAGCTAACATATTCCCGACGATTGCTTCTGCAACAGAGTAAATTTTGGCATTATTTGGCATGTTTGAAAATTGCTACGCAGATCGATGATGACCATTGAAAAAGATGCCCTTTAGTTGCAGCAATCATTATTCAAAGCCAATTTAAAAATTTTCAGATCCTCAGCCCTCTCTGTCAAATAACACATGAAAGAAGAAAACCTTAGCATTCACGCTGAAGCAGTCAACTATTAGCACAATCATGGTGAAGCACCAACATCAGCTTTTGAGATTTGGGAGAGCAAATACTCTCCAGATCCAAAGGGATTTCGATCTTACATGTAGTTGACTTTGACCATATCAAAAACACACTTTGAGATCATCTTGCCTACTCAAGAAGATGCTACAGAAGTAGGAAATGCTCAAGAAAGGCAAGCCATGGAGTATCAATCAAGTTCCTGCTTAGGTATGTGCAAGTTATCTGATGATAGAGGATGGCCTTTTGTCTGAGAACAAAGACTGATACCATCATCATAATGAAAAAACAAAGGCTTTCAGATTCTTTAGCCAAACGTTTCCTTAACAGCACCTTTTTCCCAAAAAGAAAATGTACAAACAGACAAACTTACAGATGCATGTGCATGTACCCTGGTATGCATCCGTTGCTTGAAGTGAGAAGGAAAACATAAAAGCTCGTCATCATATTTATCAATCTTAAAGAAGAGAGAAGAATAACATATTTTCCTATGCTTAATTTTGACAAATAGAATTTTGTTGTCAACTGTAAGATAAGATATTGTGATGCCAGTAAAGATCAACTTCTCAATAAGATGAGTTGAATACACAAAAAAACCTTAAAATTAAGGACAACGCTTCAAGATAGGGAAAAACCAAAATACTAGATAAAGATAAACATTCTAAAAGCAAGAAAAAGAAAAGATAAAAAAGAATAGTATAAGATGAATTGACATCCATGTAAGCAAAGCAGTTATCGAGGCAAATGGCCACATTTCCAAGACTTTAACTGGAAAAGAGATAGGCTACCCAATTTGCTCATAAGACTTTCTATTTTCTACATGTTTTGTCAAATATATAAAAAAAAATATCTCATTGAATATCTTTTGTAACCACAACAAGCCAACTGCTTTGAGAAGCTACTGCTTAGGGCAAATATGAGAAGAAAACGATTGACAAATTATCTTGTACCATGAGAGAGAGAAAGAGACAGAGACAGAGACAGAGACAGAGACAGAGAGCGCATCAAGTGCAAGTTGCAATGTCAGTATATGAGCATGTGAGAATGGTCTTCCATTAATAAGCAGGTTATTAAACACGTCCCTTGATTCCATTGTATAAGCCCAGTATCTCTGTGCATCATCCTGAGCTTATAGCAATTAACTCCCTTTCCATTAGAACAATTTCAAAATATGGCCAGATTTCCACCAGCATGCGCAGTTTAAAACAAAACATATCAGAACAACAGCTCTCTAAATATCTACTCTTACCCAATTAGAGCACCAAAGGGCTACAAGCCAGCAAAACCACAATGCAAAAGACATTGAATATCAAATACTGAAACTCACATTCGCTGACCAAAGTGTCTCCATGAAGTCCTCCTTAATTTCTTTCGAACATCTGACAGGACAGATTCTTGTGCATAGTGCCACCACAGTTTCTGCCAGTTTTTGAGCTTTCTTGACAATGGACTGGACCATGGACGGTAACGTCCATACCTACATTTATACATATCAAAATTTGAGCTCAAAAAGGATTTGCTTGCATTTGATAAGTCAGTAGGAATTATTTATCACTGAAAAAAATTCATCAACCGCAAAGTACCATCAATACCATATTTCATTACAAGATCGGCCAGGATATATTCCCAATCTAATTTAACAATAAAGAAAATATGAAACTTTAATGAAACAACCAATTAGGAAGAAGGATTCATAAAGAGTGAGACAATCAATTAAGAAATTGACAATCCCTCCATCATCATGTTTGACATATAGCATTTTGTCACAGCACCACAGTAGATGGACTTTTTCAATCTTCCGTAGTTATAACCTGTCTCAAGAACCATTTATAATTAAAAACTTTCTCAGAATCTAACTATGGGAATTGGCTGTCCTGAACCCTCAATGAGATTGGAGAATAAACAATCAACTTTCCTCAACATGCTAGCCACATAGTTTTCTTTCTTTGCCAAAGAACACAACAATAAATAACTGAGTAGAGATTCTAGAGCTCCGGTCTGCCAACTACTAGATACTCAACAAACATGTTCACTGGCCTTAGTATTAGCAAAGTAAGCTTAGACAGGACAGGGCATTAAGTACTTTACCAGAAGCATGACCATTACCATCTGAAAAGTGGTTATCATCTATCTCACAGCAAACAACTAACCATTGTGGATTAATATACTCCACAAATCAGGACAATGAACAAAATCATGAAACTGCACTACATGACTAGAAAATTCAATAGGTAAGCACTAAAAGCAACACCAAGCAAAGTTGTGAACTGACAAAGATGAAACGTTCACATAATACTATAAAAGCATCTGAATCAAAGGAACAAGATAAAATATAAGAAACTAGCATTAATGTTCAAACATACTGTTCTCTTAGTTGACATATAGTCAAGTTGTCCAACAACATCAAGATCTGCCGAAGCTGAAAATCGTCAAGACATATTACCTAATACAAGTGGAGAGAACACAAAAGCGTCAAGTATGCCATCTACGATTAATACAATCATCTAAAAGATCACATGCTAAAGATTTTTAGAGCACAAACCAACCAAGCTGGTTATTTCAGCCCAGACAGACCATTGTGGAGTGTCTATATCAAGCTTCCCAGATCGATTGACCTATAATGGAAATAACTACATCAGCCAGATGAAAATACAAACAGAATTATTTTGGCCAAAAGAAGAATACATTCAGGGTTTTATCGGTATCACTTCCACACCTTCAAAAACAAACAAAAATTGGGGCAACAAAATCTCTGAAATTCACATTGGATCAATGCTATGATACCACCAGTGAATAGTAGAAACCAATATTAACAACATGAAGTGCATATTTAAGACAGATCAAACCAGAAGCAGCACATGCATGATTGACTAAGTTTAATTTTGCAAGCAAACATAAGAAGGCCCCCTAAATGAAGACATATACAGGAACTATATACAGGAACTCAGCATACATCTAAGTGGGAGCTAATAATTAATAATTGTTAAATGGCGAAACTCCAACGCAAAAAAACCTCCAGTGGAAATAGACAAATACACTATTTTGTCTAATTGTGAAATATCACAGGAAGCATGACGAACCAGCCTTAGTGGCACCTTTCCTGGTAGGCAATGCTTTAATCACTGCTATGAGAAGGCATCTAGGATTACAACAAGGACCATTTTTGCCTATCCGAATTGTTCAAACCAACTATTTAGTCAATAGAACCTTGAAGCTAACTGAAAAACAACCCTCCATTCCCAACCAGCCTTCCCACTCTTTTGAGATTGGATTTCCTTTGTTTACAGCCGTCATATTTGCAACACTTTCAAAGACATTTAACTACCCATCCCCAAAAGAAAAACTTCTCTTTTCCCTTCATTCCTCTGTGCCCTTTAAGAAAATTTTAGGGATCCCCAGAGAAACTGTTCAACGATATACGCAACTGAGTCTAGAGTATAGAGTTCCAGACAAAAAAAAAAGGATCTGACAGATCATTGTAAAATGGAACTGATGCTCTCTTCGTTCAGCTTGCATATACCATGTCTGATTATATTCAAATCCCTCCCGGGTTGTTCAACTACCCATTCAAACCTTTTTCAATTCTAAATGGAAAGGAAAAGTACTCATGATCTTTGCTCTTCAGGGAAACGACACCAATCCCTTTGAGAAGAAATGAGCTTTGATAACTAATCTGTGAAGAAACTGAGTACCCCTTGAGGAAGAATCTACAAAAAAGCTTCAGGAGACCCTCACTACAAAAGAACCAGCACCTCTGACACAGCTGATCAAATGATGAATACATCTACCAATCTACCACCCTATAAATCACCATGTACTTCATGAAAACAATGCCACATTAATGACAAGCATCAGGTTGGAAAATATTGTTCTTAACGAGAGTCACTGGATCCCATGGAAAGTACAAAAGGATCTGTAAAAGGAAAAGAAAGAGCATAACAATGACAACAAAAGAAGATAGTTTAGACCATATTAATAACATTGCGTAAGATGAGTTGCATCGCAAATTGATTATTGAGGTTAAATATTAAATTCGTACTTATATCCTTATCCAAGATGCACACATGAACAAGATTCTTTTTACTTTGAAAAACATGCATAACTATCAGAAACTAGGATACCATTTTCATGCTGCACATGGTTTAGAAAATCAATTATTTCAAGAATGGTTGAAAAAGTCAGGCCAATGATGAAAGAAAAACTGTGTGCATTAACAGCTGGTGGGTCCTTTAGGTCATTCAATGCCACATTTATTAGCATCAAGAAAGACCAAATTTGTGCATAAATGACGGGCTCGACATGAAAATACTCCTGTGTCTAGAGAAAGAAGGATAGGCAAGATAATAACAACTCATACCGAAAGTGACACTGACACATTCAATGGTGCTAGAATAGGGTGAAACTGATTGCTTTCACAATTAGCATTGCCCAGGCATTGATTGTCTCCAGCATTGTCCCTGATCGTCAAACTCGGAAGCTCCATTGGAGGAGTTGCAGTAGATTTCTAAACCTGCGATCTCTACAACTTTGTGGACTTGGCCTTTTGTGCTAGGCAAAGGAGAAAAGAGAACTTCAGGTTTCTCACTAAGACAAAAATCAATCAAACATGCACCATAAAGCTGTAAAAGAAAGCAATAGAAAGAAGAAAATAGGCATGTAAATATCCCAACTTCTAAGCACAGAGTTCCAAAGCAGATCATCAAATAATGAGACTTCTATTTGTTGAATACAGTCAGTTTGGCTCTTGTCACATCTCAGGGGGGAAAATGTACACGCCTCACTGTATTGACCAGCAATGCACATGTTTCAGACATCTCACCCAATTAGAAGGGTTGCAGAAGAATGGTAAGATTATGGGCTCATTTCATTAGCAGGATTATGGAAGAGAGGTAATGATTATGCGGCGGACATTTAAATATAGTGTAACTGAAGCAAAAGGTGAAAAGCCAAAACTAAAGCCAAAAGCCTCGGTAATGCCAAGATAGGCCCTCTATAGTTCCTTGACTGACAGAAAAAATGCATAGAAATATCATCATAAAGCCTTGCATTTCATGAAGCTTAAGCTCCGAGGCAA
Organism: Syzygium grande; assembly: GCA_024733475.1. Lineage (NCBI taxonomy): Eukaryota > Viridiplantae > Streptophyta > Magnoliopsida > Myrtales > Myrtaceae > Syzygium > Syzygium grande. Next base: position 11,190,805 of record JAMXDD010000010.1, read on the forward strand.
TGTATGTTGCAACTTGCCACTGAAAAGCAATTACTCTATAACTCACCAGCAACTAAACCATATCTAACTCCAAGGTCAAAGAAAAAGAATATTGACACCTGGGAGAGTAATTCAATAATATGCCTAACTACAGATCAATACTGTGCCAGCTGGACTTGCACTACCTATAGAGTACCTCCCCAGAGAAACACTTTGCAAATTTAACACATGTAGTCAGTTCTGGATTATAAGGAAAACTTCTTTGCATTGTAGATGAGATCATACAAAAGGTATACATAACTTAATGATCGAAAGCATTATACAGTTGTAAGTTATCCACAACAATGCCTGTGATTTGCTCAAAGATGGAAAAGCAAGTTTACTGGACTACCTTAATGTCAGGTTTGAGAGGGAGAGGAGAAAATAAAAGAAAAAAATTGGGTGAAATGTATGTTGAAGAGAACAGTACTACTTTCTTCCACATTTTTTGAAGCATGATAATGAAAGTTTAAGATAGAGTAACTTGTTTCGAATGGAGAAAAATTTTGATAGATGAAATTCCTCTTATTACCCTGAATGGAAAGTTACAACCTATTTCAAGGGAAAAAAAATCTGTTCAATTTCTACTCTTTTTCACTCCATCTTTAAGTGATTGCTAAAATGCTGACCCTACAAAACTATTTTTTTCTTTTGATTTTCATTCAATTCATTTTGTATATATTTCCCGAACAAGGAAATATTAAAAAACTTCCATATTTTTCCCGTCTCCTATTCCTCCCCTCCCACTCTTCCAAACATTTCTTAATTCCCCAATTCCATCCTGAGTTGATGCTAATGCTGGCTTTTTTCTCCTTTTTATAGCCAAATAAGCTAATTGTTTCAACAGAGGACACAAAGGAGATGCCAACATGTATACACAGTTTTTTAAAGTGGACATGAAATATAAGGCTAGTTTTTTTTTTTTTTTTTTGGGTAAAGGAAATATAATGCTAATTAATCTAAACTATCTGCAAGAACTCATACATCCAACCTGACATTTTCACTATGCTTTTCGATTAAGTTGTCTCAACCATATGTGAACACCGCTAAGGGAGTTTCTCTCTTTCAAAAGCTCCAAATGCCTTTCTTATGACAAATAGAAGATAAAGAGAGGGATCAAGTTGAATTATGAAGTTTCCTCAGAACAGCACCATGTAACCTGCCAAGCCCAAGATTCACCCTCTTCTGACATCACAGATCCAATCAATTCCCATTAAACCATTTGAGAAAAGGAGGATGAGACCTAATCAACAGTTGATATAAATATTACCTAACAGACATCTGCTTCATAATTTTCAAGCTGGATAACCTCAAACCAAAAATCAACTGTGCCTGTGAAATATAAAAAGTTGTCAAGATGGATGTCCGGTCGACTTATAGATACAGCACTAGCAGATACAAAGGAGAAACTGAATCCACATTTCAAGTCGTCACTTATTTAAAAGCGTTTATGCCTGTAAGTGCAGGGAATAAATCAAACATAGCAATAATCTAATCAGAAGAAATCTGTAAAGCAAAGGGAATTCCAAAGATGACAATCACTGCCTAAACAGCAACTTGCAACAAGACCATATGGTTATAAAAATAGCAATGTACAAGAGAACTATAAGACTGAAAGCAAGAATATCTCCTTCTATACGTTAAATTTTTCCAGAGAAATTAAAATCTAAAGACTCCATCACAAATTAGGGACATCATGCCCACAACAACAGGGTGGGAATTATTGTGTTGAATAATAAAGACTCAATCACAAATTAGATACATCATGCCCACAACAAAATGGTGGGTACAAAGGTTCTTTCTCCTTCTTTTGTAATCCAATATTGATACACCAGCGGTACCTCACGCTTTAACAACAAAGAAATATCAATCTGCAAGTAAGCCGCAACTTCCTAGGGGCTGCCAATGAGCAGTTCCCATCTCGTTCCATGGTGTTTTACATCAATACATTCACTATTAATTGGAAAAAAAAGAAGATTCTAAATTTCATTAGCCATATAATGCTCTATCTTTCTTCTAATGTGAAACACCTGCTAATTACCATACCCCTGTCTCCAGGGTTTTCGACAGATTAAAATACCATGTGTTTCATTATCTGCGAATAAGACAAAATACTAAAAGAGCTCCAATCAACAAGGAGAAATGCTAGGCCCTGGGGTGCACATCAATATGGTAGACGTTAATATGCAATGAAATGCATAAGAATTATTCATATGGCATAAAATGGAGTATAATGGATACAGTAAAAGAGTAGAACTTACGGAAGAACTCTGCAAGTTGCTCTGATTAGCTTGGTATAGAATATGGACATTTCTAATGGAGACTTGAATGCTGTCAAGTATCTGTGGTGAAAGAAAAAAATTATCAACATGTAGCAGGATGACACTAAAATTTTCACCCTGAAAGCAACCTTGGAGTTCTTGGAGCCTAATGCATAAGCAGCAAACTAATAATAAGGTCATTAAATTACCTTCGCAGTTATGTAGGAAATAAATGATTGCCCAGCCTGATTATCTGCCATGAACTCCAACAGAAATTAGCGCAACAAAAGCATATACACACACATAGGAAATGCAGCTGACACCGTCCCAAAATGAAGCCCAGCAGCAACTTTATTCACACATTCGTAGATATATATACCGACTATGTCCACTTAAATCAGGATAACAATATTATAACATCCATAAACGGGCAAGGCAGATCCACGGTTAGTACTAGAAGCGAAGTGCAGAAGCTAATTCGATGTCTTAGGCCACAAAAATGAAAAATTACACGCGGACCGAATTCAATGAGGGGCAAAGAAATATCTGCCACCTCAACAAACTGTCCTCCCCAGCAATCACTTAAAGGAAGGCTTTGAATGATTCTCCAGTAAACCAACAGCTCTCTGGAAAGTGAGAATCCTTATTGGAAAAGAAACCCTTATCAAATAACAAGGCAACTCCAATTCTCTGACCCCTCAATACGGAATGCGCTAACTACAGCACAGGAAAAAAGAAAAAGGGAGACGGGCTCAGCTTACCGCTCATGCGTCGTGACAATTTCGCAAGCTCGGCAGCCGCGAGTTTTGCCTTCTTGCCAGCGAATTCTCTTCTTTCAACAGCCTCCGAACTCCACTGCGACCGCAACGCGCGCGCCGAAGCGCCACAGAGACACTCAGACGGTTAGCGATGACGACTCGACGCCGACACGTACTAGAAAACGCGGGGACTCGGGGGGCTCACCTCCTCGTCGCGGCGGTCGGAGGCGCGGACGAAGACGTCCTCGAGGACGATGATGATGGGGTCCCAGCCGAGCTTCTTCCAGGGGATCCGGATGCTCAGCCGGCCGACGCGGCCCTCCCGGAGGGCGAAGGGGAGGCGGAGGCAATCGAAGGCCTCGAGGATGAGCTCGACGTTCTCGAGGAGGACCTCCTCGTTCCAGAGGGTGATCTTGAGCTGCTCCCGCTGGATGTCCTTCACGTAGCGGCCCAGGTACCCCAGCAGCAGCTGGCGAACCAGCCCTTCGAACATCGTTTCCTCTACCTACCTCTCTCTACTGCGCGCAGAACGGAGAAGACAAGCGAGGACGAGCTGCTTTCGATGCTAGGATTCTAACCTCGCAATGGCAATGGAGGAGATTCTCCAGCGCCGCCGCAAATCGACGTGCGCGCGCGCATGTACACGGCGGGGAGAGAGGGAGACGTAGAGAGGGAGACGGAGGGGTTAGAGAGCGGAAGTGGCTTCCTTTCCAAGGAGATGAACCGAGCCGGGCCCCCGTCGGAGCGGGTTGCGGATCCAAACCGACCCGGATGGGCCCCCAGTGTCGAGTGGGGGCTTCGAGAAATACGGGCCGGCGCCGGATGGAATCGGGCTGGACCGGGCCCAATTTTAGGCCCGCTCATTGCCCCTCGAGGGGCTTGTCCAAAGAGCATCTCTACTCTTCAGCCTTTTATTAATACCAATATTATTAAAAAAACCACCAAAACCCTAAACTTTACCTCCTATGACACATTTACCCCGAATTTTTTTTTGTGACACCAAATCCCCAAACTTTGCTATTTGTGACTTTTACCCCATAACTTGTTTTTTAAATCTTTTCACTTTTTTTTTTTTTTTTAAACTTTTCATTTTGAGGGGGCCTCAATGCGACGTGGGGCGGCCCTCGCGGTGTCGAACAAGGGCAACCCTCGCCCGGCATCAGCAGCAAGGCGAGCCTCCTCGACACCAGAGGCCCTCCTGGGAAAGGTCCAAAAGTTAAAAAAAAAAAAAAAAACGAAAAATGCCCATAGCCTATACATTGAGGTAAATTTCACAAAAAGCAAAGTTTAGGGTTTTGATATCACAAAAAAAAAGTTCGAGATAAATGTGTCACAGGGACCAAAGTTTAGGGTTTTTGGTGGTTTTTTCCCTATTATTAATACCAATATTAGCCATTTGTCGGGGGTTTTATGGGGAAAAATGTAATTATAAGTTCATTTGGAATCGTCTATAAATGGGAAAATCAACTATTTGAAAATTCTTTTCGTTGGGAATGAGAAGTAGAAGCTCTAATACCTTCATCCCTAGGAGATCATCAAGAGAAAGTTCAAATTTGAGTCCACCAACATATTTAGTTAAATCAATCGCCTTCGCTCAAAAGCTAAAACTAATGATACTTTCATCCCGAAGAGATCGCTAAGAGAGAACCTAAATTCAAGTCCGTTAATATATCTAATTAGATTCATATTCACTTAAAAGCTTTTTAAACTAATTAGTTATGGATCAACTGTAATGTATTAAGTATCCCATACCATACATATTCTCAAATGTATGACGTAAGACTTTTCTAACATGACTTAGATGTGCATATGCACAATTTCCTTGGTCCACGCTGTTAAAGCCCCGATACATTCATCTTACAATATCATTAAAAAAAGTCCAAATTCGAGTCTATCGGCATATCTAATTGAATCAACATTCATTCAATAGCTTAAACTAATAATACTTTCATTCCAAGAATATCGCTGAGAAAGAGCCATAGTCTAAATTCGTTAACATATCTAGTTGCACCACTGAGTTTATGGGCCAATTATGATTTATTCGATACCTTCATCCCAAGGGATAGTAGAGCTAATTCCTTCTTAGGATATTTATCAAGCAGAATGCCTCATCCTAGGAGATCACAGTGCCCGTTCCTTCTTAAGATATTCACCAAGTAGAAGCTTTGATACATCCATCTTAGGATATCACTAAAAGAGCTTCAGTTCCAACTTATCAACATATTCAGATAAACAAAAAAAAAACATATTCTACCTAAATCAATGAATTCCGAGCAAATTAGGATACAAAAAAAAATATATATTCTACCTAAACCAATGAGTTCCGAGCAAATTAGGATATATTGATTATGATATCATCCCAATTCTCTAATTTTGGACTATTTTAACTCAATTCACATGTGTATTCTAATTCTTGTATCACCGACAACAACGTTTTGGCATATAAATAGTAGGAGGTGACCTTTTTTTTTTGTCCGTAAATAGTAGGAGGTGATATTGGAACTGGACGGTTTTGGATAGTTCCCGTGCGAACCGGTCTAGTTACCTATTCCCTAAATTTGAAATCAATAATTGTTGGTTTGGTTCTCGGTGTGTGAACCGAACCACCCGCACCATAAATTTTTATTGATTAAAGATAAAAAAACACTAAATAACGAGACTTTATACTATGTAACAACACTTACGGTCTTATGGGGAATAGGAAAAAAAAAAGATATCGCCGCCGGTTCTTGGACCCATCTCTAGATCGATCGGTTCTGTCCAGTCCAGTCTAGGACCAAAACCAAGTGGGCTAGTTCCCGTTCCACAAGCCAAAAATCGACCCTTCTAGTACGGTTCCTGGTTCCCGACCCTAATAAATAGTATCGCATTTTCCCATCTTATTAATAAAAACCACATCTTTGAGCAACACATTATTTTAGGTAAGAAAAAGATCAAAATAAAAGAAAATCTATCCTTCCCTTAAACAAACGAACGGGACCCAATATCGATAAATCAAGAACAAAGCGACGATGTCAAGTCCCCCGCAACGGCAAGCTCAATGCTGACTGGCAAGCAGGGGACTCCCACTCGTCACACGCAAGAAGCTCTCCACTACTGCCCGAAACAGCAGACGTCGACCCGCCGAATCTTCATCGTCCCGTCGCCGTCGCCGTCGCCGTCGCATCGGAGTCCTCGAAGCTCATCTCTTCGATCTCTCTCCGTTCCGCCGTCGCGTGTCCGGTCGCCATTTCCTCGCCCCAGCTCCTCGAAGATCCCGCCTGAAGAAGAAGAGGTGAGAAACGAACTCGACGTCGATTCTCCGCGCGCAATGTCGGGGCATCCGCGATCCGCATTGGCCCGTATCCTTCCCCCTAATCGAACGAACCGCGTGCACTCGCTCCTCGTCTCGCCCGCTCGCTCGCCTGGTCGAGCGCGAGGATCGAGTCTGCTTTGGTGAAATTTTTTAAGAATGCTGATGATGCTGTCGAGTCCTCGGGAAGCGTGATCTGGCTTTTGTGTTTTTGTCCACTTGCAGTGTCCGTTCCGTTTCGGTGTAATTCGACGGAGATGGATTCGTCGGCGCTTCTGTTCAACCAGCTCAAGGTCCGGCGCGCATCTGTTCTTCTTCTCTTTAACCGATGACGTTAGGGCGATGTGGTTCGATCGATAGTTGATATAGCTCGAACCCTTTGACAGGCGGCGGAGCCATTCTTTGTGTTGGCCGGACCGAACGTGATCGAGTCGGAGGAGCATGTTTTGCACATGGCGAAGCACATAAGGGGCATAACTGCAAAGTATGTTTACCGTTTGGAATTGGGTTTTGTGAAAGCCATTGCCTTGGGCGGAAATGGGAACACGGAGGAAGATGCCCGTAGCTTGTTTTGTTCTTTGTTGCTTTCATCATTTGACTTAACAGGACCTCACTTGCTTTCCTGATAAGATTGTAGTCAATGTTCTTTTGTTTGGCGAACCGAGCAAAGATGTATGGTTGGCATTGCTCTAATTGTGAATTGATATGGTACTTTTTTGTGTTGAGGCTTTTTCTCGCACTCTTGCAGAGTCGGGTTGCCGCTTGTGTTCAAGTCAAGCTTTGACAAAGCCAACCGGACGTCATCGAAATCATTTCGGGGTCCTGGCATGGCTGAAGGCCTCAAGGTGCTTACCCCCCCCCCCTTCCTTTTAATTGTTTTCCATCTGGAATGTATATATCTTCGAATCGCAAGTGCAACAGAAATTGACAATTGGGATAGGGGTAAAAAAAGAACATCAAGGACAGTCATAGTTGTGTGGAAAATTGAATATGAAATTTATCCATTTGATGCACATATGGTCCCTCAATTGTAACATGTTTGATAATTGCGGTTCTTCTCTCAATCTGTATGTTACGAGATTAATGCTATTTTGGTTGCTTACAGATCCTTGAGAAAGTTAAGGCGACTTATGACATTCCTATTGTGACTGATGTACATGAAACAATTCAGGTAATCCTTGTCTTCTTATGTCAGTATGACTTCTCTGTGGGAAGAGTGCAGCCTCTTATCCGTAACAGGCTTGGTCTGATTTTTCCATTTCCTTCATAGTCCACATGGGTTTTCAAGCTGTCCTATTCTGTTAGTTCTTTTTATTTCGCTTTCTTTGAAAATCAACTGATGGCAAGGTCATGCTCTGTTGACGACTATAACCCCATCGAGAATCATTCTCACAAAGATGTGACCTACGTTCATTTATTGACCACTTAAATGATGCTGCCTGTCGCAACAAAAAATTTCTCCAAGTTGATTTAGCTGCAAAGTTCATCAAGTTTATGTATTAATTTACAACTACGATGCTACTTCTCATAAAAAGTGAAAGAATAGAAGAGTAGTTAATTTCAGAAACTTTTCCTTTTATTTCTGTACATTTCCAGCTTCATTTAGTGGTTCTAATTAAATACTTGTTTTGGAATATCATATCGTGTTGTACTTCTGTTTTAGCATTTCCATTTGACAGCTTCCTTGTTCTTATGCCTGTGGTGCAAATTGCTAGCATTGCTGCTGTCTCTTCTTGTCTCTCTGTAATTACAATGTGGCAGGATTGCTGTTTGTGTGAAATACTGCACGAAACTCGTTGAGAACTTTCTGTGCATCAGTATCAACTATCTGTCTTTTTCCTTTGTTTTGTTCAGTGTGAAGCAGTAGGAAGAGTTGCAGATATTATTCAAATCCCAGCATTTTTATGCCGTCAGGTTCTGTGACACAGATGTTGGATATGTAATTCATTGCATCTTGACAATGACAAAGGCTTTTGAAGTCTAAAATCAAGTTACTCTAATCATATTGACAGACAGATCTCCTAGTTGCAGCAGCTAAGACTGGGAAGATTATTAACATTAAGAAAGGCCAATTTTGTGCTTCCTCTGTGAGTGAACTTCCTTTACTTCGAAAGTTTGGATCCTCCAGTAATATTTTCTATTGAAACTTTTTAATTAGGCTGATTGTTTAGGAAATTTAGGGATCCAGTGCATAGATTTGAAGTGCTTATATGTGCTTGATTGTTTGCTTGACTTGTCAAGTGCAATCCTACCTTGCTAATATTAGCAGATATGCAGGTCATGGCGAACTCAGCCGAAAAGATTAGACTGGCTGGGAATCCGCACGTAATGGTTTGTGAAAGAGGAACTATGTTTGGTTATAGTAAGTGATTCTAGTCTTGTAGAATGCTATTGAAAGATTGTCAACTTCATTCAGGTTTTTGAGGACAATAGATGATTTCGATTGCATTTTACTTGTCAAAACTTGAAGCTTCTGATATCTGATAGGGTGGTGCTCTCTACTTCCAGGGACCTTTATAATCTGATTTATGAATTGTGCATCCTACTTGACTTGTGGTCCCTTTATATATTGATACTTAACTAATAGTTGCATAAGTGAACAGCTTTCAATCAAGCTATGATTATATGACACCTCATTTATCCCTAGTGGAAAGATTCTGATTTTCTTTTAGGCTTCAGTTGGTTGATTATGTCTTAGTTTACATACTTCAGAGTAACTTTGTGATCACAGGAGAGGCAATTTATCTGTAGAGTTATTTTCCTATCCTGTGTGATTGATTCATTCTTCATTCTGTCTGTAGATGATTTAATTGTGGATCCACGCAATCTCGAGTGGATGAGAGAGGCCAACTGTCCTGTTGTAAGTATACTATAGTTTCTTAGATTGGTGAGTTGCTGCATGCTGTCTGAACTGTCTTGTGCATGCGTATGAAATTTTAAGATGATTTTCCTACAAAACTATAACTGAAATTTCTTGTTTAACTAGCATGTATGGTAGGGAAAAGTTTTTCGTTTGTTTTCCAGAAACAAGCAAAAAGAATTTTGTATTTTGTGATAGCCTTCGCCAATGTCAATGTGCCTGCATGCATCAACAGACATTGATCTGTTGAGGAGTGTCTTCACTGTGCCTGTGAGTTATTCACTGCTTTGTAGGAATACTATTTGACCTTATGTTGCCCCAGGTTGCTGATGTCACACATTCACTCCAACAACCTGCTGGGAGAAAGGTACCAACTCCATTCATATAATGTTAACGGGGGATTCTTACTGGCTTAAACTTTTGAGTTTTTCTCATTGAACCTCATGGAAAATGTCTATAAAATAATTGAGATGGGTTGCTATTTGCTTAGCTGATTTTAGTGATATTGTTGTCATTTAGTTTACCTACCATGCTTTGCCGGTCTTGATGAGAACACTATCTATTTCATCATTCAGAATGAAAAACGTGCTTTTATGACCTTATATTGTTAGCTGCACAACCCCTTGCAAACAGGAGATGGATGCTTCAAGATGGGAAAGCTTGGTTTTTCCTGTTTTTTGTCGAATATCTCAGAAATAAAATAAAACTGGTGGCTATGTTACCTTTCATGCTCCCACTACATTTGCTTGTTTCTTCCCTCCTAAGTTTGGTTGTAGAAGTATATTCGACTTCTCTTATATATGGAGAAATAGATAACGACTTTTTATTGTTTTTTGTCTGGTGATTTACACCTTAAGGCTGAACTTGTTAGATTGAGTGCCGTGTTTGCCTCTATTCCTGTAAATGCATGATATCACCAAAGAGTGTTGTCTGTCCCTAGATCTTCCAGGTAGTAGCTTTTGTTTACCCAGTGTAAATCCCTGTCTGTAGTGTCTGCTCATATTTGAAAGTTGAACCATGTTTTTTCCGTAGTTGGAAGGTGGAGGTGTTGCCAGTGGAGGTCTTCGGGAACTCATACCATGCATTGCAAGAACAGCAGTTGCAGTTGGAGTGGATGGGCTTTTTATGGAGGTATGCTGAGTCCCGATTACTGTTGCATTATTACAATTTTCTTTAGATTGTCGAAATCTCCAGACTGGTGCATGCCCTAATTTTTACTCAGGAATGAAGAGCCTTATTTTCAGGGAGTAGAATAAAGGCATAGGTTGTGATACTACTTAGAGACCAGCATCGGATTTCATTTGCTCACGTGCATATTTTTTTCTTTGGATACTGGTTTGATTCCTGCACATGTATATGGAAGCAGTCTAGGAGTTACTGGCACTATTTTGAACAAAGAGCTGTTGATTTTCCCTCATTTGGAATGTTCACCCAAGAAAAGCATTCATCTGTCATTTATCAACCCTTTCATCTTAGTTATCCATGGGCTCAACACTATCCTAGATAACTGTGCTCTCAACTATGTATAGCTACAGGCGTCTTTCTTGTATCCCTTCTTCTGAATTCAATTATGTTGGTCTTCTGAGACTCACTTTGGATGTGTTCAGGTGCACAATGATCCTTTAAATGCACCAGTAGATGGTCCAACTCAATGGGTGAGTTCAGTAAATGTCTTTTTGCTGACGATCTACCTTTTTTCAAAGAAAATTTTGCACTTTTTAAAGGTTGTGTGGAATTAATGACCACATATGGCTAAGTTGTGAATTAAACAGTCTAAACTCCTGCTGTTTTATGGTGACAGCCCTTACGCCATCTTGAGGAGCTTCTGGAAGAGCTTGTGGCAATAGCTGTGAGTTTTATCCTTTATATGATGAATCATACTACAATCAAGTGCATGTATCTGTGTGTTTTGTATTGTTACCTTTAATTTTATCATGTTCCGAGGACATCCAAACTTTTTCTAAGTGAGATTACCTTTCAATTGATTATCTTCTGAGGACACCTGAACTAACTTATACACCAGGCATGATTGACAGAATCCTAGAATGAAATGACATAATGTTATGTATAATAGAGTTTAACCAAAAAAGGCCAAATGATTACATTCCTAATTCTTAATTATGTGAAGGGCTTCTATGCTGTAGATGAAACTGGAAGCTTATGTTTCTCATTTGGCACCATGGAGATAGACTGGAAAGCTCACTTCTGTAAGAATAGATGAGAAAACTTATGTCTGCTTTGTGTGATGTGGTTCAAGGGGTAGAATATGTGGTAATCTAGAGAAAATGAAGTTTACTTACCAGTCTAAAAATGTGGTTGATCCAGAGGAAATTTCCGCTGCTAAAAAACCCAGAAGAAAGGCATTGGCAATTGAAAATGCCAATTTTTTACTTCCACAGATCTTAATGATATTACTGCTTCTGCTGAATGCTGTAAATGATTATAATCTGCAGTAACTGAAAACTGGTTATTGTTCGTCGTAAAAGTTCTGTTATTTGTCCTCAGAAATCATTGATGTAAAATGTAAAATATGAGCTTGCTTAAAATTGCTTTGGATCTTCTTATGAGTGGACAACATGGTATTGAATTATGATTGGAGCTTTCTTTTGATCTTTCAAAGAGGGCAAGCAAAGGGAAGCGGCAACTTAAAATTGATCTCACACCATATCACCTCTAGGAGGACCTCAAGGCTTCTTAAAGGGCATGTCAATCTCAAAGTCTTTGACTGTAGAAGTTTTCCTCTTGTGTGTTGATTGAGCACTTTGATGTGATTTAGAATCTCTCAGATAAAACAACAATTCAATAACTGGCATTCCTTCTTCCAAATCCTATGCGGAAAATAGACTTGCGGCTCTTCCTAGATTTTTCTTAATGGCTTAGGTGCCTCGAAGCGATCAAGTAAGTTCAGGTGATCAGGTGGAATGTCTGTTATGGTGGCTCAAATAAATAATCATGCAACGTGATGCTGTTCTTTCGAATTGTCTTCTGGCATTATCTCCGCCCGGTTAATCACCAATGTTTTGTATTTCCGTGTTATTCCTAAATGTTGTTTTATTGATTGTAATCATTTTATTATTGATGAGAGAAACCAAAGTTGCTTTGGCTAAGTAGAGAGTTTTGTTGCTGTCGCGTGGTCTTTCCAAGCAAACTCGTCCACAGTGCAAAATGGACTGATGAAATTGAAAAGGAAATCTCCAGGATGGACAGGCTGATCTATACCTGACTGTTTTCTCTGTGATTTGCGTCAGCAGATGCGGTTCTGTACTTTGCTACTGGCTAGGGAAAACTTAGTTGAGAATTAAGCACAGCCTGATTGAAATTCGGACATTGGAGTGTTTGGCACAGCCTAGGAAAATACAAGGAAGAGCTGGGAAGTTCGGTATCTTTTGGTACATTGGTACTGGTAATCATGATTGCATGAATGCCAGCTTACAAGGCGATGGGAGTATATCGGAACAATGGACGAGCCCCAGTGGATTACCGTTGGCCCATGAACGAAAATGTAGGCCTTGCTTTTTGAGCTCGGGTGAAAACCCGATGTTCAGTGCGAAATGCGTTGCCTAAGTCTACATACAACTGAAAGTAATTCTTACCAAATTAGTTGGACCTGGCTGCTTTGTCCAAACACCCTCCTTGAATAGGAAAGACTCCCAACTGCATTCTGCTCAAATATGGTTAGGGGAGTGGCCACGGAGAACTTGCGGATTGACAACCTGCAAACATTCGATGCAATTACTTTTTTACCTTTGGAGGATCTGGGGTTTGTAGCGAGTCCCCTAAGATTTGACCTCTGTTCTTCCAGTTTCAATCTCTGTTAATGGTTGAAGACTGTTAGACAGTCGAAGATTATAGCGAAGTCAGATAAAAGGGAATCTCTTCAGCGACCCATCTCAAGATCGTATCCCGACGGAGGACATATTCCTTTTGGTTCTCCAAGTCTGAATACGTCCAACACATTATTCTAAAACAGAAACGTAAATCTCGACATGCCAACTGCCCTGCACATCAGACTCAACCTTCTTCTGGAGATAACTACCAGTGTCAGCAGGAATAAATGCTTATCCTTCAAAAGAATTCAGGGACCACGGCCGAATAGAGTGCAACAGACCCCAAATACCATTAAAGCAGAATAGAACATCTGGCCCCAACAGAAGTAATACAAGAGAAGAATCTGAACAGAAACAAAGAATAGGCTACCTACCAAGTAACGAAAACGAAACCAAACGTGTGCTTCTTTGACAGTCTGCTACATAAACCTTTAAAATTTTATTTCATCGGCCTAGTCAAACAATTTACATCGGACAAAACTTCATTTCTCCAATAAAGATTCGCCGGAGAAGGCCGTGCACTATTTCTTTCTTTTTTTTTTCCAGAAATGAGGAGCGAAGGTAGTGTTGCCAAAAGGCACAGGCCACTGGTATAGTGACTATTCCTAGAGCTCAAACTTTTCAAAAGCCTCGTGCTTTACAACATCATTCAGTAACAATTGGTTCCCTAAGAATGCCTCCATAACATAAATGGAAGTAAAAAAAGTGCTTTCTTATGCTGCCCTCCCGCTCCTATCTGGTGCCCTAGCAACATCCCACGGTATGAATTATTCGGATCTTCTGCTCTTTCCATAAGCAATGGCACAATCCTCTCTGGACCTCGGTGAAAATATGCAATCTTCGAGTACCTCACATTCAACACTGCTTGATAGATCAAGGGTAGGAACGCTCACCTCTTTGTGCAAAACATCACCGCCTATTGAGTAGTAGTGGTCAATTACGATTTACACCATAAATAAGACTATTGAGAACACAGCTCCGATATACAAAGAAATGCATCGACAAGAGAATGATACCTTTATGACAAATCCAACTAACTAATGATTCTTATTAGACCGTAAAGTTTCCAAGTATGGAGCTACTAGCATATCCATTTTGACCAACCAGAGCGCAACTGCAGATGTAGTATGAGGAAGAGTAGGAAAATATGCAACTATTTCTTCCCCCGATAAATTGTAACCAGGCACAGTGTTGCACCGGCGCAACCAATCCCTATTAATGGCGCTGACAAAATCTGCAAGGACCTGGAAGATCATAAAAATAAATAAGCATGTAAATTAGACTTTGAACAATCTTACACGGACGAGGCAAACAAACTCTTAAAACCAACCCATGTAAGGTTTCCAATAGATACACTAAATTAAACCTGCAAAAGCTCTGCCAAAGAGGAGGTTCGTCTGAGTCTCTTTACCCAAAGCCTGTGGGCAGACTTGGTCCAAGCACCAATAAGTGCATCTTTAGGCATTGCTGACTGCAATAACATGGAAATTCCCATTTAGTCAGCTATGTGGGAATATAATAGCATAAAACCTACTCTCTCAAGGGGTCCAAGTAGATAACACCTCAACCATAGAGTCAATCAGCTTTACAAACGACCTTCCTCTGGTCTTTAATTGGTCAACAGGAAAGAAGTGATGAAGCAGAAGTACTGCCTAATCTAGGAAACCGTCTTATCCGTGTATAGAGTAACAATCACAAACAATTTAACCACCATGGAAAAACCAAACCACTAGAAGGTACCAATCTTAAGAATCAACCAGAAATATTTACTTATTCAATCCAATACGTAAAAGACACCGACCAAACATATGCAAAAGTATTGGAAGCAGCTCATTCAAACAGGCTGGACTAGTGCTTTCATTGTCTTTCTGATAATTCCCAGGCAGAATGTAACGGTAACTCCAGAAAGCAACAGAGTGATGATCAAAGCAACCTTTTCTTTGCTTGACCATATATCCACCATCTGACCTTTTGACTTTCAACAAACCCAGATGCACACCAAACTATAGTTGACAACATAACAAGCAGAAATATCACACATTCAAAGCATTTTGCAATTACACACTAGAAGCATCTATCCATATAGACAACAAGAATTCAAGGCAGTCTCTAGAGTAAAAACACGTGGGCTGCAGGGGAAATGTCAAACAAACTCAACATAACTACTAACCTCTATAGCATGAATTGCAGCTTTCAGAGACTGCAACTGTGATGATAGAACTCTGTGCTTTGGGAACGTATCAGTCTCCTCCTTTTCCCTACAAGTGGCTGCATGGATTGCATATCTTTCTTCCAAATCAAAATCCAGCTCAAACGTTGTGTGGCAAATCTTACAGTGTTTCTCATCTCGCCAATACAAATCATGACATCTCTCACATCTATTAAGTGAATCATGATAAGATTTTCTTCTATGCCTGACAGCATTCAGTGCTAAGTAGAAAAAATTCCACATCCACGAATCAAATGCTTTGAGGCGGCTCCAACTTTGCTTTAGTTCCTCCCCCTTTGTTCCAACTTCAATAATTATAGCACCAGATGAAGGAAAAGAATCTCCACTTGTAATCAGGCTTGTGCCATTGTCTACATCAGAAATAGGAGAAGAACTTTCTTCCCTGACAGAATCAAGCTCAGTCATATCAGATAGGATCCCCGATCTAACATCAGCTTGACTCACCATACAGCATGACATTGCTTGAAAGATAAAAGCCTTCCGTTTCTCCAAAGATTCAATAAGAAGTGCCTCCCGAGCACCCCTATCATCTAAAACCGACAATAAGGAGCAGAAAGCCTGCGTCATGTACAACCAAAACAAATTGATGAAGAAGAATTCAGTCATAAAGTTCAAGCTACGGGACAATAACAAGAAACTATATTTAACACAAAAAGACAAGCACCGAACTCACCTCTTTGGTATCGATGATCTCCCAGTGCCCATCTTCAGAAGACTCGAAATAAACACTCCTATGTCCCGGATCACAAGAATTGCACGGACCCAGGAAAAGCCAGTACCTATTGTACCGACGATCTGATCCCAGATACACAGATTGCATTGGGTGTGGATAATCAACTATTTCCACATCTTTTGCTTCTGTTGATTTGCCAGAAGATATCTGCTTAACATGCGATTTTGACAGTAATGCTGAAGAATCGATGGGTTGAATCTCTGCTGATGAATTAAGGCCGTGCCTTTGTTCATGATGCACCCAGGATGACCCTAACAAGTTTTGTTGATTTGATGATGTTCTCTTGATTTTTGCTCCAGAACCAGTATAGATGGAGCTCGGAACAGTTTCGGTGCCTACTTGTGATGAATTCTGCTCAGGCTAAAAAGTAAACAGTAAGCACCTCTACCAAACAACAAAGACACTACAAAATCAAACAATCCATGAGTACAGCATCAACTTGATGCAACCTAAAATGGCATCTGAACCGCAATAGAATCTTCCTCAAGATCCACCCATCCAGCATCAACTTGATGCTGCCTAATGGCATCAAGAACAAATTTGCATTTCTTCAAGGACAAAGATAAATCAGATTATTAAGGATTTACATTAGAAAAAAGAAAAAGTATAGTGGTCTTATATGGAACTTGCAATAGCAAGTACTTGTAGGCCACATGACTCTAATGCTTAAGAGAATTCCTGTGCTCAAAGGGCACAAATGCAGGAATTGACCTCAAATGGAAAATGTCCTAAGAAAGAGAAGCTTTAATTTGACAAATTATGATTTTGTTGTATAAAATTTATTTGAATTTAAATTTGAAATGATCTTTAATCTTGACTAACAAAGATTGAGCAAAACAAAGAAATCTTCTTGGGAATTACCAAAACTAACAGACAACTAGATATGAAAAGAGGCATAGAAGCAAACAAATAGATGAAAAACCATGGATCACGAGATACCTCCATAAGAATGGTGGATCCAGCACGAACAAGATCAATCAAGGCCACTAAAGCATTCAACTTTTCTTCAATACTCAAGTCGGAATATTCACCTTCCATCAGTCCTAACAACCATACTTCTCCAGGATGGCTCTCATCAATCTCTGTATCTACTATTACCATGCTATTTTTACTTTTGTGACTATTTCCACGCTTGAATTTTCTAACAGTAAGATCTCCTGAGTCAAACTCAGTATCATCACCACTGCTACACGAATCATCATCAAGATTCTCAACACTTCCAGAGTCATCTGTATCAGACTGCAGATGCTCAGCATCCTTTGAGGTAAAGTTTATCCGTAGATGATAGGTGGAAGATGAGATCTTTTCAAACAAAGTAATATCACTTGAAAGCATGGAGCATATAGCATTTTCCAGTTCCTCCCTATTGCTGGAGATGTTCAATCCCATAACCTTTTTTGACAAAGAAACAATCAATATAAGTGCAATATACAAGGTGGCTTTTCACCTTTATGAATTGCAAACTCCATTCATATAAAATTACCTGTGAAGCCCTTGCCATTTCAGAAACTTTCAGGCCATTATTACCTTGCTCTGACAAAAGCCTAAATAATTCTCCCTTCAAAGTTCCAGGACGCATCCCATACTTCATCATAAGGCTCATTTCCTAGAGAACCGATTGAAAAGGTGTCATATATAACAATATTGTCATCCACGAACACTACGAAACAATGGAACAGAAGAATCCCTACAAACTAATCATATCCAGATGCATCCTAAGTTCCCCATAGACATATACACACATCCAGATTCAACAGCGGCTAAATGAAAGAACAAAATTAGAAAGAAATTCAAATGAGCAAAGTATTATTAAAATGAGTTCTGATTGGTACTGTCAAATCATTTCCTATCAGCTTTTGCCTTTCTAAACTACTTTGTCATAATTTCATTTCTTAGAGGATAATTCAAAAGATTCACCTGTCCTTAGTGTGGAAGTTAAGTTAGAGCTATGTCACTCGATTTTGGAGATCTATAGCAGGAACTTTTGGCATCATTCAATCTCTGTTATGCTAACTAGTTTTTCTACACTTTTGCCTTTCTCTACTTCACTCCTAATGTCTAAAACTCTCACAAAATCAATCTGAGGGAAATTTAAGATTGAAAGAAAATTTGAGGAAAGTAAACTAATGATAAGTGATAACCATTTGAAAGGAGTAGAAATGCTTAGAATGAGCATACCTCGCTAACAGCTTCTCTGTGTGATGCGCCTTTCTTTGATCCAAAACCTGCTGCAACCGATACTTGACGGAGTATTTCCGGCCATGTCAATGGGTTCAGGGACTTTTTCCAGAAATCGACAATGATATCTTGGTTCTCAACCTACATGGTGCCATCATAAGTGCAAAGTTTACTATTTCCTTCCCACAATCCATCAAGAGGAAAAAGAGTAATCAACCATAACAAGTAATTTTATTAACCAGCAAAGTGATTCTCGCGCAAAGGAACAAAAGTGAGAAATCAATCAGAATGATATCTTATAGAACTTTCACATCTCCATGGTGAAGAGCAATATGTCTAAAGATGACATTCGTCAAGCATTCAATAAGATGATGAGATCCCCAAGGCAACACAGTGGACGGAAATTTTTCAAGACTCTAAACGTGTTTCTATAGACTTCCACAAAAAGCTCTCCATTAATTTTCTCCCTCCAACAATACATCCTTAGGAAAATATAGTACATCTCACATTGACGTCAGCTTCAAACTTTTGAACAATGTCCGGTGTGAGACAAAAAATGGTCAAAGTGAAAATCAACATGATGCTCAGCAGCATCTCAGTTCCTTTCCACCGAAACGGGTAAATTTGCGAATCATTTTTCATACCATATTGTAAGTTGGAGAAAGCCAAAAGCACAAACTAGAAACAGGGGGAATAGACCCTAGGCCCTTTTTTCACTAAATGTAGTTGCCACATGGATCCTTCTTTGCTATAGCAGTATCCCTAATAAACATCCTCCTTAGGTTCCTATTGTTAAGATGCTTGCTAGTGGCATCTACTTATATTTCTTACATCTCATTGGTTTTGTCATGAACACTTAGCTAAAAAGTCTTACCTTCTCATTAAAGAATCTTTGACGTAGTCATTTTTGTCCAAGAGATACGACCTGAAATGAGTCTTGCTTGTCTCATCCTTGAGCTGGGAAAGATCAATACAATCCCATACACATTCAAGGAATAATGACACAGATGGTCCTTGAACTTTAGCCAAATGTGCAATATGGTCTATGAGCTTTTAATTTACTCAATGTGATTCTTGAACTTTAGCCCAATGTGTACTATGTGGTCCCTAAAATTTCGATTTGTTCAATGTAATCCTCGGACTTTTGGTACATGTTTAACTTAGTCCCTGAACTATATTAAAATTTTCAATATTGTCCTTCCATTAATTTAAGTTCGGGAACAATATTAAACATTTCATATAATCTACGGACTCAATTGAACATATACCAAAAGTCCAGGAGCTACGTTGAACAAATCGAAAGTTCATGGACCACTTTGCACATTAATTACAGTTCAAGGACCACATTGAACATTGGGCCAAAGTTCAAGGACCACTTGTGTCATTGTCCCTATATTCAATTTATTCCCAATTTCATTGAATACTCACCCACTCATTAAAGTATCTCATATGTCTAAATCATCTTAAGCGCAACGGAACAATTCTTCTTTATCCTTTCAGCAAAGTAGTGCAAGCTAACCAATAGCCTTGGTCCTCGTTATGTGGTTTATGTGCTTACCCTGTCATTTCATTTTTGTTCATTCTGAGGGGAAGGGAAGCATTGAGAAAGCACTAAACTGTAATGGGTTGGTTCTGGACTGTAACAGGGAAAAAAAATAAAAACCAAGTACATTACCGCTGGAACTTATCATAAACATTCCAAAAACTGTGACTCACCGAGTGTAGTAATGCCAATAACTTGCAAGATTTGCTCAAGTGATGAAAGGACCCCCTCGTAAGCTCCGTTTCAACATCAAAGAGAAGAAGCTTTAGGAGGGCCATATGAATCTTTCCAAGTAACAAGGAATCCTTGAACAAAATACACAAACAAATCAAAATGGACAAATGTCAGCAACACTGATGAACGGCAAAAGTTAAGCAGATATGCAGGAATTTTGCTAAACAGAAACAACAGTAGGAATAGAAGATTACCTTGTCATGAAATGCTTGAGCAAACTCATCAAGAGTAAAAGAGTTGATATCAAGCATTGCAGCAAAAGTATAAAGAAAGTGGATGGCCTGCAAAGACACAAATCATAAAGACGAATTTCTTCTTTTTTTTTAATCCAGAAACTGAGCAATCTACAGTCTAGTCAAAGAACTGCAGTATGTTGTGACTTATCAATTACACGTGTAATAGGTAAATGAGACACAATGTCAATCTACCACACAAAAATTGCCATTCAGAGAAGCGTCGATTCTGGGAAGAAATCACCTTAGAGTTCACAATAAAGAAGCCAAAACCTTTTCTTATACGGATAAAGATAACATATCTACAAGGAGAAAATGAAGTACACTTCCCAGCATACAGTGAGCATATAAAATTTAGTACGAGTGTAGGCCCTATTGGATGCAAGCAGTGATTAAGGATTGCATGACGTTCCTGTCTGACAAGGTTTTGCAAAATTAAGTTCTCCAGCTTACTTATCAAGAGTTCTTAATGATTTCTAGGAACTATTTCCTTGATAGGTGATAACTCATCCATTGACAGAAAATGAAAAGAAAAAAACCATCAATCAAGAACTTTATGTACCTTAAAGAGTTTCTTGACCATCTCCAAAGAATCCCAAGGCTGCATACAGAAGGGCTGCTTCATCTTTACAGATATTGGAGGAAACTTTGCTAAAACATCTGGAAACACCAAAACCGAACGTAACTTTGATGTACATTGTAACTCAGACAGAAATAACTGAGATACTGGATAATGAGGTAAAAAACTCACCTTTACAGAGGGAACAACCATGTGATCCATTGGAAGCAAAATGATCTGAACAGCAGAGAGGTTTCGGTCCTGCTTGTAACTGTCTCATCTCCATTTCTTCATCATCCACTAGCATTGTAAATTTATCAAGGAGCTCTTGGGTAATTCCCCCTTCCAAAGCAAGGTCGCATTTTTCCTTGCGGGTTTCCTGCGGGATTGAATTCTGATTTAACGGTTTCTGGATGAAAATAGCACCGTTAGAAGTGTACTACAGATGCAGAACTCAGCACCATTACAATTCATAACCCAGTTCACCTCTTTCTTCTTCATCAAAGGCTTCTTTTTTCCTGATGACTTCTCCTTTAACTTCCTCTGTATCTGAAAGACACCTCAAAGTAAGACTACTTTTTCCTCATAGTGTCCACTACCTCAATAATATGACGAAAAAAGATGAAAGGTATAATCCAAAATTAAATATTCAATAATACAGTATGTATATTGGATAACTTGCCATTGCAAGCGTTTGTTGACGCTTGATTTTGCTTTGACATGACTTCTTTTTTAATTTAGAAGTTGACACATGTGATACAGCACCAGTTCCTCTATCAATATCCACACCAGTAGGGAAATGTCCACCGTTAGGATTGGTTACTCGCCAAGTTGTCATCAAGCCCTTGCCAATGCCATGTCTTTTCACTGGACCACTATTAAAGCCATCCTGGCCATCTATGATTTCTCCATTAGATACCTAAAAAATGGATATCAAACTTTAAACCCTCGCGGAAGTTTTTATTAAATCACCGACTAGAGTTTATTAGAGATACCTTTTTCTGGTTTGGTTCTCTGTGAATCTGTTGGCAAGCAAGTTTATTTTGGGAGCCTAAACATCAAATAAGAGTGTGAATCAATCCAGATATAGCATGACTATATGTAGCTAAAGGGCAAAATATGAGAGGCCAGAAACACAAAAGAGAAAGTATAGCGAAAAATAGCTGCAATATGCAAGTATTTTATAGCTAAATACAACAGATTCATTAAGAAAGAACTATAGGATCCACATCTGACAACGGGGTAATAACGTATAATGGTAAAGTAATATGTTAAAAGCACCATTCTCTGCTGATCCATATTATTTCAGAAGCAAAAGAAATCAAAATCTCCA
The DNA here is from genome assembly GCA_024733475.1 of Syzygium grande. Classification (NCBI taxonomy): domain Eukaryota; kingdom Viridiplantae; phylum Streptophyta; class Magnoliopsida; order Myrtales; family Myrtaceae; genus Syzygium; species Syzygium grande. The sequence continues at coordinate 11,212,864 of JAMXDD010000010.1, forward strand.
CTTTACCATTGCCACCATTGCAATTTGGTTTTGAAAAGACAACAAAAGAAAGCCAAAAAATTGTTTGCTTTACTGATTATGTGCGGTCTAGTGCAATTAGTCAGCCAAGGAATTGATAACATAACGCCCAACAACTGAAAGCAGAGACTAAGCTTTACATTGGTCAGATTCTCTACCGAGCAAAACAATAGGAGCAAAACCTGCTCCCAAATGATTGGTGTGGAAAAACAAACAAAGCTATAGGAGGATTATTAACAATAAAATCCCGAGGAAGCGAGATAAATAAAGATTGTAGTGCATCCAATAAATAAAACCTAAAAAAGAATTAACACTTGACAGAATCCTTAAGAAATAATGTAAACAAAATTTTTTTTCCAACAACTATCTTTACCGTGCAAAAATGCCCTTGTAGGAAGAGATTCGAATTCTACACCAAGAACCGGACCATCCTTGCGGAACACTTTCTTCAGAATGTAATCAGGACTGAACAACATATCCTGCAGACAAATGGGCTTTTCCCTTGTCTTAGCATTAGTAGAAGCTAGATGTCCACAAGTCAAAGGCAACGACTCAGCTGACTGTGCACTGTCTTGAACAGAAATGCTGAAGGGTACTTCGCCGTTCCTCTTGCGTCGCTTCCTCTTCTCCATGAACCATCCCTGCACTTGCTTGAATGTCAATCCTAATGACGCAGCATAACCTTTCATAGCCTTTTGCGTCGGGTACTCGTCCTCTGGAATAAAGAACATAACCTTAATGAATGCAGCGGCAGGAACAACCGTAGAGCAATATTTCTAGAAATCGTACAGTGAGGGGATTCCACAATCCCTCTGGGAGGATTTGATAAAACCCTCGAGGCAGCTGGTCGCCGCATTTACGGGAAACCGTGGAAATGACGAGAACAGCTACCAAAGACAGACACGCGCGAGAAACGAAAGCGGCGCACCTGAGTAGAATTTCTCCAGCGATTGAAGCTGAAGCGGGGTTTTCCTCTTCAGCTCCATAGTTCCCTCGGAATATTCGCAATTCTCAAGCCGAACCGATCGGACTCTCCATCATCTGGCGACGCCAAACAAAAAGGAAGGAGCAAAAAAGAAAAAAAAAAAACTCAGAAGCTATAATCATCAGCAAAACCTCTCCCTCCTCCCTCGTCCCCTTTCCACACTGCGACGAGCCTCCGTACACCGAAGAAGCGGCGATTCGCGCATCGGAAACCGCATTGCGCCGCTCAATGCCGCGCGGCCGTCGCTCCGGCGGGGGTCAAATCCGCATGCAGGAGGAGAAGAAGAGATGAACGCACCTCGGCGTCGCCACCGGCCACCGGCGTCGGCAACCAGCGAGGGAGTGTCGGCTCCGGCGGCGACTCGTCCCTCTCGCCTCCGAGCGAGCTCGGTCGCAATGGCTCCCGCTTCGGCTCACCGAGCTGGAGAGCAGTTCTGCGGGAGAAGCAGGGCAGGGCGAAGGACGACGACGACGATGATGATGATGATGGAGGGACTGAGGGAGGGAGGTTGCGAGAGTGCAGAGGTAGGGTTTTAGGTTTTATCTATTAATTTTTTTTTTTTGTGGCCTTTTATCATTTCGCTGAGGGTTTTTCCTCTCGTCGCTCTCTCTCTCCGAAAATATCTCTCTCTCTCTAAAAGTGAAGGGTTTATCGTGCATCCCGCGCCGCGTCATCGGCTTCGGCGCGCCATTTTCTTGGCCCCGCGCGCGGGCGCGGGCCGGGCGAAGGAAGAGCCGCTGACGACTGTCGTCGGCGGCGGCTCGGGCTCGTTGGTTGGGCCGATCCAGTGGGCCCAGTGGGTTTGACGACGCTCGGTTCGTTCTGGGCCCCTTCGTAGGGAGAAGCCCAGCCCATTCAACATTGCAGGTTTGGAAAGGAGAGGACACCGAAAATTCCGCCCCTCCGGCACTAGGGATGGCGAAGATGATGAGAAACGACAAGAAATAAAATAAAATCTAACAAAATCCAGGAGCCATCAAGAGCTTGAAAACCCGGAATTGGCCCGACCAAACCGGCCCTCGCTCAAGTTCCAGTCAAACTGGGCAGATCCTCGAGATGTGTCTTTTGAATTCTGATTTTTCGAGCTTGTTCAGGCTACCACCAGCTCGCCATTGGCAAAAATAAACTCAAGGCAAAGTGAAGCATAAAGGATATGCAAGATGCGTGGACGGAAAGGGAGGACAACGGGAATCAATGAAGTCATGGTAAAAATAAATTTCGAATTTAGTAATTCGATTCATTCCATTAATAGATAAAGGGAAAACGACACAAACGATCTCTGAATTTTGGCGCAATAAGCGCTATGGTCTAAAATTTTTAATTTGTATTCATAAACTTTAATTCAATATGTAATATAGTCCAAGAATTTTTATCTAAATCGGCGTGATTCTTGAACTTTCAGTCTCGAGATTATATAAAATGTTCCATGTTGTCCTTGAACTTAAATTGATGGAATGATAACATTGGATGTTTTTATATTGCTGGAATATAAGTATGAAACACCGTTGACTCATCTCATATCTTCCTACATACTTCCATTGAAAAAAAAATATATACACAATTCGAGAGGCCGTGAAATTGCCACAGAGCATCAAATGCCACGCAGGACCAATCGAGTGGCCCTTGGTCCAGGAACTGCCCATCTGGAATCTGGGAACCGCCCCCATATCAGCAATTGATCCTCTTATCCGAGCCGCGGCGCCACGTGGACGGTCCCCGTTGGACGGCCAGATCCTAAACCTGATCTCCAGGCCGCTGGCCCACCTCCCCCCCGCTCGACCGGATTTTTCCGCGGCCCCACCGCGGCCCACGAGTGGTGCCCCTTGCTCCGCCTCTCTCCTGTATATTTCAGCTGGCCTGTGAATTGACTAAAAGCCATCCTGTACTTCGACATCTCTCCATTCTCTTCTCGCCATCTCCTCCGCTCGAGCTCGTCAGTTCGCCGGAGAGAACTAGGGGAAGGGAGCAAAATGGCGGCGCAGGCCCTCGTGTCGTCGTCGCTGGCCTCCTCCGTCGAGTCGGCGAGGCATCTGCTGCGGCCGAGGCCCGTCGCTTCGTCGAGGAAGGCCTCTTCCGTCGTCAGAGCTGCCTCGACTCCGCCAGTTAAGGTCCGTCTCGCTTCCTTTCACTAGGAGCATGATCGATCCGATTGGCTATGCATTTACAAATCGCCCTGTCGGTTTGTGTTTTGAAAGGGTGTCCGCGTCGACCTTGCGGACACTCGTCCTAGTTATAGTTCTGATTAAGTGAAAATGGTTTTTCCTCTACAAACTCGAGACCACAGATACTCCCAATTTTGCTGATGATGTGTATAGTTCGCGCTCTTTTCAGGGGGGAGCAGATAGACAACTGTGGTTTGCATCCAAGCAAAGCCTTTCATACTTGGACGGAAGGTAATTCCAAGCTCCATATATACTTTGCTTTTACATGCATCTTTCTTAGTTTAACTGAAACTAGATCAAATTGTTTCTGGAAGTTTAGTCGATTGGGGAATTATTTTAGAGATGGAGGTGTTTGGTCCCCTATTAAGAGCACCAAATGAGAAATTTCTTCCAAATAGTCGAAGTTACCTTGATAAACTTCCGTTTTTTGCATGGCGTGCACGATCCAATGTCTAAACAGCACAGTTTTGGTCCAATTTCTCACTCGCTTTATTTCTCTTAAACGATGCAGCCTCCCTGGTGACTACGGTTTCGACCCGTTGGGTCTCTCCGACCCGGAGGGCACTGGAGGGTTCATCGAGCCCAGGTGGCTCGCCTATGGAGAGGTCTTCAACGGGCGCTGCGCCATGGTGGGTGTTGTCGGAGCGCTTGCACCAGAGATTCTAGGAAAGGCAGGGCTGATCCCACCGGAAACCGCCCTCCCATGGTTCAAGACCGGCGTGATCCCACCGGCCGGGACGTACAGCTACTGGGCCGACCCCTACACGCTCTTTGTGTTTGAGTTGGCGCTCGTGGGCTTCGCCGAGCACCGGAGGTTCCAAGACTGGTACAATCCGGGCTCAATGGGCAAACAATACTTCCTAGGGCTCGAGAAGGGCTTGGGCGGTTCTGGAGACCCGGCATATCCTGGCGGGCCATTCTTCAACCCTCTAGGGCTCGGCAAAGATGAGAAGTCGATGAGGGATTTGAAGGTGAAGGAGGTGAAGAATGGGAGGTTGGCAATGTTGGCCATCTTGGGCTTCTTCATCCAAGCCCCCGTGACCGGTGTCGGGCCTTACCAAAACCTCTTGGACCACCTGGCCGACCCAGTCAACAACAACATTTTGACCAACCTCAAGTTCCATTAGGGCTTTTTAAGTACTTCTCTTCTGTGTCACCACCACCCCCCGGTGATATTGTAATCGCATGTGAAAATATGTTAAATGAGGGATCAATGTAGAACCTTGACATGTAAAGAACTGAAAAACTGCACTTCGAATGGCACTGCCTTGACACCAGCTCTTGCATTCAAGAGGAGATCGAGATCGAGTTGAGGTGAACTTTGTGTACCCTGTATCTAGAGAATCACATATGGAAGAAGATTGATTATTGTTCATGATGACACAGGTCGTGGTTTGTTCACGGTGATTGGGACATCGTGCATGAATGGCAATGGTTCTGATAACTCGAATGCTTCTTTTTAACCACGCAAATGACATTAAATTGGTAAAACCACAAGGTAGATCACAGCCAGCATGTTTTTCATTGATAAGGGATATCGCCATCTGAGTCGCATTCAAGAGGATAGATGACATAAACCGACTCGCATTCATGATCTTCTCCTGCATCCACTTTAAGCTGTTATCCGCACTAAACGAGCAAATTGGCAGCATCAGAGTGACCTGACTCATTAATCTTCATCAACCTTGACAGAACTCGCAGATGCCGCTACTATTTCTAGTTAAAAAGTTCCAGGAGTCAGCTGTTTAATCACTTGAGAGAGCCAAATAAATGGAATTGGAGCAACTATGAATCTACTACACCGCTTTATTACTCTGCATTTTTAACAAATCTCATGGTAGTAAATGAAAAATGAGGAAAGCTCACAACACAACCTTTTCAGTGAAGCTCTGCCTCTCAAATAATTATGCCTGCTGCACACAGAAAGAAACTAATTGAGGATCTTCAATTTGCAGTGACGTGTTGCATCCATTAGATTCTGTTGAGAGCATTCCCCCGTATTACACAGCTTGAGCCACAGGTTCAGGTACACTCGATGCTTCATTCCTGTGATTACGGCCAGCAACATATTATACATCAGAGAGAGAGAGAGAGAGAGAGAGAGAGAGAGAGCATTTACAAAACAACAACGCCGGGCTGCACACTTATGCTGTAAATAAATTGTGCACGTTAGTCATCAGAACTATAGGTGCTACCAAGCAACAGCTAGTCAGCCCCACGAGCTTTATTTCTCAGCTAAATAATAGCTATCCAAGGTTTCTCTCACCATCTCATGCTATTATAACACATACTATTTGAAATAAAAAAGTAGTGGAAAATGTTCAAAGGAACATGCTTCCACAAAAGCCTGTTTTTGGCTTTATTCCAAAAGCAGTTCTCTATGCATGGGACAAGCTAATTGAAAACCATCACCCGACCTGGGTCAAAAAGGCCGGAAAAGCCATTGCCTCGCCAATAAGCACATGAACATGTGCAACACCAAAGATAGATTTGGTCTAACCACCCAATCCATCAACCCCTAAAGTAAGCACAGGACCTCAATCAAGTTGCCTGTTGAGCTGTAAAAGCTACCATACTAACATATAGCAGTCTTATTGCTAAGCACTTCTTTGAAGTACACTGGGAGATAACTGCTTCAGTTGATTTTTTCATGGACATTCACTCTTGGCATCAATGGAGGTCCTAAAGTACTTTGTTCTAAAAGTTCATAATGTAGTACAAATTCATCACAACAGGCTGATGCCAACTACTCAGACATCAGATTTCTAAAATAGAACTTTATTTAACCATACAATAGCAACATCAGTGCAATATTCGGACTGTCAAGAATCACACTTCAATTAAAAGTATAAAAAATACATCTGCTATGTCCATATAGCAACAATCTGCCTTATTGAATTTGGATCTTCTTTCTCTGCATTTATGGATGTATCTCTATAACATGATATAGCAGTTAATCGTTAAATCTCAATCAAGCTGGGTTCCTGCAGTAGAGCAAAGTAACCAAATGCCCAATCGATAATGAGGTTTTCCTAGATTTGTGGACATGATCTTAGTACCAAGTAGGGATACTGCCCAACTCCTTTGGAATCTTCCATTCCAGAATAAACAAAGTTTAACGAAACAAAGGCTTGATGATTTCCCAACATCTACTATAAGATATGATAGCACCAACTTTTACAGAACAAAGTTCAATCACAGTAAAACCTTGACTTGTGGTCAGACCGCCCAAGAGAAAGATTTAATAATATGGTCCAACTATTGATATCAAAATGTCGTTTTTGCAGAAATCCAAGGACTCAAGGAGAGATCAAATCACCTCATCCAAATGACACCGCATAAGCATGACAACATCCAAGAGACAAAAGATTTGGAGACATCTGCTATCATTGAATTTTAAAAGTCTCATTATCTTAACAAGTGAAAGTAGCTACCTCTGAATTCCTTCTCCAACTTCCATTCTGAAAAAGTTTCCAATCTTCACTGAGGATCCCACTTCCTTCGACAGATTGCCTATCAAAGTCTGCAATACCAAATCAAGCAGAAGGTCACTTTCAATAGATATAAATACAGATAATAAGAAATGCATTGCTGCCTAGCCTCCAAACTGCATCGTAAAGTTCGAATACATTAGTGCAACCGCGTCCATCCTTTTTGGATTTCTCAGATGTAAACACGATAAACTGAAAAGCACAGTATAGAGGTTATATACTAGAAGACAAAGTTCACAAGAGAACACAAACAAAAGGATGATGCTGAAAATTGCAGAACGAGTATCCTTATAAATTTTCCATAAATATTTTATCTTTTAGCCAGTTAAACTTCCATACATGTTGAATAACCCTACACTAGCACCTTGCTCACTCGGTAGTCACTAAAATTAAATTGGGATTCTTTCTTCGGCACAAAAATACTAGTACTCGACTTCCATCTCCACCTATGTCAATCACCAGAGCTAGCATGTTATCTTTTGGAAGGCAAACCACTTTTCAAACAAATACGTCAAGAAAGAGAAAAGGTAATTGGCTTATGGACCAAGATAAAAATAGCATAGTTTGATCATTCTATCATTTGGTGATAGAATGAACTCCATTTGAAATATCAGTGATTTGAAAAATGGAAGAACCAATGAACTCTATTTGGGATTTGCAATCATTTTTCTAGGGTTGCGGGTTATAATCCCATAAAAATGTTCTTGTGCTCTTAAATTACAGGAGAATTTTTATACATACCTTCACATTTATACTATCGTTCACAACAAACTTTTGCTCCATAAGTACCACTTCCTCCATGTATTTGCGTAGACGACCTTCAACCATCTTGTCTACGGCCATCTGAGATTTCCCTGAAGTTTCTGCCTGGAGGCACCAAAAAATTGGGCAAAATAGCTAGTTTAGACACGAAGAACTAAGACGAATGCCTTGCCAAGCCCAAAGAACCAAACAGTCAATGGTAAAACATGTAAACAGTTTTCCAAGAAAAAGCACCAGAATGAACAAATTATCTTTATGTTTGAGTGGGATCCAATAAATATCACTTTCACAGAGGCACCAGAAAGATTACCTGAGATTTCAGGATTTCCCGTTCACTTTCTAATGCACCAGGCGTGACAAGTTCCTTAGTCAAAAACAAAGGCTTGGAAGCCACAATATGCATTGCCAATTCTGAACCAACTCGTTGGAGCGCATCAAGTTGTGAGTTCTCGTCTTCAACTTCAAGAGACAAAATTCCAGCAATACGGCCTAAACCTAATTAAGATCATGCATCCCACTGTAAGGCCTTTTAATCCATCCAATGCGGAAACTCTCCATCGAGCAACTACATTTTACTTCAAGATATGAATGCAATGATGAGTGCACGTAAAGAAAAGAAGCATGCTCTCTATCACATTTATCTCCAATCTTTTACGAAGAAAAGAAGGCATCCAAATGCTTCTTACCTGGCTGGGGACTAGTATGAAGATATGTGGAAAGAACACCGTGTGAAGAAGCACACATGGCATAACCTCTTCTAAATTTTACATTCTCTCCCATAATTGCAGCCACTTCTGTAATTGCATTCTGAACAGTTGTTTCTCCACTGATTTTTGGATGCTCGAGCTTTAACTTCAAGCCCTGGTGGAGCGACAAAGGTTAGACTCCTCTTATGGCTCATGAAAATTGAGCTTTTGACTTATCTAAATAAAATAGAGCATTTTTGGAATGCAACAAGATCGAATTGCCACAATAAGCTTCAAGCACAGCCACATGGTACTTCTCGAGCCACATCATCGCAAAGACAACAAAATATGAAAACATTGCCTGTCCAAAGACAACATTGTCATTACTTGGACAAAGAAAAATCTACATTTAATACCTGCATATATTATCTAAAGCCATGCTGATCTCTCAAAGGACTGTTTACCCCAATCACAGTGAATAATCAATTTTGCACTTTCATTGATCTAGGAGCTTGTGAAATGTACTGCTCTGTGATTCATATCTCAAAAGGGAACAGAATTCAAGCATGGGGTTGGACGATGACAACCGACATCTACATGCACAGAGACTGTAACAAGTCAAGCTATTTAGTTATTACAGTGCTAAAGCCAAAGATCATATATACATAATTCTTACCTCCAAGTGCTCAGGTCCCATGTGATAGATCCCAGAAACTTTGTCAGAAGGATTTTCCACCAGCAAAGCTTGCTTCGCCAAAGCCAAGGCCTGAAGTTCATTCACATTGACGAGCAACAAGTTACCTCTTCTGTGACGAATTAGTTAATGGCCATGAACAAACCGAGTCACAATATAGGAGTTAGCAAACCAAGGAAGACAAAGCTTTGTCTCCCATATGGAATGCTCTTCACGCATACGCAACCAGAGCAGAACTGTACCCCATGATGAAAATGTGGAAAATTTACCAAATACTGAAAGATCTCGTTTCTAGCGACAAAGTCGGTCTCGCAGTTGAGCTCGATGACGGCGGCCCTGCCCTCGCTCTGCGCGAGTGCCAGCAAACCCTCCGCCGCGGTCCGCGAGGACTTCTTCGACGCCACCACCTGCCCTCGCTTCCTGAGCTCCTTCTGGGCAGCCTCGATGTCCCACTGGCAATCGACCAAAGCGGACTTCACCTCTTTTATCGGAGCGCTCGTCCTCTCCCTCAGCTGCCGGATCAGATTCATCTGCTCCGCGGTGCCGACGCCGGCGCCGGCGCCGGCGCCGAACCCTCTGTCGACCACCACGCCGCCCAGCAGCCGCTTGCACAGGGCGTTCCCGAGCGGAGTCCTCGCCGCGCTCCTTAGCAGCGCCATTTTCCTAACTGATGAGAGGCGACGCGAATCGATCTGTAAAAAACCCTACCGCTACCGGTGCGAGAGTGTGCTGCCGAGGCTCTTGCGCAAATATGGCGACGGAAGCTGTAGCTGAGGAAGAAGGCGACGACGACGGAGAATCTCTCCGCGCGGAAACGTTGCGGAAGCTTGGTGGATTTGGGCCGATGTTCAGGGCTCGATGGGCCCAGATGAATGGGCCTCGATGGGCCCAACTCAACCACGGAGTCTCAACCGGAGTCACCCATCGAAGATGAGATGCGATGAACGAAGGTCGGGTTAAAGATGGCGTAGAGGCCGAAACGCCCCTCAAATCTCATCGTCATCTTCTTCTTCTTCTTCGTGTTCTTCGATTGTTCAATTCCTCTTCACGTTGCAGCGGTCCTCGATTCTCTCTGGTAGAAAAAGACCATTTCTTTATTGCGGTCGCCGTCGTTATATATGTTGGGTATTCGCGCTTTCCCTACCGAGGGCAGATCTGATCTGATCTTGAGCTGGGTCTCTCTCGTGGTTGCTTCTTGTGCAGTCATCGTCTACGGTCGGTGATCCGGGGGGTGAGGGAGGGATCGAGGGCGTTGCGTCGCGGGGGTCCTGTAGGGGAAGAGGGGGAGCGGCTTCCTTTTCGATTCGCATGCGGTTTTGGGGCGCTGAGGAGCGGATCTGATCGGTGTGAATTGGGTCCAGATCTGAGAAAGGTATGAATTTTGGGTGATGGGTATGTTCCGTGCGGGTAGATCTGATTTGGGGTGTTCGGGTATTGGTGGGTCTGAGTCTTTTTTTGTTGGGTGTGTTTCTTTGATTGCTTATTGTTCATTGCTGTGGTCAATTTTAAGTTCCTGCGAGGCAAATGAATGATCTGTGTTCGCTTGTTCGGTTTTCGAGGCTTGCGATGGCGGTTGTTAAGGCTCGATTTCATTTCGTTGTCGTCGTATGCATGTCTTGACTGTTGGATCCGTGCCGTTGTTCAGTGTTGAAATGCATCCGCTCGTTTTTATTCGCCTCCGTGTTTTGGGATTTAGCTCTGCTCCATCGGCTGTTGCCAGGAACGCGGGTTTTCTTTACTAAGATGAAACTCCTCAATTGGGAAGCTTGTTTGCTGTTTCACTTTTTAAGTGGCAACAAATTTTTTCTGGAATGGCAATTATAGATGTTTCTCTGACTGCCGGTTACAGATCGATTGTCTTCTCAGCGGTGAAAATATTTCATCCCATTACGCTAGTCATAGTGTCACATGATGATGTCAACGGGGTTATCTTATAGTTTATTCGATTTATTTTTGGCTTCAGATGTCGGGATCTGGGATGCACTCTATGTGCAAATGGCCCCTGCCATTACTGTTGGTTCTGTTGGCCCACTTTTGTAGTGGGTTCTATCTTCCAGGAAGCTACATGCAGACATACTCCCCTGGTTATAAAATATTCGCCAAAGTCAATTCATTGACATCTATTGAGACTGAACTTCCCTTTAGCTATTACAGTCTCCCTTACTGCCAACCTCCGGGGTGTTAAGAAGAGTGCGGAGAATCTTGGTGAGCTGCTCATGGGAGATCAAATCGATAACTCCCCCTATCGCTTCCAAATCAATATCAACGAGACAGTGTACCTCTGCACTACGCCCCCGTTGAAGGATAATGAAGTGAAGCTTCTTAAGCAGAGGACTCGGGACTTGTATCAGGTCAACATGATTCTTGACAATTTGCCAGCGTTGAGGTACTCCAAGCAGAACAATATCAACATTCAGTGGACTGGTTTTCCAGTTGGGTACACGCCACCTGGCAGCAATGAGGATTTCATTATTAATCACCTCAAATTTAGGGTCTTCGTTCATGCGTATGAAGGGAGTGGAGTGGAGATCATAGGAACTGGTGAAGAAGGTCTCGGTGTAATCTCTGAAGCTGATGATAAGAAGAAGGCTTTGGGTTTTGAGATAGTCAAGTTTGAGGTCGTTCCTTGCAGCGTCAAATATGACCCTGACAAGATGTCAAAGCACAAAATGTATGACCAAATTGATCCCGTTATGTGCCCAATGGAGCTGGACAAGTCGCAAATAATTAGGGAGCGAGAGCGAGTGTCATTCACTTATGATGTTGAATTTGTGAAGAGCGACATTAGATGGCCATCACGATGGGATGCTTATTTACAAATGGAAGGTGCAAAAGTACACTGGTTTTCCATCCTCAACTCGTTGATGGTGATCTTTTTCTTAGCTGGTATTGTCTTTGTGATATTCTTACGGACGGTGAGAAGGGATTTGACAAGGTATGAGGAATTGGACAAAGAAGCTCAAGCACAGATGAATGAGGAACTTTCCGGCTGGAAGCTTGTTGTGGGCGATGTCTTCAGAGAACCAGAGTGTGCCAAGCTTCTTTGTGTGATGATTGGAGATGGGGTTCAAATTACGGGAATGGCAGTTGTCACCATTGTCTTTGCAGCTTTCGGCTTTATGTCGCCTGCTTCACGAGGAATGCTCTTGACTGGGATGATAATCCTCTATCTTTTCCTTGGGATTTTTGCTGGGTATGTTGGTGTCCGCTTGTGGAGAACTCTCAAGGGAACTTCAGAAGGATGGAGGTCTGTCTCCTGGTCAGTTGCTTGCTTTTTCCCTGGAATTGTCTTCGTAATTCTTACGGTACTCAATTTCTTACTCTGGGGAAGCAACAGTACCAGTGCTATTCCCATATCCTTGTACTTCATCCTGTTTGCCCTTTGGTTTTGCATCTCTGTGCCACTCACCCTATCGGGAGGATTCCTAGGTACACGTGCTGAGGCAATTCAATATCCTGTCCGTACCAACCAGATCCCCAGAGAAATTCCTGCACGAAAATATCCGTCATGGCTCCTTGTTCTGGGTGCGGGGACTCTTCCGTTTGGAACCCTCTTCATTGAACTGTTCTTCATCCTCTCTAGCATCTGGCTTGGGAGGTTTTATTACGTCTTTGGCTTCCTGCTAATCGTGCTCTTATTGCTGATTGTTGTCTGTGCTGAAGTGTCTGTGGTCCTTACCTACATGCATCTTTGTGTGGAGGACTGGCGATGGTGGTGGAAAGCTTTCTATGCTTCTGGCTCAGTCGCCCTTTATGTGTTCCTATATTCCATCAACTACTTGATCTTTGACCTTCAGAGTTTGAGTGGACCTGTGTCAGCCATGCTTTACCTTGGTTATTCTCTGATTATGGCAACTGCGATCATGTTGTCCACCGGCACCATTGGCTTCCTCACATCTTTCTATTTTGTTCATTACCTTTTCTCATCGGTGAAGATTGATTAGAGATTTTCGTCATCCCAAAAGAAAGAAACAGGAAACCACCTTTCATGAAGTCTACGAGCTAGTTGGAGTCTCTGCCTCTGGTTTGTAGAAAGTTTTATTGGTCCTTGCTTTTGGCTTTCTCCAAGTATCATTTTGTAGCCAACCATGCTGCACTGGATAGAGAGGCTCATGCTATTGCTGATATTATCCACGCCTTTTATCATATTGGAGCTCAGTGAGGTTAGAGGATTTGATGTCGTTATAGTTTCTCAAAGTTGTCCTAGGATGTTGGATCAGTTGAAACCTTTTTCTTCATGGGTTTTAGTTCATGTCAGCGATTATTATAGTCAATGGACAGTTTATTTCATATTTTGGATGTTTGATGCTGTCATGGCAATCATGTCAGGTTCGATATCTACTCAATTCAGTACAGCAGTAATCGGGTAATATTGTTGTTGATATGTCTATTAAATCATCTGATAGTTTGCCCACTCGGCATTAGCTTCCCAATGTGAGGTTATGCTCGTCACTAAAGTGGTAAGATGAGGTAGATCTCTGGTGAAGACATCTAACCAGGAGTCTTCCTGGAGCTATTTGCTATATAGATTATGAGGGCATGCATACTTTCGCTAATGTTGAAATAGCATATGTCTGCTTCCGCAGAAGACGTGCATCCAGACCTTTCTCTTCGGCGCACTGGGAAACAGCATATACGTCTGCATATACACTCATTGTCTATGGTCCTCGAACCTGTTTTTGTGTCTAGTTTATGATCGATAACTGATATATTTATACAAAGAAGATTTCCCTCTAATAACGATCAGCTTATGATGGACCCAAGTTCTTAACCCAACGGGGCTGCATGCTTGTTATAGATGATGGTAAATTTGTTACTTGAGGAGCGTGGCAAAGCCTTCAGTTCGAGTTTCGTGAAATGAATTATGTGTGGCGACTTCTCGTCTTTCAAGTGCAAGGCCTGTCAAAGTGCAGCCCGCATTCCGAAAGCATGTTATATAGTCCAGAGAAGATTTCACTTTATTTTATAATTACTGCTTCAGTTGCTATTGAACTGTCGTGGAATTCAACGTGAGAAGAGATCGTAGAAAATTATCCCTCAGCAGTAGAGTTGGCAGTGAATTTCTGTCTCGTAAATATGCAGACGTACCAATTTTGGATGTAGTCTAAGCATTGAACAAGTTCGTCGACGACAACGACGGCATAGCCCTCTAAGTTGAACATATACTCTGAAGAGATTGGTAATTTCAACAGCAAGTGTTCCCTTCCTATAGCAAAATGCGTGGAGAGCACTTGTTTTGTTGTTAGGTTCATAGTTCAGCCTGGTGAATGTGACCGAGGGCCTGTTTGGTTCGGCTTCGAGGGAATACCTTTGGCAAAATGCAAAGGCTTTTGAGCTAAAAAAGTTTTTCAAAATGCAAGTAGTGTTTGATAATGTGTATTTGAAAATCACGTTTAAAAGCAACTTTGGATTATATACCATTTGATAAAAATTAATTTTGTAAAGGACTTTCGTTAATATTTTAAAAAAATAAAAAAGCAAAGAACTCAACCACCGTCGGTAGGCCAAAACAAAACGGCCACTGCCTAGCCTCAACCCTCGGGGCGATGTCGAGGGGTCACGTCAACCCTCAGGCGATGTCGCCTAGGTCGTGTGACCTAGGTTAACACTTGCCTAGGTCGCACAACCTCAGGTGAGGCAGCCTGAGGTTGCTTGAACTAAATATCGCCTGGGTCGCCAGACCCCACAAGCGATGGTCGCCAGCCTCTGGTTTGGTTCCTTGAGAAGATGAATAATATACATGAACAGTGCATCTTGCATTTCGAAAATGCAACATGCCAAAGTGCTTCTAGACCTGCCTTAGATTAAGGGACTTTAGAAGCCTATGGAAATGCAAGCATTTCCCCAAAATCTTCCGAAAAAATTGTCAAACACCATTTATATTTAGCCTAAGAGCTTTAGAGCCCAAATAAACATTCCAAATGCAATCAAACAGGCCTTGATAAAGCCAAGATTTTGCCACTAGTCACAATGGTTAAAACCAAGCATATTTGCGGCTATGACTTCCCTTCGTGCTTCAAACATCAAGCGAAGAGCAAGAATCCAGGGGATGCTTCGACTTCTTTTTTTAAATTATGACTCTACTTGTAGGGGTGGAATTCTCGACTAAAGTTCACTACCAAGACTAGAGCTTTTGACTACCAGAGAGAGAGGGAGAGGGAGCACTTCTCTGAATTCAAAAATAAACAACTAGAGCATAAAAGCTAAACATTTGATGAGTCATAATGCAATGGCAAGATATTTGTACAGAAATCCAGCCAAAAGTAAGGCTCAGAACAAAAAGGAAAAGGAAAATTAATTTAAGCACCATCTGGCTGGACAAAGGGATTGGCAATCTCGTCTGTGCCATCAGTAGGCGACACGAGCATCACAGCAGTTCCCCGGCAGACCTGCGATAAACGACATAGAAACAGTGTTCATCAGAAAATAAAAAAGCAAGAAAGGATGAAAAGAAATGCAAGAAAAAGGTCTAAAGTTGAAGAGAAATCTTTCAGACGTCTTGTGTTCTATCATACTGGGTCATCCATGAACCAGGAGGTCTCAAGCAAACTACTGGAGCATTGTATTGGCGGGAAAAGAAAAAACGAAACTACTGGACTGTATGGATACTACAACTGCAAAACATTGAGGTGCAAAAGGCAATCTGCATAAATTAAGGTGCCATTTATAGAAAACCTCAGCACTTCATCAATCACTACCAGAGCTTAAACTGAACACGTCAGAATCAGAAATGTGATCCAAACGTAACAGTTTGCAGCAATAAGTCCACAAACTCAAACCACACCAAGTTGTGAAATGCCTCCAAAAACTTCACCGTACAACTAAGTCAAATGGCCCGGAGATTTCTAAAGATGGAAATCCTGTTAACGTCAAGCAGCTACCTAAGCTTGCAGTCTTTAATTCATTTGTGTTGTAGTGGCTTTGAAGAGGTTTGCCAGTCAATCCAAGAAACTGTAGGGTCCTTGAAATCACACTATTCAGGATATGTAATTGATGAAATAGCTTTGATGGTCAAATGATCCAAATTTTTCACCAGGCCCATCCAAAAGATTTGGGGTGAGCATCGGTCCAGGGTTGACCCTGGACCAACCCTGGACTGGCCCAACCTTGCCAATCCTGGTCCGGTTCCTAGGGGGTTTGGGTCGGTCCTTGCTCCTAAGATCCTTGGACCCTACACTGGGTGGGTTGATCCTCGGTCCTGGGAGTTTAGGGTCAATTCAACCCAGACCAACCCTGTATATATTATATAATATATATTATACATTATATGCTTTTATCTACCCTAAACACTAGCGTCTCCTCCTCTGTTCTCTTCTTTCTTATGCAGTTCAGTTTGCCGTGTAAATAGGAAGTATAAAGAAACTCAGCTCTACTTCAACCCAAAAAAATAAAAACCCTCTTCGCTTGTCTCTGCCTTGCTCGCCCACCTCGATCGCCCGCCTCGCCTTCTTGCCTCACTTGGCTAGCCTATGTTCGCTCACCCTCCACTTGCCTCTCTTTGCCACCTCACCCCTTGTTTGCTTGCTCGCCACCACCTTGCTCGCCTTACGAGCGCAGCTCAGTTGGACAAATATACTTTGTAAAGTATTAATTATGTGTGTTGTTTATTTTGTTTTTCAGTGTTAGGAAGTTGAAGCGATCATTTACGAATGAACAAGTTATGAAGTTATATAATTCAAGGTATATATTACGTATTTTGAACTTCCTATGATTTTTTTTTTTTGTGAGAACTTCTTATGGTTTAATTGTATGTAATGTGTTTGTTTTCTTGGTTCGTTGCTTTTAGTAAGTGTGAATTTTATATTATTACCTTATCTTATATTTATGTTTGATATGTATTGGTGTTCATAATTTGGTTGCTCAATGTCGTATTGTTGATGGATATGCAATTTGAAATAGTATGTTTGTCTTTTCAAGAAATACAAAAAATGAAATAAAAAAATAATCGATTGGTCCGGAGTTGACCTTGGAACCGGATTGGACCCATAGAGTTAGTCCGGTCCTCGGTCCCAGGCTCAACAGGGTCGGTCCTTGGTCCCAAAAATTGGGGACCAATATTGTGCGGGTTGGTCCTTGGGTTAGGTGTTGGACTAGCCCAACCCTGACCATGCTCACCCCTATAAAAGACGTCTACCACACATCTTTGCCATATATCCAGCTTAACCTCACTCATAGTTTAATTTGATTTTTTCCAATCAAAAGCCAAGTGGCAGTTTATATTAAACATTCAAATGACATAATGAAAGATGTCCTTACTATTAGGCCAAGACGCCTGGTTTGATCAGTGGTCTTCAAGGGGTCATCAGCATCTGCAGAGAAACGATAAGATTTTTGCATTGTGAGTTCCCTACGTATGTGAGATTTCAACAAGGGAAGTCCTTTGCATGGCAGCAAGTACTCAATCAAGTGAACCATTTAATGCACGGGGAAGAGCCAAAATGTGATAAAAGTAGACATGCTAAATGCTGGTTGGCCAACCATTACTTATGCCTAGTCTTGTAAAAGAATTGAAAAAGCCAAAAACAATGTATATAGCAATATTGGATAGTCCCAAAATGATAATTACTTGGTTTAAACAAATAATTTATCTCTACCCATTCTCCACCTTGAAAAGACCACTCAATGACTTGATGCAAATACTAAAACTGGAACCGCAGCAATTCTTTAGTTGTCAAAAACTTTTATTTGTTGTCCTTCCCACGTATGACAGATTATTAATTGGGTCTTCAGTTTTAGCCATTAAACTGCTTCCACCAGTGCCTTTACACTTCTGAAGGATATGGACCACAGTTCAATTCACTTGTACTAATATTCAGTGGCGACGAATATTCCACCTAAAATGAAAAATTATACTTATACTGTCCTTCCAGAGTAGGACATAATTAATTGGGTCTTCAGTTTTAGCCATTAAACTGCTCCCTCCAGTGCTTTTAGACTTTTAAAGGATACGGGCCATAGTTCAATTCAATCGTATTACTATTGAGTGGCAACAATAATTCCACCTGAAATGGGATAATAATCTTAAAATAGGTGCATGGACATGCTATTTAGGTTGTCATTTTAGTGATTTAAGCAATGCCTCTAAATTTGAAAGGACGCCTAAGATATGCTCGAATAACATGTGCAGTTTTGAACACCGACCAGCAAGGGTTCATATTAACTTCGGAATATATCTTTACACAAATGCCTACAGCTAAGCCATAACGAGCAAAAAGCAAAGACAGATGAAACAAACCTAACAGTTCACCTTTCGAAATATAGCTTTAAAAGTGCTGATGCTATGACCAAAAGCACAAAAACATGAAAATTAAGTGTTAACCTAGGTTTCATGTAAATAACAGTTTGTATGTTTAAATAATCTTCTCCCAACAAACCTTCCTTTTAAGGGGTGAAAAAAAGGAATGAGACAGCATCAGCCACGGCAACATGCACGAAAGATAATTGACTACAGAGTAAAAGTACAAGCAACTGTATTGCAGGTCAAAAAAATGAAATGGCCACAAGACCTTAAATGACTTGCTGTATGACTTAATAACTTCCATTAAAGAGGATGTCGTCTATGAAGGCAGTGCCTGCTCCCGTGAGTTCACTCAAGCTTAATTAATTGGTGTGCCACCAGCTAACAGAAAACAAGTTCGCAATCGTGGAGATCATCAGTGGAGAGCATAATAAAATTGTTTTTACCATCAAAGAAGGAAATGCTTGCATATGTTTTCTGGCCAATCTGTAACAAGAAATTGCACCAAATGGGGTTTCTTTATTGCACTAAAATCAGAGTTCTAGAAATAGAAGAAGATATCACAAAGCCAAGCCCCTCAGGCTCACCCTAATACAGTACGTTGTTGAAGGTAATGAGACTATTATCATGCATCTGCTTCCGCAATATATATATATATATATTGAGAACAAAGGGGTCTTTTAGTAGCAAAACCATAGAACCTTCTAACTTTATCCTCACCCAGATTGGGCACACAAAACATCAAGATACCACCATAACAAGTAAATCTACCCTCTCTCTACATCAAAAGACAGTACAGTCATCGCACAATTAAGAGTAAATCCAAAAGCTGAGTGGTAGAGTGATTACCTCGTAGAAATTCCACAGCTTCATCCAGAACAAGGTTCAGTAGCTGATCATATCCCTTTAAAGTACCAGTAACTGTAGAGAAGGAAAAAAGAATCACAAACGAGAAAAAGACGCAAGAGAAAGGAAAAGCAGTGGCAAAAACCCATGACATGGGTTCATGTTTAAACGCGATTCATCACGGGTTTCGAGTCCCGACGAGTCTCTCTCTAAGTACTTAATTCTCAGTGAAACTGAGAGTTATAGCCTCATATTACTCACTCCTACGGCTTTTTCCCTGCCCCCGAGTTTGCTTTGGAACCCAAACTCTTTCGCACTTCGTAATAGACAGGAATCTCACTAGCCAGAGCTCTAAGCTCGGCAGCGAAACACCACGGAATTACAGGAACAAGCACATCTCTACGGGACACATCGCTCGCATTCCACTTTGCACGTCAGAAAGAGAGAGTGCAAGACCGGAACTGACCTTGCCTTCCGCCGGTGAGCTTGACTTGAACCCCCTTATCCACGAACTTGGCCAAATCCAAAACCGTCTCTTTCCTTCCCGACTGAGAGACATCATCGCCACAGAAAAAAAAGGAAAAAAAAAAACACAAACAAATCAAGCCAATTCTTTCGCACGTAGTTCTGTTCCGCGCATTCACCTGACGCTATCGATTGAAAGGAGAGAAAAAAAAGAAAAGAGCACGAACGATTACCATGTCGGCCGGTTGCTTCCCGCCGGCGCTTTGCTCGCTCCTTGGTGTCGGAAATCAACAACAGGAACCTGAACGAAACACAGAGACGACATTTCCACGGGTGAGATCCGACGGCGCTTCCTCGCGACATCGATCAGGAGGCGAACCACCGCGCCATCGATCGAGCGAAAATTGCCGTGAAAACGAATTGGGAACTGACCTCCGGCGGAGATTTTAGGGTTTCGGTGGGAACCAGCTGCTCGTCCCTGCTCTTCTTCGCTCCTCGTCCCTCTCCTCTCTCTCTCTCTCCCGCTTGCTCGCATTTGACCGCCGGGTGGGAGCGTCTCGACTGGGCTGGGCCTCCGAGCTCGACCCGGCCCAGAAAAAAAAGGGGCCCCCGCCCATTTAGGCCGTCTTCCGATCACGTGGAGCGCCCTGCCACGTGGCGCTCTGCTGATGTGGAGTGCCAGGTCAGCGGTGACGAGACATTATTTGTTTGTGATATTTCGTCGTGTGCGTTCACTTTGGTGCATTCTAAATTCAACATGTGTAAGGTGAAATTTGAAAATAAGATGTGCTGTGAGATTTCATAATTCAAATTAGATGATTTGAAGATAGATATAATTAAATATTTAAATTATCGTGTGTGGCCACCATCGATGCTGACCTCGATATGTTGCCGCCACCATGCAAGCTCACTCTCTCTCCATATGGAGGTCACGATTGCAACTAAGGTGATCAACCTCGAGTAGGACAAGCAGTTGTGTGCTCATACACGAGCACCTTGCCTCGAAGCAGAGTTTGTGTGCGATGATGGGTTGGGAGAGTGCAGTCGCGGCAAAGTGTTGGTGGTGGGTAGACTAGGTATAGCGATGTTGGCAGTAGCAGTAGACGAGATTGTTAGTGGCGATGATCGAGTTTGGTGGCGGCGGCAGTGAGGGCCGAGCTGTTGATGGTTGCTCGATTAATGTTGGCAACGATAGTTGTGTTTTTTTCGGCGGTGTTGTTCGAGTACAGTAGCAATGGCAAAGGCAACCAATTGTGGAGGCAACGTCGGGAGGCGACACGATGTGATAATGTATACCTTTGCTTGATGGCGGGGGAAGATGGTTAAGAAAAACATCTATACGTCACGGGGTGCAAAGTAAATGACCAGTTGATATTGTTGGTATCTACTTTAGCTACTGCCGTCAGAACTTCAACACATTTAATCTGTTTTTTGATTAATTTTCACTCGTTTTTGAGTGATCGCATGTCAGGTAACCTTTTTATTACATTCCATTCATGAAAAACGGAGCTAATGGCAGGACTAAAATGAATAATTACGAAAAATGTTAGAATTTAAATGCACGAAATAAGAAATTTAAGAATTAAAGCATGCACAAGTTTTGCAACGCAATTGTTCCGCCAAGTAAAGAGGAAAGAAAATTCGACCGAAAAACAAAAACAGTGGAAAGAAAAAGTTCCGGAGGCATCCCAGATTCCCAGTGCTATATATCTAAGAGACAAGCGTGCTACGTCGGAAGTCGGAAGCAGACGGAAAAGCTAGGAGCGAGCGAGCATACGTCTCGCCGGCGGAATTTGAACGATCAAATTGCCGCCGGCGCGCGCATTAAACCCTAAACCCTCGGTTCCTTGCTCGGGAAGTCGGCGATGGAAGCCGTCGGAGAGAGCTCTTCCGGCCGTCCCAAGTCCGACGGCGACGGCGACGGCGACAAGCCACTGATCGTTCGGGTCAAGCGCAAGGCCTTCCAGTCCCCTGTCGACGCTTTCTGTGAGTCCCGCTTTGTTTGTTCACGACTTCTTCGGCTTGCTTTGAATGCCTCCCTCGTTTCTTGCTTCTCTTTTTGGCGATTTCTTGACGCGGCCGGATTGGTCTTGGCAGGGTTGGAAATCAACGAGAGGCCGCTGAAGAGACGGTTTCTCGATTTCGAGAATTTGTCTATCTCAGACTCTTCTGTAAAGGGTACTTGATTCTGCTTTCAAGATTTGATCTTTTTGGTTCCCGTGTTTTTATCTTCAGAGGGCATTAGGAAGAAAGCACTGGTAGATGGTTGCTCTGTTCTTGGATTTGAAATCCCTTCAATGGGTAAATTTTCCGGAGTACTCGAGAATCTGTAGTGGCGGAGTGTCATCTGGTTGGGTCAAATGTTTTTGTGGATATTGCTTTGTCAGTATGGGGACTGGGCTGCCCTGATCGATTATTCTCCTATTTCGACAATCTAGCTTCTAACCGGTGGAGTGATGTAGAAAATGCTCGATAAATTGCGTTCCATTGACTTATGATTGTTGTAGCTTTATACGATACAACCACTGGTTCTGTCGATAAATTTTCCCTGACATTGCTGAGGTTACGGGTTTTGGAATTTGTTATAATGATTTCTTTTTCAGTTCTTAAGTTTTTTTTCGTTGCCCTAACACACTACATTGTCAAAATATGTATTTGCAGAGAATGAGTTGAAGATTAAAAGGGTGTTAGTGAAACATGTTGAAAGCACAAACAGCTCCGAGGCTGACTTTGATTTATTGCAATCATTTCTGGTCAGAACCCTCATACATCGTCGAGCATATGCAATTTGGAAATGCTTTCAGGACTTTCATTACATTTATTTTACGTACATCCTTTTGGTTCACTTCTCGTCCATTTTAAGTGATTTATTGAGGTTATTTTGTCGAGCAGCCTAGATCTGCTGAAGTGTCTGGATCTAATACAATTATGGAGGATAGAAGACGCGCATTTAAAAAGGACAATGTAAGTTCTCTCTCTCTCTCTCTCCAGGGCAGAAAAAAATACTTGGAGAGGTTGAGTTGAAGTAGGATTTTTAAAGATTGCAATCTCAAGGCATGATCTCACCGTGTATCTCCACTTTTGTATTTCTTGGGCTGCAGATACAAGAGGAGTTGCTGTCTAAAGCGAGAGAGGCAAAAGAGGTATGTTGCATAGCAGATAACTTTCAATTAATTTTCGCTACAGTCTAGGATTTGAAATCCACTTGCTTTTCTGTTCGGTTACGAATTCAAGGATGCTTTCACTGAGGGAAAAAAAGAGAAATGCTCACTTTTCTTCAATTCATGAAGAAATTTCTCTCGTTGATATAAATACTTGAATGAAATTTGCTCTGCAACTATATATATAATGCTTTAAGTACATTAAGGTCATTGTTATCATTTGAGAGACGGTGCATTGGATGCTTGGTCTTATACTTGAGGGGCTGTAGAAATTGTTTTTTTTTTTTTTTTGATGACCGAGGTGTCCACGCAGCCGGTGAGCTTGCGCTCAAACCAGTGGTGAAGCTCGACTAGTCCTTGGGGGGCTAGCGCAGCATCCCACCGCTACGACCCTCTACTTAAATCACTGGCACCTACGAGTTTTGAACCCAGGACCTCTCGTGAAAGGAACTAAGCGCAAACCATCGCGGCCACCGATGGGTGGGTAGGGGCTGTAGAAATTGTGGTGTTTAGTGAATTCAAAAAGATAGGGAGATGAAGCAGACCTACACAATATTACACAGTGTTGCCCGCTATTACTTTGATGAGAAAGAGTTATACATAATTACTGGAACTTCAGTGTGCTTTATTTGCCCAAGACAAAAACTTAGCTGGATATTGTTCCCCTCTCTAATCAATACATGAATATAAAGAATGTTGGGATCTGGTTAGGTATGAACAAATGGTTGTGATTTGGGCAACCACTTGGGAATGCCTAAGCCACATGTAAGGCTGGTCACTTCGTATTCTGTTTGTCCCTTTCCATCTCTGTGTGGTTTTATACTTTGATAAAAATGATGATATTCATGACTGAACATGGTGCTGTATGCATTTGTCTTTTCTCTGACAATCAATGATGAACTTGGAATCCGTGTTTTACGGAGCAGTAGTGCAATTAACTGTGTACAGTCCATAGAAATATCATGTGTAAGGTTGTAAAATTTTAGGCTATTCTACTTGGCTTTATATTTGGTTTGAAACTATTTTATGGACAACAGATGCACTTTAGGAATAGATCATTTATTTCTTTTTGATCTCCCTATTTGCCTTATCCATGGTGCAAAATTTAAAGGCTTCCTACTTAGGCCCATTTAGTCTGTCTGCTAAGTTATTTGTGGTTAGTTGTCAAAGGCATTTTTATAATAAAAGATCTAATAAAGAGCTGAAGTTCATTTCCATGACATTTCGTTTTAATAATGTCTCAACATGGAGCTTGATGCAATTTGTTGTTTGGTTTCATATGGAAATTCAGTATGGGTGATCTTGCAACTAACTTCATATAAAGGAGTCCTACATTGAGAAAATCGTGAGGCTTGTGTGATTTATTATTCTAGTCCAATTGCTTGTAGACAATTGCAAAGAATGCTCGCTTTGAGCAAATATGGAGGAGACGTAAAGGAAGCGAAGAGGACACAGACAACAAAGCATTTCATGAAATGTATCAGTTTTATGATGTTGTTCGTGTTGACGGTGAGGAAAAAACCAGTACGGTCCCAAAGGAAGAGTAAGCTCTTACTTGAATACTGTTTCTTTTTTAAACCCGTCAACAGCATTAGAGACTCTTATCATTTTGATGCAGAGATTTATCGTTGGACGATCAGAGGATGTTATCTAGTTATCTACCTCTTTTGAGAGAATTTATTCCAAGTGCTGCAGCAGAGATTGAATCCGATTTGAAGGTCCACAAGTCCGAACAAGGTTATGCTTCATAAATAGTTATCAGTATAAGTTTTCCTGCTTCCAAGCATCATTTGTTAGTTTTGTCCAATTTGTAGTAAGAAAAAGCTAAAGTAAGGTTTCATTGCACCCGCATGGGACATCCTGTCAAGTGTTTTTAAAGTGTTCACTCATATTTATATGTCTCAGGAGCCACCGATGATTATATATATGACTACTATACGGTAAATGATGACGTAGACATGTGGAAGGATGATTCCATTAGCAAATTTCCACTGTAAGTATTGCATGAAGATTTGTATGAGCAACTGCACTACTTATTTTAGATTTTCTCACTTTTGGACTGAAAGTAAAGAATCTTGATTCAGAGTGCAAGTGGATGAGGATGATTATTTTGATGGCCTTGATGAATCAGATATCGAGAGCGATGACTCTAATGGTATGACAGTGTTTCGTTTTTCTTTTTCCGTGTACCATTCAGAAAACCCTCTTGGATTGTTTAATAATCTTGTTCTTGGCATCCTGCAGCCGAGGATAATCCTCTGAATGATTATCCTGATGAGGAATCTGAAGAGGAAATCAAGAGTGAAGATTCCGATGATCAATCTGAAGAAGAAGAAGAAGAAGAAGAAGAAGAGAGAGTGCTAAGAATAGCTCTTCAGAATCTGAGGATTTTGTACCGCGTTATTCATCAGATATAGATGCTTCATTTGAAGATGTGATGGGGTTTGATGACAGTGTTCTTGATCATGATCACGAGGAGTGAAGGTGAGGGTGCTGATTAGAGATGGTACTACCGAGGAGGCTTTGCCAACATGAGTCAGAGGCATTTAGTCACCTGTCGATCTGTAGTGGGGATCGCAGTGCTATTAGTAATTGTTGATATTTGCCTTGTTCAGCTTTTTTATACACGAGAGACGATCTCGCTTCATTTAGAACTCTGGTAATAGATGGTTTGTTGATACTGGGAGTGATTCGGCGGATCGACAAAAAAAATGCATATAGGCCTCTCCGAATGTACTTGGATTGCATTGCCAGTGTGTATTTCTCCAAGTTCCGCAGTTATAAACTTAGACATTTGATTAAATGAAGGTAGGAAAAAACAATAACACTCAATTTGGCAGAAATTAAACCCGAGGAGGTCTTATTTAACATCTTTCAAGTTTCAGACAAGCATCTTTTGTCTCCGCGGGTACTGACACCATTAAACAAATCATTTTCTCGTATTTGAAATAAAACGACTCATTAGCTCATTTCATAAAGAGCTGAAGATTCTCTCTTAGAGAGTTTAATTGGCGATACACAGGTGCTACCAATATATCGGAAGAATCACCACCAAAACTACATTCCAGATTTCCAATACGAATTTGCTTCCACAAAACGTGGACACAGGAATATGAGGCGGGAAAGTTCGGTTTGCCAAAAAAATCATACTCAACCTAAGCTAAACAAAGGATCAACTTTAGTGGAATGACTCAATTTATCATCCAAAGTTAATTATCAGCAATTCGGGGGCCTATGCAAGATCTGCAGCCACAGACCAGGGCAAGTAAATTCGCAGCAGCATCTTGAAGATAGCTTCAACTATTCGAGTTGTCAGCACGATAGCTATTGTTGGTTCCTCTATTTTCCCATGGCCCCTTTGTTGAGTTGATTCATTCAGCCCGCGACAAGCAAATACTTCATGTTGGGCATGTGATCTGACTTTTCAGATGTTGTAGGTAATGATATTGCCAATCCAAGGAGCTGCAAAGGATTGAACTTGCCCTGCACGGCATCTTGTATGCCAGAAAGAAGCATCTGTGGGGTAGAAATTGGGCATATAAAAAAGCTTAATTAAGAACTTATTAAAGAGAAAAGCCATCTTTTGCAGAGATTATTCCAGGACGTCCTGGAGGCCAATTAAAAAACGGAAGGTACGGAGATGATCATGATATTCCGAAAATAAGCAAGTTACCTCGTCTAGATCTTATCAATGAAAAAACAGTCGAGTGTGTCTGGAACAAAAGCACATACCTTTCATTAACAGTTTGCATA
This sequence comes from Syzygium grande, assembly GCA_024733475.1. Taxonomy (NCBI): domain Eukaryota; kingdom Viridiplantae; phylum Streptophyta; class Magnoliopsida; order Myrtales; family Myrtaceae; genus Syzygium; species Syzygium grande. The sequence goes on from JAMXDD010000010.1 coordinate 11,239,125, forward strand.
AAAAGGAACAGGCATGCTACATCCCGCTAGAAAGAAAGATAACCACAAGCGTGACGATGAAGGCATGATCAACAGAGCCGGGATATATTGTCAATCGAAATTTTCCCCTTTTCACATAAATCTGGTGAAGCTTGTACATAAGGCTAGTCTGCAAGTACAAAAACAATGTATCAGACAAGGGAACAAGCCAGAAATAACTTAAACCAATCGATTAAAGAATAACCGGTCCAAGTCATTTAGGCCTCACTTCTAATCCCCGAAACAGTCTTAAGTACCTGGGCAACTATGGAATCACCTTGATAGATTGTGCAAGACTTCTGGAACGGAAAGCCTCTCATCGTGAAAGATGAGCCTAGGCTGCCGCAGCTTTCACCAATAACAAGGACCTCCAGCTCTGTTCTGGTGAGGGACTTTCGAGTTCTCTGCACGTTGCATATCAACTCTTTCTCTTCGCCATGATCAACTTTGAAAATTTGCCACGATCCTTTCTACAATCACCGGAAAGGAACATGAATAAATGATAATAAGGTGAATAAATGATAATAAGGATACAATGAGGCCATAAAAAAGAAGCAAGACATAAGTGAATTGACTATTCAAAGCAACCAGAGATCAAGTAGCACAAGCCAAGCTGTGTATTTTACATGATACATTGGGAAAAGCGGTACCTAACTGACAATGAGATCGATGTCCACGTATCCTGCCTTCCTAAACAATGTATGATCTATTTTAGCTCTTTAGTAGAGTACCTGTTTTCCCCTTCAGATCCCACCATAGGTGACTCAACTCTTGTCTGGAATTTTGATACTTTTGCATTACCAGAAAACAAGCACGCGCTGGTCCTACCAAAGGGTTAGATTTTATAAGGCTATTACCAAGAGCAGTGATATATACTCCACCAACAAGATAAACAGCCAGCTTCCATTGGCTCCCCAACTTTATCGAATTCATAAGACTGCCGTGGAAGGCGACTAATCGAGCATCGATTCTATTCAATCACACAGGACCAAATGTCTGACTTGAGATATTTTCCCACATCCCCACAAGTCACACAAATGGGTTCGTCGCAAATCATCAGCTCAATACTAAGGTACAACCTAGGGATCCATCATTATAACACTACCAAGAAAAGAGCACTGCAAAAAAGAACCAAGCGCCCGTCTGCCACCCCATCATCACTGAATTTAACAGCAGGAAAAGCTCCAAATTCACCAGATCACAAGACACGAGCTCCGATAGATTAAACCCATCTCCGGCTTCCCGTAAAAAGCGCACACGGAGCTCTCACCAAAACCCGCCAACAAAACAGAAAAAGGAAATTGCAACAGATTGACCGGTTTCAAGCGAGAACGAAGAAGAAGAGCTGGGAGGCAGAGGACACTCACGCGACCGCGAACGACGGAGAAGACGGGATCGCCCGCGGCATCAAGAAGCGACTTCGTGTCGTGACGGGGCGGCGGCGACGACGACACCGGCGACGATCTGGATGGACGGACGACCCTGAAGACGGGATTGCCGGCGGAATCGACGAACCCCAGTTCGCCGCGAGGGAGGTTCTTGTGCTTCTTCGACCCGAACAGATCGATCGGAATCGGCAGGCTCGCCGGAAACGCGGCGTCCGATGAAGCGTCGTCCATGGAGAGAGAGAGAGAGAGAGAGAGAGAGAGAGAGCTTTCTGTCTGGAAACGCCAGCGCCGTGTTTTGTAAAAAGTGTCCGAAATAAAGGACTCTGATCTATTTTTACTATTCTTATTGTTTTTTTTTTGTGGAATATTCAGACAATTATTATTATTTTTTGTTGAATATCCATGCAATTAAAAAGGCATGCTTTTTGCACTTGAAAAAAAAAAGTCCAAAGTAAATTCAGTCCTCGTCATCCTATTCCTTTTGCATGTGAAGAATGCCGATTAAGACCTGGAAAAAAAATTTAATAATGTCATTGGCTATTAAAACAAGTGGGAGCAGGGAGAAAAACGGAATTTTTTTGGTCGGAAAAAAAAAAAACGGAATTCAATAGTTATCTTTTATGTCCCAATTACTTAATAACTACTATTTTATTACTATGATAAATTTTTTTGGGTCGGAATTACCATGATAAATTTAAAGTGAGCTTAAACGTACAAAAGAGAAAACATAACATTTCATCAACGTGAAAAATTTAACGCGGCATTTCAAATTCATCCAAAATTGCATAACGCTCTACCAGCGTATATAAATATGATATGTTATAATTCAATCGCTAAAAGGTCAATATAGGAGAAAAAGGGATATGGATAGAGGTGAGCATGGTTTGGATAGACGGTTCTCGGGCGGTTCTCACGTTAGAACCGGGAACCACTCGTTGGTTTAATGGATCCACCTGAGAATAAGACTGCCGGTCCGATTCTTAAGTGGGTCCATAAAATCGGCCCCCAAATTCCGTTCCTATCGGCCGTCCGTCGTTGCTTGTCGATCGTTCGTCGTCGCTTGTCATCGTTGCCCACTGCCGTCTCTTGTCGCTAGCCACTTGTCGACCGCCTGCCATCACCCCCTCGCTTGCAGCTTGCTTATCGATAGTCCGCTGTCGCGTACTACCATCGGCCGTTCGCCATCTTCGCCCGCCGCTCGCTGATCGTTTGTCGTCGCTCGCCGGGTTGTCCATCACTGCCTACCGCCGTCGGCACTCGCTGGCCGTCCGCCTGTCGCCACCCCTCGGTAGCCGGTGAGGACAGAAATTTTATGTCGTTATTAAACGAATTTCTATTCTGGAAATAGAAAATTTGTGATATCATCAAACACTATTTTTTGCTTAGAAATTTATCTGGAAAAGAGAACTAAAATTTTCTATTTCTAGCAAGAAATAGGGCGGAGGAAGAGAAATGTTTTTATTTGCACAAGTGACCGTGCCATAGTTTCATTCTACTGATAAATAGGGGATGTATTGATTAAAGTAGATTCGAAGACGAGGCATTGTGCAAGAGTAATTATTTCTACTTCTAATTGCTAGGAAGGTGAACATGAATCCATCGCCTTTTTAGATAAAAAGAGTGTACTTGTACAATAAATAGACGTGTTGATCTAATTGAATCGTGTCGGGATCTTCCGATAAGCATTATAACTTCAGAGTAGTTATATATATACTAGTTAGGGGTATCAAAAGTACTCGCCCAAACATGACCCGATCCGAACCGACCCGACCCAAATAGGAAATTTTCATATTGGGTCGGGTTGATCTTAACTTGTTCGGATAACAGTAAAAACAAGGTTTAAACTTGTTTTGGATCTACCCGAGCCCGCCCGAAACAAACAAGAGCCATTTGTCCTTCTTGTTCCAAGCGCGCCGGAAAGGCAACCACTGTTCATTCGTGCCCGTCCAAGTCCAACGGACTCAGTCCTCCTCCTCCCTCGCTCACCTCTGCACTCCGACCTTCGATTCCGACGCGTAGTTCTCGAGCTCCCGCGCACCTGTCGATCCGAGCCGTCGGGTGAAATCGCCTCGCCGGCGCCGCCGCCATGGGCTGCTCCTCTTTGCTTCCGTGTAAATCCCTCCATCCGCCGTTCGTGTTGTCCGCGGCTTTTTCTCGTCGCCGGCGAGCTGAATCTGAGCTCGAGCTGATCTCCGGTCGCCGCGCATCCCTCCGGTTGTGCCGCATGCTGTTGGTTGTCTCCGGGAGGTTGTCCCATGTTTTTTGGGGTCGTGTCTATCCTACTTTGTATTTTGGAAGTAGTTCGAGTGTGCAGATCATGGCTAGGGCTTGGCGAATTTCGATGGGCGAAATTGTTTGCCCGATGGCTGCGAGATTGTGAAGTTGCTAGGGACATTGAGTATCATTCGCGATTTGATGAATGCCTCTGGTTAGTGAATCGGCTCTGTGATTGATTGGCTCGACATTCGGGTTATTGCAGATAGGGCTTCTGGAAGATTGAGCAGGCTCAATGCAGAGGACGGTTTAGTGAATGATGCAAAGAACTTGCGTGTTAAGGCATGCTTGCTACATGCGATCGTTTCTTTCTTTTTGTTCGGTCATTATGCTTGTATGAAATCTTATGTCTAGGTGGCACTTGCCGTGATCAAGGTGGCGACATTGATTGCTTAGAAATCTTCCGCTTAGTAGGATGATGGTGTCTTGATATGCAACATACTCATAGTCATTGCTGCTTCATATAGCTTTGGCATCTGAACATCTTGTCTAGTGTTCATTTTATTTGCATCGTATTTTAGCATTTTCTATCGATTCCTCGTGATCATGCCAATGCCCTACTTGTTTGGGTTATCTGTTAGCAATGCAGTATGTCGATATCATCAAGGCATTTAACATTTCTCGTCCAGATGCCACAATAGCTCATTAAAGAAGTGCATAGCAACATCAAAGCTATGTCAGGTTGGTAGTAAGTTTCAGTGTCGACAAGCCATCTTGAGTAATTAAGTTTATAAAGTCTGTCACAGGAGCTGTTGTGATCTTAAACTATCGTGACTTTGTATGTGGGAAATCTACATTACCTTTAAGATGTAAATTCTATATGTTAGCTGGCACAGAGCAATTTCTGTTCCTGCATCACATACACAAATACAGAGGTGCCGTTCTGCTACATAGTCGTCTAATGTCATTTAGTTCTTGGAGTAGAAATATAGCCTTCAACTAATCCTGATGTTATTAACCTTCTTATCATGTCTGCAGCTTGTACTTCTAGAATCTAGGGGATTCTGGTGTTGGGAAAAGTCGCATCGTACTTCGCTTTGTCCATGGTCAGTTTGATCCAACATCCAAGGCAAGGGATTTCATACTTTTCCTAATATGTTGGTTCAGGCTTCGGGCAGTTCCATTCTTTATTTTTTTTTGGAGCTCCTAATTGTGCTCTATGGATATTAGTATACTCAACCATCTACCTTGATTTATGAAATTTTGATTTGTAGTGAGGTTTTCTGGGTCTTATTTGCAGGTAACTATTGGAGCATCATTCTTGTCACAGACCATAGCTTTGCAAGATTCTACAACAGTTAAGTTTGAAATATGGGACACTGCTGGTCAAGAGAGGTATTAAATTGTGACGGAAACTTCCTTCAACCCTTTATCTATCACAAACACAGAGAAGGATTTACTGGTTTTCCTCATACAGGTATGCTGCCCTGGCCCCACTTTACTATCGGGGTGCTGCGGTTGCAGTAGTGGTTTATGATATAACAAGCCTAGAATCGTTTCAAAAAGCTCGGTACTGGGTAAAGGTAGGCGCTCGGGGATTGCAGCAGTTATATTTTAATGCATACTTTTCTGTATGCCTCTTTCTTTATAGTGAATTTTGGTGGAAGTTGTTGGAGATTGATCCACAAAAACCTTGCAGGCATGACTAAATACTGACTGGGTTTTAAAGTGAATAGCAAGTGCCACCTTTATTTTTTTTTTGACAGAATGATGTATGGTATGAAAAGAAAGCAGGATTTCATATCCTCTGTGGTGAAAGCTAGTGTTAAAATGGATTGTTAGCTTGTGTAAATAGGAATTTCTCGTGCCATCATCATCTACTTCTGTACTTCTTTGTTTGAATAGGCGAACAAGACAACCCAAGTTCTGTTTTTGGGGTGTACTTCGTAAGAGAAGATGTAGGTGGTCAAGCAAAAATCTAAAACACGAACCCGAACCCGAACCCGACCCGATTGCGTAGCTCTATCATGTTCGGGTCTTGTTTTGGATCGAGCCAAGTAAACATATGTATTGTTTCGGGTCGGGTCGGGTATCATGAAAACCCGAACCGACCCGACCCAATGACACCCCTAATACTAGTCCGGTCCAGATAAACTGTTCCACATCTGGAATCGAGAATTGGACCGGTCCCCATGAGAATTGCTGATTCTGGATTGGTTAGATTCTGGGGCGAATCGTGTGATATGGGTACTTCTTTTAGAGAAAGAAAGAACTTTTTGATGCTTGTTTAGCAAGAATAATTTGCTTTCCATATTGAGGAGGCATAATGAAATCGATGGTTCAAAATAAACTGTATTCAGGGTTGAGAAGATGCAGTACTAAATGTTATTGGCTGTCAATGCAACGAGAGTCAAGAGGTTCGACACCGTGGATGAGATGACACCAAGAAGACGAAATACTGGAGGATGTTAATTTTGTCATAGTGGTAAAATGTTGTGCATTTTTTCGTGATTTTGAAAGATTACATTAAACTTGATCACAATGACAAAATGTTGCACTTTTTATAGTACGTTTGAAAAAGTCATGCCAAATTTGCCATAATGGTAAAGTAATTTTTTTTATATTTGTATTTGGCCTATCCTTTGTGAGAAAAATTCATTTTTTTTGTCATTTTTAGTACAAGCATTAAAAAAAATTAACGTAAATTTAATTACAGATACAGCATGCTCATTTGATTGCTAAGTATTTTTCCACTTTCGATCGTAAATTCTATTTAATTCTAGGTTATTGATTTTACGTAAGGAGGGAGCCGAATCATTCGAGTAGCGTAAATCTAAAGAAGCCTCGAAAATATTATCATCCATCCATGAACACCTTTAATCTCGACATATCACTCGTTAGCCGAGTACGTACGAGCAACATTCTACGCTCATAAAAAAACCGATGGATCAACTCATCTTTAATGAAACGATTTTGTTAACAAGTGCCCACTAAGCAATAAATCATTGAAAACTCCCGTTGAAATGCACAATTAGTACCTCGAAAGTCAAATGATTCCGATTAAAGTATATTTCAAGCGTTTCGGAGGACATTCGTTAACACGGTTCTTAATAAAATACGAGTTGATGAAATGTTTAACTTCCAAGAATTAGTCCAACCCAAGTTGGTCAACCGTACCTTGTGATATCTTAGCCACGACTTACACAATTTTTGATTCAGTTGGCAAGCTTAGGACAAGAGACATTTTCGGCTCGGGTCATGCTGGTCTAAACCTTTTCGTCTCGGAGCAAGATCAAGAAGCGGAAAAGCAAAACCCATTTCAAAACTAGCCGTTAACATTTAAAAGACTTTTACTAACGCTCCTCCTCCTCCTCTTCTTCTTCTTCTTCTTCTTGTTTAGTTTTGGAGCTCGCAGCATCTCTCTCGCCTCAAGCCATCTCCTTCTTCTTCTTCCCTCGCTTTCTCGGGCTCTCTCTCTCTCTTCTCTCTCTCTCTCTCTCTCTCTCTCTCTCTCTCTCTCTCTCTGTGTTCCACGCGCGCATATCATCTGCCTCCGGAGATGTTCACGGACGGGCTGGACGAGGGCGCGATCAGCTGGGTGAAGCAGGTAACTCCAGCTCCTTCGCTTTTCGTTGTCCGTGCGAGCCTCGGGCGTTCTTCAGATCTCCGGTGTTTCTTGATTCTTGCCCTGCGGTGATCTTGCCTCAATTAGTGGGCTTGAAGGAAAGTTTTGTGAAATTAAACGACCAATTGGCCGGACGTTCCCCTTTCCCCCCCTCTTTCCCGAGGTTCTTGTTCTTGAACCTCGACAGCCCGCGAGAGGTTCCTCTGTCGTCCGCAGCAATCTTGCGTTTCGCCTTTCAAGATGAATTGTTGCCTTTTTTAAAGTAATCTTGGAAACGGTCAGCAATAGAGAAGCTCTAGTAACATCATAAACGAAAGGGTTCAGTTTTTGTCCGTAATTTGCCTCCACATATCATTTTCTTGATCAATGGCTTGCAGGGATCAGATGTAGGAGAAGCACCAGCTCACTCAGCTCGCTCTCCTTTATCGGAGAGGCTCACCGGAGTAGACCCATTTCCTAAATCTCCTCTAGGGTTCAACAGCAACAGCTACATGTCAACCCACATTTTACCTCCACTGAAATTTCACTCGGGTCTCCTCACGCCTCACAGCGTTGTAGCTCCCCCTCTGGGAAAAGGCGATGATGACGATTGGGGAAGTGATGAGGAAAGTGTGGCTTCTGTCCCGGATGATATGGATTGCTCCTACACTGACGAAGAAGACGATTCATTGAAGCCAGTTCTCCACCGATATGACGAAGAAGAAGTGTTTGGTCATATGCCTCACACGAGAGTGAAGTCCGGCACAGGGCGACCTTTGAACAGAGGGTTGGCAATGGAGAAACTCAAAATTGAAGTGCCCAGGACTAGTAGAAGACATACAGCAGATGGGGGCTTAGGAATGAGGACCTGTGCTCCGAGTGGCCTGACATCTGCACCTGCAAGCAGCCGTATGCTTCGAGAGCGAGTTCTCCTACGCAATGTGGGTGTGACATGATCCTCCAAATCACTTTAACTGATGTAAATATTAATGATATAGCCATTGGACTGATGGTTTTCAATTTGTAATTGATTGCAGAGAAACCCGACTCATGTCAATGTTGTGGAAAGTGGCGTATCAGACTTGGGGACTCCTAGTGCACCTCCTATAATGGATGGTGGAATAGAAGAAAAGAGCTTTCAAGCTGAAAGTGAATATGAAGAAGCTTTCAGAGGATCAGTAGATATTGACAAGACTGGTAATGGACCACGTTTTTCTGAAAACTCGGAGGTTATTGAAGATACAGCAGATTGGGGAGCAAGTGAAATATATGAAGAGGTCGGCGAAAGGTACTTTGTGGATGTAAAGTCCTTGATAAGAATTTTATCTTACTGTCTACCCTTTTGTGCATTGCGGTACGTAACCAAGATTCCTTAACAAAACACAGAGTGAGAGAAACCATTCAGGATGAGAAAGAAGTACAGATACCGCACCAGCAGACCAACTCACTGGAACATTCACCTTATTACAGCGCCAGGTATGGTTCCTATTCACAATCACAGTTCACATCTTCTCATTCTGACGGTAGAGATTATAGTCCGAGCTATTCTAGGTTCCACTTATTTTAGCAAATGTCTGCTTCATATTAAGTATCAACCTTTTTTAATTCTTCATTCTACGACACACCAGCTTCTACCACTTCCCGGCATTGTGATAAAGTGATACTGCTTTTATCTTTCTACATGTCAGATTTTATCTGTTTCCTAATGACATCGTACTTGTGATTACTGCAGCGGTCAATATGCTTGGCAAACACTCGTAGCATATGATGCATGTATTCGCTTATGTCTATATGCATGGGCAAGAGGCTGTACAGAGGCACCTGAATTTCTGCGGGATGAATGCCTTGTCCTGCGCAATGCCTTTGGGTAGCCTAATTTTAGCTTTCCTCCAAATGTTATTTATTTAACTACTTTATTCACTGTAATCTCAATTCAAATTCTACTTTGAAATCTGAACTGTTCCATGTCCATCATCCTTTAATTATGCAGACTACAGAAGTTTTTGTTGCATCCAAGGAGTGTAAAATTAAGAGAAGGGAGGACTACAAAGAATGTGCAGTCTTGCCCTTTGAAGGGAAAAAAGATTGTTGGCAAGATAAGAGTTGAAGGTGTGGTTTTGATGTTTCCATTGCAGTAACTTCAAAATATATGCTTGTCAAATGCGGATCAAATTCGAAAAATTGTCACTTCAGCTCCTTGTCTTCTCTAGATTGATATTTCAAATACCAAAGTTTGGAGCGAAATTTTTTCCACATGCCTGGACCTTGTGGATGACCAAAAATAAAGAAAAATAGACGTTCTCTAATTTAGCATCATCTACAGAAATCAATCAGTGTAAAGATGCCGTGAGACTGAAGCGTGTATTTGTTTGATGTGTCAGTTAGAAGACTTCGAGTTGTCCCAAGGAGGAAGCTTAAGAGCACATATTCACAGCGAAGTGCTATGTATCTGCAAGCAGGAGCAGAGTACATTAGACACGTTTCCTCACTCGTCAAAACTGGCATGAATTCTCTTAAACTAGCCTCATTTACAATCACACCAGAAGGTTCGTTATCTTATATTGGGAATTTCAAGACATGTTCGTTTTTGTTCAGAACTTGTCGTATAATTAATATCCGCATGCACATAAATTAAAATAAAGAGCTTCAGCATATGTAGTATGATTTGCACAAGTACAATAAAAACTTCTATGGCCTTCGTCTCTCATTAAATTCTAACTTTTGCCTCAATCTGAACAGCAGAATTTTGTTATGCAACAAAGAAGTGTACGTGAGATTTGAGCAATAAATGGTAGTTTGAGTTTGCCACTAAGTATAGTATAATCATGATATCAGGAACTTAATTCTTGAGTTTCTGCGGACGTGTACATGATGTTCTCGCATCTTTGCAGAGCCCCTTTCTTGCTTGTTTCAACTCAAGAGTTCTTCAGATGATTCTCAAGCTGAAACCGATTCTGGAATTTGCTTGCACCCTGCATGTGGAGATTACCATGTCTTGTAAGTGGTTGCTTTGTCCTTTTGAGTTGTGGATTCTAGGAGCGCCAAAACTCATTTATCTATACACAGTGGAAATTGTGGTAATGGGTACTTAATTTTATTGTCAATGGCCAATGTAGTAGTGTGATTATTTATAGATGTGGTCTTGGGCTTGTTTCAGCTTTCCAGAGAGTCAAGGGGATGCTCTTTTGGTGGAAGTGCAAGATACGAAAAAGTCAGTCCTTGGTCGGGCTACCATTCCAATTTCATCCTTGACTGATAATCCTGTATGCATATATTATCTATGTTTTAATATCATGTGCTATTCCTTGCTTCCATTACATGACTCTAATTAAAAAATTTTCAGAATGACAAAGTAAGATGGTGGCCGATATACCATGATGATCATGAATGTGTAGGGAAGATCCAACTTTCCATTGCTATCACCAGTACATCTGATGAGACTCACCACATAAAGGTTTGAGTTATCTCTTCGCAGAATGTGATTCAATTTTCTCATCATTCTTTCTTCATTTTGGTTCTTTTTCAAGTTGGAAAGGGTCAACTAACAACTGAGACCTTGCATGAGTAACCTTAGATAACTGTAGCACTTTGAAGTTCGCTTCATGTAAATTTTGTAGACCTGACTTGCTAAGAGCATTAGTGAACCATTAGCATGGTCGATGCCTAATGGCCCTTAAACAAGATTCCTCCCCCTTTAGAGCATAGCCAGATATGATGTAGATTGGAACATGTCAATCACCAGACATCTACATAGATCAATTGATACTTACAGGACAACTCCATCCATGACAATACCTTTGAAAGATCATTTTGATAGCAAAACATGAGTAATTGCCGGGTGCATATCCAATTGATTGTCCTCCACAAGCCTAAATTTCCTTACAGCATCTGCAGTAACAACAGTTGACTATAATTCTTAACATTGCCACGGTAATAGTCATTCATACTTAGTGTGCACCTATTTGGGCTTAACGAAATTTTACTCTTCGTATGGCGGGTTCAGATAATGCTTTTCAAGTTCAACCATGTGCTGGCATGGAATGTTCACTGGAATTTAATAGAACACTAAGAAAGAAATAGGAGACTTTGTTATATATAACCATTCTTAGAGCAAGAAGAAGCAGATCTAGTTAGACTTGAGCAACAAAGAATATCTCAGGCAAGTGCTTTCTAATTCTATGATTTCTCAGGACTTGAGCGTTGAAGAATATCTTTTAATTCTCTTCTATAACTTACTCATTTGTTCATTTATGCATGTCCCTTCTCAGATACGAAGCACTTAGACTTGGTCAGGTTGAGAAGACAAAAAAGGAAAGAGGAACAAACATAATGAAAGGTTGCGATCAATTGGACATTTTGGAAGGAAAAAAACTTGAAGAAAATAACAAGAGAAATCATACCTTTCTCACATCTTTCATGATATTTTAGTACTGTTGTGCATTTAAATGCCAAAGTTCCCTAATAGCACTCTTGCTGATAAACTGTGGATGCAACTGTTTATGTAAATGTTACCAAATTCCAGAGTGGACCTGTTGTGGAAACTTTAGCTTACAATTTGGTGCTCGATGCTGCTATGCGGGCACAACATTTTCATTCTCGGAACTTGCGAATCGATGGGCCGTGGAAGTGGTTGTTGGCTGAATTTGCAAATTATTATGAAGTGTCAGATTCATATACTAAGTTGAGGTAACAATTGAGTCCACTTAAAAGAAATATTTTGATCTGTATTTTGCTCTCTACTTTTGACTATTGCTAATTTCTCTCCACTTACTCTGACTTTTTTATCAGATATCTTTCACAAGTCATGAATGTGGCAACTCCAACAAAGGGCTGTTTAGAGCTTGTGAATGAATTACTTGTACCCATTATAAAGGCGAAGGGTGAGAAGAACCTGACAAGGCAGGAGGTGAGTTTCTTTAGTAGATATTGAACTTCCAACTCACTACTTGATCTGTTTAGGCTGATTGCTAAGGTCAAGTTTGTCTTACAAAACTTTACTTTGGAGAGCACCCTGAGAAAGCCTTATATGTTTCATCTTTTGCCTGTATTGCAGAAAGGTATTCTCTTGGATTGTGAAACCCAAATCGAGGGTCTACTTGCAAGTGTTTTCGAGAACTACAAATCGCTAGATGAAAACTCAACCACCGGTTTGGTAGACTTGCTTGGTCCAATGCAAGAATCTGCTGCACCAGCTCTTGCTCCTGCAGTCCAAGTATTTACCCTCCTTCATGATATTCTTGCTCAAGATGCACAGAATATGCTGAGGAACTATTTGCAGGTAAATAGTGTTTCATAAAATGAGGTAAAAAATCTAGAGGGCCTGTTTGGTTTGGCATATCTAAGGGACTTTGGGCCCAAAGTCTCTTGGCCAAATGCAAATAGTGTTTGGCAATTTTTTTTGAGCACTTTGGGGAAATGCAATTGCATTTCCAAAGCCCTCTACTGTTCATTTTCCCCGAGCATTTGGTTCGGAGGAGTTGCACGACCCCAGCCACCGCCGCCCAAGATTGCCCGACCTTAGGCGGCGGCGCCTAGGTCATGCGACCCAGGCAAGGCCACCTGTGGTCAACCCCTAGGTCGGCGGTTGCCAACGTCGCGTGACCTAGGGTACACTTGAGGTTGGGTGGCCTCAAGCGAGGCTGGCCGGCGGCGGTTGGCCGGTGGCCGTTTTGGCCTGCCGGTGGCTAAGAGCTCCACCTCAGTTTTTTTTTAAAATATTAGCAAAAGTCCTTTACAAAATTAGTTTTTACCAAACAGTATTTAGGCCAAAATTGCTTTCAATGTGATTTTAAAATACACTTTACCAAACACTAACTGCATTTTGGAAAACCCCTTTAGCCCGAAAGCTTTTGCATTTTGCCAAAGACAACCCAAAGTCGAACCAAACGGGCCTTAATGTTTTGACCTACAACTTCAGCTACATATTATGAAGTAGTGGCATTCAGCTCTTTATTAGGATGTTCATGGCCTAATACGAGTGGCCAGGGTATAGGTCATCATTTTCAAGATAAACTTTCTAAATAGATGCCATCAATTTGTTAGTTCTGCTGGCAAATATGCATTATTAATTTATTATGGCTTCGTTTTGTTTCAACCTCTGACAGACCGCTGCAAAGAAGAGGTGTTGGAAGCATATGTTAGAGACAGATGAATTCGTGTCAAGCAACTCTGATACCTTTCTAGTTGATCAAGTTACCATATCGACAGCATATCTAAAGATGAAGAATTTGTGCATCAATTTAAGTAATGAGATACAAGCAGATATCAAGATCCACAACCAGCATATACTGCCAAGGTACTAAAAACTTTTGTGAACTCTCCTCAGAAACTTGCTACTGACAGTAAATGTGATTTGGAGTTTGGATATAATCAGTGAAATGGACAGTACTAGACAAGAATCAAGAAGCAGACAGAATAATTGCATATTTTCCACTGTCATTTAATTTAGTTGGTCATGGTATGGTTCGATACAAAGTTTTGTGGGAAGGGTGTGCTTGAGATCATAAATTCAAATTAATGTAAGCTGAAAAGTGTTGTCCAGACGTTCACCTGCCAAAAGTACATACTGCTTATGTCATTGGGTTTCTAACATGATTGCTCTGTTCCAGTTCAATTGACCTGTCAAACATCGCAGCTGCTGTGTACAGTACCGAGCTATACAGGAGGATTAGTGCTTTTCTTGCTGCATGGCCTCCATCTAGTCCACTGCCATACGTAAATGAACTCTTAAAGGCAACAGCTGATTTCGAGAGGGATCTTGAGTTATGGAACATCAGGTTTGTGAAAGAAAATTTGCTCTATCATAGAAAAGATTTGTGCAGTGACGAAAAAGTAGGAGCACAGCGCACAAATGCATCTAGAACTCTAAGGAAGTAACTAATCATACTCTAAGGAACTCTAAGATTTGTCAAGCGATGTGGGATAATATTTCAACATCCCCACTCACGTGCAAGTCGGATTATGAGCGGCATGTGAAATTTTGATTACGCATATTCACATGGAATTTTGACCACGCACATTCGCGAAAAGGATAGCACTAGCTCCAATACTATATTAGAAAGTCCAATCCAAAAGCTCAAGCTGATAGGTGGAGGGAGAACACATGAATATAAAGAGCATTTAGGACTTGTTGTCAAACGATGTGTAATAATATTTCAACACATACCCTATTAGAAGATGGAACTTATTTTTGACACGCTTGTACTGCAGTCCAGTGCAGGATGGACTTGACTCACGGAACTTGTTCGACTGTTATATCATAGTGTGGGTACAGGAAATGCAACTGAACTTGCTGGAACTCTGCAAAGCAGAAAAGGTATTTTTCTTGAGATGTATCAGCTTCCATTAGCATATATGCAGATCTCTCTAACCTGGCCAAGTTTTAGTTGGTGTGTGAAAGTAAGTAGTTACTTGTTTTCCAATAAAGTTCATTTGCTACATATTTGCAGGTTCCATGGTCAGGAGTAATAACAAATCATTTCACCTCGCCTTTTGCGGAGGAGATGTATGATAAAATGAAAAATGCTCTTACTGAGTATGAAGTAGTGATCAATCATTGGCCGCAGTACTCTCTCATTCTGGAAAATGTAAGCACTATTTCTGTCCTAGAGTTGAGAGCAAGTCTCAGATATGAATGCAATTCTCGGCTAATTAAAAATGCAATAACAACTTGTATGCTACCTTGTGATCATCATATTGACTGATGTTTCTTTGACTTAATTAAAGGCCGTCGCGGACGTGGAACGGGCAATTATAAAAGCACTGGAGAAGCAATATAATGACATCTTGACTCCGTTGAAAGACAGTATCCCAAAGAGGTTGAATATGCAGGTTCAAAAGCTGACAAGACGACAGTCAACAGCAGTATACTCTGTTCCCAGCCAGGCAAGTACTTTAAAAGTATACGACATCAACATGGTGTCGTAGTAGTTACCTTTACCTCAAGTTTTTCTGAAAGAAGGGATTACTTTCACCACAAGGCTGAGAGATTGGAATGTGGTTCTTTTTTCAGTTGGGGATATTCCTGAACACCATAAAGAGAATACTAGATGTTCTACACTGTAGAGTGGAGGACATGTTGAAGTGTTGGGCATCCTATCTACCTGTGACTGGAGATAAGAAGTCGCTGTTTGGAGAACAGATGAATGGAATCACAGTTCTACTGAGAACAAAATACAAGAACTACTTGCAAGCAACAGTAGGAAAGCTTGTCACCAATGTAAGTGTCTCTTACTTTCCCTAAAGATGAAGTAGTTGGGGAGATATACGTTAAGTCATCAAAGGAACTCTCGTATCTATCAACTTTGGACTTGGCCTAGAATAACATCCAAAGGAAAGAACTTAAAATATTAAATGTGATGGCGCTATATTTCTAGGTTCCACTAATTACTGCTTCAAGCTTTTCTACTTAAATGTTTTATTACGAGTAAAATCCTGAAGGACAAAAGTTTGACAATGGCTACAATTGATTTGAGAATCTTTAAGCTCCAATTAGATACTAAACTAATGCTTTTGTATAGATGCAAGAAAACCGTAGTACACGGTTGAAAAGGATTCTGGAAGAAACAAAGGAAGAAGATGGAGAGGTTGAGATCCGTGAAAGAATGCAGATGCTGAGTTTACAACTCATTGAATCGATAACAAACTTACACGAGGTCTTCTCGAGTCAAATATTTGTCACAACATGTCGTGGGCTATGGGACAGGATGGGGCAGGTTAGTGCATTATACTTGATATCAATGTTTTGGACAATTTTATGGTAAATTAGATATGAACCGTATTTATACTTTTGATTTTATGGTGCTGCCACGCCAGATTGTTTTGAAGTTTCTCGAGGGCAGGAAAGAAAACCGAGTATGGTATAATGGATCTTATTATGCTCTTGTGGTACGTGCCTTCATCTATTTTCAGATCCCATCTACGTATGTCATTGCCCTGGAAAATTTTCATTGGGTACAAAACATTAACTTTTTCTCGATTCCTATGTAGTAATTGCTCAAACAAATGTCTAGTACATATCAAATTACTGATTTTTGCTAATTGGTGGCCCTATGACGTACTCCGTCTGTATTCTAAAGAAAGGGCTACTCGACATTCTTATGATGTTTTTCTTTCTTTCCTTTCTACACCGTAGATATTGGACGATACATTTGCTTCTCAGATGCAGCGATTACTAGGAAATGCCCTTCAAGAAAAGGATCTTGAGCCCCCTCGCTCAGTGACTGAAGCTCGATCGATACTCTGCAGAGACACGGCAAATGCTGCAGATTCATCGAGTTACTTCTATGTGTAGATATTATACCACCACCGGGCATCAATTTTTTGGTGAATCTGTCATTTCTTCATGTTTAGCAGAGTGTACAGGACCACACTTTAGAGCCCAAGCTTTTTGAAGGTTCTTCCATATGAGATTAAAAGCATCATATCATATGTGTATCATATGGTCCAAATATCACAAATTTTTTATGTCAATAAAGGTTCATTTTCTGTTTGTTGCGAGATACTTGTCTGCATAATGAACAGTACTGGCGACCATCAAAAGCCATTGTTAAAACTCTGCCAAGCTTTCAGCAGGACAAATGGGAAACACGCATATGGCTCATTTGATTTGTGCATCATTTCTTACTTATTGATATTAATCCAAAGGTATTGGGACTCTGAGACTGCAGAGCTGCAGACTTCATTTGTTAGGGCACAGAAACAGACGCGGAGAAATTGACTTTCACTGTGATGACCAATCAAAAAAAGGAATGGGTCGAAGGTGGAGTCTACTAATGAGATTTAACCAGATTGAGAGCTAAGAGGACCAAAATGAGCACTTATAACTTATTAAACCAACATCTTGTCAGTCAAGCGAAAAAGAGAGCAGATAATCATCACCGCAAGAAGTCACAGCAGATTGACAATTAAACTATCCAGGGGGAAACCTATACTTAGTGACGATATTTGTTGCGTTATTGCCATGCATCCCGTTTCATCAACCTCTGTCCTTAGCTGAACAGCATTTAAGCCCACCTATTTAGGAACCTTTGTTGCCTTGTTGGATCTGTTGAAGAAGAGCAGCTGCAAGCTGCAGCGTTGCTTGGAGACGTTTCTGCGGATCTGCTTCAGCTTCTTGCGAACCACTACTAGACACCTGTTGACTCCCCTGAGCACCAGCCTTAAGTTCTTTTGAGGCAGCAGATAGGTTTAATAGATGCTGTGGATGCTGCTGCTGGTGGAACGGCTGGACTTCACCATAGTGAGACACAGGAAGCTCGGAAGAAGTTGCCTTCACATCCTGGGAACTATAACCATCGGATTTTCCTCCAGAAATGTTTGGAATGCTTTGCCTCTGTTGTCCAAGAAGAGATGCCAACTGAGAAAGTTGTTCAGGTTGTAGGCTCAGAAGAGGTGTTGATGATTGAACCAGGGCTTCCCTATCCCGAACAGGCATATTGTCGTTTCCAGAAAAAGGAACTCCAGAGTTTGCACTCAATTGCACCATCCTTGGTATAGAGTCAACTGTGCTGCTCGGAAGTTGTGATTGTGCGCTTCTTGTGCCTGATGAGGTTGCCAGATAGTGCGAGTTTGATTGCAGAAGATTTTGTTGCTGGGGCAGATATTCATCCCTGTCCTCACTGCAAGTATCATATTTACTAGTTCCAGCATTCAGTGGTATTGAAAATGGAACAGATGGGACAGAAGTAGCTGCATCAACTGCAAAATATCGATTCCCAGGCCCCAGTTTACTTGTTTCTGGAAATTGTGTCCTTGAAGGTGTTGATGGCTTTGGATATAAGGAATGCCCAGGAAAGGGCACTAATTTTGGGTCTTCGAGCTCATCTGGGTGGTAAGCAGCACCAAATTTGGAACCAGGTTGCTCTAATCTCAGTACAACACCAGAAATGCTTAATTTTCCAGGTACTTTTAGTACCTTTTGCGAGAATTCAGATGGTGGCACAAGAAACAAAGTGTTTCTTTCATCTAACTTAGCAACAGCTGCTCGCTGCTTCTCCTCCAGATAATGCATAAACTCATTATAGAACCCAATATCAGCATCAGTTCCAGGGACAAAAAAGACAACCCAAGTAGCGGATGCTTGGTAATAATGCTTTGCCAGCATCTCAAGACCAGTCCTAGCTGTGCAATCCAAGAATTTAGGCCTGCATTACAAGAATATTAATTGAGATTCAAGATGCAGTGAGAACACCTAATGGGAAATTGACAGCAATTCCTTTAGAGCACTTTTAGGGTGATTTTGGGTTAAGGGGCATGGGCGCAGGAGCCCCAAAATACTTCAGGGTGTCCGTCTCCTAGCAGTGTAAAAAATTCAAAAAGTAGACATCATTGACTTTTTACCCAAAAAAAAAAGACATCATTGACTGAGAAAGACAATGCATGAGGTCCTTATCTAGGACAAGCATAACTGGCTGACTATGCTGGTTTATCTTCGAAATAATCCGATTATCCACATTTTGCAGAAGGTAAAATGCAATTTTGATTTAGTGAGATGACTCTTGGGAAAGTTTACATTTTATTCGTTGAACAAAATATCGAAATTTAACACCTTCATTTTTAGAAGAATTTGCTTCATGAAAATGAGATCATTAAATTTAGAGAAGATAGAGAAAGTCAAGTTTAAAATCTTTGTAAGCTGAAAATTAGTAGGGCCCACAAATTCTCAAATAACAAACGTAGTTGAATTTAAAAGTCAACTAGAAGCCAAACAGTATTGAAAACATAGACTTCAAGACCCAGTAATATATATGCATGCCATGTTATGGTTGCCAATCTCAAGCCATCATTCTACTGAAGTGGGATCCAAATTGCAAACATTAGGCAGTGCCAGAGTAAGCTGCATGGGCAGCTCAAAAGACCATGGCATTACCATCTTAAATCAGAACAGCACCAATAAGGATTAATACACTTACAGCAAGATGTCAAGCACTTTTCCCACAGGAAAGCATCGAGCACGACATACAGGCGATCCTCCCTTTGCTATGGTACCTTCCCATTTCCACTCATTTACTGAAGACTGTTTAATCTCTGGAGTAATTCTTTTCCTCTCAACATTTACTGTTGGCAGTGAACCAGAACCTGTCTGAATATTTTCGTAAGAGGCTCTTGGATGGTCACTCCTTCTAACCATCTGCTCATACTCGATGCCAAAGGGATCAGATCGAACAGAGTCAGATAATACATGAGAAAAAGCTTGATTCTCACGTCTTAAATCAGAGAGTTGAAACTCTGGTAGCTCATTGTCAGGAGGATAAGCATTACTCTTCAGTCTCTTTGGCCCATGAAGGACGTCGACTTCCTCCGGTATGTCCCATTGATCTTCGTAAAATGCACCTGTTTGAGAAAATCCTTGATTAGGATATGGAAGGTGAGGATCCCAATCTCTCTTTGGACTGCCACGGAATTCATACACACTATGTGATGGCCTCGATTCAGACTCCTCTTCTCCAAATCTTCTGTGCTCCAGGGAACTAAAACCATTCCTCCTCAAATTACCCTTTCTACTGAATTCATAACCATCGTGACCTTCGGAATCCAAGTCTGTGAAAGTACGAGGAGACCTGACGCTAGGATTTCCAGTTAAGCCAGCATTGTCCATATTGTGCCAAAAGCTCTCCGAAGATCCATGGCGACCATTGGATTGGTAACGGGGAGAGAGAGGACCACTTATTGAGCTCCTTCCACCACTGGACGAGCCCGATTCATTTTTTGCAAAACATATATGCACACGGGGATTTCCAAATAACTTTCCTTGGAGAGTCTCTTTTGCCCTGCAAGCAGATATTAAATTTATAAACCGGACAAAGGCGTAAGTGCGCCCTGGAAATGTGGTGATCCTCTCAATCTCACCAAATGGCGAGAAGGCCTTTCCTAATATTGTTTCATCCACCTTCAACGAAGCTGGAAATCCTATCCATAAAACCTCACTAGGTTCTGCAGCTTTATCATTCATCTTGGGTCTATCGGGATAAAATGGTTCAGGACTAGAATGGCGAACCCTAGAGTCCTTTTGCAAGAGAGGAGATTCCCTTGACGAAGGGCGTTGTTCACCATGATGTTCAAAATACTCCTCATTGTGTGACGGGACAGAGGACTTGTCCTGAGATAAGAAGATGATGTTAAGTCAGAAGGAAATTCTACAGAACTTTTTGCCATTAGAATATAAAACCAAAAATTGAACAAGCAACATTCATTGTAAAATGGATCCGTGTTAAAGTAGCAAATGAAAACCTTGAAACGGAATGAGAGACCCAATAAAGGAACAAATACAATCAAGACGATATCACAAGACTTTCTGAGATGTGGTAAGCTTTTGTCCTTGAGCAAATGAGAAATATTCTGATCAATATTATGAAGAAGCAATTGCTGTCTCTTCAACTATCTTGAACAAGTAGATCTTCAATTGACCAGCCGAGAAAAGTATCAAGTAAGAAAAGCCAAAAGAATATTAAACGAGATATTAGTTCTACCTTTCTCATCTTTGGCCAGTACATCAGTATGGATTTTGTAAGGTGTCAATAGAGAAAAAAACTGTTCAAAAGACGAAATAATGAAGCATGTGTAAGCAGAAGGAACATCTGTTCCTTTTCATCAACTTGCATCAAATGGAGAAAGTCTAATCGGTTTATTCCAGAGGAAAGAATGATGAAAGCCTCAACAAGTTGCCAAAGGGTAACACTAAGGAATTGCTTAAAATCTTAGCATGACAATGAAGGGGAGACTATTCCTGTAGAGAGTACAGCTAGTAATATTATATATTGCATGATAAGGCTAAATACAATGTGAGTTATTGGGAAACTTCGAACTTGACAGACATCTTGCTCGCTAGGAAAGTATCTGACTGAATTTTAACAGAAAATAACCTTGAATAACAAAATTAACATGGTTTTTTTAATTTATTTTTTGGGCTGGAGAACATGAATTACCATTACAAACTCAGATGTGTTGCCAGATAAACAGTGTGGTTATTGGTTCTTCTACTGCTAAAAGTTAAATAGACCATACGTCCACAGTAGCAGAGCATCAATAGCAACAAAGGTTTTTCTAACATAGCCTCCATGTTAATGCATCCTATCCAGTATTGTGTCCTTCACTAGAGACACATATCCAAGGTAATTCGATATAGTTTCTATAGCAGTCCTACTGAAGTTTCTCTCACCCTTCTGACACGTAGGCCTACCACAGAGTTGTGTTGCACTTACTGGAGCACCTTCATATCACGGTTCTCCATTTCCAAACCAGCTCGAAATTTGATGAGATTTGACTGACCTCTTCTCCAATCACTTACTTCCACAGGTTTCCTTTCTCAAATGCCAATATATTCTCATTCTGAAACACTTGATTCAACATCTTCAATAAATGCTAGAGAACGTGACTTTTTTTTTTTCTCAAGGGTCAGATATCCTAAACTTGCAGTCCACTCTGCAGACCATGATAAGATATTCATCAGGGATAGGGACTCTACCCTAGGAACGAGGATTCTCTTTTGGTGCAAATATTTTATTTATCCCGTCATAAATCATTGTAATATGTGATTAAAAACAATTTTCTAATCTTTACAAAAGTCTTGCTTAATACCAATAAAAAGAAAATTTGTATTAAACTACAATTAAGTTGTGGCCCATATGTGTAACCCAACCTTAATTGTTACAAAACTCTTCTACAATATAAGCAGTGAAAAAGGGGACGGATATTCTTCAAAGGTTCTTAAAAATAATCTCATATGACTACTTCAGCACAAAATGAATATCAACCTAGAAGATTGCAGCGCATAAACCATTGAGTCATCTAAAGACTGATATAGATTCATTAGAACAACTGAGTCAGAGGAAAACGATACTTCCAAAATCCATCCCATGAAATTTATAGCTTAAATTCTTCGGACAACAAGCAACAGAGAGGATCATATAAACTGAGTATCCGGTTTCTGCTACAGTAACAATTAACAATAACTACAGCAAAGACACCAACTTTTCCGATAAAAACACAGCTTCGAGATTGCAAATACTTTGACTTTTGCATGTCATAAGTTCAGCAGCTCACTTATGCTAGATGTCTTGCTTTCAGTCATGTAAAATGGGACTCTATAGATGTCTTGCTATGACATCCTCCGTGAATAAACCCCAGAGGCATTGTCTTGAATAATCACGACCAAGCTCATTATAATACATACTGATCACAACAGGGACAATTTTCCATGGACCACCACCAGAGAGAACAGGAAACACATCTTTGTTCAAGAACAAGGAAAGAGCACCGGGTGACTTAAGAAGAAAAACTTACGAAGTTAAACACATTCAGCAACAACATTAAGGTCAACTAACAAATAAGACTCTAGGTTTTGGAACTGCCAGACAAACAAGAAAATTCAACAGAATCATTCAGAGAAAAAGCTTCAATTCTTTAGATCAGTTCTCTCAACCCACCCACCCCCTAAAAAAAAAAAAAAAAAAAATTAAAAATAAATATATCAATAAAAAAAAATAATGACTCTAGATAATTAGTTTCTCTTTAGATATACAATCCACTTAAGACAGATTGCTACTACAATTAGGGCCAATGGAGAAAACCATTGGAAAACTGCGCTGTCTATTCTTATCTTATTAGAGTTCTTGGACACTTGTTAAGAGAGTTTCGAGATGTGAAACAACGACCCAAATGGTTTTAGTGAAAAGAGAGAGGCAAGCCCTGGGGCCTCTCGACAATGCTCTTCCATAGCTGCTTTCACTTTTAAAATGCAATTGTAGTTCCAATTCATAACCATTCAAATATTGGAAGGAAGTGCATACGTCCATTAAACTAATGCTGCAGTAGGTCAAGAAACACTGTCCTACCTTCTTTTTCTCCAGCTTAAACATTTAAAAATTACTGACCAGTGTGTAACGTTCATAATCAATATTCGAGAAACTAGTTCCCTTGTCCAAACCTAAAAAACATATGAAATACGCATACTTTTGTTCTGCCTGATGATAACAACAAATACGCATAGGCAGAAAGTACAGTCTCGGATATATGCATTTAATGGGGACCTGATAAATATTGGAAACAAATGTTGCCAACCCAGTAAAAGAAGAGGCTTGGGTAGCTGGTGGGTCGGTTGTTTGGTTGTTGTCATCATTTTTTAAAGTTGAAGAGACTATCATAATGAAGCTCAAAAGAGTTGGAATAGTCACAAGTTTCCTTACCCCAAATGAACTATTTCTATCTAGGACTCATCAATTAGAAAAAATAGATGTTTCAATACAGCTAAAGAAAAATCCCCACTGAACATTGCTATACGATTTAAAGACTGTGACTAAACTAATAACAACCAGCATCTCATGCGTTAGAAT
Source organism: Syzygium grande (assembly GCA_024733475.1). Classification (NCBI taxonomy): domain Eukaryota; kingdom Viridiplantae; phylum Streptophyta; class Magnoliopsida; order Myrtales; family Myrtaceae; genus Syzygium; species Syzygium grande. Next base: position 11,262,680 of record JAMXDD010000010.1, read on the forward strand.
GTTGAAATTGGAAGGATAACTACAGCACACCTTCCCTCTAGCAACAAAAGTGGAGTCAAAAAGCTAATACTGATCTGGTCCTACACTCACAACAAAGGGTTAAAACAGGATCTTCTTGGAAAAGCTTGGTTTAAAAGAGTCAAGCATTCAACAGATGTCAAAATCAGTGACTACTAAACCATTCACATAGAGGCATCTATAATCAACGTAGAAAGGTAAAACTTAAACCTACCATTGCTTCCAAACAGGATTAAACTATCCGACTACATAAGCTGAGACTAGGCCATGAACAATGCCAATGTGCTGTGATCCCTCAAAAAATGATATACAATTGACAAGGCAGTAGCGATCTAGAATCACAACTGAGTGGTATCCCCTTTATTGCTCCATCTTAACACGTGTAAAACACACGCTTGCACACATGTAGAGACTATTAGACTTCAAGTTTGAAACCAACATACTTCATTTCATGAGCAACTACAAGAAGCTAAAATGGTCCATATAATAGATGTTTAAATAAGAAAGTTCTTTACTAGTTCTTCACAAGTAACCTGATTTTCTTTGGCAAATGAGATGCAAAAAATATTGGAAATACGACTCCAAGCATTCAGTTCCGTATCACTTTCGGTTTACGAGCAAACAGTTAGGTAGTTGAGGCTCCCAAGCTCGATATGTTTTTAGGTCCTCCCAGAGAACCACATCCATCCATCCATCCATTGACTCGACATATTTTCGGGCAGAAGCCCATGAAATGCATAACATTTTGTGCTACATCATTGGTTTGGAGGACAAGTGTCATGGTCCTCCTGGAACACCTAAAAACTTCTATCCAAACTCCTCAGGAGTCCAAGTCTTTTCATACGATAGAAGTGCATTTACCGGCTCATTTAGAAGTTGGGTAATCATCTAGAAGTTTAGGCGATTAAGAATTATATTAGTTTAGCCAAACACCTCCTTCTTTTCATGCAAATGGCACTTTCTATTGTTAAATAAGCTGCTTTGTGTACCTTTTTAACTTAGTTAAAATGCAAGTTAACATTCAATCGGCGACTATGCCACTTCAATCACAAATACTATAAAGCATTTGGATGGCAACTCTGATCAGTCCCCATTATTCTCTTATCTTTTTGCATACATAGTGTGAACGCAGAGATACTAAATGCACATGATAGGTGTTTTGGCTTGTCAAAAAAAACATGCACTACAATGTAAGTTTAAACTTTTGCAAATATGAACATAGTAATGAATCGAAATCCTGACACACACACGGAGATATTTATGTATTTATATGTATATATTCTGACTTTCTATTCTTGGATTTTATTGTCAAAGTTTGTCTAAAAAAACTGTATCTTTTTAACATTGAAGTAGTCATGTTAACATCTAGCATATCACATTACAGTTTGGCTTACGCATGAGAGAGTGTAGAGAAATTACATCTATATATAAGAGCTTAAGGTTTTTAAAATAATTGATTTGCTAACATGTTTCAATAATGAGGAAAGAACAGATAACTAGGAATGCTCGTGAGTGCCAAAATTATAGTCTAAAAAAATTTGAACATATCAAACTCGCTTTGTTTTGACAATTGGCTGCACAATTTCAAGTCTCGATTAACAAATGAAGGAACTAAATTGCCATAGATTGCACTGGTCCATTCAAGAAGAGAGAGTATAAAATGCGCTCTCACAAAACTTTTGCATTGTATTTTATCACCTTCTGCACTGCATATGTTCATTGACTGGTGAAAGTTTCAGAAGTTAACTAAGCTACGCGCATTGATGGCAGCATAATTAGTTTATGCAGGCAATGTATGTAGGAATTGTAACAGCATATAGTATATCTTAAGATTTGTGGGACTTTTTCTTCCAGCTGAATAACGAATTCATGCAGTTGAATTTAGCTCAAGTTGACCTACCATGTGAAGAACAAGTTCAATGGACCGGAAAAAACTCTGTTTTTAATCGCTTATATCAATCATAAAAAACATCGAACCACTTTAATGGCCCACTTGGACTGGAGCACACTTGCAACTAGTTGGAAGAAAATACTGGAGAGGTAGTGCGGGTTTATTAAATCAGATGCTGGTTGGCTACATTTGTTGTGGATATCTCAATCTCTCTTGCATGCTTGGTTTAAATTTTGGTGCTTTTTATTGTGATGAAGCTGCTTACGTTTCATTTGCAAAGCGATCAACTCACTGAGTTTTGGCATTAAGAACTTGAGTGACATGATTGATAGTTATATATGATGATGGTACCATCTGCATATACTCACAGAACTCCAGATTACTTGATCTCACGAATATCCTTGAGTGATAATTCTTTTCCAGTTAACCTTGGTGATTTACTGTAACTTTACAACTGGAACTGCTAAATGCATGCTGGATTCATATTTCTCTCTCTGACCTGCATCTGTCCCAATTGAATTTACTTCAATAGGACCCAGATTATACGCTACATACTACAGCTCCCTTCATCTCTTTTCATTTTACTTTGGTTGCTATCTAGATTCTAACCGAACACTTCATTCTTCACCCAATATTTTCCTTCACAGTATGTCTCCCATATTTCTGCTACTTTATTGAGGTCCTCCTCATAACGATGTGAAAGTAGATAAAAGAAAGCAGTTATTCGTTCTATAAACCACCGATCTAATGTCAAATCCCAATTGTTTACATTGTTGCTTATGCAAGAAAAGTAGTGATTGAGTGGATGATCCTCTTATTCAATTTGGGCTCATATTGTTGACCTTCAATTTTAATAATAGTTGTACTTTATGTCTTACCAATATGACAGAAAACTTTATATAAATTTGAACACAATCTCGTAAAATTATCCGCATAGCCAATCCCAATTAGTGAAATAAGCCTTAATTTATTATTTCTGTCATTGCTGTAGTGTAGGCCGGGTCATTCCTGAGTCTGATGGAACTTCTTTCTTTATGGAGTAGGTCAAGAGTTTAAGACTTGATAAAAGAACCAGTAAGCCTTTACTACCGATCATTACACCAAGTAGCTGGCACAAACAAATGGTAGAGTTAATGAAGGACAAGAACCACTTGCAGATGCAGGGAAGTTCATCATCCTCAATGCTGGAGCTGATTGGGTTTCAGATTGGATTGGTTTTGATTCCTCCCTCGTTTATGTTAAGTGGAGATTTCTACACTTGCTGCAGATCCTTTTTTGTATCTGTATCTAGTGCAAAACCTGTATACTGACACTAGCCATATTTCTATTGTAATGGTTCAATTGTCCAAAACAAAATCCCCTGACAGGACATTATCAGTTAACGCACCATGACTGTATAAGTGGCAGTTCAAATAAAGTTCTTTTTACAATGAAAAATGGGTGCACGTATAAGCAGATCACAGATGGTTGACCTTTGATCGAGAACAAAAGACAATCATAACACTATTTAAACCATGCGTAAACATGGGATGACAAGCTTTTGCTTCAAACACTTCCCAAGATGATTCTCCTAGCATTTATCTGAACGTTTCATTATCTTTAGGCCAACATGGTTGAAAATCACAGCTTCATAAAATTTTAACTAATTAAGATGTTGTGCTTCTCATATTTCTTCCCAAGATTCTTCTTGGTCTTCTAATTGGAGCTATATGCATATTGTGCTGACATTGATAACTTTTGATGAAAGTAAAAGCATGTATTTAGCATGTCGTGCTGCATTTTTCATTCTGCCTCTTAAGCAATAACAACCAAAATTTCATTGTTGTTAGTTAATATCTAAGCACCGCGCACCTGATCAAGTTTCCCCTTTCTCCTGTCTGAGAGATGGAATGGAGATCATTAACAATTTTTGACCTGTAATCAAATGTACTTTTAAAAACGCAACACCTTTTTTCCATGATTTGTAATGAAGCAAACCTCTCGGGATACGCAATATGTGGATTAGGTCAACATGTTGGATTTTAGAGATGCTGTTTGGTTGTGATGATATTGTCGGGACAGATTCTTGATAAGCACTTGTGAAAGATATTGAGACACATAATGGTCTTCAGGCAATGAAACCATTTGATTGATTGAAAAGCAAACATTGAAATATACAGTCATAGATAGATACGACCACACAACAAGGTGCTTGAAGTTAAAAGAGTAACAAAGGTTGGGGGCAAGACTAACCACCTTTGCAAACTCAATTCTAAGTGGACTGGCAGCGAGAGGAAAGCCTTGGAGCGCTTTCAGGGCAGCAATTGCTCCCTCCTCAATTTTGAAGTTAACGAAAGCATAGCTACGTCCTGGTTGAAAAGCAACACTCTCGAGCTCCCCGAACCGCAGGAATGGGCGGACGAGATCGCCTTCAGAAATGGAATGAGACAAATTCCCGACCCACAGATGCCTAGACGGGGGCACGCCGCTCTGCCCCGAGGAGCTCCTATCCACAAGCCTCCGAGGCCTCTCCCTTCCTCCTCCTATCCGGCCGCTCTACGCAAAAAAACCAATTTCAAAACAATCAGGCACCCGCCCAAAAAGATTTGCGGCGACACGACCAAATCAAATGGACTTTCTTAGGCTGAAATCAATCTAATCATGAACCAGCCGACAACTAGCAAACAAAATGCAAAACCCCATCAGTGCATCCCTTCCAGGGCGACTCCCAATCCCGTAGAGATCGAATCTCTCACACATGAAACCCAGACGACAGCCTCGAACAATCGACCCACTTCACTGAAATCGACCGAAACCAACCATCACCCATTAACAACGACACACCAACGAGACCCCTGGAACCTACTGATTGGGAGCAAAAGAACCGGCCAAAAAGAAGGAGGCGCATCGGATGGCGAGTGCTAACCATCTTCGGAGGAGACGCGGCTTCATGAAAAGGGATGGGGAAACTCGATGCGGGAAGGAGAGGCCGTGAGGTCGGCGATCGAATCAATGGCGGCCAATGCGAACGCGAACGCGAATTCGGATCGCGCTTGAAGCGATGAACGATCGCAGGTTGCAGAAGAAGAAGAATATACCAGAGACGCACACTGGAACTCTAGGAAGGTCTCACAAAATACTCGGGAAGTAGCGAAAAGCTGCTGCTTTTTTATTTGTTTTCTAGGGTTCGATAATTTGGGGAGCAGTGCAGCAGCGGCTGGCAAGCTGCTGACGTGGATTTGATACGGTGACGTGGCACGATGATTCTCGTACGTACCTCTCCTTTTGACTTTTTTTTTTCTTATGATATATGTTCGCAATACATTTACCAAAAGAAAAATTTCAAACAAGGGCGTAGTATAGAATGTGTTGATTTTAAGTGATTAAATCGTCTCATGATCTGAAGTGGCCAAATCATCTCAAATAAGGATTTTTGGATGGCTGGTCAACATGTGACTATTCCAATGGAGGTATTTTGGTTAAAAAATTCTAAGTATACTTTAAATTTTTTTTTACTTTTCTCCCTTTTTCTTTTTCTTTTAGCTTTTTCCCTCTTCCCTCCATCGGTTAGTGATGGCGGGCCCAATGCTGCCCTCCAAGGTAATCCTCACTTGCGCCAAATCCAACGAGGGCAACCTTCGCTTTGGCAAGGCAGGGCGCAGGGAAGTGAGAAGAAGAAAAAAAAATTGTAAAAAAGTAAATAACAAAAATGCATTTTGGTTAGCTAGGTCGGATCCTTCTTTAAAATTAATATGGTCACTTTATATTTTTATTTTAAATAAAATTCACTTTGCGTCCTTATTTGAAAAAACTAAAGATGATTTCGTATTCTAACTTGAAATTTTCCCTTAAATAAATGTACAGGATTTGTTGAATAAAAAAACGAACTTTGAATTATATGTGCTCCGGCGGAAATGAGGGTCGAGGCTCGGAGAAAATCTCTCTCGACGCCCTCCGCCGCCTCCCCGGCGACTTCGCCGGCTCCTTCCGCCGCCTCCGCGGAGACGTCGGCGCCTCCCGCCGATCAGGTTAGGGTTTCGTTCCCCGGGAAGGATCTTAGTCGGCTGCCGTAGTCGTGCAATCTTCTGATGGGCGTGATCGGTAGGAGCTTTCAGTAGTTATTGGGGCTGTGCATTGCATTTCCAACTTCAAGCCGTCCTCTCAGTCTCCTGAACGCTTTTTTGCCCCTTTTCTTTTACATGGATGATGATTGTTACTGTTGCTGTTCTTGTTGTTTGTTGTTATTTGTCTCCTTCAATGTGGTTGAAATCGGAGTTTAGGACGTGACTATGGGTAGAGAGCAATGTATGATGAATGGGCAGATGCTATATCGTGCTCTTTTGAGGATGTTGGTTTGAGCTGTTATGTGGGTTTTTCTCACTTGGGTTCTACTTACATGAACTTGAGGCCAAAAGGGTGTGATCCACTTCTTTTCGCATTCGGACGAAGTGGTCCGGGGCTGTCGGTCATGTCGTGTGGCACTGATATTTGGAAGGGGGTTTTTGGCCTCGTTCCTCTGGCTGTTTGGTGGAAGTTTTGAGGGGTGAAGCATGATCTTTGGAGGAGATGAGTCTTTGTTTATCATAACGAGAGATGGCTTGAAATGTTTGTTATTTGTCAACCATTTACTATTGGGCTGAGTTAATTGTTTTAAGTTCACGTGTGATTATGCGTGCTTGTGAAGTTTCGATAAGTGACAATGTGGATAGATACTATGTCCCGTGATTAATGTGTTTGGTTTGTTTCTCAGCCAAGAAATCCATGCTGTCCAGAGAATGTAGCCAACAAAGAGGATAATGTGCCCAGAACAAATAAATGTAATGAGAGAGTTGAGCAGCATGGAGAAAAGGTTCCCAGTACTGATGCTGCGAAGATTTTACCTGTTGGAAAATCCCAAAGTGGAGGTTTTCAAAATATGTCTAGTCAAGAAAGTATGGACATTTATATATTGGAAAAGAGGACTTGTTTAACATGCAATAGACATGGCCAATTGCTAGTCTGTACTGAGCCTAGCTGCCCAATTGCTATCCATGAGAAGTGCCTGAGCTGCAAACCTGAATTTGATAATTTGGGGAACTTCTATTGCCCTTATTGTTCACACAAAAAAGCGGTGGTTAAGGTTTATGAATTGAGAAGAAAAGCCATGTTGCACAAAGAGGCTTTATCTAATTTTCTTGACACTGGGGTAGTTGATGAGGGGCAGAAGGAGCAGAAAAGTGGGGAGGATAAGAGGAAAGACTTCAATCTATCTCCATCTCCAGGACATGACAGTCGCCATGATGACGTGAGTAAGGAAAACACCGAAGGGCAACATCAATCTGATCCTGTAAATTCAGTCGACAGTAAACATGAAGCACTGGTCGAAAATCAAACAGATACATCTCCTAGTGTCCATGGTCAGAGAAATTTAGTCCATGAAGAAGGGTTGCAAGAAGAGGAATTGAGAGAAGCTATTGATAACCACTGTGAGGAAGTAATTGATCAAGATAAAGCAGATAAGGCTGATAATCATCCTTTAGAAGAAGTGGCAGCTGAGGATGCTGTGCCATCTAAATCTTCTGAACGAAAAAGGCATCGTAAAAGTATTCGCAGAAGTCAAGGGCTAAGTAAGAAACGAAAACGGAGGAAGTTCCAATCAATTGATGCTACTGTATCTTCAATTCAAGGAGATTTTGCCACTGATGTGAACCCAGAAGCGAATATAGGAGGTGAAGTATGTGATTCTGATGCCAAGGCTGGTTCCATGAACAATGGACATTCTCCAAGTGTAAAACCCCAAGGCAAGGCACTGGTGGAGGAGGCTGATTCGCCGAGAAAAGGTTCTTCTGAACCAGGCATCAGTATTATCAACCATAAAGATTCCCGTGATGGAAAGAAGAAAGTCGCTCCTGCTGAAAAGTCAAGACAACAACGATGGTCTCCCAGGGAAATGTGAGTGATTTTGATGAACTTGAGAAAGTTTACTGAATTATAAAATTCATCTTCTTAAAAAATTGTAGCGACGAACTGGATTTATGGGGATTTAACCAAAAAAAAAAAACTGGATTTATGGGGAGTGCTATTGTGGTTTTAAATGCAGACCGAAGCCACCACTTCCCAATGTAAAGCGCAGATTAAGATGGTCACCTGAAGAGGAGGAGATCCTAAAGGCAAGTCTTTCTTGTTATAGAATCCTTTTCTTGTTTGTATCTTTTCAGGTTGCATGTCTTTCCTTCAAAAATAACCAAATCCTCAGCCATGCTCTTAAAACTTGGAAACAAGTAACCAGTTTTAGTCTTCAAAATGATGAGGATATGATATAATGATCCACTAAGTCCTTTAGATTGTCTTTGATTTTTTTTTTTTTTTTTACCTACACCTGTACTTTTTACAGCGAGTCTGAATAGCTAGCTTGTACAGATAATGTATAACCACAGATGTATCTATATATAGAAAACCATAACTCTATTTCAAATAGATTGAACTGTACTCTCTAGTGAATTGCTGGATGTTTCCTCCTTTTGGGCATAGTGATTGATCGGTTGGCAACTTCGTTCAATCAAACTAGTTCATTTTTTTACTAGTAAAGGCTTTTCTTGAGAAATCAATACAAGAGACAGAAAATACAAACAAGTACCAAAAGCGATGCTAAGAATAGGCAAAATCAGAGCAAGATGACCGAGGATGAATAGAAGACTGAAAAAAGATGGCAACAAAATTTTCAGTTCCCTCAAATAGCCTTTTGTTACGCCCTATTCAAATTCCGTTGTCCTTTTAGTATTTCTTGTAAGTTCTTTCATTTTTCTGATTGAGTTACGCTGTCAAAAGTGTTTTATAGATTAGAATTTGCTATTAAAGGCTTTTGTTGAGCTAGAGATACTGGAAAGTGTTGTGACTTGGTGATTCTCGAATTTCGTTCATATGAAATGATGTGCTGCAGGAAGGGGTGCAGTTATTCTCAAGCAATGCGAATAAGAATATCCCTTGGAGGAAAATTCTGGAATATGGTTGTCGTGTTTTCAATCCAAGTCGCACATCTGTCGATCTCAAGGATAAATGGAAGAACATCACTACCAGAAGATAGCGATATCAGCCAAATAGTTTTTGAAGAGGGCAAAAGTCATTCAGAAGACGCTAGTATTTTACTACTGTCTTTGTCCACCCTACTCTCTCTCCATGAGGATTTAGTCGGTTTTTGGTGGGGGAAGCCTCTCTCGTAGCTCTGAACGGCAGTATTTGTACATAAGTTAACTCCCTTATGATGAACTTGATGTTCAGCCATTTGCAAAAGGAAACTCGTTTTGCTGTGGCCATTACAGAAATGGCATCATGACTTCCGATGCGATTCTCTAGTTGTGCGTTTCTTAAATTCCCATGCAAGTAACAAGAGTCTGAGGATTCCTTCATCTTCAGATTTAAAGTGAGAATGTCCCAAGTCACTCAGAATCATGTTCATGGAAAATGGTTGTATTGGATCGACTAGTTTTTATGTTTTGTGCGGACTCGGAGAGTAAATGATATCCCGCCAAAATCGTAGGAATTGGTTAAGTTCCGTCCCGATAGAATGAACAGGAGTCGAAGATTGCTTGCCGATGCACAATGTGGACTACGTGTCTTCTTTAGTCCTGAAGGCCTCTGAAATGAGATCTCATCAATTCCAGGCGTGTCGTCCGCCATCTTCCAATTTTTTCGATGAACTAAGTATTGAGAAATGGAGACAGTCCTAGGGGAGGTTTCTGCGCATTTCAAATAACGCAAAATGCTAGAACGAAATATTGCAGATTTTCACACACTTGCTTACCTCGCTTATTAAGAAAGACCTTACATCGTAAAGTATTCAAGTCCTCTCTTCCTCTGTTACTTACATCCGGCTGCGCTGAGATATGCATCTTAGATTTCGTGGGAGAAACATGAAGTCACTCTAAAGAGATAATGACTTCCAGTTACATCACTTTCTCAATGCAAAGCTTTTGCTAGATCCGCAATTGGAGAGTTTCTAAATCACGGTTCCGCCGGGAATCAAAGCATCCTTGATCACTGTGACAATCCCACTCTTTATAAAGTACCCATCTGTTTCTCTTGCAGCTTCTTGAACATCGTCGCTGTTAATGATCTGGACCATAAAGCAATACCAGTTAGCCTCCAAAACGCAATAACAAAAAGGGTAATAAGACCAGTTTCATGCTAAGTGATCATGGTCGAACTAGTCAATCATTGTGAAATCACAGAAACAAAAGAATGGTGATTGGTATGCAAGCCTGCCTTCACATTGTCCCCTATTCGGGCGTTTTTGTCGATAATTGCTCTCTTAACGTGCGAATTCTTGCCGATACCGATGGGGACACTACCCTTGGCAGCCAGAAATCTCCTATCAGCATCCGTCTGGAGCAAGAAGAGATGGGACAACAGGTCAATATGCACCCGAATACATCATCATAACCGGAGAATAGTGAGTGAATCTGAGTGCATCGCTCAAGTGAGAAAACCTCAATCATTCAAGGGTGATGATTACCTCATAATAATCTGCTCCCATTAATAAGGTATCTTCTATTATCGCACCCTCTGAAATGCAAGATCGAAGTCCTATCACCGAATGGTGGATCTTGCAGTTCTGCATTTCAAGAAATAGGAAGGTAATAATTAAATGATTTATCTATTTTCTTTGGCACTACTCATGACCTAGAGAGGACAAAATATCATGCATTGTCAGCTAATTCAGAAGTAAACACCAATGGCCTGAGGAAGATACCTTAATAACGCATCCTTCGCCAATAACACTGTCTGTCACATCAGCATCTAGCATCTTGGAAGGAGGCAGATAACGTGGTTGGGTGTAAATTGGAGATGAACGATCATAGAAACTGCAGAAGGAATAGATTGGCGTCAAGTCATTTGTCCATACAGTGGTCTATTAAGATTATCAAGCAATGTGCAGAACTCAAGAAGGCAATCTGCAATTTTGTTATGGAATGATCATTAAGTGAGAGATTTTAGAACATGAACCACCTGAAATCTGGCACTGGCTTCTTAGTGATCCCTAGGTTTGCATTATAGAATGCCTCGATTGTACCTATATCTTCCCAATATCCATCATACAAGTAAGCTTGCACCTGTAAAAGCAGAAAAGAGATATGAATATAGAACTTGTTGAAACGAGGAATGTGAAACGGATTTAAGGAAAAAGGAAGCTAAACAAATTCATATGGTACGGCAATTCCAAAGTGAGATACTGTTACTACAGAAAACAAGAACCTGTTCAAAGGTCAAACTATCCAGGTCAATTTGACAAGAAGTATATGTTATAACACTCACTCTCATCCCAATGGAAGTTGCACCGGGAATGACTTCACTTCCAAAGTCATTGGCTCCAGGAAACTTGTCTCGGAGAAGATTGAGCATCACATCTTTGCTAATAACGTATATGCCCATGCTCGCAATGAAAGGCATTTCCTTTGCTCGCTCATCGTCAAGACCTAAGATAGTGGTGTCAACCTACAAAAGGGGAAACGAGGTAACTAAAACCATAGAAACCAAAGCACTTCCTTTGTTGCTAGCAGAGAAAGATGACAGAGAGATCGATGAGAGAAGAATTAACCTTCATGGCTTTTAGTTGCTCTCCTTTTGGCTTCTCAGCAAATTCAATGATACGTCCTTCTTCATCTATCTTCATCAAACCAAATGCAGTGGCACGTTTTTCGTCCATTGGAAGTGCAGCCACAGTGATATCAGCATCAGTTTCTCTATGGGCTTGAATAAATCTCTCATAATCCATTCTGTACAAATGGTCCCCAGCAAGAACAAGGAACTCCAAAACATCATGCTCCTCAAAGAGCCACAAGTACTGTCTGACTGCATCTGCAGTGCCCTGTAATCAGATATCATTAAATCAACATAATTGATGAGGACCATTTTCTCGAATAGCGTAAGCAGCTAGGAAACAGGCTCGATATATAAATGAAGCATATTGGTAACGATTGCCCTCATGTGTAAGCAGCTAGGCAAATGACCAGCGATGTCAATTAAGTAGACCAATGGCTCCAGAAACAATGACCCGAACTTTGCACCAAACTTCTTGAACCAATTAATCATTAAATTATGAACAACTCGGTCACAGCTATGTCAATTAATTAGACCAGTAGCTCCAGAGACATTGATCAGACATTTGCAGAATAAGATATTCAATCAATTAGTCATTGAAGCTGGAACGACCAAATGTGAAACAACAGATTCAGCCAAAAAGTTTTAAGATTGGTTTTGTGATTACCTGAAACCAGTTAGGATTCTCCGGGCTCTGCTGAGCAGCAAGAACTTCAACAAAACCTTCATTTTTGTAACCACCCATGTTGCTGGCATAAGCCCGAGAAAGGTGACGGTTGAGAGATGCAGAATTGAACTGCGTGAGGACATAAATCTTCGATACGTTGCTATTCAGGCAATTGCTCACAGGAATGTCAATCAGCCTGTAATTTGCTCCCAATGGCACGGCGGGTTTCGCTCTCTTCTTAGTCAGGGGGTAAAGACGGGTCCCGGCCCCACCTCCAAGTATAATTCCGAGAACACTCTAGAGAATCACAACAGAGACAATGCATCCAGAGTGAGATGAAACCTCTTCGATTTGGTTTCCTCACAACAGTGAGGAGCATAAAGTTCCAACCAGCGATCCAAAAGAAAATTCACAAAAATGCAAGAACAACTGTGCAAATGATTGATATCAAGATGTCTCCTCGATGTCTACCCGACAAACTACGCTCAAAGAAGTCGAACACCCAAAATTCGATCCAAAAATTGCATTGAAATCCCGCTACGAGCTAAGTACTTAGCGACACCTCCACCAAGCTGTACTCCAAAGACAATACGCAGAAAACCAGACAGTAATGGCACCACTACACACGAAACGAGCAAGGGAAAAAGATCGACAACGATTATAAAAAAAAATGCTCGCTTTTTGCATTAGCACTTGAAGTTCGTCGTATCAGTAGGCCTCAACTTGTCCTGTGAAAAGATTCTAAAATAAGTAAATCAACCGGAATCGCGTCTACCGTCTAGTTGCATCACATTTCAATCAAAGGCACGACATTTTTATCACTAAGATTTTCGCGCATCAGATCACGAACACATCGAGTCCTTCCAATGCCCGAGAGGAGGATAAACACCAGAAGACGAGAAGGAAGAGGGACTAACGCGGCTGGCGTCGGGGTCAAGGCACGTCTGCGAGTTCCTGGAATCGGAGACGGCTCTGGGGGAGACGACGACCGGAGCCCTCCGGAAGCTCTTGAAAGCGGCGGCGGCGGCCGATGCCGATGCCGATGCGATCTTGCCGCCGGAGACCTGCGACGAGGCGAACGACAGGGCGGAGGCGCACCGGCGGCCGTTGCACCTGCTCCGGAGGCGGGTCTCGGAAGCCGCCGGAGGCGGAGAGGACGAGGAGGAGGAGGAGGAGGAGGAGGAGGGGACACTGATCGCCCCCGCGGCGGCCATGCTCGCCATTGCCGCCGGCGGCGTCGAGGCGGGAGGCGGTCCACCGGCGGCGGTGGCGGCGAGTGTACGGGGCGCTGTTGGAGCGAAGAGAGATATTTTGTGCGAGTGGGACGGAGTGATGGGGTGGAGAGCAGGCGGCGTTTGATATGATCTGACGGGCCCTCGGGATTTGTAGCGTTCCCTGCTCTGGCTCCGTTAAAAGAGAGCGGGGAGAGTTGAATTTACGGAACTGGCCCTCGGGGATCCGTACGCAATCAAATCATGTTCAAATCGGAATTGCTTTTTCGTAGAGTTTGATTTGATTTGAGAGTGCTCTTTCTAAAAAAAAAAATGGGATATCTATTGAAATGTTTTAATCACGTTCATAGTTTTTTTTTATAATATGATGTAGCCTTTCTTTTTGAATTATTTTTATGAGTGAACTTATGAATTGTCATATTTATAAAGTTTGGTTCTCTCGAGAAATCGGATCTTTATAGCGGATTTAAAGCCCGTACGATTAGGAAAAATTCGAAGAGAAAAAAATAATAATGGAATAAAAATGGTTCCGATCGAACCGAACTTAACTACGTCTCGACAAATGGTTTGGTTTGGTTTTGTTCGTGAGATAGTCGTTTAGACCATTATATGGTTTTTTTTTTACTTAAAATGTACCAGCGATATGGAAATTCTGACCCAAAAAATGTACGGAAATTCTAATGAAAGCAATTTCTAATCGACATAATCGTTAATTCAATTCGATAGTCACATTCTCAAATGAATCATAGGTCACTCGCCAAAAAATATGGAAACTAGCAATTCGAGACCTCCATGCTCGAGAAGATTTTAACTTGTGCATTGTACGCCGAAACATCACCTTTCTAGGTTAACATACTACCTGCGTGCGCAACATTGGCTACCACCAAGACAATTTTAAAAATAGAAATGATTTAAGTGATCGCTGTTAATTCACCGTGAGGCTAGCGGCATATTCAAGGCCACAGAATAGCAAATAATGATACATTATTGTCCGATCTACTTCTCCAAAAATTTGTGATCCACGACATGCTGTTGCTCTCTTACGATGAATTAAGAACTATGATATTCTTACGGTGAATTAAAAATCGTGATGCTAGCCGAGTTCTTTTAAAAATGGAAAACCATAGACAATTGTTGGCTCCACTTTGGCCATGTAAGGGTACTTTAGACATTACACAGACAATGGGACTGTGGTACACGTGCGATTATTTTGTCTGCTTAGATTTGGGAAAAAGGAAAATCTAGCGAAGGAGAGAGAGAGAGAGAGAGAAGTTATTAATTAAGTGGATGTGAATTCGCGGTGGGATTGCGATGGGGTCACATGCCTTGTCGACCCCCTTTTGCCTTTTCCTTGTTTCTTTTCTCTTTTTTTTTCTCATTTCATAATTTAATAATTCCTCTTCTTTTTTTTTGAAAGAATACATAAATGATCCGTAAACTTTAATTTAGCGTGCAATATATCGTCACTGAAATTTGAACTTTCGCCCAATTGTGATATTATCTCTAGATTTTTAATTTATTCAATGCGATCCTTATTCATTTGTCCAATATTTAAAGTGATTCCTGAACGTTTAAATTTTTTCATATAGTCTAGTTCAGATATTACATTAAATAAATTAAATATTTAAGGATGACATTATATATTGAATTAGAATTTATGAATTATATTATATAAATTAAAAATTCATAAACTATATTATATATTAACTCAAATTTCAGGAATCATTTGAGGTGTCACTGCTCGTTCTTTCTGGGTAAGATTTGTTGAATCTCTCTGACACGGGAAGGAACCAGCACCGTTGAATTTATTTTTTAATTGAATTTCTGATCTATTTTTTCTGCGGATATTTTGACATTTTATGATCGTGATTTAGAGAGGGAGGGGAGAGGTGGGAATTCACGTGATAAGATGGTTGGAGCTCACGAACACCGTTGAATTTGGAAAGCAACACAGGGAGGTAGTCAAATGATGAAGACACATCTGATAGATTCAATGATGAATGATTAATTAGCCGATATAATTAATAGAAAATTCCACGGTACTTGTCGTTTTCGTATGAATTTTAAAATCTTACTGGGCGAGCTTGTTATTGTTGTTAGATTAGACTCAACTAATGTAACCTCTTTATCAACTCAATTGATGTCTCGATGATTATATACGTGTAGCGGCAAATACTCAATTGCAATCTTAAGTCCCAATGGGTACATGCTGCTTTTTGAATAAAAAATACAAATTCAAATTGGGCATAATCAAGATTTGAGTACATGAGCAATTTAAGTGCATGTCCCATCAGACTTTTTCCACATACACTCAATTGTTAATCATCAAGATAGAGCCTCGTAAATCAGGTTAAGGATACTGCAAAGTCTTAACAAAGTAGTATGATCGACCCTAACTTGATTTGGACTCGATTATTAGTAATATCGATTGAAAAGTTTCAGGGCAAGACGATTGATAAGAATTGTCATTTACGGATAAGATGAGGGTCAAAATATTCAGGAACTATACTCTTTCAAATCTTATTTATTGGGTCGAAAGTTATTTTTATGAATTTCATGGTTAAAAATAAGGGATGAATTCAACTTTCAAGGGACATTCTATAAAGATAGCCAAGTTTATAAAACATTTTATCTCCTTAATAGAAGGAAAATATGCATTGCACTCAGAAGATTTCATGAATTTGAAGCGCTGGGCATTGAATAAATCTCACTCTTATGAAATCGTGCTCATTGCCATTGGACTTTTCTTTCACCGTGTGTATACTCTTGCCTCATTTGCTTCTTATCATGTTAGGATTCAAAATTCAATATGTTCTAATTAGCAAAATAAGATAAGTTTTGGGGCAAATTACACGTTGCGCCCTAGTTCTTAGGGTTATTGCAAATTGACCCCTGCCATTTCGATTTTTGCAATCTGTCCCCTGAATTTTTGAAGTCGGTTGTAATGTACCCCTTGGTGATGACTTTGACCGAAATTGTTTGAGCTCTGACCACTTGACAACATGAGACTGATTGTGTAGGGAAACCAGAGCAAATTTTCAAATGATTATTTTCCAAATATATTTCCTTTTTTTTCTCGAGTAAATTGTGTGCTTTTTTCGTAGTTCTATTTCTAATAAGTGAAAGGATGTAGATTAGAAACCAGCGCTAGTGACCTCTGGACGTTACCACAAGGGTCTCACACTTGCTACAAACTGTTCCATTCAAGTCATAATTTCTCCGCATAATTCGTGATCCAAAGATCTGAAGTTGGCGATTTCATCACTGCAGCTTCACTAAGATGTCGGCAGCTAGCAAATCTATCCCGCATGAGTAATTGGGAAGTGCAATGTTAGCCGCTTAGAGTCCAAAGGTGAGCTTGCGGTGTGACTCGAACTCGTGATCTCATGAAAGATGGGTGATCCCTTTATTACCAGGCCAACCATAAAAGAAATGGAAATTGAAACAGAAAATGCCCATAATGCTTACAATGGACTCTTGCTGAGAACTTGATGACCACAACTCAACCAAGACTTGTCCGGCCCAAAAAAGCAAGCATGGGCCTTTGTGTTGGGCCCGGGTTTCAAGATAGGCCCCTGCTATTGGATTCCATCCACAAAGCCCTAGCTATACATAGCTCCTACAATTTGGTTGGCGTCTTTCAATAATGTTTAGTCAATCCCGACAGCAAATAGTACTAATTTCTGCCAAAGATTTTGTCGTGCAAAGGTGAGAGTTAATGTCATTATGTTCGCCAAATAGGCAATGTCCTGGAATTGTCGAGCTAGGTAGATGTGTGGCTAAAAGAGGATGGTCCTAGATGGACAATTCGACATCCTCCATTAAATGGTTGTAATTGATACTTGGTGATCCCTAGCCCGGTCCAAGTCGATAGAAGCGGCCCACCGTCCGAGAGAGGTTAACAAAATTACGGATTGGATTGCAGAAACCCAACGTCAGAAAGCCCTTCCATCTAATTGGTTGTTCTAACCACCTCCGCTTTTACAGGAACTTTTATGTTTAGAAACTCATATGTTGTTAATTGAATGAAATGGCCTTTTCCCGACTAAATAAAAATAAAGTAGTCCCAATGGGTTTGCTTGGATGGCAAGATGTAATCGCGCTCGTCTTTCTCGCTTCACGTTTGAGTTCGAATTGTCGGACTTACGCTATTTGATTTTATGAACTTGGCATTTGAGGGCAGCCTCCAAGAACGCGAGGTTCTAATAATTACCTATCATTTGTGGCACGTTGAGTCGAGTGCCACAACCATGTCTTTTTCGCTCTATATTAGAGTTCGAACCGCAGCAATTACGCTATCCGATCTTAAGACAATTGGTACTTGGGACGGCCTCCAAGAACGTGATGTTCTAATAATTGCCTATTGTTCGTGGGGATTCGAGTGTGATAGTGTCCCAAGCAGTATATCGAATATTCAAAGAACTCTGAATCATTGCACCGTTCGGAACAAATTAAGAAAGGATGGGGAACCCGTATTCTACCAGATAGAACACAACTATTCTTTCAAAGGAAAGATGCACGGTTGTCTAGAAGACACGAGAGTTAATGGCAAGTACACTCTCTCACCAATACGAGTAATTGTTCTGCAAACTCAGTACACGTATTAAGATAAATCTAGACCACTAAATTGGTAAGTCCATCGTGAGTTTCGAATTGATCCCATCAAATTCAACGCTCTATATTCATTTCGACTCAAGTATTGACCGAATAATTTCTTATTGCAGCACTTTACCACTTTCCCTTCAAACCCACTTCCCGTTTGCCACCATGTTTAATCCAATTAATATCAACAACTTCAGCCAACAAACAAAAAGATAAATAAACAAGTGTTGGATTCATAATTCAGGCAATAATTAATCATAGAGCAAAGGGGACAGAAGTCAATCAGTGGTGGTCATATGGTTGCTTCCGTAGCTAGATGGCTAAGGCGGATACAGAAAAGGCCAATGCCATTCTCTAATAATGGCAGTTTCTTTTGGGCTACAACTTTGGAAATATGTTAGTCTCTAGTTGGTCTTATAGGTGCAGGGCCAACGACCATATTATTGCATGGCCAATCTAGAGCAAACAGGAACTTTCTTGATCTGCCGGCCCTTGTGGTCCAATCACTCCATCTCCGCCTCGAATGTTTGTCGTCCTTGTGTGACTAAAATGACCTCTTAGCAATTTTTTATTGGAACAGAACCGATCACATAAGCGGTGAGGTTTTATTCCCTATTCCATGAAGAAAATAAGGGGGTTCACAAGTGGGGTTGATCGACACCACATTAGCCCGATATATACAGAGGATGTTCCTTCAGTTCGTTGCCTTTGAGCGAGTCCTCTAGTGTTGATTTCTTCTCAGCCAGTTCAGACTAAGCTTTTTTGAGAGAGAGAGAGAGAGAGAGAGAGAGAGAGAGAGAGAGAGAGAGAGAGGATGATGGGCATGCTTGTTAACTGCAGGTGAGTGATGGAAGGAGTGGGGCGTATGATCTGCCTGGCTCCCTGAATGCCATCTAAGGAGGTGGTTCCAACAGTTGACCAAAGAGGGGGATGTTCGACTTCCTCTTAGTTGGCATCAGAGGAGTCATGCAGGCCCTAATACGCAACACCACCACTTCATCGTCTTCTCCTCCTCACTTTTGAATTCTTCACTTTTACTTCCATGTATATCATCTGATGTTCTCACCCTTTCTTTCTGCTCTACATGTTCCATGGTTTCGTCGCAAGTTTTTTGGGTTCCCCATACATATGCATGTCTGGATTATTCTTCGAGACAAACCCTTTTCTTCTTGCATCTTTTTATTAATCCCGTATTACATTATTCTCGTGAGTGTTTACTATTTACTTCGGTTTTTGAATGGGGTTTACATGAGTTATGTAAAAGTGTGGGGAGCTAGAAACCATTATTAGATATAGACGTTCAACCCTTGGAAACTGTCCTAATTGACCCTTTTTCCTTGTAGTGATTGAGTGAAACTTCTGTGCTCTATGTTATTGTCGTCGTCGTTGTCGTCTGTCTCTCTGATTTTCTTTGAAATACGAGGAGACAATGCAACGTGGGTGAGGTGAAACGACCACCTCCGGGTAGGAACATATGAGGACAAGGCAAGAGCCGCTACAGGAGACGGTGAAGAGAAGATTCTTGCATAAAAGTAATCAGTGATTGAGTCAAACCGAGATCAATCATTGATAGGCCAGTACAATGTTTTTATTTGAAGGATCATCGATTTGCCCAATATATGCCATCGTAGTGGAATTAGAGCCAAGTACACCTGACGCTTTGGTACAATGCATTTCAAGCTCAAAAGTCACTAGCATCACAAGACATTCACGGACAACGTTTTTTGCTATAGTTTGATTCCCTTAAGAAATGGCAAATATTGGGAAGAAAATGCATCCAATGGTCAAAATCAGAGAGGAATAGTCTTGGTCATAGCTCGATCACAAAGATAATTCTCAATGAAAATGGGCAATCGATTTTATTTATACCATTTGTGTAAAAGAACTAAAAAAACATTGACAGTGGGCATATATATAACTCATCGTCGTTGATCTTTGTCGATCTTACATGATTGAGCATGAGGGTTCACTATAACGTGGGTACGGATCCATGACGTAGGCGATTTCACGGTGCGGGACCCCGCCAACGTACGACCAGACGACGGGCTGTGGCACAGTGTCTTCGTCTTTTTTCGCGTCGGCCTTGCCCACGGTCACTATCTCCGAGAACCCAACATTCTTCCTGAGTAAAGTGGTGAGCTTGACTGCGTCAACCCTTTCTCCGACCACCTCGATTTGGTCCTTGTCGTCTTCCACCAGTGCCACGGATTGAACTCCTAGAATCGAATTAAAGAACATGGATCAGTTTCGAATCTGACAATCATCAAAGTATAATCATCTACCTGGAATGATTGCGGAAGACGCAACTAAATGATCATCGAGATATTATCAAAATCTAACAACCACCCGTGAAGCCAATAGCAACTCTCATAGCTTTGCAACGAGAGTTTTGGGGGCCAAAACAATAAAATCTCGTGGAATCGTCGTTCATGCTCACCTTAATCACGACCTTCTGCTTGCAAAAAAGAAGAAGAGAAATCAAGGAGGTGAATTAGCATGCGACACAATGTGAATTATGTTGTGATTTTCTCATCATATTACCTTCATGGTGCTTGCTGCGATTAGGAATTTAAGGAACTTAATATTCTTCTATTTGTCCGAAGAATTTGGAGAAAATATTGAAGGAGCGGTGAAGACGAACTGAGGTACCACTCTCTATTTATAGCCCCTCGTTGGAAGAAGAAACAAGAAGCTTAAACAAAGGCCGGGCTGATAGAAGTCACAAGTCAACTTTGGAATGTGAAGTCGAGGGGGGTGAGCAGACGACCTCCGAGGAGAAATAATGGGACAAGGCAGGGATGGTTAAGGGAAAATCATGGGAAAGTTCATGCTTAATTCCAAAAGACTGACTGATTCAATCCAGGTTCGATCAATTGTTTCTTAGTCGAGCTAGAAAAAAGGAGCATTCCCCACTTTCCGGGTACAAATTTGAGGGTTGACCGACGTTGATGTCTCTAATCAAACATTTCGTGCGAGGTCGGTATTGAATATGCCAGCAAAAGTAATAGGACGTTTGTCACTTCGAAGTGAAAAAGTATATGGCTTTATATACTTCATGTGTATAAATACTGAATTTTACCCTTTAACTTGTTTTATCGATGCAATATGATCGTCAAGCTTTCTATCTTGTAAAGTTCAGCTTCAAATTGCCAATTCTAAAGGACGTGTTAGTTGTCGGTGCATTGGGAAGTCTTTTGAAACCTCCCCGTAGTTCGGGCCTAGGATGTTAAGGCATAGAGTTGCTAGTTTGGGGAGCTTGTGGTACGCTTCCGAGGGTTGTCTTCAAAGTCGTAGACATTTAACCCTCGGAAATTGTTCTCGTTTATACTTTTCTATTGTAGTGATCAAGTGGAACTTCTACTTTATCGTCGTCGTCGTCCTTTCTTATGGCACCAAAATGCTCAGTGCGTTCTCGTTTAGGTCACGTAGAGTGTCTCATGTTACATAGCATACAGACACGAAGATCCTCAACATTGCCGAAACTACATCTACTGAAATCTTTCAGAGATTGGCGCGACGTCCTCGTCAATACGTCTTTGACCAAACATTCGTGCGAGGTCAATCTTGGATATCCAGCAAAACTAAAATGACATTTCTCATTTTAAAATAAACTAAAATAGGGCTCTATATGTACATATGAATAGTTGTGGAATGTACCCTCTAACTAAGTACTCGCCTCGCCTTCCTATAGAGGGGGTGAATGGTATTTGCTGAGGTAACCATGAGGGTAAGCGTACGAGATTCTTTAGTAATGTTTTGCTCATCAAATTAATAAGTTGCTGTGGTTCACTGTTAGTCTAGCACTCGTGTGGTGTCTCACCATGTCTTCCTTCATGCAAAATTAATCACCAGCTTCGAGTGGAACTCCGTGTTACTACGCACATGCTTTATCGTCTTACCAGTCTCCATTTTGATCAAAACTCTCATGTGCTTGATCCTGACAACATCATCATATTTGTGTCTCAACACAAAAACCCAAGTTTTCCTCGATTTATTTGAGTAGTCATCGACAATTGTTAGTATAAAACCAACACTCTTTCTCAAAGGAAAATGTGGCAGCCTGCGAACATATCCAAATGAATCAACTCTGCAATATTCGTGGTCTCTCTGATAGTCATATTGAATTGCACCTTTGGCTATTTGCTCATGTCATACCACCTGCATGCATTTAGTTCCTTAGCCATATAACCTCACAACATATTCATTTCACTCAAAATTTTGCATACTTCTCTCGGCAATGTGCCCCAAACATGTTTTCCAAATTCAGATTCTCGACTAGATGCATCCAACGTCACCACAGCATAATTCATCATTGTCTCACCTTGAAGCTCATATAAACCACTATATTTGATTCCTATCATGATCACCATGTTTAATCCAATCAATATCAACAAAATCAGCCAACAAAACAATAAATAAATAAGCAAGTGTTCGATTCATAATTAAAGCAATAATTAATTATAGAGCAAAGGGGACAGAAGTCAATCAGTGGTGGTCGTATGTATGCTTCCCTAGCTATATGGCTACGGAGGATACAAAAGAGGCCAATGCCATTTTCTAATAATGGCAGTTTCTTTTGGGTTACAACTTTGGAAATATGTTAGTCTCTAGTCGGTCGTATAGATGCAGGGCCAGCGACCATATTATTGCATGGCCAATCTAGAGCAAACAAGAGCTTTCTTGATCTGCCGGCCCTTGTGGTCCAATCGCTCCATTCTCCGCCTCGAATATTTTTCGTCTACATGCGACTAAAACCTCTTAAAGTTTTTTTTATTGGGAACAGAACCAATCACATAAGAGGTGATGTTTATTCCCGATTCACCGCATTAGCCCTATATATATAGAGGATGTTCCTTCAGTTGGTTGCCTTTAAGCGAGTCCTCTAGTGTTGATTTCTTCTCGACCTGTCCAGTCTCCAGCTTTTGAGAGAGAGAGAGAGAGAGAGAGAGAGAGAGAGAGAGAGAGAGAGAGAGAGATGCGTGTTAACTGCAGGTGAGTGATGAAGGAGCGGCGTGTATGATCTGCCTGGCTCCCTGAATGCCATCTAAGGAGGTGGTTCCAACAGTTGACCAAAGAGGGGGATGTTCGACTTCTTCTTAGTTGGCATCAGAGGAGTCATGCAGGCCCTGATACGCAACACCACTTCGTCGTCTTCTCCTCCTCACTTGTTGAATTCTTCACTTTTACTTCCGTGTATATCATCTGATGTTCTCACCCTTTCTTTCTGCTCTAATTGTTCCTTGGTTTCGTCGCATGTTTTATGGGTTCCCCATACATATATGCATGTCTGGATTATTCTTTGAGACAAACCCTTTTCTTCTTGCATCTTTTTATTAGTCCCGTATTACATTATTCCCGTGAGTGTTTACTATTTACTTCGGTTTTTGAATGGGGTTTACGTGGGTTATGTAAAATTGCAGACAGATAGAAACCATTATTGATATAGAAGTTCAACCCTTGGAAACTGTCCTAATTGACCCTTTTTCCTTGTAGTGATTAAGTGAAACGTCTGTGCTCTATGTTACCATCGTTGTCGTCGTCTGTCTCTCTGATTTTCTTTGCGATACGAGGAGAGAATGCAAAGTGGGTGAGGTGAAACGACCACCTACGGTCAGGCAACATATGAGGACAAGGCAAGCGCCACTACAGGAGACGACGAAGAGAAGATTCTCGTATAAAAGTAATCAGTGACCGATTCAAACCGGGATCAATCATTGATTGGCCAGTACGTTGTTTGTTCTTTGTAGGAACATCGATAAGCCCAATATATATGCCATCGTAGAGGAATTAGAGCCAAGTACACCCGACGCGTTGGTGCAGTGCATTTCAAGCTTAAAAGTCACAAGCATCACAAGACATTGCCGGACAACGTTTTTCTCTGTAGCTTGATTCCCTGAAGAAATTGCAAACATTGGGAAGAAAATGCATCCGATCGTCAAAATCAGAGAGGAGCAGTCTTGGTCAGAGCACGATCACAAAGTTCAATCTCAATGAAAATGGGCAATCAATTTTATTCATACCGTTTGTGCAAAAGAATTAAAAAAACATTACACGCACCCGCGTGCGCACACACACACATATATGTTATCATCATTAGTCTTTATCGATCCTACATGATCGAGCATGAGGGTTTGCTATAATGTGGGTATGGATCCATGACGTAGACGATTTCACGGTGCGGGACCCCGCCAACGTACGACCAGATGACGGGCTGTGCTGCCGTGTCTTCATTCTCGTTTTTTTCGCGTTAGCCTTGCCCACAGTCACTATCTCCGCGAACCCTACATTCTTCCTGAGCAAAGTGGTGAGCTTGACCGCATCAACCCTTTCTCCAACCACCTTGGTTCGGTCCTTGTCATTTCCCACCAGTGCCACGGATTGAACTCCTGGAGTCGAACCAACAAAGAACATGGATCAGTTTCGAATCTGACAATCACCTGAAAATAACCATCTACATAGAATGATTTGTAGAAGGCGCAGCTAAATGATCATCAAGATATTATCAAGATCTAATAATCACATGCAAAGACAGTAGCAACTCTCATAGCTTTGCAGCGAGAGCTTCGGGGGCCAAAACAATAAAATCTGGTATCGTCGTTCATGCACACCTTAATCACGACCTTTTGCTTGCCAAAAAAAATTATAATCAAGAAGGTGAATAAGCATGCGACACAAAGGTGAATTAAGTTGTGATTTTCTCGTCACATTACCTTCATGGTGCTTGCTGCGATTAGGAATTCGAGGAACTTAATATTCTTCAATTTGGTCCGAAGAATTTGGAGAAAATATTGGAGGAGGGGTGAAGACGAACTGAGGTACCACTCTCAATTTATAGCCTCTCCTTGGAAGAAGAAACAGGAAACTTAAACAAAGGCTGGGCAGGTAGAAGTCACAAGTCAACCCTCAAATGTGAAGTCAAGGGGGTGAGCAGACGACCTACAAAAGAAATGATAGGACGAGGCAGGGATGGTCGAGAGAAAATCATGGGAAAGTTCATGCTCGATTCCAAAGTACTGACTG
The DNA here is from genome assembly GCA_024733475.1 of Syzygium grande. Classification (NCBI taxonomy): domain Eukaryota; kingdom Viridiplantae; phylum Streptophyta; class Magnoliopsida; order Myrtales; family Myrtaceae; genus Syzygium; species Syzygium grande. The sequence continues at coordinate 11,287,665 of JAMXDD010000010.1, forward strand.
ATTAAATGCAGGTTCGATCATTGGTTTGTCGACTTAATTGTTTCTTGGTGAGCCAGAGCAAAGGAGCATTCGCATTTTCCAGCAAAAGTAAAAGGACTTTGTCACTTCGAAGCGAAAAACCATTTGGCTATATATACTTCATGTGTATAAATACTGAATTTTACCCCTTTTAACTTTGTTATATTGATGCAGTATGATCGTCAAGCTTTTTATCTTGTACAGTTCAGCTTCGAATTGCCTATTGTAAAGGACGTGTTAGTTGCTGGTGCATCGGGGAGTCTTTTGAAAACCTCCCCGTAGTTCGAGCCTAGGATGTGAAGGCGTGATGTCGCTAGTTGGGGGGAGCTTGTGGCACGCTTCCGACGGTGTCTCCCAAGTCGTGGAGACGTTTAACCCTCGGAAACTGTTCTCCTTTACCCTTTTCTGCTGTAGTGATCAGGTGGAACTTTCACTTTATCGTTGTCCTAGTCGTTGTTGTCGTCCGTCTCTCTGGCTTTCCTTGAAATATGAGGGGAGAATGGAAAGTCGGCGAGGTGAAGTGACCACCTACGGAAAGGAACATAAAAGGACAGGGCAAGAGCCGCCGCAGGAGAAGATGAAGAGAAGATTCTTGCGTAAAAAGGATTATTGATTGGATATGTTTCGAGGTTATGAACATTTTAGCAGAAGTTATGAAAGGATTCATAGCAACACGAATCGGCAACTCATCATTCCAATTAAGTTGAGCAAACTCATTAAAAGAAGTACGAGTTAACCAAGCTACTTCAAAATCGGAAATGTCGATTTACCCTAAGAGTCCTCTCACGGTACAGAGCACTCAAGAGAGGATGAAGGTCGGATCTAACTCATGGAAGTACACGATCTGCGGCATCAACAAATGACAAACGACAAGAAAGATCACATAATGCTCTGTCAAGGCGCTTGAACACCCGATTATATCCATTTTACTCGGGCCCACGCCACGTAAGTATCAATGCATCATCATTCCCACCCAGACCAGATCATATGCCACGTCATCTTGCATGGGTGAAAAACTAAACAATGGGTAATTTTGTCTCTGGGGTAAGAGTTTGTGGATTCATTTGGTGGTCTGGACAGCCAATCGATGCTCGACCGTGGCATTCTGTGGTGGAAATGAAAAGCTTCTTCTCCCTCGATTTAGTGTTCTCAAAGGTGTGGTCATGAATTAGAAATCGGTCGAGAGAATTTTCTCCGAAACAAGAAAAAACCATTTAGCCAATCTTTATTTGCTCGAAAATAAAAGAGAGTTGATACCACGAAAAACCTCAAACCGATATGCCTGTAATAAATTTATTAAAAACTAATTTTTTGACTACAAAAAATCCAAATTGATACAAGTGTGACAATTTACCCTCTGTTAAATTGGATTAATATTACGTAAAATTACAAATTAGTACACTTGTGACAAACGGAAGGTGAAACCTCGGACTAGTACACCCGTCAACTGCCATGTGTAATTAAATTCAGAAATTTGACGGTAAAATTTAATGGAAATAACGGTCGGTGAAATTATCACAAGTGTACTAATATGGGATTTTTAGCGGTTAAAAAATTAGTTCGGGGTAAATTTGTCACATGTGTACCAGTTTGAGGTTTTTTGTGTTAAAAATTAATTTGGGATAAATTTTTCACAAATGTATTAATTTGAAGTTTTTCGTGATATTAATTCTCGTTTTAACTCACTCTAACTCCTTTCAAATTCCCAAGCAAGTTACTTTTCTGTGTCATTCATATCGATTTCCATCATATTCATTTACCCGTTGCTTTCGGGAGCGGGTACCTCTACCCCTACGCGCACCATCAGATCCCTCGTGGAAAATTTGTTTCGCGGAAATTTTGATCCCGTCGTGCTCGAACTTGAACCAGAAAGCAAGCCTGCTTTCGCTTTCCTAGTCGCCCGAAAGTCATGTAGTATTAATGCATTTCAAGCTCGAAAGTCACGAGCATCACCAAACATTGACGGAGAACAATTTTGCCATAGATTGATTCCCTAAGAAATTGCAATCACTGGGAGAAAATTCGAATTGGAGTCTCCAACTAGCGGAATTCAGAGAGCAGTAGTCTTGGTCATAGCAAGATCACAAAGTTCAATCTCAATGAAAATGCGCAACGGATCTTATTCATTTTTCGAAGCTGTCCGTGTGACAAAATTAAAAAAACCACCGGCGGTGTACATTTGTATAAGTCATCATCGTCAATCCTTATCGATCCTACATGATCGAGCATGAGGGTTGAGTGTAACATGGGTATGGATCGACAACGTAGGCGATTTCGCGGTGCGGGACTCCTCCAACGTACATAATGGGCTGTGCCACCTTGTCCTTGCTCTCGCTTTCTTTCTTGCCTTTCGCGTCGACCACGCTCACGGTCACTATCTCCGCGGACCCCACATTCTTCCTGAGCGAAGTGGTGAGCTTGACCGGATCAACCCTTTCTCCGATCACCTCTAGCCGATCCTTGTCGTCTCCCACCAGCGCCACGGATTGAACTCCTGGGAGTCGAACCGACAAAGAAAACGGATCGATGTAGAATCTAACAGTCACCTCATCTACCTAGAAAGATTTACAGAAGACGCAACTAAACGGTCATCGAGACATATAAAAATCTAACAATCACCTTCAAAGCCAGTCGCAACTCTCATAGCTTTGCAGCGAGAGCTTTGGGGGCCGAAACAATAAAATCTCGAGCTGGAGGCGTTCATGCTCACCTTAATCACTACCTTCTGCTGCAAAAAAGAAATCAAAAACAAAAACAAAATCAAGAAGGCGAATTAGCAAGCGACATAAAGCAAATCAATTCATGATTTTCTCATCATATTACCTTCATTGTGCTTGCTTCGTTAGGAACTTAAGCAACTTTAAATTCTTCGATTGGTTGGGAGAAATTTGGGAAAATATTGGAGGAGGATGAAGACGGAATGAGGGACGAGACTCTCTATTTGCGGCCTCTCCTCGGAAGAAGACTCAAATGACTTAAAACGAAGGCTAGGCATTTTGTAGTCGGAAGTGAACCCTCATGTGTGGAAGTCGACGGGGGTGAGCAGACGACCCACGAGAAGGATTGACGGGCCAAGGCAAGGACAGTTCAAAGACTGATTCAAAGTAATGACTGATTCAAACGGCGTTCAATCACTTGTCTGTCGACTAAATTGTTGGGAAAAAGACACCAATAATCCTAAACTATATCTAATGCCCAATTTTTTTTTTTTTTGGACACAAAAAGCCCAAAATTTATCCCGCGTAACACATGTACTCTAAACTTGTTTTTTTTTTTATGACACAAAAAATCCCAAACTTATATCCGTGTGACAAATTTACCTCAAATTTTTTTTTGGTAAGGTGTTTACCTCAATTTTTTTATGATACTAAAAACCTCAAACTTGTACTCATGAGGTTTTTGGTAGGGTAAATGTATCACATTAACGCAGCGTTCAGCGAGTAATTCAAGCAAAACTTTGCTTAGGAAGAAAAATCCCGAAATTCAATATTGATGATAATGTTCCGTCCTTCAAAAGAACCTCTAAAACAAGCTTATATATCCCTAAACCAAACCCTACTAGGACTATAAAGCATAAAAATAACAAAATTACAAAACTGCCCTTAAAATTAAAACCCATAAAAAAAGTATTAAAATAATAGAAAAACCCATGTAAATGATCCCGAATCGCTAAACTTTATCGTTAGTCATGGTCAAAGGCGTGAGTTGTGTTTAGACCGCCGTTTCGCTTAAAACGACTAAATTTGAGCCTAATTCGATGTTGTCAACTGGGTTCGCCAGTTCTAGTCGCATCACCATTTCGCCTTTCGTTTAGACTTCTGCCTGTCCAACCGGTCCAAAACGCACTACTAATAGATTCTGCATCACATGGATACAGGTTTGATGTTTTTTGTGTCACAAATTTGGGGTAATATGTCACAGTTGACATAGTTTAAGGTTTTTAGTGACTTTTTCCCTAATTATTTCTTAGTGACCTAGAGAAAAGGAGCATTCAATATCGCCATGCCAGAGAAAGCAGATGAAATTATATTGTCATGGATCTTACCCTCTAACTTGTTTTGTTTATTTATGCAATTTGATCCTCAAGCTTTCTATTCGTGCAATTAGATTTGGTAAAATAAAATAACGATGTGACGACTGTCGACTCGCTATTCTTTTGTGCACGCTGAACGTAACACCTATTTTTTGCAACACGAGCAAATTGAACAAAATGTTGGCAAGTGACGGTGGCAAATGCCAGCGCTAAAGACTCTGATAATGGTGCATCACCAACTTCACCTAGTAAAGCGACGGTTGCCACCCATGCCATTTCTACTGCGGCAAGATGGCAGCAGGAGAAGCGATTCCTGCCTCGTCAAGATCGTGGCGAGGGCCGCTATACCGACTCGTCCTGCCGTCCTACAGCGAGGGCGAACGACCATTGCCGAGGTGACCGTGAGGGTAGGTGTAGTGGGTTCTCTCCCATGTACAATTCGATGGAATTCGACTTAAATGCACAGGCCAATCTAAACAGCTTCATTGCAATAAAATGAATTGAATGATGAGATTTGAAGAAATATTAATAAGTTGGAGGACCACACCTTATCTCGTATGGTGTATATATGACAAATTGGTATCTCTATGACAAATTTATAGCATAAAAATAATGGTTAATACCGTGAAAAACCCCAAATTGGTATCTCTATGACAAATTTATCCAGAATTAAGTTTTTGACTACCAAAAACTCCAAACTGATACACTTATGACAAATTTATCTTCCGTTAAATTGAATCAATACCACGAAAAACCACAAATTGATAACTTATGACAACCGGAGGGATAAAACTCCAAATGGTACACCCGTCATCATTCACGTGTCATCCAGCTCAATAATTTGATGATAAAATTTAACAGAAACTAAAAGAGCATAAATTTGTTATAGGAGTACAAATTTGGGGTTTTTGGTAGCCGAAAAATTAGTTTGAGATGCTTTTTCCTTGGGAAGAATTGCAGACACACCTACAAATAGAAAATTACAACGGAGCTGGGACCTTTCACCTTCCATCTTTTCTTAATTTGGTAGTGTAGTTCCTTCTCGTGTATAGGCCTTTGCTGGTTTGGTGTTTTTTGCCTAGCCTTGTAGAGTGGCTCCTTCCCCGCTTGGACTTTTTTTTGTTCTTTTGGGGTCTAGGGCCGTCTCTTGTGTTTCTTGTATATGGTGATTTTGAAAAGTAATACAAATTCTTACCTTTACCAAAAAAAAAAATTAGTTTGAGATAAATTTGTCACATGTGTACCAGTTTGGGATTTTTCATGGTATTAATCCTATAAATAATTATGCCATAAAGTATTTTGTATTGGAAGAAAAGATAGATATTATCCACTAAAAGAAAAGAAAATTCATGTCAAAGGCACAATCAATTCGAACGCATGCTGCTCCCATTATGTTGGTTAAAATTCAGAGAGTAGTCGTCTTGGCCATATCCATAGCACGGTGACAAAGTTCAATCTCGGTGAAAATCGGCAATTAATTTAATACACATCTCAAAACTGCTCGTAAAAATAAGCGGATCACAGCGATGCTATACATTTATACGAGCCGTCATCCTCGATGGTTGTCGTACCTACAGGGCCAAGCACCAGGAATCGGGCTGGACATATACGATCTCTTGGCGCGGGTATGGCGGGTACGGGCATCCGACGGGCAGCGCGTCCGTCTTACCCTTGTTGTTGCTCTCATCTTCTTTCTTGGCCTCGCCCATGGACACTATCTCCGAGAACCCGAATTTCTTCCTGAGCAAAGTGGTGAGGTCGACTGGGTCGACCACTCCGGTCACCTCGATCTGGTCCTGGTCACCCACAAGTGCCACGGATTGAACTCCTGGAGTGAAACCAACAAAGAAAACAGATCGGTTTCGAATCAAAAGAGATTATTTCTTTTTTTCTGTTTCTTTTTGTTTTGTTATTCAAAATCTCGAAACACCTAAAACAATCACCTGGAAAGCCACCTGCAAGGCTCAAAACTTTGGAGCGAGGGTTTTTGATTCTGAAACAGCAAAATTTCGAGGCACGCTCGTCCATACACACCTTAATCACGACCTTTTTCTGCAAAAAAAAAAAAAGAGAATAAAATAAGAAAAAATCAAGAAGGCGAATTTGACGTAAATTGACTCATGAATTTCTCCTCAATTTACTGGCTGCATGGTGCTTGCTTCGGTTACGAACTTGGGGAATTCGAAATTCTTCAATTTGCTCGAAGAATTCTGAGAAATACCACTCTCTATTTATAGCATCTCCTTGGAAGAAGATTCAATAGCTTAAACAAAGGCTGGACATATAGTAGTCAGTAGTCAAGCTTGTTGACCATTAAGTCTTTGATTTTTGGCTCCATATTTCTTGTTTTTTTCATCTATATTCCGTACATAATTGGTGACATGTTCTTCAAAGGTTATAATTCTTAAGTACTGGACTTAGTAGAAAAATTCCTTTCATACGATGGAATTAATCAGATAAATGACTACGAATATAAATTCAATGTCGAACCCGAAAAAATCTATTGAAATTCGATTAACACATATGATTAGTCCAATTCATCAATTTTGTCTCTAATTGAAGTTCAATAGAAAGGCCTTGAGAATGTGATGTCAATGGCATGAGCAAACCTGTCAAATGAGTGGGTCGGGTTAAAAATGGTCCAACTTAAATAGATTCATTTAACCTGTTTTGACCTTCAATGCAGTGCAAATCTGGTGGCCTATATACATACCCGACCAGACTGAATCTATATTACTAAAATATTTTCATATTTAACCCACTCTTGAAAAACTCATATTCAAACTGAGTTGAGAGTGTAGAGCGAGTGAGCGCGAGATCAAGTGAGGGCGAGAGAGAATAAAGAAAAGTCCTAGAGACGGGTTGGGTTTAAGTAAATTGTAAATCTATTTATGACCCCTTTAACACCTATAATACGTTTAAACCCATTCATAACCTATTTACTGAATATAACTAATCCATATAATAACTCATCCCATCATATGTGGATTAAGAAATGAATTCATAACCTATTTTAACATGTCTACGCATGAGTAGACGACTCATGGCAGGAATAACAGGACCAGGGAAGGACCGTTAAGAGAAATTCAAGGGAAAGTTCATGCTCAATCGAAAGTAACGACTGATGCCAACCTGGCTCCATCAGTGGTTTGTCCACTTGTTGTTTGTCAGTGAGCTAGAGGAAAAAAAAGGAGCATCCCCATTTTCCCGGCACGAATTTGGGGTAAGTATTTGATATGCACGATTTACCCTCTAAATATTTACCCCCTAACTCGCTTATCTATAAATCCAAATTTTGATCGTCTAGCTTTCTTCTTGTACAACTTGATTTGGTTAAATGAAATAGTGATGCGAAAGTTGCTGACTTGTTATTCTCTTCACGCACGGCAAACGCTAACACCAACTTTCGCAACCTAAGCAAGATTGAAGAAATGGGCCAATAAGCCTACTTGCCACGCCGTCCCACGGAGAGGACGAACGTCTTCTGCCGAGGCAACCATGAGGGTATGCACAGTAGATTCTCTCTCATGTACAATTTGATGAAGTTCGATTTAATTGCCTTCGAAACCTATATTTGTGTGGTGTATATATGTTTCCATGTTAGCGTTCCTAATTAGACATATTTTGGGATTTTTCCATGAGTAGCACATGCGGCCTTCTTAGCAAAACAAATTAAGAGGAATTTTATGGCATATAAATAATTATGCTGTAAAGTATTCTGTGTGGACATCTGCATCGTTCGATTGCAAAATTTTAATTAATTAATTATTTATTTATTGTGTTTCCGATAGATGGAGAATGATCTTGCAGAAATGTCTGCATGAATAATATCTCTAATTACTCTGATGTAACACGAATGAAGAGTGCGAGATGTTGAGATGCTCGAATCCGTGTTTGATGATGCGACTGCCTTAATTACTCCCTCTAATGGTTAGCTAAGGGTCACACTCCCGGAAGATTCAAGCTATTCCTGCTCCACACTACCCCGACCCAAAAGTCCGAGGTTGCCGCTTCCATCGTCACAGTTAGAAGATCTCTCCACACTTGATATGTCGTAGCTACGTAGTGCAACACTAGCCGTTCATAGATTCATTGGCGACACGAACTGAACTCGTGGCCCATGACCTTGTAGATGACGGGCGACTCCTTTATCGCTAGGTCAATCTTCCTTTTTCATTGTACGCGAGGCATATCAGAGTCCCACGTGGCGGTACCAATCGCAAACTGGTTAGAAGAAATTTCCTCCCATCGAGGACCCAGCCAATTTTGAAAAGTTTAAGAAATTGAGAGTATATCTAGATGGCTTAGCTCTTGGTTGAAGTTCAAGTCTCTTTAGTCATGAAAATGAAACAACCCCCTCGCCACCCCCCCCCCAAAACACCCCAACGGCCACGGCATCGGTTTCACGCCAAGCAAAAAGCATACAATACGCAACTATCACCTGCAAAAGCTCCTCGAAATTTGACCACCTCGTGATTTGATCGATGCAGCCAATGCATCCGTGGCCCAGTGAAATTTCTGAGGTCCGTCTTGGAAAGGTCGTGCGTGGCCTCCAATATCTTAAGGTCAGTGGAAAAGGACTAGCTTCGATCGGTCAATGGGATTGTAGCCCGCAAGTCGCGAGAAGGCGGAACAAGACTAGAAAATTGTGATCACAGATGAGAAACTACAATGAAATTAAAATCGAGAGAAACAAAAGAATACATAGATTTACATGGAAAATCCTTATGGGAAAAACCATGAAGAGAGGAGAAGCAAAATCTATTAGAGAAGTTCAATGATTACAAAAAATGGCTCAAAAACCTAGAGACTCTTTTTGTCGCCACTTCTTAATCTAACAATTTGAGAAAAAATAATATTTATATTGCTCCCAAATCCTAATGTTGGCCCAAGGCCATTGTAAATTCAAGACATGGTTAATAAATCTCCATCTTGGCTTGAATTCTATATAAGCAATAAACAAACTTCTCCCCCCAGTAAAGTAAAATTCAGTTGCAGCAAATATCAACCAAATCCAATCAATGCTTGGATTTGGCAATAGGCAAGAGCTTTGTCAACATATCAGCTGCATTGTTTTCTGTACCAATCTTCAAGACCTTGATATAGCCATCAATAAGAATGTTTCGAATAAAATGATACAGCACATGAATGTGCTTTGTTCTCTCATGATACATCTAATCTTAGTAAGATGCATAGTACTTTGACTATCACAATGAATAACAGTCACACAATGAACTGTACTGAGCTCTCCAAATAAGCGTCTTAACCATAGAGCCTCTTTAATAGCCTATGTAATAGCTATATAGTCTACCTTTGTAGTAGACACAGCAACCGTACGCCGTAAAGTAGCTTTCCAATTGAATGCACAATCTCTAATAGAAAAGATGTACCCAATCAAAGACCTCATCATCAAGATCACTAGCATAAACAAAATCAACATGTCATGTAAGAGTGTTACCAATTTTGCCAAATTCTAAACCAAAATCAATGTACCCTTAAAATATTTCAAAATCCACTTCACAACTTGCCAATGAACTTTGCGTAGGCACGATAAATATCTAGTGACCACGCTAATAGCATCTCAAATATTAGGTCGAGTGCAAGCCATGTCATACATAAGGCTATCAACTCCACTAGAGTATGGGACATGTAACATATATCTTATATCCTTATCTGTTTGTAGATATAAACTACTCGATAATATAAAATGAACATCAAGAGGAGTACTTATTGTTTCGGCATCTTTTATGCCAAAATGGTCGTTCCTTTTTAGGTTCTTCAATCATAATATTATTAGTAGATGACTCAACTAGTTGCGAAGAAATTACTTCACGCTCCACCTTCTCTGCAGCACTTTACATATTCTCATAAAAAGGAACAAATGATTCCACGCTCGGATAAAGCATAGCAGACTCATCAAAAGAAACGTCTCTACCAATGATAATCTTAGATGAATCAGTAAACCAAAGTCTATAACCCTTTACACTAGAATCATAATCAAGAAAGATACAATTTTTGTTGCTCCAGGCTCTAGTTTCCTCTTACTAACATGTGCATATGCTAGGCATCCAAATACTCGAAGAGAAAAAATAATTAAGAGGTTTACCTGACCATACATTCTCAGGTGTCTAACATTTTCCAAGGTTCTGATCATGCTGTCCTGCGTCTTAATGCTAACAGTTCCAATCTCGATTGCTTTGCATTTGGTGTTATTTCCCATTAGAATAACTCCATCAATATACCCATTGTACGTGGAGAACCAATCGCAATTAGGATACATGTGGCACAAACAACTTGAATCAAGAATTCAACTATAACTGAATTTGTCTTTATAATATGCAATCAATAACCGATTTTCGTTTTCTTCTGAGCAACACTAGCTTGAGTAGAATTTTTGTTTCCTTGATTTTGTCTATTTTGGTAGTTGTGATTGTTCTACTGATTTGCATTACCTTGATTTTGCTAATTTAGATTATTATCTCTTTACTGCTTTGCCTTCAGTTTCAAATAATTTATCTTGATATGCCCCTTAGACTTACAGTAGTTGCGAGTTAACTCCTTATGTTTCGATTTTGACCTATTCTTGCCACCATTGTTTCTATCAACAGACCTTCTCTTAGCAATTAAACCAGCCCCATGATCATTACTACCTTCGAAGTCAATTATGTATATAGTTTCTATTTATTTAGAAGACTAGTATTGATATCTTCAAGATCGATAGTTTCTAAACTAATAATCATGGTCTTTCTAAAATATTATAAGAGGGAGATAGTGAAATTGACAATAAAAGAGTTTGATCCTCACCATCAATCTTTACATTAATACTTCTTGATTAAGAGATACTAGCAATGAACTCAAAAATATGATATTTAAGAGAAGCATATTCAACCATACGAAGAGTGAAGCCATTACTTGAGCCTCAATCGATTAGTGAGGGATTTTGTCATAAAAATACTTTTCAATTTTGTCCATAAATCTACCGTTGTTTTTTGATCTAATACTTCATGCAGAATTTCATTCGTGAGATACGACTGGATAGTAGAGAAAGCCTTTTCATTTGCTTCGTCTCAGGTTTTATTCGACGTGCTTTTTTATTTCTTTTTTTTCCCAAATAGAGTTTTCTTCAAACCCTGCTGCATAAGAACAACCAACATACAAACCTACTATAGGTTGAAACTGCCACTTCCATTAAACTTCTCGATATCAAATTTTGTTGTTGAATTTGTAGCCATAACCAAAAGACCGAAAAATGCGGAGGCTTTAACACTAGATTGTTATGACAGATGTGGAAATTACAACGAAATTAAAATCGAGAAGAATAAAAGAACACATAGATTTACGTGGAAAACCTTTGCGGGAAAAATCACGGAAAGAGGAGAAGCAAATTAAATTCACTATAGAAATTCAAGGATTACAAAAGGTGGCTCAAAAACCTCAAGATTCTTTTTGTCTCTACTTCTTAACCTAATACCTTGAGAAAAATAATACTTATATTGCTCCCAAGTCCTAATTTGGCCCAAACCCATAGAGAATTCAAGACATACTCAATAAAAATAATGGTTTGAAAGAAATTCAAAAGACATGAGAAAATTTGCGATTTCACATTGTAAATCATTAGTTTATGTATCGAAGGTGTTCTTGTCCATGCGTGTCTCATGTGGTGCATAGATTTTAAAGCAGCCCCCACGTAACTCTTGGAGGAGAAATTCCTTTAGTGAAATAAAAAAAGACTTGCTTAGCTATCTCGTTGTTGACTTGATGAGATCATCATGTTACCATGCTGCATGGTATATTGTTTTTTCTCAGTACATAAAGAAGCAAATTAAAATACGAAATTATCCGGACCCAACTTTCCAAACTCCCTCGTCATAAACACACAAAACTTGAAATAGTGTCTGGACTGAGGAATATGTCTATATAAGAAGATTGAAGCAATGTGTCTCGTGAATAAACATAATTATTGAATTTCCAACGCTCATGCCTGTCGTAAAAGTTATCATTTATTTATCAAAAATGTTTAATCATAGCTTTTAGTAAATTTCGAAGTTTTTGCAAAAATAAAATCCTTTTGAGACAAGTGAAGCTCAACATCCAAGTGGCATGTCAAGATTAGGTATAATTAGGTGTATTTGATGTGCAATGTCCACTTGAGAGCCTATGACTCCAAACAACACTTGCGTAGATTCTTGCCCGCACCCAAATCCATCATAGATCAAGTGCAATCACATCAATTTGATTCATGTTGGACTCACATGATCGATAGATGAGGTGGAGCCTAATTCGAGCAAAACTTCTCAGATAAAATGAGTCTAGGCAATATCAATCGCATGTTTGATATCTTAAACAAGAACCGCATTTGAATATCGTCCCAAGCAAGTGGTTTGATGTACTTGCAACAATAGCTTCATCGTCACGAGACCTAGTGCGAGGTTCCATCGAATCATGACATCGGAATTAGGGATGAACAGGGGGTGCTACAGGCCGGGACCATGTCGCCCATCTCTTGCTTCATTGGGGGCGGGGAGGGAACTGCTAAGTTAACTTTGTTAATGACAGGTCCATTTCATTAAGACCTGTTGGAAACGGATGCAGAAAAGCAAAGACAGAACACCGGAAATTTACGTGGTTCGATCACGAAGTGATCTACGTCCACGGGCGAGGCACGACAAAATTCCACTATAATCAAAGAGAGTACAAAATTTTAGAAGTCGAAACAACGACAAAACCTCACGGCTCACCAAAACTCTCTGAAAACAAAACTCTCTGTGTATCAATAAGAAAACCTAGCCGCGGTGCAAAATAGGGCTTCCGAAACCCTTCGCGTCGCGAACCAAATCTCAATTTCCTTTCCACTTTTTGGGTTGCACAAAAATATGTCGGGTCGGATCATGGACCGGACCGAGTACATAAAATTCAAGACATATTTAACAAGACCAATTAAGTCGATTTTTCATTCTTATCTATCAAATTCTGACTCCACAAGTCTACCTAGCCGAGTCATATGTGAAAACACTTTTGTAGAAGAAAACCTGTTTAGAAAAGGGCAAGGGGGCACATTACGGCCGAGTAAAATCATGGAGATTGTTTCCTTGGAAAGCCAAACATCCTCGTACGGATTTGATATTTTCAGAATCATATTATATTCTTCTCGTGGAAAGATCCAAAGTTCCATCACTTTTGTAGAATCGCTGGCTTGTTTATTCTTCTTACGCACGGGAAATGCAACACCTGCTTCCGCAAGCTAAGCAAATCGGAAGAAAATAAAGGGATTCTTGCCTCGTCAATTGTGGAACGAGCCGTTAAACCTACTCACCCCGCCGTCCTAAGGAGCAGCTGAACGGCCTTCGCCGAGGCAACCACGAAGGTATGTGCAGTAGATTTTCTCTCATGCACAATTTGATGGAGTTCGATTTAATTGCCTTCAAACCCAATATCTGTGCGGTGTATATATGTTTCTATGTTAGCATTCCTAATTGGACAAATTTTGGGATTTTTCGTGAGCAGAACACTCAGCCTTTCCACCAAAAAGTTTTAAAAAGAATTTTAGGGCATATAAATTAATTGTGCTATATTGACCAAAAAAATAATTATGCTATAAAGTATTATGTACGAACATTTGCTTCGTTCGATTGCAAAATTTCTCTTATTTATTTATTTATTAATTTTTGTGTATCCAATAGATGGAGAAAAGTCGGGCAGAAATGTTCGCAAGAATAATATCTCTAATTGACGCTAATGCAAATCTGACAAATCTCAAAGGATACTTAGCGACACTTATTTCTCTTTGTCATGCAAATCGACAAATTTCACATCTATATACGTGCATTTGAAGTCAGCACATTAGATCCGACAAAAAAAAAGAGAGTCAGCACATTAGAGCAATGAGAGAAAACGTTGGATATTGTACATAGACCACGGTACATTATTTTAGCTCTTTAGTGACTATCATTATACTTCCATTATCAAACGGATCGTGCTTTCCTTCTTCCTTACCTTCAACCGTGCCTTTAAGCGGTGGAATCCAAATGTGGACATCACCCACTTTTTATTTCGATTAGATTTGCGTGTGAGTGGTGTTCATAACTTGCAATCAGGAGTGGAAAAAAACAGAGCAAATTTGTCAAATGCTATTGTAAAACATATTCGGTAGTTAACTTTGATCCGCTCAAAAACCCATTTACGAACCAACATGTCCATTTTCATTTTTCTTTTCAAAAGAAAAAATATCTAGGAATCTTTCACTCGAAAGAAAGAAAGGGGAAAATTGAGAAATGTTTATATTTCATCAACGTGGGATCTGTCAAATACGAAAATTTTTAACTCGAGTTTAAAAAATCGGGTTAATCATAACCATTGATTTTGTAATCTCACGTGAGCCTCACATGGGGTTCCTATAAGATCAACGATCGTGATTCACTCGATCTACTGAAACCGGGTTAAGACGAGTATTTCCTGTCGAGCATGAATCATCATCAACCACAAAAGGGGAAAAAAGATAAGATAAGGAAGGCATTACCCAAGAAAGAAGGTCAATGTCATGATAAATCCTCTTCCAGTTTCTGCCCATGGAAGGTGTAAAGTACAAAGAAAAGGGGTATCAGAACCAGGCCCGTATCTGTAGCTGTTGAAGCATGCATCGTGTATGTACTTATGCCTAATTGTTACACCAATTGTTGGAATTCCAACCCTCGAGTCTTGACAATATGCTTTCATCCAAGGAGCTCCTGTCCCTCCAATCACTGCTGGAAAGTAGCAAAAAACAGCTAGATTTCCAGCTCTTAGCGCAACCCCAGTTCACACGCACAGTGCCCTGAGATGTGACGCTTGTTGTCTTTTCCTCGTTTTTCCACTGCCATTTTGTTCGGGCACATCTGAGGTTTCCTCTAAAAGGGGGTACTACCCGGAAAGAAGTTTAAAAAATTTTGTGACTGATCGACTGGCGAAAGCTTTGGCAGGACCTCTTCTGCTTCTTCTTCTTGGTCCAGTTATCGACAGCTGCCTAAACACATGGCTTTTGTCTAGCGTGAGAAGAGAGATCCTCCAGTTCAGGGTCACCATGTGATGTTCTTGCTTGCGAAGCTTTGATGCCCAAACTGGTGCTTCGACAATCTAGTTTGTAAGATGTGTTTGGGATTCCATTTTCTAACACATGTTTCCTGCGTTTAAGAAAATTTTCTCCAGTCGAGGACACGGCCAATTTTCAATTGTCTAAGAAAAATGAGAGTGTCTAGATCTGCCTAAGCTCTCGGTTGAAGTTTAGGTCTCTTAGTCATTCATGAAAATGAAATCCCCCCGCGTACCATGGGATTCGTTTCCCCCCCAATCAGAATGCATCCAATTTGCAACAATCACCCAGTAAAAGCTCCTCGAATTGACTACTCGTGATTTGATCGATCCAGTCGATGCAAGGCCACTGAAATTTCTGAGCTCCGTCTCGGAAAGGTCGTGGCCTTCCAATTTCTTGAGGTCAGTAGAGATCGATTCCTTTGATTTCGTTGGTGCAGTGGGTCTCCGGTCGTCAATGGGTCGTAGCCCACAAGTTATGAGGAGTGACAAGCCAAGAACAGGATGGTTTGCTAGGAATTCTTAAGACACGAGAAAATCTTCGATTCACATCGTAAATCATTTGTTTATGTATCGAAGGTGTGATCGTATATGCGTGTTTCCAGTGGTGCCAGGCTTCAAAACATCCCCCCGTAACTTTTCGAGAAGAAATTGGGCTGAAGAAATTGTTGATGTTTAGAAGCAAAGAGAATATAATGACAAAGTATTTATGGCAACTTAATCCTAATTAGAATTGTATAACAAGTATTTATAGGAATGGCTAATTACAATAAAGGTATAGATAAAAAAATAACTATAGAAATACCCTGTAATACATATAAATTACACATTAATATTCTCCCTCAATCCAAAGTATGTGTAATAACTGAGAAATTGGATCTCAATAGTGCGTGACGCGGACTAAATAGTACATTAGTGAAGATGCCTGCCAGCTAATCCTTTGTAGGCATGTAACGAACACGTTGATTGCTGGAGGCAACCTGCTTTTGTTCAAAGTGACAATCTAACTCAATGTGTTTGGTGTAGGCATGAAGCACGGGGTTAAGAGTCAGATAGGTGGTAGAGATGTTGTCACAATAAATAGTGAGGTGATTAAAAGCGGGGACCCCAAGCTCATGAAATAAATGACGAATCTAAATAGTCTCAACAACACAGTGAGCGACAGCATGATACTCAACCTCTATTATAGAACGGGCCATAGTGGGTTGTTTCTTGGCACTCTAGGATACAAGATTGGTGTCTAGAAAAATACAAAAATCCTAGGTGGAGCATCCAATCTAGCTTGCATCCGCATAAGTAGTCAATGAAGTTGTAGAACACCGCTCAATGAGCAATCCATGGTTCGATGTGCCAGCTAAATATCGTTATATACATTTGACGACTTGGAGATGAAATAATCTTGGTTGATGCATGAATTGATTAACCAAGTTCACATAAAAGCTAATATATGGTTTGGTCATGGACAAATACCGTAGATAACCAACCATTTGTTGATACAACGTCTGAGAAGCAAGAATCTCACCATTGTAGCGGACAATTGAATATTCGAGGCTAGAAGAGTAGAAACAGGCTTGATCTTAAAAAGGTCGAACTTGTGCAAAAGGCCATCAACGGCTTGGGATAAGAGAGTATCGTCAGATCAGTGATGAGCCTCAAAGCCAAATAAATAGTGAAGTGGTCCGAGATTCTTCATAGCAAATTCTTGTCGGAGTTGAGTAATCAAAGACTAGAATAGCTGAGGAGTATCATCGGTGACGAGGATATCATCAACATACAACATAAGATACAGACGGCCTTGAGAACAAGGATAGACGAATCACGATCGGCCTTACTTACCATGAAATCCAAAGATAATGATGGATGCTAATTCCAATAATGAAGGATACTAAATCCAAATTTCATAAACGAAAAAATGCGAAAAAACATGTCCAGAAACACTTGAATCACTGATCAGGAGATACGTCACACAACGGAACGTATCTTTGATTTTCATAGATTAAATGCACTTTTGCAATCACGAGAGAGTTCCGGTTTGCTTTCTTTGAGCGTATAAACGAACAACGGGGAGTGAGAATCAGAGGAACTTTTTCCTTTTTTTTTTTGTGTTCGTTGGAGAGTTCTTACTTCTTCTGTTATCTTCTTCTTATTTCTTATTAGAAGAAAACAACGTAACTTCCATTACATACGACAGAAACAAGTAACTGTCATTTGAACATGGATGGGGTTAGCCCAACATGGGCGACCCATACATATAACCCATTATCCATCAGATAATAAAAAGCCGTTGATAGCGATGAAACCATGCACGTGAAGTTTGTTTTGAACCATAGATGACTTTCTGGGAGGGCACATGTGATTCGGGAACTCAGGATGAGAGAAACTAGGAGGTTGGCACATCTATACTTCGTCACAAATGATGTTATCAAAGAAGACATTTTTAACATCAAGTTGACGTATGGCCCATCCCGAAGAAATTGCAATAGAACGAACAACTCAAATTATAGTGGGTTTAACGACTAGGTCAAATGTCTCGTCATAATCCAGTCCGGCCTATTCCTTAATTCCTTGTGCAATGAGGCAAGCTTTGATATGTTTCATAGTTTCATCAGATTTTTCCTTGACCTTACCTTTACAACCGACTGAATTTTTTGAAGGATCATGTGGTACAAGATCCCACTTGTGATTGGTGACCAAGGTACTAAATTCATCTGCCATGGCCGCTTTCCAACGTGGGTCGATAATGGCTTGGGAGTAGCAAGTCGGTGAATTAGCATGCAACATAAGGCACATTAATTCAAGATGTCTCAATAATATAGCTACAGGATTCTATTTTCTCTCGTCATATTACCTCCATGGTGCTTGATCCGTAAGGAATTTGGGCAACTTTAAATATTTCAATTTGTTTTAAGAATTTTGAGAAGATGTTGGAGATGGGAGAAGACGAACTGAGGTACTACTATCTATTTATAGCCTCTCTTAAAAACTCAGTTGACGCTAGAAATCTTAGAAAGCCCCACTTCTCTACAATTCTAGATGACTGACCAACCTCGATTGGGGAAATTTCTTACCTCCTTTTCTCTGTTTTGTGATTGTTGATAGTTGTGGGTATGGAGTGCGTGGCTGGTTGTTTCAGGTGGTGTCTGTGGATTGCGTGGCTGGTTGTTTAGCGACTTTCGTTAACGTGGTTGGTGGCGGCTATGCGTTGTGAACGGTGGCCAGTGGTGGACTGGAGCAAAGATAATGGCGGTGGCAAATGACGGTGGCGGCTGTGGATATAGAGAATCCTGCGGTGGCGTCTAATTGGTCCCATTTTGCAGTCGATGGTGGTGGCGGTGGGATACAATGAAGATGGTGGTGATGGTTGTGGGACGTGCGACGGTGACGGATGGTGTTGCATGTTTGCAGAGGTAAGAAGTCGGACGGTGTAATGCACGCTTGATTCTTTTATCTTTCTTATTATGGCAACCACTTCAAAAGCTGTAAGTTATCTGGAACAAAATAGAGCCAAACGACATACGAGTTGTTGGCTGGCTAGAATTTCAAGCTCAAGATAGACGAGTATCTTGTAAAGTTCAGCTTGGAAAGTTTGTTTTGCGGAAATTTCGATCCCTTAGATGTTGAACTTGAACCGGAGAGCGAGCCTGTTATTGTTTGTCTTTCAAATTGCCCGAAACTCATATCGACTTCGATAGAACGATTTTACTGTGAGATGCGAGTGACAGATTATCGTATATATGAGTAACATCATCCCACTAAAACGAGCTAATTATGTTTCAAGAAACACTTCACATTATATTTGTTATCTCGTCGTTAATCTGCCATTACAACTGATGTAAAGAAGTATTGGTCATGATTTCAGTAATCTTAATCTGGGAGACTCCAAGCTAGTAAAAAAACTGAGACTAGTCTTGGTCGTAGCACGATCACAAAGTTAAATCTAGGTGAAAACCGGCAATTGATTTTATTCCATCTTTCAAAACCGCTCGTGTTGAAAAACTCATCACATTGATGGGGTACATTTATAAGTCGTCGTCGTCCATCTTTGTCGATCCTATCAGAACCAGCACCCGCGATCAGGGTACGGATCCCCGATGAAGACTATTTCAGGCCGCGGGCACTGACATACAATGGGCGGCACTTCCTCTGTTTTGCGAGGCTTGTCTTTGCTCTCGCCGACCTCGCTCACGGTCACTATCTCCGAGTACCCGACTTTCTTCCTAAGCAAAGTGGTGAGGTCGATCGGGTCGAAAATTCCGGTCACCTCGATCTGGTCCTTGTCAACCCCCAATGCCACGGATTGAATTCCTAGAGGGACACCAACAAAGAAAACGACGAGATAGTCAATGGACTTTTTTTTTTTTCGCAATTCTCAATCTGGAAACACCTAAAAGAATTTACAGAAGATACACCTAAATGGTCTGTGAGATTTTAACAAAAGAAAACCTAACGATCACCTCGAAAGCCACCCGCAACTTTCAAAGCTCTGGAGCGAGAGCTTCGAAGGCCCGAAACAACAAAATCTCAAGGTATCATCATTCATGCACACCTTGATCACTGCCTTCTGCTAGCAAAAGAAGGATAAAAAGAAAATAATCAAGAATGTGAAATAGCATGCAGACATGAGGCGAACTAATTCATGAGTGTCTCATCAATTTATTACCCTCATGGTGCTTGCTTCGTTATCAAAATTGGACAACTTGAAATTCTTCGATTTGCTCGAGGAATTCTGAGAAAATGTTGGAGGGAGGGGTGAAGACGAACCGAGGTACCATTCTCTATTTATAGCATCTCCTTGGCAAAAGTGTCAATTAACTTGAACAAAGGTTACCTTACCAAAAAAAAAAACTTGAACAAAGGCTGGGCATAAAGTGGTCAGAAGTCAAACTTGTTGAATACATTATGTCCCCTCTCTGCCCCACCATCTATATGCCTTAACATAATTGGCGACATATGCTTTAGAGATTATTATTGTTAAGTGTAGGACTTGGGAGAAAAATCTCATTCATACAATGGAATTAATAAAACAAATGACTATGCATGTATAGCTTCACATAGTGGAAGCTCAAACAAACATCCATGTATAAAAATTCAATACTCAACCCGAAAAAAATCTATTAAAATTCGACCGATTAAAAGACATGATTAGTCCAATCCATCATTTTTTGTCCCTATTTGAAGTTCAGTGGAAAGGGGAACTTGTTCACTTAGTCATAAACTTATTGTACCGATGCCATTGCAGTCCTACACTTGCCAACTTTGCTAATTTACTCCCAAATTTTTGCTTGAAATTCCAATGGAGTCTTTGCAGTCAATTTTTGTCAAAAATCGATAACGTGACGGTGTGTCACATGGGACGACTGGCGATGACTAGTATTGAAATTTTGCGCAAAGATTTAGAATTGCATAAGAAAAATTAAAAATTTTTATAATTGAATTGGCGTTTGTACGGTAAATTTAAGATGAATTGGGTAATTTTCCCCTCTAAAAAATTTCCTTAAAACTTACTCTCAACAGCGAAAGTTTCTTGTGACCATAGTCACCATCACCGTCATCATCATTACCTCTCTCTCTCTCTTCCCTCTCGGGGACTTGAGAATGCGAAGTCAATGGGGGGGGGGGGGGGGTGAGCAGACAGACCAACTGGAAAGCAAATAGTAGGACGAGGACAGGACTGTTGAGATTAAATGAAGGGAAAATTCATGCTCATTCAAAAGTAATCGAATTCAAAACCAGGTTTAATCACCGGTTTGTCAACTTTAGTCGGTCGATGGTGAGGCATAAACAAAGGAGGGTTCACATTTCACGGGTGCAAATTCGAGAATGGACCGTGGATGTTGCCTTTTGGCAAAACATTTCTGGCGAGGTCAATATTGGATACGCCAACGAAACCAAAATGATGTTTCCCATTTCAGAATGAAATTGTATCATCATAAGTACACGGCTACGTACATACATCCATATGTATGGTCAAGTGATATTAAAATTTCCTACCGATGTGCGAGGGAAGCGTGCCGTGTCTTGTGCTATAGTGGACTCTTTTGCCAAGCGTGCCGTGTCGTGTGCTATAATGGCGGTCTGACCAGCCCTCGGCATCGATTGCTTGTTCACTCGTAAGAACATCCTATGAGTATCTTGCATCGTCGGATATATTTCATGTGTTTCTTTCTTTACTTTTGTGTTTCTAGAAGATGGAGAAAAGTCTTGCAGAAACGTTTGTATGAACAATGTCTCTCATTGACTCCGATGCAGCAACTATGATGACCTTCTGGGCATAAGGATATATCAAAGGACGAAACAAAAAGCTATTAAGATTTCTGAATTATCTATCTTTAGGTTAAGGTGCGATCCCTATTAAGATTATATTACACAATCAACACAGGCTAGTCTTTCTGCATGCATGCATCACTATGGAGCAGGCGCATCGCAAAGAATCAATTCCCGCATGGCAAAGTACAAGCTAGCTCGGGTTTTGGCTCTCATTTTACTCAATTCATGGGATTACTGTAATCTTTCACGATTGATTCACTTAGATTTAGGTTCGCATCTTATTTGATGTATGGAATAATGTGTTGGTATTTCGTGGGCAATTCGCTTGGGTTTTGGCTTGCATCAGACCTGTGACTTTGTAGAAGACAAGTGACTCCTTCACCACTATGTCAACGATCTTAACGGTGAGCCTGTGTTTGCCTTTTC
Organism: Syzygium grande; assembly: GCA_024733475.1. NCBI lineage: Eukaryota > Viridiplantae > Streptophyta > Magnoliopsida > Myrtales > Myrtaceae > Syzygium > Syzygium grande. The sequence continues at coordinate 11,309,473 of JAMXDD010000010.1, forward strand.
TTCTTTCTTTTTTTCGTTAATTGTATATTGGGTATCTCATAGTAACGTGTGGCTATACCAATCACAAACTGATTAGAAGAAATTTCCTCCGATTGAGGACATTAGCCAATTTTCAAATGTTTAGGAAATTACACTATCTAGGTGTGGCTAGCTCTTGGTTGAAGTTTAAGTCTCTTAGTCATTCATGAAAATGAAATCCTTCCACGTACCATGGGATTCGTTTCCCACCAACCAAAAAGCATACGAACACGCAACTATCACCCACTAAAGCTCCTCGAATTGACTAATAAACTCGTGATTTGATCAATCCAGCCAGTGCATCATGGCCCAGTGAAACTTCTTAGCTCCCTCTTGGAACGGTTGCGGCCTCCAATTTCTTAAGGTCAGTCACGACAGGCCTCGTTTGAAATGGAGATAACAATGAGCTTCCATTCAAATGTTTTTAGTCGTCGATGGGATTGTAGCCCATAAGTTTCGAGAAGGCATAACCAGACAAGAGAGATATGGTTAGCTAGAAATTCAAACAACGCGAGAGGAAAACCAGCGATTTCCCATCTTAAATCATTAGTGTTTATGTATCAAAGGCGTGTTCGTACATGGGCGTCTCGCGTGGTGCGTAGACTTCAAAAACGTCCCCCACATTGCTTTCGGAGTAGTAATTATAGAGAGCACATGTCCAGGAACAGGATAAAAAATAATGTCATAATGTGGACTTCAAACATTGGACTTGACACAATATATGTTGAATGACTAAGGATGCGCATGACAACTATTCTGTGCCCGGAAACTATTTCTGAACAGATATGATATTTTTTTATTCTGTGCCCGGAAACAATTTCTGAGCATTTGAAGACGTTTGATAACTGTCCAAAATTTCTATTCCTAGAATAGAAAAAGAACAGAAATGCGTTTGGTAACTGCAGAAAATTTCTATTCTAAATTTTTTTGAAGTGTTTTTTAAAACTTGGTATTAATTCTCATGGAGCACTTACCAATTTTATTTTTTTCTTATAAGTGAAGGAAACATGGTGATATGTATAAACATGGTATATAGTTGGTACAAACTCTTCCCTCTATCACTCCTAACAGTGTATATCGTATTTTGGCTTTACCGTATTTTTGCTTCTATCGAAGAACCAAGAATTAGAATGGAAACATTACTCCAAATCCAAATATTAGGTGAGTGCTTGTATTGAAGACTTTAAGATAAATCTGATCTAAATCCTTTTCCTTTTTTTCATTGTGGAGAAAATTTTTGTGGATATTTTATTAGTTAAAACTTTAGGTATCACAAAGAAGTGCTGGCAGGAACTTATGTAAGTCCAACTTCCCCCCTAAGCAACTACCTAAGCAATCTTGTATAAACAATTTTGACTGGACTAAAATTGCATCTTGAGTTACTAGATTTTTCGTTGAACGAGTCATGTCATACCATCAGTAAAGTACATGTAATAAAACGATAGGAAATGGCAAAAGTACATGTAAGGATCCTCTCCCATCGTCATGTAGTATTAAAAATAATATTACAAAAGTCGGAAGCACAAATCATGGAATCTCGGGCAGATTGTAATCCCTTGCCATTTTATTTGCAATACTTTTCCTAAGCATGTTTATCTCAGCTGCTGCTCAAGTGGTGTATCATCCGCAACCTCCACTTCTCTAGCTCCAAATGGGTAGTCTGGATCTCCATAATGGGAAAAGTTTTTGTCCATCTTGTCCTCCTCAACCAACAAACTTACAAACACGTTGGTTAAAAGCTTAGTCCACTTTGCATTGAATATCTTATTTTGAGATGCCATGTAACCTTGATAGGTTGAGAATCATATGAGTCATGCATTAAATCAATAACATAGTCATGTAAAAGTTACAAGCAATACACGCAACAATTCTCAAGAGAAGTAGCAGCACGAGAAAATAGTACAACACTCATGCTTCATAAGATACCCATTATTAAAACACTTGGAATATGATGCATGAAGACAGAGGATTGCATATTAGGACCTTATAAAAGATAATCCTGTTAACAAGCTCACACATAATATCACCAATACATGACCATTGAGATGGATAAATAATGCAATTTCGAGAATTTTTCACCTCCACCGTTGTTACGAAATGGCCATTGCAAAAGCAGTAAAACATGTATTTTGTAGACAACATCATGTCATGTTTTGCTATCTTGTAAATAGGTTTAGGCAGTCATGACTAAAAAGTGACAAAATTGCAAAATAAACGGACTTTGGATTCACCCACTCCTTTATGGACCGATTCTTAAACCCTTGAATTACAAAGTATGGAAAAATGCCAAAGAAACTTTTTGTACAACCCATGTCTTCCTATGATGGAAAGAGATGAAAAAAGTTCCAGCATTCTAGTTTTCTTGATCCAACGATGTTATTGTCAACATATAACTCACTGTAAAGAGAATTCAGGTACAACAAATTTGCTCACTGACAACTATTGAAAAGTACACCCAAACAGCAGTGCAAATTCAATATGCTTGCCTACACACTGGAATGTTAATACTCCTAATGGTCTTCTTATGCGCATACTGCACAATATAATGCACCTACAGAACAAATACAGATTGTCCACCATGAATAACCACAAGAAAGTCTACCTTTGCGATAACCACATGTGAGGATTTTACCTTTGCGAATCAACTTGGACAAATAATAGAAAGCAATGGACAGAAGCGTAGAGATGAATCCAGGCGTAACGAACTTCTACTCAAATTGACTAATCACCAATTAGCTTGTTCAATCTGATGCAAAAAACAGAATAACCATTTAGTAAATGAAAATCACCACCCAATACAAAAAGGATCGCTGTTGTGAAAAACAACAGAAAATTAACATGAGACAATTACCAATGACCAACACCATATCACCATAGTTGCATAAAACAACCTCGAGCGAGCGCGGTCCTCACCCAAATTCACGAGGCAGCGGTTGCTCGACCCCAAATGGGCGAGGGCGTGCTTGCTCGAGCCTCGCCGTCGCCCAGGGCGAGGGCCGTGGACACGCTTCCTCTTGGGCAACCGCTGCCGATCCGGGCCAGGGCTTGCTCAGCGAAGACGGCCCTCGCCGATCCGGGCGACGGCGGAGGCTCGAGCGTGGCCTCGCTCGCCCTCGCCCCCGCATTCGTGAGCACCTTGGGCGAGGCCGGTTCGCCCTCGCCCGATCTAGGCAAGGGCTCACTCGAGCAAGCCCTGCCCTCGCGGCCCGGGCGGGCGGCGGAGCTCGAGCGAGCGCAGCCCTCGCCCACATCGCCCGGACGGTGAGGGTGGCGCTCGCTCAAGTGAGCCCTTGCCCGCCTTCGGCGATGGTTGTTGAGCGAGCGCCACCACGTCCCTCTGATCATCAGCAAGAACTTACCTCGAACAAGAAGGAGCAGCCTCATCGGTGTCGGTGAAGGAGCAGCCTCGTCGGTGAAGGAGCAGCAACGGTGAAGGAGTAGAGTAGAATGTGAGCTCTGCGCAGGAGAGGAGTAAAAAGTGATTCTTAGGGCTTCCAAAATTGTTTCTTATTTCTGTGCCGAGAAACAAGAAGCTAGTTTTTTTTGTTTCTTGTTTCTCTTCCAAAATTGTTTCTGAGCATAAATTTTTGTAAAAATGTGCCGGGGAATAAAAAATTTACCAAACGCATTTCTGTTCTCAAACTATTTCTGGGAACAAAAGAATAGAAATTTTCACTCTTTGGCACGTTACCAAACGGGCCCTAAAGCTATAAAAGTCGTCGACACATAATTATCTAGAGATTCTGAAGATTCTCTTTTACTTTCTCCCACCGACACGGAGCATGTGACTTTACTTCTTTTGTTATTTTTCTCGACAGGAGGAGCTAAATTCGGCAAAAGAGCCGCTATGCCTTGCGCTTATGTGCATCTTCACGACTCGAATTTCGTAGAAGAACAATCAATCAATAATAATACTGAGCTCTTATACCAATTTGTAACACGAACGCAGAATTGGGGACAACGAAACGGTTTGAACAATAAGTACAATTTGAACGCAACGAATTTACACAATTTGACTATGTGCCTATCTTGGGGGGTGCCTATCTTGGGGGGAAGGGAGATCGACGAGCTGGGTTTACTATAAACGTTAAAAATGATAGGGTCCAGCTAGGCTAACCACACTGTTACACCACGTTTGTAACGGTGCTTTAATAGCCACAAATCTTACATTATGTTAGTTGGACTTAGCTGGGCAACCGGAGTACAAAATTTTCAAAATTAATCGTAAAAAATGGCCCTTATGATGCAAAATTACAAAAGCTAAACCCTTTAAAAGAATAATAAAAGTCAGAACCGTATCAATTAGCACAACGTTAAGCATCTACAGGGAACAAAAGTTACGGTAAAATTCTGTCTTTCATATTTATTTTAAGTTTCATGATTTATTAGTAATATGTCACGCACAATATTCAAAAGAGAAACGGAAATTTTAATTTGATTCAAGAACTAAAAGTTATATGATTATACTGCGAGCTATGTGACAGACTAAAGCGAGATAAAATATATAGTGATGGTGCACTTCGCAATGGCAAATGAAAAGCCATAGGCAAAAGAACGAGATAAAATGTTTTGTCAACTTTAATTCTAAGGTGAAATATGAGAAAATTGTGTCACGCCCTACACCCTAATCCCCTAGATTCAGGCGTGCGACACCCCTTTTACATAAGTCATTTAATTGCGACGTCCAAGGAGGCGTCGCCGATCCATTGTGTTAACTAACGAGTAAGCACATGCGGAAGCAAATTCTAATATCATCCAACGAAACAGCACAATAGGGATATGATAGGATACACATTCACCAAAAGCATGCTTCATAAATATATGCATCAAGACGATTGGATGTTAGCAAAATACAACCCCGTAACTACGGGCTTTTATCCAATTTGAACAAAAGGGGTTGGGGTTATACCTATCTCCTCTATCTACGAGGGCCTCCTAAAAAAGTCATGACTCCCTCATACTTCGATATGCTATGGCTCCTGTACGGGGTCGTAGTTCGGGTCTGACTCGAGATCACTGATGAGACCATCGGGGACATTCGACCCCGAAGCATCCCACGAAATTGTGCCAGGCGCACCCGGCAGTCCGTCAAAGCCTCGGAGAGTTCCAAAATGCTCCTCCCCGAACCACACATACCACGCTTTGAAACGATGAGGAACTAAGTTAGGAAGCCCCTCGTTAACCCAAACGGTAGTCATGTACTCCTCGTATGTCGTGTCCGTCTCCGATGCAACGTACTCAACTATCTCAACATCTTGGTCCATCGAGACCCCAAAACGTACTATCCGTGTATCTATACTAAGGGCCTAAAAAGAGGTGAACAGCGGCAAATGAGAAAATCTCAATAAGCGGAACCACTAAACCTTGAGTAAGATGAAACCTTGCTTCGGAAAGACGAAGAGTAACTCATCAACTTCACATGCCACAAAATCATCAATTAAACAATCATACTTCTTATTGTCCGACGGCATATCAAATTCACATAACTATTCACACGTGAAGTCTTACTTTCAATTGACATGCGACAATCATGCATATTAGTCAAGAACACGACATACCACATGATTCATACACAATACATTCACACGTGTTCCAATTATTACAACCGCTTAGGGCCACAACCAACACTAGTTTCTTGTTGACTTCGTTAAGGTCATCATATTACCGTGTTGCATGGGATATTGGTTTTCTTATAAAGTAGGTAAAGAAGCATATTAGAATACAAAAGGAAAAAGTGTCATAAAAGTTATAAACATATTACATATGTGCAAATTTAGTTTTAAACTTTGTTTTGGTGTCAATTTAGTTTTAAACCTTTTGTTTCTAAGCCAATTCTGTCATTCCGGCTAATTTTGGCCGGATATTGCTGACGTGAACGCTGGCCAGCCTACGTGACACCGCCAGCGATGACGTAGACAACTTTTAATAATATTTTAATATTTTCAAATTTTTTCTATTTTTTTTTGTCTTTCTCTTTCTTCTTCCTCTAGTCGGCGCCAGCCATTGGGGGAGGTCTAGCTCGCTAGATCTGGCGAGGTCGTGCCTCGTCCAGCTGCTGGCGAGGCTCAAGCCCTTGCTCGAGGTCGTAAGGTTGCGGCCTTTGACCTTGCTAGCCTAGCGCGAGGCTCGACCATGCCGACGCTAGCCATGGATAAGGCTCGACCTTGCCTGATCTAGCGAGGTCGTGCCTCGCCCAGCGATGAGGTCGCAGCCTTTGACCTCGTAGCCACTGGCGAGAGCGAGACGAGCCTCACCAGCGGCTAGGCGAGGCTCGCCTTTGTTGTCGCTGGCGAGGGTGACCCTTGCCAGTGGCTAGTGGGGCTCGCCAACCTGGGCCTCCAACCGGTTGTCGAACTAGCGGTGGCTGGAGGAAGAAGAAAGAGAAAGAAAAAAAATGAAAAGAAAAAAAGAAAAAGAAAGGATTTTTTTAATTCGAAAAATATTAAAATATTATTAAAAGTTGTCCACATCATTGTCGGAGGTGGTATGTAGGCCGCTGGTGTCTACGTCAGCAATATCCAGCCAAAATTAACTTGAAGGACTAAATTAGCACAAAGACAAAAGGTTTAAAACTAAATTGGCACCAAAACAAAGTTTAAAACTAATTTGGCACAAATATAATAGGTTTAGAACTTTTCTGACACTTTTTTCAGATACAAAATTATCTAGCCCCAGCTTTCCAAAAGTCTCTTAACACAAACGTGCGAAAATTGGAATAGTGTCTGAACGATGGCATATGATTATATAAGGACAATGAAGCAATTTGTCTCGTAAATGAACACATCATTGGAGTGGACAAAACAGTTAATTTCCAGAGGTCGTGTTTGTCTGCAAAGTTAACATTTGTTAATCGCAAGAAAAAGAAAAAAGAAAAGGCTTTTAGAGACAAGTCAAGCCCATACATGATACATCCAAGTGCCCAGTCAAGTTTAATCAAGCCTGTCCAATGCACAATGCCACTTGCGAGCCCATGACTTCAAACAATGCTTACATAGGTGTTATCATATTTAAACCAAATAGTTTCCTTCTATTTTTCTCATGTGGTGCTCTTTTTCCACATTACAAACTCTCTAACAATTGTCTCAGTCTCTAACTCGATGTCCTTGATATGCGATCACTTTAGTTTAGTAAATAGGAAATTCTTGCCCGCACCCAAATTTTATAGATCAAGTGCAATTATATCAGTTTGATTTGTGTTGGACTCACATGCTCAATAGAAGTAATAGACTTGAGATTCGGGCAAAATTTTTCCAATAAAATGAGTCTAAGTAATATCATTTTCCCGTTCAATAACTTAATAAGAACGGTATCTCAATATCGCTCCAAGCAAGTGTTTGGGCACACTCGAAATATAGCTTCTTTGTCTCGAGACCTACCGCAATACGACAATAGAATTAGGGATGGACATGGAGTGTGATGAGGCCGGGACCATGTTGCCCATCCTTGCTTCATGTAAGGGGAACTATCAAATCGATTTTATTAAATGAAATGTCCTTCTCATTAATAGATTAAGTCGATTTGTCTTTCTTAATCCGGCAAATTCTGACTCCACAAGTCAACTTAATCGAGTCATGTGTAAACCCGAGGTGATTAATTAATTTTAAATAATTTTCTGGCACATTACCTGTCTAGAAAAGGACACAGTGTCCATATTACGACCGAGTAAAATCTTCAAGATTATTTCTTGAAAAGTCAGACATTCTTGTACGGATATATGACTTCGGAATCATCCACTGACAGAGGAGAACTGGTCAAAGTTTAAGAAAAGAACAAGGCAAGACGTGGGTTGTACGTAATCGACGAATTCCGGTTTAGGTTGATGGTCAAAGACCCAGTTTCGTTCAACAGCTCATTGCATGGAATGTAGCGGAACAAGGAAGGATATAACATCATGCTTTGTCCTCGAAATATTGGCCTGCTGTGAAATCTCTTCCGTTATCTATGGTAGATCTGAAAAATTTGGACTAATGTCAAATGTGCATTGGGAGCACGCAGCAGACACCCGATATCTTTACGCGGAAAGATCGCTAACAGGGAGTCTCAAATTTAAGTCCGTCAACATATTTAGTTGGACCCATTCTCCTAATGAATTATGAAATAATTATGATATATTAACTGCTCCACATCACATCAATTTTCCAAAGTGGAACTTCTCCAACACAATTCACACTTACATTCAATAATGTGTCAAGATCGGTATACAAAAGTACCATACAACTCAAGAGATGTTACAAAATGTCATTAGCTATGTAAATAAATGGGACATGTCAAATGAGGATCGGATAACAAATTGACGAACACATCACTAACCAACATTGATTTCGACATGATCCAAAACCTTGATTATATCAAGTAGGCGACTGTACAAAAATTGCACCATCCTCCATTAATATAGCTACTTGTAGAACGGTTAGTCTTGTGGCACCCAAAGAGGCTGACAAGTCATTATCAAATCCTTTTGATCGAGAAATATTTTCGTGGAACGTAGCATGGATGGGTAGTACCTGAGAAACATGAAGGGCCTTTTCAGACATGCAATTTGATTCTGTCCCCAGGCCTTTTCGGGGAATCACCTGTTCTCGATACCCAGATTGAGCCTCCTCAACCAAATTGAATGTACAATCACTTGAGACACATCGTACGTTTTCCGATGCACGTTTCCTAGGAAACGCATCTGCACTGGCATCACTTCCTCAAACCTGGTATATTGTCCGCTGCAACCCCGACCGAGAACTCGCCCCAGTCCAGCGCGTTGCTGAAAGGAAGTACGTAGAGCTTGGACATCGTTAGCGGGATGCACCCCCGCATATATGCCTCGGCATTCCTTGGGCTCGCCACCTCGTGGCTGCTCTGGGCATATGCAGTACTTGCTAGTCCTTATCGTCCCGCGGTAAGAGATCCCCTTGGGGATCCCCTCGTAGACCCTGACGTCGCCGTCCTTTTCCTTCCAGTGCCGCAGGAGGACTGGCCCAGCGTGGCCGTACGCCGGGCTGGCAAAGAAAGCCAGCAGCAGCAAGGTGCGGTCCGATGTCCCGGGCTTGGAGGTTGATTTTGGGGAACGGGGCGTCTTTCTTAGGGTTGAAGTGCTCGAATGTGTTAGCATTGCGTTGGACTTTAATGCCCTTGGACCCTGTAACAAAACCAGAATTAAGTATAAATAGAAAAGATTATGAGTTAATTAAACGATCTTAATCAGTGTAATTTTTGTGTATATACTCTACTTATTTCACTCACTAAAAGTTATGTCACCGTGATGTATGTTTAGCTTATAATCATGTCGAAGCAATGTGATAATCTGATTCATTCTCTGAGTCACCCAGTTTTAGATAGAAATGCTTTACATATTATTTAGATTAGCTGAAAAAATTAACGGTTCTACTTAGCATGTTGCCTGAGGGTAAAGGGATGATTAGCAAACCTTTAGACAATTTGGCCAATTTGGTCATAAACCTTTAGACAATTTGCTAATGTAGTCCTTCCAGCCGAAAATGACTGAAACTCCTGACGTTTATGCCAACTATTTTACGTGGCACGGTTGGCCGCTAACGTAAACAATCTTTATAATTTTTCTGAATTTTTTCCTTTTTTATTTTCCCCTTTTCTTTTTTCCTTTTTTCCGTTTCTGAACTCATGTCTGCATATATATTTGTGCAATTAAGCATGGTTAAATGAGATCGATATTAGATATGCTAGCGAAAGTAAAAGGGACGTTTACCGTTTCGAAATGAAATCAAGTCAACATAGGTGTACGGCTATACCTATGTGTATCAATGAATTTTATCCTCTGACTTGTTTTATTTGTGCAATTTGATCCTCAAGCTTTCTATTTTTGCAATTAAGCACAATCAAATGAAAAGTTGACGTTATGGCCGCTTATTCTTTTTACGCATGGCGCATGTAATACCTACTCGCCTCACCGCCCCACGGAGAGAACGAACGGCCTTTGCCGAGCAAACCATGAGGGTATGCATACTAGATTCTCTCCCATGTACATTTTGATGGAATTCGACATAATTGCACAAACCAATCTAAAGAGCATCATCGTACAAAAAAAGATCTGGATGATTAGATACAAACGAAAAGAATGTAGGAGGACCAAATCCCATCCTCGTGTGGTGTATACATGTTACTATGTTAAAATTATTATGCCTGATTTATTTCACGGAAAATCTGACATTTCACGAAAATGTGTTCCAAAAAAATCATTTTCTAGAAAAACGAGAGTATCTTCCAGTGTTTGAACCTGGTTTGAGCCCAACTATTTGCTCATTTTTTCGGTTCTAGCTCACTCCTTGTTCATTATCTTTCATCTATTATTTCCCCTACTTCGCCGTTCCCGGAAAGAATCATCTCTTAGTTTTAGGTAACAACTCAGCCATGGCAAGCCACACAAACTCAGTTTGACGCTAGAAATCATGGAAAGCCACACTTCTCTAGAATTCTAGATGACTGATCAACCTTGACTTTTCTCTGCATTGTGATTGTTGACAGGTTTGGTATGGAGTGTGCGTGGCTGCATGTTTCAAGTGGTATGCATGGAGGTCAAGGGTTGGGTTTCAGGTGGTGGTGGTAGAGGTTTGCGACCTTAATTTGATAACGACGTTGGTGGCGGCTATGGGTTGCGAACGGTGGTCACTGGTGGCTGTTTTGCGGGTGTTGGACTGTAGCAAAGAAAATGGCGGCGCAAACGGCAGCGGCGGCTGTGAATGTAGAGAATCTGGCGGTGGCGTCGAATCGGTCCTATTTTGCAGTCGATCGTGGTGGTGAGGAGATACAACGAGGATGGTGGCGGTGGTCGTGCGATGTGGGACAAATGGTGGTGCATGTTTGCAAAGCTAAGAAGATGGGCGGCAGTGCGTGTTTGATCATTTTCTTTCTTATTTTCGCTAGATTGGGCGAGCTTCAAGCCTTGCGGACCTTTAGTTAGCTCGAATCTCGTCGCCTATGGCGAGGGTTGTCCCTCGCCTATGGCCGGTCGCCGGCCATTAGATGGCCTAAGAAGATGATAAAAGAAAAAAAATGGAAAAGTAAATAATTAAAAAGAAAAGAATAAAAACAAAAAAATAAAATAAAAATAATTAAAAAATTTCGAATATTTTGATAATTTTCCCTACGAAAATCAAATCTAATTTTCCATATCAAACGAAAAAAATATTTTTTAGATTAATTTTAGATTTTAGCCAAACACTCGAAAATATTGTCATTTTTCTGAAAAACATTTTTTACGAATATTATATTTTTCGCGAAACAAACGGATATTTGGTGATAGCCCATTAGTCTCCACGTCAAGACACACTTCACATTATATTTGGTACCGTACCTCGTCATTAATCTGCATATAAAAAAATATTGGTCATGATTTCAGTACTCTTTATCTTGGAGACTCCAGCAAAGTCAAAATCAGAGAGCACTAGTCTTGGTCATAGCACGATCACACAGTTCGATTTCGATCAAAACAGGCATTTAGATTTTTATTCATTTTCCAAAATTGCTCGCGTAAAAAAATCTCATCACATTGATGTTGTAGTCTTATATAAGTCATCATTTCATCGTCGATCCTACATGGGGCAGCACCCGGGTCCAGGGTATGGATCCTCGAGGTAGACTATTTCACGTTGCGGGTACGGATATATGGCGGGCGGCACCTTCGTCGTGTCATCAGTTTTCTCTTCCTTCTCTTCTTTCTTGTCCTCGCTCACTGAGACTATCTCCGCAAACCCAACTTTCTTCCTAAGCTTAGTGGTGAGGTTCACCGCGTCGACATCTCCGGTCACCTCGATCTGGTCCTTGTCGCCCATTAGTTTCACGGATTGAACTCCTGGGGTGAAAACCAACACGGATCGATTTTGAAATCAGAAGAGGTTCTTTTCCTCGTCTCGCAACACCTAAAATAATTTATAGAAGATGTACCTAAATGGTCATTGAGATATAGAAGAAGCATCTAGCAATCACCTGGAAAGCCAGCCGTAAGTTTCAAAGCTTTAGATCGAGTGTCTTCTGGGCAGAAACAAAAGAAACTCGAGGTGTGGCCGTTCATAGACACCTTGATCACGAGCTTCTGCCGAAAAAAACAGATCAAGAAGGTGAATTAGCATGCGACATAAGGTGAATCAATTCATGATTTTCTCATGATATTACCTTCATGGTGCTTGATTCGAGTAGGAATTTGGAGAAATTTAAAATTCTTCAATTTGTTCGAAAAAATTTCGAGAATATATTGGAGGAGAGCTGAAGATGAATCGATATACCGCCCTCTATTTATAGCGCGATCTCCTTCGAAGAAGGCTGGGCACATAGAATAGTCAGAAATCAAACATCTTCTAACAGTAGGTCTTCCAATTTTTGGCTTTATTATTGTTATTTTCTTTAAATCTGCCCCCACCATTTATACGCCTTACTACTAGGTGACATATGCTTTAGGGATTATTATTATTATTATTATTGTGAGTATACATCACGGTAGATAAAAATTATATTCACACATGGAGTTAACCAAATAAATGGCTACATGGAAAAATTCATGCATACATATTCAACATTTGGACCCAAAAAAATTTGTGGAAATTCGACAAATTAAAAATAACTTCTCTCCTAGAAAGGCTTCCCCAAATTGACTCTTAACAACCAAAGTCTTCAGTTATCGTCGTGATCTAAAATTTCTACACGTCATTGAATGGAAAGTACAAGAGTTCTGTGGAAGAAAAAGCCTCGAGTGAAACTTCTGTGATCAATCCTGGAATTTAGGGTTCATCGGGAAGAGTTACGTATAGTCCCCATGGTATTAGGGATTGTCGCAATTACCCCCTGACGTTTCAATTTTGCAGTTTGTCCCCTGAAATTTAGAAATCGGTTGCAATATGTCCCTTGGCGTGACTTGGACCAAAGTTTTCTTGGGGCTCGGACCACGTGATGGCACATGATTGATACTGAGGGAAAATTAGTCATATATACATTAAAAAGTAGTGGAAGAATAATTCAACAATGTACTACTTGTAAGAGCATGCTTCAAAAGTTCCGAAGAGAATTTGATCGAATTCATCTCCAATTACATCTATCAATATATAGTTTTGAAATATACTTTTGAGTATTCCCTATATTTTTTCCCTCCACATACGTAGATTGGTATATGACCAATTTTCCTTTCATACGTGCAGTCAACTAATCAAGCATGCGATAAAATTTGGGTTGGAGATGTTAGGGGGTACATTGCTACCGATTTAAAAAAAAATCTGAGGGCAAATTGTAAAAACCGAAACGTCAAGGGGGCAATTCGCCACAATCCCAAAAAACTTTGGTGGCAAAACGAAACTCTCCCGGTTGATCATCACCATCACTGTCCACCGTTCCCCTGTCCCTGTCAGTGACTTGAGAATGTGAAAACAACGGGGTGAGTGGACAACCTACGGGAAGGTATCACAGGACAAAGCAAGGGCCGTCAAGAGAAAATCAACGGAAATTTCGTGCTCAACCAAAAGTAATATTAATTAAACTTACGGCTATATATCTACACACACATATAATATATATAGTCACGGATTTGACGCGTAGGTTTGTTTTATTTATGCAATTTGATCCTCTAGCTTTCTTTTCTCGTGCAATTAGATATGTTTACATGGAATAGTGATGTGACGGCTGCCTACTTGTTATTCTTTTCTAAGTGGCCAAGTTAGTCGATTGCGAAATTTCGCTTATTTATTTTGTGTAGTTATTTTTTTGTGTTTCTAGTGGATGGAGAAAAGGCTTGCAGAAATGGTTGCATGAATTATATCTCTAATTGACTTCAATCCAAATCGCCAATCTCGAAAGGATATATAGCGACGATCGTTTCTCTTTCTTGGTTGAAGCTACCTAAAGGAATCGTTACATATTTGAAATTTTCTGGCCGAAGGGTGTGGAGAGGGACGATGGGCGAGGTTTAATCTTGTACTAACGATACATCACATAGTATTTCGTGCAACCAGTGAGACGTGGTGGACAGAGTCGATAACATTAGGGTTAATACGGTCAAAATGTACATTTTGCCGTGCATCGTGGGGGCTGCTTCTGCAATTATATCGCTCTTGAAATTTACAAAGGCAAGCCTTTTGCAGCAACTGTAATGAGTCTCGTGGTACAAGGAAGGATCAAAGGACGAAAGAAAAAGCTACTGAGATGTCCGAAGTATCTGTCTATAGGTTATGGTGCGATCCCTATTCAGATTATATCACTTAATCATCACAGGTCTGTCTTTCTGCATGCATGCATCGTTATTGAGCTGGAAGTAAATTTTTTCTGGCACAAATAAATCCTAAAGAAATCTCTCTCTGAGCGCGCGTGCGCAACCTTCAATTGATGCTGATGCCCGGCATTGATGACCACAAATCGGCCTTCTCTATGATCGCTAGACGCCCATGACCTCATATCAATCTTGATTTGAGGTCGGGATGGCTCAGATGCAGCATGAGATGGAGATGCTCGAATCTGTGGTTGATGATTTTATTCAGCAGCTAGACCCGCGAACGATGATGGCAAAGGTTGCAACAGAGCCGAGTGTTGGAGACGGCATGGACGTGACAGCCAGGGTGGTGGAATGGTGTGATGGTTGAAGAACATAGGTTCAGCACAAGGGAGGGGAGGGGAGGGGAGGGGGAGAGGGGTGGCTAGTTTTTTCTTCTAGAAAGTTGAAAATGCTGGGGGTAATCAGCACCAACTACCCTCTCTAAACGATACTACAAGAGTCTCACATCCGCAATAGAATGTATGAGTTATAATTACTCCGATCCACTTACGATGCAAACGTTTAAGATTGGCGAGTTCGTCATTGCAGCCCAACCAAGATGCTAATAGTAAGAAAGCCTTTTTACACGAGGTTTATCGCAACTAGGTAACGCAACTCCAATCGTTAAGATATTCACTCATAACGTTATTTGAACTCGTGATCTCGTAAAAGATAGGTAGGCATTTTATCACTACACCAATTGCAAATAGACTGACAGAATTTTCTCCAATCGAGGACATTCCCAATATTTAATTGTTTAAAAAATTGAGAGTATCTAGATTTCTTAGCTCTTGGTTGAAGTTGAATTCTCTTAGTCATGAAAATGAAATCCTCCCACATGCCGTGGGATTCGTTTCACACTTGGCAAAAGCATACAATTTGTTAGCTATCACCAACTAAAGCTCCCTGAATTGACTGATAAGCCCGTGATTTGATCAACACAGTCAATGCATGGGCCAGTGAAATTTCTTAGCTCCGTCTTGGAAAGGGTCGTGGCCTTCCATTCTTATAGGGTCAGTCAGCATAGACTTCTTGGGAAATGGACAGATCAATGAGCTTCCAATCATATGTCGTAGCCCGCAAATTTCGAAAAAGGCATAACAAGACAAGAGAGGGATGGTTGCAAATACATTGTTAATCGATTAGTCGTCCCCGTGGTAAATACTTCAAAACACAAACCCCCACATGACTTTTGGAGGAGAAAATTTAGATTAGTGAAATAAAACAAGACTTGCTTAGCCGTCTCGTTGTTGACTTTGAGATATTGTTTTTATGTAGCAGATAAAGAAGCAAGTTAAAATACGAAAATTTCCGGACCCAACTTTCCAAAGTTAACTGTACATTTACAAACACATTATACTAGACCGCTTACAGACATCAAACTTACATCTACTCTTCCACGGGAGTACCAAGACTAAATGATATATCTTACTCCTATTATTCGTGGCTGTTGTAAGAAAAGTAGCACTGAAAAGCAGAATATGTTCTGTTAAGGGATGCCCGCACCCACTTTCCTAAGGCGATAATGCCCTCGGGATACAACCTAACTTCTCGAACCCTCTCGACACAGATATGCGAAAATTGGAATGATATTCCGAATGAAAGGATATGTTTATGTAATAAGAACGACGAAGACATGCGTAACATAAACAAACGCAACCATTGAATTGGATAGAACAGTTCATTTCTAATAGGCATGTTTGTCTAAAAAAATTAACCAGTTACTATAAAGAAATTTCGGAATTGTTCATCGATATCTTAATAAGAATGGTGTTTTAATATCGCTCCAAGCAAGCGTACTTGCAATATAGATTCCTTGTCTCGAGACTTGGCACGAGGCTCCGTCGAATCATTGCAGCGGAATTTGGGATGGGCACCGGGTGCGACGGGGCAGAGGAACATGCTGCTCATCCTTTCTTCGTGAGAAGGGAGCTGTTATGCCAACACGTCCTTTCCATCAAGACTTTTAAGTCAATTTGTCCTTCTTGATCTGGCAAATTCTCTGGCTCGACAAGTCAACTTGACTGAGTCATAAGTAAGACCAAGGTGACTAATCAATGTTAATAGTATTGTGGCGTGATACTTGCCTAGAAAAGGACAGGTGCGCGTGTTTGTACTAATATTTTTGACCTACTAAACGATATCGCTACCAAAAAATAAAATTCTTTAAAAGAAATGGGTGAATCACACATTCTCGCGCGGATTGATATCTTGAGAATCATATTATAATATTCTTCTCAAGGAAAGATGGAAACTAAAATAAATTGAGAATCTTGAAGAAATCAACCAGAAGTCGATCGTACGTATCGATGAATTCCATAGGAGGTTGGATAGTCAATGACTCAGTTTTGTTGTGAAAAGCTTATGCATGGAAATCAGCTTCGAGAAAAAGCCATAAAAAACTCCAAACTATACCCATTGTAATAAATTTATCCTAAATTTTTTCTTTTAATGTAAAAAATTTTAAACTTTTTTAATAATTCTCCCACTCTAGAATGCTACAAAGAGCCTTTTTGTTGTCTAAAATTTAGATCGTACAATAATAATGGGTTTAGATAGAGGTTATCTTCGTTTATGCATTTTGCGCATTTTCAAGTTCATTTACATTCATATGTGGTTCATGAAAATATTCGGCTTTATTAGTATCATTCACCATAACAAAATTCTGAGATTTCATATTCTTTCCTATCATATTCAGTCCTATTCCAACTAAAAATTCAGACAACCAAATACAGCCTTACATTGTCATCCTTTTCCTTCTAGTGCCATAGTGGGACCAGCCTGAGGCAGTTTTGCGCTGGGTGTGTAAATACTCTACTTATGACACTTACTAAAAAGTTACGTTCACCGTGATCTATTTTTAGCTTATAATTACGTCAGAGCAATATCATGTTCTGATTCATTCTCAGGCTCACTTGGTATTTGATAGAAGTGCTTTGCATTTCTTTTAGATTAGCTGAAATGATTAATGGCTCGTGTAATAGGTACCCAGTCACGGGAAGAGAGCATGAAGGGGTCAGTCCCAAGGCTCCTATTCCGGTCTGGATACTTGTGGGAGATGGTGTGGACATAATCGAGGATCATCACGACGGCCTTGTCGCAGACGACTGGGTCGGAGAGGTACTCGAGGATCATCACGACGCTGAGTGGGAGGAAGTAAGCATGAGCTCGATGGGGATAGCGAGTGCAGACACGATGGTTGAGCTCGATCAAGTTGAGGAAGAAGCCTTGCGTAGAGTAGATTAGGGGTACGCATGAGAACCATTCTGTGCCTGGAAACTATTTCTGAACAGAAATGATTTTTTTTTTTTTTTTGTGCCCGAAAACAATTTCTGAGTATTTTAAGGCGTTTGGTAATTGTCCAAAATTTCTATTTCTAGACTAGAAAAGAATAGAAATACGTTTGGTAAACTACACAAAATTTTTGTTCCTAAATAATATTTTAATAATATTTTGAATTGTTTTTTGCCGCCGCCGGCGGTCGGCCCGGCCAGCCGACGAAGAACAACACAAAAATAAGAAAAGAAGAAAAAGAAAAAAAAGAAAAAAAAACTGATTCTGAAAATTTGTGCCGAGAAACAAGAAGCAACTTTTTTTTACTTCCTGTTTCTCTTCCAAAATGTTTCTCGGCACAAATTTTTGCAAAAATGTGCCCGGAAATAAATGCGTTTACCAAACGCATTTCTGTTCCCAAACTATTTCTGAGAACAAAAGAACAGAAATTTTTACTATTTGACACGTTGCCAAACGCACCCTAGATGTCTTTGCAAACTAAAAGAAGTAGAAGATAGGGAGATTTGAAGGGAATTTGTTATATTTCTTCAACTTGAATTTCATACATGTACACTGTTCTGTATATATAGTACAAAATATGGATAATAAAAAGGAAAAAATATATTCTAAGGAATCAACTCTAATTTAGATTGATTCATTCTAATCCGTGATCAATTTAGTGTATCAATCACAATTCGAATTGATTTCTACATCTTGAGCACATCTTCTAAGAATCTCGAACATATCTTCCTACACTCCCCCTCAAGCTAGTGGCTTATAAATGTCCAAGACACCTAACTTGCTAAATAGATATGCGTGTTGTCTTTGACATAGAGGTTTTGTGAAGACATTTGCAGGCTGTTCTATGTTGTGATTCCTCTTGTCTCAATTATTCTTTCTTGGATCTTGTCTCGAGTGAAGTGACAATCCACTTCTATATGCTTCATGCTTTCATGTATTATAGGATTCGCTGAAAGTTTGAGAGCCGCATCATTATCACAAAATAGTTTGGTTGGCCCTTTTATTTGTATCCCTAGGTCTTGAAGTAAGCCTCGTATCCATACTATCTATCTTACAGGTGGTTTTTTCCATGGCTCGATATTCCACTTTAGGTTATGATAATGAGACAGTCGGTTGTTTCTTCGTTCTCCACGAAAGCAAAGATTCCCCCAATTTAATACAATAATCAGTTATTGATCTTCGGCTCATAGGACAAGTCGCATAATCTATATCACAATAGGCCGCCATTTCCATGTTGCATCTTCAAGAAAGAAGTATCCCAAGTCCTAGGCATTTCTTCAAATACTTTACGACCTTTAGAGCAACATTCATATGGGACTGTTTGCAATTATGCATGAATTGACTAAGTCTTTGCATCGCATAATATATATCCGGTCTGATTATGCATGAATTAACTAACCTTTCCAATGAGCTTTTGGTAACTCGATGGGTCTTTAAGTATAGGAACATCATCTGAGGATGCTCCCACGTCATAATCAACCGTAGTTAATTTGACATTTTGCTTGATGGGAATAATAGCCGATTTACACCTTGATAGACCTGCTTCTGATATAATTTTCAGAACAAATTTTCACTGGATAAAAGAAATCCCTTGGTCTGATCTGGCAATTTCGATTCCAAGAAAATATTTGGGCGATCCTAAATCTTTCATGTGAAATGTAG
This sequence comes from Syzygium grande, assembly GCA_024733475.1. NCBI lineage: Eukaryota > Viridiplantae > Streptophyta > Magnoliopsida > Myrtales > Myrtaceae > Syzygium > Syzygium grande. The sequence continues at coordinate 11,328,704 of JAMXDD010000010.1, forward strand.
AATGCAAAAAAACCCTTAAGTCTTTTGATAGCAACCTCATCATTTCCCATAATGAGTATGTCATCGCCGAGGGGTAGATAAAGATATTCTATATAAATTCATCCGCAGTAAAGATGATTTCCTTCATGGTAATCTTTTCGTGTGATTTCTGGATGTGTTCCAGGCAGTAAAACCCAGTGGGGTAGTAAGTCCGTTGGTAAGCATCGCCCGAAATCAATTGAAAAGAAAAAAATAGTCTTTTGCAATGGATTTATTAAGAAGATCTGAGTCTTCTTCTAGTTCTTTATCACAAATTTCCTTTGATCAAGGACCAATAAATAGAGAAGAAATTAATATAGAAGATTTTAATAAATCTATTGAAAATTGGTTCATTCCAAAAGTTAAACTTGATCAAATTTATGAACATTCTAAGTTTAGATTCTTTGGAAATAATGATTATGTCATTGTTACTGAAGAACGTGATGTACCACTTTCTAATTCTTTTGCTTCAATTCAACTTTTGAATAAGGATTCTATAAAGAAACATTCCCAAAAATGGAATTACATGCATATAGGTTTAATACAGGTAGGTGCAAAACCCCTTACCAAAGAAGGACTAGATACCTCATTACTTCTTGTCTTAAGAGATGCAAGACTTTTAAAATACGAAGAATCCATTCTTGGAGCCGTATAAACAAGTCTTTGCAGTGGACCAATACATTTTGATAGTCATCCTAATCTTACTGTCTCTCTCAAAGATAAAAATATTTTAAAATCTCTCACCCTTCAAATAAAAACCCATAATTATTCTATAGCTGAAGGATCTATTCCCATAGCCCTCATCTACAGAGTTTATTACAAAGTAATGAATTCTGCTTTTGGTAGCAAAGCCTTCAAATTAAATTCTAATAGAGAAACCCTTCTTTTACAGACAGACATTTCTAAAGCAAACATTACTCTTCCCAGGACCATCCCTCGGAACCAAATAACTCTTCCAGAACAATGGGAACTAGAAAACTGAGTTCCCCAACCTATCATCCAAAATTCTGATCCTACCAATATAATCCAGCAACCCAAAGGAAGAGTAACTATCCAATTTGCCAGAAGATCAATAGATATTCCTAGAAACTCTTGTGATATCATATCAATTCCTTCTTGGCATTCTACTTCTTCTCATAGATCAATGGATATTCCTCCCAATAACCCTATGAATATCCCTTCAAATAATCCTGAGGAAGCATCCGCAAGTGCTCCTCCTTTTCCTAATATCAGTGGAGTAGATAACAGGTCGGGAATTTTCAGACTAGTCTATCACCATATTCCTGATTTTCCTTATCCCACTCCTTCCAAAATGGAAGACCCTGAAATCAATGTTTTAGAATTAGCATTTGAACCTGAATAAAATCATTTTGAATAACGAGTTCAATTCTTTTAAAAATAAGCATATCAGAAAATGGTTCTTTGATAATTTCCGTAACCAAGCATTTGAAATCAAAAATGAATATTATGATTACATGTATCAGTATGAAATCGAAGTATTCTTCTTTGAATGGTTTGAAAATATATTTCTGAAAGAAAAACAAATCTTTGTTTTAGATCAATTTTATCAGTGGAAATTAGACAATGGGCATATCATTGAGTCTAATCATCCCCCTCTTAGGAAAATCAAAATTGAACATCGAGAAACTGAAATAATAGCTTCTCCTTTCAAAACAACCTTAGAAATATATGGCATAGGCATCAAGAAGATTGTTGAACAAAATAATTTTTCTAATCAACATCTTTATACTATAGGAAAACAACTTGATCGAATTGAAAACCTTACTCAAATTAGTTTTCCATCCTCTTCTATAACAATTCCACAAAAGGATTTAAAACCTCTACTTTTTAAGAATTTTGAAATTCCAAAAAATCCTAGTCTTGAGTTTACTAAAGCCTTAGAGGAAAGAAAGAGACTCCTTAAGGGAAAAGCAGTTTTAATTCCTAAAAATCCCATATTTTTAGATACACCTTTAATTCAAAATCTGAGTGTAAAAGACACCCCATATCGTGTCCAACCTTCCAACCAAATCAATCTATTAGATAAATCTGATACTGAATCTCTCCCAGAGATAAATCGTATCACCTGGAAGGATCCTCAAAAGTTATATTACTCTCGTGCCACTCCTCATGATATTCTCTCAGAAGAAACCTTTTCTAAAGTTCAAAACAAATATTCTTCTGATGCTATTTATGAATGGAATATAGATGGCATTTCTGAACAAAATCTTATAAATGTCTTAACCTAGATGGTCATGCTTGCAAACACCTATAAAACCATACCAGATACTTCTAACCATTCTGTTGCATATCTTTTAATAGCTGGATTTACAAGCCAGCTCAAAGGATGGTGGGATAACTACCTTAATGAAGAGCAAAGGTCTCAAATCCTAAATGCTTATAAACTCGATCCCTTTGGTCAAAATATTCTTGATGAAAATGATCAACCCATTCAAGATGCGGTGAACACTCTAATATTTTCCATATCCCAACATTTCCTAGGAGATTCTTCCCATATTCTCGATAAAAATCAAGATCTCTTGTCCAATATGAAATGCAGATCTTTAGGAGAATTTAGAGAATATAAAGAAATATTTTTGCAAAGAGTTTTTCAAAGATCAGATTGCAATCAGTCTTTTTAGAAAGAAAAATTTCTTGCTGGTTTACCAAAACTCATAGGAGAACAAGTTCGCAGTAAGATAAGAAAGAATATGGAAATCAAATTCCATATGACCATCTTTCTTATGGTGAATTAACCTCTTATGTGTATAAAATAGGAACACAATTGTGCACCAATATTTGTCTCCAAAAACAAATCAAGAAAGAGCAAAAGCTTTCAAAGAAAGGATTAGGAGATTTTTGTGCCCAATATGATCCATGTTTTCAATCTTTTTAAAAATCAAAGTGTTCAGGAAAATGTTCTTCAAAAAGAAAAGAGCATAAAAAATTTTATAAGAAACCTTACAAAAAGAATTTTGATAAAAGGACTCTCAAAAAGAAAGAAAAAGATATTTCTGAAAAACCCAAAACCCAAAATTTTTTTTTTTAAAAATGTTACTTGCTATAATTGTGGCAAGAAAGGCCACACTTCTCGATTTTGTAAAATTAGCAAAAAGGTTAATGAACTAGATTTAGATGAAGAAACTATTAACCAGCTCAATCAATTAATGGTTAAAGTTGATAATAGTTCCTCCGAAGAATCTGATTTTGAAGAAGGATTACAAGTTTGTGATTTAGAAACCTCTTCTTCATCAACTTCAGAAAATGAAGAAGAACAATCAAATGATTTTGAAATAAATGTTTTAACAAAAGAGGAAGAGATTCTTTTACAAACTTTTGACCAAATTACTGATCCTGAAAAAAAAATAAAATATTTGAATAATTTTCAAAAACCAAAACCTACTATCCAATCTGATAATCCTTATAATATTTATGCTATCCTTAACAAAAATAAAAAATCAGTTTCTAAACCAATTTCTATAAGTGACCTTACCCACGAAATCAATAAACAAAAGCAAGAAATTCAAGAGCTTAAAGCGGTCCAAATTTCTATGAAGAAAGACATTTTAGATATTAAGTTAAAATTTTTAAAAGAAAAACAAAAAGAAGAAGATCCTAAAGAAAATGAAATTCCTCAAATCTCTTCTTCTGATACAAACTTTCTTTTGATGCTTTCTGAAATAACCACTAGAAAATGGATTATCAATATTTCTATCAAAATCCAAAATGAAATTATCTTAGAAACAACAGCCCTTTTTGATACTAGTACAGACCTTAACTGTATAAAAGAAGGTCTTATACCAACCAAATATTTTACAAAAACTTTCCAATCTCTTAAATCAGCATCTGGTGATAAATTAATTATTAATTACAAAATCCCCGAAGCTGAGATTGTGAAAAACCAAGTTTCTTTCAAAACTCCTTTTCTTCTTGTTAAAAATATCAAACAAAATGTTATTCTGGGATCATCTTTTATTAATTTACTCCAACCCTTTAAAGTTTCTGAAAAAGGAATTGAAACTGAAACCTTAGGCAAAAAAATTTGCTTTGATTTCATTTCAAAACCTCAAACCAGAAATTTAAATACTCTTCAAGAACATTCTATTTCTGAAATCAATTGTATGATCCAAGATAAGGAAACCCATCTCTAATTTCTTAAAGAAGATCTTGAATACAAAAGGATTGATAAAAATCTTTCTGAAACAAGTCTTCAAAAGAAGATTTCTAGTCTTGAAAACCAAATCAAAAATTCCATATGTTCTAATATTCCTAATGCCTTTTGGTCTCGTAAAAGTCATATAGTTGATCTACCTTATGAACCAAAATTTTCTGAGAAAAATATTCCTACTAAAGCTAGTCCCTCTCAAATGAACCATGAAGTTCTAAATTTCTGTCAAAAAGAAATACAAGAACTTTTTGAGAAAAAGCTTATTAGGAAAAGCCAATCCCCTTGGAGTTGCTCTGATTTCTATGTCAACAAAAATGCTGAACTAGAAAGGGGAGTTCCGAGATTGGTAATAAACTACAAACCTTTAAATTTTGCTCTAAAATGGATAAGATGTCCAATCCCTAACAAAAAGGATTTATTAAATAGACTTTATGATGCAAAAATCTTCTCAAAATTTGATATGAAATCAGGTTTTTGGCAAATTCAAATTAGCGAAAAAGACAAATATAAAACAGCTTTTACTGTTCCTTTTGGTCAATATGAATAGAATGTCATGCCTTTTGGATTAAAAAATGCCCCTTCTGAATTCCAGAGAATTATGAATGAAATTTTTAATCATTGTTCTGACTACATTATTGTTTATATTGATGATGTTTTAATATTTTCTACATCAATAGACAAGCATTTTAAACACATCAATCATTTTATTCATATTGTAAAAGAAAACGGTTTAGTAGTTTCACCTACTAAAATATCTTTTTTTAAAATAAAAATTCATTTTCTAGGACATTATATCCATCAAGGAACTATCACTCCCATCGAAAGATCAATAATATTTTCAAAAAAATTTCCTGATGAAATCGAGACAAAAATCAATTGCAAAGATTTCTTGGGAGTATGAATTACATTATTGAATTCTTTCCCCGCATTAACATAATTTGTAAACCACTTCATCAGAGGCTCAAAAAATATCCTCCACCATGGACTCAAATTCATACTGATATTGTAAAACAGATCAAGCGAACTGTCAAGGAAATTCCTTGCTTACATCTCGCTGATCCTTATGCTTTTAAAATTGTTGAGACAGATGCTTCTGATATTGGTTATGGAGAGATTCTTAAGTAATCTAAAGACAACAAAGAACAAATTGTTCAGTTTATCTCCAAACATTGGAATAATTGCGAGAAGAATTACTCTACCATTAAAAAAGAAATACTTGCTATTGTACTTTCTATCTCTAATTTTCAAGGAGACCTTTTAAATCAAAAATTTCTACTAAAAATTGATTGCAAATCTGCAAAAGATGTTTTACAGAAAGATGTTCAAAATATTGCTTCTAAACAAATTTTTGCCAGATGACAAGCTATTTTGTCAGTTTTTTATTTTGATATCAAATTCATAAATGGTTCTTCAAATTCTCTTCTTGATTTTCTCACACGAGAATTTTTACAGGGAAAATGCCTCCAAAACCTCCCAACAAACCAACCAGGAGAGACAAAGGCAAAGAAATTGCTGAACCGTCCTCAGAGAAAAGGTCCCCTGGCCTCACCAACATAAGAACGTGCCTGCAAGCAACCACCCAGTCACCACCAAATCCATCTTAAATATTACCACCATTTCTGTATATGCCAAACCAAACCTTGAATTATCCTTGAGACCCTCTTTTGATATTTCCAATATTTCTCATGAAGAAGCCTTACAACTTGTTCAAAAAGCTTTCAATAGTCAATCTCAACCATCTACAACGCAATGGTAAGTCCTGACCCTTCTCCCATTGCTATACAAAAGCAATTGGGAAAAAGAATTTCTAGCGAGGTGGTTATTCAGTCAACCGAGACAACCCCTCCAAAATCAAAGTTTTATCCTAAAACGAATTTCCAAAATATATGTAATATTGAGGAAGGATTTTATGATAAAAACCCCATTGATTTTGCTAAAAACATGTTTTCAGAAAATTTCTATATCCCCCTCATGACATTTACAAAAATATTGAATTTTATGAAAGAATTTTGACAGAAATAGAATCAGTCACCCTTAAACATTTTTCAGATAAAGGACACATAAATTACTCAATGGCCATCCTTTACAAAGTTATCCACCCACGTGAATGGAAACCAAATCCGTGGTCTATGAAAAAATTCAATGTCAAAATGTCCGAATCACTCCCATACAGGACATCCTATTCTTATTTTGACCATAAACAAGCCTGGTGGAATACTTTGTGGAGACAAAACCCAAACCATACTCATACATGGCTTTTCTATTTTGAAAATCTCAAGATAACAGAAGTTCCTTATTGGTTCTTCCAATGGTGGGAACAACTTGGACCTATTGAAGAAATTCTTCATCCTAAAATCCAATCCAATTACCCACATTTTATTGAAAGATTCAATAATCTAGTTCCTCATGAGCAAAGATTTCCCAAACTCTTACTCTTTTTCTACTTCTTTGGAGTATCTTGGGTACTCGGATGGAATTTTGATTATAGAAAAGAAACCAGAACTAGCATCCCTATTCTAATCAGACGTTTCAAAGTCAAATGGTGGAATGGCTTTAAATTCTTTGATAGAGTCTCCATAGAGGCAATCGACCGATTTTTGGTAACCAGACGATCAATCCCTGCTTGTCCTTTTCCTCTCGGAGAAACTACCCCATTTCTTCATGATAGAGGATTCGTTCTTTCTAAATTAGCCCCAGCACAATCACACCAACAATTGGCAGGATTGCTAAAACAAGCCATTTCTGAATTAGAAGACTCGGAAAGTTCCCGCTCTCATCATAGTGGGAATTCTAATGAAGATGATTGCTACGGAATCCTTCCAAGAATCTCATGGGGAGATATAGCAGAGGAAGAAGACAATGCGGCTGAAGATTTGTCTAAACCATGACAAAAGACTCTAGCCATTTTCAAACATCCTCATCATTTCTAGGAAGAAAGAAGTCTATCGAGGGAAAAAGCCATAACACCGAAAGACTCCATGTGCTACTTTCATCATTATGCCAAGACTTTTGAAAAAGACTCCATGTGCTACTTTCATCATTATACCAAGACTTTTGCTATTTCTGTCAGTCTTTCTCTTTTATGAATACCGTTCACTGTAAAACACTGTGCACTCACTACAGGACCACCCGTGAATCATTTCTACAGGATATCATCTTACCTATAAAAGGGAGACCTCATTCACCCGAAAGAGGCATCCGATTGGATACCTTTTCAGAACCATTCTGAAACCTCCTCAATTTTCTCAAAACCCTTCAATCTTCTTCAAAGAATAAAGGAGATCATTTGTCTCAGACAAATCTCCTAACTTTTTCTTCAACCTTTCTGTATCCAGTAAGTTTCTTATCCCTGTAAAGATCTTGTCTCATATTTTCAAGATCTTTTCAAAACCGTTTCTAGTTCTTATAGTGTGAAAAATCTTATCGTTCTAGACTACCAATAGTCTGAGTAACGGGAGAATTTCTACCAAAGAAATTTTCTTAATTCTGCACTTGTACTTTAGTATCTACATTGTGTAACCTTTCAATACTGTTGTTGCAATATATTATTTATATATCAGTCATTTCTAATTTCTCTCATACATTTACATTTACAAACCCCACAAACGGCAGGTCAAACCGCCTGTGGATGGTTTGTACTTTAATATTCTGCAATTAATATATACACCACCATCATGGTTGGTTTAGAATTTCTAATTATTCTTCTTGTCATTCTTTATATTGCTTACGGTCTTTTTATTATTCTTAATGCTCGCGCTTTCGTTTAATTTTATTTATTTAATAATCTTCTGTGTAGAAATTTGCACTTTTATATTATAATATATTTACTCAGTTGCCAGAACAAGAGATATATCTCATATCCTATATCTCTTTTCTCAATATAATGAATATTTTGAATATCTAGAACACCAATTGAAAATCACATACTTCTTTATTGCTCTTATCTTTTTATTACAATTCCCCGGAATTCTTTCTAATAAATGTAAACGCATAGATTAATTGATCTCTTTCTATATAAATTCATTCTCTATTTATAATCCCCAGATCCTAGGACACTTATGCATCGACATATATCATCAAATAGATAGATGACATATCTTTGGTCCACATGAATAAGGAATAGTCATGTCTGGATTGTTTGAAGCTTGCAGCTGTGAGTGCGTTGGCAAATTTGGCATACCACTGTCTGGAAGCTTGTTTGAGGCCGCAAAAGGGATTTGTGGAGACGATATACTTTAGACTCTCCCTGTCTTCATAAACCCTGAGGAATATCCATGTAAATTTCCTTTTCTAAATCACCATGAAGGAAGGCATTATGTACATCCATTTGATGTAGCGGCCAATCATGGAAAGCATCAATCGATAAGAAGGAACGAACTGTGACATCTTTGGCTACTGGGGAGAAGGTTTCGTGATAATCAAAACCTTGTCATTGTGTAAAACCTTTAGCTACCAATCGAGCCTTGTATCGTTCAATAGAGCAATTTGTTCTATAATTAATCTTGTAAACTCATTTGCAGCCAATTGGCTTGCGATTAGGAGGTAGTGTCACAATCTCCTAAGTTTGATTTTCAATTAACGCTTTTAGTTTGGCTTCTATCACCTTTTGCCAATGTGGATTAGTGACTGCCTCATCCTAGCAAGATGGTTCTCGTTCTTTTGATATACGGCTAATGCAACACATATGTTCTAAGAAAAGCCGATGAAAAGAGACATAGGATGAGATTGCGTAATGAGTACCTGGTGAATTTAAGGAAGCACAGACATAATCTTTAGTCCACATGGGTGGACGGGTGGTACGGCCTAAGCGTCGTGGTGGATCATCCTTGGTTATAGGAGATGATGGCTCATCAGCAATAGGTTGCGATGGGACAGGATTAGAATCTTCTTCGATTGATGTGACAGGATATTCAACTATTTCATTCACGATCGAAACAAGAGTGGAGATCTCATCAGATATTGCAGACAATGCTGATGATGCTAGATGTCTTGAAGGTGCAGCCAATATATATGGAGGATCTTAAGAGAATTCTTCTTCAGATAAAGATCGACAAGAATCAATCAATTTTTCAGGATCTTAATTGGAGGACATCTCATCATGGAATGAAAATATGTCTTCATGAAAAATAACATCCCTACTTACGAAATAATCACTTGAAGAAGGTCCAAAAACACGATATCCCTTTTGCAAACTTGGATATCCCATGAATATACAACGATGGGCGCGAGGACCCATTTTATCTCGAGGGCCCACTGTGGTGACATAACATAAATAGCCGAAGACTTTCAAATGATTAAGCTCCGGTTTCTTTCCAAAAAGTAACTCAAAAGGAGTTCATCCGCCAAGAATTCGAGTTGGCATGCGATTGATTAAATAAGTTGCCGTGACTACACGATCTCCCAAAAAAGTTTCTGGGATAGAAGCTTGGAATTTAAGGACACATGCAACTTCCAAAAGATGACGATGTTTACGTTCCACAACCCCATTTTGTTGTAGGGTGTAAGTGCATGAACTCTCATGTAGGACTCCATGGGAAGAGAAAAAAGAAGTGCATTCATTGTTGAAAAATTCCCTTCCATTGTCCAGCACGAATGCATTGAATGGATTTCCCATATTGATTCTTTGATAGAGAGAACAACATTTTTAAATAGGAAAGTACTTGACTCTTTGATTGCATTAGAAAGACCCATGTAGCACGGAAATAATCGTCTACAATCGTAAGAAAGAATCGAGAGCCATTATGATGGGGTGTATGCTATGGTCCCCAACCATCAGTATATATAAGAGAAAAGATACTGCTAGCACGAGTTTTGCTAGATGGAAAAGGTATTCTTGATTGTTTTGCTAGGGGACAAACGTGACACTAGGGATAAGGAAAAAATGCACTATGACCCATCCTTTGATGTGAAAGGAATTTTTTTTTATCATTGATAGTCGTGTTACATAATGATTGTTTATTCAAAGGAATGCAAGAAAAATCGAATTCATTTGGAAAGCTGGTCCAAAAATATAGTTCTTCGGAAATACTATCCAAACCCATTAGTTTGCTAGTCAAAAAAGGCCTGAAAGAAGCAAATATCATAATCGAAAAAGACACGACAGGAATTTTCCTTACAAGCCCTAGAGACAAAAATGAGATTGAGCTGAAAATCTAGTACGTAGAGGACATTTTGAAGTGTAATGAGAGGACTAAGATTTACAGTACCAGTCAATGTAATATATGTGACATTTCCATTTGGCAATCGCATTGACATGGGAAAACTTAATTGCCTATGAGTATTGAAAAAGAAATTTTTATCACTGGTCACTAGCACCTGAATCAATTATCCATGCATTTCTTGAAATGGAATTTATCATACAATTGGGAAATACCTGAGAAACTTCCTGCCTTGTCGGAAGTATCCAATTTCTGCAATGCCTTCACAAGTTGCTGATATTGCTCATAAGAAATAGGTTGATTAATTTTATCAGCATTCGAACTAGTTAGTCCAATGACTTGATAAGCTGTTAAGAATTCCTTTTATATTTTTCTTTTTTTTCTTTGGGTTTGCCATGCAATTTCCAGCAATTATCACTTGTATGGTGTGGATGTTTGCAATAATCGCAAAACAATTTACCTTTGGTCATCCCTCCACCATCTGAACCAAGCGTAGGTAAAGAAAGACGCGGACCGTCCAATCGCTGCATGTGATCTAGCCCATTCACTTCATGACTTTTAAGGGTTCTGGACTCATCATCAAACCCTAGAGCCGTTCCTCTTTCACTTTGGCCGTGAGTTCTGCTCGTTGGGTCTCTCTGGATGTGCTCTCTCTACTTGCCACGAGCTGAGAGCAAGACGCTTTCTCCTCCCTTCGTGTACTCCGACGAGGTAATGCGCTGGCTTTCTTCTTGAATGGCCATTGGTAAATCCGTTCGAGCGAGGGTATGAGATTCATGGCCAAAATCTGGGATTGAAATCGAAGGTATGTATTGTTTAAAATGAAGAGAAATTGGGTTACCTTTTCTCTTTCTTTTATGGCCTTGTATTGTTGCAAGGTCGATTCCGATCCCTCGAGTTTCTCTTCGGCCGCTTCCGATTCATTCCAGAGCGCCAAGAGCATCTTGAAACATGTCATGATAGACATGTTTCCTCGCTGTGTTTGGGTAAGCGAAAAAAATTTCGATTGATCCAATTTCCTGTACATTTCCTTTATGTTTTCCCACATAATTTTCTAGTCCTCTGTGGGGGGTAGTTCGGCCGCAATGTCTGGTGCTATGCAATTACTAATCCATGTTCGAACGAGTTGATTGCATTTTTTCCATTATCACATCAAACGTTCGTCGGTTCGAACTGGAACGGTTCCATCAAGGAATCCATCCTTATCCTTTGTAATGAGGGCTCGCCGAAATTCTTGTGCCCATGTCAAATAGTTTTCGGGTCCTAAAAGTTGATGTGCAATGAGCCGGAGTTCTGGTTCGTCACCAGTGGAGACATGCAACGGGTCACCGGGCTCCGGACGACCACCAACGGCCACAATTGGAGACGGTAGAAACCCGGGTAAGGATTTGTTCCCAAACCCAAATTCCTCGATTCGAGTATTAGGCCTGCATTGAACCATCCCGGCCAGGTGGTTGGGCTTGCCTCGTTTACGGTTGGTTCCATCGAGCTGAGTGTTCCTTCCGTGGCCTTGATTTCTTGGCCACTGGACATTTTTGGTTGGCCCGTAGAAACCATGGATTGTGCTATACCTGGATAGGCAGACACTAAAAGTTCTGGCCCAAAATGGGGTTGGCCCAGATTTGGTTGGGCCTGGAAAGGATGTTGGGCCTAGATGGGCTACTCCTGACTTATGACACCTTCAGCAGGTACGCTCAAGGTAGGATCTTGAATTTCTGAAACTCCTTGTAAGGTTGACTCCTCTAAAGCATGTTCGTAAGAAGCTGATGGTTGATTCTGGTTCGTGGTATCGGTAATAAAAAAAATTTGTGTTTTAATGGTTGATTCAAATATTGATTACCATGCCGGAGTGCTAACCTTGTTTTGCAGGTTAGTGTTTTACTGCAACAACAACAAGGAAAAAAGAAAAAAAATTCAACAGGCAATTTGGAATTTGTGTGGACGCTAGACCAGGAATTCGACACGCTCTAATACCATGAAAGAAGTCGAAGATAAACAGATTTAAAGGGAATTTATTGTATTTCTTCAACTTGAATTTTTACATGTACACTGTTTTGTATATATAGTACAAAATATGGATAATAAAAAGCAAAATATATATTCTAAGGAATCAACTCTAATTTAGATTGATTCATTCTAATCCCTGATTGATTTAGTGTATTAATCACAATCCGAATTGGTTTATGCATCTCGAGCACATCTTTTAAAAATCTCGAGCATATCTTCCAACACAAACTCCATGGGTGAAAATGGGTGGCTCTCCTTCATATAGCCACATTTTGAAACATATGTTCCATTAGCAAGTAACTCCTCTGAATGGTTCTAAGGAAAATTATCCAAAAAATTATAAATCTATTACATTTTAACCGATTTCGTTCTAAACTTTTTAATTGTGTCAATTGAGTCATAAATCTTTTAACATTTTGCCAATTGACATATACGCCAGCTGTCCTACGATACATGGCCGACCCTGATATGGATAATTTTTAATAATATTATAAATATTTTATTATATTGTTTGTTTTTACTTTCCTTTTCTTTTTTGGTTTTTAGAGTCATGGCCGATGAGGGCCGCCAAAGCAAGGGGGCCGCAAGACCTCGCCTAGTGGCCGATGAGGGTGTTGCGGCCCTCGCCAGACTCTTGGTGAGGGCCCTGACGCCCTCGCCAAGTACCAGTGACAGTCACTAGCCCTGACTTCAAAAACCCAAAAAAATAAAGAAAAAACATAAAAAAAATTCAAAATATTATTGAAATATCATTAAAGAATGTCTACATCAACGTCGGTTGTGCCATGTAGGACAGTCGGCGTCCACATTAAAAATTTTAGGCCAAAATTGGCCGGATGGACTTAATTTGTAAAATGTGAAAAGGTTTATGACTCAATTGACACAAATAAAATGTTTAAGACTTAATTGACCAAAGTGAAATAGGTTTATGAATTTTTTTATGCTTTTCTATATGGTTTTGAAAAATAAAGATAGAAGAACAACATGGTTCATTTTATCAAACATTTATGCAAATAGGGAAATGTCAGTATAATCGTTAGATTGAAATGTATAACTGGATTCCAAAGTTATGGAATTTAAGCAAATAGATGTCGTCATCAATATCTTAATCTCTCTTCCAAAAGAAACCATCAATTCATAAGTTCTTGAAAACCGCAGTATGACATATCCAAATAGCTAACATCAAGAGCACCAAATATGACTAGGCTTATTTCTCCGTTCGATTATTTGAATATGTTGAGAAGCCTGGGGCTGAACCAAAATCACTTAAAGAAGTGTCACGACCTCCCTGAATTGGTCTTGCCGCCTAGGGTGTTTTGCTAATGGATTACTAAGTTAAACCTATCTCGGGCTCTTCTAAGTTCATAACAATTCGCGACTTAGGTTTAAGTTATTAACAAGCAAATCAATTTCATCTAGGGGTCACCATATATTAATTTTTGGTGGGTTGATTAGACACCCAAGTAAAGCGTGGGAGCGTTACTTCACTTCTACGAACCAGAAATTCAATAAATATAGAGACTTGATTACACTGATTAATCAACTAGTGCCCTTTCAGTACCTAAACTTGGCCATTTACTAACTAACTAGTCAAGGCTGCATGTAGAAGATCCTAAAGTTCATCCTACCCATGCTAAAATGGAAAACAACAACCATATATTAAATATACACAACCAAATAATCATAACAAAAATAAATAACCAGCGATCTAGTATCGTCACTAGAAAAGAAAAGGCAATCAAAAGCCCTATGGTAAAGCCCTAATAACTTGTTCAATTTTTGGGTTCAAATTTTTAAAGGGGTTTTTTCAATTTTTTAAACTAAATCTAGAATAAAAATAACACTAAAATCTGGTGAAATTAAACCAAAAAAAAGGACTTCGGGCCTGGTCGAGAGACCCGGTCCCGACCCGGCCCGCCTCCGGATTATATCCGAATTTTCTATTTTTTGTTTTCTTTTCTTATTATTTTTTTTATCTCTCCTTTTTTATTATTTCTTTTCCTCTCTCCCCTCTACTGTTCATCACCTTCCTCGCGTCGTCAACTTCCTCACACCATCAGCCGAGAGTTCATCATCTTCACCGGATGCATTCTTCGCCGGAGCTCCAACCTGACATCGATGAACGACGTTGCCATCCACCACCAGAGCTACCCCGTCGGCCTGATGTCCCGCCGTCGCTGGTCCATTTCCGGCGACAACCTCCACCCACCGAAATAAGTTCATCCACGGTCGGTCATCTATTTTCTGCTAAAACATCTTTATGGGCTAAAATACTTCAAGCGATACAATGGACACACATGCACACAACAAAGAGAGGGCAATGAGAGAGAGACTGACTAAGGCGGCCTCAAACCGCAAGCTCCTCCGGCGAGGGGAATGGCGTCTCGGGCGAAGGCTTCATCCGCGACCAACTTGGACATCGAACGATATGCCACAAAATCAAAGGAAAACACAAATTCAATAACTCTATTAGTACCACTCAAGCATATAACGAAGCTTTGGGGTGTCGATTTCACAAAAACAGATTCGGAGCTTCATTTAGGCATTTTGTCGAACATGTGGTAGGCGGGTCGAACAGAGGCTTAAGACAGGTCTTGAACGTGATTTTTGGCTCAAACGTGATGTGTAAAGCTATTAAAAACCATACTACACAACAAATCTGTTCCAGTTTACAAAGAAACTCTAAAAATCGACATGACCAGATTTGACATTCTAAGCTCATACGGTTTCAGTGAGGCATTTCATCGAACAAGTGGGAGGCGACTACGAATTGGAGATGAGGTCCCATTTTAACAAGGTTCATGGAATTTTTGCGACATACGATGTTCAGGTTGACCTCAATAAGTATCAAACGACGATAAACTTCCATTAAAAGAACCCGCAGATCACCGAACAGACCCGGCGTCTTGATCCCCGAGAGGCAGGGGAATTACAGAGCATTTTTGGAGCTTACATGGTTCGTATGGCTTTTTGGTGACAAATGACGGCCAGTAGGCGGATCTCCGATGAAAAACACAGCGATTCCGGCGAGCAGGATGGATTTTCTCGCCCTTTCCCTCTTGCTCCGCCCTCCGTCTCCCTTGGTCTCCCCCCTTTCCTTTTTTTTATCTCTCCATTTTATACTCCCGCCGTTTCTCTATCTTTGGCGTCCCTCCAAAATGGTCCCGGGTCAGTCAACAAAGCCAGCTCTTTTCCTTTATATTTTCAGTTCGAAGCTGCCATCGATCAGTCTGCCCTCGCTGCTCTGTCTCTGCTCTCTCTCATGTACGAGCGTCCCTTGTGCTTCCTGCAGAGCGTGAGGGAAAGAGGAAGAGAATTGAAGGGGGCTGGGCTGAGAAAAAGGAGAGAAGGGAAGTTGGGCTAAGAATAAGTGTTGGGCCAGAAAAGATAGGAAAAGGAGGCTGGGTTGGGATTCTCTTTTTTCTCTCTTTTTTTTCTTCTTTTTTTTATAAAAATTTTATAATGATTTTTTTAATAAAAATAAAATAAAACTAAAAATAAAAATAAAAATAAAAGGAAAATATGTTTCACTAAATTCTATTAATACAAATGCGCATAATCTATGTGCCATATAATTTAATGAAAATATTTTTGTTTAGGGATTAAAAATTAATCTCTACTTTTTGATGCAATTAAACCCTAAATGAATAGTCAAAATTTAAGTGTCAACAAGAAGCTCGATTGCAAATAACTAACACCTTGTATCAAGTTTCTGTAGAGCCTCGCCGGAAGGTTCACCATGACTGATTGAGCTCATTACATGTTGGTAGGAACGAAAACGTTGAGGTAGATTGCGCCTTCATATCTGGCGAGGGCAATCCTCAACTGTGGCTACTCGCCGGCCATCGCAGAGACTGCCCACAGGCGAAAAGGAAAGAAAAGAAAAGGAAATAAAAGGAGAAAGAAAAGAAAATGATTTTAGAAAACTTAAAATTTGTAGAATCGTCCATGCCAGCGTTGGCCATGCCACGTAGACCGTCAGCTCTGATTGGACCACCACGTCTATGATTTTTTGCCAAAATTGGCCGGAAGCATTATATTGAAAAATCTTTAAAAGGTTTAAGACTAAATTGATCAAATTAAAAAATTTAAAATTAAATTAATCGCCGTATAGTAAATTTATGACTTTTTAGATAATAATTCCCTCATTAGCCTCCACGTCAAAACACGCTTTAAATTATATTTGGTGACTCTGCCTAGTCACTGTCTACCATCACAACAGATGTCAAAGTGGAGAGATCGTGATTTCAGTAATCTCAATCTTAGAGATTCCAGCTAGTCAAAATCAGAGACTAGTTTTGGTCGTAGCACGATCACATAGTTCAATTCTATCAACCGGCAATTTATTTTATTCATTTTTCAAAAGTGCTCGCATAAAAACTCTTCACATCGATGTTGGACGTTTTTATAAGTCATCATCGTCGATCTTCGTTGATCCTACAGGGGCCAACACCAGGGTTAAGGGTATGCGGATCCCTCACGTAGATATTTCATGGCGCGGGTGTTGCCATATGAGGCCGCACGTCCTACATTTCGCCAGTATTGTCTTTGCTCTCGCCTTCATTCTTGTCCTTGCTCACAGACACTAGGTAAGCCAACCCGACTTTCTTCCTAAGCAAATAAATGAGTTCGAGTCGGTCGCCTGCTCCAGTCACCACAATCCGGTCTTGGTCACCCATTGGTGCCACGGATCGAACTCCTGCAGTAAAACCAACAAAGGAAACGGATCAATTTTGAATCAAAAGAGGTTCATGTTTTTTCCCTGCTATTCTCTATCTCGCAACACCTAAAATAATTTACAGAAGATGCACCTAAACGGTCATCGAGATATAAAAGAAATATCTAACAATCACCTGCAAAGCCAGTCGCAAGTTTCAAAGCTTTAGAGTGAGGGTTTTGGTGGCCGAACCAATAAAATCTCGAGGCGTGGCCATTCATGGACACCTTCAATACGACCTTCAGCTTCAAAAACATTCAAAATAAAGAAAAACAACAGGCGAATTAGCATGCGAGGTACAGACCAAAAAAAAAAAAATAGCATGCGAGGTAAGGCGAATTAATTCAAGATCTCTCTCATCATATAACCTTCATGGTGCCTTGCTTCGTTAGGAATTTGGGCAACTTTAAATATGCTCGAAGAATTTTGAGAAGAAATTGGAGATGGGTGAAGAAGACGAACCGAGGAACCACTCTCTATTTATAGCCTCTCTCTGGACAAAAGAAACTCCACAACTTAAACAGAGGCTGGGCAGATAGGAGCCAGAAATCAACCCTCAAATGCGAAGTCCTAAGGGGTGGGCGGACGATCTACGAGAATGAACAACAGGACAAGGCAAGAACAGCCAAGAGAAAATCAAGACAAAGGTTCATGCTTAATCCAAAGTTATTGCTGCTTTAAACCCGGTTCAATCATCGCTTTGTAGACCGCTCCCAACTTATCTAAAAACGTAAGCTTTTACTATGGAAATCCTCTTGACGGACCGCAAGACAGAACCATTAGGGGGAACAACCTAGAGAGTAAGTGGAGAAGAGGGATTCTGGAGAATTGGTAATCCCTTGATTCTCAACAAACATCACAGGCCAGAAGTGCAGGGAGAACGTATCAGCAACATTTACATCCATATTAATGCGTGTCTTCTTTGTTCATCTCAGAAACTAAGATGAAGAAGTTCAACAACATCCAAGCTTTGGTAATGAATCGTCACTCTGAGACGGATTTAATAATTCGGAACAATCGCAAAAGATGAAGGACACGTTAATCCCAACGACAGCTCTCGAGAACCTCACCTTCATCCCAGCAATTCGGTTCACTATTCCTGCCGAACCGTTCCTTCCCCCGGGGTTCTCGCCCCGCATCTCCTCCACAGCTCCCCCGTCTCTGGCGCACGAAATCGAGATGGAACGTGAATTTTCCAAAAGAGAATCGAACATCTTAAGCAGGGTTCGGGACGTTGATTAGGTTTCTAGCAACCGGACTTTGCAAATGGAGACTGAGAAGGACCGTACCTGGACCCATCCCTGAGTTGCAATTCGTCGAATCTACTGATGACGCCGATGCAACCAATACAAGCTCGAGGAGAAGCCTCCAGCGAAGGCCGGCGGCGAGCCAGGGTGAGTGTTGAGGAATAAATTATCGTCAACGATGAAGGTCAAGTACTTGAACACCATCAGAAGTGGAGAGGGAGGGGACTGGATGAATCGAATCGAGCGAGAAGGAGATCGTTCGTGCCTTGACTTCAAAGAAAGGCTGGGCAGATAGTAAGTCAGAAATCAACAACCCTCAAATGTTGTCGTAAGTGGTGCGCGGCCGACCTAAAGGTTAAGGAATCCGAATAATAAGACAAGGCAAGAACCGCCAGGAGAAAATCGAGGGAAGTTTCGTGCTCAATACAAGGTAATGACTGGTTTAAACCCGGCGCAATCATCGCTTTGTCAGCTCATTTGTTTTTTAGTGAGCAAGAGAAACGAAAATTCACATTTTGTTACGGAATTTACCCTCAAACTTGTTCTATTCATGCAATTTGATCGTCAAGCTTTCTATTTGTGCAATTAAATTGTGTTAAATGAAACAATGATGTCGGGATTGTTGACTTGTCATCGAGATATAATAAAGAGATAAGTGCATTGGAAGTCCTAAAACTTATTACAGAAGTGTAATTGAATCGTAAAATTTTCAAAAGGTGTAAGTAAATTTTAAAACTTGTCACCAAAGTATAATTAAGTTATAAAACTTTTAAAAAGTGCAATAAAGTCTCAAAACTTGTCAAATTTGTCCAATCGTATCCAATCTTGTCCTTACTTGATTGTATACTTCGTAAGTTTTAGAACTCAATTATATTTTCATGACAAATCTTAGGATTTTTGGTGTACTTGTCCCTATTAAAAAAAAGAAAAGATCTATCAATCACCTCCAAAACCACCTGCAACTTTCGTTTGGACAGAGAGCTTTGAAGGTCGAAACAACAAAATCTCGAGGTATCGCCATTCATGCACACTTTAATCACGACCTTCTGCTTGCAAAAAAGAAAAAAAAAAATCAAGAATGTGAATTAGCATGCTGACATAAGGTGAATTAATTCATGAGTTTCTCATCAATTTACTACCTTCATGGTGCTTGCTTCGTTATGAAATTGGACAACTTGAAATCCTTCGATTTGCTCGAGGAATTCTGAGAAAATGTTGGAGGAGGGGTGAAGACGAACTGAGGTACCATTCTCTATTTATGGCATCTCCTTGGAAGAAGAGTCAATAACTTGAGCAAGGGCTGGGCATATAGTGGTCAGAAGTTAAACTTGTTGAATATTAAGTCTTCGATTTTTTGCTCTACTCTTACTATTTAATTTAAATACATTGTGTCCCCTCCCTGGCCCCACCATCTGTGTGCCTTATTTAATTGGTGACATATGTTTTATAGATTATTATTGTTAAGTGGAGGACTTGGTAGAAAAATCTCATTCATACAATGGAATTAATCAAACAAATGACTACGCATACATAGCTTCTCATAGTGTAAGCTCAAACAAACATCCGTGTACAGAAATTCAATATCGAACCCAAAAATCTCTTACGAGATTCAATCGATTAAGAGAAATGATTAGTCCAATCCATCATTTCTTGTCAGTATCCGAAGTTCAATAGAAAGGCCAGCCTTCCATATGAAGAAGAAGAACTTGTCAAATTAGTCCTAAACTTATTCTAAGAGAAAATTACCAAAAAAGTCCAAAACATAGGCAAAAGTACACTACAAGTGCTATAACTTGTGTACGGAGATCACTTTGGTGCCATAACTTTTTTTTGGATCACTTTGGTGCTAACTTTTTTGAAAAACGATCACTTTAGTGCCAATGCTGACATGGCCACCGGAAATCTGACGTGGCTCTTTTTTTATTAATTTCTAATGCTGACATGGCTCATCGGAAATCTGATGTGGCACTTTTTTTGGCCGGAATTTTGGCCAGAGTCACTAAAGTAATCTTTTTTCTCCGATTTTGGCACCAAAGTGATCCGAAAAAAAGTTATGGCACCAAAGTGATCTCCGTACACAAGTTATGGCACCAATAGTGTCCTTTTGCCCCAAAACATATTACACTTATGCTAATTCAGTATTAAACCTTTTATTTTGATCAATTTAGTCATAAATCTTTTGAAAATTTACTAATGTAATCTGTCCAGCCTCTTTTAGCTAGAAATTGCTAACGTGGATATCGGTCATCTTACATGGCACGACCAGCATTGATATGGATAATTTTTGGAAATTTTTTAATTATTTTTTTGGATTTTTTTAATATTTGTATTTTCTTTTTTCATTTCTTTCTTTTTTTCATTCTTTCTCCGCTAGTCGTCAAGCTTTGGCACTAGCCGACGATCAGCCAAAGCCAACGATCGGGGAGGGTTGCCCACACCAGCCGCACCAACTTCGAGTGAGGCACGAACTCATTAGGATCTAGTGAGGGGCTACTTAGCTAGCTCACTTCACAAGATCTAGCGAGGTTGAGCCTTTAAGCTAGTGAGGTCGCCCTTGCCACCTTGCCTATGAGCGTTGAGGGCAACCCTCACTGGTTGTCGCCTTTATCCGGTTGTCAACCATCGCCAAGGCCTGGCGACCAGCATAGGAAGAAGGAAAAAAATAAAGAAAGAAAAGAAAAGAAAAATAAAATATAATAAAAAATTATAAAAATTATTCACGTCAGCACTGACCGTGTCCATATAGGACGGATGGCATCTACGTTAGTAATTTTCAACCAAAATTGGATAGATGGATTACATTGACAAAATGTCAAAATGTTTATGACTCAATTGGCCAAATTGAGAAGTTTATGAGATGAGCGGGCGAGAGTTGCCCTTGCTCGCCCATCCCAGGCGAGGGCGGCCCTCGCCTGATGCCGGCGAGGGAAACCTAGGGTCAAATGAGGGTCGCCCTTGTCGGCGTTGAATGAGGGTCGCCTCGCCTGGGCTATGCGGGTGACAAAATTAGAAAAACCATCTGCGGTGTACATTTGTATAAGTCATCATCATCAATCCTTATTGATCCTACATGATCGACCACGAGGGTTGAGCGTAACATGGGTATGGATCGACAATGTAGGCAATTTCGCGGTGCGGGACTCCTCCGACGTACATAATGGGCTGTGCCACCTTGTCCTTGCTCTCGCTTTCTTTCTTGCCTTTCGCGTCGACCACGCTCACGGTCACTATCTCTGCGGACCCCACATTCTTTCTGAGCGAAGTGGTGAGCTTGATCGGATCGACCCTTTCTCCGATCACCTCAAGCTGATCCTTGTCGTCTCCCACCAGCGCCACGGATTGAACTCCTGGAGTCGAACCGACAAAGAAAACGGATCAATATAGAATCTAACAGTAACCTCATCTACCTAGAAAGATTTACAGAAGACGCAACTAAACGGTCATCGAGATATATAAAAATCTAACAATCACCTTCAAAGCCAGTCGCAACTCTCATAGCTTTGTGGCAAGAGCTTTGGGGGCCGAACCAATAAAATCTCGAGGCGTGGCCGTTCATGGACACCTTCAATACGACCTTCTGCTTCAAAAACTTCAAAATAAAGAAAAACAAAAAGGCGAATTAGCAGGCGAGGTACAGACCAAAATAAAAAAAAAAATAGCATGCGAGGTAAGGCGAATTAATTCAAGATCTCTCTCATCATATAACCTTCATGGTGCCTTGCTTCGTTAGGAATTTAGGCAACTTTAGATATGCTCGAAGAATTTTGAGAAGAAATTGGAGATGGGTGAAGAAGATGAACCGAGGAACCACTCTCTATTTATAGCCTCTCTCTGGACAAAAGAAACTCCACAAGTTAAACAAAGGCTGGGCAGATAGTAGCCAGAAATCAACCCTCAAATGCGAAGTCCTAAGGGGTGGGCCGACGACCTACGAGAATGAACAACAGGACAAGGCAAGAACAGCCAAGAGAAAATCAAGAGAAAGGGTCATGCTTAATCCAAAGTTATGGCTGCTTTAAACCCGGTTCAATCATCGCTTTGTAGACCGCTCCCAACTTATCTAAAAACGTAAGCTTTTACTATGGAAATCCTCTTGACGCACCGCAAGACAGAACCATTAGGGGGAAAAACCTAGAGAGTAAGTGGAGAAGAGGGATTCTGGAGAATTGGTAATCACTTGATTCTCAACAAATATTACAGGCCAGAAGTGCAGGGAGAACGTATCAGCAACATTTATTAACGCTTGTCTTCTTTGTTCATCTCAGAAACTAAGATGAAGAAGTTCAACAACATCCAAGCTATGCTGTTGAATTGCCACTCAGACGGATTTAATAATACGGAACAATCGCAAAAGATGAAGGACATGTTAATCCCAACGACAGCTCTCGAGAACCTCACCTGCCTCCCAGCAATTCGGTCCACTATTCCTGCCGAACCGTTCCTTCCCCCGGGGTTCTCGCCCTGCATCTCCTCCCCAGGTCCCTCGTCTCTGGAGCACGAAATCGAGATGGAACGTGAATTTTCCAAAAGAGAATCGACCATCTGAAGCAGGGTTCGGGACGATGATTAGGTATCTAGCAAGCGGACTTTGCAAATGGAGACTGAGAAGGACCGTACCTGGACCCATCCCCGAGTTGCAATACGTCAAATCTGCTGATGACGCCGATGCAGCCAATATAAGCTCGAGGAGAAGCCTCCGGCGAAGGCACGAAGTCCGGCGGCGAGCCGGGGCGAGCATTGAGGAAATTATCGTCGACGGTGAAGGTGAAGTACTTGATCACCATCGGAAGTGGAGAGGGAGGGGACTGGATGAATCGAGCGAGAAGGAGATCGTTCGTGCTTTAAAGAAAGGCTGGGCAGACAGCAGTCAGAAATCAACAACCCTCGAATGTGAAGTCGTAAAGGGAAGTTTCGTGCTTAATACAAGGTAATAACTGGTTTAAACCCGGTGCAATCATCGCTTTGTCAGCTCAATTGTTTTTTTAGTGAGCAAGAGAAACGAAAATTCACACTTTGTTACAGAATTTACCCTCAAACTTGTTCTATTCATGCAATTTGATCCTCAAGCTTTCTATTTGTGCAATTAAATTGTGTTAAATGAAACATTGATGTCAGGATTGCTGACTTGTCACCGAGATATAATAAAGAAATAAGTGCATTGAAAATCCTAAAACTTATCACAGAAATGCAATTGAGTCGTAAAATTTTCAAAAGCCGCAAGTAAGTTCTAAAATTTGTCACCAAATGTAAGTAAGTTATAAAACTTTCAAAAAGTGCAATCAAGTCCTAAAACTTGTCTATTTGATCCAATCGTGTCCTTTCGTGGATTGCACTTTTTGAAAATTTTAGGATTTGATTTCACTTTTATAACAAGTTTTAGTACTTGATTGTATTTTCGTAAGTTTTAGAATTTAATTGTATTTTCATAACAAATTTTAAGATTTCTGATGCACTTATCTCTATAACAAAAAGAAAAAAGAAAAGATCTATCAATCACCTCCAAAGCCACCTGCAACTTTCATTTGGATAGAGAGCTTTGAAGGCCGAAACAATAAAATCTCGAGGTATTGCCATTCATGCACACTTTAATCACAACCTTCTGCTTGCAAAGCAGAGAAAAAAAAAAAAAATGTGAATTAGCATGCTGACATAAGGTGAATTAATTCATGAGTTTCTCATCAATTTACTACCTTCATGGTGCTTGCTTCGTTATGAAATTGGACAATTTGAAGTCCTTCGATTTGCTCGAGCAAGTCTGAGAAAATGTTGGAGGAGGGGTGAAGACGAACTGAGGTACCATTCTCTATTTATAGCATCTCCTTGGAAGAAGAGTCACTAACTTGAACAAAGGCTGGGCATATAGTGGTCAGAAGTTAAACTTGTTGAATATTAAGTCTTCGATTTTTTGCTCTACTCTTACTATTTAATTTAAATACATTATGTCCCCTTCCTGCCCCCACCATCTGTGTGCCTTATTTAATTGGTGACATATGTTTTATAGATTATTATTGTTAAGTGGAGGACTTGGTAGAAAAATCTCATTCATACAATGGAATTAATCAAACAAATGACTACGCATACATAGCTTCTCATAGTGTAAGCTCAAACAAACATCCGTGTACAGAAATTCAATATCGAACCCAAAAATCTCTTATGAGATTCAACCGATTAGGAGAAATGATTAGTCCAATCCATCATTTCTTGTCAGTATCTGAAGTTCAATAGAAAGGCCAGCCTTCCATATGAAGAAGAAGAACTTGTCAAATTAGTCCTAAACTTATTCTAAGAGAAAATTACCAAAAAAGTCCAAAACATATTACACTTATGCTAATTCAGTATTAAACCTTTTATTTTGATCAATTTAGTCATAAATCTTTTGAAAATTTACCATTGTAATCCGTCCAGCCTCTTTTAGCTAGAAATTGCTAACGTGGATATCGGTCATCTTACATGGCACGACCAACATTGATATGGATAATTTTTGGAAATTTTTTAATTATTTTTTTGGATTTTTTTATATTTATATTTTCTTTTTTCATTTCTTTCTTTTTTTCATTCTTTCTCCGCTAGTAGTCAGGCTTTGGCGCTAGCCGGCGATCAGCCAAAGCCAACGACCAGGGAGGGTTGCCCACACCAGCCGCACCAACCTCGAGTGAGGCACGACCTCGTTAGGATCTAGTGAGGGGCTACTTAGCTAGCTCACTTCGCAAGATCTAGCGAGGTTGAGCCTTTAAGCTAGCAAGGTTGCCCCTGCCACCTTGCCTATGAGCATTGAGGGCAACCCTCACTGGTTGTCGCCTTTATCCAGTCGTCAACCGTCGCCAAGGCCTGGCGACTAGCATAGGAAGAAGGAAAAAAAATAAAGAAAGAAAAGAAAAGAAAAATAAAATATAATAAAAAATTATAAAAATTATTCACGTCAGCACCGACCGTGCCATATAGGACGGATGGCATCTACGTTAGTAATTTTCAACCAAAATTGGATAGATGGATTACATTGATAAAATGTCAAAATGTTTATGACTCAATTGGCCAAATTGAGAGGTTTATGGGATGGGCAGGCGAGGGTTGCCCTTGCTCGCCCATCCCAGGTGAGGGCGGCCCTCGCCTGACACCGGCGAGGGAAACCTAGGGTCAAATGAGGGTTGCCCTTGTCGGCGTTGAATGAGGGTCGTCTCGCCTGGGCTGGGCGGGTGAACCTGACATTCTTCCTAAGTAAAGTGGTGAGCTTGACCGCGTCAACCCTTTCTCCGACCACCTCGATTCAGTCCTTGTCGTCTCCCACTAGTGCCACGGATTGAACTCCTAGAATCGAATCAACAAAGAACATGGATCAGTTTCGAATCTAACAATCACCAAAGTATAATCATCTACCTAGAATGATTTGCAGAAGACGCAACTAAATGATCATCGAGATATTATCAAAATCTAACAATCACCTGCGAAGCCAGTGGCAACTCTCATAGCTTTGCAACGAGAGCTTTGGGTGCCGAAACAATAAAATCTCATGGAATCGTCGTTCATGCTCACCTTAATCACGACTTTCTGCTTGTAAAAAAGAAGAAGAGAAATCAAGGAGGTGAATTAGCATGCGACACAAGTTGAATTATGTCGTGATTTTCTCATCATATTACCTTCATGGTGCTTCCTGCGATTAGGAATTTAGAGAACTTAATATTCTTCTATTTGTCCGAAGAATTTGGAGAAAATATTGAAGGGGGAGGGGGGGTGACGACGAACTGAGGTACCACTCTCTATTTATAGCCTCTCCTTGGAAGAAGAAACAAGAAAAACTTAAACAAAGGCCGGGCTGATAGAAGTCACAAGTCAACTTTGGAATGTGAAGTCGAAGGGGGTGAGCAGACGACCTCCGAGAAGAAATAATGGGACTAGGCAGGGATGGTTAAGGGAAAATCATGGGAAAGTTCATGCTCAATTCCAAAGTACTGACTGATTAAATGCAGGTTCGATCAATTGTTTCGTAGTCGAGCTAGAAAAAAGGAGCATTCCGCACTTTCCGGGTACAAATTTGAAGGTTGACCGTCGTTGATGTCTCTAATCAAACATTTCGTGCGAGGTCGGTATTGAATATGCCAGCAAAAGTAATAGGACGTTTGTCACTTCGAAGCGAAAAAGTATATGGCTGTATATACTTCACGTGTACAAATACTGAATTTTATCCCTTTAACTTGCTTTATTGATGCAATATGATCGTCAAGTTTTCTATCTTGTAAAGTTCAGCTTCTAATTGCCAATTCTAAAGGACGTGTTAGTTGTCGGTGCACCGGGGAGTCTTTTGAAACCTCCCCGTAGTTCGAGCCTAGGATGTTAAGGCGTGGTGTCGCCAGTTTGGGGAGCTTGTGGTACGCTTCTGAGGGTGTCTTCAAAGTCGTAGATACGTTTAACCCTTCGAAATTGTTCTCATTTATACTTTTCTGTAGTAGTGATCAAGTGGAACTTCTACTTCATCGTCGTCGTCGTTCTTTCTTATGGCACCAAAATGCTCGGTGCATTCTCGTTTAGGTCATATAGAGTATCTCATGTTACGTAGTATACAGACACGAAGAACCTCAACATTGCCGAAACAACATCTGCCGAAATCTTTCAAAGATTGGTGCGATGTCCTCGTCAATATGTCCTTGACCAAACATTCGTGCGAGGTCAATCTTGGATATCTAGCAAAACTAAAATGACATTTATCATTTTAAAATAAACTAAAATATGGCTATATACGTACATATGAATAGTTCGGAATGTACCCTCTAAATAAGTATTCGTCTTGCCTTCCTACAGAGGGGGTAAATGGTATTTGCTGAGGTAACTATGAGGGTAAGTGTATGAGATTCTTGCGTAGAAAGGATTATTAATTGGACATATTTTGAGGTTATGATCATTTTAGCAGAAGTTATGAAAGGATTCATAGCAACACGAATCGGCAACTCATCATTTCAATTAAGTTGAGCAAACTCATTAAAAGAAGTACGAGTTAACCAAGCTGCTTCAAAATCGGAAATGTCGATTTACCCTAAGAGTCCTCTCACGGTACAGAGCACTCAAGAGAGGATGACGGTCGGATGTAACTCATGGAAGTACACGATCTGTGGCATCAACAAACAACAAACGACAAGAAAGATCACATAATGCTCTGTCAAGGCGCTTGAATACCCGATTATATCCATTTTACTCGGGCCCACGCCACGTAAGTATCAATGCATCATCATTCCCACCCAGACCAGATCATATGCCACGTCATCTTGCATGGGTGAAAAAGTTAACAATGGGTAATTTTGTCTCTGGGGTAAGAGTTTGTGGATTCATTTGGTGGTCTGGACAGCCAATCGATGCTCGACCGTGGCATTCTGTGGTGGAAATCAAAAGCTTCTTCTCTCTCGATTTAGTGTTTTCAAAGGTGTGGTCACGAATTAGAAATGGGTCGAGAGAATTTTCTTTGAAACGAGAAAAAACCATTTAGCCAATCTTTATTTGCTTGAAAAAATAGAGAGTTGATATCACGAAAAACCTCAAACCCACTAAAGCTCCTCGAATTTGACTAATAAACTCGTGATTTGATCAATCCAGCCAGTGCATCATGGCCCAGTGAAACTTCTTAGCTCCCTCTTGGAAAGGTCGTGGCCTCCAATTTCTTAAGGTCAGTCACGACAGGCCTCGTTTGAAATGGAGATAACAATGAGCTTCCATTCAAATGTTTTTAGTCGTCGATGGGATTGTAGCCCATAAGTTTCGAGAAGGCATAACCAGACAAGAGAGATATAGCTAGCTAGAAATTCAAACGATGCAAGAGAAAACCAGCGATTTCCCATCTTAAATCATTAGTGTTTATGTATCAAAGGCGTGTTCGTACATGCACTTCTCGCGTGGTGTGTAGACTTCAAAAACATCGCCCACATTGCTTTCGGAGTAGTAGTTATAAAGAGCACATGTCCAGGAACACGACAAAAAATAATGTCATAACGTGCACTTCAAACATATGGACTTGACACAATATATGTTGAATGACTAAAGCTATAAAAGTCGTCGATACAGAATTATCTGGAGATTCTGGAGATTCTCTTTTACTTTCTCCCACCGACACGGAGCATGTGACTTTACTTCTTTTGTTATTTTTCTAGACAGGAGGAGCTAAATTCGGCAAAAGAGCTGCTATGCCTTGTGCTTATGTGCATCTTCACGACTCGAATTTCGTAGGAGAACAATCAATCAATAATAATACTGAGCTCTTATACCAATTTGTAACACGAACGCAGAATTGGGGACAACGAAACGGTTTGAATAATAAGTACAATTTGAACGCAACGAATTTACACAATTTGACAATGTGCCTATCTTGGGGGGTGCCTATCTTGGGGGAAGGGAGATCGAGGAGCTGGGTTTACTATAAACATTAAAAATGATAGGGTCCAGCGAGGCTAACCACACTGTTACACCACATTTGTAATAGTGCTTTAATAGCCACAAATCTTACATTATGTTAGTTGGACTTAGCTGGGCAACCGGAGTACAAAATTTTCAAAATTAATCGTAAAAAATAGCCCTTATGATGCAAGATTACAAAAGCTAAACCCTTTAAAAGAATAATAAAAATCAGAACCGTATCAATTAGCACAATGTTAAGCACCTATAGGGAACAAAAGTTACCGTAAAATTCTGTCTTTCATATTTATTTTAAGTTTCATGATTTATTAGTAATATATCATGCACAATATCCAAAAGAGAAGCGGAAATTTTAATTTGATTCAAGAGCTAAAAGTTATATGATTGTACTGCTAGCTATGTGATAGACTAGAGCGAGACAAAATATATAGTGATCGTGCACTTCGCAATGGCAAATGAAAAGCCATAGACCAAAGCACGAGATAAAATGTTTTGTCAACTTTAATTCTAAGGTGAAATATGAGAAAATTTTGTCACGTCCTGCACCCTAATCCCCTAGATTCGGGCGCGCGACACCCCTCTTACATAAGTCATTTAATTGCGACGTCCCAGGAGGCGTCGCCAACCCATTGCGTTAACTAACGAGTAAGCACATGCGGAAGCAAATTCTAATATCATCCAACGAAACAGCACAATAGGGATATGATAGGAAACACATTCACCAAAAGCATGCTTCATAAATATATGCATCAAGACGATTGGATGTTAGCAAAATACAACCCCGTAACTATGGGCTTTTATCCAATTCGAACAAAAGGGGTCGGGGTTATACCTATCTCATCAATCTACGAGGGCCTCCTAAAAAAGTCATGACTCCCTCATACTCCGATATGCTATGGCTCCTCTACGGGTCGTAGTTCGGGTTCGACTCAGGATCACTGATGAGACCATCGGGGACATTCGACCCCGAAGCATCCCACGAAATTGCGCCAGGCGCACCCGGCAGTCCATCAAAGCCACGGAGAGGTCCAAAATACTCCTCCCCGAACCACACATACCACGCTTTGAAGCGATGAGGAACTAAATTAGGAAGCCCCTTGTCAACTCAAACGGTGGTCATGTACTCCTCGTATGTCGTGTCCGTCTCCGATGCAATGTACTCAACTATCTCAACGTCTTGGTCCACCGAGACCCCAAAACGTATTATCCGTGTATCTATACTAAGGGCCTAAAAAGAGGTGAACAACGGCAAATGAGAAAATCTCAATAAGCAGAGCCACTAAACCTCGAGTAAGACGAAACCTTGTTTCGGAAAGACGAAGAGTAACTCATCAACTTTGCATGCCACAAAATCATCAATTAAACACTCATACTTCTTACCATCTGACGGCACATCAAATTCACATAACTATTCACACATGAAGTCTTACTTTCAATCGACATGCGACAATCATGCATATTAGTCAAGAACACGTCATACCACATGATTCATACATAATACATCCACACGTGTTCCAATTATTACAACCGCCTAGGGCCACAACCAACACTAGTTTCTTGTTGACTTTGTTAAGGTCATCATATTACCGTGTTGCATGGGATATTGGTTTTCTTATAAAGTAGGTAAAGAAGCATATTAGAATACAAAAGGGAAAAGTGTCATAAAAGTTATAAACCTATTACATTTGTGCAAATTTAGTTTTAAACTTTGTTTTGGTGCCAATTTAATTTTAAACCTTTTATTTTTGTGCCAATTCTGTCATGCCGGCTAATTTTGGCCTTGATATTGTTGACGTGAATGCCAGCCAGCCTACGTGACACTGCCAACGATAATGTAGACAACTTTTAATAATATTTTAATATTTTCAATTTTTTTTCTTTTTTTTTTGTCTTTCTCTTTCTTCTTCCTCTAGCCAGCGTCGGCTGTTAAGGGAGGCCCGACCTCGCCAGATCTGGCGAGGTTGTGCCTTGTCCAGCTGCTGGCGAGGCTCAAGCCTTTGCCCGAGGCCGCAAGGTCGTGGCCTTTGACCTTGCCAGCCTAGCGCGAGGCTTGACCATGCTAACGCTAGCCATGGATAAGGCTTGACCTTGCCTGATCCAGTGAGGTCGTGCCTCGCCTAGCTGTGAGGTCGCAGCCTTTGACCTCGCAGCCATTGGTGAGAGCGAGACGAGCCTCACCAGCGGCTAGGCGAGTCTCGCCTTTGTTGTCGCTGGCGAGGGTGGCCCTTGCCAGTGGCCGGTGGGGCTTGCCAACCTTGGCCTCCAACCAGTCGTCGAACTAGCAGTGGCTAGAGGAAGAAGAAAGAGAAAGAAAAAAAACGAAAAGAAAAACAGAAAATGTAAGGATTTTTTTTAATTCGAAAAATATTAAAATATTATTAAAAGTTGTCCACGTCATTGTCGGAGGTGGTATGTAGGCCGCCGGTGTCTACGTCAGCAATATCCAGCCAAAATTAGCTTGAAGGACTAAATTGACACAAAAACAAAAGGTTTAAAATTAAATTGGCACAAATACAATATGTTTAGAACTTTTCTGACACTTTTTTCAAATACAAAATTATCTGGCCCCAGCTTTCCAAAAGTCTCTCAACACAAATGCGCGAAAATTAGAACAGTGTTTGAACGATGGCATAAGATTTTATAAGGACAATGAAGCAATGTGTCTCGTAAATGAACACATCATTGGAGTGGACAAAAAAGTTAATTTCCAAAGGTCGTGTTTGTCTGCAAAGTTAACATTTGTTAAGAAATTGCGATTGTTTAATCACAACTTTTCGTCATTTCCGAATTTTCGCAAGAAAAAGAAAAAAGAAAAGGCTTTTAGAGACAAGTGAAGCCCATACATGCTACATCCAAGTGCCCAGTCAAGATTAATCAAGCCTGTCCAATGCACAATGCCACTTGCGAGCCCATGACTTCAAACAATGCTTACATAGGTGTTATCATATTTAAACCAAATAGTTTCCTTCTATTTTTCTTATGTGGTGCTCTTTTTCCACATTACAAACTCTCTAACAATTGTCTCAGTCTCTAACTCGATGCCCTTGATATGCGATCACTTTAGTTTAGTAAATAAGAAATTCTTGCCCGCACCCAAATTTTATAGATCAAGTGCAATTATATCAGTTTGATTTGTGTTGGACTCACATGCTCAATAGAAGTAATAGACTTGAGATTCGGGCAAAATTTTTCCAATAAAATGAGTCTAAGTAATATCATTTTCCCGTTCAATAACTTAATAAGAACGGTATCTCAATATCGCTCCAAGCAAGTGTTTGGGCACACTCGAAATATAGCTTCTTTGTCTCGAGACCTAGCGCAACACGACAATAGAATTAGGGATGGACATGGAGTGGGACGAGGCCGGGACCATGTTGCCCATACTTGCTTCATGCAAGGGGAACTATCAAATCGATTTTATTAAATGAAATGTCCTTCTCATTAATAGATTAAGTCGATTTGTCTTTCTTAATCCGGCAAATTCTGACTCCACAAGTCAACTTAATCGAGTCATGTGTAAACCCGAGGTGATTAATTAATTTTAAATAATTTTCTGGCACGGTACCTGTCTAGAAAAGGACACAGTGTCCATATTACGACCGAGTAAAATCTTGAAGATTATTTCTTGAAAAGTCAGACATTCTTGTACGGATATATGACTTCGGAATCATCCAATGACAGAGGAGAACTGGTCAAAGTTTAAGAAAAGAACAAGGCAAGACGTGGGTTGTTCGTAATCGACGAATTCCCTATTAGGTTGATAGTTAAAGACCCAGTTTCGTTCAACAGCTCATTGCATGGAATGCAGAGTGTTGGGAAACTCAATCCCGATCGTCTCGTCCGAAATGTATTCGGAATGAATTCGATTAATACGGAAAACGTGCCCGAGAACCATCAAACTTGTATCACCGATCGTACAGGCATATCACACAATGAACATACCCGGTATTATCACAGATTAAGTGCCACTTTGCACCTGAAAGTTCTTCGATCGTCTTTCGTACTAGTGTGCGTTCCGAAAAGAAACAGAAAAGACGTTGTTCTTGAAGGAGTGTGTTTGCATGTATGTACCTCACGTTACATTCCAAAGGGTGCCTTATATTACAAATAGGGAAATAACTACCTTGTGGGCCCTTGTGGCTCACGGGCCGGGTTTGGCCTATCGTGGGCGGTCCACCCATTATTTCTTTTATCTCCCACTCGCCCACGATGGGCTAAACACAATTCTTTTCCTTGCAAAGTTCATATTGGCAAATAATCCGTGCGACCAGCATACTACGAGAGCTCGTTGTTATACATCTGTTAGGAATATATAACAGCTCAAATTTGGGCATTATCCAGAGTAGAATTAGTATGCAGTTCCCTAGATCAATCGGTTACATTTTTATCTCTCTTAATCTCTTTCAGTATTTCGTATATTTTATTCACAATTATGATTTACTCAAAATCATAATTGGTCGACCTATAAATATAAATATAGAATGTGACATCATAAATTAAATTGATCTTCCTCTTTCCTTAACCTCTCCATTTCAGTCCAACTTGCTTTTCTAGAAATGCCCCGTTAGACCGAATTATCATGATCATCGGCAACATTCTAAGATAGCAAACATTGAATAGAAATTTTGAGAATAAGTAAGAGTCGTGAGGGCACTTTAAATGAGAAAAACTATTTTCCTCAAGAGTCTCACACGACTTAAAAAAATTGAGATCATAATTTTTATCAACTCTTATCGGTCGTCCCATGCATACGTAATATGAAATACGTATTACGGTATTCTCTCCTTTTCCCGTAGAGCGTATGTCTTTACTCTCAATACCGTACAGACGATAGTTTAGACATACTCAATGTCCAACTTGAGTTCACAAATCTACTCTATTCATAAGCATCTAACAGAACTCATATCTGGCATTAAAGACAGGTAAAGTGAAATATATGGGTCATTTCACTTTCGGACATAATAATCTATATGTCCTCATCTTAACATTCTGTTAAAGCGACGTCCATGCTTCAAGCTTGAGCTCTCAATTATTACCTAAATAACAAGATTAAAACCGTCTCATCTCTATTCATTACACAGTGAGTAGAGGCGATTACCCGTGTGAGTGGGCTAATCTCTCATCTGTTCGACATACCTTTTCAATATAATGCACTCAGCATCGACATTCACAAACGTCATACAAACTTATAGACATTGATAATAACAAACTTCATTAATAGTGAACATTCTGGGAAAATTACAATATTCAATACATCATATTCTACACAGTCCTAGAGATCTCACATGACCATGGAAAACTTCTCTAGGAATCGGTTTCGTCATAGGATCCGCTATCATCCTTTGTGTAGATATGTACTTCACGTTCACTTCCTTTCGTGTAACCATGTCCTTAACATAGTTATATTTGATATCTATATGTTTGGTCTTTCCATGGTACTTGGGATCCTTAGTGTATGCTATTGCTGCTTGGCTATCACAATAGACCAATACTGGGTTTGCAGCATTCTCAATTACACCTAAGTGATCCAAAAATCTTCTAAGCCAAACACCTTCTTGTGCCGCTACTGATATAGCCACGAACTCGGCTTCCATTGTAGATAAGGCTACGCACTGTTGTTTCTTACTGCTCCAAGATATGGCGCCATTATTCAGTAATAATACATATCCAAAAGTAGATTTCCTTTCTTTTAAATCTCCTCCCCAGTCAGCATCAGTATAGCCTTCAAGGTGTAGATCACTTCCTTGATAAGTCAGCACATAGTCGGCACTTCCCTTTAGATATCTCAAGATCCTTTTGACAGCGATCCAATGTGCTTCACCTGGATTGGATTGGTATCTATTTACCATTCCAACTGTATAACAAATGTCAGGTCTTGTACACATCATAGCGTACATCAAGCTTCCGACAGCACTAGCATATGGAACTTGTTCCATTTGCTCCTTTTCTTGTGAAATATTAGGACACATTCTGTCGCTTAATGCTTCCCCCTTTGCAATAGGAGTATCTATTGGTTTACAGTCTTGCATACGAAATCGCTCAAGGATTTTATTCACATATGTCTCTTGTGAGAGAGATAGAGATTTCTTTGAGCGATCTCTTGAAATCTTAACTCTAAGAATGTATGCAGCTTCACCCATATCTTTCATCTCAAAATTGGAAGATAACCAATTCTTGACTGTATTAACCAACTCCATATTGTTTCGGCAATTAGTATATCATCAACATATAATGATAAGATCACAAATTGATCTTTGGATCTTTTGATATATACACAATTGTCTTCACTAATCATTACAAAATCATATGCCATTATTGCATTGTGAAAGCGTATATACCATTGTCTCGAAGACTGCTTAAGGCCATATATCGACCTCAATAGTTGACACACTTTATGCTCCTGGCCTTTTGTAATGAAGCCAATAGGTTGCTCCATATAAATTTCTTCCTCTAATTCTCCATTGAGGAATGCAGTCTTTACATCCATTTGATGTAATTCTAGATCCATACTAGCTACTATTGCCAGGATAAGGCGAATAGAGGTAAATCTAACCATAGGAGAAAAAGTTTCTTCAAAGTCAACTCCTTCCTGTTGATTATATCCTTTCGCCACAAGGCGAGCCTTATACCTCTCTATTGAGCCATTAGCCTTACGCTTTATTTTGAGAACCCACTTGTTCCCAATGGCTTTGCGTCCTTTTGGAAGATCAACCAATTCCCAAACTTGATTTGATCTTAATGACTCCATTTCCTCTTCCATTGCATGTATCCATTTTTCTTTATCAGGGCACTTTAGAGCATCATTCACATTCTTTGGCTCATCTTCATCTTGTGGGGCAATCATGAAGGCTTCTCCTTCAATGTCAAAACGTCGACGGGGAATCCTATTACGACTCGATTGTCGTATGCGAAGTTGTACTCCTGATGATTCACCACGTTCCATTGCACTCCCACTCGAATGAGGTAATGGTGGTGTCATTTCTTTAAGTGATTGCAATTGAGACTGGGTTGCATTCAACTCTCCATTTGTCATAATGCTCCCACTAACTTCACTATCACGATCCACATATTTGTATAGTGAGTAATCACCGCCTACTTCGCCCTTTTTAGGAAATTCATTCTCTAAGAATGTGACATCCCGTGATTCAAATTTAGTTATACTTCCGCTTTCTTGCTCACCTATGAATACATATTCTTTTGAATGCTCTGAGTATCTTATAAAAATACTCTTTTTGCCTCTTGGGCCTAATTTTCCATACTTGTGAGAAGACTCACGAGTATAGGCAGCACAACCCCAAGGTTTTAGAAAGCTTAAATCAGGCTTTCTGCCTGTCTATAATTCATATGGAGTAGAAGCAACTGATTTAGAAAGCACACGGTTAAGTATGTAGGCAGCAATCAACAAAGCATCACCCCAAAAGGTGATTGGCAAGTTAGCATGTGCCATCATTGATCTAACCATTTCCATTAGAGTTCTGTTTCTTCTTTCCGCAACACCATTTTGTTGAGGAGTATATGAAATAGTCAGTTGTCTTTCTATTCCCTTTTCATCACACAAATTTCTAAACTGATCAAACAGATATTCTCGACCTCGATCGGATCTTAATGCTTTTATTTTCTTGTCTAATTGATTTTCCACTAAGCTCATAAATCTTTTAAAGCAATTTAAAGCTTCGGACTTATGAGAAATCAAATCGACATGTCCGAATCGAGTATAATCATCAATGAAAGTGAAGAAATAAACAGACCCGTGCCTTTCTTTTACATTCATTGGACCACAGATGTCAGTATGGATTAATTGCAAAGGAAATTCAGCTCTTGTTCCTTTTCCAAATGGTTTCCGCGTTGTTTTTCCTTCTAGGCAATGCTTACATATGGGCAAATCAACCTTTTTAATATTGCCCAATAAGCCATCTTTAGCCAATCGATTCATTCTTTGTTGGCCAATATGACCAAGTCTAGCATGCCACACGTTCACATCATTCTCATAAGAATCAGATGATGTAAATAAGGAATAACTAACATTAACTTCACAATAATCAACATCTAATACAATGAAACCATCTAAGAAATATCCGGAACCATAATAACTTGTACCTAAGCACAAGTCTACACCATTGTTATGGAAGTTTACACTAAAACCAAGTCTAACTAAAACCAACACGGAAATTAAGTTCCGACGAATCTCTGGAGCAAATAGCACATCATCTAGGAACAACGTGCGTCCACCGCGCATAAGTAGTTGACAGGTGCCAATGCCTTTGACCTCCACTCTTGAATTGTTCCCCACGTATATCCACTTCGTTCCTTGTGGAACTCGTCGAAACTCCACGAAAGTTTCTCTGTCTTTCGCTACATGGTCTGTGCCTCCCGAGTCTATAGTCCACAAAGGATTAGATTCGGTTAGAAACACTGAACTAGACACATAAGTAGCATTTTCTTGAATGCTAAGGGTTTCTACCTTCTTTAGCTTGCCACAGTCGCGAGCAAAGTGACCCTTCTTGCCACAGTTGAAACATTTCACTCTTAAAATGTTCTTCTTGAAAGGACGCTTTCCTTTCTCCCGTTGGTTGAGCCTCGGCTTCTTCCCTGAAGGACTCGGCCCTTTGCCTTTCCACTTCTTTGACCCAGTAGGGTACTTCCTCTTGGAGCCCGAAACTCCATGCGAGCTAGAACCAGCAAAGTAAACATCAGTTTCTGGCTAAGCCGCCATGAGGCGATCCTCTTCCAGCTCGAGATGCCGCATAGCATCCTCGAAGGTCTTGATACCCTCATTATGGGTCAAATGGATCTTCATATGCTTCCCGCTTTGAGGCAAGGAGCGGATTACTGCCTACACCTGCTGTTCATCAGTGAGTATGTGCCCGGCATCCTTTAGCTCACTAATCATATTCGACATCTGCCTCAAATGTTGTTTCATGGTCTTTCCATGAGACATCTTGTATGAGTCGAAACGGATAGTGAGTTATCTCAGTTTGGTCACAGAAGTTCAACCAAATCTTGATGCCAGTGCAGCCCACATCTCTTTAGCATTCTGGAAACGTCCGAACTCTCGCATGATGTCATTGTCCATGCTGCTTAGCAACGTAATGCGAGCAAGGGAGTTCTTTCTTTTCTAAACAGCAAAGGCATCTTGATCCCTCTTGTGTTGGGCAGTTGTCCCGTCCTCAGGTTCTTCCATAATCCGGTTAAGAGCTTCGAGTGCCTCTTGCTCTTCCAACACATATTGAATCTTGAGACTCAAAATCTCATAATTGTCGCCATTCAATTTTTCTCCCTTATTTAGTTCAGCCACTATGTTCTTAGTTGCTGAAGCCGTCGTATCTGAACATTTCAGATACATACGCACGAGTTATTAAAGCCTATCTAAATGCTTCATCAGCATCATGATTACATAAACTAATCATGTTAATGAATAGTTTCACAAAAAGTCTTAGAGTCGAAAGTTCACTATGTTCCCAATCATCGTCTAAAAAACCTAATTTGAAATTACTATTAACATAATCATTTATGTAATGAAATTGGTTCTTCAAAAGTTATACAAACTTTGAAGAACTTCCCACATAAAACATAACACATAATATGGCAATATAAAATGAGAAATCACCAAAGAATTCATAGCCATATATATATCATAAAACATTTACAAATGTTAACATGTACAGAATTGATTCCAAATCTTAAAAGGACAACATCAAGTGTACCAATCCAACACATAAACAGGAAAGGACTCATAAAATTCTTTAGAAAGTTTTATTTTCTTCGGAACATAAACAGAGACTCCCGGAAAACCCCTAGATCCGGGACATGGTTTGCGCCGAGACCCATTCAATGCAAGGGTTGATGTTCTTCTTGCCCCGACCCTTATGTATTCTTGCACAAAATTCTCCACAAGCATCTTATAGCTTGGACCATTTAAGATTTCTCTAACCTTATCAAGCATTCTTCCCAACTCCTCAGGAATAGTGCATTTTAAGGTTCCGACCATTACATATTCCGACATTACAAACCCTTTCCAAATGATATCCTATATCATTTTGTTGACTTTAATGATGTGTGCCATCATATCATCTCTAGCGTCCCATCGATAAAGAGCTAGCTTGATTCTTAGGTTCTCAAGCTTCTTCTTTTGAGCTGCCCTTTTTGGGATTATCGGAGTGCGTCTCAAATGTACCATTGTTCCTGCAACGAATGCAGAACAAAGGATTACTTATAATCCATGATACATTAAGATAAGGAATGCTTATTCATATACATATGATCTGACACTTGTATTTCAAAAAATACTAGAGAAAATGCCGAAGAATATACCCCTAAGTACATGTACATAGGGTTTATCGTACATTTTCACATTCATGAGTGCAGAAAAATGCAATATGAATATACCATGACGTAGAGCATTCCGATACGAGCACATCGATACCAAGAACGCCCAAATCGAAGCTCAAATGAGCTTGTACGGGCCAAGAGAACACACAGGGGTCATTCGGCCGGTTTGAACCGGTCCGGTCCGATCGGTTTGACCGGTCCGACTGAGCTGATTAGTCAACCGTTGACCGGTCAAAAGTCAACGCCCAATGGTCAACGGTCAACGGGTCGGGTCAACGGTCAGCCGGGTCGGGGTCAATGCGGGTCGAGTTGAGTCAACGGTCAACCGGGTCGGGTCATCGGATTCGGATCGGCTCGGATGACGTCACGATGACGTCATCATCGGCGGTTGTCGCGGCAACCGACGCGCCCGTTCGCTGCGGCGCGGCGTGGGCCCCACGCGGCGTCGCGCGCAAAGGTCCCTTGCTGGCGTGTGAGGGCGTCGCAACGTGTCCTCCGGTGACGCGCCCGCCCATCAATTTGCTCGTCTCGACGAACCCTTTCTGTTTATGCAATAAAATTTAAGTTTTGATGAAAAACAAAAATCGAAACATGCATGAACAGTTCGGCGACGCGACGAACACGAACGAAAACGATGCCAAAATGAAAAAACAAGTAGTATACACTTCAGACGATACATAAGCATGATCGGGAAACAAGTAAACGGGGTTCTGATACCAATGTTGGGAAACTCAATCCCGATCGTCTCATCCGAAACGTATTTGGAACAAATTCGATTAATGCGGAAAACGTGCCCGAGAACCATCAAACTTGTATCACTGATCGTACAGGCATTTCACACAATGAACATACCCGATATTGTCATAGATTAAGTGCCACTTTGGGCCTAAAAGTTCTTCGATCGTCTTTTATACTAGTGTGCATTCCGAAGAGAAACAGAGAAGACGTCGTTCTTAAAGCATTGTGTTTGCATGTATGTACCTCACGTTACATTCCAAAGGATGCCTTATATTACAAATAGGGAAATAACTATCTCGTGGGTCCTTGTGACTCACGGGCCGAGTTTGGCCCATCTTGGGCGGTCCACCCATTATTTCTTTCACAGCGGAACAAGAAAGGATATAACATCATGCTTTGTCCTCGAAATATTGCCCTGCTGTGAAATCTCTTCCGTTATTGATGGTAGATCTAAAAAAATTTGGACTAACGTCAAATGTGCATTGGGAGCACGCAGCAGACACCCGATATCTTTACGCGGAAAGATCACCAACAGAGAGTCTCAAATTCAAGTCCGTCAATATATTTAGTTGGACCC
The DNA here is from genome assembly GCA_024733475.1 of Syzygium grande. NCBI lineage: Eukaryota > Viridiplantae > Streptophyta > Magnoliopsida > Myrtales > Myrtaceae > Syzygium > Syzygium grande. The sequence continues at coordinate 11,369,055 of JAMXDD010000010.1, forward strand.
ATTCTCCTAATGAATTATGAAATAATTATGATATATTAACCGCTCCACATCACATCAATTTTCCAAAGTGGAACTTCTTTAACACAATTCACACTTACATCTCAATAATGTGTTAAGATCGGTATACAAGTACCATACAACTCGAGAGATGTTACAAAATGTCATTAGCTATGTAAATAAATAGGACATGTCAAATGAGGATCGGATAACAAATTGACGAACACATCACTAAACAACGTTGATTTCGACATGACCCAAAACCTTGATTATATCAAGTAGGCGATTGTACAAAAATTGCACCATCCTCCATCGATATAGCTACTTGTAGAACGGTTAGTCTTGTGGCACCCAAAGAGGCTGACAAGTCATTATCAAATCCTTTTGAACGAGAAATATTTTCGTGGAACGTAGCATGGATGGGTAGTACTTGAGAAACATGAAGGGCCTTTTCAGACATGCAATTTGATTCTGTCCCCAGGCCTTTTCGGGAAATCACCTGTTCTCGATGCCCAGATTGAGCCTCCTCAACCAAATTGAATGTACAATCACTTGAAACACACCGTACGTTTTCCGATGCACGTTTCCTAGGAAACGCATCTGCACTGGCATCACTTCCTCAAACCCGGTATATCGTCCGCTGCAACCCCGACCGAGAACTCGCCCCAGTCCAGCGCGCGTTGCTGAAAGGAAGTACGTAGAGCTTGGACATCGTTAGCGGGATGCACCCCGCATATATGCCTCGGCATTCCTTGGGCTCGCCACCTCGTGGCTGCTCTGGGCATATGCAGTACTTGCTTGTCCTTATCGTCCCGCGGTAAGAGATCCCCTTGGGGATCCCCTCGTAGACCCTGACGTCGCCGTCCTTTTCCTTCCAGTGCCGCAGGAGGACTGGCCCAGACGTGGCGGTACGCCAGGCTGGCAAAGAAAGCCAGCAAGGTGCGGTCCGATGTCCCGGGCTTGGAGGTTGATTTTGGGGAACGAGGCGTCTCTTTTAGGGTTGAAGTGTTCGAATGTGTTAGCATTGCATTGGACTCTAATGCCCTTGGATCCTGTAACAAAACCAGAATTAAGTATAAATATAAAAGATTATGAGTTAATTAAACGATCTTAATCAGTGTAATTTTTGTGTATATACTCTACTTATTTCACTCACTAAAAGTTATGTCACCGTGATCTATGTTTAGCTTATAATCATGTCGAAGCAATGTGATAATCTGATTCATTCTTAGAGTCACCTAGTTTTGGATAGAAATGCTTTACATATTATTTAGATTAGCTGAAATAATTAACGGTTGTACTTAGCATGATGCCTAAGGGTAAAGGGATGATTAGCAAACCTTTAGACAATTCGGCCAATTTGGTCATAAACCTTTAGACAATTTGCTAATATAGTCCTTCCAGCCGAAAATGACTGAAACTCCTAACGTTTATGCCAACTATTTTACGTGGCACGGTCGGCCGCTAACGTGAACAATCTTTATAATTTTTCTGAATTTTTTTCCTTTTTTATTTTCCCCTTTTCTTTTTTCCTTTTTTCCGTTTCTGAACTCATGTCTGCATATATATTTGTGCAATTAAGAATGGTTAAATGAGATCGATATTAGATATGCTAGCGAAAATAAAAGGGACGTTTACCATTTCGAAATGAAATCAAGTCATCATAGGTGTACGGCTATACCTATGTGTGTCAATGAATTTTATCCTCTGACTTGTTTTATTTGTGCAATTTGATCCTCAAGCTTTCGATTTGTACAATTAAGCGCAATTAAATGAAAAGGTGACGTATGGCCGCTTATTCTTTTTACGCATGGCACATGTAATACCTACTCGCCTTGCTGCCCCACGGAGAGAACGAACGGCCTTTGCCGACGAAACCATGAGGGTATGCATAGTAGATTCTCTCCCATGTACATTTTGATGGAATTCGACATAATTGCACAAACCAATCTAAAGAGCATCATCGTACAAAAAAGATCTGGATGATTAGATACGAACGAAAAGAATGTAGGAGGACCAAATCCCATCCTCGTGTGGTGCATGCATGTTACTATGTTAACATTATTATGCCTGATTTATTTCACGGAAAATCTGACATTTCTCGAAAATGTGTTCCAAGAAATCATTTTCTAGAAAAACGAGAGTATCTTCCAGTGTTTGAACCTGGTTTGAGCCCAACTATTTGCTCATTTTTTCGGTTCTAGCTCACTCCTCCTTGTTCATTATCTTTCATCTATTATTTCCCCTACTTCGCCGTTCCCCGCAAGAATCATCTCTTAGTTTTAGGTAACAACTCAGCTATGGCAAGCCACACAAACTCAGTTTGACGCTAGAAATCATGGAAAGCCACACTTCTCTAGAATTCTAGATGACTGATCAACCTTGACTTTTCTCTGTATTGTGATTGTTGACAGGTTTGGTATGGAGTGCGTGGCTGCATGTTTCACGTGGTATGCATGGAGGTCAAGGGTTGGGTTTCAGGTGGTGGTGGTAGAGGTTTGCGACCTTAATTTGATAACGAGGTTGGTGGCGGCTATGGGTTGTGAACGGTGGTCACTGGTGTCTGTTTTGCGGGTGTTGGACTGTAGCAAAGAAAATGGCGGCGCAAACGGCAGCGGCAGCGGCTGTGAATGTAGAGAATCTGGCGGTGGCGTCGAATCGGTCCTATTTTGCAGTCGATCGTGGTGGTGAGGAGATACAACGAGGATGGTGGCGGTGGTCGTGCGATGTGGGACAAATGGTGGTGCATGTTTGCAAAGCTAAGAAGATGGGCGGTAGTGCGTGTTTGATCATTTTCTTTCTTATTTTCGCTAGATTGGGCGAGCTTCAAGCCTTGCGGACCTCTGGTGAGCTCGAGTCTCGCCGCCTATGGCGAGGCTCGTCCCTCACCTATGGCCGGTCGCTGGCCATTAGCCGGCCTAAGAAGATGATAAAAGAAAAAAAAATGGAAAAGTAAATAATTAAAAAGGAAAGAAAAGAAAAGAATAAAAACGAAAAAATAAAATAAAAATAATTAAAAAAATTTCGACTATTTTGATAATTTTCCCTAAGAAAATCAAATCTAATTTTCCATATCAAACGAAAAAAAATATTTTTCAGATTAATTTCAGATTTCAGTCAAACACTCGAAAATATTATCATTTTTCTGAAAAATACTTTTTAGAAATATTATATTTTTCGCAAAACAAACAGAGATTTGGTGATAGCTCATTAGTCTCCACGTCAAGACACACTTCACATTATATTTGGTACCTCGTCATTAATCTGCATATAAAAAAATATTGGTCATGATTTCAGTACTCTTTATCTTGGAGACTCCAGCAAAGTCAAAATCAGAGAGCACTAGTCTTGGTCATAGCACGATCACACAATTCGATTTCGATCAAAACAGGCAATTAGATTTTTATTCATTTTCCAAAATTGCTCGCGTGAAAAAAACTCATCACATTGATGTTGTGGTCTTATATAAGTCATCATTTCATCGTCGATCCTACATGGGGCAGCACCCGGGTCCAGGGTATGGATCCTCGAGGTAGACTATTTCACGTTGCGGGTACGGATATATGATGGGCGGCACCTTCGTCGTGTCATCAGTTTTCTCTTCCTTCTCTTCTTTCTTGTCCTCGCTCACTGAGACTATCTCTGCGGACCCAACTTTCTTCCTAAGCTTAGTGGTGAGGTTCACCGCGTCGACATCTCCGGTCACCTCGATTTGGTCCTTGTCGCCCATTAGTTTCACGGATTGAACTCCTGGGGTGAAAACCAACACGGATCGATTTTGAAATCAGAAGAGGTTCTTTTCCTCGTCTCGCAACACCTAAAATAATTTATAGAAGATGCACCTAAATGGTCATTGAGATATAGAAGAAGCATCTAGCAATCACCTGGAAAGCCAGCCGTCAGTTTCAAAGCTTTAGATCGAGCGTCTTCTGGGCAGAAACAAAGGAAACTCGAGGTGTGGCCGCTCATAGACACCTTGATCACGAGCTTCTGCTGAAAAAAAAAAGATCAAGAAGGTGAATTAACATGCGACATAAGGTGAATCAATTCATGATTTTCTCATGATATTACCTTCATGGTGCTTGCTTCGAATAGGAATTTGGAGAAATTTAAAATTCTTCAATTTGTTCGAAAAAATTTCGAGAATATGTTGGAGGAGGGCTGAAGATGAACCGATGTACCGCCCTCTATTTATAGCACGATCTCATTCCAAGGAGGCCGGGCACATAGAATAGTCAGAAGTCAAACATTTTCTAACAGTGGGTCTTCGAATTTTTGGCTTTATTACTGTTACTTTCTTTAAATCTGCCCCCGCCGTTTATACGCCTTACTACTCGGTGACATATGCTTCAGGGATTATTATTATTATTATTATTGTGAGCATACATCACGGTAGATAAAAATTATATTCACAGATGGAGTTAACCAAATAAATGGCTACATGTAAAAATTCAAGCATACATATTCAACATTTGGACCCAAAAAAATTTGTGGAAATTCGACAAATTAAAAATAACTTCTGTCCTAGAAAGGCTTCCCCAAATTGACTCTTAACAACCAAAGTCTTCAGTTATCGTCGTGATCTAAAATTTCTACACGTCATTGAATGGTACCGAGGACAGTTACGTATTGTCCCCATAGCATTAGGGATTGTCTCAAATTATCCCCCAACGTTTCAATTTTGCAGTTTGTCCCCTGAAATTTAGAAAACGGTTGCAATATGTCCCTTGGCGTGACTTGGACCAAGTGTTCTCGGGGCTCGGACCACGTGATGGCATATGACTGATACCAAGGGAAAATTCGTCATATGCATATATACATTAAAAAGTAGTGGAAGAATAATTCAACAATATACTACTTGTGAGAGCATGCTTCAAAAGTTCCAAAGAGAATTTGATCGAAATCATCTCCAATTACATATATCAATATATAGTTTTGAAATATACTTTTGAGTATTCCCTATATTTTTTCCCTCCACATACGTAGATTGGTACATGACCAATTTTCCTTTCATACATGCAGTCACCTGATCAAGCATGTGATAAAATTTGGGTTGGAGTCAACATTAGGGGGCACATTGCTACCGATTTAAAAAAAATCAGGGGGCAAATTGTAAAAACCGAAACGTCAGGGGGGCAATTCGCCACAATCCCAAAAAACTTTGGCGGCAAAATGAAACTCTCCCGGTTTATCATCACCGTCACTGTCCACCGTACCGTTCCCCTGTCCCTATCAGTGACTTGAGAATGTGAAAACGACGGGTGAGTGGACAACCTACGGGAAGGTATGACAGGACAGAGCAAGGCCCGTCAAGAGAAAATCAACGGAAATTTCGTGCTCAATCAAAAGTAATATTAATTAAACTTACGGCTATTTGTCTCCACACACATATAATATATATATAGTCACGGATTTGACGCCTAGGTTTGTTTTATTTATGCAATTTGATCCTCTAGCTTTCTTTTCTCGTGCAATTAAATATGTTTACATGGAATAGTGATGTGACGGCTGCCTACTTGTTATTCTTTTCTGAGTGGCCAAGTTAGTCGATTTCGAAATTTCGCTTATTTATTTTGTATAGTCATTTTTTGTGTTTCTAGTGGATGGAGAAAATTCTTCCAGAAATGGTCGCATGAATTATATCTCTAATTGACGTCAATCCAAATCGCCAAATCTCGGAAGGATAAAGAGCGACGCTCGTTTCTCTTTCTTGGTTGAAGCTACCTAAAGGAATCGTTACGTATTTGAAATTTTCTGGCCAAAGGGTGTGGAGAGGGACGATGGACAAGGTTTAATATTGTACTAATGATACATCACGTAGTATTTCGTGCAACCGGTGAGACGCGGTGGACAGAGTCAGTAACATTAGGGTTAATATGGTAGAAATGTACATTTTGCCGTGCATCGTGGGCCGCTTCTGCAATTATATCGCTCTTGAAATTTACAAAGGCAAGCCTTTTGCAGCAACTGTAATAAGTCTCGTGGTACAAGGATAGATCAAAGGACGAAAGAAAAAGCTACCGAGATGTCCGAAGTATCTGTCTTTAGGTTATGGTGCGATCCCTATTCACATTATATCACATAATCATCACAGGTCTGTCTTTCTGCATGCATGCATCGTTATTGAGCTGGAAGTAAATTTTATCTGGCACAAATAAACCTTGAAGAAATCTCTCTCTCTGAGCGCGCGCGCAGCCTTCAATTGATGCTGATGCCCGGCATTAATGACCACAAATCGACCTTCTCTATGATCGCTAGACGCCCAGGACCTCATATCAATCTTGATTCGAGGTCGCGGTGGCTCGGATGCAGCATGAGATGGAGATGCTTGAATCTGGGGTTGATGTTTTATTCAGCAACTAGACCCGCGAACTATGATGGCAAAGGCTGCAACAGAGCCGAGCGTTGGAGGAGACGGCATGGACGTGACGGCCAGGGTGGTGGAATGCGGTGATGGTTGAAGAACATAGGTTCAGCACAAGGAAGGGGAAGAGGGGTGGCTAGTTTATTTCTTTTAAAAAATTGAAAATGCAGGGGGTAATCAGCGCTAACTACCTTCTCTAAACGATATTACAAGAGTCTCACACCCGCAATAGAATATTCGATATGAGTCACAATTACTCCGAACCACTCGTAACCCAAAAGACTAAGGTTGGTGAGTCTATCGTTGCAGCCCAACCGAGATACTAACAATAAAAAAGTCTTTCCGCGCGAAGTGTGTCGCAACTAGGTAACGCAACTCCAATCGTTCAGATATTCACTTACAACATGATTTGAACTCGTGACCTCGTAGATTACAGGTAGGTCTTTTATCACTACACCAATCACAAATAGACTGACAGAATTTTCTCCGACGGAGGACATTCCCAATATTTAATTGTTTAAAAAATTGAGAGCGTCTAGATTGCTTAGCTCTTGGTTGAAGTTGAATTCTCTTAGTCATGAAAATGAAATCCTCCACATGCCATGGGATTCGTTTCACACTTGGCAAAAGCATACAATTGGTAACTATCACCAATTAAAGCTCCCATAATTGACTGATAAACCCTTCATTTGATCAATACAGCCAACGCATGGGCCAGTGAAATTTCTTAGCTCCGTCATGGAAAGGGTCGTGGCCTTCCATTTCTTATCGGGTCAGTCAGCATAGACTTCCTGGGAAATGGAGCTTCCAATCATATGTCGTAGCCGCAAATTTGGAAAAAGGCATAACAAGACAAGAGAGAGGGATGGTTGCAAATACATTGTTAATCGATCAGTAGTCTCCCGTGGTAAATACTTCAAAACACAAACCCCCACATGACTTTTGGAGGAGAAAATTTACGTTAGTGAAATAAAACGAGACTTGCTTAGTCGTCTCGTTGTTGACTTTGAGATATTGTTTTTATGTAGCAGATAAAGAAGCAAGTTAAAATACGAAAATTTCCGGACCCAACTTTCCAAAGTTAACTGTACATTTACAAACACATATCATACTAGACCGCTTACAAACATCACACTTACAACTACTCTTCCACGGGAGTACCAAGACTAAATGATATATCTTACTCCTATTATTCGTGGTTGTTGTAAGAAAAGTAGCATTGAAAAGCAGAATATGTTCGGTTGAGGGATGCCCGCACCCACTTTCCTAAGGCAATAATGCCCCCGGGATACAACCCAACTTCTCAAACCCTCTCGACACTAATACGTGAAAATTGGAATGATATTCCGAATGAAAGGATATGTTTATGTAATAAGAACGACGAAGACATGCGTAACATAAACAAACGCAACCATCGAATTGGATAGAACAGTTAATTTCTAATAGGCATGTTTGTCTAAAACAAATTAACCAGTTACTATAAAGAAATTTCGGAATTGTTCATCGATATCTTAATAAGAATGGTGTTTTAATATCGCTCCAAGCAAGCGTACTTGCAATGTAGATTCCTTGTCTCAAGACTTGGCACCAAGCTCCCTCGAATATTTGCAGCGGAATTTGGGATGGCCACGGGTGCGACGGGGCAGAGGAACGTGTTGCTCAGCCTTGCTTCATGGGAGGGGAAACTGCTATGCCGACAGGTCCTTTCCTTCAAGATTTTTGAGACAATTTGTCCTTCTTGATCTGGCAAATTCTGGCTCGACAAGTCAACTTGACCGAGTCATAATTAAGACCAAGGTGATTAATCAATGTTGATAGTATTGTGGCGTGATACTTGCCTAGACAAGGACAAACGCGCGTGTTTGTACTGATATTTTTGATACGGTCAAAATGTACATTTTGCCGTGCACCGTGGGGGCTGCTTCTGCAATTATATCGCTTGTTGGAAACAGATGCGAAAAGCAAAGACAGAACACAGGGATTTACGTGGTTCGATCACAAGGTGATCTACGTCCACGGGCGAGGCAAGACAAAATTCCACTATATGATCAAAGAGAGTACAAATTTCAGAAGTCGAAAAACAGCAAAACCTCACGGCTCACAAAAACTCTCTGAAACAAAATTCTCTCTATATGAATGAGAAAACCTAACCGCATATAAAAAGTGCTCCCAAAAATTTTTCTCGGTGGCTACACCCCCGAACCCCACGCGCATTGGTTCGCTTTCTCCAGCTTGGGCGGTCCGCTATAAAAATTTGTTCGCTTGCTACGGGTTTGGCCTATCGGCCCAACCTTTCACGTGATCGCGAACTAAATCTCAATTTTCTCTCCACTTTTGGGTCGCACAAAAAAATATGTCGGGTTGGGTCATGAACCGGACCAAGTACATAAAATTCAAGACATATTTAACATCGCTCTTGAAATTTATGAAGGCAAGCCTTTTGCAGCAACTGTAATGAGTCTCGTGGTGCAAGGATAGATCAAAGGACGAAAGAAAAAGCTACTGAGATGTCCGAAGTATCTGTCTTTAGGTTATGGTGCGATCCCTATTCACATTATATCACATAATCATCACAGGTCGGTCTTTCTGCATGCATGCATTGTTATTGAGCTGGAAGTAAATTTTATCTGGCACAAATAAACCCTGAAGAAATCTCTCTCTGAGCGCGCGAGCCTTCAATTGATGCTGATGCCCGGCATTGATGACCACAAATCGACCTTCTCTATGATCACTAGATGCCCAGGACCTCATATCAATCTTGATTTGAGGTCGCGATGGCTCGGATGCAGCATGAGATGGAGATGCTTGAATCTGGGGTTGATGTTTTATTCAACAACTAGACCCGCGAACAATGATGGCAAAGGCTGCAACAGAGCCGAGCGTTGGAGGAGACGGCATGGACGTGACGGCCAGGGTGGTGGAATGCGGTGATGGTTGAAGAACATAGGTTCAGCACAAGGGAGGGGGAAGAGGGGTGGCTAGTTTATTTCTTTTAAAAAATTGAAAATGCAGGGGGTAATCAGCGCTAACTACCTTCTCTAAACGATATTACAAGAGTCTCACACCCGCAATAGAATATTCGATATGAGTCACAATTACTCCGAACCACTCGTAACCCAAAATACTAAGGTTGGTGAGTCTATCGTTGCAGCCCAACCGAGATACTAACAATAAAAAAGTCTTTCCGCGCGAAGTGTGTCGCAATTAGGTAACGCAACTCCAATCATTCAGATATTCACTTACAACATGATTTGAACTCATGACCTCGTAGATGACAGGTAGGTCTTTTATCACTACACCAATCACAAATAGACTGACAGAATTTTCTCCGACGGAGGACATTCCCAATATTTAATTGTTTAAAAAATTGAGAGCGTCTAGATTGCTTAGCTCTTGGTTGAAGTTGAATTCTCTTAGTCATGAAAATGAAATCCTCCACATGCCATGGGATTCGTTTCACACTTGGCAAAAGCATACAATTGGTAACTATCACCAATTAAAGCTCCCATAATTGACTGATAAACCCTTGATTTGATCAATACAGCCAACGCATGGGCCAGTGAAATTTCTTAGCTCCGTCTTGGAAAGGGTCGTGGCCTTCCATTTCTTATCGGGTCAGTCAGCGTAGACTTCCTGGGAAATGGAGCTTCCAATCATATGTCGTAGCCGCAAATTTGGAAAAAGGCATAACAAGACAAGAGAGAGGGATGGTTGCAAATACATTGTTAATCGATTAGTCGTCTCCCGTGGTAAATACTTCAAAACACAAACCCCCACATGACTTTTGGAGAAGAAAATTTACATTAGTGAAATAAAACCTAACTTCTCAAACATGATATCCCCGGGATACAACCTAACTTCTCAAACCCTCTCGACACGAATACGTGAAAATTGGAATGATATTCCGAATGAAAGGATATGTTTATGTAATAAGAACGACGAAGACATTATGTACATCCATTCGATAAGAAGGAACGAACTATGACATCTTTGGCTACTTGAAAGAAGGTTTCATGATAATCAAAACCTTCTCGTTGTGTGAAACCTTTAGCTACCAATCGAGCCTTGTATCGCTCAATAGAGCCATTTGTTCTATAATTAATCTTGTAAACCCATTTGCAGCCAATCGGCTTGCAATTAGGAGGTAGTGTCACAATCTCCCAAGTTTGATTTTCAATTAACACCTATTGTTCCGCTTCTATCGCCTTTTGCAAATGTGGATTAGTGACTACCTCATCCTAGCAAGATGGTTCTCGTTCTTATGATACACGGCTAATGCAACACATATGTGTTCTGAGAAAAGCCGATGAAAAGAGACATAGGACAAGATTGGGTAATGAGTACCTGGTGAATTTAAGGCAGCACAGACATAATCTTTAGTCCACGTGGGTGGACGGGTGGTAGAGCCTGAGCATCGTGGTGGATCATGCTTGGTTATAGGAGATGATGGCTCATCAGCAATAAGTTGCGATGGGACAAGATTAGAATCTTCTCCGGTTGATGTGACAGGATATTCGACTGTTTCATTCACGATTGAAACAGGAGTGGAGATCTCATCAGATATTGGAGACGATGCTATTGATGTTGGATGTCTTGAAGGTGTAGCCAATATATATGGAGGATCTTGAGAGAATTCTTCTTTGGATAAAGATCAACGAGAATCAATCAATTTTTCAGGATCTTTATTGGCGGACATCTCATCATGAAATGGAATTATGTCTTCATGAAAAATAACACTCCTGCTTACGAAATAATCACCTGAAGAAGGTCCAAAAACATGATATCCCTTATGCAAACTTGGATATCCCATGAATATACAACAACAGGCGCACGGACCCATTTTATCTCGAGGGCCCACTGTGGTGACGTAACATAAACAGTCAAAAACTTTCAAATGATTAAGCTCCGGTTTCTTCCCAAAAAGTAACTCAAAAGGAGTTCGTCTGCCAAGAATCCGAGTTGGCATGCATTTGATTAAGTAAGCTGGCGTGACCACACAATCTCCCAAAAAAATTTTTGGGATAGATGCTTGGAATTTAAGGGCACGTGCGACTTCCAAAAGATGACAATGTTTACGTTCCACAATCCCATTTTATTGTAGGGTGTAAATGCATAAACTCTCATGTAGGACTCCATGGGAAGAGAAAAAAAGAACTGCATTCATTGTTGAAGAATTCCCTTCCATTGTCAACACGAATGCATTGAATGGATTTCCCATATTGATTCTTTGATAGAGAGAAGAACATTTTAAATAGGAAAGTACTTGACTCTTTGATTGCATTAAAAAGACTCATGTAGCATAGGAATAATCGTCTACAATCGTAAGAAAGAATCGAGAGCCATTATGATGGGGTGTATGGTATGGTCCCCAACCATCAAGTATGTAACAAAGAAAAGATACTGCTAGCATGAGTTTTGCTAGATGGAAAAGGTATTGTTGATTGTTTTGCTAGGGGACAAACGTGACACTAAAGATAAGGAAAAAATGCACTATGTCCCATCCTTTGATGTAAAAGGAATTTTTTATCATTGGCAGTCGTGTTACACAATGATTATTTATTCAAAGGAATGTAAGACAAATCGAATTCATTTGGAAAGCCGGTCCAAAAATATAGTCCTTCGAAAATACTACCCAAGCCCATTAGTTTGCCAGTCGAAAGAGCCTAAAAAAAGCAATTATCATAATCAAAAAAGGCACGATAGGAATTTTCCTCACAAGCCCAAGAGACAAAAATGAGATTGAGCTGAAAATCTAGTACATAGAGGACATTTTGAAGTGTGGTGAGAGGACTAAGATTTATAGCACCGTTCATTGTAATGTATGTGACATTTCCATTTGGCAATCGCAATGACATAGGAAAACTTAATTGCTTATGAGTATTGGAAAAGAAACTTTTATCACAAATAATGTGGTCACTAGCACCTGAATCAATTATCCATGCATTTCTTGAAATGGAATTTATCAGATAATTGGGAAATACCTGAGAAACTTCCCTCCTTGTCGGAAGTATCCAATTTCTGCAATGCCTTCATAAGTTGTTGATATTGCTCATAAGAAATAGGTTGATTAATTTAATCAGCATTCACACCAGTTGGTCCAATGACCTGACAAGCTGTTAAGAATTCCTTTTCCTTTTTTCTTTTTTCTTCGAGTTTGCCATGTAATTTCCAGCAATTATCACTTGTATGGTGTGGATGTTTGCAATAATCGCAAAACAATTTACCTTTGATCATCCCTTCACCATCTGAACCAAGCGTGGTAAAGAAAGATGAGGACCATCTAATCGTTGCATGTGATCTGGCCCGTCCGCTCCATGACTTTTAAGGGTTTGGGACTCATCATCAAACCCTAGAGCTGTTCCTCTTCCGCTTTGGCCTTGAGTTCTGCTTGCTGGGTCTCTCTGGATGTGCTCTCTCTACTTGCCGCGAGCTGCAAGCGAGACGCTTTCTCCTCCCTTCATGTACTCCAATGAGGTACGGCGCTGGCTTTCTTCTTGAATGGCTAGCTGGTAAATCCGCCCAAGCGAGGGTATGAGATTCACGGCCAAAATCTGGGATTGAAATGGAAGGTATGTATTGTTTAAAATGAAGAGAAATTGGGTTACCTTTTCTCTTTCTTTAATGACCTTGTACTGTTGCAAGGTCAATTCCGGTCTCTCGAGTTTCTCTTTGGCCGCTTTCGATTCATTCCAAAGCGCCAAGAGCTTGGTGAAGCATGTCATGATAGACATGTTTCCTTGCTTCAGTTTCGTAAGTGTTTGGGTAAGTGAAAAAAAATTTCGCTCGATCCAATTTCATGTACATTTCCTTTATATATTCCCACATAATTTTCGAGTCCTCTATCGGGGGTAATTCGGCCGCAATGTCTGGTGGTTCCGTAAAGGAATCCATCCTTATCCTTCGTAATGAGGGCTTGCCAGAATTCTTGTGCCCATGTCGAATAGTTTTTGGGTCTTGAAAGTTGATGTGCAATGAGCCGGAGTTCTGGTTCGTCAGCGGTGGAGACGTACTACCGGTCACCGGGCTCCGGACGACCACTAGCGGCCACAATTGGAGATGGTAGAAACTCGGGTAAGGATTTGTTCCCAGACCCAAATTCCTCGATTCAGGTATTTGGCTTGCATTGAACCATCCCGGCCAGGTGGTTGGGCTTGCCCCGTTGACGGTTGGTGGGCCTCCATTGGGCTGATTGTTCTTTATGTGGCCCTGATTTCTTGGCAATTGGACATTTTTGGTTGGCCCCGTAGAACCATGGATTGTGCTATACCTGGACAGGCAGCCACTAAAAGTTCTAGCCCAAAATGGGTTGGCCCAGATTTGGCTGGGCCTGGAAAGGATGTTGGGCCCAGATGGGCTACTCCTGACTTATGATGCCTTCACCAGGTACGCTCAAGGTAGGATCTTGAATTTTGAAACTCTTTGTAAAGTTGGCTCCTCTGAAACATGTGTGTCAGAAGCTGATGGCTGATTATGGTTCATGGTATCGGTAATAAAAAAATTTTGTGTTTTAATGGCTGATTCAAATACTGATTACCATGCCGGAGTGCTAACCTTGTTTTGCAAGTTAGTGTTTTACTACAACAACAAGAAGAAGGAAAAAAATTCAACAGGCAATCTAGAATTTTTGTGGAAGCTAAACCAGGAATTTGACACGCTCCGATACCATGAAAGAAGTTGAAGATAAAAAGATTTGAAGGGAATTTGTTGTATTTCTTCAACTTGAATTTTTACATGTACACTATCTTGTATATATAGTACAAAATATGGATAATAGAAAGGAAAATATATATTCTAAGGAATCAACTCTAATTTAGATTGATTCATTCTAATCCCTAATTGATTTAGTGTATTAATCACAATCCGAATTGGTTTCTACATCTCAAGCACATCTTACAAGAATCTCGAGCATATCTTCCAACACAAACTCCATGGTTGAAAATGGGTGGCTCTCCTTCATATACCCACATTTTGAAACATATGTTCCATTAGCAAGTAACTCCTCTGAATGGTTCTAAGGAAAATTATCCAAAAAATTATAAATCTTTTATATTTTTGTCAATTTCGTTCTAAACATTTTAATTGTGCCAATTGAATCATAAACCTTTTAACATTTTGCCAATTGATATATACCCGGCCGTCCTACGTTACATGGCCGGCCCTAATGCGGGTAATTTTTAATAATATTCTAAATATTTATGATATTTTTTGTTTTTACTTTCCTTTCTTTTTTGGTTTGTCGAGTCAGGGCCGATGAGGGCCGCCAAGCCCTTGCCTAGCCACAGCAAGGGCCGCGAGCCCTCACCTAGTGGCTGATGAGGGTGTCGTGGCCCTCGCCAGCTCTTGGGGAGGGCCTTGACGCCCTTGCCCAGTACCAGTGACAATCACTAGCCTTGACTTCAAAAACCCAAAAAAAAAAAAAAAAAAAACATTAAAAAATTCAAAATATTATTGAAATATCATTAAAGAATATCTACGTCAACGCCAGTTATGCCATGTAGGACAGTCGGCATCCACGTTAAAAAATTTTAGGCCAAAATTGGCCGGATGGACTCAATATGTAAAATGTGAAAAGATTTATGGCTCAATTGGCACAAATAAATATTTAAGACTTAATTGGCAAAAGTGAAATAGGTTTATGAATTTTTTGATGCTTTTCTCTATGGTTTTGAAAAATAAAAAATAAAGATAGAAGAACAACATGGTTCATTTTATCAAACATTTATGCAAATAGGGAAATGTCAGTATAATCGTTAGATTGAAATGTATAATTGGATTCCAAAGTTATGGAATTTAAGCATATAGATGTCGTCATCAATATCTTAATCTCTCTTCCAAAAGAAACCATCAATTCATAAGTTCTTGAAAACCACAGTATGACATATCCAAATAGCTAACATCTAGAGCACCAAATATGACTAGGCTTATTTCTCCGTTCAATAACCATGAATATGTTGTGAAGCCTGAGGCTGAACCAAAATCACTTAAAGAAGTGTCACAACCTCCCCAAATTGGTCTTGCCGCCTAGGATGTTTTGCTAATGGATTACTAAGTTAAACCTATTTTGGGCTCTCCTAAGTCCATACCAATTCGCGACTTAGGTTTAAGTTGTTAACATGCAAATCAATTTCATCTAGAAGTCGCCACATATTAATTTTTGATGGGTTGAGTAGACAACCAAGTAAAGCGTGGAAGCGTTATTTCACTTCTACGAATTAGAGATTCAATGAATACAAAGACTTGATTACACTAATTAATCAACTAGTGTCCTTTCAATACCTAAACTTGATCATTTGCTAACTAACTAGTCAAGGCAGCCTATAGAAGATTCTAAAGTTCATCCTAACAATGCTAAAATGGAAAATAACAACCATATATTAAATATGCACAATCAAATAATCATAATAAAAATAAACAACCAAGCATCGTCTCTAGAAAAAAAAAAGCAATCAAAAGCCTTATGGTAAAGTCCTAATGACTTGTTCAATTTTTGGGTTCAAATTTTTAAAGGGTTTCTCAATTTTTTTCTATTTTTTAAACTAAATCTAGAATAAAAATAACACACAAATCTGGTGAAATTAAACCAAAAACGAATGTCTAAACCTTTCCTAAATTTTCTGGAATTTTTCTGATTTTTTTTAATTTTTATATTTTATAATTTTTTAATTAATAATAAAAAAGGACTTCGGACTGGGTCCGGAGACCTGGTCCCGACCTGATCCGATTCATCGATCCGACCCGCCTCCGGATTATATCTGAATTTCCTATTTTTTGTTTTCTTTTTTTTTTTTTTTTTTTTTATCTCTCCGTTTTTATTATTTCTTTTCCTCTCTCTCCTCTATTGTTCATCACCTTCCTCGCGTTGTCAACTTCCTCACGCCCTCAGCCGAGAGTTCATCATCTTCACCGTATGCACTCTTCGCCGGAGCTCCAACCCGACGTCAACGAACGACGTCGCCATCCACCACCAGAGCTACCCCGTCGGCCTGATGTTCCCGCCGTCGCCGGTCCATCTCCGGCGACAACCTCCACTCACCGAAATAAGCTCATCCACGGTCGGGCATCTATTTCCGGCTAAAACATCTTTATGGGCTAAAATATTTCAAGCGATACAATGGACACACATGCACACAACAAATAGAGGGCAATGAGAGAGAGACTGACTAAGGCGGCCTCAAACTGCAAGCTCCTCCGGCAAGGGGAATGGCGTCTTGGGTGAAGGTTTCGTCCGCGACCAACTCGGACATCGAACGATATGCCACAAAATCGAAGGAAAACACAAATTCAGTAACTCTATTAGTACCACTCAAGCATATAACGAAGCTTTGGGGTGTCGATTTCGCAAAAACAGATTCGGAGCTTCATTTAGGCATTTTGTCGAACATGTGGTAGGCAGGTCGAACAGAGGCTTAAGACAGGTCTTGAACGTGATTTTTGGCTCAAACGTGATGTGTAAAGCTATTAAAAACCATACTACACAACAAATCTGTTCCAGTTTACAAAGAAACTCTAAAAATCGACATGACCAGATTTGACATTTTAAGCTCATACGGTTTCAGTGAGGCATTTCATCGAACAAGTGGGAGGGAGATAAGGTCCCATTTTAACAAGGTTCATGGAATTTTTTCGACATACGATGTTCAGGTTGACCTCAATAAGTATCAAACGACCATAAACTTCTATTGAAAGAACCCGCAGATCACCGAACAGATCCGGCGTCTTTGGTTCCCGAGAGGCAGGGGAATTACAGAGCATTTTTGGAGCTTACATGGTCCGTATGCCTTTTTGGCGGTAAATGACGGCCAGTAGGTGGATCTCCGACGAAAAACACAGCGATTCCGGCGAGCCGGATGGATTTTCTCGCCCTTTCCCTCTTGCTCCCCCCTCCGTCTCCCTTGGTCTTCCCCCCTCCCTTTTTTTTATCTCTCCGTTTTAGACTCCCGCCGGTTCTCTATCTTTGACGTCCCTCCAAATGGTCCCGGCTCAGTCAACAAAGCCAGCTCTTTTTCTTTATATTTCAGTTCGAAGCTGCCATCGATCAGTCTGCCCTCGCTGCTCTGTCTCTGCTCTCCGTCATGTACGAGCGTCCTTTGTCCTTCCTGCAGAGCGTGAGGGAAAGAGGAAGAGAATTGAAGGGGGCTGGGCTGAGAAAAAGGAGAGAAGGGAAGTTGGGCTAAGAATAAGTGTTGGGCCAGAAAGATAGGAAAAGGAGGCTGGGTTCGGATTCTCTTTTTTCTCTCTCTTTTTTCTTCTTTTTTTTAAAAAACTTTTATAATGATTTTTTAAAATAAAATAAAAATAAAAGGAAAATATGTTTCACTAGATTCTATTAATGCAAATGATCATAATATCTATGTGCTATATAATTTAATGAAAATATTTTTATTTAGGGGTTAAAAATTAATCCCTACTTTTCAATTCAATTAAACTCTAAATGGATAGTCAAAATTTAAGTATCAACAAGAAGCTCGATTGCAAATAACTAACATCTTGTATCGAGTTTCTATAGAGCCCCACCGAAGGTTCACCGTGATTGATCAAGCTCATTACATATTGGTGGGAACAAAAACGTTGCGGTAGATTGCGCCTTCATATCTGGCGAGGGCAATCCTCAACTATGGCCAGTTGCCGGCCATCACAGAGACTGGCCACAGGCAAAAAGGAAAGAAAAGAAAAGGAAATAAAAGGAGAAAGAAAAGAAAATGATTTTAGAAAACTTAAAAAAATTTGTAGAATCGTCCACGCCAGCGTTGGCCATGCCACATAGACGGCCAGCTCTGATCGGACTGCCACGTCTGTGATTTTTTGCCAAAATTGGCGAGAAGCATTATATTGAAAATTTTTTAAAATATTTAAGACTAAATTGATCAAATTAAAAAATTTAAAATTAAATTAATCATCGTATAGTAAATTGATGACTTTTTAGATAATAATTCCCTCATTAGCCTCCACGTCAAAACACGCTTTAGATTATATTTGGTGACTTTGCCTAGTCACTGATCTACCATCACAACAGATGTCAAAGTGGCGAGATCATGATTTCAGTCATCTCAATCTTGGAGATTCCAGCTAGTCAAAATCAGAGACTAGTTTTGGTCGTAGCACGATCACATAGTTCAATTCTATCAACCGGCAATTTATTTTACTCATTTTTCAAAAGTGCTCGCGTAAAAACTCTTCACATCGATGTTGGACGTTTTTATAGGTCATCATCGTCGATCTTCGTTGATCCTACAGGGGCCAACACCAGGGTTAAGGGTATGCGGATCCCTCACATAGACTATTTCATGGAGCGGGTGTGGCCATATGAGGCCGCACGTCCTTCATTTCGCCAGGATTGTCTTTGCTCTCGCCTTCATTCTTGCCCCGCTCATGGACACCAGGTCCGCGAACCCGACTTTCTTCCTAAGCAAAGTGGTGAGGTCGACTGGGTCGACTACTCCAGTTACCACAATCCGGTCTTGGTCACCCATTGGTGCCACGGATTGAACTCTTGCAGTGAAACCAACAAAGGAAACGGATCAATTTTGAATCAAACGAGGTTCTTGTTTTTTCCCTTCTATTCTCAATCTCGCAACACCTAAAATAATTTACAGAAGATGCATCTATACGGTCGTCGAGATATGAAAGAAATGTCTAATAATCACCTGGAAAGCCATGCGCAAGTTTCAAAATTTTAGAGCAACGGTTCGGGAGGGCGAAAAAAATAAAATCTCGAGGTGTGGACGTTCATGCCCACCTTCATGAAGACCTTCTGCTGACAAAACATTCAAAATAAAGAAAAACAAAAAGGTGAATTAGAATGCGAGGTGAGGTGAATTAATTCAAGATCTCTCTCATCATGTAACCTTCATGGTGGCTTGCTTCGTTAGGAATTTGGGCAACTTCAAATATTTCAATTTGCTCGAAGAATTTTGAGAAGAAACTGGAGACGGATGAAGAAGACGAACTAAGGAACCACTCTCTATTTAAAGCCTCTCTCTAGACAAAAGAAACTCCACGACTTAAACAAAGGCTGGGTAGATAGTAGCCAGAAATCAACCCTCGAATGTGTAGTCATAAGGGGTGGGCGGACGACCAACGAGAATGAACAACAGGACAAGGCAAGAACAGCTAAGAGAAAATCAAGGGAAAGTTCATGCTTTATCCAAAGTTATGGCTGCTTTAAACCCGGTTGAATCATCGCTTTGTAGACCAGTCCCAACTTATCTAAAAACATAAGCTTGTACTATGAAAATTTTCTTGACGCACCGCAAGACAGAACCATTGGGGGGAAAAACCTAGAGAGAAAGTAGAGAAGAGGGATTCTGGAGAATTGGTAATCCCTTGATTCTCAACAAATATTACAGGCCAGAAGTGTAGGAAGAACGTATCAGCAACATTTACATCCATATTAACGCCTGTCTTCTTTGTTCATCTCAGAAACTAAGATGAATAAGTCTAACAACATCCAAGCTATGCTAATGAATCGCCACTCTGAGACGGATTTAATAATTCGGAACAATCGCAAAAGATGAAGGACATGTTAATCCCAACGACGGCTCTCGAGAACCTCACCTGCCTCAAACCAATTCGGTTCGCTACTCCTGCCGAACCGTTCCTTCCCCCGGGATTCTCGTCCTGCATATCCTCCACAGCTACCCCGTCTCTGGCGCAGGAAATCGAGATGGAACGTGAATTTTCCAAAAGAGAATCGACCATCTTAAGCAGGGTTCGGGACGATGATTAGGTATCTAGCAACCGGACTTTGCAAATGGAGACTGAGAAGGACCGTACCTGGACCCATCCCCGAGTTGCAATACGTCGAATCTACTGATGACGCCGATGCAACCAATACAAGCTCGAGGAGAAGCCTCCGGTGAAGGCGGGAAGTCCGGCGGCGAGCCGGGGCGAGTGTTGAGGAAATTATCATCGACGGTGAAGGTGAAGTTCTTGATCACCTTCGGTAGTGGAGAGGGAGGGGACTGGATGAATCGAACGAGAAGGAGATCGTTCCTGCTTTAAAGAAAGGCTGGGCAGACAGTAGTCAGAAATCAACAACCCTCGAATGTGAAGTCGTAAAGGGTAGGCGGCCGACCAACGGGAAGAAATCCGAATAATAAGACAAGGCAAGAGCCGCCAGGAGAAAATCAAGGGAAGTTTCGTGCTTAATACAAGGTAATGACTGGTTTAAACCCGGTGCAATCATCGATTTGTCAGCTCAATTGTTTTTTAGTAAGCAGGAGAAACGAAAATTTACATTTTGTTACAGAATTTACCCTCGAACTTGTTCTATTCATGCAATTTGATCCTCAAGCTTTCTATTTGCGCAATTAAATTGTGTTAAATGAAACAATGATGTCAGGATTATTGACTTGTCACCGTGATATAATAAAGAGATAAGTGTAATGGAAGTCTTAAAACTTATCACAGAAGTGCAATTAAGTCGTAAAATTTTCAAAAGGTGTAAATAAGTTTTAAAACTTGTCACCAAAGTACATAAGGTGAATTAATTCATGAGTTTCTCATCAATTTACTACCTTCGTGGTGAGAGCTAGTCAAAAGGACTTAGAGGGGTAATTAGCGCTCGCGCATAGCCCTAATATTATCGTTACTATAAAGGTCATACACCTGCAACAAAATGCTCAGTTTGAGCCATAATTACTTTATATCACGTGAGATCTAATGACTTGAGGTTGTTGTCTCCGTCATCGCATCCTAACCAAGATTCTAGTAGTCTAAAAGTCTCTTCTCATGAGGTATGTCAAGGGTTTCACACCCGAACAGAATATTCACTTTGAGCCATCTCTGCTTTGCATCACCCGCAACATAAAGATCCGAGGTCAGTGTGTCCGTCATCGCAGTCCAATTAGTAGTTTAAAAGTCTCCTTATAAGGTATGTTGCCATTAGGCAACATAACATGAGCCATTCAGAAGTTTGCTCACAACGTGAATCGAACACACGACTTTGTAGAAGACAAGTGAGTCCTTTATCACCATGTCAACGATCTTAACGGTGAGCTTGTGTTTGTTTTTTCCTTCTTTCTTTTTTTGTTAATTGTATTTTGGGTATCTTAAAGTCACGTGTGGCTGTACCGGAAGAAATTTCCTCCGATTTGAGGACATTAGCCGATTTTCAATTGTTTAGGAAATTAGACTATCCAGATGGCTTAGCTCTTGGTTGAAGTTTAAGTCTCTTGGTAGGTCATGAAAATGAAGTCCTCCCACGTACCATGGGATTCGTTTCCCACCGACCGAAAATCATACAAACATACAACTATCACCCGCTAATGCTCCTCGTATTTGACCAATAAACTCGTGATTTGATCAATCCAGCCAATGCATCGTGGCCCAGTGAAACTTCTTAGCTACCTCTTGGAAAGATCGTGGCCTCCCAATTTCTTAAGGTCAGTCACGACAGACCTCGTTTGAAATGGAGAGACCAGTGAGCTTCGATTAATATGTTTTCTTTGTCGTTTTGGCCCCAGTGGCTCTCTAGTCGTCGATGGGGTTGTAGCCCATAAGCTTCGAGAAGGCATAACAAGACCAGAGACATGGTCAAGTACGTGGTTGTAGAAAATTTACACCCTCCTCCATTGAAATAGCGACTTGTAGATCGGTAAGTCTTGTGGCACCCAAAGAGGCTGACAAGTCATTAAATCTTTTGATCGAGAAACATTTTCGTGGAACATAGTATGGATGGGTCGTACTTGAGAAACATGAAGGGCTTTTTCAGACATGCAATTTGATTCTGTCGCTAGGCCTTTCCGAGAAATCACCTGTTCTCAATGCCCCAGATTGAGCCTCCTCAACCAAATTGAATGCTCAATCTCGTGGAACACATCGTACGTCTTCGGATGCCCGTTCACTAGGAAACGCATCCGCACCGGCATCACTCCCTCAAACCCGGTATTTCGCCCGCTGCAACCCCGACCGAGAACGCGACCCAGTCTAGCGGGCATCGCTGAAAGGAAGTACGTAGTGCTCTCACATCACCAGCGGGATGCACCCGCGTATATGCCTCTGCATTCCTCGAGCTCACCACCTTGTGGCTGCACTAGCCATGTGTAGTACTTGCTTGTCCTCATAGTCCCGCGGTAAGAGACCCCGCCTTGTTGACCCTGACTTCGTCGTCCTTTTTCTTCCGGTGCCGCAGTAGGACTGGCCACTAGACCACCTAGGTGGGTCGGGTCGGGTTTGGGTCGGCCATAAATGGTCCGTACCCAAATTGACCCATTAACCCGCTTATGACTTTATTCCTATCTTGTCCGAGCCCAACCCATACCCGATTCCCCATATTGCTAAAAACACTTTTATATTTAACCTAATCTAGGAATACTTGTTTCTTATGATTTTTTTTTTTTTAAAATTATACTGCTAAAACATTTTATGCAGTATAAAGCTAGTGAAAAATTTTATAATTTTTTTTAAAATTGAGGTTCTGTTTGTTTTACGAAAAATGTGACATTTCTAGAAAAAATCATTCTTGCCACGACACTATGCAAGGGAGAGAGATACTGATCATAAAAAAAATTGCAGATACTAGGCAATGTTAAACGACTGTAACAACAATTGACGCAAAGGAGTAAAATTTGATAAGATACTGATTATGTTGTTGCTGCTGAAATTACATACTGCGTTTCAGACCAAAAAAAAATGTACATACTGCCTTTTGTTTTACGAGCTCCTTAACAACACGTTCAAACCCAATTTTTGTGACCGGTGGGTTTTACTAGGTTCTCTCAGAAAAGATGCCCCCCTAAAACCGCAGGACAAATCCTTACTTATTTGAAACGCGAAGAATGCTCTTACACAAAAAGACGAAATCACAAGAGAATCGGTCCAGCAGAAAACGCGCTTAATGCAGTTTCTTAGGAAGACCCCGAGGTGGCCAAATCTGATCCGTATGAAGTTGCTAAGGAAGACCCCGAGGTGACGAAATCCGATCCTGAGAAGGTGAGATCCCGAATCGATCTAACAAGTCCGATATCCGTCCCCGGCTTTATTGTATAAAAACCACCAAATAAAAAAAAAAAAAAAAGAAAAGAAAGAAGAAAAATTAAAAGAAAAAGAGAAAAATTAATTAAATTTCGATTTTTTAAAACATTTTTGGAGCCAAAGAGGGAGAGAGAGTGTGGGGTTAAAAACTCAACCCATTTAGACCCATTTATCTTTAAACTTTAAAATTTAAAACCCATATAAGCTCACTAAAATTGATTTTTTTTTAAATGGGTCATTATGGCATCCCATTTTGAATCTTTGTGCTAAAGCCAGAAAGGTGCAGTCCGATGTCCCCGGCTTGGAGGTTGATTTTGGGAACAATGGGTCTTTCTTGGGGTTAAAGTGCTCGCATGTGTTGGCATCGCATTGGAATCTATTGGAGTTGAAGTATGTTTGAGCCGCATATCCGGTGGCCCTTGGACTCTGTAACAAAACCAGAATTAAGTATAAATATAAAAGATTATGAGTTAATTAAACGTTTTTAATCAGTGTATTTTTGTGTAACTACGTTACTTATTACACTCACTAAAATTGATGTCACCGTGATCTATGTTTAGCTTATATTCATGTCAAAGCAGTGTGATAATCTGATTCATTCTCCGACTCACTTGGTATTAGATAGAAGAATATTATTTAAGATTAGCTGAAAGAATTAATGGGTCTACTTAGCGTGATGCTTGAGGGTAAATGGATAATTACCAAAAAAGTCCCGAACCTATTGTACTTGTGCCGATTCAATCCTAAACATTTTAATTTAACCAATTTAGTTCTAAACCTTTTGACGATTTGTCAATGTAGTACTTCCGATCAATTTTGGCTAGAAATCGTTAACGTGGATGTCGGCTGTCTTACGTGGCATGGTCGGCGCTGACATGGATAATTTTTTCAATTTTTTACAAAATTTTCTGAATTTTTTTTTTTTTTTTTTTTTTTTTTTTCAGAACTCATGTCAGCATTTGTATTTTGGTACGAATTATTTATAGTGACTGAAATCCGGTGCTCCATGATTTGTATTCCTTCAACAAGCATGTCAATTACTAAAGAAGCTTTCCTTTTCCCTTTGTATAAGAAATACGTAACGTGGCCGAAAATGAATATCTTGTCCAATGGTCTTTCCTCTGTGCTGTTTTATTTTGGCCGTTTGCAAGCTATTATTATCTCTGTCGATGGCGTTGTTTGCATATTTCTCTTACAAATTGTCATATGTGTTTCCACTAAATTTAGTTAAGAATAGCAAAGACTTACCCGTCCTGCATTTTAAATTGGACCGACATTTTTGTAGATTCTTTCACACTTCTATTCCTGTTTACCTTCGAGAACTGTGCTTTGATGTAATGAAGAACGTTATCCATTCACATTTTCCAAGTAAAAATTCGAGGATCGGCCGTGGATGATGTCTGTGATTAAACATCCGTGTAACGTCAAATATTTGATACGCCAGCAAAAATAAAAGGGACGTTCACCATTTCGAAATGAAATCACATCATCATAACTATACGGCTGTACCTATGTGTATCAATGAATTTTATCCCTCTAACTTGTTTTATTTGTGCAATTTGATCCTCAATCTTTCTGTTTGTGCAATTAAGCATGGTTAAATGAGATGGTGACATACGGTTGCTTACTTTTTCTATGCACAGCACGTGTAATTCCTACTCACCTCGCCATCCTATGGAGAGGATGAACGGTTTTTGCTAAGGTAACCATGAGGGTATGCATAATAGATTCTCTCCAATGTACATTTTGATGGAGTCCAATTTAATTGCACAAATCAATTTAAAGAACTTCATCGTATTAACAGAGCTGGATGATAAGATACGAACCCAACAAAAAAAAAGTAGGAGGACCAAATCCCATCTCGTGTGGTGTGCATAGGTTACTATATTAGCATTATTATATTCCATTTGTTTCGTGGGAATTGAACATTTCTCAAAAATTCCTTCCAAAAAGTCATTCTCGTGACGATATTTTCTGATGTATGGAAGTAAATTTAAGAATCATCCCTTATTCATTTTGACACTTATCATGATGGGCTTTGAACCTGGCTTCAGCCCAACTAATTACTCATTTTTTTGGGTTCTAGCTCGCTCCTCTTGTTCTTTATTTTTCATCTACTATTTCCCCCATTGTTCACAGTAACAATTATCGCTTAATTTCAGATAACAACTCAACTATGGCAAGAGCACAAACTCAGTTGACGCTAGCAATCTTAGAAATCCCCACTTCTCTACAATTTCTAGTTGACTGACCAACCACGATTGGGGAAATTTCTCGCCGCCTTTTCTCTGTTTTGCGATTGTTGACAGGAAAGGGTATGGAGGCGTGGCTGGTTGTTTCAGGTGGCGTCTATGGAGGTAAAGGGTTGGGTTTCCGGTGGTACCAGAGCTTCGCGACCTTTGTTATGGTGCCGGTGGTGGCAGAGCTTCGCGACCTTTGTTATGGTGGTTGGTGGCGGCTATGGGTTACGATCAGTGGTCAGTGGTGGCTGTTTTGAAGGTGGTGGACTGTAGCAAAGAAACTGGCGGTGGCAAACGACAGTGGCGGTGGCGTGTATTTATAAATAAAGCCATTCCACTAGATCGAGCTAATTATGTTTCAAGAAACGATGAAAGCTCATTAGTCGGAAAAATTGTCTGAGAAGTCTCAAATCTATTGTATGGCGTTGATGTGGACACCGGCCGTCTTACATGATATGGTCGGTGTTGATGTAGACAATTTTTGCAATTTTTTGAAAAATTTATGAATTTTTGCCTTTTTTTTTTTTCCTTTTTCATTTTTACTCGTGGTCGATCCTAGCGATCTCCACCCATTGCAAAGACCAGCCATAGGCTAAAAGGAAAAAGACAAAAATGAAATAAAAGAAGAAAGAAAAGAAAAGGAAAAAAAGAAGAAAAAAATTCATAAAATTTTATAAAAATCGTCCACGTCAGCATTGGTTATATCACGTAGATGGCCATCATTGACCAGACCGTTAAGTCAGTGATTTTTTGCCAAAATTAACTAGAAGTAATATATTGAAAAATATTAAAAAGGTTTAAGATTAAATTAATCAAATTAAAAAGTATAAGATTGAATTAACCACCGTACAATAAATTTATAACTTTTTGGACAATAACCCTTCTGTTAGCTCCACGTCAAAGCACGCTTTAGGTTATATTTGGTGCCTCGTCACTAATCTACTATCACAACGCGTAAAAAAACAAGAGGTCGTGATATCAGTAAACTCCATCTTAGAGACTCCAACTAGTCAAAGTCAGAGAAGACTAATCTTGGTCATGGCACGATCACAAAGTTCAATTTCGATCCAAACGGGCAACTGATTTTATTCATTTTTCAAAAGTGCTCGAGTAAAGAACTCATCACATCAATGTCGTACGTATTGATAAGTCATCATCATCGATCTTCGTTGATCCTAAAAGGGCCAGCTCCAGGGTTGAGGGCATGGATCCTCGAGGTAGACTATTTCGCGGCGAGGGTACGACGGCCACATCATGGGCTGTGGGTCCATCGTTATACCAGGAGTGTCTCCGCCGTCGCCTGCCTTCTTGTCCTCGCTCACGGACACTATCTCCGCGAACCCGACTTTCTTCCTAAGCAAAGTGGTGAGGTTGACCGCGTCGACATCTCCGGTCACCTCGATCCTGTCTTGGTCGCCCGCCAGTGCCACGGATTGAACTCCTGGAGCGAGACCAATGAAGGAAACGGATTGATTTCAAATCAAAAGAGGTCCTTGGTTAGTTTTCCCCGCTCAATCTCGCAACACCCAAAATAATTTACAAAAGATAACACCGGATTGGCCGGCGAGATATGAAAGAAACATGTAACAATCACCTGGAAAGCCACCCGCAACTTTCAAAGCTTTAGAGTGAGGGTTTTGGGGGCCGAAGCAATAAAATCTCGAGGTGTGGCCGTTCATAGACACCTTGATCACGAGCTTTTGCTGAAAAAGAAAATCAAATCAAATAGTAAGAACATATCAAGAAGGTGAATCGGCATGCGACATAAGGTGAATCGATTCGTGACTTTTCCCATCATATTACCTTCATGGTGCTTGCTTCGATTAGGAATTTGGAGGAATTTAAATTCTTCAACTTGTTCGAAGAATTTCGAGAATATATTGGAGTAGGGCTGAAGAAGAACAGAGGTACCACTCTCTTTTTATAGCATCATCTCCTTCTATGAAGACTCAGTGACCTGAAGAAACGCTGGGCATATAGTCAGAAGTCAAACATTTTCTATAACATGCATATAGTCAGAAGTCAAACATTTTCTATCACAATTTAAAATGTCGTTTGACTTCTGACTATATGACATATAGTCAGAAGTCAAACATTTTCTAACATTAGGTCTTCGAATTTTGGCTTTATTATTGTTATTTTATTCAATTATATAATGTCCCCTCTCTGCCCCCACCATTTATACGCCTAACTACTCGATGACATATGCTTTAGGGATTATTAGTGTTGTAAGTATACATCATGGTAGATAAAATTATATTCACACATGGAGTAAATCAAGTAAACGACTAAATATATTTAAAAAATCATACATACGTATCCAATATTGGACGCGCAAACACACACATTTTCAATTTTGCAATTTATCCCCTGAAATTTAGAAACCAGTTGCAAAAGTAGTGGAAGAATAATTGAATGATATATTACATATGAGGGCATGCTACTAAAGTTTTGAAGAGAATTTGATCAAAATTAGCTCCAAATACATATGTCGATATATATTTTGAAATATAATTTAGAGTAGTTCTTATATTTCATTTCTTCACATATGTAGATGGGTATATGACTAATTTTCCTTTCATAACTAATCACGTGCAGTTGCCTGATTAAATTTGTGATAAAACTTTGGTTCAAGTCAACATTTGGGGGCGCATTGCTGCCGATCCAAAAAAAAATTAGGGGGCAATTTGCAAAAACCGAAACGTCGAGGGGCCAATTTGCCACAATCCCAAAAAATGGCTGGTGGCAAAACGAAAGTCTCCCGGTTGATTGTTGATCACAACCATCATCATTTTCCTGTCCCTCTCTCTGACTTGACAATGTGAAGTGCCAATGTGAAGTCAACGGGTGAGTGGACGACCTACGAGAAGGTATAATAGGACGAGGCAAGAACCGTCAAGCGAAAACCGACGGAAAGTTCATGCTTAATCAAAAGTAATCTTTCGACAAAATCAATCAAAAGTAATCTGATTAAAACCAGGTTCAATCACTGGTTTATCAACTTAATTTTTTGTTAGTAATCTAGAGAAAACGGAGCATTCCCATTTTAAAATGACATTATATCATCATAAATATACGGCCATATATCTATACAAACAAATATATGTGTGTATAGTCACGGATTCTACCCTCTGATTTGTTTTATTTATGCAATTTGATCCTCCAGCTTTTTTTTTTTGACCAAAATTAAATTTAGTTAAATCGAATAGTGATGTGACAAATTAACACCTACTTTCACAACATAAGCAAATTAGAGAAAATAAAAGGATTCTTGTCTCATCAAAAGATGGTTCAAAGTGGACATTATTGCAAATAAAAGTATAAGTGGCCAAGTGAAGTCGATTGGAATTTTCACTTATTTATTTATTCATTTTTGTGTTTCCAATGGATAGAGAAAAGTCTTGCAAAAATAATTGCATGAATTATCTCTCTAATTGACTTCAACCCAAATCGCAAAAATCTCAAAAGGATATATATCGAGGCTCGTTTCCCTTTCTAGGTTGAAGCTACCTAAAGAAAACATTACCTATTTGAATTTTCTGGCCAAAGCGTGTGGAGAGGGACAATCGGCGAGGTTTAATCTTGTACTAAAGATATACCATGTAGTCTTGTGCAATTGGTGAGACATGACGTACATAGTCGATAACATAAGGGTTAATACGGTAGAAATGTACATTTTGCTGTGCATCACGGGGGCTGCTTCTACAATTACTTTTGATGATGGCAAAGGCTGCAACAAAGTCGAGTG
The DNA here is from genome assembly GCA_024733475.1 of Syzygium grande. Taxonomy (NCBI): domain Eukaryota; kingdom Viridiplantae; phylum Streptophyta; class Magnoliopsida; order Myrtales; family Myrtaceae; genus Syzygium; species Syzygium grande. Next base: position 11,398,378 of record JAMXDD010000010.1, read on the forward strand.
TTGGAGATGGCATGGCCGTGACAGCCGGTGTGGTGGAATGTGGCGATGTTGAAGAACATAGGTTCAGCACAAAGGAAGGGGGGAGAGATTGAAAGGCCGGGCAACCAGCCATCCTCTACCCTCTTTCAACAATACCATAAGAGTCTCACACCTGAGAATAAAATGTTTGGCATAAGTCATAATTACTCCATACCACTCATGACCCGAAGGTCCAAGATTGGCGTACAAAAATCGAGGTCCCTCTTTCAACAATACCATAAGAGTCTCACATCCAGAACGAAATGTTGACTATAAGTCATAATTACTCCATACTAACTAATCCAAGGTCCAAGATTGCCCGTCCGAAGTTTCGAAGCCCAACCAAGATGCTAACAATCGAAAAGTCTATTCACACGATCCATGTCGATGTTAGGCAATGCAACTCAAATCGTTTCTAAACTCCTCCTTGAAAGGTGATTTGAACTCGGGACCTTGTACAAGATAGGCAGCTCTCTTACCACTAAACCAATCACATAGAGACTGATAGAATTTTCTCCAATCAAGGACATTCCCAATATTTGAATTGTTAAAAAAAATTTAAGACTATCTAGATGGCTTAGCTCTTGGTTGAAGTCTAAGTCTCTTTAAGTCATGAAAATGAAATCCTACAGCATGCCATGGAATTCATTTCCCACTAAGCAAAAAAGCGTACAGTGGGTAACTATCACCAGCTAAAGCTCCCAGAATTCACTAATAAACTCGTGATTTGATTAACCCAGCCAATGCATGGCCAATGAAATTTCTTACTTACGTCTTGGAAAGTGTCGTGGCATTCAATTTCCCAAGGCCAGTCACCATAGACTTCATTTAAAATGAAGAGACCAATGAGCTTCGATTCTTGTGTTTTTGAATGGTTTGTAGCCCACTAAGTTTCGAAAAGGCACAACAGGTACAGGACAAGAGCAGGATGGTTGCTAGAAATTTTAAAAGACGCGCGATTTCACATCGTCAATCAATATTAGTTTATGTATCAAAGGTCTGTTTGCACATGCGTGTCTCCTGTGGTACCTCGACTTCTTGGAGGAGAAAATTGCATTAGTGAAAAAAAAAAAAAGACTTGGTTAGCTGTCTGTTGACTTTGACATATTGTTTTTGTTTAGTAGATAAAGAAGCAAATTAAAAGTTATCTATACATTTACATATACATATCTTACTTGATCGCTTTTTCACGGAGTACTAAGATTAGGGGTCCATTTGTTTCCCGAAAAATGAATAACTTAGAAAATATTTGTCTAAAATCGATCATTTAAAATAATTAGTTAGTGAAAAATATTTTTATTCATTCATTTTTGTAAGCTATATAAATAATCATTTTTTGGATAATGTTTTTCAAATCATTTATTTTTACAAATGTCCAAAATTAAGCCTAAATGATTTATCTTATTCCTATTGTTCGTGGTTGTTGTAAGAAATGTAGCACTGAATACATAATTTGTTCAATTAAAAAAGACGCATGCACCCACTTTCCTAAGGTGATAATGCTTTCGTGATACAACTTTAAGTTCTCGAACCGTCTCGACACATACACACAAAATTGGAATGATATTCTAAACGAAAGGATATGTTTATATAATAAGAACAACGAAGAAATGTGTATCATAGACAAACGCAACCATCGAATTGGATACAACAGTTGATTTCTAGTAGATATGTTTGTCTAAAAAAATTAACCAATTATTGAAAAGAAATTTCGAAATTGTTCATCGGATTAAACAAAACATTTAGGAGAAAAAGTGTCAAAAAAGTCATAAACCTTTTGCATTTGTGCTGATTTAATCCTAAACTTTTTTCGGTGACAATTCAGTTCTAAACTTTTTGTATTGATACCAATTTAATTCTAAAGCTTTTTTTGTGCCAATTCGAGGTCTTAAACCTTTTGAATTTATGCCAATTTAGTCCTAAACTTTTTTTGTCTTTCAATTTTATTATTCGACCGCTCATTTCGAACGGTTTTCATGATTTTTAATATGAACGTTGGTCACGATTTAAGTTTCAACTTTAATAATATTTTAATATTTTTGAATTTTTATTTCTTTTCTTTTCTTTTCTTTTTCCCTCCCTCCCTCCTTCCTCTATCCGGTTTAGCAACACCCACCAACTTGCCAGAGGCCAACCTCATACTGTTAACCATCAGCGAAAAAACCACATGATTTGGGTGAGCATGGCATTTGAGAAGAAGCCTATACCCTCCCTTCTCATTTCTCGTTTTAGAAGATAAATAACTGACGAAAAACTGTCCAATAAGGGACCAAATTTCAAAATTTTTTACCAAAAGAAATTATTTAAAAGAAATTCCGCAAAAAAAACGGAACTGTTTTGAAATTTTGAAATTTTTTTCGAAACGACGGGGTACCGGAACATGTTGCCCGTCCTTACCCCATGAGGGGCAAGTTTGGTCAACAAATCCTTTCATTAAGGCTATTAAGTCGATTTCAACTTTCGTGATCTGGAAATTTTGATCTCCACGGGTCAACAAGACCGAGACAACCGTATTAAGTAAGGCCAAAGTGATTAATCAATGTTAATCGATTCACAAGTGGTCGGGCAACTTGCCCATTCAAAGTCACAAAAGGCAATCAAGGAAGTGAAGTTGGGACTAATAATAGAATCCTTTGCCCTAGGTTTTTCTTGAGATATCAAGAACTCATATCGCTACTTCCTCACTGTTCCTCGGTTCCCCTCGCATGAACTAGGAAAGTATGTGGATAGAATAACATGATTCAAACTGAGTGATAGTGAGATAAAGTAGATGTCCCACTAATCAACGATAGCGACTTAGGTCTATCATGGCAGGTCCACTTGCTATAGCTAACCGATGTTGTTGCTCCATTAGAGAAGAAAAGAAAAAAAAGAAAAGGAAAAGGAACCCAAATCGAGTAATCGCCAACATTCGATGATTCAATGTCATAACCGAAACCGCTTTCGAACCGTAACATAGTTTCATAACCCTAAAGTTGTCCATGTTTGTACTAATGTTTTTTACATGAGAAATTTATCAAAAAAATTTAAAATCTATTACAATTGTTTCAATTCAGTCTTAAATATTTTTTTTATCAATTCAATTCTAACATTTTGTATTTATGTTAATTTAGTCTATCCGATCAATTTTGACCGCCGATGCTGATATGGACACCATCCGGCCGACACTATTGTACATAATTTTTAATAATATTATATTTTTTTTTCGATTTTTTATTATTTATTTATTTTTTTTCTTCTTTTTTTTTTTTCCAAGACAAGTGTCGGGTGAGGGTCGCAGCCTTGGCCCACCTCGCTAGTAGCCCCAGCCCTCGAGCTCAAATTGCAAGAGAAATCATACTAACCTTCAAGCTTCAAGAGCCACACACACATCGCATGCACGCACGCCAACACACACACACAACAATTTGGACGCGAGGCCTAGGGGGGTCATAGGCGGAGGCGGCCACGCCCTCGCTAGCCATGGGCAAGGCCACCTTTGCTCACGACAGGCAAGGCCGGCCCTCGCCCCGATCTGCGCAAGCAAGATCGACCCTTTCCAAAGCCTTGTCGGCCATTGTGGGGAAAGAAAAAAAAAAAAAAAAAAAAAAAAAAAAAAAAGGAAAAGAAAAAAAATATATACGAAATTTTAAAAAATAAAATATTATTAAAACTTATACACATCAAGATTAATCACGCCATATGAGATGGTTGGTGTCCACGTTAATGCCACTCGGCCAAAATTAAGCAAATGGACTGAATTAGCAAAAATTGAAAATATTTATGACTGAATTGGCACAATTGCAATAGATTTATGATTTTTTTTAGTAATTTTCCCTTTTGACCTGATAAACCACCACTAATATTTTTTCTTGAATAATGGGTGAATCAAACATTCTCTTACGGATTGATATCTTGAGAATTCCATACTATAATTTTCTTCTCAAGAAAAAATTAAAATAAAATTGAGAATCTTGAGATACATTCTGAACTTGAAGGGACTTTTCAGACATGTCGTTTTGATTCTGTCCCTAGGCCAAATTGAATGCACAATCATGCGGAACATCTCATATCTCTTGGGAGGCACGTTCGTTAGCAAAATGCCTCTGCAGTTGCCTCACTCCCTCATGCATCCTCCAGAACCCCTCTTGGGGTATCCCCACCAAGATCTCCTTCGTAACCGGTATCTCGCCCACCACAGCCCGGACCAAGAATGCGCCCTAGTTTAGCGCGTCCAAGGTAGTCCATAGTGCTCGGATATCAACACCAGGATGCCCTCACGTACATTACTGCTTTCTTTAAAAGAATGACCACTTAAATACCAACTTCGATTTGAATCGTCAAAAATCTGACGTAGCAAATTTTTATCAATTTTTCCGACCCAAGTGGCTCGTTAGTATGCCCGGTCAGCATTGATAGTCCCAAATGACTTCGCTTACATGTTTGCCCCAAATATAAACCCTAATTTGGCAGTCATGGCTCAAGCTCTTCAGCAAAAAAAACGACGTTTGCCCTTTTTTTTTTTCCTAAATTCACAAATTATGGCTAAATTAGGGCATAGAAGCAAACCCTAATATTACCCATTGAAATTAATTATAAATTGCAGATGATTATCCGTGAGAGAGTGAGTGAGAGCCTCAAAAAGGTAGATTTGAGGTCATTAAGGAATTGGATGATTGGTGTTTTAGTTCAAGTTGATTCTTGAAGCAAAGCAAGTGGAGAGGCATTATGTAAAGTTTCTTGTGGTTGTCGACGATGAGGTTGTTAGGCACGTATATCGTCCATCGGCTATATCACGGTCTTCAGGATCTCCTCGAGGTTCCGCAAGGATGTGGATTCAACCGATTTGTCTTCACGTTCATGTCTTGGTCTTGACTGCAAAGCCTTGTCTTCAATCCTCCACTTATGTTCTTATCTTCACCACATGGCCTCCTATTCCTCCTCCAAACTCGAAGAACGGGTCCCCTCTTCGCCTATGATTTGGATTTCGTCGTCCTGAGCTTTGGCGAACGACAATTGAGCATCATGGAGGCGAGCCATACGTTGAGACTTTGCTCAATTTTTCTATCATGAAAATAGAGCTTTCTCTTTCAGCTCCACGGAGAGAGAGAGAGAGTTTTCCCCAAAAAAATGTCGTTTTGTTCACTTTGCTAGGTTGGACGAAAAATTTCCATATTGGACTTCAATTTCTTTTAAAGAAGCCCCATGTAAGCTGAAAAATAATTTAGAAAGCCATGTAGGACTTTTTGTTGGAATTTGTCGCAAGAGGCACTTAAGTGATTGTTTTTTCTCCTATTTGGCATTTAAATGATCCGACGAATACTTTTGGTATCAAAGTGAGCGTCGTACAAAATTTTTGGCATTTCTAGAATTCTTATCCCTTGATTTCAGTATATTATGTGATCACATTGATCGTGGCTTTTAAATTACGGCCAAATGTTAAGCTGTGCCCTAATGAGATAGGTTGACATAGTGGCGAATCAAGCTCTACCAAGTTCGAGCTTGACGTGATATAAATAGAGAGCCATTTCGACCTAAGTTTGAGAAAGGGGATCTAGACTTATTTGAATTTAAAAGAGAGCGGGAACGTTTGTAAGGTTTGTGCAAGTTTAGCCCCAGAGAAACCGTTAATGGGTGATGCTCGAGAACTCGAAGTTCCTAAGATCGTGGGAGATGTACGAAACCATGGAGATGCGAGAGCAATTAAATGAAGAAATGCATGCGGGATACTCGTTACCTTCCAAGGGATATATAAGTAGACGAACACGAAAAGAATACGCGCTCAAGTTATGCTAAAACTCTGGCACATTTTCGTTGGAACTTCCTATCTGTTCATCACAATGTCTTTGTATTTCAGCCTCGTTTTCGGGTCAAGCTACTGATTTGTAATGCGGTTTACACAAGCCCACACGATCGAATCCATCTTTGAAAATTTTGTTTTGGGGAGACATTGATCACTTTGCAGTCCAACTAAAACCAGAAAGCGAGCCTGTTGTTTCTTTTCCCGATCGCCCGAAACTCACATTGACCTAGGTAGAGCGACATTGCTCCGGCCCACGCACAAGAGAATATCGTATATATAAATCAAGGCATTTCATTGTACTTGGTACTTCGTGATTAACCTGTCATTACAACAGATGTAAAAAGTATTGATGTAATGTTCTTTATGATCATTAAACTTGTCACGCTATGGGGAGTGTTTTGTCCCTGTTCAATCAGAATTCTATGATGACGCACAAGTAGCTAGCTTCACACCACCAATCCTTGTGAATGGATCGGAGTCAGTTGACATTTGTTTTTGTGGTAATTGATTAACTAGAGATAAAGAAAGTTCAAAGAATCAAGTGAGACAAAGTAATGGAATTAGAGGCCAGCATAGTACAATGGATTTCAAAAATTTTGACAGACAAAAGCTTTTGCTACAGATTGATTCCCTAAGAAATTGCAGACGATCGGAATCAGAGAGCAAAGTCTTGGTCATACCACAATCACAAAGTTCAGTCTCGATGAAAATCAGCAATTATTTGGGGATAAGTACATTACAAGTACTATAACTTTTCTATGGCGCTTAATTGAGTGTCATAACTTTATTTGTTGATCCCACATGATCGAGCACAGGGGTTCATTATTGTAAAGATGCACGCTCGAGTTGTATTAAAAAAGTCCCATATCAGAGAAATGGTGTGGTGTGGAGTTAATAAATATTAGTTGTCTTATAACTCATTGGTTTTAGGCATTTGAGTAAATATTGGTCCAACTGAATGTATTAACAAACTCAAACTTGAGCTCTTCCTTGGCAAAAGTGTCGAGCTTTTGATGCACAGTCCCAAGAAATGATATCAGAGTCGATGATTGATTGATGACCCTCTCCTAATGTATATTGGAGTTTGGTCAACATCTCAATGAAGGAATCTCGTGAGTAACATAGTTTCGGACAGCCTTCATCGTTCAATTTGGCCAAAGGGTGGGTAAAGGTGGCATTATGGTGCAACAATGTAGTTCCAATGACAGCTTTCATGGTTTGGTCTAGGGAAAGAGACTAGGGATGAAGGTGGACATTGTTTGTTGTTGCAGTCCTCACAAGGTAATAAAATTGATATTCAAGTTGAGACATGTTGATACAGAAGAATACCTTATATAAGAGGGAAAAATCTAATATTGAACTCACACGTAAAGGAGACTTTATGGAGATACGAGTGTAGGTTGTGTTAGAATAGCCCTACATTGAAAAATTATTGTGGTGTGGAATAGTAAATATAGTTTAATTAGCCATGACTCATTGGCTTAAGCGATCTCCTTAAGTGAAAGTATCGAGTTTTGCTATGTGCTCTCAATAATTATAACGTGGGTATCGATCCATGACATTGGCGACTTCAAGGTGCATGTCTCTGCCAATGTACGACCAAATGACGAGCTTGTCTTTGCTCTTGCTTTCTTTCTTATCTTTCGTGATCGACCTCGCTCATGTTCACTATCTCTGCAGACCCGACATTCTTCTTAAGCAAAATGGTGATCTTGACCTCGTTGAACCCATATTTGATCACCTTGATCAGGTTATTGTCGTCTCTGTATGATGCTTAAGTGTAGATGCCAGGTGACCAAGTCGGCAACAGTGCCTACAAAAGAGTCTCTGCGTGGACGTAGAAGTGGAAGTCGAAAGCACCGCATCTAAAGAAGTGAAGACGGACAAGGTAGGGCATTGTGCCGTTAAATTAACAAGTCTGAGTTTCCTCAGTCAATAACTCTGGGACAATTGAAGACGTAGATGACTCGATATTCAGCAAATTTGCAATAATTGGAATCCACATCCCATTGTGGCTCAAATAAAGCTAATTGATCCCAAATGCCATACACGAAGGATAAAAACTCACTAACAGACTAATTTGTCTCTTGATGCATGTGATGCAAACTCTCTGACAGTTGATACTTATGGGCAAATGTCTAAAGTAGAGTATTGGCTGGCAAGCAGATCTTAGGCTTCCTTTGCTGTATTGATGTGACCAAATAGTGGTCTCATAGATGGAATTAAAGTGTTTTGAAACTACAATAGAGTTCGATGATTCTTGCTATCGCACGCCTCAAATCGTTCATCATATTTAACCTCAATCTCACCAATAGTTTTAGTAGGTTCAGAAATATTACTAGTGACGTAATGCCAAAGCCTGCATTATCTAAAGAGCTTGAAATTTCTTGGGCCCATAAAGTATGATTTAATACATTCAAAATAGTCCGAATGGGTAATGAAACTTCCATTTTATCCATTATGTGCACTTTACCAATGAAAAAACAATAAAATGTATAAGACTTTACAAGATGACTATTTAAAATAACAAAATATTATAATATTAATTACAAACAATTACGATTAATCAAGGATGTGCACTATTAATAGAGATATATGCATAATCATGAGAAATATAGATAATTCAAAAATATATGGACTATCTCCTAGTTATCTCTAATAATATAAACGGTATACATCATATAAGTCATTATCATCAATCTTCGTCGATCGTACATGATTGAGCATGGGGATTCATTGTAATATGGGTATGGATCCATGACATGGGTTATCTCTCGGTGCGGCACTCCGCCGATGTATGACCAGATGATAGGCTTGTCTTCTCTTTCACGTTCTTTCTCGTCTTTTTGTTAGTCTCGCTCATGGTCACTATCTCCATGAACCCGACATTCTTCCTAAGCAAAATGGCAAGCTTGATCACGTCGAACTTGTCTCCGATCACCTCGATCATGTCATTGTCGTCTCCTAACACTGCCATGGGTTGAACCCCTGAAGTGGAACCAACAAAGAAAAAGGGTTATTTTTTAATCAAAGCAGTTTTTGGTTTTATCGTTCTCAATCTCGAAACAATCATCTCTCTAAAAGAATTTACAAAAGATACACCTAGGTGGTCATCAAGAGATATATATAAAAAAAAAAAATTCTTGCAATCACCTGGAAAGCTACCAGCGACTCTGAAAGCTTTGGAGTGAGAGGTTTGGGGCTGAAACAACAAAATCTTGAGTTTTGATTGTTCATGGACACCTTAATCACGATCTCCAAAGAATAGTCAAAATAAAAAAGAAAATCAAGAAAATGAATTATCATGCAACATGAGGGGAATCAATCCGTGATTTCTCAATAATATAGCTACTCTACTGCCTTTTCTTCTTCTTCATGATATTACCTTCATGGTGCTTGCCTGTTTAGGAACTTGGGGTATTTTAGATTCTTTCAATTTTTGGAGAGTTTTGAGAAAATATTGGAGGAGGGTGAAGACGAACTGAGGCACTCCTCTCCATTTATAGCCCCTCTCCTTGGAAGAAAACTCAATGACTAGAACAAGGGCCGCGCAAGTACTAGTCACAAGTCAATGACTTTTGAATGCATGACGTGCCCTCTCTGCCCCACCTTTGATGTATGCCTTACGTACTGACTGACGCATATGCTTTAGAAACCACTACTGTATGCAACTTGGTAGACAAGGTTATCATTCAAACATAAAGTTAGTCAAATCAACGAGTAGGCATTATTATAAAGTGGAGTGAAGAAGGAAATTCCTTGAGAATCGACCAATTAAAGTATATGATTAGTCTAATCCATCAGGGTATGCTCACTAATTGGGGTGCAATGGAAAGGTAATTCTCTCTAGAAAAGGTTCCCCAAATTGACTATTAACGACCAATGTCTTTAATGATCGTCGTTATCTTAAGTTTAACATGTCATTGACCGGTGAGTGATAGAATTCTGTGGAAGAAGACGAGTCAAGTGAAACTCCTATGATCAATCGTGGAATTAGGGATTGATTGTGAGGTGGCTAGCACAATCACTTAAAGAGGGGTGAATAGGTGATTAGAACCAAACTTGACAAATTAAAGTGGAATTAAAACAATCAAAATTAATATCACATGAAGACAGAGTCTGAAGAGAAACTGTGCTATAATCATATTCACTTGTGTGCAATATACTATCAATGATAATAATAAAGAGTTAAGGGATAGAGAAAATTGCACACATAAATTTATATTGGTTTAGCTTAGAATAAGCTTACGTCCCCTCTCCCACACTGAGAGCTTAATGTCTAGATTTCACTACTTAATCAATTAAGAGGTTACAACTATGAGTGACAATGCTCAATGTAAGATAAATCTCTTTATCTTTTTTTTTTGCCTCTCAAAGATTACACTTTGTAGCTTAAGAAAGACAAGTGTATAGAATCAAAATACTCTTAAGACTTTGGAATTTATGATTTTGGACCTCACTTTTCATCGGCACTTTGATCTCTTTTTATATTCCTTCACTTCTAATCTATCCGTTGGATTGTCTTTAGAGGATCACTCTCCAATCAATCTGTTTCCAATCAATCTGTTGGCCGAGATTACATAATAAAGATTGAGTCACCGTTGAGTGATAAGATCTAAATCCTCATTAATTTGCCCCATACAAACAAATCATTAGTTTCATAAGTAAGAGTTTTTCAATTAGGAAAGCAACTTGTCATTGTAATGATTGTCAATCAATCAGGATTGTTTAAAAAATTTCATTGCAAAACTATCCTTAAAATTGAAGATTAATCATTACTTTCTATATTGGAAATCCTAGCTAAATCACTAGCTATGATGTTACTTGTGTCTGAATATATATATATATATATATATATATATATATATATATATATATATATATATATATCCATGTAGATTTGAGACTGATAATATTTAGCTTTGGCGATAGAGTCTGAAGCAATTAGATGCACTAATGATATCCACGTGTAAATACTGTCGATTTCCACGCTGTTACTTCTGATGATATTCGTTTATAACTTTGAGTTTGATGGTGACGCTAATGATGAGTTTGATTATGAGTCTAATGATATCCAACTCTAGTTGCCTAGTGATATCCAAGTATATTAGCAATCATGGTTCTACCTCATTGTTCACCTATCCGTGGTACTTCCAAGCTTTACTGAACTCCCCGTTCTAGGCTTGTTCATCTTCTATTTAGGTACCTCCAGCTTGTAGACAATTCCATGGCCAACGTCTCGTTCACCCTATTAAGACATTATCTGCATAACAGCTTGTGCATTGCCTAGTTACTCCACCATTAAACTCATTAGTAGTTTTAATTATTTTGTCATCTTCAAAATATCATAAACAATTTCCGTAATAGACTGGGACCACTTACATATTGCTCCCCAATTTTTTAGGGTTATTGCATCCCTCCCCCATCATTTCAATTTTGCAATTTGTCCCCAAAGTTCAGAATCGGTTGTAATGTAGCCCTTGGCGTTGGTTCCAACCAAATTTCGCTTGGAGTTCTGACTACGTAATAACATGTGACTAATTACTGAGAGAAAGCTTATATATATAAGTATATACAACAAAAAAAAATGTAGAAGAATAATTCATAAATATTATACATGAGAGCATACGACTAAAGTCGTGGTGATAATTTGATTGAATCAACGTTAAATGCATATCAATATACAGTTTTAAAACAAACTTTTGAGTAGTCCCTATATTTTCTTTCTCATAGATGTAGTTGATATATCACGAATTTGCTTTCCATAACTAATCGCATGCAGCTACATGGTCAAATATGTGACAAAAAGTTGGTTGGAGTCAACGTTAGGGGTACATCTTGGTGGCGAGCTCATGTTTGTTTTTCTTCTTAATTGTATTTTGGATATCCTAGAGTCACATGTGGCTATACCAATCACACATTCGTTGGAGGGAGTTTTCTCCGATCGAGGACATGATCAATATTCAATTGTTTAAAAGATGAGTGTATCTAGACGGGTTAGCTCTTGGTTGACGTCTAAGTCTCCTAGTTAGTCAAGAAAATGACATCGTCCCTCATACTAGGGGATCCATTTCGCACCGAGCAAAGGTATACAATAGGCAACCATCACCTAGTAAAGCTCCTAGAATTGACTATAACGTATAAACTCGTGATTTGATTGATCCATCGAATGTACTATCAGTGAAATTTCTAAGGGTGTATATGTTTCAGAGAAATAGAAAAATGCTCTCTGAAAAGTCATTTTTCAAATGTTTTCCTTTATTTGGGTTAGGTAATTTATTTACCTAACTTTAAGCATGCATATAATTTTTACCGTAAATGGTTTTTCCTTGAATAATCATTTTCAACAAATCAAAGGAAAAATTATCAAAAAAAATCATAAACCTATTGCAATTGTGCCAATTCAGTCATAAACCTTTTTTTTTATCATTTCAGTTTTAAACATTTTGCAATTGTGCCAATTCAGTCTATCCGCCACTTTTGGCGGCGGGCGTTGACATGGACGTCGGCCGGCACCGGTCGGCTAACATGACATTATTTTAATACTTTTTGAATTTTTTTTCCATTCTCTTTTTTTCTTTCCTTCTTCCCCTTGGCTAGTATCCTCGCTAGCACTGGCAAGGGTAAGCCTTGCCGCCGTTGGGTGAGGGCGGAGCTCGCCATGGCTGGGCAAGCTTGACCTCGCCTAGATTTGGCGGGTCGAGGCCGCCATGGCTGTGGGCTGGGTCAAGCTTGCCCTAACCATGGCGAGTCGCCCTCGTCGCCCGCTAAGGCGAGCTCAACCTCGCTAGATCTGCTGGCAAGGTCGAGCTCATCTAGCCGTGGCAAGTCTCCTTCGCCGCCATCAGGCGAGCTCGACCTCGCCCAAATCTGCGGGGCGGCGATGGTGGAGCTTCAATTTTTTATTTTTTTCCTTTTTTGTTTTTTTTTTGCCTTTCCTTCTTCCCTCGGTGGCTGGACAAGCTGGGGCTAGTTGGCTATTGGGGAGGCTCGCCGTCGCTGGGCGAGGTGAGGGTATAGCTCGCCATCGCCGGGCGAGCTCGACCTTGCCCAGCCATGGCGGCGTCCTCTCTAAATTTGTGCAAGGTCGAGGCTCGCCTAGCGGGTGGGAGGGCGAGCTCGCCCAGCCATGGCGAGCTCCGCCCGCCGGCCCTCGGCCGGAGCTAGGCAAGGCTCGCCCTAGCGACGGTGAGGCTCGCCCTTACCAATGCCGTCAAGGGCCAGCCTTCCTCTAGCCGGTCCAGCCGGGGGAAGAAGGAGAAAAAAAAAAAGAAAGGAAAAAAATTTAAAAATATATATTAAGATAATGCCACGTCAGCCGGCCGACGTCTATGTTAGCGCCCGGTTGACCAAAAGTGGCGGATGGACTGAATTGACACAATTGTAAAAGGTTTAAAACTAAATTGACACAATTGCAATATGTTTAGAACTTTTTGGTAATTTTTCCTAAATCAAATGCACGGAAGTCTCAAAAACTTATTCGCAAAAGTGGCCCTCATGTTCTTAATTAAGGTCACAAGTGACAATAAACTTCGTTTGAAATGGAAAGAACAACGAGCTTCGATTCATCTGTTTTGTCGTAGTGGATCTCCAAGTCGTCAAGGGCTTGTAGCCAACGAGTTACGACAAGGCATAATTCGACAAGGAGGGGGGGCATGGCTTCTAGAAATTCAAAAGACACGACAGTTTTCATTAATAAAATGTATGTGCTGGGTTATGGAGTGCAAAGAAGAGGGAAAAGAAAAAGGTTTTCCTCGTCCAATAACTTAGTCAGAGGAATGATGACATCTCTCCTTTGTGATTATCTGCTAGTTTTCAATTATTTCTGCTAATACCGTATAATTAAAGCATGTTGATTTTGACCATATGGAAGAGATAGGTACCATCACATGACATGTCCTTTTCATTAAAAACTATTAAGTCGATTTCTCTTTCTTGATCCGACCTCAAGTCAACTTTAACCGAGTCATTTGTAAGACCGAGCTAATTGATTAATGTTAATAACTCTTGGCACAACAACACCTGTGTAGAAAAGGACAGGGCGGCGTGTTTGTACGAATATTACGATCGAGTAAATCGTGTCGCTAATCACCAAGATCATTTCTAGAAACGAAACGGGTGAATCAAACATTATTGTGCGGATATGTAAAATAAGATAATATTGAGAATGTTGAAAAATCCGCTTGTACTTATCTTGCAATCACATCTTAGGTTATATGGATATGTTTTCATTCTTTGTCCTTGAAATAATTCCCTGTTGTTAAATCTCGTTCGTATGGATAGCGGACCTAAAAATTCTAGAGTAACGTTAGATGGGCTAAGATCAGTATACAGATATACTGTACTAACCAAGTGATGTTGTAGACCGTAATTTGCTATTTAAATAAATGGGGACATATAAAACGAGGATCGCATAAGAGATTGAAGAGCGCGTCACTGAGCACTTCCCATGCGATGTTGATTTCGGTACACGCCAAATCGCCGATTATATTAAGAAGGCTTGTGGCACCCCAAAGAGGCTGACAAGCCATTAAATCCATGCTAGAGTAAGTTCTTATGGCACCAAATTGCTCAGTATATGTGCTTTTTTTTTAGGTGACATGAGCGTCTCATTAAGATGCGGACTTCTTATGCCTCCTCACTATTGTCTTATGTTTCAGATGAAGTTAGGTAGTGACATAACCTCAACTGTGAAGCGTTATACAGACATTAGAAGATAAGCCAATACGTCCAAATTTGTCCGAGGGGCCAAAAAAAGAGGAAAGGAAACATACGAACACAGAGATCCTCAACATAGCCGAAACAGTATCGACTGAAATCTTTCAGAAATCGGTACAACATATTCGTCAAACATAGCATGGACGGGTCAAAATTGAGAAGCATTATGAAGGTCTTTTGTGAACATGTTACTTCGCCCCTGGTATCTCGCCCGCCCGACCCCGCACTGACCAGTCTAGCATGACAATGAAAGGAAGTTTGCAGTGCTCGGGTATCACCACCAGGATGCGCCTGGTATGTATCCACCCGGCGATCCTCGGGCTCGCCACCTCGTGGCTACTTGAGCATATGCACTACTTTGCTCGTGCTCATCGTTCCACAGTACGAGAACCCCTCAGGGATCCCCCGTGTAGACCCTGACTTCACCGTCCTTTTCCCCTTCCAGTGCCACAGTAGCACCGACCTGATGCGGCTGTGCACTGCCCCGCAGACAACACCGGCACGGTGCGGTCCGATGTCCTCGGCTTGGAGGTTGATTTTGGAAACGAGACGTCTTTCTTGGGGTTGAAGTGCTCGAAGGTATTGGCATTGCATTGGGCTCCAATCCAATGGAGTTGAAGTATGTCTGAGCCCCATATCCACTGGCCCTTGGACCTTGTAACAAAACCAGAATGAAGTATCCACGTGAAAGATTATGAGTTGATTAAACGTTTTTAATCAGTGTATTTTTGTGTAAATACTCTACTTATTACAATCACTAAACGTTATGTCACCATAATCTATGCTTAAACTTATAATCATGTCAAAGCAATGTGATAATCTAATCATTCTACTTAGCATGATGCTTGAGGATTAATTGTGGGGGTGATTCATGCAATAACTGGCAAATTGATGACTCTTAAATGAACTTATATATGTTTACCCAGTCATGGCAAGAGAGCGTGAAATGGTCAGTCCCAAGGCCTCTATTCCATTATGGATCCAAGCGGGAGATGGCACGGACATAATCTCGCCGGACGCTGTTGCAGCATGGCCTTGTCAAGGACGACTAAATCACCAAGGTACTCGAGGATCATTTCGATGCTGAACAGTGCATGGGAGGAAGTAAACATGAGCTCTATCCGGGATAACGGGCACGGAAACGAGCATTGAGCTCGATCAATATGAGGAAGAGGCCCTCCGTTAAATAGATGTCTTTGCAAACTCCAGTGTGGAAAATGGGTGGTTCTCCTTCTTTATGTACTGAACATATGTATCGAGAGATTATTGTGTATATAAATTGAATCACTTCACTAAATCAAGCTAATTACGTTTCAAGAAATAGTGAGATCACATTAGAACATATGTAAAAAAGTATTGTATAAGTCATTGCATCGACAATATACGTTTATATAAGTCAATCATTGTTAGAACATCTAGATACTAAATTATTCTTTTCATTTAATAGCCTAAACTTTTACAATAGTTGGCAATGGCCCGACAAAATTTGATATGATATCGAAGCATGAGATCCTAAATTTAAATTTTCTTGGCCCCTGACTTACATCCCTTGTTATATATTCTATTAGAGGTGAGCATCATGTTTGGTTTCCCTTGGCAACTAAACCGAACCGGCCTAGATTGACTAGTTCAAGGCCGTTCTAGGGAAAATCAGTTTGCTTTCTAGTACCGCAAAGCTAAAACCGGTCTAGGATTGGTTCAATTCCCGCTTACTCGAGAGCTGGTTTTAGAGTTTCTTTTAGAAAAGATATACTTTTGCACCAAACGAAAATCGAACCACAATCTTCAGTATGAACAAACAATACCATAACCACTTGACCAACATACATTGTCATAGTGAAATGTCACAATATTGACATTTTCTCATCAGAATGTGATTTTTTGCATGAATAAAAAGACTGGGCAGTTCCAGAGTAGTTTCAAAACCGACCGGTTTGTTTTTGAGTACCAAATCATAGGGTTAGTTACCAGTTCTAGGCTGAAAACCGGCCACCTAGGAACAGATCACCCTTTGATTTCCACACTTAGTTTTAGGTCAAAGTCTAGCCTATAGGCAAGGGGAGCGCTATTATATATTTTCAGTTTATGCCTTCATTTAACAAACTTATAAGAATGTGTGATTTAATATCTAAATATTATTTGTTGATCCTACAAGGGCCAACCCAAGGTTTCCTTGTAGCGTGGGCTTAGACCATTGTAAAACCATGTGATGGTCTTGACTCCGGTCGTTTCGCTGGGCTTGTCTTTGCTCTCGCTTTCTTTCTTGTCTTTCTCACTGACCTCACTCACGGACACGATCTCTGTGAACCCGACTTTCTTCCTAAGCAAAGTGGCGAGCTTGGCCGCATCAACCCCATCTCCGACCACCTCGATCAAGTCCTTGTTGTCTCCCACCAATGCCACGGATTGAACTCCTGGAGGAAAAGAAACGGGTCGATTTCGAATCAAAAGAGGGTTTGTTCTTCTTCTTCTCAATCTCAAAACAATCACCTATCTAAATTAATAAACAGAAGATGTGCCTAAACGGTCAAAGGGATAAAAAGAAAAAAAAAACTAGCAATCACCTGAAAAGCCAGCCGCAACTTTCAAAGCTTTGAAGCGAGAGCTTTGGGGTTTGAAACAATTGAATCTCGAGGTGTCATCGTTCATAGATACCTTAATCACGACCTTCTGCTACCCTCGACAAAAGAAAGAAAGAACGAAAATCAAGAAGGTGAATTAGCATGCGACATAAGGTGAATCAATTCACGATTTCTCGAAAATAAAGCTACTGCTTTTTTCCCCCTCATCATATTACCTTCATGGTGCTTGCTTGCTTTGTAATTTGGGGAATTTTAACTTCGATTTTTGCAGAATTTTCAGAAAATATTAGAGGAGGGTGGGGACGAACTGAGGGACTCCTCTCTATTTATAGCCTCTCTCCTTGGAAGAAAAGTCGATGGTTTTAAATCCGACCATTGATAT
This sequence comes from Syzygium grande, assembly GCA_024733475.1. Classification (NCBI taxonomy): domain Eukaryota; kingdom Viridiplantae; phylum Streptophyta; class Magnoliopsida; order Myrtales; family Myrtaceae; genus Syzygium; species Syzygium grande. Next base: position 11,415,860 of record JAMXDD010000010.1, read on the forward strand.
GCTTTAGGAATTATTGTTGCTAACTATACAACTTGGTAGACAAAGTTACCGTTCAAACATGGAGCTAGACCAAAAAAAAAAAAAAATGAATGGCTAGGTATTATTATAAACTATAAGGTGAAGTAGTCTTTGCGCTTCTCATAGTGTAAGCTCGATAATCGAAGACGAAAAGGTCTAGAATGTGATTAGTCCAATCCATCAATTTTTTTACTCGCTAATTGAAGTTCATTGGAAAGGCCTCCACTCTAAAAAAAGGTACCCCGTATACACCTGACAGACCCAAAAAAAAAAAAAGTTCCCAAATTGAAAAAAATCAAATTCAATGACTAGTAATTAATAGAGTTCTGACTGAAGAAGAAGCTTCGAGTGAAACTTCTATGATCAATCCTCGAATTAAGGGAAAAGGGGGCAAATTGCATACTGCCTCCCGAGTTTTCAGGGTTGTTGCAAATTACACCCCCCCTCCCCCACCAATGTTTCGATTCTGCAATTTGTCCCGTGAAGTTTAGGAATTGGTTGCATCGTGGCCCTCGGCTTTGATTCTGACCAAATTTTGCTTTGAGCTCGGACCACGTGACAGCACATGATGGATTATTGAGGGAAAATTCGTTGTATAAGCACATACAATGAAGAAGTAGAAGAAGAGTTCGTAAACATATTGCTCGTGAGAGCATGCAACTAAAAATCCGGCGAGATCAACTGGAATTAACTTCAAATGCATATCGATATATAAGCTCCATTTATTCCGTGGAAGATGAATAACTTGAAAAATAATGTCCTAAAAATGAAAGCTTGTGTAGTTTGAAATTATTAATCAGTGGAAAATATTTTCATTATTGATAATAAGTCATGTTTAAACATTTTTGTGAACGATGAAAATATTTTTCGTTCATTCAATATTACAACCGATACAAACGATCATTATTAGGAAAATGTTTTCCAAATCATTTATTTTTTCAATGGTCCTATATTTGTTTCTCGGGCATGTAGATGATATATGACCAATTTACCTTGACATCTAACTATGTGCATTGGCGCGGTCAAATATGTTACAAAATTTTGGATGGAGTCTACGTTAGGGAGCACAACGCCTTCAATTTCAAAAAAGTTAGGGGGGGAAATTGTAAAATTGAAACGTCTGTAGGCAACTTGTCGCAATCCCAAAAAATTTGGGGGAAAATTGTAATTCTCCCGGTTAATCGCCATCCTCGTTTCTCTGCCTCCCTCTCTCCGACTTTTGAGAAGAAAATTGTTTACTCTTTTATCTCTCTAATTTAAGCAACCACTTCAAAATGGAGAAATCGATCAAACGTACAAAAAGCATGCAATGGGCGGATATCGCCTACTAAAGCTCCTAGAATTTGACTATCACGGACAAACTCGTGATTAGAACTAATCCAGCCGATGTATTGCCCGCCGAAGTTTCTAAGCTCCTCCTTGAAAACGTTCGGGGCCTACGATTTCTTAAGATTAATGAGTCACAATAGACATTTTTCGAGAACGATGACACTAGCGTGAGGAGTTCCAGGTTCCATTTGGAACCTAAAATCTACCTATCAAAATCAGCTCTCCACCTTCGCGAACCCGAAACTTATCATGTATATCCTGAAACCTAAAATCTACCTTGTCATAAGTTTCAAGGCTTGTTCCGGTTGGTTCCGGGGTCTACCTAGAAACCGGCCAATTTCTTCTTCTTTTTTTGTTTCATTTTTTATTTAAACAAAATGAAAGTGAACGCAGCAAAAAATATGAAAATTTCTCATTTGTCAATAGCAACAATCCATAAAAGATGAACACATAAAATAAAATAAATAATAAAAAGTTCAAAACACGTAACATAAAACTCAAATTATAGAACTTCATATATAGTATGTAGTCAGAGCAGGAGCCCTAAATAAAATGTTGTCCCCTTTCTCCTTGAGCGGCATGCTAGCATAAAAATCATGTTATTTTTATTAGACACAATTTAAATTCCCGAGTGGTCCTAAGCATAACCTTAAACTGCTTTATCTAGAGCCTCGTCCAAACCACGGATGCCCTAGATGTGAAGCAAAATAAGGTATTTCCTTCTTTTGGGGAAGACAAATATACAAGGGGAAGGCAAAGATACAGGGAAAGTAAGGAATGCAAAGCGTGCGGATCTCGGCACGTTAAAATAAGGTTTGCATCCTTGGAGCCTGCCATCGTTTGTAGAAGTGGACAGGCGGTGGAGGCCCTCATGGGAAGGCTTACTTCCCCTCTCTTTGGTGAGGAACCCTGGAAACAATTCCAAGGAGCAGTCTAATAGCATAAAAATTATTAAAATATATCTCGAGTTTGATCCCGATAGACGCAAATCCGATTCGAGATTAATTGTTATTTGTGGAGGTTTGAATATTTCAAATTAGATATTTTACAAATGTCCAAAATTAAGAAATATATATATAAACTCTTTTTTTTTGGGAAATAAAATTAAGTGGATGGGCACACAAAATTATATTTCCCTAGTAGTCAAAAAAAGTCAAAAGACTGATCGTCAAGAAGTCCATAGGGATAAGTACAGGCAAAGTGCCATAACTTTTATCACGGAAAAAACAATCCATAAAAGATGAACACATAAAATAAAATAAATAATAAAAAGTTCAAAACACGTAACATAAAACTCAAATTATAGAACTTCATATATAGTATGTAGTCAGAGCAGGAGCCCTAAATAAAATGTTGTCCCCTTTCTCCTTGAGCGGCATGCTAGCATAAAAATCATGTTATTTTTATTAGACACAATTTAAATTCCCGAGTGGTCCTAAGCATAACCTTAAACTGCTTTATCTAGAGCCTCGTCCAAACCACGGATGCCCTAGATGTGAAGCAAAATAAGGTATTTCCTTCTTTTGGGGAAGACAAATATACAAGGGGAAGGCAAAGATACAGGGAAAGTAAGGAATGCAAAGCGTGCGGATCTCGGCACGTTAAAATAAGGTTTGCATCCTTGGAGCCTGCCATCGTTTGTAGAAGTGGACAGGCGGTGGAGGCCCTCATGGGAAGGCTTACTTCCCCTCTCTTTGGTGAGGAACCCTGGAAACAATTCCAAGGAGCAGTCTAATAGCATAAAAATTATTAAAATATGTCTCGAGTTTGATCTTGATAGACGAAACCCGATCCGAGATTAATTATTATTTGTGAAGGTTTGAATATTTCGAATTGGATATTTTACAAATGTCCAAAATTAAGAAATATATATAAACTCTTTTTGTTTGGGAAATAAAATTAAGTGGATGGGCACAAGTAGTCGGCCAAAGAAGTCAAAAGAGGATCGTCCAAGAAGTCCACAGTATATATGCTCATGGTCAGGTTTGCTAGAGAGGCCGTTGTTGATGATACGAAGAAGCGCCGTTTCTTCTCGAGAGTGCCGTGGGCGCAAAATTTCTTGGTGACATCCATGGGTGCTGGGTGTTTGGCAGAGCGTTCGTGATTTTGTTTGTGAAATTACATCAAGAGTTCAAGTATTTATAATGATTAAATTTTATGATAAGATTTGTATATAATTTCTTTACGAGATAGAGAGATTATTTCGTGAGGAATTATGGGATTAAATACTGAGTGAGTTATTGGGTGTAATTAAAGTTTGGCAAACACCGAAAGTATTTGAGTGACTCAAGCGTGGTTGTAATCTCCGTTATATTGCTTGATCTATAGTAGAATTCGTTGCTACTCTTCCCGTGAACGTAGGTCACTACGACCGAAATACGTAAATTTGGTGTCCAATTTTTTTTTGTTCTATCAATTTTATTATTCGATCGCTTAGCTTCCGCAACAAAAATCATGTTATTTTTATTAGGCACGATTTAAGTTTCGCTGTGAAGCAGCTCGCTAGAAATTTTCGTGGAATAGTATCTTCGCGTCAATGACTCCTGAGAGGGTAGAAACAAGTTGATGGGCAAAATCTAGCAACACCCACCACCCTACTCTCCTCTACCTCATACTGTTAACTTGCTTTAAAAAACCACAAGCTTTGTTCAAGTACCATGTCGCATTTGAGACTTGCAAGCTCTATACTCCTCCCTTCTCATTTCCGTTCTAGAAGACAGAAATAACCGACGAAAACTAACATAGGAAGACCAAACGCTCTAAAACCATTCAGTACCAAAACAAAATATCCTCATTAATCACCGGCCACTCGACCGCAATCATGAAAGAATCGCGTTTCAAGCAAAGAAACCGATCTACAGTAACCGGTGCTCCGTTTGCCGTGCGATACCCCAAGAGAGGCAAGTAAAGTGTGCAACTAAATCAATTCACAAGTGGCAATTGCCATAGCGTGATATTCAGCTTCAGCAGAGGACCGAGAAACTTTGATCTGCTTCTTAGTTCTCCAAGACACGAGACAACCACCAAGCAGTACAAAGTAACCAGTAACTGATCACCAAGTGGTCGGGCAACTTGCCCATTCAAAGTCACAAAAGGCAATCAAGTGAAGTGAAGTTGGGACTAATAATAGAATCCTTTGCCCTAGGTTTTTCTTGAGATATCGAAGAACTCATATCGCTACTTCCCAGTGCTACTCCTTCGGTTCCTGCATGAACTAGGAAAGTATGTGGATAGAATAACATGATTCAAACTGAGTGATAGTGAGATAAAGTAGATGTCCCACTAATCAACAATAGCGACTTAGGTCTATCATGGCAGGTCCACTTGCTATAGCTAACCGATGTTGTTGCTCCATTAGAGAAGTTGCTAGTTTAGCTGCTAGTATGCCACATTCCGATAGAATGTCAAGTACATACTTTCTCTAACATAGAAATAACCCTAAAGTTGTCCATGTTAGTTCAATTCCCAATAAATACTTTAATTGGCCAAGGTCTTTGATATGAAAATGCTCATCAAGGTACTGTTTGAGCATTGCACACTGTTTTGAATTATTGCTTGTCAAGATAAGATCATCAACATATACTAACACAGCTAGAAAAGTACTGCCATGAGAATACGTGAACAACGAGTAATCAGCTAATGATTGATCAAAACAATACTCCCTTAATGCAATAGAGAATTTTGAAAACCAATTTCGAGATGCCTGCCGAAGGCCATATAACGACTTTTGTAGTTGACATACGTAATTTGAGCCCGTTGTCGCGAAACCTAGTGCAATAGAAACTTCTTCATTCAAGTCACCATGTAGAAATGCATTGTTTACGTCCATCTGATGCAACTCCCAATTACGAGCCAATGCATCTGCAAGAAGACACCGTACAGTGACTAGTTTAACCATTGGCGCAAAGGTTTCATGGAAGTCCACACCCTCTATCTGGGTGAATCCCTTTGCGATAAGATGAGCTTTATATCGCTCAATATTACCGTCAACTCAACGCTAGATTTTATAAATGCACTTGCACCCTATGGGTTTCTTACCCTTCGGCAAAGTTGCTAAAGTCCATGTCTTATTATCTTCTAGTGCTTTAATTTCTGTCGCCATTGGTTCTCTCCCCAAAGGATTTTTAATAGCCTCAGTGTAATTCCTAGGCTCAATATCAGAATCAACAGCAACTAAAAAAACGATGTGAGGCTCAGTAAATTGTTCATAAGAAACAAACTTCTCAATTGGATAGACCGTACTAGAAGATATCAATGGAGTGGGCTTAGGAGTTGGGGTCTTCGTTTGGACCGTATGGCACACATAATCTTGCATATGGGTTGGCTGTCTTTTTTTGTCATACAGGAAGAATTGGGAGTGGAATTTGTTTATCGGGTCGCTCGATAGGTTGCTCTTCAACTTGGATTATATTATCACAATCTCACATCACCATCTGCTCATTTTCTTCACTAACTTGGCTTGGAACCCTCTCTTCCTCCGCCCGAGGTTGATTCCACCCCTCATCAATAGGACCCAGCTCTCGAGCCGGTATCAAAAGAGGAAGAGAGTCTTAATCCTCATGTGTAGGTTGCTGAGCAAATGGGAAATTCTCTTCATAGAATACAATATCAAGAGATACCAATAATTCTTCAGTTTCCAAATCAAAAACCTTCCAACCCTTCGTGCCATATGGATATCCCAAAAATATGCATTTTCTTGCCCTTTCTTCAAATTTATCTTTTCCCTTTGACGGTTTGTGAGCACAGCACAATGCACCGAAAACTCACAAATGATTATAATTCGGCGGTTTCCAAACAAAAGCTTGAATGGAGTTTTTCCAAATAATAATGGAGTTGGAGTATAATTGATTAAATAAACAGCCGTTAATCACATTCAACCCAAAAACTAATTGGTAAATTCGCTTGAAAAAAAAGTGCCCGTGCTACATTGAGGATATGTCGATGTTTTCTTTCAACTCCCCCATTCTGCTATGGCATGTAGGAACATGATGTTTGATATATCATTCCATTTTTGAAAAAAAAAAATCTTTCATGGAATTAGAAAGAGATTCATGGCCATTATCACTTCGCACCATTTTAACTACTCAACCAAACTGGGTCTTTACCATATGACAAATATCAACAAAGACTTTGTAAATCTCTCTCATTTTTCCTTCATCAAATAGACCCAAACTGCCCTAGTATAATCATCGACAATGGTTAAAAAATAATGTGCACCAGAGAGAGACCCTATTTGATATGGCCCCCAAACATCACAATGTAACAAATCAAAACATCCATCGGCTTTATTATTACTTAAAGGAAATGAGGAATGGGTTTGTTTTGCATGACAACATACATCACACAAATCATCCCCATCTTTTTTTACTTCAATACCGGTGATTAAATTTAAAGCTTGCCATGATGGGTGCCCCAATCATTGATGCCAAATGTCAATATTCTGTCCCTTTACCACTGGAAAAGCCAAATGAGGGCCCATATGTCCAAGATAATAAACCCCTTCTTGGAGATTACCCACTCCAATTGATCTTTTCAAGGATAGGTCCTATATGATACATCAAGAAGAGAAGAACGTTACTGAACAATTCAAATTTGAACTCAACTTTCCGACAGAAATAAGATTGCACTTAAAGTTTGGGACATATAGTACATCGTGCAAAATAAAATTAGGTCTTAAATAAACATTACCTCTTTTGATGGCGTGAGTCACTTTTCCATCAAGAGTTCATATAGGATATGCATATGTGATGTTCTTCGGTCGATTTAGAAGCAAAAGTTGCCCTATCATATGTTTGGAGGTGCAACTATTGATAATCTAATTTTTGGAAACATCATTGGGCCAATAAACCTTACCTGTGAGTTGGTCATTCGAAGTAGGCAGTTTTAGTGCCGTAAGCAAACTAATCAAATGCTGATATTGATCATTGTTGTTGTTGTTGTCTCTATCCCCTTTGGACCTTCTTGACTTCTGCAATGGTGTTAGAACTACCAATGCTAGCCTATGCAAAATGTACAGCTATTATGGAAGGATTCCCTTTGTGCCTTTCCAACCTCGCCTTGACTCCCAATTCGGAGGATATCCATTCAACTCCCAACAATGACTCTTCTCATGCCCAACCTTCCCACAGTGGTCACATTTAGGTTTTCCGAATAGTGTTTTCCTTGGGCCCACTCTTCCAACCAAGAAAGCAACACCCTCGGATCTTCTCTTCCCTCCCTCGACAATTAACCATTGGTGCTCCTCCTGGATGATCATAAAATAAACCTTACTAAGGGACGGGAGTCACTCAATGTTGAGAATTTGAGAACAAACATTCCCATAAGGTCTCAGCATTAAGGCCCATAAGAAACTGGTGGATCTTTTCCACTTCCTTCTTCTTCTTGTACATTGTGGCTGCAGCATAGATACATTCTAGGACATCATCATAGTCATTGAGTTCATCCCATAAGACCTTCAATTTGGTGTAGTATTCCACCACCGAGAGTCCTCCTTGCTATAGGAGCCCAATTTCAGTTTTGATCTCGTGGATACGAGGTCCGTTACCTTGAGTGAATCTCTCATTCAACTCATCCCATATTACCTTTGCTTCTTCTGCGTATGCCACACTTCCCTGTAGACTCTTGTAAAAGGAATTGAAAATCCATGAAACTATCATGGAATTACAAATATCCCAGGCATTAAACTCGGGTGCTATTGGATTCGGCTTCTCTAGCGATCCATTAATAAACCCGAGTTTATTTTTTTCCTGCAATGCATGTCTCGTCACCTTCGACCATGTTGCATAGTTATCTCGGGTTAGCACGCACGAAACAAGTACGCTTCCAGGATTGTCAAAGGTGTTGAGATAATATGGTAAGGAAGGGCCAATCACTTTCTTGGTAGACACTTCCAGAGTCATATCGCAAACAATGCGAGTCGAATTGTTCAATATGTTTAAGCTCTATGGCTCTGATACCATGTGAGAATTCATAATTTTCTTGTATTGCTCAACATATGATACAAATATTTATACAACGTTTTGCTTAACCGAAAAGATAAAGAAAAGATCTACCAAATATCTCTAACTAATTATAAAAGATATACAAAATATTATGCTAACTAAAAGCAAAGTAAATCATAACTAATAATAAGAGATACACTAAATATTAGAAAAACAGAATATAAATCTTCACCAAATCTTCCGTAATAAACCCAAATCAAGGACGGAACAAGAGAGGAACCAGCACGCGCAAATGGGGACAGAGCCAGTGTTGTCTTTGACTCGACCTAAGACTAGCACTTAACGGAAATCAAGGACGCAATGCCAAATCGCGGCCAGGGAGAATCACTGGAAATCGACAACAAGCAACAGCCCAAGCAAGAAATCGACCTGAATCATGAAATAAAAGGCAATGCCATGGAGAAAGCAAAGGAGGGCGGGTTCTTATGGGTTTGTCGAGATGGAAAATCACAGGTGATCTCTTCTCTCTCTATTGGAAACAGACGCACGCGAAAACAAATACAGAACACAAAGATTTACGTGGTTCGATCACAAGGTGATTTAAGTCCACGAGCGAGGCAAGACAAGATTCCACTATAATCAAAGAGAGTACAGTGTTCAGAAGTCGAAACAACAACAAAAGCTCACGGCTCACAAAACTCTCCAAAAACAAAATTCTCTCATATATAATGAAAAACCCTAGCCGCAATATAAATAGTACTTCCCAAAAAAATTTCTCGGGGGCGTAACCCCCGAACCTCCCGAGATATTTGTGTTCGCTTGCTATGAGTTGGGCCTATCGGCCCAACTCTCTGCGTTGCGAACTAAATCTCAATTTTTCCTCCACCTTCGGGTCGCACAAAAATATGTTGGGTCAGGTGATAAACCGGACTGAGTATATAAAATTCAAGACATATTTAACACTCTCTCTAATATGACAAAAGTAGGAGGAGGAGGAGATGGCAATTGACAACAAGGATGATGATGGAGAGACAGAAACGAAGGGAGATCCGAGATGAAGAATGCATCTAGCTTCACAAAATATGAGAGAGAGACGCTCTCTCGGAGAGGAAATGAGGAAGAATGTGTCTAGCTTCACAAATGACGTCAACTCAAGCAGCCAAGCCTCACCAGCGTGAATTCTCAATTTCTAGTTCAGGGTGTTGTAGGTTCCCAGTCCTCAGTTCCCTCGAGAACTAGGAAGTGAACCGCACAGTACATGTTCCTAAAAATAGGGAACTAGAAACCAGACCGGGTTTTATCATGACCTGGAATCGGACCGGTTCGATTTCCGATTCTACCATGAAACCATACTCACCCCTAAATGGCACTAATGGTATCTAAATTTTGATTCAATATGCAATATCGTTTTTGAATTTTTAATCCATTTGATATGATCTTTGAATCATTTCTAAATGTTTAATGTGGACCTTCTTACTTCATCAAATAATGGAGAAAGTCACCACAGGTCTCTAAATTGTTGCGAAATATGATATCTAGTCGCTAAACACTTGCGAAATGTGCAATCTAGTCCATAGGCTTTCAATTTATTCAATCTAATTCCACGACTTTGCATATGAAAAATAAATCGATTTTTTTATACTATTCACAAGTTTTCATAATTATGTTATTGCCTAGATTTTAGAACATGTTTTCATTTCAATCCATTTCCTAAATCATTAGAAAACATGTTATTTTTTAATTACCTTTTTTGTCTTTGTAAATATTAGGATCGTGTCACTCAAATTTGTTATAGCTTGTGATATCTATAATAGTAAAAGTAGAACCTCATTTAGAGTTGTATCCGCTTAATATTCCCGCAGTTTTGAGTTTAAGTGTTTTCATGAAGATATCTAGGAACAATATTAATTTATCTATAGAAGCCCTTGACCTTTCTATACGGTAGGTGGTGGTGGTCGAGAGAGAGGGAAAGGCTATATTTGTAACCCAAAGTTCGAATAAAACAACAAAAACTCTCGATAACAATAACTCTACAATCTATCCAAGAGGCGATATTTCTTGCGTGGTTATTCAAATTCCATTTCGTATATCATCACTCGACAAGGAGTATTGGCTTCGATCCATGTGATACCATGAATGGCTTCAGACCAGACAGTCACTTCACCTATCTCGTCCGAGTAAATAAGACGTAATGTTACATTAATTTCTAAAGAAAGCTTTGTCCAAATTAGATATCTTATCTATTCCTTTTATACCCCGTGCTTATAATATGTACAAATGACTGAATTTGGGTTTAACATTGTGCGATCACATGTAGATAGTAAACCCATGGCAGACTTACCTAAGCAGCTGGATACAAATTACAATCACCACGAGCATAAGAATTAGCTTTAATTACCCATGTAGACACTAGCGAATTATGCAGAAAATAGGTCAAAGAGCAATGCCCTGACTATTATTACCAACTGATTTGACAAATATATCATGAAATAAATAGTACTTATAAAAAAAATACAATTCAATTCTCTAGCCATTTAGAGCAGACCAATAAATACAAAATCCTATTCAATAAAGAAAAATCCCCCATTAATTCTTGAAGCAAAGATTTTTACCAATGTAAAATCATCATTTTTATCGAATGTATGAATAAGAGAACTTCAGTTTTCCTAAAGATTTTCTAGTGAAAATCACATAAAGATAATTTTTTTTGGTATTGAAAGAGACAAAGCCCAGAAATTACAATTGAACTCGTCTAACGAAACTTGAACCAACTTGATCTCCTATCAATAGAGGAATCAACCCTCTCGGTGGCCTATCTAGCACTAAGGTGTCATTTACATCATAAGAATGAAAGACTCAATTTGCTAATCAATAAGCACATGAGTTGCCTTTCCTAAAATTACGTAGCATTTTGACAATCACATAAAGATATCTATATATATGTGTGTGTCTTTTATATATGCATTCGATACCTTCCAATCAGGAAATGCCACGTGGCCATATTCAGCCGGAGACAAAGTGAGAAAAAATAGCAAAAAACACTCAACCATGTAAAAACTCCACAGCTCATAACCTCAGGATGGAGATTTTTCCTCCGAGGAAACACCTGTTCTCGTTTCTCCCTCCTCCATTCCCTTCCTCTTCCTCTTCTCTCTCTCTCTTCATTTTCCTGGGGAAATTCGTTTCCTTTCTTTTCCCTTTCCTTTCCTTTCCTACGTTTCAATTCTCAGCGTTTCTCATCATACCCGCTTCTTGATTTGGCCTTCTTGTCCATCTTTTTCCTGAAACTATACGGCATTGTAGTTCCGCGTGTCGTCGCCTCGCCGGCTTCACGATCACGAGAACCACCGAGATTCTATCCAGCGATTCGAAGAATATGTTTCTCCGGTTCGTCTCGTGCTTCCGTAGGAGGTGTGCGTATGTATTCATGCACGCGTCGCTTTAGATGCTTGGTGATACGATTCGGTCTCGCATTATCGATTGAAGTCCGAAGAGATTTGTGCTCGGTTCATTTACAAGAGAAGGCCTTGCGAAGGAAGGTGGCTATACATATGAACGATGTCGTTCGACCATGCTCATAGGGCGACGTCGCTGCCGAGCAAATCGCCGCCTCTGGCAGAGCGGATAACCGATGACCCGGTCACGATCAAGACGGCCCAGAGCACGGTGACGCTGGCGTACCAAGCCAACATCGCCGGGTACTGGCACAACGTCACCATCATATGGTGCAAGAACCTGATGAACCACTCCCTCAGCATCACGGTCGACAGCCTGGAGGGCGACTTCCACTACACGTGCAAGATCGACCTCAAGCCCTGGCATTTCTGGAGCAAGAAGGGGTACAAGTCGTTCGAGGTCGAGTCGAACCGGGTGGACGTGTACTGGGACCTCCGGTCGGCCAAGTTCTCGGGGAGCCCCGAGCCGTGCACGGACTATTACGTGGCCCTCGTCTCCGACGAGGAGGTGGTCTTGCTCCTGGGGATTACAAGAAGAAGGCCTACAAGAGGACCAAATCCAGGCCCGCCCTTGTGGATGCTGTCTTGTTCTACAAGAAGGAGAATGTGTTTGGCAGGAAGACATTTGCCACCAGGGCCAAGTTCGATGAGAGGACGAAAGAGCATGAAATCACCGTGGAAAGCACGAGTTTTGGGCACAAAGAGCCGGAGATGTGGATCAACATCGATGGGGTCGCGGTGATTCATGTGAGAAACTTGGATTGGAAGTTCAGGGGAAACCAGAACATCTTGGTGAACAAGAAGCCTGTGCAGGTGTTCTGGGATGTCCATGACTGGATGTTCAAGAGCCCCGGCACCGGCCACGGGCTGTTCATCTTCAAGCCCGGGCTGGTCGAGGCGGAGAGCGACCGGGACGGGAGCAGCCGCGGTGCCAACAGCGACAGCAGCACGGCCAGCAAGTACTACTCGACGCGCACCGCCCGACCGCCCCGGATTTTTGCCTCTTCTTGTACGCATGGAAAGTCGAGTGAGACCGAGACGGGTGACGCATTTCCCGGCGATCTTCATCCTTTCGGACGGGGGCTTCGTTTCGCGTCTCGTCGGCATCATTGTGAAACCGGGAAATGCGTTACAGTTCATGTAGAAAGATTTCGTAATCATAGATTTTGTTACCGCGGTAAAAGTATCTGGGAAGCAAGATTTCATATGGCATCTCCCATCTTCGTTCTTAATCATCATGGCAATCTCCATATAGTTCTAATTTCCAATTGTGGTTTGCTCTAGTCCTTTCTGCTGAATGAATTAGGCAACCAATTGTTGCAGTGATTTGAACAGAATTTTTGTAATAATCAAAAAAGAAAAAGGGCCTTATGGCCCAAATCCAATGCCTTTTGGGCCAAGAATGGGCCGTTCGTTCCATTGGGCTTGGCCCATTGGGGTGGGGGGCTCGGCGGAGCCACGCCCGGCCCGTTTCGTCAACTCGGGTCGACGTGACCCGACCCGTTTTCTCGGCCGCGCGCCCGCCGATCAAGTTCGACGCTCTCCGCCGCTCGGTCGGAGACTCCCTCGAGACCGCCGCTCCGGTCAGCCCCTCTATCTCTCTATCTCTCTCTCTCTCTCTCTCTCTCTCTCTAGATCGACGAAGGAGGAGGAGGAAGGAAGGACGGAAGGACGAGATCGAGGCCAAGCATAGAGCCGCGCGATCCACCGATCGAGCCATGAAAGTAGCCCCGACGGTGGTTCTTCTGCTCGACGGCCAGTGCGGACTCGCCGGCGCCCTCGGGCCCGACCCGAGCTCCGACCTCCGCCGCCTGTGAGCATCTCGTCCCCCTCCTCGTCGTCGATTCTTGCGTTTCGCTTCGCGATTTGATGTCGCCCGGTCGCATTTTCGTAACGATTCGCGTGTCTTCGTCCCCAAGTTTCGATTTTTCGGAGTTTTTTTTTTTCCTATCAATCGGATGTCGTTTCGCTGCAGGGAGGAATCGTTCGAGCTTCCGTTGGAGCGCTACGGCGTCGGAGGCCGCGGAGCTCGCGGGGAAGCTGTTCACTTCGTCGACGGCCATGGGGTTTATCAGGTATTTCGCCCGGTTTCTTGGCTATGTGCGTGCATGTGCGCGGTGCGCGGTAACTGGGGAACGAAGTTTCGCTGATGGATAGGTAGATGGATTGACTATGTAATTTTGGCTGAAGATGGCCGAATTACGGTGAGATGGTTATGTATGTTGCGGATGGTGGGGTTCCGGTGATGCGGCTTGAGTGAGGAGTAGGCAGAAAGAGATTGCGTTAGCTTACATTTTCAGCGGATCTATCGATATCCATGATTTAGGCGCGCTAAACATATTCGATATTGATCGAAACGAAGCTTCGTTTGACGGATCGCCGGCTTCGTTTGAAGGTTAACTTGCTCTGAAACCGGGGCAGTAGGGAGCCTTTCATCTTGAGGACTGGAATGGAATGTGCCGTGTGTACATGAGATGCCAAGCTAGTAATCTTCACGTGTGGCATCTGTTGAGGGAATTTGACAGATTATGATTTGATGCACTCGGGGTTGAATTTTCACAAGCAAGAGCTTCTGTTGTCCATCGTTCTCTGGAGTTTAATTCTTGATTGATTGTAACATTCAGTTCTTTTCTAGTTTCTACAATTGCTCAAGTTTCCTGGCAACTAGCTTTGACAATGAATAGAAATGAATTCTACTCGGTGGAAAAATTTGATTTCGGTCTCTATTCTGTATGGATGGCCTGGTTAATTTTTGTGCTTGATATGGAAGCATCAGCCTTCCCACAATCGCCTCTATCATAATGTACCTAAAAGTGTAATGCAGTGTCTTTCTGCTGGGAGTTACATTAAAGTACGGAAACTGGTTGGGTCCAATATAATTAATTACTATTAAGAACTTCTTTTTGTGGCAGAGTATATGAACATCTGCAAATGGAAAATTCGTATATTGATTTTATGGGCTGGTTCTGCAGTGCATGTGTTATGCTTGCCTGTTTCCACTCTTGAGTAACGAATTTAGGTTTCACTAGTATCACAATTTCACGAAGTAAGAATGAGCACTTGTTTTAAGTTTGGTATATCTGGTGACAAACCTTTAGTGCAACCCCATAATTATGAAAATCTCAAATCGCAAATTCCTCTTATTCTCATCAGTAACCAGATGCATTAACGATTGCACAATTTGCAATAACCTGTTATGAACGAAATTCTGTTTGGAGGTATTGAGGTTATATCAGGGAAATGTGCAGATTTTCTTCAAGGAATGGCTGAGATAATAGTCTTGTTGTGCTTTACTTCGGTTTCTGATGTCCAGACAGACGGTGCATTGACGTGAACTTTGTCTTAGTCTGATTCTTATTCTTTAGCCCGTCTTCTTGATGTAATATTTTGTGTGGGGCACTTAATTCGTTCCTCTTTTTTATCAGAAATTTATTCTTCTTTTTCTTTATTTAATGTTTGTTTTAAATGTTAAGGTGTCCATGCTGCAAATGCAAGGTTACAAGCCACCTGTATTAGCTTGTGCACTTAATGAAGTTTTGGCACAACTAATGGATGATACATCAGAAATGATGCCTACTCTTCTAGTTCCCTTTATTTCATCGTCATCAAACCTCAAGTGGGAGACAAGAAGTTTGCCCGTGGACAGCAGAAGAATATCTCTATACGGCCTGCAAATAGGGAGAGAAACAGACGTCACTCGTGCTATCATTGCCCAAACCCAGAAGCCACCATCATCCATGGAGATCCATTATGAACCTTTAGCTTGCTTTCTTCAGCTTGTACGTGTCTTAAAGTTGCCAACTGTTATTCTAATTGGAAGGGTAGGTGAAAGATTTTCTGAAAAGGGGTCGACAGATGCTCTTGAGGTACTTATTTTCTAGACTTTTTAAATAGTTTGGAATCCTAAAAAAGTGTATATCTTGATTCTTAATATCGCTATCATTATCATTTGTGCATTGACAATGAGAATGTAAGTATTTAACATTCATGGGAACACCATGGTCCCCCCTTCCCCTTAGAATTATTAGCTACTAACAGTCTATCTTTATTTGATTGTTGTCCTTTTCTAGACAATTCACGCCCTGGGAGAGCTTTTGGCAAACAATGTGGGGTTGTGCTTTTCCCGTGACAAGGTTGTGTGGAGCAATCCTTCAAAGACGTCAAGGGATGAAGAAGAGCCATGGCGGGCCCTATATGGTTGAATGCCTATTACTTGTGATGGCTATGGTTGGGTATCTGACTTGTCACTTGATGCATCTGCTGTAAGATGATTAATTATTTAGACATGCATAATGTCAAACTAAAGGCTCAGACAAATTTTCTAGAATTTATAGCAAATGCATGACATTAACCTTCAAATTTGCTCGTGACAGTTGATGCATCTTGGCATTTTTTAACACTGATCCATATTTCCTTTGTGTCCCTGCCGACTGAGACTATTGTAAGAGATCATTTACCAAAGTTTTTGTCTCGACTGTCTGAACTATGAGAAGATTATTATAGCACTTGTACTGGTCGAGCTTCGACAGCTAATGGAATCGATCCTACTAGTTTTTATCCCGTAGTTGGACTTGACATGTACACCTTTTTACTGCTTTCTACAGAACTCTTCCATTGTTGTTTGTTGCCCCCTTATGATACTCGAAAGAGAGACAAACATTTGAATTGCTGCGTTTGTCTGGGTGGCTTCACATCTTGATCACACGATCAGGTTTGATCCGTTGAGTGATCCCGCACCATTTGATGTTTAGCAAAGTCCACATTGCAGAGAGGACATGTTATGCTTCATGAGTCCAGCTTTTATGTCGTGTTGTTTTCGTACGCATGTACAACTTACGATCCAAGTGGCTTGAGTGGTGCATCTCTCTCTCGGTGATGTTAATTGCAAAACAATTGTGCTAATTTACTTGATCGACGAGATACTTGATCTCAAATGTATTTGAATTTTGGCTTTAGGTTAATCGCTTTTTTACTACCCCTGGTTTTTTCAGTGACCCGTTCAAAGTTTGGGCGGCAGTTCTTAACATGATAAATTTGCCGAGAGAAATCCACAATCGACACAACACTACACGGTTTGCTCGAAACTGACAAAAGTTGGTATGAGATTGAGCCTTTTGAACCAAAAAAACCTTACAATCATAGTGAATCATTTTAGAGATGATACGAAGTGATCCGAATAATCAATATGAATGAGATGACACGATAGAAAAGTTCATTTCTACTTTCAATTAAGGTTATATTCTTAACCGATGAGCTCGGATCTCCGAATAATTCCCAAGATTGTTTCATCATCTTGCACTTTTATGCATTGTACAATTTATTATCAAGAACAGGATGCCCAATATGCAGTAAGCAGTCAAAGCATCATAACTGGATCACTTGCCACAGAGGCTCGTAAAAGTGCAGGTTCCCTACTTGAGCACTGGCATGACAATGACTAGATATACCCACAAGCTCAATCAATCCTCTTGGCCTTGGCCCAGTTCAACTTTATTCCAATCAAATGAATTTGACCATTTTTTTAAAAAAACTTTGGGATGAATCGCTGCAGATAATAATGAGAAGGGAAAATACCACAAAAAATTTCAAATTATACCATTTCTAATAAATTTATCCTAATTTTTTTTTATGATATGAAAAATTTCAAACTATGCCACTTGTAACGTATTTATCCTACAATATTTTAGCTCATGGGCATTTTCGTCTTTTTTTCTTTTTCTATTTTTTTTTCTTTTGTTCTCTCTTCCCTCCGTCAGCCATGGCGAAGGGAAGCTGGCGAGGGCAACCCTCGCCGGCATTGGGCGGGCAAGGGCAACCCTCGCCAGATGCCAACGAGGGTCGCCCTCGCCGGCATCGGGCAAGAGTCACCCTCGCCCGACTCAAGCAAGGGCAATCCTTGCCTAGTGCCGGCAAGGGCCGCCTTACTGGTGGAGGAAAGAGAGAAGAAAAAGAAAGAAAAAACAGAAAAAGGAAAAAGATAAAAATATCCATGGACCAAAGTATTGCAGAGTAAACGTATCACAAATTGCATAATTTAGGATTTTTCGTGTCACAAAAAAAAGTTCAGGGTAAATTTATCACAAGTGGTATAATTTTAAATTTTTCGTGTCACAAAAAAAAATTCATGATAAATTTATCATAAGTGATATAGTTTAAGGTTTTTGGTGATATTTTTCCTAATAAGAATGATAGGGTTTATACTTTATGATATAGGGACACGTCATCTTTTCTTCAAGACCCTATCCCATGTTGCTCATGAAAGTCCCTGAAAATAGCTTAGCTTTTTAAGTTCACTTGAAAGTCAACAAACGAAAGTTTCATAACCTTCTTTTTTACCAAAGTAAATAAAGGAAAAATGCCCGAAAATTGAAATTTCACTCCTTGTTCATCTCACCAAACTCTTTTCAAGCTTTTCAGAATTTTCCACAAAATTTCTCATCGCCCCAAAATTTTCCATAAAATAGCAACAAAAGAAAAGGAAAAAGAAAACGGGCAGGTGAAGGTGAAAAAGTGGGAGAGGTTTCCAGAGGGGCAAGGAGATGGGGGTTGGCTGTGATGAAGGAAGGGTTGCAGGACAAAAGGTGTACCTGTTGATTGCCGCCAAAGCATCAAAAGACAAAATCCAGCAGACAGAAAAGCCCGAGTAAAAAAGCCAGACAGAAGCGTTTGATTGCAGGTACAGGTGTAGCTCAGTAAATGGCGCGGTGAGAGAGAGAGAGAGAGTGTGTGTGTGACAAGTGCGTGTGCGTCGTGTTTGAGTTGACAACAAGTAGCAGATTAGCGAAGCTGAATTTAATAAGGAAAACCAAAACAAGAGGAAATTATAAAAGAAGAGTGACAGAGGGAGAGAGAGAGAGAGAAGAGTTTTTGTAGGCGGGACCGAGGAGGGAGAAGGAAAGGGCCGAACTTTTTGCCTTTCACTAATGGGATCGACAATGGGTCCTACCAAGACTGCACTTTTTCCCTTTGATAATATTAAATTTCTCTCCTTTTCATCTCTCTCTCTCTCTCTCTCTCTCTCTGCACTTTTGGTGACTTTTTGCGTGTGTTGTATCAGCTTATGTCACATTTTCTCCCCTATTCATTACATTCACATGCCCCCGTCCTATCCACCTTGGCTTCTTTCTACCCTTTTTTCTCTTTCTATCTGTTTCTACAGTTCAGCTGAAGGACTTCCTCCTGTTTGGACTTCTCTCGTTTTCCGGAAACCTCCATCCCTCACCAATCTCAGGTTCCTTTTCTTGATCTTGTCTCGTGAGTTCTTTCTCAGACCCAGACAGGAAAAACGCACAGAAAAGCTGATCCTTTTTTTTTATGGCTTTCTGGATTCTTTTCTGTTTTTCTTGTTTGAGCTTTGTTTTCTGTTAATTGTATCTGCTTTTGTTTCTCATTTTCTCTGCCTTCTGCTTAGTTAGGTCTTGAGCTCCGTTTGTGAGGAGAGGGATGAACATGCAGTTATGTGTCTTTTTTCTTTCTTTTTTGCCTTGGAAATTCAGTCTTCTGCTGGTTGATGCGGGTGCTTATGAATTTTGCTGTGAATTATTTCTCTAAGATATGCTGAATTGGGGGGTTGTTGTGATTTTGTTCCTTTGGTTTGTTTGATTTGCTTTTAAGTGTTATTGCTTCAATTTGATAGTGAATCTCGTGCCATCACTTTTTTCAGGCTTGTAGTTTAATTTCTAATTTCTTTGGTTTGCTCATCTGTGATATGAGAAAGCAGTGTAATTGTTATTCTGCGTTTTAATAATATAATGCAGAACCTGATCGTTGAAAAAGCGGATTCCCAAAGATAAAGTATATATCTTCATGACTTTTTTGCCCTTTTATCTTTTGGATTCTCAAGTGAAAAAAAAAATGCATACCTTTTTGTTAAAAACTATTGTCTCTACATTCCATCTGAAGCAAATTTTTCTCTCTCTCCGTTTGCCTTCAAAGTTAAGTCTTCAGTTGTTGCTGGAGTCAGAAACTACTTTTCTTGCCTTTTATGGTCACCACCACGTCTAATCTCGGAGTTTTCTGTACATAAGAGAAAAAATAATTGCAACTGTTTATATTTGTGTTTATTGGTTAAAAATGAATTTGCATTGCAAGTTGGCATCATATTGAGTGGTGGAAGAAAGCTTATTGTCATGCATGGATGGTTGGAACTGATTCTGGGTTTCTTTTCTTATAGGAAAGCATCTCCTTTGGTAACAGCATAGTTCTCGAGGACTGTCAGCCTCTCACTGAGTTGGGGACATTTGCACAATTTCACTAATATTGGACATATGTTGAGCATCTAAGTCTGAGAGGTTCTACAAGGTTTCGGTTTGTTTGAGAAAGACTCCTCGGAGGAAATTGGAAGGTAAAAAATGGGGTTCATCTGTGATTTTTGTGGGGAGCAAAGATCTATGGTGTACTGTCGATCAGATGCAGCTTGCTTATGCTTATCATGTGATCGGAACGTCCACTCCGCTAATGCTCTGTCGAGGCGCCACTCAAGAACGCTTCTATGCGAAAGATGCAATTTGCAGCCTGCTTTAGTTAGATGCATTGAAGAGGGGGTCTCGCTTTGTCAGAATTGTGATTGGACGGGTCACGGTGCCTCTACTGCAGCTTCTGGGCATAAAAGGCAAACGATAAATTGTTATTCAGGATGCCCGTCTTCTTCTGAACTTTCCTCGATCTGGTCATTTGTGTTGGACTTGCCTTCTATTAGAGAATCCAATTGTGAGCAGGGATTAGGTTCGATGCGCATCACTGAGAATAGTGAGAGGACTACTTGGGACACTCTAGACAATAGCACCAGCCTAGATGCATCTTCTGTTTTGCAGGCCGACAATGTGGCAGATGCTTTGGTAGGTTCATCTTCATTACCTGAGCTTAAATCCATGTCGCAGAGTCTGGACCAGCTGGCTCTACCTGTTAATACATTGAATAAGGTATGTACTTACTTTTTGCTTGCTTAGTATCCCTCATTTTTATTCTGATTACTTAGGTGACCAACCTATATCACCAACTTGAAAGGAAGGACTATGTGCCTATGCTGGGAGGATAAAAAATTTGGTTGATAAATCTCTTATGCTATTCAATTGACATCTATTGTTGGCTACTGGCTTAGTATAAAAAGCTGGGACTGGGCAGCAAACAATTAGTTTCTTGTATGTTGTCTGTGACGACTGACACAGTCTAGGCTATAAACAGGAGGTTGCAGAGAACTTTTCTTAAACTTTTATCCTATTTTTTTTTTAACTTTATTTTTTCACTATCATCTGCTGAGTTATGTGTGAATGTGCATTGTATTGTATACGCTTTACTCGGAAAAAGAAACTGTTAATAAATTGTTGATTCTATCCTACTGAAGTACCCCTTACGAAGTTTTTTTCTGTTTTCACACAATTCTTCGCAATTTCTGACTCATTTTGTGTTTTACTAAATCCAATGCCTGTCCTATACCTGAAATGTGAGATTTTTGTATTAATCGACTGCTGGCTTCTTCACCTCACTTGTTAAGATTGCAATCTATGATGGACAACAGCAAAATAGCAGTACCAACAAATGACAAAATAAAGCCTTTTCCTTTGCAAGGTATCGGCTATAAGGATTTTTTGTGGAATTTGTCTCTATCCTCCTCAATGTTCTCAGTAGGATACATATTAACTTATGCAACACGTCCTTTGCATAGTGTTTCCTTCTAGTTACTGTAAGGTTTTCAACCCTTTTGACCTGCCCTTATTACAAGTCATATGTTCTAAAGGGGCATCTGGGGTGTTCGACTATCAAAACCACCTTATACAAGCTTCTCATCTAGTCCAAATCAACAAATACGCAATTCCCTTCCTAATCCAATCATCCTCTATTGCTTATGCATACACTGAAACATTTGCATCTCAGCCATGTTCATTTTATGTACAGTGATGTTGGGCACTAAACGCTCTGTCACATAAAGCATTCGCAATCAATTTGTAGTTGTAAAGAGTATCCTTGTGAGTTTTGTTGGCATCATACTAGTAAGCAAACACCAGAAGTTACTTAGGCATTACCTCCATGCAAGTTGGATCCTTGGGAAGTCTCCACATCCCCCCATGTTTTTCTAAAATTTGTCTAAGGTATTGAATCACTTCACTTATTAGTAGTTTAGTTTTATTTAACTCATAGGATTGCTTTCTGCACCTTTTGCTTTGCTAAATTTGCACACTAGGCAATCTATGATATGTAACATTTTCTTGAAAAGTGTGGTGTGCTTTGCTAATTTCACGTTATTTATGCAATTCTTAGAGTACTCTATAGAATTTCCCAAACTTCAGAGTTTAGATTGTTGTTTTGATGACTGACAATGTCTGTCCTGATCTATGCATCAAGATAACATGGTGTGTGATTCGTTCAGATGGCAATCAGTGTCCATATGTGCACATGCAGAAGCCTAGCCTACTTATGATGAACAGAGAACAATGCATATTTGATTAGTTGTTGGTTATTTCTGCTTGTGTGCTGTGTAGGTATTATGTGATGAAAAGTTAATTCTTCCTTTTTAAATGACTGTTATCTAAATGTGTTTTTTCTAACATCCAGGTCTGCTATCCAATGTCTAATCCTGGAGTCTCTGATGATGATCTATATAAGGAACTTAATATGGATGAAGTAGATATGAATATCGAAGATTATGAAGAACTTTTTGGCTTGACTTTAAATAACTCGGAAGAACTTTTTCAAAATGGTGGACTGGATAGCTTGTTTGGCTCAAAGGATATGTCTGCTGCAGATTCCAACTGTCAGGGCAGTCTCCTTGCTGAGGTATATTGCTCATCGATGATCACACGTTCCTGTTTTGAATGTTGATGGAAAACCGACTTTATTATGTTAAGAATACTAAGGTTTTGATTGTAAATGTGAAGTTCACAAATTTTCTTTTTTTCCTTGCTCTTTGAACTTGGTTTTCAACAAAATGTAAAGGTCTTACAGCATGATTTTGTGTGTTATCAAGTCAACAAAATCTTTGAGTCTTGAGTCTTCCTTACCAAAAAAAAAAAAAAATCCTTGAGTCTTTATGTCAGAATCAGTAGATACATATGCATGCTCTACCAAAGTGTTTTTACTGGTTTCAATACTGTAGAAGTGCGACAGAGGTTGAAAGATTAACAGACAGGCTATGTTGGACATCGCGCAATAGAAATGATTGCTGTGATGTGGCACAGATAACTGTGTCTCCTCGTCTTTAATGGAATTTACCTTTTAAATGGCTTGACCAGTATTGACACATCACATGGAAGATTTGCTCTTTTGTTATATGTTCTTGTTGCATGTTGACCATCTAAGAGAAAATGTTCAACACTCCATGTATAAATTTTGATCCACTTCTCTTTTGTCCTTGAATGACTCTTGATGTACCTAGGGGAATGTACACACTAATTAACATGGATCCTTGGTTTCGCTGTACTTGGAAAACGATTTGGCATAAAACTACAAGTGCTGCAAACTCCATGCCGCAGCTTTATGGTTGTTAGTTATGGACTGTAGATTCTGCATTCAACTCCCCGAAATACGAGGTTTTTGGACCAAGAATTCTGGATGACTTATAAAGGCAAATGGAATTGGATAGCGTGAAGGGCCAGATCTCAAGTAGCTACTTATATTCTGATTGGTGGGACAGATAATTGGCCACTCTAGTTCGCAAAAGATTGTGTGTAGGTGGAGATAGAAGGTTTGATTGGTTGAAGTAGTGGTGAGGGGGTGGTACTGAAAATGGAGGATTCGGAGCGAGACAGGGCAAGGAAGGCTGGAAGTATGAGCACAGAAAGACTTGCTTAAGCTTTTGATATTTGTGAATCTCTCCCATGGCCAAATTGGTCAATAGTGAAGATCCCAAAATTTCGACTGAAGAGTTTAGTGAAGAGGACGTTCTAAAAAGTCTTGACTATCAATAAATAGCATTCTCAAAAGTCTTCAACATCAATTTATAACATTCTCGCTTGCACTGATTTTGCTGTGCTGAGCCTAACCAGTTATGTGACAGTTATGTATCTCCTTGTGTGGTTGAATTCAAGATGCTCTAGCATTGGTGTTCAAGTAGTCCTTTGTTTCAGCCAACGAGTGGTCCTGCAGTTGAAGTTCTTCATTTTAGATACCTAATTTTGATTATTTCTCTTAAGTTAGGTTCCTTTCTGGCTTGCTGTGGTTTTCTGTCAACTATTGTTGCTTTAATACTTCTGAGATTTGAACTTACCTGAGTTCAAAATGATGCTGGGAAGTCCATGACAGAATTTCTGTTTTAGATGTTCTAGCTGCTTACAGAAAACCTACCGCAAATTACTTGTGATAACCCGGCCTTTGCGAGCTTCAATCATAATTGATTGTCTTGGATCATGATGCCATCTGTCATTTAATTTCCATGTGTAGTATGCATGTTGTTGCTATTTCTGTGTAATCACCAAGTTTTTTACACACTGTGGCTGTGGTGCCTCCTTTACCCAAACGACAAACTTTGCATGCAGTGAATAGACAATGTGATATGTTGATTTTCATGGCATGCAGTAGATTTCAATTGGTTCAACTTCTATGTTTGGTCTGCTTCCTACTGGCTGATGCAGATTAGTACCCCATCTGCTTTCATTCTTTATTCAGGGATCATCTGTTGGAAGACCGACTGCCACGCAGCCGGCTTGCAGTGTAGCATCGGGCGACTCTATCATGAGCTCAAAGACCGAACCTATCCTTTGTTTTACATCCAGGCAAGCCCATTCGGGCATCTCATTCTCAGGTCTTACTGGAGAGAGTAGCGCCGGAGATTATCAAGATTGTGGGGCCTCTTCCATGCTGCTCATGGGGGAGCCCCCCTGGTGTCCCCCAGGTGCTGAGAGTTCCGTTCGATCTACAAGCAGGAGTAATGCCGTCATGCGTTACAAGGAGAAAAAGAAGACGAGAAAGTGAGTGCTTTTCTATCCTTTTAGGGGATATCCTAGCCTATTGTTTTTAAAGGATCAGCTATTGCATCTACTGCTGCAAAATATATGAAACTACATATCAGTAGTCAAACTCTCTATTCATGTAGAGACCAATGACAAAAACGCTCTTAAGATTCATTTTTTATTGATGATACTTTATTTTGTTGACAGTCAAGCCTTACAGTCAAATTTAAAGCTTTAATTATGACTTTATCAAGATAGATTAAAAAACAAGTAATCTTCAGCACAACGACTTGGTTTTTTTGAGAGACGATATTCTAATTCAAAAGAGATGCGGCATGATGTGTATAAAAAATGGTTAATTGACTTTTGAATTACTTATCTTTTTACTTATTATCTGGCATATTTGTGTTTCTCATACTAAAAGTTAAACATGATACGAGTGTTTAAAATAAACTATGTATGGATGACAATCATTTTGCATAACGCCAAATTTTTTTACTAATAAAGTTAGTGCTCTGTGTTGTTAATATGCGAAGGGTTCCAAATCTTGTGTTTTTAACCTACATATTTATTTTTCATTTGTTCACCAAATATCATTGAGGTTGTATTCGAAAAAAGTTGGATAGGTAGGTATTAGAACAGAATATAACTTCACAAGACTGGTTCCCGAGATAAGATAAAATGCAATAAGGGAGGGTCCTGAGCCATTCACCTTTTAAAAGAAAATATGGGAAGATCCTTTCTTGCCTATGTTATCATCATCGTTGTATAATTGACCATATTGAGATGGACTAGTATGGATCCTCTATGCCTAGACACCCTAGTATTGGACTGTTAAAAGCTGAAGGCATGATAAAATATGATTGAATGCAATAAGGGACATCCCACTTCTTCACTTGAACTACTCTAATATTTTGGAACAATGCTGCTCTCCGACCAGTCTGTCTCTCTGGAGGACAGACAAGATAGCTTCCCCATCTTTCTTGAATCAATATTCTGAATGTATTGCAGTCATCACTCTTGTCTACGTATGTCCTTATGAGACTCTAAATGGCGTGTGATGCTGGATAGTCTGTGTGTTGTTTTGACTTAGAAATATGGTCTATGGTTTGATGGGGTAATGTGTGGCATTGATAAAATAGAAATTATATTTGGTAGGTTTGAGAAGACAGTGAGATATGCATCACGGAAAGCAAGGGCTGATGTGAGGAGGCGAGTCAAGGGGCGTTTCGTGAAGGCTGGTGAAGCTTATGACTACGATCCACTCAGCCCAACCAGAAGCTACTGAGAGTACGTTTTTTAACTATACTTACAGAAAGGAAAGATCTACTCATATGTTAATTGGAAACAATTGGTCATATTTACCTGGATAGTAGCAAAATTATGACACACTTCCAACATTCAGTGATAAAATGTGTATTTGATTACAGGAGCAGCCGTATTTAAGGACAAGGACGAATGTGAAAGGTTGATGATACAAATCAAGACTGGCAATACAATGATGAAGAACTAATGCGATGCGACATTTACAGACCAGAAGCGGTAGCTTTTGCTTTTGAGTAGGCAGGTTTCTTTCCAAATTCTATGAACATGTTTACTGCTGGACTTTTTTGGGCAAAAGGGCTATGGTTTCGGAGAATCCAGCCGACTACATTCTGTCCTTTGTGGAAACATCCAACTATGCTTAAGCTTTTCGGTAGGTTTTCGTGCCCTGGCTTCTAGAGATTGTCTGTGCAGGCATATGGCCAGGACGAATTCACATAGGTGAAACTTTTTTTCAGGTTTCTATGTCACTTGACAGTGTACAGTGATAGGTCTTATATTTATATGCCTTTGGGGGGGAGGGATGATGTCCATTGCACACCGGTATCACAGGCCCTCTTATAAGGTGGATCATGTAGGATCATAGTGCATGTAGGAAGGAGCGGTTTGTAAATAATGAGAGTTTTCGCCTCTGAATCTATTGAATCCAACTCCTGGCAGAAAAATGTTGTATAGTTATTGAGTTGCCACGATTGGACATCGCAACGTAGGAAGGATCATTTGCGAATGGTTCATGTTGTAAAGCGAGGTCATGTTATCTATGCAGTCTCCTATCATTTTAGACCTACATGTGCTTGTTTCTTGATGTGGTCCTTTGAGGAAATCCAGGAGGTGGTCTCCTAGTCGTGATCAATTTGGTAATGTAGAGTTGGACCATTTCTTTACAAGCAATTTTATTGTCAATTTTCTGCATAAGGTAAGGATTTGGTCCTAAGGGAATATGTTGACTGTTCTACCTTGGTGTTCAAAAGGTTGCAAGCTTAACCTCGTGATGTATGTAATTCCTCGCGTTGGTTTTCTTTTCTGTCAGTTGAAAGTATGCCTCTCTCGTGATGGAGCTTATCCAAATCGAGTTAGAGAATCAACGAGATGATCAAAATTTTTTACTCTGCCAGATGAGTTGAATTGCTATGCTCTCCAGCGCGGTAAATATTAGCCTTTTCAATCCTGGTCACATCCAAGGATAACTTAGTAAGCCCGAGCTTGAACGTTGATATGACATGTGCATCGAAAGCCAGCAAAAATACTAGAAATTGTAAAGATCTGGTATAATTACATTTCCTTGTGCTAGATCGTAATCAACAGGCGGGCATGCTTATGTTCTACTTCAAACTAGGCAAAAGAAAAGGTCAGGATCGGGTTCTTAAGTGCGTAAGTTCCTCGACTTTTACAAGTGACCGTTCCTTGACCGTTCCTTGCCGAACTGTTCAAACTCATGCCTTTGTAAATTGGGTATTTGATTGTTCAATCAAAGAAAGTGGGCATAAAGTCTACTGTTTCGACCAAATAGCTTAGACAAAATGCAGAGAGCCAATCGAACAATCAAACGTTTGAAAAATTTATTAGAAACTTTGAAGAGACAGAGACTCAGCAATGTCTTTTTGGCCACGAAGCTTAAACCCGAGCCATCCATTTCTCAAGCTCGTAGACAATCTGGTCCAGTGTGATCATGAAATTGAGTCTTCTACAAATGTATGTCACCCTAATACTACTACCAACTCTATTAGCAGAATAAAATTTAGGCCAGGGTCACTTTATAATGCATGACAAATCTCCCGAGTGATAAGCACAACCTGGTAGTTAGTTACTCTCAAAACAATGCTGAGGTCCTGTATAGTGAAAAGAAACTTTTTGAAACAGATGTTATACGCATTTCCATATTGTAGGTACAGGAGTCAAAATTTAAATTAGAAGAAAAGAAGAAATCCTTGAGAAAGATGTCTGATGTCACATGACTGGAACTTCCAAAGCCAACCCAAAAATTCACCCTACGGATTCTCTTGGAAATAATGTTTGTGAAGGTCAAAACAATTAATCATCGCCCGAACTGCTATCTTCCGATCCTGTCCTGAAATCTTCTGGTTCACTCGATTCCTATAGTTAGGTTCGAGGTTAGATATGCATTCCCACCGAATGGGAGAGATAAAAATGGAACTTACCACTATACATGCATGTGCACATGATCGTATCTAGTGAGAGAACTTACCTGCATCTTATCCCAATCCTTCAACTTGGAATTCGTAAGCATGTAATTATCTCGTAATGGAGCCCAAGCAGGTGGTTCACTGTCTCCAGCACCAGTAGACATATGAATCTGCATTTCATTCAGATCACGCAATCATTCATATTTGTCCAATCGGATTCATTTCAGATACTACATACTGAAGTGGTATGCCAGCTCCTTGAATAATCAAGAGCGATAACTCAACAGATCAAAAACATAGGGAAGAACCTCAGAAAAGAAAGAAGACAGACGATAGGAAGTGCAAAATAGTATGTTCAGAGGGAAACCCTACCTTAGCTGGAGCTTTGGCTGATGAGAATGACGGTTTGCTCAGTTCAGAAAAGAAGGCTTCCTTCCTCCTCTTCTTTATTGCTGCAAAGTGCCAGTCAAGACCATGTTCAGAAAAAATATGCAGGCTATAAAGCACTTATATGAATCATTGATAACAAAAAAGGATTATTTCAAAAACCATCTCCACTTTTACACCATATATCAATTTACATCTTCACTTTTGAAAACCTACATTCTGTATCGTGTTTTGTTGCTAGATTTCAACTTGCATCTCTCAACCATGATCCTTGTCTACTTATTTGCCAAACTACAATTTCCCCTCCCAAATTGCCCTCATCACCCCCTTCTCCCAAAAGAAAACCTTAACGCTAAAATCCCTTCCTCTTTCCTCCTCCTCCTCCTCCCTCTTCCCCGACCCTCTCAGCCACCGCCGCCAAACTCAGCCACCAATGCCAGCACTTGCTCATCCAAGCTGTCATCTCCAATGGCTCATCCCCGCCCAACGTCCACCACCCTTGCTGTTCACCGCATCCCAATCCCCCCTCTCCTCCTCACACTCGGCCCCCTCACCATAGGCCATAGAGACCCACACCAACCTTAGATAGGAGGTCGGCGACGGTCCAACGTCCATGAAAGCTCAGATCAAGGTTGGGCCCAACCTCAATCCAGGCATGGAGCTTGCCGAACTCTGAACATAGCTTGAGCCCGAGCTCCAAGGCTACCATGACTGAGCTCTGAACAGAGCTCGCCTTGTCGGAGCTCCATAGAGCTCGCATGTGAGATGAGGGGGGCGGATCCTGGTGGTTCGCATGGTGTTGGTCATCAGGCGACAGCAGGAAGCATGTTAGTCAGCAGTGGGTGGCGGCAAACATGGAGACTGATTTTGGATTTGAATACTTTAAACCTTGAATTGGTTAGATGGTGGTGGATAGTTTTTTTGTTTTTTTCTATTTAAAAGAGGGGGCAAATTAATCTTTTAAGCTTTGGATTTTGTCTGGAGGTGCAAATTGCGAGTTTAGAAAAATGAGGATGCAAGTTGATATAGATGACAAAACTCAAGTTGGTTTTTGAAATTATTCTTAAAAAGATTAGTAATTAAACAACAGAGGCAGCTCATGGTAAACTAATTAAACAAAAAAGAAAGAAAGAAAGGGTCGAAGCAAAGCATATTCTCAAAGCTTTCTGGGATGAGAGGAAGCAGGCTTGGACTTTTTAAATAAAAAATGCAATCATATGGCAGTGCAATTTAAGAAGCTGGATTGTACAGGAACTTCATCAAAAGACAAGTTTTCAAAAAAATATTGTGATGGATAAAACTTTCAGATAATAAATACACCGAGTAGTATGCCACCGTAGGCAAGAAATTTATGAGCATAATCATTTAACATGAGACTTTTTTTTGCCAAAATTTAACATATATTTTATGTAGAATATTTGCTAGATAAGATCCGTGCTAGGTAGTAGGTATTGGTTGAATACAATATGAAATGCAACAGACCAAACAAAAAGATTAGCATTTGGAAGTAACC
Source organism: Syzygium grande (assembly GCA_024733475.1). NCBI lineage: Eukaryota > Viridiplantae > Streptophyta > Magnoliopsida > Myrtales > Myrtaceae > Syzygium > Syzygium grande. The sequence continues at coordinate 11,445,854 of JAMXDD010000010.1, forward strand.
ATATTTCCAAGCACAAGCACTAAAGTCAAAATTTGATAAAGTCTAAGTAGATAGGATTCTCTGCAAGGTGAAAATTGGATCACTATTAGCTCCGCCCATCCCTTGTGGATAAAGGTCTTAGCTGGAGAGAAGTTATTAAAAGTACCAGAACAAACTAGATGCCAGGTTTCATCTCTTAAAGTAATTGAAGAAAATTGCAGTTAAAGACTTGTTCAGGAATAATTTCGAAAATGAATAGTCGATTATAGTCATATGGCAGACAACTTAATTGTTGTTGAAGATTTTCCAAAACAAGCTTATTGTTGAACTTGGTGAAATGATGTCTTCAAATTCAATAATAGGATCAAAGCATTTCTATAATAAAACCAACCAAATCTTTTATTTTCCTTCCCAAAAACATATTTCTTAAAAATGGTGAAATATACATATTTAGGTAGTAGGAACATAATGTAAGAGATTTCTTATCAAAGGAGATGCATACCTAAAAGAAAGTATGTGTATAGTGCAACATGCACACCATGTAATGGGCATGAGAGGGAGAATATATCAAATGGGCTACACGGAGTTTAACATGTAACTGTAAATACAGAACTCCAGCACATGAAATTCCGGATAAGAAAAATCTCTACCACCGAATCACCAAACAGATAAACAAGAACCCAGAAGCCAACATTCATTATAACATGCACACCATCACTTATAATCAGAACCTTTATCAGGATGGAAACTGATTTGAAATAAAACTAATACTAAGCGGTACAAGTTCAGACCTTTTGCATCTTTAGACCTTGAGGCATCCAAGCCTTTTTGCGCATTTTGTGCTTTGTTAACCTGTAGGCAGATAAATAAAATGGATCAAACCATTTTGTAGCAATTTGTTTAATGAAAATTGAGGGGGAGTAATCAGCTTCAATATAAAAAAGGCGCAGTTGGATTCACATATAACTTACCGCATTAAATAGCTTGACCACTGAATCCAAGTGAATGCAAATAGAGTGCGAAACAAGTTGTTAGAAGAATACAAAAAGGTTTAAGCAAGCAATTTTGTTCAGTCAGGTTTAAGATGAATACCTCCCTTGGTAGCAACACTTATAAGAAACTTCTCATGTGCATCTAGATAGTTTGCAGGCTTCACGTGCCCCTTTTCTCCCACCTGTTGATTGATCAAGACATTATTAACTCCAACTTATCAAATGCTAGTACGAACTAAAATCGGTCAAAATCAAGTGTGAGTTATATACCAAGTGTTTTTCCTTCTTTGCCTCCCCTTTAACTTTCCTTTCAGTTTCCTCTTCGGCAAGCTTCTCTGCAACAAGATTCTTGTGTGCCGACATTACTGGACCCTGCAAAAGGGCGCAAGTAAGTGACAAAGTCCACAATTTAATACAAAATTCTGGTATTGCAGTCAAGCTTACAAGGGAATCATCGGACACATTCTTCTTGATGATACTCTGGAAAGCTGTCCTGAATGCTCTAACACCTTCCGTGAACTTTATAATTCCAGGATGGACTTCATCATCATCTTCCTCATTTTCGTCGTCAGAAACTTCAGGTTTATCATCATCCAAACCATGTGATTCTAAACTCTTCTCATCGTCGGTCAGTGGAACATTGCTATCATCTTTAGACACAGCAACCTCCTCATCTTCATCATCATCTGAATTGTAGTCTCTTGCCCTCTTCCGGAACAGTTTTTTCATCCTGTTGTCTATCTTAATCTTTTCCCCAGCAGCCGGAAAAACATTTACCTTCTTCTTTGCTTTGCGGCCTTTTTTTATGCCCTGATTTTCTCTTCTTTGGGATTCCCCCAGCTTCTGAAAGATAAGATTCTCCCGGCATGGCTGACTTGAAAATTTCTTTCAGTAACAGCAGCGGTTAGACTCCGACCGTCTACAAGCATTGATTTGAACATAAAAATTTAATATGGTATTTGAGAATCCAACAGATGGACAATCTAATCAAACCATGAATTTGTTAAGGTAAACATCCACACCAAGAACTTGATAATTTCAATAAAAACAAACCCCCTCCCAACCTTTCTACTGTTAACCCAGCCAAAAATCCAAATGATTCCGCTTTAAAATTTTGCCAAACTGAAGGGTGACACCAAATGGTCCTTTTAAAAAAGAGTTATGGGACAAGGCACTCCCACAAAAATTACATTCATAGAATAGTTCCACATGCCGAACCAGTATGAGTAAAGCAGTTAAACATATTCTAATCCACGTATCTATTATTAAATCATACTATACACCAAAAAGTTACCATTATCACCAAACAATAAGAATAGGCTCATGCAGCAGCTAATCGCGTATCCCATTTTCTGACAAGTCTCTTTCCTTTAAGTGACAACAAATTTAACTTGCCATCAAATAGCTTTCAGCTCAATGTGTTAAAATATGTAATAATTTTTTTTTTAAACAAGTGCAATTGAAAGGCAAAAGCAGCAAAACTGGTACCTTTATACAAGGCAAAAGATCAATTAGCAGAGCAAACTAAGCAGTGTCTTCCTCACTTTGGCTTAACATCGCAACACGAGTCAGCTTTGCGATAATCAGAAATTATGCAATAGTTCCTTGAGGTTTAAGGTTCCGATAGTCACTTGAGGGACCTGATCCCAACCCAAACTAATCTATATCCTGAACCGAACTCAAACCCGAGTCGGGCACTCGAGTAGGGTCCCAAACCCAGCTCCAGCAAGGAAAAGAGATCCCCCCCCAAACCCGCACTCGCAAAAAGACATTCGATCAATGGGCTCTGTCAGTACAAAGGATTAGCAATTATAAGTTCATCCCAAGCATCAACATTCAGGACGCGCCTCAGAATCCAATCATGGAAACCACGGCGGAATCCAAGTGCGCCGTCATCAGACTCTCTAGACTATTTCTCTTTCACGTCGCCCCGGCCGAGATGAACCGATAAGCAAACCGAAGAAAATGGAGACCGAAACGCACGACCAGCAATCACCGACATAACGAGAAGCGAGAGGAATGGGGGAAAAAAAACCTGATGGAAAGAATCCTGCGAGGAAAGAGGGACCAAAGCAAGCAAGCTCCGGCCGCTTCCGCCGCCGCCGCAGCCGTGCCGCCGCCCCTGCTTCTCTGCAAGAGAAGTCGGAGAGACTCACGAGAAGCTCAAGGACTAACAGAAAACCACAGGAACATAAAACATCTATAGAGAGAGTGAGAGATGGGTTGTTCCGCCTACTTCGCCGAGCCTACACGAGCCGGCCGCCGACCACCGCCTCAGGTTGGCTTCGCCGCCGCCGCCGCCGTCCGTTGGCCCGCTGATCTTAAGAGTCGAAGAGGAGAGAGAGAGAGAGAGAGAGAGAGGTGAGGCGGAGAGGAACTAGAGATGCTGTGCGAGTGATCTAGTACGTGAAGGGTCGGTCGGGCTTGGCCCGGTACAGGCCCACTGGGCTCGGCCCACGGGTCTCAGCCCAAACGGCTTGTTCGGGCCTTGATGTGATTGATAAGGATGAAGGGGGTGAGCACGGTCCCGATAGATATTCCCGTTTTCAAGATTAGAACCGAAAACCGTACTAGCGTATATCCTCGAGACCGGCCGATTCGTTTTCGGGCCGGTTTTCAAACAGAGTACCAGAGCCGGCCTCCCTATTATATTTTCTTTCCTTTTTTTTTTTGTAATAATTTCTCGTCTAAACATGTTATCATTGGAAAAAATTCTGCGGTACTGCTCGGGCGTCGGCACGATCGGCTAAAATGCATGTCAAACCATCAGCAACAATGTTATCATAAATGTCAAACAGAAGATACGGATAATCCCATGAGGTTAAGTGGATGGATATTATATTTCGTGCGGCGGGGGTTCTTGCCCCCGTTCACCTTCTCGAAGCTATGCCGGAATATTTAATTTCGAAGGTACGTGATTTAGGCCAAACCCTTCTCACAAACAAGTTTATCAATACGGTGTTTACGTTTTTTCGACATTGCGACTATATGACCTTAAACAATTAAAATTGTTGAGTATTCCTCCTTACCTACAAAACCCTGCTAGCGACCGTGCTAAGAGATGTGATAGTTGAAGCAAAATATGATCTCATGAAAGAAAACACGTCGCATTCTCCCCCCTCGTAAACTCATATACACTTTCACATTTTTACCTAATCTTAAACAAACGGACAAACCCGGGAGCTAGGAAGAACGCGAACCTTCCCGCCCCTACGTTGGCGAAACGGGTCGCTCGACGGCAGACCCAATCGGGGAGGAGACAGAACTCGAGACCGCGGATGCATCGACTCTCTCCGCCGCATCATCCGCTACGAACGAAGCAGAACCTAAACTTCCCCCCAAGTCCCACGGTCTCCCCTCCCGTGGCGGTGCCGCCGCCGCAAAACAGCTATCGAAATAGCTCGTCTAACATTAGACGTGAGAATCACTAGGATTTGCCACAGTGGCCACCCCTCCTACTTGGAAAGGTGGAGATGGGAGTTCGAATCCTCACATCCTCAGAAGGGGTTAAGGGTGGGAACGTGTAATTTCATACGCGATTTTTACTCTCACGCCCTGTAAGAGGTGGGGTAAAAATCCGATAATGAGCTGAGAATTAGAATAAGAAAGGCAAAAAAAAAAAAAAAAAACGTTGGACGGCAGACCGGGGACTAGCCGCTTCGAGGAGATCCTCGCCGTCGATTCGGTTCGATGAACCGCGCACTCCAAACCAAAATAAATAAAATAACTCGGGAAACAAAAAAAAAAGGGAGGAAGAAAAAAAAAAAAAACAAAACAAAAAAAAGAAACAAAGAGACATGCCCACGAGACCAGGACACGGTGTCCTCGCCAGCCCCCTCTCTACGAGCACCCGACACGTCAACCGCCAGGCATGGGCTCGCACGTGACGCTCGACGTGGCCCCTCTGCTTGTCTCTTTCCCATTGGCCCCACTTTGAACATCCGCCGGTTGTCCCTCACCGTTCCCTCTCCTTCCCGCGCTCGAATTCTGTCATGGCAATTTCCGGCGGGCGATCGGTTTCCGGTCCGGTTCCGATCCGATCCAACGAAACCGATCTCTTAGAGGGTTCAGTTCACATTCCGTTGATTTTTATCAATGAAGTTCACTTAGAGTTCAGTTCACATTTTACTAATCCTTCTTCTAAGAAATTTAAAAAAAAAAAAAAGAAGGTATATGTAGCTATCCGATATGGTCGGTCCGGTCCGGGCGGTTCCGATTTGGGCGATCCATCTTGCACGCCGCTAGTAATTTCTCAATACGCTGTCCGAAGGCCGTTGATTCGGCTACTTTGGAACGGCCAAAGCTTGGGAACCTGCAGCCACCTATATTTATTTCTCGTATCTTCAAGGTCTAGTAAATATTGTCTAAGTTTCCGGGGTCCTTATTTAATTGTGGTTCTAGTTTTGTCTTTCCTACTAGTCTTTTTGTCTTTCTAATGAGTCTCGGTAATTACTCAAAATGTTCCGTGCTCAATTGTATAAGCATGCTACGATGAATGGAAGATAAGCGTGCTCAATTGATTATTTACGGATGGCAAGTATTGCTCTTATCCCTTGAGGAGTGGATTCCTACGAATGGCAAAAGTCTATCCATTTGAGTTCTCATCTTATGTTACTTCTTACTTCTATACACTTTTTCCGACGTCATTTCCTTAACGCATGCTTAATGAGTATCGCCGAGACATCTCTCTCTCTCTCTCTCTCTCTCTCTCTCTCTCTCTCTCTCTCTCTCTCTCTCTCTCTCTCTCTCTCTCTCTCTCTCTCGTTCGCGATCTAGTCTTGTCATGACGCCAGGATCGCGATCTAGTCTTGTCACGACGCCAAGATCTCTCTCTCTCTCTCGTTCGCGATCTAGTCTTGTCATGACGCCAAGATTCGGATGCTTCCCCCCTTGTTCGAACGAACAGGACGCCTCGTGGTCCTAGAAAAATCTTTTTGTCTCTAGTCGTGACATGATGATGGTTCATCGAGATCCCACCCTCGTTCACTACCCTGAATTCAACTCCTGCAAAATGCAGGAGAGATTCGATTTTGTTAACGAGTGCTTTCGAGATACTTGCTTGGCGTATTCAACGAGCGAATGATCAATTCTTGAAATATCGTTTGATGCGAATCACAAGGGCAGGTGATACGTTAAAGGCCGCGGTATTTATTTATTTAGTTATTTATCAAGTATTATGGGAAACTTTTATCCGGACTTTCGCTTTGGCCTCGGGGACTCAAAGTCGAATAAGATGGGATTAGATTGAATAAGAAGTCCTTGGATTTCTTTCTATGTTTTTGCTTTGTAGGAAAAAGCACAAAAGAGCATATACATAAGGAACCAAAGTGAACGATAAAACATCGAAACCTTTGTAGGATCGATTGCCTTTGATGTGGTGAGCGACGCTGCGTGGAGGCGATTAAACCACCATCGCGATGACTGTTCGCGATGACGTGCACCATGGTGATGCTGATCGATGTCGTTGTAGTATCGACAGACAGTTGTGAAGAGAGAGAGAGTCATAAGAGATCATATCACACAAGAGAGCAGTGACGACATTGATAATGTCGTAATTATGTGTTAATAGATCAACAAAAATGAGCAAAACAAGACATGTCTCTTCAGTACACATCTCTTCGGTTCATGTATATGTTAAGTTTATGAATTTCTTTAGTTCATTAATCTGTTAAGTTCATTAATATATTCAATTCATGTATCTGTTCAATTCATATCCATTCAAACTCTATAAATAAAATGAATTGTTCTTCATTCCATATAGAAGAGAAGAAGAAAAAACTATGCATCTCATGACTTCTATTTTCTCCGAGTGTTCTCTAAGTGTGCCAATTTTAAGAAGAGTTCAACTGAGTCATGTTTGCTTAATGTTAATACAAGTAGATTCGATATGCTGTATCTTGGAAGACATAGTTAGTAAATGTGTAAAGCACATGGGCAAGGACTAATTGCCTTAAGGAGATTCGGTAATTTATTGTTACAATTCGTTTGATTTTTCCCACGTGATGCAAGATAAAGTCGATTACTATGGCAACCAGCCAATGCAACTTTAGCCGAGAGTCCATTGAGGCTCCTCATGTTTCTTTGCCCTTATCACACCGAGCGAATGGACTCTCGCACTCAAAGCATTTCATCGTTTTCGAGACTACATATCTTCGAGGTGGTGGCTAGGGGACTTTCCAAAGTTGATGCCCAACACAAAGTTAGGCAATAACCCGTTCACTCCGTCCAATGGCTACGTTTGTCAAAGTTAATTTGTTAACGCTTTATTTATGTTTAAATTTTCTGATTACAACACACAGTATCGTGTTATGTATTTCCAACAGATAACCCTGTCGACACCTATAATTAATTAGGTTGTGACAATTGACATAAATAAATAAATAAAAACGTCAAAGGATGACGTAGCCCGTACGAGATGGCTCATGCAAACAAAACAGCTGGCAAGTACTGGCAGACATAGGCGAGAAATATGAAGTTCAGAGAAAACTGGCAAGCGAGCGCCAAAGTTATCAAGGGAAATTGTCATCGATGCCTTTGACAAGGAAAAGGACAAGTGTCAAGTCAGGAAGGGTTCAACAAAGGTCCCTGCTTCAGAAGGATAGGTGTCAAGCCAAGAAGAGCTCGACGAAGGCCCCTGCTCTGAAAGGATAGGTGTCGAGCCAGGAGGGGCTCGACGAAAGTCCCTGCTTCGGAAGGACAAATGTCAAGCCAAGAAGAACTCGACAAAGACCCTTGCTTTGAAAGGATGGGTGTCAAGCCGGAAAAAACTCGATGACAATTATTTCTCCGGGAAGAACAAGGGTGTTAGAATAAGAAGAACTCGATGACGATTATTTCCTCAGGAAGGACAGGTGTGAGAATGAGAAGAACTCAATAACGGTTATCATCCCGGAAATCAGGTGTAGGAAAAAGAAAAGCTCGATAACGGTTATCATCTGAAAAGGACAAGTGTCAGCATAAACAGAGTTCGAGAACGGTTATCACCTCAAATAAAAAGAGAAGATCGATGGCAGTTGGCGGACAGATGTCATTAAATGAGCGGTGAAGATGAAATCAACGGTGAATGTTAAACATGATGCCAAAGACGATTACCAATCCCACATTACAAATAGTGCTCAATTGCTGACAGAAAGGCCTCCCGTGCATATAAACCAAAATGCTATTTTTTATCTTTACCTTCCAGTACCGCACTTTTAGTTTCTATAGCTATAACTGTTTATTTTTCAAGTCAATAGCTTTGTAATATCGTGTCGACGAACTTGGACGCCGCCAATGATTGGACGGATTCTTCTGAGTTCTTTATAAAATTCAAGTCAAATTCCATCATCATGTGAAATTTGTGTCATCAAGCAATACAATCAGGTTCTTTGTTCACGCTTGGATCACTTCTGTCCGGAATTAGACCTAGAACCCGGTCTCCTCTAATTAAAAAACCAAGAACAACTTTTGGTAAATTATATTTCGTTGCGAGAACATTTTCCGGCAAAATAAACCCCAATGTCGATGGTCAGATATGGTGTTGACATCCACGGGGTGTGTTATTCTTTAACATGTTGGTATAGGCGCTGCCCTTTAACACAAAATGTTCTTTGGTCATCAACCTTTTCTCATTCTTTAACTTGGCTGTCTACCAAAAAATATTATTGAGATACATATATAAGTTATGCTAGAAAAAATCTCACATACGAAAATTAGTGTGGTGTGAAGTAGTTAATATATCATAGTTGGCCTATAATTAAATAACTTACCCTTTTAAGTGAATGTGAGTCTAATTAAATATGTCGACGGGCTTGTATGAAGATTTGAATCAATTGTACATGCCGCGTGATGGAAGAAATGAGTATAATGCATTTTCATAGTTGATTTAGGAGTTTCAATCACAGTTCCAATCTGACCATAAGATGAAGATTCGGAAACGAGACCGACGGGAGACGACCGAGCGGATATTCTAGGGACCTAAGTTAATGACAGTTCACATTCTAACAATATACTACGGTACATTGTTGTTAATCAAGGGCTGAGATCTGTCAGTCAGTGTCATCCAACGGTTGACGACAGATGACGTACGTTACAACGCTCTATAATGTATGTCATCCAAAGGTATGGGCAGGCAAGCTAGAGACCACTCCACGAATAGTGCTGAGCTAGTTTACATGAAGCCTTTTTTTTTTTAAAGGGCAATGTTAAAAGGATTGCCCCTGTAATGCTTGTTAAATTTCAATAACCGTGCTTTGGAGATACAAATGTTTCTGTTTATTGATATACGGCTCCCAAAACGTGTTGTCTAGCAATAAATTTTCGAACTATGTTGATATGCGTTATTTCTATATTCGATGGTCTTAACAGGTGCTCTTGAAGCATTCGTTGACAAAATTCTTTTTTGAAATCAGCGTAAATATGATGGGCTGAGATTAACTATAAGTTCAGTAGAGTCCAAATAAACCTTGTGACCAGAAGGTTCGAGTCGAACTGAAATTAGGTCCACCAAACTATGATTACAAGGTGAGCTAACAAATGAAAGGGAGATAAGCATCCTAATATGATGTCACAATCCTCTTAAGCTATTGATTAGTGCGAATTATGATATATTCCTAACTTTGTGGCTGGACACATCAAAATTTGATTTGATTTGTTGAATTACCAGTGATTCCCGAATTGATACCGAACGGAATATTTTAAGTTCCCCCACGGAATAAGATGGCAAAATTGAAAACTTTGTTTTGACAAAATATACTTTTTGGATTTATCTTCTAAAGTAAAAATAGTCCAGAAACCCATCAAAAGGGCATCATTGCAAAATAGATCAAAATATTCCTTGTGGGGACACATCAAAATTTGATTTGGGGTGGTGAATTAATTCGATGGCTTTTAAGTCCCCACGAGTTTTGTCGAAATATACTTTTATTTATCTTCTAAAGTAAAGCCCATCAAAAGATTCATTCCAAAAAGGCCTGATCGGGTAATTGAGTTGTCGAGTAATAAGTAAGCGCGATTCATTCCAGATGATCGCTAATTGAGTGCTACTTTCAAAGGCTTCACCCCGCATAAATCGGGTCGGGTCGGGTCAATATAGACACAATTTCATCATCTGTCGACATCGACTTCCTTTCTCTGGAGCCTCATCAATCATTCCATGCATCAACTTGCTTGTTCGAGTGTAGGCAATAATTTTTCCCACCGCCAATCTTACCCCCCAAAAGGACAATCTCTTCCTAAGAGGTGGCTCCCCACGTCCATTCAATTGAGCAAAATGGACACACAGAGAGAGAGAGAGACAGAGAGAGAGATAGGAGACTTTTATCTTCAATTCATGTCCTCCCTCATCTCCTTTGGTTTTTCGATTGATGTGGCAAAAAACGGATGTGATGGATGAGTGGAACTCCGAGGGAAAAGGAACTCCACACCAATTGGAAAAGGACAACACACATGGGATTCGTATGTCTTGCGCGACTATCCTTGCTAATTCCAAACTCTCCAACAGACAAAAACCATAAAAAAAGATCGCCACTTGGGGATAACACATGTCATGGCTTTGACCGCTCAACCCCCAACTTCAAGTTGACGCCTCGCAAGTTGCAACAACATCATCCCACAGTGGCCATGCCCCAATTCAGGACCACGATTCATGTTCTTGACAGGGTTTAATACCTGCCTACCAAAGAAAGCACGCGAACCCTAGTTTTTTGCGACGGATATTTGTTCGCGGGTGTCTTGAAATATCTCTGGAAAGCCGATCCGTCAACATACGATTTTGTTTTAAAGGATTATTTCCGAGACACTCGCTTAAAATATCCTTATGTCCGAATCAATAATTAAGTTCCGGTTCCATCCCCTCTCCATCCCTTCCCCCAACCATATTAGGGTCCACACGCCTAAATCTCTACCCTCGTGCCAAGTAATTGTCACGTCCCGAAATTCGTGAGGCCATTCGTGCGAAGGTTTGGCCGGCTCACCCGGCTCGAGAAAACGATTTTAGGCCCCTAATTGTTTCTCATCAACAACAGCTTTAGACATTTCACTTAGCAACGCAGTCTGTTTTCTCTCTCGTTCTTTCCCTAACGGCAATTTGTGGCTCGAAAGCAAGTCACCAGCGACCCATTTCTGATAAATTAGACATTGGGGAGCTCCTCAATGATTGAGCAAAACACTCGACGCTCGTGAGCACTACACGCGTGCAGCGGGGACAGCACTCGAAATGGGCGAGCAGGGAGGGTGCGACACGTTGCGCTTGGGACGCCTCGATTCTCTCGTACGGGACACATCTCAGCATCCGACAGCTAACCCGAGAGACAGATGGACACTTGTAATAAACTTACAAGTAAAACGTACAAGTAAAAGATAAGGGCCATGTCTATACCACATGCATTCGATGCGATGCATGAGAGCTCATTTTATATCGGCCATTAAATTACGTAATATTTGTGTAAAAGTTCGAAATTTGGTGATCGAGATGAAGCAAACTCGCGTGATTCGAATGCACGGAACAAATTTTCCACGACCCTTTAGATATCACATACCTCAGTCTCACCGGCAGAGTCTCCTCACAACGAAGGACAAAAATGATCTGCCCTTTGCTACATTTTCCTTTCATCTTTTTGAACCCTTTTTCCCCTTCCGCGAATTTTTTCTAATAAAAGAAAAAGTGCCGCCTTATCGTTTGGGTAATTTCCGAGCCGATCTCGTGATATTTCGTTGCCCAATTATGGTGCTAGCACAAATTCAAATGGATAACTCAAATATGAAATTGTTTGCACGTGATAGAATGCAAAAGGTGATTGTTTATTATCCCGTTTAACACGGGCATTCTTATTGTATTCCTTATAAGTCCATTTCAAAGTCGTTTTTCATTTGTTTTGTTTTCAAAATTTGTTCAAAAAAAAATGTATAGGTATAGTAACCCAAAATCAAACTTCTTCCTCCACCAGCAACTCGAGGAATTACATAGATAAATGCGGAGAAATTTCACAAATCATATACTAAACATGAAAGTACATAATAGAGAAACATCTAACCCTACTATTTCGAAATGGTATTTTTCACATTCATTCCGGCTGAAATAGATCTCGTGTCGTGGGGCCCTTATGCCAAAAATTAGCGCGTTCGTTAACATAATATGAAAAATGAGGATATTCAAAAAGTTTAGCATTTCTGAGGTCTCTTAACCCGATGCAACTTCCACTTGGTAATCGCATTCGAGCATTTCGTTTGAACGAATGCCTCAGGGAATTATGACACTCGAGTAATCGAAGAAAAAAAAAAAGAAAAGGAAGCTACGATATTTAAATAAGTGTCGCACGAAAGTTACGACACAGATGCCATTCCGTTGTTCGTTTTCGCATCCCAGTGATTCCGATGTGCGCACTTTTTCGGGGAGGGGCCAAAAGGCGGCTTTCTTATCCACAGGCATTCACCAGAAAAATGTGGTAAATGAGGATATTCAGAATTAAGAACTGAGATGCCATCCAAAGAAGAGAAAAAGAAAAAAGCAGCCATGTAACTAGAAACTGCATATCCTGACCAAAAAGAAAAACTATAAACCGCATATCATCATCAATCACAGAAAAAGAAGAAGAGAAAGAAAAACCAGACCATGGCCCCGCAGGCTTTTGTCCCCCTTTCCCAGTTGCCCATTTCTTTTCTTTCCTTCTCGATAGCCTAGCAGGTTAAAAGAAGGATGAGGAAAGTTCGTGGCGAAAAGTAACCATGGTCAGCTGGGGAAGGCCCTGGGGCTAACCATGGTCAGGCTCAAGGGGGGTTAACATATGGGGAAAGTCTGGAGCTTTGGCTGTATAAATAAGAGCAAGGAGATGTGATTTGACAGAAGGCAGCCACAGCTTTCAATCCCAAAAGAGAGAACAAAAAGCTGAGAACTAGTGCTTTGAAGAGTCTTTGAGAGACAGAGCCGTCACCCACTTGTTGGTGTGAATCTCGTGGTCGTCTCCTTTTCTGCTTCTTCTTGTTCTTCCCTGTGTCATTTCTTGATCCAGAGCTTTGCTTGGTTTCTGTAAGTGGCTCCCAATCTCTCTGTTTCCATCTAATTTGGTGACTTTCTTGATTTGGTTTGTGCTTTCGGGGGTCTTGTCTTCCTGTCGTGTAATCTCTTCTTGCTCTTGTTATTTGATGGCATGGCTGCTATAAGAGTGATTCTTCTGTTGTTGTGTGGATAAAGGAATTGATTTATGTATTGGGTATGGGTTCTTCCCATTCTGTGACCGGATAGATTTAGAAACATGGGTGGGTCTTCATTGCATTTCATGGTTTGGGATCTTTTCTATCTTTAAGCAGTGGAAATTTCATATTTTCATGAAACCCCAATCCCATATACACCAGGGTTGTGTTGTGAATGAAGCTTGTCCTGTGATGATATAAAGGGAGTTCCAACAAGAAATAATAGATGAATGAAGATCCATCGCCGATTAAAGAATCCTTATTTAGGCAGAAATTTGTTGAAAGCATCCTTTTTTCGGTTGATTCTGGTGATCTAGTATCTGTACGTTTCAGATAATTACCATTTTAGGTTTTTTGAAGGATGGTAGGTTTTCATGTCATGAAAGATTGTTTGTCACAGCTTGATTGTGCTCTATGAGTCCTGAGTCTTCCTTTTAATGTTTTGTCTTCATGATGATTAAAGACCCTTTCCCTTGAAGCCGAAAATCGAGTCCTTTTTCCTGGATAATCTTTGATAGATCGCATTTTTGCTGGATTTGCAATCAGTTATATTGAAGAGTAGCTTCTCCAATTCTTTGGCTATTGTTGCTGATTAGAACTATAACCCATTTTTTAGTATTATCTCCTTTCTTACCTTGTTTGGTTAGTTTTCTAATATTCATATTCAATGTTAAGCAGATTGATCAGGCATCAAGATCAACCTGACAAGTACTTGGTGCTCTGCTCCATTTTCATAACCCTCAAAGAAAGAAGAGAGGAATCTGCAGCCTTATCGACATGGGTCTCTCAAGTCTTCCAGCTCCTTCTGAGGGAATGCTCTGTGTTCTCATAGTAAACACAGCCCTGTCCATCTCCATCATGAAAGGCCTCGTCCGCACCATCCTCCACCTCGTCGGGCTCCGTCTCTCCTGCCTCTCGCCGTCTTTGCCGGACTCTGTCGACGCCCGTGCCTCCGAGTCCTTCGAGTATAGGATATGCCCGTCAGAGAGCTACATCGAGCAGTTCCGGAACCAGGCCCCGTCCATCCGGTTCGACGCCGTGTGCGGAGGGCACAAGAGGGAGGACCGCGACTGCTCCGTCTGCCTGACCGAGTTCATGCCCGAGTCGGAGATAAGCAAGCTGTCCTGTGGGCATATCTTCCACAGGCTGTGCTTGGAGAAGTGGCTGGACTATTGGAAGACCACGTGCCCACTTTGTCGGAAGCCTATGATGGTGGAAGAGGAGGCTTCTTCCTCATGCTTCTGGTGAAGCGATAGAGAGAGGGAGAGAGGGAGAGAGATTTTTAAGGGGCCTTCGTGTTGCGCAATGTACAGTCGATAGTGTGTACATGTATTTTCGCATCAACAGGGGCTTTTGGTGTGCGATGGGTGCTGCAAAATGTGGTTAGATCTTTGAAAACACAAAAGGAGCTTGTGCTGTTGTGGGCTGTACATATTGAGAAGTTGCTAGTGTTTTTTATGCATTGTGATCTTTTTTTCCAACTCTCTTGTTACATTCTTTGCGTCTCTTAAGTGAACCGAACAAAGCAGTTCTGAGCTTGAGCTGAAGAAATCATCTGAGCTCTTGTTAGAACAGTTAAAAGACAACTTTCAAGAGGTTCTCTCTCATATTTTGGGTAATTTGCTTCATGGGAGATTGTTGAGGGTGGACACTCATGCCAAGGCTGAGCTGGCGTCACTGTGCTTTCGCATTCACTTGGACCAAACTAAGGAGCATCGACATGTGTGATCACGTCTCGCGAAAAACTAATCGATTGCCAATTGGAGTCGAACTACATGAAAACGACACAAAAAGGGAACTCATACCATCAAAGTATGGATCTACTAGTTGCCAAAGTTGAGTTGGGGCAAAAAATCTTCCTTTCCTTGAAAAATATCTTGGGTCTTCGATGATTCAACCGGCTATTGGATATGTCTAGATTCTTGAATTTGGAAACAGCTGTATCTTAGCAAAATTTTCGTGACAGACTTAGCAAACCACATTGAGGGCATGTGGGTGTGAGATTTGGAAGCATCTTTGGAGGGTTTTGGTCGCTCTCTGTCTAGGTAATGACTTTTCTCCTCATCAATGTCTATGCGACACAGGACAAGCAGGGAGAAAAAGAGAACATGCATGATCTCGATGCTCATGTGCACATGATGGACAAAGCCGACAAAGAAATCAGTTGAAATCATTAAAGAAAACATGGTGCCGGTAACAGTGTAGATGGTGCCAACAATGATATATTGTTGGTCGATGCTGTCGACATGTTTCTTTTCATGAAGGATCGAATGTGATCGTCTTTGATTCATGGAGATCTAACCCAGATGCTTCTATTCTCCATATGAGAAATTTTAACATTCACCTTATTTTTTCATAGATATTCAGTTGTGCGCCGTCGTCGTTAATGGCGAGAAGGGTCCGAACTAGCTGAATCAATAATAACAAGAATTGACGCACTATGGTGGCCTCAAGAAAACGTTACTTCCTTGATATAATTCACAATGTGCACACACCAGTTCAAGGTGCAACAAAGATGTGAGATTCAAATGCTAATTTTTGGTTTTCCTTGCATCCAGTGGTCAAGATCGAATTCCACTTCAACCCTCTCCTACCGCAATTGACCAATTCGCTTGTCTAGTTTCAGTCGACGAGAGGGAATTAAAAATGGCATGGGAACACTGCGATCTAAATGACGTCGAAACTCTATTGGCGGATACTGCCTAGTAAACTATCCTTCCGCGAGTCGAGCATGTCACAAGTAAGAAGTTTTAATCCCAGCCAAAGAGGAAAAAGAAGTTGCGTGACAAGTTGATGGAGAAAAGATGCAAGAAGCAAAGAAGCTCTCCATGTCAGATGCCATGCACCTCTATCCAACTCACACCAAGCAATGCACTGTAAGCTCTTGGCTTCTCAGGGAAAGGTCCAACCACCCAAGTGAAAGAGATAAAGCTTCACCAACATCATTTTATTTATCGTCAATCCTCTAGGTCATTTGCATTGCGCAGAACCGGATCAATCCGCCAACTGAATAAGGACATCGAGTTGCAAAAGCGATTGCCAGAGATGTAACAACAGTCAAAAGAACAGAACATGATTAGAACAATGCTTTTCTACTCGTACAAGACTGATAAAAATGTAACTCCGTGCCAAGACTAAAAGAGCAAAGCGTAAGTTTTACGCGGGTTCGCCAACAACAGCTAAAAGTACAGGTGAAACATACCACAAATCAGCAATCTGGAGACATCATGAAGCTTTTGAACTTCAGTGCAATGGTTATCAACTGGCAGAAGTGCTGCAAGTATTAATACCGTCCTTGCAGTCGTTTGTGAGGTCGTTAAAGGTCTCGATCTGCTTTTTACCCCTCAAGAAAACTTCAGTGTCAACTGAAACCCTCATGTATCCATCGAACTCGACGGGGACACCCTTATTCAGCTTTGTGGTCTCGGAATACCACTCACTGTTCTCATCCCAAAGTTCCTTGTACTCGTCCAGGAAATGAGTCGAGTACTTGTCTTTCAATGGATTGAAGAAGGAGGTGTCGGGTTCATTAGTTGCAATGTAAAGGTTCCTCCCATCTTCAACTTTGTCCTTCAATGTTGAGATAAGCGCATCAGGAGAGGTATCGGCCGCGAGATTCGGCCACAGGTCTTTGTTCTTTGCCTTCTCCCCTCTCTCGATATGAACTGAGTCGTAATCCCAATTCAACTTTGCCGCAATTGATGACACAATATCCATCACCCGTCTCGATTTCCACATTAGATGCCATGGACGCTTAATGACAGATTCAGTCTCGCCTTCGCACACCCTATACCAGTAGTTATCGGGCTCCACCGACCCAAACTTTCTCATTATCAAGGCATCCTGCACGTCTGCTAGCTTCATAGGAGTGACCCTGAAGTCCTCCACAAGGTGAAGGTTCAACTTGTCTTTCTTGTGCCATTTGCCCCAATCCGCCCAGAACTGGTCCTGGTCCAGCACTGATGCAGAGTCCTTCAAGTGCTCGGAAGTCAAAGTAGAACCTAAAATCTTTTCCTTCTTCGTCTTGATTCGACGACGTGTAAATTTTAGACAAGCAAATACTCAAATCCATGACCAAAGTCCTGTTCAAGTACTGGGCCTCGCCCAAGGCACACAAGAAGCTCCAGAGATAATGATTCATGCTCTTGCATCTATCTCCACCGCCCATGTAGATCAAGTACTTCCCGCGACTGAACGACCCCTCGGACTCAACCACCGGAAGTGCGTCATTCGCCGTTTCCCCAACAACAGGCAAAGATATAGTCTGCTCCTCTTTCTTTGCCGGTTGCTTCTCAAACCCGGGGTTTCTGATTCTTCTTCCTCTTCCGAGCATTGACACCCGTGTGGTAATCCCCAATGCTCACAACACTAAGCGTACAATTCTCCGACCTGGAAATCACAAACCTCCTGTAATCCTTATAAAATGCAGCCGCCTTCCCTTCCTTTGGCCTAAACCGCCACGCCATATCGCAGGTGCTCTCACTGGATCCCGCAACAGGCTTCCCGAACCTGTAAAAGTGTATATCCTTAAACTGCTCTATCGTGGCCTTCATCATTAGGTGGAAAACTTCGGGGTCCCTTTGCAATCGATCGGCTGGCCGACACTCCCCTTGCACTCATTCCCAACCGTGATCTCAGCCGAACCGGTCACCGGGTTCTCGACGTCAGTCACATTGATGAAATTATCAAACACCGTCTGATTCGCGGGCATGAAATCCTCGCCGGTCTTGACCACCGTGTCATCGGACATGAAAGTGGCATTAGTGGTCGACGTGAGGAACGTGGTGATCTTGGTCGACGGATGGAAGAGTGGATCTTCGGGCTCGTAAGTCGCGGCGATTATGGTGAAAACCAGAACCCCAATCACGAACAGCGTGAAGCAGAGGTTGCCTATCATCGCCATCGCGTGCTGGCCCAGATTATCCGGCCGGAAGCCGCCGGCTCGCAGCAGCGGGGACCGACCCAACATTTTTTCTCCCAAATCAAGAAACCAAACCAGCCCCACCTCAACACCCAGCAAGATCCAAATCCAAGACTCAACCCAAACGACCGAAACACGCCAAATCGAACGAACGAACCAACCAGGCAACCCGGCGCAACCGAGACCCGAACAAGGGCCACAAACGTGGGAATCAACGTGGGAATGACAAGAAAACGCAGGGTCTCCCCAAATAGCACCCGCGAAACCAGCTCAAGATCTGGAAAGCAAAACAAGAAAGTACAGAGAAGAAGCTCGTTGCGGAAGCGGAAGCGGGGGCCAATGCTTACCTAAAGAACTCGGATCCGTGAGAGATCAAGCACGACCCACAACGAAACTCATCCTCCCCCGCCCTCCCTCCCTCTCTCTCGCTCTCTCTCTCTCTCTCTGTGAGAGTGCGTGTAAGTGGGTGTGAGCTGGGTGTCTTCGCGGTGTGTGAAGGGTCCGTGGGAGATCGTGTTTCCCGTGGGCACAAGTCAGAGAAAAACGAACTAGCGAAATGGTTTAAAGCATATATAATCAATTCAAGAAAGCACGAAGCTTTCTTGTTGGTTTTAGGAGCGACCCTGAATGCTCCGCCTCGCTCGCTCGCTTTGCTTCCACGAGGGTTGATCCCCACCTGGGGGGGGGGGGGGCCTTCGGATGCCCACACGTCGACGTGGACGGAGGAGATCCGACGCTCCTCGGCGGTGCCTCGGGGTCCCGTTGCGGTGCGCGGTGCTTTGTCGTCTTCGAGGCGGTGGGGTTGAGGGAGGGGGGGGTGGTTTCAACTTTTTCGGCCATTAACGAGCGCACCGACAGGGGCCAGGGGCCAGGGGCCAGTGGCAAACGTGTAATTAAAGGGAGTACTAAGGGGACAGAGATCCTATCGAATCCCACGTCGAGCTTTGCCCCTGTTGACGTTAGGTCGTGCGTTGTGTTCCGTTCGGATTTACCAAGACAACGACGCACAAATTATTTCAGGACTTTAGTCTAATATATGTTGCGGTCCTTAACTTTTGATTTATTTAATATAATATATGAATTTTAGCTCGATATGTGATATTATCTCTTAACTTTTAATTTATTAAATATGATGATCATATTTTTTTTTATGTGCTCAATTTAGTCTCTAGACCATGTGAATATGTTCAATGTTATCTTTTCATTAATTTAAGGTTTAGGAAAAAAATTAAACACTTTCATATAGTTTAGGTATGGATTGAATATGTATCAAAAGTTTAAGAATTATATTTAACACATTAAAAATTTACGGACCATTTGCGTGGTTTTGTTCGAGTTTGGTTTCCTCTACAAGTTTTCCTCAAGCTTTGCCATTTAAGAAGTGGCCCCTGCCCATGCTATTTGGACTTAGCTTGCTACGGTTTTCATCTCAATTAGTTGCTATCTTGCCGTCTGGACATAGCTAGGGTTTTCATCTCAATTCATTGCTATCTTATCATTTCTACTTGCCATAATGGTAATTGTTTAACCTCGTTTGACGTTATTGGTGTGTTGGGTATTATTTCTATTTTGAGTTGAAAAAAATGAGTGTCGAAAATCTTGTAAATATTATGAATGTGCGGCGACCTGTCAACGTGAAGTCTTTGCAAGGGCGAACAACTTGTTCTTACAGCTCTCGAAGCATGATATCGTGGGTGATTGTCATTGCTACCAAACGACATGACAGACCTGATTGGCTAGATCATCACGACACGTCTCCTGAGAATCCCCTCCGACGATTCCCAGTGCGAGAGTTGGGAGGCTGCCTAGCGCTGTTATTCTTTCTTCTTTATCCCTGGTTGATGCGGCTCCAAAGTGCAATTGCAATCTCATCTCCAGGTCCTCCATATCACTGGAAACTTATAAAGGACCTTTTGCCACAATAGAAGGAAGGCAAGGACGGCATCATCAATTGGGTGAAAAAGGATTCGACCGATCGAAACTGTTAGGATTAATTGCACAAATACAATAAAATAAAAAGTAAAGGCGAGGAAGAGAAATCAAGACACAAAAATTTATTCTGATCTACCCTTAAACTAGAGTTACATCTAGAAGAGCATATACTACTTTTCTGTTACAACTCTCAATTATAAGAGAAAGAAATTATATATATACTTAATAGTTATTCACGGGTCCAAGCCCAAACTACCAATAAAATACGGGTCCACGCTATAAAAGCCCCATGGCGTTGCACGGGCGCTGCCCCCTACGACCTCGCCGAGGCGGTCCCCAGACCACGCCCCAACAGAAACTGGATGCTAGATTATAAAAAATGCTCATCATTCAATCTGCATCTCCACGGGTTATGTACTCAAATCACTTACTGTAGGTGCCAAGTCCACAACAAGCAGATTGGCCATGCAAGGGTATTCTTTACATATCGCCGAGAATCAATGGGTTATCCTCAGATCGCAAAAGAACATATCTCATCGATAAAATGAAAACCCTTGAACTACTTTTGTAGCACGACAGTGCATTAGGAGTACAAAATACACTGGCGTATGATATTGATGGACCGTAACGAACCTGGGCTGCTGCTCTTCTTTGCTTTGGCGGAACATGCATTGCTGCTATCATGTACAGCTGAAGCACTAATAGGTCAAATTTCGTACTTTAATCAATAAGACCAATTTTATGTAATTACTGGCAAGACTAATGCTAAGAATACCAAGATTGATTCACAAAATCGATTAAACAAATTGATGTGCGAGTATTCAAACAGATGGCTATATTCAGGCACCAACAAGAGCTTATCACATCCCTGTTGTAAACCGGTCTTTCTATCTCTGCCATCATTCTTTATGTAATTATAACTCTAAAGAGAGTACAAAGCCAGTCATTTACTAGCTGTCTAGGAACAAATACTTTACCAGTCAATCTGAAAATTAAAAACAGTCAACAGGTAACATATGATGCCGGCGTGGTTGTCCGACCAAATTCTGGACCAGAACATACCCCCAACTTATGCAGAAGAAATTACATCTTTTCAATTTCATTTTGTCTAGGTTAACATCTTGAAAGGAAGTAGGTTAGCTATTCATACATGTCAAGTTTCCACCAAGGGACTTGGACAGTTTTGTCCAACAATCACCCGTCGTCACTCAAAAACTTCCTATACTACAATAGCCGTCTAGAATAAGACCCCACAACATAAAACAGGGAGGTTCTTATATATACAAGAGCAGATTCGAAGAAATACAGCGAAGAGCACAGAGATCAGATGATCAGTGATTCACGAGAGCAAACCAGAGAGGATGTTGTCCAGTTCCTTGAATTCCATGCTTCTGCTCTTATAATGGATAGAACAGCTCCCATTGATGGATGCATTCACAGCCCAAGATACTCATGACTTACTCACTGAAGAATGTTGCTCGAGTTCAGAACATCTTACAGAGGAAGCTTCCGTGGTACAAGACGCACCCTTGGGCAAGATTCGGCTTGTTTTGATTTCGATGCTCCTTTGAACCATATCTTGTAGCAACTTTTTGGCTGTTTCAGGGGCTTTATCAGCTCCATCGACCCTAGTAGCAATGTCATAGACAATTTTCTCCAAAACAGAGGAGGCTAATCTCTTGTCTTGTGGCGACTCCCGCAGCAGATCCAAAAGTTCGCGGGATCTCTCTTGAGCTTCCGGAGTACCTTCAACAGTCAACTTTAAAAGCCCCGGAATTGCACCCTCGTTCAGAATAAGCATTCTGTACGTACTTCGGCAGCTCTGGCATAACGTAAGTAAAGCCCCCACCGCATGCTCCATGCTAATTGGAGAACCATCTTCAATTGTTTCCACTAAGGTTAAAATCCCACCATTTGCGCTTGCAATGGCCATTCTACCTTCATCAGACTTTGAGAGTATTTCAAGCAAAGCACTAGCTTTCTCAGCAAACTTGGAATGCTTCTTACAGTCCTTGAGAAGATTAATTAGAGCTGGAACTGCTGCGGCATCGAGACATGCTGTGGCACTTTCTTTGCAGGTGAAGAGATTATGCAAGGCAGTAACCGCATCAACTCTTCCTTGGACACTTCCAGAGCTGAGAATTTGAACTAGAAGAGGTGCAGCTCCAGAAGCCAAAATGGTTGGCTTGTTTGGTGTGGCGGTGGAGAGTGTTAAAATAGCTGCTGTAGCTAGTTCCCTTAGGTTGCCATTATGTATCTTAAGGAGCTCTACAAGAGGGGGCACTGCACCATCAGCCACTATCTTGATCTTGTTTCTGAAAATATAACAACAAAGTATTTAGCATGAGAAAATCTCCATTATGCGCAGTTAAAACAATCTTCTTTGAGAATAAGTTTGAAAACTTTTGCAAACTATAGAAATGAAACCTCCAAAATGTGTGGCATATGCCAAAGATATCAACCTATACACTTATCAATTCATTAGAATGTCCTTATCTTTCTAAACTGGCCATTTATCTTAAAAACAGTCCCCACGTATTTGGTACAAAATACAACTACAACCTTCCCTGCTAGAAAATTGGATCTGCTGGTAAGACTAAGAGCATGGTAGTCTATAGATGATAATTATCAATTAAATTCCAGGATTCAGGCAGAATGTCTCACTTGAAGGGTGGAATGGGAAAAGGATATTAAGTTGATCTACCAGGCAAGCTAAAAAGAGTTCCGGAAGCCTCAAGCTTGAGAGATTAATTGCATCAAGCAACAGCTCAAGAACCATAATCGACATAGAGAGTCATCAAACTCAGTTGGCTCATCACAAGTGAAACAATGGAAATCCGATTTACGGACCAACACTCCAACTAATTGGCAAATTAATCATCATCGCAGCTTTCAAACATACAACTAAGACACAAGAATAGTAAGGGTGAAAGCAGATGACGCTCTCAGCAACAATTTCTTTGCAACGAGCGACTCTTAGTACCAAACAGCAATGATTCCCTCTAACAGCATACTGAATATCAGGAGAATCGCATGTTCTTCCCCCAAAAGTCCTGAATTTATGCCTCGCTCTCATACTTCAACGTTCTTTTCCGTGTAAATCCATCAAAGTAACTCCTCCACCATCAATCTAACCTCAGCATCTTATGATTCCATCCTTATCATGAAGGCAAAACTCCCTACTAAGCGAAGAAACTTCTAAACAAAATCATATCCCTGTATTTCCCTCAAATCTCCTGCTAGGATTCCATATCAATAAATCAGAGATCTTCAATCTGCTCTCCCAGAAAGGAAGCAAGAGAAACCATAGGCCCAATTAAACCGAGCCAATCGCAACTCCATCCCACATCATCATCGAGAATTCACTACCTTTTTTTGCCAAGCCTGATCACTCAATCTCCACCCATAAGCTCAGCTGGTCAATGAATCTTCCTGAATTATATTCACGGCATACTGACTTAAACCTCTCTTCATCTCTCGGCAACAGAACAGTACTATCGATACACACACGGGCGAAAAACCGGAAGCACCTGATGCAATTCTACAGCAGAGAGCTCAAAAACCTAAAATCAATCGCGCGCGAGAGAGAAGGTGAGAGAGAGAGAGAGGGGGAGAGAGAGACCGTTCGTTCCTGGCGGCGAGATTGAGGAGCGCGAGGAGCGAGGCCTCGCGCGCCTCGTCGTTCGGGGAGAAGAGCATGAGGACCAGCGGCTGGACGACCCCGGCGGCGGCGAACCGCGACCTCGTCTTGAGCGACGACGACGACGACTGGGACGAGGACGAGGACGCCGACCTCCTGACGGCCGCCCTGATGTCCCTGGCGGCCTGGATTTTGGCCTGGAGATCCCCGCCGATCAGCCGCTCCGACACCTCCTGTATCAGCAGGCTGCTCCGGCTGCGGCTCCCCGGCTGCTTCCACACGACGGCGCCGCCCCTCGCCCCCTCTCCTCCGCCGCCGCCTCCTCCGCCTTCTTCTTCGTCGTCGACCACCGCATCGTCTTCCTCCGCCATTTCGCCGTCTCTCCTTCCTCCGTCGTGGCGCTTTCTCTCTCTACGAGGGCCGGCCCCGAGCTCTCCCCACCCCCTCTTTCTCTCTCTAGGTTGTTGATTGGGGATGCTGGTGAGGATTGCCGGAGTTTCTACGACGGGGCCAATCTTTTTTTATTTTTCTTTTTTCTTTTTCCGGCTTGTTTGTTCTGGATAATGGAATTTTTGTCAGAAATAATGCTTTTTGGAGGAAATTATTTAAAGGAAAAAAAAACAAGTCACAAAAAACTCCAAAACACGTCTACCTGAACTTTTCTTTTCGTATGAAATCAAAATCCCAAAACTATGCCCCGTTATAATACATTTACCCTAAAGTAAACTTCCACCTATGTGACACATTTACACCCGTTAAGGTTTCATTAGATGTTATTTTAGCCAAAACAATGTCGTTAATCACATATACATAATGTCAATACTGTTTGCTTTCTGGCGTTCATGTAGATAGATTGTTAAACGGTTCTCATTAACAAAGTTTTGACTATCACGAAGTAAACGTTTGGAATTTTTGATGTCATAGAAAAAAAGTTTATGATAAATGTATCATAGTGGGTATGGTTTAGAGTTTTTGATAGCCGGGGAAAATTTGGCATAATTATATTTCATATTTTGTGCTTGAAAAAGAAGTATTTTTTCATCTTGGATCAATATGGCTGCTTTTTTTTTTTTATGAATTTTGTTAAACAGAGTCTACTTCGTGCTAGGTATAAACAATGTATTAGAAATTGATTGCAAATTCGGTCTTAACCATATTGTAGGGATTTAAGTCCGGTCGTGCTCCTTTCGCTTGAACCAATATTGTCCTAAACCTTTTAGAGAAAATGTAATCAAATTCTTGCTCAAGTTTCGACTGAAATTTGTAATATAGCATTCCAAATATTGGCAATTGATCTACATATAGTAGCGATAGCGTAAGTGGATTGTCACGTCAAATGTTTTGATCTTTTGTTCTTTTTCTTTCCTTCTTTTCCACAACCTCCTAGCCGGTCGAGCCATGCTAGTCAAGCCCCCGCCGACCGCTTCTCCATCAAAAAAGAAAAAACTTGAAAAAATAGAATCACATCGACCACTGGTTGCCTCCTCGCCCCTCATCCTATGTCGGCAAAATCTTGGCGGGGGAAAATCAAATTCTTGCTGAAAAAAATAGAAAATATTGGCACCATATAGACATCACATCGGATCAAGTTCTTTTCTTTCCTTCTTTTCCAAACCTAGATTCACCATCGCAATTTCCAGGGGTGCCATGAAGTCACAGGGTAAAGTTTGATTTTTGACTGGTTTTTCCCAAATGGAGAAATTTCTAATATAGCATTCCAAATATTGGCGAGATTGAGGAAGTGATCGAGACTAAGGTCTCGGGAGAAATCTTGGCGGTGAGGTCGCCGGCAAGCATGGCTAAGGTTCGCTAGCATCATCCAAATTTAGTATCGGCGAGTCCCAACCCTATCTGGTGGTGTCTTGCGTGATCGTGGATTGTCACAGGCAAATGCGGGAGGGGTTGGTAGTGCTCCGCCTTCTTTTTGGCTAACAAAAACAAGCTTGGCGGGGGTAGGGATGAAATGTGAAGAGAAGAAATAGGGAAAAAATTGAAAAATTATGACTAAATTCAAATTCGTAACAATAGGTATAGGACTGAATTTTAAACCCAATTCTCTCAATAACTAACCATTTGCTGTTTGTTAGAAGAGACACCAATCAAAAGTTCTCGCCATTTAGAACATCACAACCCAAGGAAAAATCAAGATGTGCCTTATGGAATGGGCTTTTCAACCCCATCTTCCTTGCTAAAGAAAAAAAAAAAAAGAAAGAAGAAACCCCAAAACGCTTAGGTCATGCAACTTTGATGGATAGGAACGGAAGCGGATCATTTCAAAAAGGGAGGGGGGGCAAACGGGCCATGGTGTTGTGGATGTTGTTGTGCTTTGAAGCACTGGGAGTAGGTCAAGCAAGGCGGTGGGGTTCCGCATTTACGACCATGGGTGGCCCATGAGATGACGCCCCGAGGGGTGGCTGCAGCTAATAGGTCTTGGCGAGGAAGGGCGGGGGGCGGGGGGGTTGCCGCTGGGCGCGGGCGACGGCATCACTAAGTGCTCCGCCTTCTTTTTGAGGGGAAGGAGGAGGAGGTGGGGCAAAAAAAGGCCACTTTTAAACGGTTTCTTGCTTAGTTCTCATGGATAATCGAACTTTTAAATGATTAGTAAACCTCTAAAACACGAACCCGACTAGGGACCCAATTGATATAATGTTCGAGTCTTGTTTCGGTCGGGCCAAGACATATATTCATTATTTTGAGTTGGGTCGGGTCGGGTATCATGAAAACCCGACCCGACCCGACCCATTGACACCCCTAGGTAGGGATGAAATGTGAAGAGAAGAAATAGGGAAAGAAAATTCAGAAAATTAAGTAAACCAGCATAATTGTTTCGAGTAAACTTTTCTAGTCAGGTGGCCAATCATGACATTTAGAATGGGCAGCGAGAATTGAACTCCACATCAAAATTTCAAGCAACGACTTGATTTCAATTTCACTCCAAAGTATAAAAACTACATCGATTTAATTGAAAAATTATGACTAAATTTAAATTCATACGATAGGTTAAGGACTGAATTTTACAATTCTCTCCTAGTAAATTTGCTGTTTGTTAGAAGAGACACCAATCAAAAGTGCCAATTAGATTGCAACCCAAGGAAAAATCAAGATGTGCCTTATGGAATGGGCTTTTCAACCCCGTCTTCCTTGCTAAAGGAGAGGGTGTGCCTTGTGAAATAGACAATTTTTTTCTACCACATCTTTTTTGCTAAAGTTACCTCATCATAATGTAGAAAATGACCCTACGTGTGATTTATTTTCGCTAATCATATACAAAAAATAAAGTAATTCAAATAATCTCAATCCAAAGCCGAGATGACATTATTCAGGTTTCAACACCCACTCTTCATCTTCAATCAAAATCCCTGTAAATTGCAACGCCACGAACTGTTTTTTTAAGTGCTTTTGAAACGTCGCCTCGTTCATCTACCCATTCGATCACCGATAACATCCGATCCCAAAAAAAAAAAATCACCGATGATAAATTTCACTAATTTCTTTCACAGTAGATTCCCTAACAATATGTCAAACTGCACACCCCCATAAAAAAAAAAATTTACATGCATCATCAACCCACAATTTTCTAGTTATCTGTTCATATGTTAAAAAGGCCCCAAAAACAAATATTTTTCCATAGAAGCGTGGGTTCTTTATTAGGTAAAAGCACAAGTAAAATAGCACAAAATTGTTCGTACGTAAAAGCATCAAGAAAACCCTCTCACTCATCAGGTCCATAGGCTTCGCTGATGGATGCAAGTGCAGGTTGCCAAGTTGGAGTGGGCTTGACCTTGCTCATCTCCCCGCCGGATTGACCCGTCTTCTTCTTGAGCCCTTCCCTTGCATTCCCCACCACCTCGCCATGCTTCCTATCCCCCGCCGCCGCCGCCGCCGCCGCGGGCGGCCCTTTCCTAGGCTTCTCGTCGATCCATCGGACGCTGACATGCTTCTTAGCGGTTGAGGTCTTCGTCTTGGAGACCTTGTAGTCGATTCTCGCGTCGCTCCCGTCGCTCGTGCCGCCTCGCCCGGCGAACGAACCGCTCGGGTCCCCGCCCTTCCCGCCGGCGGTCGCCCTGCCGCCGTTGAAGGGCCGCGAGGCGCCGAAGTCGGCCGACGACCTGTCGTCCCTGCTGGGCCGCCGGGTCCTGCGGCGCAGCTTCTTCACGGTGTGGCGGGGGACGAGGTAGTACTTCTCCCCGAGGGCGAGGGTCTCGTCAGGCCCGACCACCGACTCCCACGGGTGACGGAACACCTCGGGCCTCGTCACGTAGAACGAGGGGTACCTCTCGACGATCCGCGCCGCGGGGATCGGCATGAAGTAGCACTCGACGGCGCCCCCCGCGTGGACGATCTTCAGGGCCGAGGAGGAGGCCGCCGCCGCCGCCGCCGCCTCGCCGGCGGGGGCACGGAAGTCGTGCTTGGGCTTAGGGTGCTCGGGGCGGCCGAGCTTGTGGACCTTGAGCAGCTTGTGGAGCATGATGATGTCGAGGACTCCGGGCGGAAGAAGGTTGTGTGGCGTTGAGGGGATCGATCAATGAACGAGGTTTTGACCGAGCTGCTCTTTATTTATGGATCAGCGGAGGTCGATGAAGCCGAAGGGGGAATGGCCAAACAGCATTAGGTAATGAAGACGACCTGCTGACGCCGACCTTTGGAGGTACGTGCAGAACCGTGGGAGGGAATACGAAAACGGCGACAGCAGAGCTGGGCCCTCTGCATAGGGGAGTACGAGGCAGTATCTCTTGTTCGTCCGTCGCTTCTTGACCTGTTTTGCTCTACCTCCGACGTTAGCTGTTCTCGGCGTGCGCCGGACTTCCCGGAAGACTCGCGGATTCCTCGCGCGCGTGCGCACAGAGATCTTCCGATGCGAGTCTTGAATCTTGACATTCGATGCCTCACAAAGTTTAGCGCTTGTTTGAGCGAAAGAATTTTTCGCGAATTCATTCTCTAGAGTTTCGCAGCGTTTAGTTTGCTAAATATGATCGATCGACGGAAAACTATTTACGGTCAAAGTTAGGAAAATGAATTCCGTATCCTGAACAGGAGAAAGCATTTTCTTGGAAAATGGTACCCTCGAAAGGATTTTCCTTCTTTTATAAAGTTTTTTCCCGAAACAAATATACGTTTAAACTCGACCCAAACATGGATATGAGAAACCATGGTTCCCATTGACCAAAAGTGACCGACCTAACATGTTTAGGAGCTAGACAATGACAACTTTGAAAGACATAAAACTATTGTTCATGATTTTTATGTTGCGTGTTCAAAGGGTGAAACTTCCAAATGTTGTCTTCTACTCAAGAAACACTTCCGAGTTTCCCTTTCCTTAGATGTCCTTTTCTTCGCCTTTGACATCAAGTTCTCCTACAGAACATGGAATCGAAGTTCGCCAAGCACTAGAAATCACATGTTCCTGACGTGAATAATAGCTTTAAAATTTTCAATTCGACGACGCTTTAAAATAGTATTCTGCTCGAGAGACAGAGCCGTCACCCTTATATACCATAGTGTATATGGCGACACGAGATCATTATGATAGCATTAGCCGACCGAATCTCTTCCAAATTCAATATTACATTCTTTTTGGCAACGAAGACTAAGTACATCATTCCAGCAAAAACTTATAACAGTACTCCGAAGAAGGGCCACATTTTTCCCCCATCAAATTACATAGCAGTAGCATCTATTTTAGCATTTGGTGAGGCACGAAGCACGCAATGTGGCGTGGCGGGGGGCGGGCCGAGGGGCGGGGGACGGTCTTAGTCCCACCATGCTCGACCATGTGTGTTAAAATAACATTAGCTTAATATTAACCAGTCACGAGAAATATACTACAATATAATTCATTATATCATATACCACATCATAACTCATCCCACTTAAAGTAAAGAAGAATGCAAAAAGTATGTTATTAAGTGATTGATACAATATATATATTTATATATATATAAATAAGTAGAATCCAACTTGTGAGATTGTGATCTTTTTATTAACTAGATTTAAATTAGCATAGTTCACAATTCTCATGACAATTCTTATTAACTATAGATTCCTACTACATAGTTTTCAACAAAACTAATCAAAAATTGTCTCCTTATGGAGCACGGAGTGGAGGCTGGGAAAAGCTCCTCCCGGGGCAGGGAGGGGGAATGCGATTCCTGGCCCCGGCCCCGGCCCCGACCCCACCCCCTCCCGTCCCATGCTCATCCCTACCGTAAGTAGTCAGGTGAAATCTAATACATGATATGGTGTGATCTGGGAAAACAGCTTGCTTTGCCAGTACAGACCATAGCATTTAAAAAGTGTCATGCAGAACAAAGTCTAAAACCCTCCAATTCAGCAACAGACACAGACCAGCACTGAGACAGCAGGGAAACACCCAAAGCATAAGAGAACCACATTGCCTCTAGATACTACATTAAGGTGATACGAATCTGTTATTTCACCTAAAAAAACCAAATTTGCATGCCTCAATATTCTGGACCTGCAGAAACAAAATATTCGGGAAATCGTGTATAGTATTCGTCTCTCAAAGGACGTACAAGACCACTTATCACAACCGCATAAAGGTTGGAGTCCGATACAGAGAACAAAATAAGAAGTCATCAACCATGATTCATCATATCCACACAATGAACAGGGAGATGGTTAGTGAATTTCATGAGGACTCTTAGTCAATCGAGTTCACCTAAGGGATCAAGATCTGAATCATGCCCACTAGGTGTACCACATATTCAACGTTGACAAGCACTGAAGTGTGATCCGTCACTGTAAATGGCAAAAGCACTCGTGCATAAATAGAGAACTTATCAGAATTATCTCAAATATTATGCAGTCCTGCTACGAGCACCAGAGGAAATTAATTAACAATGAGCAAGTCAGAGCATCGGTATGGGAATCCGATCTAACATTGCTTACTCAAAGTTCAATCAAGAAATCCAACTGCTCAGGAAAAAGGGATGGCAATATTTCACAGATGGAAAGTCGGATTGCTACAGATGAATCAGATAAAACCACTAGTAGACAACATGTAAACTCAGAAATGCAGAAGTTAAAAACGCTATCCATTAATGTTGAATCAAATATTCCTTCAGTAAGCAGCTGAATCTACTCAAATGTTCACTTTGTTTATACCCGGTACAACAGTTGCATACACCCCTTTCCAGCTATCAAAATTCACTTTACAGGCAAGGCAACAAAAGACGTAACGGAATCGAAACTTGACCAACGATCTATATATCAACTTACCGAACCCTATAAACTTTGAAATGAAGAGGAAAACCCGAAAAATATTCTCACTACTCAACAATATCAGTGGTCCAAATTCTAGGGCAAGAGGGAAGAAAGAAAGGGTACAGGAAGAAATCAGGAAGAGTTAAAACCACAAAAATGAAGAACAATAACATCATAAAAAAGAGCTTAAAGAGAACCTGAACATCATGACCTCAACTTTACTTCAATGATTGACCAGCTACAGGTTAACTGCGCCTTTTATCTTCTCAGTGAACAACAAGAAGATACAATTGACTCCAGCCTCCTTTACATTGATCATATACTTACTCCCAGAACCAACCATTGCCGTATCTTCAAGATGCTTACTCAACTCGCGGGAGCTCTCAAAAAATAAGAACCCTAGAGGTGGACTTCTTTACGAGGTTTGTAGTCAAAAGGAAGAAGAAAGTATCATTTCTCAGTAGTTACTGGGCCAGGCCATCTGTGCATGCTGTGGCTGCTGATACACATTGGCTGCGGATCCTGTCATATCGACTGCTCCACTCAAGTCTTGAACAGCTGTAGATGTTGGGACACGGTTAGAGCTCTCACTGCCACTCAAAGGTGGCAAATACTGGCAAAC
Source organism: Syzygium grande (assembly GCA_024733475.1). Lineage (NCBI taxonomy): Eukaryota > Viridiplantae > Streptophyta > Magnoliopsida > Myrtales > Myrtaceae > Syzygium > Syzygium grande. The sequence goes on from JAMXDD010000010.1 coordinate 11,477,332, forward strand.
CTGCCATGCTTGTGTCGGAGGAAATGTAACATGCTGACCTTGCTGAGGAAGGTTGTAATATGAAGTGGTTGGTAAGCTAGGAATTTCACGGCCAGGTGCAGCGATCCAAACCCGTGACCCTTCGCTCTGCAGAAAAGTAAATCTGTCGAGGTTGGTGATAATGTCCCTCAGGAAAATATGACACTTTATAGTTAATTAATAAGATAGAGGACGCTTCTCGTCCTACAGTGCATTTACATCTTCCCACACTAATAGAACTCAGCCAACATGTCAAGATCATGGGATGTCCCTTACCCACAGTATCCAGACACCACATCTACGCAACACCATCTAAGAAAACCCTCAGCATTATTCATCTAGCACCAGTTCCTAGACAACAGATATCCACTAATAACACCAGCAAGAATACCAGATTAAACAACCTCATACTGTGCCAATCTTGCTGCACAACATCCAACTTAACATAACTAACACTTCCTTCTTAACATACATTGACTGAATCTGCCTGAAGCAACCAGAGTGAGAGGAGAGCCTTCAGTAAGTCTACTTTAATTACTCATGTTAAATAAATACCTTTCCAGATGAAGTTAACAGAAGAATTGAACCACTTTTACAAAAAAAATAACTGGCAAATTACAGAAAAACAAAGCCAACCTGTTGTCCAGTTATGTACATATTATTTTCCTTGAACTGAGATGCACCAAGTTCCTCATTAGTATTGGAGTTCCCAGCCGTCGCAGCAGAGCCTGAATTATAACCAGCAGCAGATGAACCATACGGCCCATAACCAATTGGCACCCCCACATGGGTCGGATTACCAGTATTACCAGCTGTTTTATACTGAGGTAGTGGATATTTGATCGCTGAAGCAGCAGCAGTAGGTGGTGCAGGGAACAAACTAGCTGCCTGATGCTGCTGAGCAAATGCGCCGTTCAAGAACTGAATGGCTGGAGGTGGAACATAAAATGGAGGGAAGTAGTGTCCGTAAGGAATGTAATTTGGGGGATAAGGAGCCATATGAACCCCTGTGGGGGTACGGAATACGGGGAGTGGTTGCTGAGTCATGGCAATTGAGCTTTGCATGAGCCCAGCAGCCTGAGTCACAAGGGGAGTTGGTCCAGCTGTAGACAGAACTAAGGAGTTCCCACCCTGGAGCACAACAAAAATGTGGAAGCATCAGTAATTAATAAAAATAGAGTTTTGTGGTTCAGAATCTTCAGATTAATAGGACAATGCTTCAATCAAAAAATTGCTTAAAACAACAATAACATGAGGATCCGCTTACACCATGACATGCTGAAATTACCAAATAAAGGGACGTACATACATTCTTAAAACGTTAAATCCCCACTCAGAAGACAGAAAGATGTTCAGAAGAAAACAGAACAAAGTCACTCTTCTTCAACAATAAAAGAAAATCCAAGCTCCAATGGTCCGTGTCCCTTCACCTTCAAGAAAGATGTTACACATTCCTCTTAATGTTCAAACTTTAGCTACCAGGGGTTAGCTTACATTTGTTTGAATATGAAACTATGTTCTTAGAGACATGTTAAGAAAGAAAAGGCAGCAAGTCTTGTTAGCTAGCACCTTGTCAACCACAAGCTACCAACAATTTTCATCAAAAAGAAAACTGAACCAAACAAGTTGCTTTCAACATGAACTAGGATGTTCTAGTTATCACATCACTCAGGTCCGTCAGCGGATTCCATTCATTGTGATACAAGTTTATTGTAGATGATAGAGATTATAAGGTCATTAAGATTTAGCCATTCTTTAAAATATTGCACTGCACCAAGATGAAAAGGCAAGGCTCAAACAGGATGGTAATAACTAATAATAAAGTCTCGTCAATTTGTAAGGCCCAAATTGGTGGTGAGCTCACTGTTTTCATTGGACACTAAGTTGGAATATAACCGCCCACTGAACATTCAATTCTTACCTTGGCATTAATTGGATTTTTACAAAAATATTCTATTTCAAAGGAGTTATGCATCAGCAGTGCACATGCAGGAACAAAAGGAGAACATTAGTAGGAGTTTTGTGATCATTCTGAAAATCTGAGTTGATCACTGGCTCTAAATGGTGACAACCAAAGTAACCTGAAAATTCTCTTATTGCAATTTGTGTGGAATTACGGGCTTTATCTGAGCAGAATTCAGAAGGCTGGAGGCTGAAACTTCAAAAGCTAACAGCTTATTTCTTAAGTCTGCTACTCAGTAAACTGCTATCTACTCAGAAGACAACAAATAGATGGTTAATTTCCATTCCTCTATCAGCAAGAGCTGATGTATACACGCTGAATGATTAGTCTATGCCTCTATAACAGCAACGCCATGACACAGATTCATTTAGCTGGTATGAAATATTTTTTGCACTTCAGAAGTTCTGACAAACAATTTTATGCAGGCTTCACAGATGAAAAAGCAGATTGGCAGCAGGCAATAAGCACTGATAAAGGAAAGCCAAATGAACTACCCCACTATAGGACATTTCAATGGTAGAATAGTTTTTCAGCCTTAGTTGTGTTCACAATTGGAAGGAGTAAGTTACAAGGGACAAAGCTGAGAAAGAAAAACATCAACCAGTTCATATGAGGGCCAAACTCATTATAATACATATTATAAGAAACAAAGCATCTCTACAAACCTCCTGGGAAGGCTGAGAAGTCTGTTGCTGCAAGACCCCAACACTGTCATTGTACTTAGTAGCAACTCCAGGTGAAGAAAAAGGTGAAAGGCGGCCATCAGTATCAATGCCCGACCGATAGAATTGAGCATAATAACTTGTTGGATCAAATGGTTGTTGAACCTGGATACAAGACCGTTTAAGAAAGATCATGAACCGAAGGCTCAAAGCTACAGCTAGAGTACTATAGCATAATGTAGCAATCTGCCCATAAAAGGATAGAAATAGGTGAAATTCTTACTACAAAACTTGGAAGTCGAGAAGCATCCTGTGTTTGAGACTCAGTATTTTCAAAAGGAGCAATCTGACTTCCTACCACTGGAGGCCCAAACCCAAAATTATAGTTGGGAGAAGTATGAACTACTGAGTGCTGCTGGCCTAATGCACCTTCCTGCTTTAACTCTTTGTAATCAGGAGCTGCACTTGAGGAGACATCATCCTCAGCAGGAGAAACACTCTCAGGCACGTGCTTTGGTGATTGTGGATAATCTGGATAATTTTCTTCGTCAGCAGTTGCTGGGGCAATTTGTCCACTGGAAAAACAGGATAAAAATAATATTTAATTCAACTTAAAGGCTCAGAAAATCTACAACATCTAAATACTAATTATAGCAACACTCTGCGTCCAGATACAACCAAATCAGATGGGTTCCTCTATCAAACTGAAAGACATATGGATAAGGTACATATCCCACTCGGTTCCCATCTTTTGCCTTTCAAATAACAACTAGAACCTACAGCAGTATGAACTAAAGCCCTGAAACAATGCCCTTGAGCTTCCGATTATCCAGCCAAGTCAGAAATCACCAAAAATGACGCTAATTGAATTGGATGCCTCTAGCTATTTGATGTTAGCATTAATTCTTGTCTTCCCTGAACTTCATTATCGTGTGTGGTAACCCGTAAATAACTACAGGCAGTAAATCAATCAATAGGTCACTAAATGTTCAACAAATTATTAAGGTTTACAGACGTTCAGATTAGCAGTCGCTAATAAATTTATTTCACAAAACAATATGGGCAATAATGATCTCCGGTTGAAAATGTCAACATTTCATAAGAGCTCTAACAAATGTTTTACTGCTTACAAACCTTGAGTCCTCCATGGTTTCCTCGATGGCCAGAGACATTTCCGAGACAATAGTGGAGCTCTTATCACTCTCAGGAGCACTGATGGAGTTTGTAATTATGCCAAAACTTGCATCAAAACTTCCAAAGCTGAACTTGGTTCTTTCAGATTCAGGGACATGGATGTGGTTTGGGAGTATAACAGGTTGACGTTGTGAAAGACGTAAAGTTTCCAGCTTTTTCTGCAGATTTGAAGCCGCCTCTTCTGGATCAGGAATGCTTGGTGCTGACCGTGAGGGGGCAACTGGATTGACTTCAGGTGCAACTGTTTCAACCCTTTGAGAAGCAGTAGGATTAGTTGGCTTTGGTTTCCACTCCTTAGTTGAACCCACTGTTAGAAAGACAAAGCTAATAGTTTAGGGAACTTAACCAACATTATCAATCAACAGACAAATTCACTTCAAACGGTATAGAGATAATGCCTTTCTGAGACCCAACAAGCTGCTGCGATCGATTGTTGTAATTGGATGATAGGCGACTAACAGAAGAGACACCGTGAGTTGAACCAAATGACTGCTGAGAGGGCTCCACAGTTCCAGTCTTCTCGGCTTCCTGAAATTGGTCAGGCATCTTTTCATGCTCGAGAGAGCCACCAACCTCAGAAGCTACAGCATTGATATTTAGGAAAAGGATTACCTAAGGAGCACAAACGAATATGAACGTTTCTTAAAAATGGGAAAAAAAAATGTTCAGTTCCTACCAGTGGTTGCTTTGTTTTTGCTTACTGCATCTGGTTCAACAGGAGTTCGATGGATCCCAACTTCACGTATTATCGTACTCACAGAACTGGGTATCTGTGAGTCATTGGAGGGCAGTATGACAGGATCAGAAGATGAGAAACAGACTGAAGAAGATGGCGAAGTGTTAGGCATGGACTGCCCAGATGGAATGCCAGCTCCAACTGCCATTTGGACACTTCCATTGGTATCAAGAGGGGTTGATCCACTGTCTAACTTACTGAGACCATGGCTAGATGGTGAAATCATTTCAGAATGGCCCCTACGATTTCCTCCACCTGAGCTGACAGCATCAGTAACAGTAGTATTTGCAGAGGACCCAGCATTTGGATGATTGGTAGCACCACCTAGAGAGCTGCAAAAAGTCATCATAGACATAACTCTAATAACTTCACTCCAAAGTAAAAATGCTTTTTATATTATGTAAATCAAATTGAATCCATGAAAATACTATCACCTTGCCACTGAGATAGTCTCTTTATTTTTTATCCCGTGTGAAGTAGGCAGAGTTGAACCAACACCCTTATCAGCTGCTGGATTAATTCCATTCTCCTTGCCAGCAGCAGCATTCCTGCCATCACCAGCATCTGAGAAGAGGTGGAACAATATAATTAGATAGGGCTCATGAGACAGATAAATAAATAACTTTACTACATGGCCATACGCAGATAACAGCCCACACAAGGCTTCTCACGAAATGATCAACCACAAGTTGTATAATGAGAGAGGCTACACATATTTGCCACCGATTTAGGAGGGTCAAGTATGTAACCATCAAACAAAAAGATTTTGGTCAAAAGACTATTCAAACAGTTAAAGAATACAATAGATGAATCAAATTGATCCCCAACGGTCATTTACCATTTGATACGTGTCGAGGCAAATAATTGGAACGGCCACTCTTACTACCTCGTCCCTGCGAGCCAGACTGCCACCGGGACTCTGATGACTCTCTGTTCGAATTCTGTGCAAACAGAGAAAGAGGAATATTGACCACATGGCGAATTGAGAAGGTTTGACAAAATCACTAATCAGATTTTTCCAGGAATGGTACAGGCAATTGGATGCTTGGCAGATATACATGCAGGATCATGCTAAAAAAAGGCAGCAGACCAACAGAATAGAATGAAAAATATGGAGAACATCAATAAACTCATACCTCCTTTCTCCTGTCACGCTTCCTCTTAACCACATGAAATTTATCTGAGTATAAAAAGCATAGAGTTAGGAATTTCAAAACGATCATAAGTCACTGACAGTTAAGCAAAAATGCGATTCCAGCATATGCAACAAATGAGTTTCAGTGAGACCATAGACAAAATATGAAGCAAGATGAAAGGAGTTCCCACAAAAAAATATAATTGCTTGAATAGCTTGAAAAAAGAACATGGAACACCAGAAGTTAACGCATTGTACTTCTTCAATGCCTCGCACCCTCTTGCAATTCAGATACCCCTACTTCCACAACATGGAAAAGACTAGAACCAATTATCTTCATTTTTTTTGATGTAAAGGATCACACTCAAAGTCCATGAAGCCATAAAATCGCAGTGGAAAGTAAAAAACTCTTGATACAACATACAAAGTAAGATGACATAGACAAAGGCTGCTTTATAGCTGCATAAGTTGATCTTCAGCACTAGATAAGACATTGCTTATATCCAAAACAACAGCGGCATAAGTACGATGGAAAGCCGACAGTTCACTTCCCAGGGTGCCCGCCAAATACGTGGAAGCAGAGACACCACTGAACAAATCGCCACGTGCTTTTACCGTAAGTTCCCTCATAACACTACCGGCAATCGAAGGGACGAGTCGCGGCACATAAAACGAACACCGCTTCACAACCCCGAGATCACAGGGCTCGAGGGTTGAGACAGCTAAGAAGTCATCGCACTCGCAACTTCTCACACAAACTCGACCTCACCACCAAATCCGAATCTTCAACAGAAACCACAGCTCCCAAGACTCAAACCCAGAAGACTAAAACGCCACCAGCGCAAAAGATTGAGCCGCGACGAACCCATCAGGACCGGAAGAAGAGAAAGGAAGAAGAGTACAGAATTCTAAGATCAACCCCACCGGAGCCGAGAAAGTGGGGAATACCCTGTAAAAGGAGCTTTTGGGCGGTCTCGTTCGGATCCATGGAACATTCCTTGAGCATTGCGTAAATCTCCTCCTCGCTGTGGCCGCCCGTGACCTCCTTTATGTCCTGGATCATCTCCCGCACGCGGCTCGGGATTGAGACCTTGGACCCACCACCGCTCATCTTCGATCGACACCTCCCGAGAGAAGAGAAGGAAAAGGAAGGAAGGAAGAAGAAGAAGAAGGAGGAGGAGGAAGAGAACCCACCCCCCCCCCCCCCCCGCCCCTCTGCCCTGCTCGTTCCTTCGCCCGACGGCGGAAGGGCCACACCCGCGCGCGCGATGCTCCGGAGGTGTGAAAGGACGGGAATTTGGCGGGGGGAGGGGAAATGGCGATTCGGGGATCGCGGGTATCGGAGAGATTGGCGCGGGCGGAGGCGACAGTCGATCGGAGGAGTGGCGCGTGCGGCGGCGGGGCGGCGGCGGCGGCGGCCGATTTGGGGTTTGATGGGTGTCGGGGTTTTCGAATTGATCTAGGTGAAGTGGAGAGAGAGAGAGAGGCAGAGGCAGAGACAGAGACAGACACGCACAGAAGAGAGAGAAAGAGAGACGCACAGAAGAGAGAGAAAGGCGGAGGGTGGGAGGAAGGGAGCACGGAAGGAGGGAGAAGGGAGGGAGGCAAATGGAAAGGGTGCCTCGAGAGGGTAGGGCTGTTTTTATTATGCTTCGTTAAATTTGGGGCGATTTTTTGCAAAAATTTCATTTTTTTCACCTTCACCAAGCTAAATATATATTTAAAAAGGGTTATTATTAAGAGATCGACACTTTATTATTTCTCTAGAGGATTTAAATCGAAGCTGATTTGTTTTTTTTTTTTATCAAATTGGTATTTTATATCGCGTTCGAATTAGGGGCACGCATTCCATCTATTGCGCCGTCGCGTCATCGAAAAGGTAATCGTTCTCTTGAGACCGTGCATTTGGAGGTGAGCACGGCGGACCGATCGAACTAGGAACCGCCCGGACCGAACCCAACCGGCCGGTTCGGTCAGGTTCAGAGAAATGACGATCCAGTTCCCGGTTCTTGAAAGTGGAACCGTTGTCGGGGCGATTCGATCCGATTCCCGATTCCAATGGGGGAACTTGGACCGAACTGAACCAAACCACTCGAGCCAATTGTTTTTTTATTCCTTTTTTTTTATTTTTTTAAATGTAAACCTAATAATTTAAAATCTTTCGCGCACGCCTCCCCTTGCTCTCACCTTTTGGTCTTTCCAAATTCACCCGCAATGTTCGTGCCTCCTCTTTAGCCTTTCCCTCTCCTCTCTTTTCTAATCGGTCTATTTCAGGTGAAACTCGGTATTCTTTACTTAAATTTTTGTTTTGATAATCCAGGGAACCCACGCACGGTCGACAACCGGGAAATAAACTCTGGGGGCGACACGTGCTAGCCACCACACACGTGCCACCAGTTAAGTCACTCTACGGTGCCCGGGATTCGAAAATTCTTTACTTAAATTTGTCTCTTATTAAACACGAAATCAACCGGGTATTTTCTATTCAATTTTTTTGAAGAGTTGTTAGTCTTCAACTTTCCATTTAGCTTAATTGCTCAAGTGGTGCCTATCTTGGTAGAACGGGAGCTTCTCGTTAGCTCAACTATTTCTATCATCAATTCTGAATTCCGTAAAACCAAAGCGATAATATAGATATTTCATATTGATTTGTTTTTCCTTCCTAATGCATGCTTGCTTTTTTTTTTTTCGGTTGGTGAAGCTCCGGGAACCAGCTAATATGTATGAAATATTTCCACCTGACAATCGGAATCAAAGGTACTATTGATGATGCCAATTAAAATGATCGGTTCCACCGAACCACCCAGGAACTAGACCGGATTGGTCAGTTCGGTCTTGTTTCCAATTCCAAACACTGAGAACCGATCCCTCCGGACCGGTTCTCGGGACGGGACCGGACCAAAAATTGATCACCCTTAAATGCATTTCATATTTCCTTCTTGGAAAACGGTAAATATAGCCTGTGGTACCAAAGGTGATTAGCGAGTATTTATTCGACTTCTATAGTTAAATCATTTTGTCAAGGATATCGTTTTGTTTTGACGTGATTATTGCATAAAATATAAACAGCATATATTTCAAGACAAAATAAAATGTTTAGTTGAAGAGGAAACGTCTAGCAAACAAATTAGAAAAAAAAGGTAGGAGAAATAAAGCAAGCGAGAAGGGGTGGCATTGCCGCCACGGGCCGGTGGCGAAGCTCTTGCCTACGGCGAACAAAGCCGGCCCTCCTCATACGGCCCTAAGTTTGAGTAGACGAGGGCCGATCGGCCCTCGCCGCGTGATCATGATCAATGCGGTTGCTTGCACGAGTCGGAGAGAGCACGAGAGAACCGCCGTCGGATTTGGCAAAGGGCAACCGCAACCGATACGCCACGGGGAGGGGGGGGTTAATCGACACCTTAGCCTCACCTAGATACGATTTGGGGCGGGCCGAGCAGGGGTTTACCATTTTTCCAATCAAGCGTTATTAAAAACAGATAAGAGCCCATTTGTTTTCGCCTAAAAAATAAGTAAAAGCGTAAATTTATTGCTTTCTCGTCAAAATTTAAAATGTTATCCAAATTCTAAAATTCTGTCAAAATAGCCTGTAGGAATCTTCGTATCAACATTCATCTTTGTTAAAGTTTACAGTGTCTCGGCTTTAAAAAAAAACTGCTATTATTTTCTTTGTTAGTATGATAAGATATTCGTTTTTCTGAATTTAATTTTGAGAACTCTTTTCTTTTTCATCGTATCAATATACTAGGTAGACCGATTTGGCTTTAACCCCAGATAGCAGTAGGGCCGAATTGGGCACCATTGAGGCTTTAGAAGTAGTACCGAGGTAGTCGCTGATGTTATTACACGGTAATTTTTGAATTTTTGTACATTGAATTTATTTTTCATTTTCCATAAGTTAAGCACGCATGTTAATGATTTTATTTCATTCCTATTATGCTCGGATCGCGCTCTCTTTTTACGTAAAAGAATGGCTCTTCACGATTTTTCGACTGTCGAACCGAAAATTGATTCCGGATGTTCCTCGCACTTTCTGTATTCTCTATATTAATGAATTATATCTGCAAGGCAATTAAATTTTTAAATAAATTCCCTTTATTCCTATTTTAAAGTTTGTTCGTTTTTTCCCATAAAAATTATTATATGGAGTCACTTGTTTTGGAGGGAAGGGACTATGCGCCAAGAAGATTTGATGCCGGCTTCTAAACTCGGCCCCGCTTGCACATCAAAACGAGACAATCCGAATAAAATAAAAGGAATCGGAATGAGAATTTTCGACGTTCCCTCTTCATTCCTATCTCCAATTATAGGACACTTGAGCGATATACACCGCGCCGTATCCAAATAACCATCCTAAATCTAAAAATGGGTCCTTTAAATTATCTATACGTCGATCAATTAAGAAAATTTCCTTCCCGCGTCACGCCACCGATTCGACGGCATTCGCGAACGAAGATCCGGTTGCAAGCTCCGAGAGCAGCGGCGAGGCGTGTCTCGACGGGGCTCGCGGTGACGCGCGTCTTGTTACGAGCCGGGGGCTACAGCGAGTCCCCCGCGATCTGTTCTCCCCTGCGGTGCGATTTTTCCTTCCTCGTCCGTCGATATACCGACCGGCGTAAAATAAATGTATATTTTTTCCGCGCTCGAGCCGCCTTATTACCCATCGATTTAAATAAGGTTTTTTTTTTGAAAAAAAAATAATGAAAAACTATATAATGAGACAAAATTAACGGTGGTGGCGGTGGTGGTGGGGCGGCTCGTGCACCAAGGGGGCTAGTAGTAGAGGCCAAGCACGTGACCCCCCAGGCAGAGGAGTGGTCGGGCGTGGCACCCTTTGTGGTTTTGTTTTTTTTTTTTTTTTGGGGGGGGGGCCCTCGAATATTCTTTTTCCTTTCTCATGTAAGCCTTTTTTTTTATTATTATTCCCTGGGTTAATACCACGAAAAACCCTAAACTGATATACTTGTGACACATTTACCCCAAACTATTCTTTTGACCATAAAAATCCCGAACCCAGACACCCGTGATAATTTTACCTAAACTATTTTTTAATCACCAAAAACCTCAAACCGACATCCGTGACAATTTTACCCTAAACTTACCAAAAAAACCCCAATATAAAATTTTACCCTATTAAAATTTTAATATTTTTTTTTCAAATTTTTATTTATTTTTATTTAATTTTTTTTTCATCTTTAACCTTTAGCCGGGTCGCGGTCCGACGATGGCGATCGGGCGGCCAACAAGGGCCGCCTCCGCCCGATCCGGGAGGGGGCTGTCCTTGCTGCGTCAAGCAAGGGCCGACCCTCTGACACGTCAAGGGTCGCCCTTGCCGATTCGGGCGAGGGCGAGCCCCGGCCGCATCAACCGAGGGGGTCCCTCGCCGAATCCGATGAGGGCGACCCTCGCCTGCGTCAAGTGAGGGCCGACCCGATGCTAGCGAGGGCGGCCAACACTAACTTCCGCCTTTGGCGGTCGCCAAACCAAATGACGCCAAAGGTTGAAGGTGAAGAAAAAAAAAGAAAAGAGAAAAGAAAAAAGGAAAATTTCAAAAACATTCAAAAAATAATATTAAAAATTAGTTCGGGGTAAAATTGTCACATATGTATCGCCAGGGGTTTTTGTTTTTTGGGGTAAAATTATCACAAGTGTACCAGTTCGGGGTTTTTTATGGTCAAAAAAATAGTTTGGGGGTAAATGTGTCACAAGTGTACCAGTTTAGGATTTTTCATGGTATTAACCCTTATTTCTTTTGGTTTCGTCTTTTTATTTCGGGTTCAAATCGATACATCTGTAACAAGTTTACCCAAAATTAATTCAGTTTACAGCAAGTATGCTATCTCACATGGGCAAACCGCTTGTTCAAGCTCTCCAGTGACTGCCTTTTAGCTGTAAGACTAGCCAGAGATTTAGCTCAGAGCATAGAGATGCTCAGAGTGACTAGGATAATGTTATGCCTAACTAGCCGAGCTGCATTTCTCAGAGGATCATGCCGGGCTTTGAAGAAAAGGATTTTTAGAGAAGAGGGAAAGTGAGAGAATACAAAAAATTCCGAATCGATATACCTGCGATGACAAATATACTTCGAACTGATTTTTTAACCATAATAAACCCTAAGTCGGTATATTTATGATAAACTCACCCTACGTTAATTTCCTTTGAATTGAATATATACTACAAAAAACTCACAAATTGGTACACTTGCTACTACCGATGGAGGGTAAAACCCCAAACCGGTGCGTCCATCAACTGTCATGTGTCGTTAAACTTAGTGATTTGATGGTAAAATTTGACAGAAATTAACGGAAGGTAAATTTGTCGTAGGCGTATTAGTTTAGGGTTTTTGATGGTTAAAAAATTAGTTCGGAGGTATGTTTGTCGTAGGTGTATAGGCGTATCAGTTTAGGGTTTTTGATAATAAAAAAAATTAGTTTGGAGATATATTTGTCGTAGGTGTACAGGTTTGGAACTTTTCGTAGTATTAATCTTAGAAAAAGAGGGTACCGAGACAAAAACATTTTCTATTTATCAAAGTCGAAGTAACCCTTTTGTCTTAGCTCTTAAGTTTTCCATCTCGCCACCATTTTGCTTATTAATCCTATATCGTAATGGAATTTAATTTTAAAGAGAAATAACGTAAAATTGACCGGAGGAAATGGATAAAAATGGTAAAAGCAAAAAATAAATTATATCCACTTCTTACCAAGGATATAGCTCACGCTGAAAGATATGAAGGAGTAGGAGTGCAAGCTTAGCCATCGAAACGAATCGCCAGCGGCGCCAAGATGTGCGGTCCCCGGCGGACATCGCCGCACGGCACGGTCGAGACAGGAAACTGAAGACCGCCTTCGTGATCATCTAGGCGGCGCGGCGACACTGAAACCTAGGAAACTAGAGAAAAAAACTAGGAAAAGCTAGCCATGGCTATTGTGTGCGTTGGAAGTTCAAGTCGGGCAGTCTCAGAAGACGGGGCACTTCTTGTGGACGACGCCCGGCGCGGTCGGGCACAAAGACAACGGACAGAACTCGTCGAAGTCCCTGCCCCACCATTTCGGCCCCTCGATCTGGGACACCCCGAAGCTCAGGGCGAGGAGCACCCCGAAGAAGGCGCTCCCGAGGTCCAGCCCATTGGACACGTCGTACACGTGCCGGGCCCACCACCCCCTTGCCGCCCTCCGTGCCACCAGGTGGTATGCCGCCGCCGCTGCGAAGAATGTCCAGTAGTGCACCGGCCGGGCTGGCATCAGGAACGAGGCTGATGTGAAGATGACCGGGAAGTTGATGAGCCGGATCCATTCCTTCCCCGGGAAGGCGCGGGCCGCGAGCCACACCGCCAGGGGCCCGGCCACCCCCGCCAGGAAGAAGTAGTAGAGGCCCTCGTAGGCCCCCGGCCTGAACATCCGGGCCGGCCCGACCCGGCCCCATATCATGGTGTGGGTCAAGGATTGCTGGAGCCCGGGGCACGTCCACATGCTCCCCTTCGGCAGCTTGTCTCTGTCGCATATGTTCTCGACCGTCGTCAGGGCCCACCATGCGGTCCCGAGCTTGACGGAGCTGGAGAGAAGCGAGCCGAAGATCTAGGAGGCACACCGAAAGTTGGACGTGAGGATGCATTGAGATAAATCTGTTGATTAGATTAGAAAAATAGAGGATGAATGTGATGAACAATATTGCAGCTGGTCAGATAAAAAGCAGGAATCAGGATCAGCCAGAGTTCGAAGGACATTGTCATGTAAGTCCCCTCAGCGCGTCTCACTCATTCCTTAAAGTCGGGTTACCTCGGTTAGCCTTATAATAGTTTCCTGATTCAGGATATGTTACCGTCCCGACGTTTCGAAATGGGCATCGAGTACCTGCACGAGAAACATGGATCTCGGTGGGATCTTCATGTAATGTCCTAGCTTGAACTCGGCCAAAAACGTGATTGCGTGTATCTTAGTGCTCTGAACGTAGGACGGAAAAGTGTCACTGGTTATAGGCCTCCCCGGGTATAAATAGCCGATGATCAAGTCGGCGAGAACCGATAAACCGAGGTACTGCACCCAAGAGAGAAGATAAACGAGACAAATTAAGACTCCAATCTCAGCCGGCGGTCCTAAATCGGATGAGGAAAACTGTGATGCAACAGCCCAAAATCGGACCAAATTTGAAGGTTGTGGCTTACAGTGCCGGTGGTAGCTTCAATGATGCCCAGGGGAAGAATGAGGATGAATGGTATAGCCAAGGAAAGAAGAAATGCCCAGGTGGGAAGTTGGAATTCTTTGCCAAAGAATTGGCAATTGACAATGCCGATACCGACCATCGACACGATAATTGCGTAGAACCACCACCAAGGGATCGGCTCATACTTCTTCATGAGCTCATTGTGAATGTCGCTGGACTTGCTCTCGCTTTTGATCGACTGGTTCAGCTGCTGCCAGCTCTCCCTGAAAATTTCCGAAATTGCATTCTCATTATTGCAGATGACAATGACTGAAGAGTGTTTCTTCCTTCTAAGGTACTAGGAAAAGCGCCCAACCTTCCGTGGAACAGAAGAAAATAAGTTAATGTTCCGGTTAGGGCAGCGAATGTGAATCCCAGTTTGAAGACATATGCAATGCTCATGTACAACTGTGAGTACTCACTGTACGCCTGCTCGTTAAATTCCAGGTCTTTTCCAAAAACACGTTCCACATTGTACTTGTTTCCCGAATAATCATATGATTCTTGAGCGAAAATCGGGAACCTCTTTGCGTCAAACAAATTCATCCAGTAAGCTACTGGTATGCACACGTAAGTTATACCCACGAACCCGACCAATGTGTTCACTATTGTGAACCTAGGCAAGATAAGAGGGTTGCCCACCCAAGCTGCAGCCGAGTCCCACTCGATGGCAAGAGAACCGAGCCCAAGACCATTGTACCCCGCGCCGAGTTGATGCGCGGTGACTGAGTCTTTCCAGATCCAGCAGAGGACTGAGACCACAAGGATAGTTTGCATGAAGTAGGTGGGAACGATGGTATAGGTAAAGACAGAGACAGCACAGATGACGATAATTTGTAATCCGCTGAGCCGGCCTCTAGCTCTCGGTTCTTTCTCATGGAGCGCTCTGCAATATGGTTAGCAGGAAAAAGATCGAAAAGTTAGATGCATACGTCGGTTGGAGGAATGTGCCAGGCTGAGATAAAAGACATTCTTCGAACTATAGAGCTGACCTGTAGAAAGATACTTTCGGTACGGTTAAGGGGTACCACATGTAAGGATTGTCCACAAGAATCCTTCTGAACAGTCCAGCAAAACCATATCCTATCATCTGCAAATGGAAAGAATAAGTTGCTTTCTGCAATTACTGTTTATGGTGTCTTAGCAACTCAAATTTGATACTACAGAAGACAAGGCATGACTGTTTGCATAACCACAAGTTTGGTTACACTGTAACATGACATTCATGTTAAGTTCCACACTCGCCAAATTCGAACTGATTTTGCCCCAAGATTCTCCAGAATGAATGCAAACTATTTTTGGTCTCTTTTGCAATGCAAAGTGCAGGAAAATGAACTCACCTGAGATGTCACGATCATCAAAATGGAAGCCCAAACACTTATATTCTTGTGATATACCACTTTGATGACATTGATGGTCCCTATGGACTTAGTGGATTCAAATCCTGTCGTGGAGAGGATGACCACCAGTACGTGCTCCTTGATGTTGAACGGTCCTGGATTGAGAGAAAACTTCCAGTTCGTCCCTGGGATCCCCACGATCTTGGCAGGAAGGGTGGAGGCCATTAGTCTCCCCAACACAAGCAGTAAAATTTGGGCGCATGATTCACTGACCCACATATGGCTCCTTCTATACGAGGATATCTGGTACATGAAAGACGTGATGACGCACACGACTGGCCCCAACACCCATGTCCTAATTGTTAGGACGGGCAGTGTTGAGTCGTCGGTGACAGGAACTGCATTCCTCACCTCCTCAATTGGCGAGTCGCCAGGAATGTCAGCTGGAATCATCGTGAATAGTCGCTTCAGAACGCGAATCAAACGGGGCAGATGTAAAACAAATGAATTGCTAAGGGGAAGCTCATCTTCATAATGACCAGAGGCATAGGCTATGTAGTTCCTAGTCATCAGAACAATTATTGTGGCAGATGGTTGGTCAATTTTGCTTCTTCTTTTCCGTGTCTTCCACATTGTTTCCACTTGTACGTAAGATTAAAACCTCAGACAATCCTTAAGTGGGAAGCAAGAGATTGTTCTCTAGGCTGAAAGGCTATCAAAATTTAGCCGGTCGCATTCACAATTTATCATAGAGTTCATGCACCGAAGTCTGCATTAGCACAAAGTCGCCATCTTTTGCATGAATATCTCAGCCTATCCTGCCGAATGGCGAAATAGTACAGGGTAGGCAATATTTTCCGCAATAATGAAAATTATTGAGGCTCTAAATTAGCAAAGATAAAACACAACCAAATTCAATTAATAAGAGAGAGAGAGAGAGAGAGAGAGAGAGAGAGAGAGAGAGAGAGAGAGAGAGAGAGAGAGATTACTGGGTTTTGTTCCTGAATCCTTGAGGCCAAAGTCCCCATACTCTTTGCGTGGTTCCACATTAATGTCATGGTGTAAGATGGGTTTCTCCTCAGTTTTCATGGTGATTTCTGAAGCCAGAAACTTCTACTTTTTCCGTTTTGGTATTTCACACCACTGTCTCTTTCTATCTGTCTGTCCGTGTGTCTCCCTCTCTCTACCCTGTGCTTTTTGTCAGGGGATTCTGGCCCTATCACTTGGATGAATTCAGGTTGCAAAAGTTCTTGCACAAGAACGCACGTCCAGTTCTTAAACATCAGGCGTCAAAGAGATCAATTAACCGAATCGTCCACGTCCAAGTAGAAGAGGGTTTTAGCCAGATAGATCAAGGCCTACGACCTGGTTTCACGCGTGTTCCCAGCATCATTCAAAACGAAAGTCAAAACAAAAAAGAAAGGAGGTTTGTCAGTTGAAAGAATTCCTGTGGATCGTTGTGAATTGAGGTTCAGAGGTGATGCATGTTTGTAGGGGATAAAGAGAGAAAACTGGCTATGAGAAGAAGTAACTCCTTTTGGCTTTGGGGTCCCTGTGGTGTCATTTTCAGTTTCTTGTTGACCTGAAGGGCTTCAAGTTTGTTTTTCATGGCAGATATTCTAGAACAGAGCTTGTTCTTTCATCTGCAACAGCTCATGAACTTCGAGCAAATGAAGCTGACGATACGATTTGTTTTGTCCCCCCAAAAATAGAAAATCTAACATGGCCTGAAAACAATGTGGAAGATCGCATAAAAAGATGATTTGAATTAGAATTCGAACACGACGGGCTAAGCTCGATGATTCAGCATGGAGAACAATCTCTTGATTCACATATATAGATTTGTCCTAGGTTTTTCATCCTATGTACAATTTGGAAAACAGTATGGAAGACCCAGAAAGGAAGAAATGGAATTTGACCACCCAGCTGCCACCATAATTGTTCAGATGACTAAAAGAATGCTTGCTGCTAAAAATGCTGCATGGCCTATGCCTATGGTCACTGTTGAGATGAGCTTCTGCTTAGCAATTCATTCTCCTTTTTCGGGATGATGACATTAAAAGCAATGGTGGTGGAGGGTGGCTCGTGCACCAAACGGATCAAATCGTAATCTCATGAATGATTTTAGCCTTTTGGGGTATTATTATTATTGCTGTGAGTACTTTGAAGGCAGTCTTCTGTGCACAAGCGTGTAATCGCGTCCCTCCTGTCCATGATTGAATTTGAGTAGACATAGGGCTGGACGACAAGCACGCAAGATTAGCAGGGGAAAAGGGATAAAATGATAAAAGCAATGAGTGAACTATAGCCACTTTTCACTAAAAAGTATGCTCGGTGAAATTCCTTAATTGTTCCTACAGCGCAATGATCGATTTATCTTATCTCTGTTTTTCTTTTTCTGAATTTGCGAATAAATATTTCCTAATTTAATGAAAGTATAGCAACATGTCGATTCGTATTGCAATTGTTTAGCGCTCTTTCTCTCTCTCTCGCCACGAGCACTAAGTCTTGATCGTCGTCATCGAACCATGTAAATGCTTCCAACACCCTCGAGCTCACACTGAAAGATGTGAAGGAAAAGAATGCAGCTTAGCCAGCCATGACATCTATCGTCTGGTGCCGAGACACGCGGTCCGAGGCGAAGATTTCCACATGGTTGAGACCGAAAACTAAAGACAGCCTTCGAGAACATCGAGGCAACAACCTCCCTGCTGTAATGCAGGTGACACTGAAATCTAAAAAACTAGAGAACAACAGCCACTTGAAACCTAAGAACAAAAGTTATGGCTATGACTTGTGTGTTGAGATTCAAGCCAGGCAGTCTCAGTAGACAGGGCAGTTTTCATGGACGACGCCCGGTGCGGTCGGACACTCGGACAATGGACAGAAGGAGTCGAAGTCCCTGCCCCACCAGTATGGCGCCTGTATTTCGGAAAACCCGAAGCTCAGAGCTAGGAGCACCCCGAAGAAGGCATACCCAAGGTCCAACCCGTTGGACACATCGTACACGTGCCGGGCCCACCACTCCTTTGCTGCCATCCGGGCCACCAGGTGGTACGCTGCCGCCACTGCGAAGAACGTCCAGTAGTGCACTGGCTGGGCCGGGATCACGAACGAGGCCGACATGAAGATGACCGGGAAGTTGATGAGCCGGATCCATTTCTTTCCAGGGAAGGTGCGGGCCACGAGCCACACCGCCAGGGGAGCAGCCGCCCCCACTAGGAAGAAGAAGTAGATGCCCGCGTAGGCCCCCGGCGTGAAAATCCGGGCCGGCCCGAGCCCGCCCCATATCATGGAGTCGGTCAGGGAGGACTGGATGCCAGGGCACGTCCACATGCTCCCCTTCGGCAGCTTGTCCCTGTCGCATATGTTCTCAACCGACGTCAGGGCCCACCACGCAGTCCCGAGCTTGACAGAGCTGGAGAGGAGCGAGCCAAAGATCTAGGAGGCATGTAGAAAGTCGGATATAAAGATGCGTCAAGATGAATGTATTGATTAGATTAGAAAAATAGAGGATGAATGCGATGAACTATATTGCAGTTGGTCAGATAAAATGCAGGAATTAGGATCAACCAAAGTTTGAAGGACATTGTCATATAATTCCCCTAACACGTCTCGCTCATGCATTAGATTCAGGTTACCTCAGAGTTGATAAGCCTCCCACATTAATTTCGAAATGGGCATTGAATACCTGAACAAGGAACATAGATTTCGGCGGGATCTTCATGTAATGCCCTAGCTTGAACTCGGCTAAAAACGTGATGGCGTGCATCTTAGTGCTTTGAACATAGGCCGGGAAAGTGAAGCTGGTTATAGGCCTCCCTGGGTATAAATAGCCAATGATCAATTCGGCGACAACTGATAATCCGAGGTACTGCACCCAAGAGAAAAGAAATATGAGACAAATTAAGACTCCAATCTCAGTCCAAATCGGATGGGGAAAACTGCGATGTAACGGTCTGAAACTGGACTCAAATTTGAGGACTAAAGCTTGGTTGTCGCTTACAGTGCCAGTGGTAGCTTCAATTATGCCCAGGGGAAGAATGAGGATGGATGGTATAGCCAAGGACAGTAGAAATGCCCAAGTCGGAAGTTGGAATTCTTGGCCAAAGAATTGGCAATTGACAATGCCAAGACCGACCGTCAACATGATAATCACGTAGAACCACCACCGAGGGATCGGCTCGTACTTCTTCATGAGCTCATTGTGAATGTCGCCGGACTTGCTCTCGTTTTTCATTGACTGGTTCAGTTGCTGCCAGCTCTCCCTGAAAATTTCCAAGATTGTACCCTTATTAGTACAGACAAAAATGACTGGAGAGTGTTTCTTTTCCTTCTAAGGTACTAGAAAAAGCGCCGAACCTTCCATGGAACAGAAGAAAATAAGTCAATGCTCCGGTTAGGGCAGCGAATGTGAACCCCAGTTTGAAGACATATCCGATGCTCATGTACATCTTTGAGTACTCGTCGTACGCCAGCTCATTAAGTTGTAACTCTTCTCCAAAAACCCGGGTAATATCATACTGGTTTCCCGAATAATCATATGAGTCTGGAGTCAATATCGGGAACCTCTTTGCATCAAACAAATTCATCCAATAGGCCACCGGTATGCACACGTACATTATAACCACAAACCCGACCAGTGTGTTCATGATCGTGAACCTAGGCAAGATTAAAGGGTTGCCCACCCAAGCAGTAGCCGAGTCCCAGTCAAAGGCAAGAGAACCAATCCCAAGACCATAGTAACCTGCGCCGAGTTGATGCACCGTGACCGAGTCTTTCCAGATCCAGCAGAGGAATGAGAACACCATGATAATTTGCATGAAGTAGGCAGGAATGATGGAATAGGCAAAGACAAAGACAGCACAGGTGACGAGAATTTGGAATCCGCTGAGCCGGCCTCTAGCTCTCGGTGCTTTCTCATGGAGCGCTCTGCCATATGGTTAGCAAGAGCAAGATCAGAAAGTTAGATGCATAGGTTGGTTGAAGGAATGTGCCGGGCTGAGATAAAGTACACAGTTCGAAGTCTAGAACAGACCTGTAGAAAGATACCTTCGGTAAGGTTAAGGGGTACCACATGTAAGGATTGTCCACAAGAATCCTTCTGAACAGTCCAGCAAAACCAAATCCTATCATCTGCAAATTGAAAGAGTAAGGTGCTTTCAGCAATTAGTGTTTATGGTGTCCTGGCAACACAAATTTGATACTACAAAAGACAAGGCATGACTTTTTGCATAACCACTAGTTTGGTTACCCTCTAACATAACATTCATGTTATTGTTAAGTAAGTTCCACACTTGCCAAAGTCGAGCTAATTTTGCCCCGAGATTCTCCAGAACGAATGTGAACTATTTTGGTCTCTTTTGTAATGCACAGTGCAGGAAAATGAACTCACCTGAGATGTCATGATCATCAAAATGGAAGCCCAAACACTTATATTCTTGTGGTATACCACCTTGATGGCATTGATGGTCGACATGGACTGTACCGTTTCAAATCCTGTTGTGGAGAGGATGACCACCAGTACATGCTCCTTGACATTGAACGGTCCCGGATTGAGAGAAAACTTCCAATTTGTTCCTGGGATCCCCACGATCTTGGCAGGAAGAGTGGAGGCCAATAGTCTCCCCAACACAAGCAGTAAAATTTGGGCGCATGACTCACTGACCCACATTTGGCTCCTCCTATACGTGGAAATCTGGTACATGAAAGACGTGATGGTGCACACGAGTGGCCCCAACATCCATGTCCTGATTGTTAGGACGGGCAGTGTCGAGTCGTCGGTGACAGGAACTGCGTTCCTCACCTCCTCAATTGGCGAGTCTCCAGGAATGTCAGCTGGAATCATCGTGAATAGAGGCTTCAGAAAGCGAATCAAACGGGGCGGATGTAAAACAAATGAATCGCTAAGGGGAAGCTCATCTTCATAATGGCCAGAGGCATAGGCTATGTAGCATTTTAGCAGCTACCATTTATAGTCATTAGAGCAATTATTGTGGCTGATGGTTGGTCAATTTTGTTTCTTCTTTTCCGTGTCTTCCACATTGTTTCCACTCGTACATTGGATTAAAACATCGGACAATCCTTAAGTGGGAAGCAAAAGATTGTTCTCTAGGCTGAAGGCTATCATAATTTAGCCGGTCGCATTCGCAATTTATCACAAAGTTCATGCACCAAAGTCTGCGTAAGCGCAAAGATGCCATCTTTTGCATGAATATCTCAGTCTATCACGCCGAATTGCGAAATAGCACAGGGTAGGCGATATTTTCCGCAATAATGAAACTTATTAAGGCTCTAAACTGGCCAACATAAAACACAACCAGATTCAATTAACGAGAGAGAGAGAGAGAGAGAGAGAGAGAGAGAGAGAGAGAGAGAGAGAGAGAGATTACTGGGTTTTGTTCCTGAATCCTTGAGGCCAAAGTCACCATACTCTTTGCGTGGTCCCACATTAATGTCATTGTGTAAGATGGGTTTCTCCTCTGTTTTCATGGGCATTTCTGGAGTCAGAGACTACTACTTTTCTTTTGGTATTTGACACCACCCTCTCTGTCTCTGTCTCTGTCTCTGTCTCTGTCTACCTTGTGCTTTTTTTCCAGAGGATTCTTGCCCTGTCACTTGGATGAATTCAGGTTGCGAAAGTTCTTACAGAAGAACGCACACCCAGCTCGTAAATATGAGGCGTCAAGGAGATCAATTAACTGAATTCTCCACGTCCAAGTAGAAGAGGGTTTTAGCCACAGAGATCAAAGCCTACGACCTGGTTTCATGCGTGTTCCCAACATCATTCAAAACGAAAGTCAAAACAGAAAAAACAGAGGAGGTTAGTCAGTTGAAAGAATTCCTGATGATCGTTGCGAATTGAGGTTCAGAGGTAATGCATGTTCGTAGGGGACAAAGGAGGAAAGCTGGCTTTGAGAAGCAGGTAACTCCTGGGGTCGCTCTGGTACCGTCTTCAGTTTCTTGTTGACCTGAAGGGCTCCGAGTTTGTTTTTTCAGGGCAGCTCCACGCTGACAGACATTCCAGGACAGAGCTTGTTTCATCATCGGCAATAACCCATGGACTTTGAGCACATGAAACTAACGATTTGTTTTTGTCCCCCAAAATAGAAATGATTTGGTTCTCACACGTTTCGCGCTTCGGCGCAATAGATAGATCGAGACAATCATCCGAAAGATGGCAAGTTTGCATCTTTTTTTACGCGGACGACTTTCGGTGCGTGATGTTCAATAACGGCGAATGCGACGGGCCGAGTTCGATGATTCGGCCTAGAGAACAATCTCTTGCATCGCATATAAAGATTTGTCCTAGGTTTCAATCCTATGAACAACTTGGAAAACATAATGGAAAACCCAGAACAGAAGAAGCGAAAGTTGACCACCCAGCTGCACCCATAATTGTTCTAATCGCTAACAATGTTTGTTCCTAAAAATGCTGCATAGCCCATAATGCCTTTGGTCATTGTTAAGATGAGCTTCTGCTTAGCAATTCATTCCTTCTCGAGATAATGGCAACGTAAGTACTTGAATTTTTACCGATTTTACGAATCAAATGTCTAATTTTTTTATTTTTTTGGTTCAATCAAGTATCTCAATTTTTCAGATTTACTCAATGTAAAAGCTTCTATAGAAGAAATACTCAATTTTTCAGATTCACTAAACTGGTAAGATTTTGCTGACGTGACTCTGTTGCTAGGCAAAAGTAAGTCATTCAGCAAAAATGGAGCATCTATTTAGCGTCGTTTTGCTTAATCTTATTTGGCAATTAGTTCATGCCATCTTTATTTTGGTTGGTCATCTCTTTGGGGAGAGTGCTGACTTGGACGGTTTTTAGCCGTCCGATGCATATCCGATCACGTGGCATCGTCTCAAAAGGCCACGTCGGACACGGTGTGAACAGTTTATCGGCTACTTGAGGATGCAAAATGTTCACATTGACGTGTTCTGTTTGTGATTTTAATGGAGGCATTTTTTTGCACACTCAAAAAGTGGAGATAAAATTGAATGGAAACCAAAAAAAATTAGCTATAGAATAAAATTGTAAAAAGGAAAAGTTTAGATACTGACGTCGACTCCTTTTTTTTTTTTTCAATCACACCATTTGCATCTATCCATGATGATTCCAAGTTCTGACATCCCAGCAACTTACCCGATTGAGGGAGCAAGGAACGCGATTCGGGTCACCGACGGCCCCCATCTCACGATCCGAACGCTGGCGTCGGGGCCGACACTAATGTCATTACCTCTTCCATTAACCAAATTTCCACGTACGGAAAGATGCAGACGTGGGTTCGCGAGTCAGTGCGCTCAAGTTTTTACTGCTTTTAATGGGGGCAACGTTAGGCTACAATGGCTAACCAGAAAGTGGAGATTCACTTTGAAGATGACATTGGAATTGGTTTTGCAACTGGTGGGGAAAAATTCTTGGGGACAATCCTCCCGTGTAGTTCCCCTCCAGGTACATCTTGTTCTTGCTAAACATACTTGGGTCGCGCCACTCCACGAGAAAGACCCCAGAGCTAGAGGCCGGCTCAGCCGATTCCGAATTCTCGGCATCCGCAAAGGTTTTGGTCCTTGCCAATCCCGTCATTCCCTTCTTATGTCACGCAAATAATCACCCACGATCTCGTTCCTTTGCTGAATCTCTAAAGACTCGGTCACCGGTGCATTGCCTCGGGCACGGTTACAACCGCGGACGTGCCCAAGGGGGAACCCACGAGCGAACCTAGAAAAGCCCGGATGCGAAGGGCTTAGGCCTTTTTAGCTGCAAGAATCTTTCCCCCCTCAATTTGTGTCCGTCTCCTGATTTCCAGGACCCCTCTCTCTCCGTTGAATTTGATCAATGTGCATGTAATACCGCCATCTTTATACTTGTCTCTAGTGTGGCCATGGTGCCAGTTCCATCTAGGAGAACCGGAAACGGAGCGCTTTCAGACTTGGATCGAAGACCTCGCCCGCGAAGTGATATGACTGAGCAGTGGGATCCTAAACTAAGCCATTCTAGAGTAATATATACTTTCTCAAATTATTAAATCAGAACTCATGGAATCGATGCGAATTGAACGTTCAGTGGTAATGCATGCTCCTAGGCAATAAGGAGAGAAAAACCGGCTTTGAGAATAGTGTATCCTTTCAGTTTTCTTGTTGACCTTAAGGGCTTCAAGTTTGTTTTCAGGGCAGCTCCACGCTGACAGAGAATGTGAAAACAGAGCTTGTTCTTTCATCAGCAACAACTCAGGAACTTCGAGCAAACGAAGCTGATGATTTTGTCTTGTCCCCCAAAGATAGAAAATCTAACGTGGCCCATGAAAACAATATGGAAGATCACATAAAAAGATGGTTCGAATTCGAACATGAACACGAACGCCACGGGCTAAGCTCGATGGTTCGGCCTGGAGAACAATCTCTTGATTCGCATGTAAAGATCTGTCCTAGGTTTTTGATCCTATGTGCAATTTGGAAACACGGTATGGAAGACACAGGAAGGAAGAAATGGAATTGACCACCCAGCTGACACCATAATTGTTCTGATGACTAAGAGAATGCTTGCTGCTAAAAATGCTGCATGGCCTATGCCTATGGTCATTACTGAGTTTGAGCTTCTGGTTAGGAATGAATTTTTTTTTTCTTTTTCGGGATGACGCCATTAAAAGCGCCCTAAATTTTGCCCGATTTCGCATATATCTTGTTCTTGCTTATCGTACTCGAGAAAGGACCAAGAGCTAGAGGCCGGCTTTAGCCGATTCCAAATTCCCCATCATCTACACCATTTTAGTTCTTGCCTGTTTCTGGCATTCCTACTTCAATGTCAATTCGATACCGCCATCTTCGTACTTGTCGAGCCTGGCCTCTCGAAACTAATGTGATAAGGTCACATAATCATGAGGTGGCGAGCGCATACGTATCCTTAGACAAATCTTTCCGAAGCAATTCGATAGATCGAATACAGTAATATAGTCATAATAAACTCGAAAACTTTAATTTATCTTCGCTTACATATTTCCTTTATATTAGTAAAACGAAGTAGAGTGGGATGAAGTTCGATAGTACCTTTCGACGACAGATTTTAGGAAAAATTGCATCAGAGGTCCCTCAACTTTTCCAAAATTTTCAATCAAGTCCATCAACTACATTTTCACGTAAAATCTCCAGAGTTGTGCTGCTGGAATATACAGTGGAAGAAAAACCCTTCTTTTCCCTTCAGCTCATACGCCCGATCTCACCGACCACCACCACCACCACCCACGGACATCGTCGGCCAGCCGCGCCGCCGCCGCCGCCACCGGCGAAAAATCGCCCCTGCGCCGCGACCCGCGAAGACCCACTTCGGCGAACGGTGAAAACAAGACCTCTCTCCTCTGGGTTTTGCCCTCTCACTCACCGTCCCCAGATTCGCAAGCAGCGGCGAGCGCGCAGCGGCAACGGGACGGGCGCCGGAACACGCTTGGCCGCGCGCAGGTCTTCTTCCGGAGCCTTTTTCTCGTATTTCTCTTCGTTTCATTTCGAAATTACGGAAATTTGTTTCCCGAAACTTGATCGTGTGCTTGGAAGTAGTTAGTTGTGCTATTGAGTGCGCGAGAATTCGCCGGTTGTGTTTCGCGTTGTTGATTGCTGCTCCGTTTACCGGAAAGAAAGAACTAAAAGAGAGAAATTTCGGGCTGTAACCCGAAATGGCCCGATCCTGTTCGGTCCGGGTGAAAGTGCACAGTTTGTCTGGTTTTGATTCTCCTCGGAACGGGTTCGGGTCCAACCATAGCCTGGACGTTCCTCACCTTGAGACCGGGTGAAGATGTACAAGAGGAGTTGCAGAACAATGTCGAAAAGGTCGAAAAGGATGTTAGTTGTCTGCTTAGTCTGTCGGAGACTCAAGATGGTTCAAGGGTTCATTAGGATTTGTGCTCTTGAATGCGACTTGTGAGAACGGGTTGCTGCAACATTGTCTTGGAACCAAAATTTTCAGTGCTCAAACTGAGTGATTTTCGCTGACAGTGAGCAAGCATCATCTTTGTCATAATTGATAAGTCATCTTCAAATCTTTGCCATTTTGGATTATCTCCCATGGGGTGTTCAAGCTCGAATAGTAGGATCCTATGGGCTTAAAGTCCGTTCCTTTTTTTTTTTTGGGCTCTCTCTTCGATAGATTTAAGAAAAGATTGAAAAGGTGCTTGACGGTAAAGGTGGTGGAGAAATTTAAATGGGTGAGAGCATTCTGAGAAAGTGAAAGAGAATAGGAGCTCGAATTCGTCATCTTTGGGCTTTTTGTGATTGTCAAGTCAGGTGCCAAATGGGTCAGTCATGTGAAATTACATTTCAAAGTTTGAAATTTTTTTGTTTTATTATTTGGCTGCAGTTTCTGTATGAACTTTTATGTGATGTGATGTGATGTGATTGGTGTAGAATTTTCTTTTCCAACGATGTATGGGCTAAGCCGAAGGTTTTTGGCGCTTGGAAGAGGGTTGCACACAGTGTCCAGTGATGGCCCATCTGACACCTTGAGGAGGAAGATTGCTGAGTTGGAGAAGATGAAGAAGAAGAGGAATCCTAGGAAAAATCAAGTTTTTGTTGAGGTTCCGGAGCCAAAAACATTTCTTGATACGGCAACTTGGCCTATGATCCTTGCCAGTGTTGGAATTGCACTCTTTGCGAAGCTGCTCATGATGGTAAAAGAAAAAACACAACAGAGGACATTGCTTTTGCTCGTTGATTAGTTGCATGCTTATTAATTTGATTGTTGCGCAAGCTTCTCTTCTATTTCCAATTTCATGTGGTAATTAAGCCAAGAAGTTGGATACTATGGTATAGTTTATCATGAGTATATAGTAGTTCCATTTTGACTTGTTTGTATCGTTGCCCAATGATAATCCATTTTGTGAGCTCTGAGTTTCTATGTACTGAAACCTGACTTGCGAATCTTTAACCTGATATTCTCATCATTACAAGGATTGGTAGACAACCTTGTACTAATATTGGGGATCTTCAATCTGGTTTTTTTGGGGCCTTTTACACCCAGGGTCATCAAAATCTACAACTAAACTATCCCATGCTGACTTGGTTCGACTAAACAACATAAAAGAAAATCTATGGTGTTGTTAGCTCATTATTGCACTACTTATTGTACAAGTAGAAGCTTTCGATATTGTAGGAAGTAGTTGGGAATTGATTTTTCTATAAGCCATCTCATTCTACTAAAGTGTTTTTGTATCAAAACAAAACTACTATGGAACAATTTCCCATGCTACACTATGAATGATCCAAATGAATAAGTGCAAGATGTTCCTATTTTTGTCAACCAACTATACCTGACACTCACATACCGCAGTCTTGATTATTGACATACCTCGTTTTCGTATGGTGACTTTGTTTACCATCATCTAGCTAAAATAAGACTACATAAGATGTTTTATAAAATTGAGCATTTTTGGGATGATTCACCTAATTGGGTCTCTATTGTCAACACAAGACAATTGTTACGAAATTCTACCCTATGCCAATCTGAAGGTTTCTTCTATCGTATTGCTGTTGTCAATGGATATTTCATTTGTTTTCTTTTTCTTTTTGGGATGTATTTTGGCGCCACCCAAGCAGAGGGTACCTCTTTGCTATTTCTGGAGGTAATCATGGCTGAATGTCTTCGTCCTGCTAGGTTGATGTGTTTTTGTGACTTTCACTGCAGTATGATGATTCCAGATCCCAGGAAATTATTGAGCGGAAAATAAAGCATGCTCCTGCTGGTCAAGGCTCAGTTAGGATGCTCAGTCGTGAAGAGTGGGATGAAATACGAGAAGTGAGACCCAGGACTCCATTTGAATCCAAGCTCGCTCGACCAAATGCTAGAATAAGAACTGGAGAACCCTTGCGCATGGTGAGATTGGAGCTATTGGCCAGTTTGAATTTTCTAGTATTGCCAATATCTTATTAAAATCATGAAAGGCTTTACGTAGTGTTTGTGTGATTAATAAAGTTATCCGGGTCTCTTCTTTTAACTGAGTTCTGAGTCTATTCTAGCTGCTAGCGGTTTTGCATATTACTAATGGAGCATCTTCTCTACTCGAATTGAATTGTGTAAGTTTAGTCTTGTCTCCATTAGATAGAGTGTATGGTAATGCGAACTTTCGCATCATAGATTTAGATAAAATTTTGAACTGTCCAATTTCTCCTTTAATGTTAGCTGCAGTATTGCTCAGAAGTCCAACAATTTGTACTGAGGTCATGTATCCGTGCTAGTTAGATATGATACAGGTGGTGACAGTGGGTATAGCAGTTTACTTCTTTATGGAATGG
This sequence comes from Syzygium grande, assembly GCA_024733475.1. Lineage (NCBI taxonomy): Eukaryota > Viridiplantae > Streptophyta > Magnoliopsida > Myrtales > Myrtaceae > Syzygium > Syzygium grande. The sequence continues at coordinate 11,505,863 of JAMXDD010000010.1, forward strand.
TCCTTGCATTTCCATCTTCCTTAATGTAGATTCAGTGGCTCTTCAATGCTCGATCAGGATTGGACTAACCTTCAAATAAAGTTAATAGAAGTGTCTGTCAAAGTTATTTGGAGTGTCATTGCTACCGAAGTGTAAGGCACAAAATATTCTTGAAGGGGAGAATCAGAACAACTCGAAATGAGCTGCTTGAACTATGACGATGAGATTCTATGTTTGGAATTAAGCATCTAGGTGATAATTCTGTTCACCACTAGTGAAAGTGAAGATAACAATTTGTACTGAGGTCACGTATCCGTGTTAGTTGGATATGATACAGGTGTTGACAGTGGGTATGCAGTTTACTTTTTTATGGTATGGTCCTTGCATTTCCAGCTTCCTTAATGTGGATTCAGTGGCTCTTCAATGCTCGATCAGGATTGGACTAACCTTCAAATAAAGTTAATAGAAGTGTCCGTCAAAGTTATTTGGAGTGTCATTGCTACCGAAGTGTAAGGTACAAAATGTTCTTGGAGGGGAGAATCAGAACAACTCGAAATGAGCTGCTTGAACTATGACAATGAGATTCTAGGTTTGGAATTAAGCATTTAGGTGATAATTCTGTTCACCACTAGTGAAATTGAAGATAACAATTTATACTGAGGTCATGTATCTGTGTTAGCTGGATATGATACAGGTGTTGACAGTGGGTATAGCAGTTTTCTTTTTTATGGTATGGTCCTTGCATTTCCAGCTTCCTTAATGTGGATTCAGTGGCTCTTCAATGCTCGATCAGGATTGGACTAACCTTCAAATAAAGTTAAGAGAAGTGTCCATCAAAGTTATTTGGAGTGTCATTGCTACCGAAGTGTGAGGCACAAAATATTCTTGGAGGGGAGAATCAGAACAACTCGAAATGAGCTGCTTGAACTATGACGATGAGATTCTAGGTTTGGAATTAAGCATTTAGGTGATAATTCTGTTCACCACTAGTGAAAGTGAAGATACAACCCCTCTATGCAACTTTAGATTCTTGTGTAATCCTTGTAGATGCCGAATGCATCAGACAATTATCGTGTTAAACAGATCTGTAAACCGTGAGCAGGGACTATTCATGTGATGTAGATTCTCCATTATTAGATAAGGAAACACTCCCAAATAACCGTTGCTTTTGCGGTTGCCTGGTTTGTTTGCCTTATAGCTGAGTGCTCTGCATCTTGATATGTCTATTTGGCGTTAAATCAAAGTGCTTAGATTGAGGTGAAACTACAGTTTGGATATTTTATAGTTTGGCCATTTAGTCACCTGTGTTATGGAAGGAAATTGTCTATTGTTTCATCTATGGCCTTAAAGAGAGCAATATTACAGATCACTTCTAACATGTGTTAAGTGAGTCTTGACCTTGGAATTTATGTGCATCACTGCAAATAGTAACTGTCTTTTAGCTTCAGCGACATTTCTCTTTTGAGTTCTGTTATATAAGATCACTTGCGACTTTTTCGTTAAGTTTATAATCGGTTGTTTCACAGCTTCTCTGTTTGGTTTTGGTATGACAGGAGATTATCATACACCTAGTTGGTGTTTCTGCATGTTGCGTGTGCGCTGCAATCTATTTTACCCTGGTTAATCCGTGTTTCTTGTCTTGTTCTATTTGCAGGAGGACTTGAAGGACTGGACAATCGATGTGATTGCTGATGCGCTTGCCCGAGTCGAAGAAAGCGTTCACAACCCTAAGTGAATCGTGACTTTGATTTAGTGCGTTTTCTGCATCCCCTTTCGTTCATATATCATTTCTCACGAAAGTGGATCAACACTTTGTCCTATGCTTGATCCACAACTTTTGAGCGTTCTTCTGCCTGTTTTAATACTATCGAAATTTGGGGTTCTCGGCACTGGAAACTGGACTGGACTGGAGCACGAACATCACCGAAGGTTGGGTACGAAAGGGTGACTGAAAAACCAGCCTGGATTTTTGTTTTCACTTGGGTCACTCATCAATATGTAAAGTTCACGCATAAGCTGAATAAAGTACACGGCGCATTGCCCCTCGTTGCTGGGAGGCCGTTCTTCGTCTCAAAGCATAGTTCTGGTCGATGGTTGGTTTTGTGTACACGGTCTCGAAAGTCTTAGAGAATGCAAATTTATGTTATGCATCTTCTAGTTCTTCTTCTTCTGCAATGTTCCAGGCAACTACCCAATAGTCGGTCTATAGTGGCTGAGAGGAACATGTCCAAAAGGAATCTCTTTCTAGCTTTCACGGATCATCCGGTGATTGGAAACTTTTCCAACTGTAATCTCGTGTAATTTGTTTTGGAGTGATTACTCTGACGAAGTTAGCCGTTCATGGCCGTTTGGATGGGAATAATACACGAGACGGTCCAAAAGTAATTACTGCTTAATCTGATGAAGCTCCGCGGATCTTTAGATATGGTGATTCTTACTTGGGCTCGTTAGGGATTGCCTTCGGACGCTGCTTTACGAGAGGTAATATTCAATTCTCAAAACAATGATCGTGCATATAACACCAATAGTCTAAAGAAGGGGTGAGTAAAAGAATCGGATCCTGTCTGGAACTGGTTGGATTGGGGTGGTTCTTGCTGGTAGTTCCCCCATTTCAGGTGTGGAATCACCTATCTTGACACATGCACGTATTCATTTTAATGCGTCAAAACCTGACGCTCGCCTCCTCATCTCTCTCTCTCGATCCTAATTCCTCTCATGCACTCGTAGCTTGCTCTTGTCGCTTGCACTCGCAGGTTGTAGCCTCGTCATCTTCTCCCTCCCTTTATCAATCATCGCATCGTTATTAATCCTACCGATCTCTTCGATTCTGCGATCACGGTCGGTTTCGACCACTGCCCTGCCTCCCACTTGGAATTCCAGGGTTCCCTTTTCAAATCCGTCGATGCTCGATGCCGTCGGTTTCCCTCTTCTAACTATAAAAGCAACATGGCGCTTCCTATTTCCTCGGATACTGTTACGGATTAGAGCTCGATGTCCTCTGGTTCGAGGGCTCGGCGATGGATGCCTTGCGGAGAGCGGTTTTTTGCCCGCCCGCCGGGAGCAGGCGATTGATTTTTTTTTTTTTTTTTTTTTTGAGCCCCCACGCCTCGAAGCACCGGGCGGAAATTTTTGATTTTTTTTTTTTTTTTGGGCCGTGCCCGATCCATTTCCGGCTGGTCTAAGGGCTCGGGTGGTGGATGACGACCCCATCGGCTCGAGTCGAGAGTGCTGGAGCGGATCCTTCGCTGCTGCGCGCATAACAACAAATTGCGTGAAAACGCTTACCCCGATTTCGTTTATGTCATTCGCATCCGTTCTCAGTTCGTGCCCCGAGCTTTCAATTTTGAAATGCTTTCCTGTGAGGCTGATTGCTCTTTAAGTTCTCGAGTGACCCCCTTCTCTCGATTTTCTGTAACGTATCATCGTGTAACCTCTGATCATGGCCAGGCCAGCAAGCAATGCGCTGCACAAAGCCGTACAGCCACGTCAAAACCAAAAAGCATATTTAACCCGAATTGGGTAAATCCCCTCGAAGAAACGATAAAAGGAAATTCTCCGCGCAAGTGGGCGCGGGCATGCGTGCTCTTTGAGGCTGGCATCAAGGCCGCTTTTGCTGCTCGTTCTTCTCCTTCCATCCTTCCTTCCTTCTCTCTTCCTTTCCCGATTGCACTCGGAGCAGCACGCGGCGAGCTTCCCGGCGCTTCCTCCGGCTTCCGACGGGCAATCGGTCCTCTTCCGCCGCCGCCGCCGCCGCCGCCGGTCGGAGTCGCTGCCGCGATCGCCGTCTTAACGGCGGTCGGGTGTCCCCGGGGGGTTACGGTGGAGAGCTCTCTACGCTTTTTCCGTTTTCATCCCTGGCCTGTGGTTCGCGGCCGAGATTCGCGATCGTTTGAGATCGCCGGTCGTGCTTGCGTTGTCGGTGAGTTGAGTGAGCTCTTCAGCGGCCTGTTCTGCGTCGTTCGGTTTCGTCGTTGTTGTTGTTGTTTGTGTGGCGTCCGAGTCGACGCGGGTCGATCGCGGGAGCCTGATCTCGAGCGGAGTGTAGTAAGTTCCGAGAGCGATTGTCGGAAATAGGATTGAGCTCGAGCGTGGGGCGCCTCGAAACCAGCTTTCGTAGCTGGAGAGGTGACTGTGGAAGAGAGCGGTGTGTTTGCTTTTGCCTCTTCGGAGTGACCAGCAAGCTGTTCTTGGCTTCGCCGTGTCGCGGCCTTTTACTTGGTGGTTCGCTCGATCTCCGTCCCTTGTTTGAGCAGAGTTGCTCGGATGGTTGGGTAAAGTCTGAGTTCTTGGTGATTGTAGGTGTCGGAGTGAATGATCGGACCACACTGTTGTCAGTCTCTTGTCCAAGCAAGTAGAAACTGCGCTCTAGGCTGTTCGGTTCGTTATGCTTGTGGCTATAATTGTTGTTGCACAAATGGAAGAGTTACAAACCTCTTTTTTTCCTTATATTTTCTTCGGCTTCTCGCTAGATTCCTTTTCCAGTTTAAGTGGAGTTGGGGCTGGTGGTTTCTTGCTTCTAATTTTACTGGAATCCCCCAATTGGACGTGACGTGTTTTTAGAAAGCACGAGCTTGTGTACTATCTCCTAGCTTCTACTTGGGTGCTTCGTTTTCGCTTTACGATTGTTATGAAATTCTATGCAGATATATGCTTTTTGGACATGTCATTTTAATGTTAAGTGCAATATCTGGATATGCAGCTTGTTGTGTAGCTCCACCAATCAGCACATGTGCATTTATTGGTATGTGTTGCTTTGTTAAACGCAATGCCCGGTGGTTGCTCACTTGGCACTGTTTTTATCTTCATTTATTTATTCATTTAATTGTGCATGCAGATGCTTTCATTGAATATCGAGTTTGGGCCCTTTGGGACTTGTTTTTACTTTCTGTTGGTGTACAATATCCGAGTTTTTGACGGTAGTTCTTAACAGGTAACTTTGCTCTCGATTTGAGGAAATGAAATAAGTGAATCAGTAATTTCAAGTGCTTTATATTGGGAGATCCAGAAGAACGTTCATTGTCCTCACCAGTGATGGAAAAACTAGATGCTGATTTCTTGTCAGTTTGGAAAAGCTATGGACCACGTGGTGCTTTGGGTGCTCTTCTTGTTGCCATAGCTATACCTATTCTTCTCTCCACTATGCTCTTGGGAAAGAAAAAAGTGAAACAAAGAGGAGTACCTGTAGTGGTGGGTGGTGAGGCCGGTTATGCCATACGCAATAGTAGATCGCCTGAATTGGTTGAAGTTCCTTGGAAGGGTGCGACAACCATGGCGGCTCTGTTTGAGCAAGCTTGTAAGAAACATTCACGACAGAGATGTCTTGGGACAAGGAAACTTATTAGCAAGGAGATTGTCACAGCTGGTGATGGTAGGAAGTTCGAAAACTTACACTTGGGAGATTATGAATGGATCACTTATCGAGAGGCTTTTGACCGTGCTTGCGACTTTGCATCTGGACTTGTTAGTTTGGGTCATAATGTGGATAGCCGTGCAGCCATATTTGCAGATACTCGAGCAGAATGGTTCATTGCCTTTCAGGCATGATTTTGTACTTACCTCCATCAATTTCTCAGTGTGGGTTTGTTGTATATGAAGATAACGGTTGCAAAATAACTTTCATTTCCAGGGGGTTCTTTCGACAGGATATTACAGTTGTCACCATCTATGCTTCTCTAGGTGAGGATGCGTTAGTTCATTCCCTCAATGAGGTACGTAACTATTACTAAGGCGAGGCGATTATAGAAACTTAGCTTGTCACGAATTCGGTATAGCGACTGTTTATAGGCATATCTATGCAACATTTTCATTATTCTAAGATCTCTGCCTTTGACAGACCCAAGTTTCAACCCTGGTCTGTGATTTCAAACAGTTGAAGAAGTTGACTGCAATAAGTTCCAAATTAACGACGATTCAGAATGTCATTTATTTTGATGATGGTGAGCCAGAGAATGATTCTAAATTATCTGGAAGCATTAGCAATTGGATTGTGAAATCATTTTCTGAGATTGAGAAACTTGGCAAAGAAATGCCTTCCCCTCCTAGCCTACCATCTAAAAATGGGGTTGCTGTCATAATGTACACGAGCGGAAGTACTGGTCTGCCTAAGGTTTGTTCCTGCTTTCTGTTATTAAATTTGTGATTTTGTTATGCATAATGTCCCAATACTTTGCACATGTGATGATTGTCATCGTATACATTTGCATAACCTGTTGGTCATAGCCAATGACAATGTAACTAAATAATAGTCCGATCATCCGCAAATCCTCTGGAATGCCTTTATATTAGAAAGTTTGCAGATAGTTTTGTAAGGAATGTATGGGTGGCCCAAATATAGAATTGCTTGCACTTGGTGGTGTAGGTAAGTGGACTCCTTTTCTTTACTAGGCTGGGTAGAGCCAATCTTCCAAAGCATTGTATCTTGCACTGCATGATGCCTAATGCGAAGCACATTTCTTGAAACAGATTTCAGAACTTATGTGCGAGAGAGCTGTTCCTTGATCTCTCATTCCATTTGTGTAGTGTCCATAACGTTTGTGCCCAAGTATGAGCCCTAATTTCTTTTAGCTTTATGAAACAGGGTGTCATGATTACTCATGGCAACATCGTGGCTACTGCTGCAGCAGTTACAACTGTGGTCCCAAAATTGGGTAGGGATGATGTTTACCTGGCGTACTTGCCCCTAGCCCATGTTTTTGAATTGGCAGCTGAGGTATCCGAGTATCTGCAGTCTACTTGTCTCTGTTAAGCCTCAAATATCATATTCTGATAACTATGGTTCTCTAGTCTGTTATGTTGGTTGCAGGTTGTGCCATCGGTTATGGGTCAACACTGACCATAACAGACACATCTAGCAAAATTAAGAAGGGTACAAAGGGAGATGCTTCTGCATTGAAGCCGACTGTCATGACTGCAGTTCCTGCCATCCTGGATCGTGTTCGAGATGGAGTTCTGAAAAAGGTGTTGAAATGTGCTACCCTTGTCTTATGTTTTTGTCAATAGTTGAGCTTACAGGTTCACAGTTGTTGCGCTTGGCGGCTATAGGGAGCTGTCAATTCTATTGTAATCTTTTATTATTGCTCAAATGAACAAATGGATTAAAAAGAATGCATCAATTTATCTATTTTACTCACAATTATCGCCAAACCAGGTTGAAGAGAAAGGTGGTTTAGTTAAAAGTCTATTCGACATTGGATATAAGCGTCGACTTGCTGCTATAGAAGGAAGCTGGTTTGGAGCTCGGGGACTGGAAAGCATGTTGTGGGATCTCATAGTTTTTAAGAAGATTCGCACAGTACTAGGGGGTCATATCCGATTTATGCTTTGTGGTGGAGCTCCTTTATCCAGTGATACCCAGCGGTTTATCAACATCTGCATGGGGTATGGTTCTCTCGTTTTGAGACATGTTTATATTCATTTTTCATGCAGTTGCCGTTAATCTTGCTAGAAATTTGGATATGGAGATGGGGGGAGGGGCACGTATCTCGTAAATGCTAATTTTTAAGCACAATATAGATGCTAATTGCTTTTCTGTATGTATTTGTTGATCCTACCATGTTGTAAGGTCTCTATTCTTATGTTACTTTGCTCAGGTTAAGCGGTTACATGACGATTTATCTACAATCTATTGTTTTGTTGCATGCCATTCTTCTTGTGCATGTCTTCATCCAATTATTACATTGCAATATCGAGATTTCTCTTCATTTCAATCATACATTTGTTGGGAGAAGCGAAATACATGATAAGATAGGTGGAAGAATTCCTGCCCCCAAGTCAATGTAACATGAAAATCTTTCTCAGGATGTATTGGCAGATCATTACAGTACTCACATTCGGTAATGTCACTGCATGAATGTTCGATGATTGTTTTTTCCTAAACTATAGCATAATGAATATTCGGGAGTCATTATTATCCAACAGACAAGAAAAGGATGCTACCTTTTTCCTTCTGACTCTGACGAGTTCAATCCTAGAGAAATTTAACTCACTCATGTGCCATAGCAAGTTTATGGCGCTACATCTTGAGGTCATCCTAGATTACTTTGTTTTGTTTCAACTTTGTGGGATAGTTGGATCATCTTATGCTTTTCATTACTTTTTTTGGTATTTATTATAAATCCTTAAGGTTTTCTCTTGATGTCAGGGCTCCTATTGGTCAAGGTTATGGCTTGACAGAAACCTGTGCTGGGGCTGCATTTACTGAGTTCGATGATGACAGTGTGGGCCGTGTTGGCCCACCGCTGCCGTGTGGCTATATCAAGGTACTCATTAATGAACTCCCGTTTTAGGAGCATGGTTGTCTTTGGCAAAAGTCTAAAAGGCTAAAATAACGTTGTTTGCAATTAGAGAAGCTCCAACTGGTGACCCCGTTTTTTGGCCTACTACCCTCTGTGATTTGTGACTATTAACTTCATGTACTCTATAGTTACTTGGTACCCACACGTGCTTTCTCATTTCATTGTGATCTTACACTTTGATCTGCATCGCAGCTTGTTTCTTGGGAAGAAGGTGCGTATAGAATATCAGACAAACCAATGCCTCGAGGAGAAGTTGTAGTTGGTGGGACCAGCATCACTGCTGGTTACTTTAACAATGAGGAAAAAACTAAGGAGGTGTATCGGGTACTAATTCATCACTGGCATTCTGAACCTACGGTGAGATCTGATAAGGTCAACTGTGGTCTCATATGGCCCATCACGTGTTTCAGGTTGACGAGACGGGCATGCGTTGGTTCTATACTGGCGATATCGGACAGTTTCATCCCGATGGCTGCCTTGAAATTATTGACCGGAAGAAAGATATTGTTAAACTTCAGCATGGGGAGTATATATCTCTTGGAAAGGTGTGGAGCATGATTAGTTTTTTCTTGTATAGCGTAGCTTTTTTCAGGCTTGACCATGATTTTCTCTGTTGGCATTAAGGTTGTCGATTTACTTGGTGCAGGTCGAAGCTGCATTGATCTCAAGCAAGTATGTAGATAACATCATGGTATATGCAGATCCATTCCACAACTATTGTGTAGCTTTAGTTGTTCCTGCACGGCAGGTGCTGGAGAAATGGGCCAATGAAGCCGGTGTTAATTACAGTGATTATGTCGAGCTGTGCGACAAAACTGAGGCAGTGGCCGAGATTAAGAGATCATTTTCTGAGGTTAGTTTTTTGGCATTTTCTCCTGATGCATTATCACTTTTTAACCCAAAAGCGGTTTTATTTTTTTTTTATTTTTTTATTTTTTACTACTTAATGTTTGAGAGAGAATTTCCTCGTTTTCGTGGGGGCTGAACAATCGATTTCACACTTGCAGGTAGCCAAGGCAGCAAAACTGGACAAGTTTGAAAATCCGGCAAAAATCAAATTGCTGCCAGAACCATGGACACCAGAATCGGGATTAGTCACTGCTGCGCTCAAAATAAAGAGAGAACAGCTAAAGGCCAGGTTCAAAGACGAGCTCCAAAAGCTGCACGAGTGAAATGTGCGTAGGCTTTGATGCTTACTTGCTTGCCATATTGTTCCAGCCATAGGGGTCTGTATAATTTAGCTCCTAATTCCATGAAATGCTATTTTTCCGAGCAATGGTTTCTCTACTATCAGGTGCTAGCTAGTAGGATCACATGAATTAAGTGATGTTAGACGGAACATTTCATGCGGCATCTCATGGTAAAAAGGTAAGGAACTTCATGTGGTTACTTGGTGATCAAATTTCAGTTACTTGGTCAGTAAAGCAAAAAAAATGGACGCTCTTTTTCCTTCGCCCTCTTTTTTTCAATTCCAAGTTCCGAACTTTGATCCCTTTCTTTTCAAAGAAGAGAGATGCGACGCGATTGACGATCATGTTGAACTTGCAATGAAGTAGAGATGTCTAATGTCTTTTGGCAACTCCAGTTCTTTCGTACAATCTACCTTGATAGGGCTAGTAGCTCAATGATACCTGGAAGTCTAGGCCATTGTGAAATCTAGAGGCATAGTCAATTGACTCGGATTGACAGAGCTACCAGATAAATTTAGACATAATTTGATCTTGAATAAACCATCTTCTCCATGGACTCATTCTTTATTTTTCCTGTTTCAAGATCATGCGTAGGTCAACACGCAATGAATGATTCGCATGCAAGCAAGCAGTGATAATCACTTAAATCGTGATGATGAAATGAAACAAACTTCGGCTAATCTTGTTTGTCTTTTTATCTTCGTTTGATAAATAAAGTGCACGAATCGAAGTTTTCCATAATGATTGGAGGCGTCGATGTATTTTTGTCAAACAAAAAGTAAATAATAATTTAATAAAATTTCAGAGTTCGTAATCAGTCGATTCGGCTAATAATGGCTTGTTACCTGGGTACTGGATGTCGGGCGAGTCGCTCGTTTGTCCAGATCTTTTGTTCGAAAGAGGTAATGAAACTGTGCTTGGCCCAACTTGCCACCTCCATGTTAAAAAATGAAAGAGGATCAATTTTGTGGTTCTGAGGATCCAGCCCGAGTTACTTGAGCGAATTCAGCACTTCTCATGTTCTTGAACATGACTAAGCGATTTTGTTTCATCATCGCGGTGGCTCGAGCAAATTCCATTCACGATCTCACGGGTAATGAACAAGTGATTCTTTATAACCATCTAACCAAAGTTGTTCTTTTTTTTTTTTTGGTAATCTAGGGACATGGGCTTTTTTTTTTTTTGGTAATCGTGGACAACCACCGAACATCAACCATGTGGAGAACCCCATAAACCAATTAATTCCAAACCATTTACTTATATCAGTTTGCTTGCAGACAGTGATATTTGATCGGAAGACCTCCAATTCTTAAAATGGAAATCCCCCGACGTCGCCAGCCATCTGCGCCGATCCTAGATTGTCGAAAGCTGGTTTACTAAGTATCAGAGATGTCTTTTACAACTGCTTTTCTAGAGCCATCTCGGTTTGCATCAAACGTTGCAACGATTATGGACCATGTATCTCATCAATCAGCACCTTACAATGGAAAAAAAAATCCAAAAAGAATAAAAGACCACTAGGAGAGAGACCTGAATTTTTCCAACTTTGGACCTTTGCATTACACAAGCTATTGCTTTTCTGAAATCCTTATCTTTTAAGACTCGTCTATTCTCCCATCATCTCGCTATGGAATAATCTGAGCATCCAAATCCACCCTTATCTCCAGATATCTCAAAAGCTTCATTTTGTTGATGAATTTTTCCTCCCAAATCGAAGACTGTTGGCTCCGTACACGTCTTTCCCAGGGAAAATACTGCATGATGATGAGGGAGTCGAAATACTAATTTTGCTCGGATGTACTTGAAACAAGTGCAACAGTTTTTGCTGCAGGCCGTAGTATGAGATACAAAGCAGGGCCAAGAAAAGGCACCACGGAAAGGGGGAGAAGCCAGGAACCTTTCTCATACCTGCAATCCAACAACTCTCTAATCATTTGAAACCCCCAGCATCAAACTCCCAGAATCTATTTAATACTGAACTACAGCCACGGGTCGTACTTGAAATGCCTTACCATTTCCGAGAGCGCATGTCATTGTAAACCCAGAAAGGAGCAAATGCAGACAGTAGAGTGAAATCGAGGGATGTGACATGGATCTGCAAACAGGATTCCATAACCTAATCAGCTTTCCACCATTACTCCAAGCAGAGCAAACCTGAGAGTTTCCTAGAATGCTTTGATCTTAAGCATCTAGCCAGAATAAACAGAATGAAGGACCAAGTATTTTTTGCTGATAATCACATGCACATTAAGTTCAGCTTTCAGTTTAGGTTACTTGAAACGTCATAGTGGATAATGCAAATTTGATGGTGTTGAACTTTTTATGGAAGCATCAATGGCGTGAATTCAAGATGAAAATAACAGTGTCATACTTAAGATGTGCCACTAAACTCAGTTTTTCCTACTCATTGACCATCAAATAATATTTGTCTTGAGCATTAGATCACCTCGATATATGCATATAACAGAGAAGTGTGGATCAATTTCACATTCCTCAACCTCATAGGACAGAAGGCAACATTACATTTCTTTCGAGCAGTTAATGTTAATGCATGCTGGGGAGATGAGGATCGACTCACGAATTTGCTCTCTCTGAAGTACTGGAAGAACTCCCTCCAGTCATCTCCACCCGCAAAAGCCGCATAAGTGATCAATCCTAGTCCAGCAAGAAATACTATCTGACATGTATTTCAGTTAATTGTCTTCTTATGCAAAATTAGATGATAACCAACTGGAAATAATGGTGTTCACACTTAATAAAAGCTTCTACGCAAAACAGGGAGACAAGGACATTCTACACGTCCAGAATCGCAATGACGTTCAAAGAAATGGTAGCAACTTTCTAGGGGACCGAACAATGGATTCACTTTTCTCTTTCACACTACTGAGCAGGCTGGCTCTTTGATTGCCTCATGTTAACCCTTAAACCATGTCCAGAATTTTCAAAGAATGTGATCAATATGGAAATTGCCTTATCGCGTTTTCTTATATGTGCTGTTCTTTCAATGAGGGCTATGTCATTTCTTACCCCAGCAGTGAGCTTTGATTCTAGGAAATTCAGAGGCCATCTACTGAGCTCAGCTTCTTCAACGGGAGGTGGAGGTGGTTTCCAGAGTACAAAGTAAGGAATGAGAGCATAGATGCCGCCAAAGAAAGAAAGTACTGTGAAGGGCCAGACAGGGACACTGCCCTTTGAGCTGCGTGCATAATCAAGTTACGAGTCCATAAGCAATCAGATTCATAAAAACAAAAGTTATGAACTTAGCTTTCTGTTTTTATAAAGCGGACACAAAATTGTACGCATGACATGCCGGTCAATATGGTTATTTGGCAAAGGAAGTAACAATTGTATGAAATGGGAAAACTCCCTTGTATTCCCAAAACCATAAAGGAATCCACCGAAAAAGGATCCGAACATGCTTTTCAAGAGATAAATGTTGAACAGGGTGATTTTCATAGGAAGCAGGATTATTGAATATCATTGCAAATATCTCAGGTATACAATAAAACGAAGAAATCTCAAGCAGGAAGTGTCGAAAATCAATCTTAATGAATGAAAGGTTACCTTCGGCCTGTTGGAAGCAGCAGCATGCTATAAACCAAAGGCCACAGACCCATAATGTTCCACAAGGACACAAGCACTCCATTCATCCTGAAACCATCATCTCCTTTCAAATTCAACAGCTTTTGCAGAAAATACATGTCCCTCGACTGTAGATTTAGAAGCAAAAGGCATCACAAATCCATCAGAATATCAGGACTGACTACTTCAAAGACTTGACAGAACCGATGTAATCTATGCCAGAGAAAAATCATTATCCATTTCATAAGCGTATCTTTTGTTTAACCACACAACATTCATCATCACCATTTAGGTCCACTAGAACTACTCCTCTATTGAACAGCACAACCAAAAAAATCCTCTCCTCCTTTTGTTCTCCAGAAAATTCAGACCTGTGGATTAATAGTCTTGAAAGACTTGACAGAGCTGTGCCACAAGTATCTTACATAATCATTCATGTCAACAAGCTCATCTAATGTTCAAGCATGCGAATTCTTGGTCATTTGGGTCCATCAGCGTCACCAAAAGCCAATTTCTTGAACTTCATTTGTTAAGACATGAATATACAGAATCATCAGGCTGGTACGTGTAATTACCGGAGTCTGGTTCGGAGCTAGATTAAAGACATAATACATAATCCCTCCCCAGAGCAGAAACAGCAAGACCGACGTCGTCCAGTCCCTTCCTCCCTCCCCATCACTCCGCAACGGGCTCTCCTCCTCCAGAATTGGGTCATCCGGCTTCTCGTTCTTGGTGAAGCTGCGACAAATTTGAAGGCTTCTGGGCTTACTGGGAAGAGAAATGGGGGGGCTACCATTGCAATGCCTGCGGATGATGCTCCGAGCGAAAGGCGAGACCTTTGAGGGAAGCGAAGGGAATGGGATTCTGGGTTTTGGGGTTTGAGCGCGGAGGAGCGAGTGCTCGAGAGGTGGGACGCGAGCGGAGTTGGTGGAGACGATGAGACTGGTACCGGCTAACATGTTTCAAGCAATGAAGCAGGAGGAGGAGGAGGAGGAAGAGGAGACTGTTTTGTAGTCTGATGAGGCACCTGTGACTTTCCTTTTCTTTCAATTTTTTTTGCCTTCTTTTTAGTTTTTGTGAATACATTGTTTGTATCTTGATAATCAAATCTAAACGACCATTAGCATGTTTGTTTATGTTTTGGTAATAGAATAAAAGCAATATCTAACCAATGGAATCTCACAAGTCTAGTAAGTGCTCTGCTTTTGACGTGGATTTCAATCCGTGCTCCCATTTTTTATACCGTGGTGACGATGATTTACTTGTCTTAGGCGGCAATAGCGACGATTTTTTCAATGTTAAGGAAGTTTACGAATTAATTTAACGGGATATCAATTGCCTACAAATAAATTTTGGAGTTTAGTGTGTAAATGAAATGGGTCGCAAAGGATCATAAGCTTCCTGTGATTGGTTTTTAATTAACGTCTATTCTCTAATTACGAATGATTTTTATGTAAAACAATAGCATATTCCTTTTATGCTGCTTGTCCTCAATCCTTCGAGACAATTTTATACGTGCTTCGGGGTTGTAAATAGGCCAAAACTGTTGATGGCAAAACCCATGATATGATATGCCCAAGTGACTATTGGCTAGCCTATCGGCTTCAACAACTATGGTAAAAGAGACAGATTAGCCATTAGCTTTTGATGTGACTTTTGGGTATTCTTGGAATTTTAGGAACAAAATATTATTTCAGGTAGAAACTGATTAGCCACTTGCGCAACTTATTTTCTAGTTTTATCTTTTACTTATGATCTTTTTACAAAATTGAAAGCTTTATAAAATCGTAAAATTAATATATGATTTTACATATCAATATTTATGGACTTATTGAGCTTAAGAGATGTCAAATATTCATTGCGAAACTCAAAAAATTTGCAATAAAGGAAAAATTCGCAAACAATTCGAAAATCTTATTTGAAACCTTATAAAATATCTATATATTTTAGTAATGTAGGTTGGGTAAGGTATGAGTCATCGAATTTATATTGCATATAAATAGGTCTAAACGGATTATATGGGTCATATTATTTTCGACTAGACTCAAACCTATTCTAATCCATCCATTTGACGGCTTCCCTTTAGGCCTTTAGATGTCATTTGTTCATGCCTTGGGCCTTCCATGCCTCACTCCTCATTAGAGGCGGGAAAATTGTCCAAAAGTTCTAAACTTACTGTACTTTTGCCAATTCAATTTTAAATCTTTCAATTTTGTTAATTGAGTCCTAAACCTTTTCACTTTTTGTTAATTAAGTCAATGTGACCAATTTTGGCTAAAAATTATTGACATGGACGCCGGCTGTATCACGTAGGATGATTGGCCTTGATGTAGACAATTTTGTATAATATTTTAATATTTTTTGAATTTTTTATTTCTTTTCTTTTCTTTCTTGTTTTTTTTTTTCCAAATCCTAGCCGACGACCTTGCCAACTAACCATCATTGGCCATGGGCAAGGGCGCCGGGCCCTTGCCAAGATCTAATCAAGGGTGTCGGGCCCTCGCCCAGATTTAGGTGAGGGTGTTGTAGCCCTTGCCCACACCATGTGAGGGCCTTCGTGCCCTCATTGGCCAACAGGTTGGGCCCTCGCCTATGGCTAGTGAGGGCGCAGAGGCCCTTGCCTATTGCCGGCAAGGGCTGCAGTGCCCTCATCTAGCCTAGGCGAGGGTCGGCCGTCGACCTCACCAGTCAGGATTTAGAAGAAAAGAAAAGAATAAATATTAAAATTTGAAAAAATATTATTAAAAATTATCCACGTCACTGTCGCCTATGCCGTGTGGACGATTGGCGTCCATATCAATGATTTCCGGCTAAAATCGGTCCTATGGACTCAATTGGCAAAATATGAAAATGTTTAAAATTCAATTGGTAAAATTGAAAAGTTTATCAATGAATTGGCTTCCAACTCATTTGTTCATCCCTTTTATCCTCCTCCTTTTCTTTATCAGCCCCTGTTCTTTATCTAAAAGCACAAGAGCGAACCTCCTTACCACTCCTGACCACGTTAGTAATGTTAGTCACATGAGCCCCATGTTAGTAATGTTATTTCGATGAGCGCTCTGTCATTCCTTACCCCAGCTGCGAGCTTTGATTCTAGGAAATTCAGAGGCCATCTACTGAGCTCGGCTTCTTCAACGGGGGGTGGAGGTGGTTTCCAGCGTGCAAAGTAGGGAATGAGAGCATAGATGCCGCCAAAGAAAGACAGTACTGTGAAAGGCCAGACAGGAACACTGCGCTTCGAGCTGCATGCATAATCATGTTACAAGTCCATAAGCAATCAGATAAGTTAAAACAACAGTAACGAAGTTAGCTTTCTGTAACGGACATAACATTGTACCAACGGCATGCAGCTAAATATGGTCATTTGGCGAAGGAAGTAACAATTGCACGAAATGGGAAAACTCCCTTGTATCCCCAAAACCACGAAGGAATCCACCGAAAAAGGATCGGAACATGCTTTGCAAGAGTTAAAAGTTGAACAGGGTGATTTTCATAGGAAGTAGGATTATTGAATATCATTGCAAAAATCTCAGTTATACATTAAAACGAAGAAAACTCTAGCAGGAAGTGTCGAAAATCAAGCTAAATGAACGAAAGGTTACCTTCGGCCTGTTGGAAGCAGCAGCATGCTATAAACCAAAGGCCACAGACCCATAATGTTTCACAAGGACACAAGTACTCCGTTCATCCTGAAACCATCATCTCCTTTCAAATTCAACGGCTTTTGCAGAAAATACATGTCCCTCGACTGTAGAAGTATAAGCAAAAAGCATCACAAATCTATCAGAATATCAGGACTGACTACTTCAAAGACTTGACAGAACCGATGTGTTCTATGCCAGAGCAAAATCATTATCCATTTCATAAGCATATCTTTTGTTTAACCACACAACATTCATCATCACCATTTGGGTCCACTAGAACTACTCCTCTATTGAGCAGCACAACAAAAAAATCCTCCACTCCTTTTTTTCTCCAGAAAATTCAGACCTGTGGATTAATAATCTTCAAAGACTTGACAGAGCTGTGCCACAAGTATCTAAACTCATCATTCATGTCAACAAGCACATCTAATGTCCAAGCATGCGAATTCTTGGTAATTTGGGTCCAACAGCGTAACCAAAAGCCAAATTCTTTTTTTTTTGGTAGGGAACCAAAAGCCAAATTCTTGAACTTCATTTTTCAAGAAATGAATATACAGAATCATCAGGCTGGTACGTGTAATTACCGGAGTCTGGTTGAGAGCCAGATTGAAGACATAATACATAATCGCAACCCTGAGCAGAAGCAACAAGACCGACGTCGTCCAGTCGCTTCCTCCCTCCCCATCACTCCGTAACGGGCTCTCCTCCTTCAGAACTGCGTCATCCGGCTTCTCGTTCTTGGTGAAGCTGCGACAAACTTGAAGGCTTCTGGGCTTACTGGACATCGAAATGGAGGTGTTGCCATCGTAATGCCTGCGGACGATGCCGCAAGCAAAAGGAGAGACCTTTGAGGGAAGCGAAGGGAGCGGGATTCTGGGTTTTGGGATTTGAGCGCGGAGGAGCGAGTGCTCGAGAGGCGGGATGCGAGCGGAGTTGGTGCAGACGATGAGATTGGCACTGGCTAACATGTTTCAAGCGATGAAGAAGAAGGAGGAGGAGGAGGAGGAGGAGAGCGTTTCGTAGCCTGATGAGGAACCTGTGACTTTCCTTTTCTTTCAATTTTTTTGTCTGTCCTTCTTTTTAGTTTGTATTTTGATAATCAAATCTAAACGACTATTAGCATGTTGGTTTATGTTTTAGCAGTAGAAATAAGCAATATTTAACCAATGGAATCTCACAAGTCTAGCATGTGTTCTGCCTCAGTTGATTTTGATGCGGATTTCAGTCCATCCTCCCACTTTTCATGTTGTGTCGACGATGATTTGCTGGCAGCAATAGCGGTTTTCTCAATGGTAAAGAAGCTTATGAATGAATTTGACGGAATATTAATTGCCTACTGATAAAACTTTGGAGGTCAGTGTGCAAATGGGATCATAAGCTTCCAATGTCTAGTTTTTCATCAATGCCTCGAATGATTTTTAACGTAAAATTACAGCACATCCTTTTGTACTTCTTATCCATAATCCTCCAATACAATTTCATATGTGCTTAGGGACTGGAAGTATGCGAAAAGCTTGTTTGGCAAAACCCATGACATGCACAAGTGGCTGTTGGTAAGCCAATTGGCCTCAAAAAGTCCTGACTAGCCACAAGCTTTTGATGTGGCTTGTTGGCATTTTTGGAATTGGAGGAGCAAAATATTATTTCAAGTAGATTTTTTTTTCCTAGAAGCACTTGTGAGTCTGATTTTGGGAAATTCTTAGGGTATTCTTTTAGCTCGCACAATAGACGAAAAGAGATAAGTTTGTAGGTCATTTCGTCCCTCCTTTTAGTTGGATCAAGCTCAATGTCGATGGGACCTTTATAGACAACTCGGGTCCAATTTCAATACGTGGGTTTCTTCATAATGAATCAGACAATTGGCTTGTTGGGTTTGCGTAAACCGTGGAAATGTGCTCCTTGCTCAAAGTTCGAACTTTATGTTTTTTTGGGTCTCAAAGTGGCTATCTCTTCGGGCATTTCCAAAATTATTGTGAAGGTGGACCTACAAGCAACATTTCCCTTCTCCAGAAATTAACTCATTCTCTCAATTTTGGCGATATTCTCATTTCTCATATTAGGAAATTGTTCGAGAATTTTCAACATATTAAAACTGCGCATACTTCCAAGAATAATACTTACATGTAGATTGGCTAGCAAATTGAATTCTTCGGCTTTAGATAGGCCACCGAGAGGTTTACTTTCTTTATTGATAAGGGACGTGACTTGATCAGGTTTTGTTAGAAAAATAATCGTGTAACACTAGGCATTGCCCATTTTATGACCAGAAAAGCAATGTCTTATATTTCCATCAATAATAAAAATACTATTCAATTTTTTTTATATGAAAAAGACTCTGTGAAAATTTGTACATTACGAAAATTTCATGCACCTCATTGTAAGAAAAAGTCAATGCATTCATCACCAGATTTGGCATTGATGAAAACAAAAAAATGTAAACCTACACAGGCAACCAGAATCACTCTCATTCTAAGCGCTAGTCACCATTCCCGTCCTTTATCACTTATTAAAAAAGAAGTCTAATCGAACTCTAATATCTTGATGTTATTATCATCGTAAAGTTGATGATCAGAGGTTGTGCTCCTTCCTGGATGGATCGAACACCGGTGCTATCTCCGGTGTGTGTGTGATGATCGGAGGTTGTGCTCAACCGGTGAATGTCCGGCCAGCGTTTCAGGCGGAAATCCTAGGAGTCCTCGAAGGCCTTCGTTTTGCTTCTTCACGTTATGAACTAAAAGTGGAGTCTTTGAGTCTGATAATTTGTCCTTGTTTCAGACTCTACTTGCTGCAGATCAAACTGCATGGGATAAGCCAGCTGCTTATCAAGGAATGCTGAAATTTGCCTATCAAAATGCCCGATCTTCAATTGGCCCCCATTGCTCTGGAGACCAAAATAGAGTAGCGGATTGGGTCGTCAAAGCCCACTTCCGCAAAACTCTCCCTGGAGCTGGGTTTCAACCGCCCCTCTACGTCTGTCCGACGGACTTACTACGTTCTGATGCTCAAATGATGTTCTCATCTAGATTATCTCTTTGAAATGAGATGAGTTTTGCCAAATAAAAAAAAAAGAGGGTTAATATCGCGAAAAACCCCAAACTGGTACACCTATGACAATTTTACGCCGAACTAATTTTTTGACTACAAAAAATCCCAAACTGGTACACATGTGATAAATTTATTCCGAACAAATTTTTTGACTAGGAAAAATCCCAAACTGGTACACTGTGACAATTTTACTATGAACTAATTTTTTGATCACCAAAAACCCCAAACTTATACATTTGTGATAAATTTACCTCAAACTAATATTTTGACCACAAAAAATCCCAAACTGGTACATTTATAACAAATTTACCGTCGATTAAATTGGATTAATATCATAAAAAACTACAAATTCGTAAACTTGTGACAAACAGAGAGGTAAAATCCCAACTGGTATACCTGCAACTACCATTTGTCATCAAACTCAGCAATTCGACAGTAAAATTTAACAAAAATTAACAGAGTATAAATTTATCACATGTGTACCAGTTCGGGATTTTTGGTGGTCAAAAAATTTGTTCGAGGTGAAATTGTCACATGTGTACCAGTTTATGATTTTTCATGATCAAAAAATTAGTTTTGTGTAAAATTATCACATGTATACCAGTTTAGGCTTTTGGTGGTAAAAAAATTAATTTAGGGTAAAATTTTTACGGGTGTACCAGTTTGGGGTTTTTCATGGTATTAACCCAAAAAAAGAAGAAGAAGTTCCAGTGGCATGACAGGCGTGCACATAAATTAGGACGAGGCAACATATGCAAATCATGTCGCACCATGTGTAGTGAGTTTAGCTATAGAGGATAGTGTCCTGATTTAACATAAACTCGAGAGATACGTAAATTATGTAGAGAGATACATGAATCCAAGAGATACATGAATTGAAGAGACGTTTTGTTTTTGCTCATTCATTGATCCATTAACCTGCCATAATTACAACGGAGGCGACATCTGCGAACCATGTCACACCATGTGTAGTGAGTTAGCCATAGAGGACATTGTCGTGGAAGACATGTACTAATTAATCTCTTGAATGATCTTAGCATAAATTAATTTGGCAAATTAATAGTGGTGTTTAATAATTCTTGCTAATTTGACAAGTTACTATTAGTTAATTAGTCCTTTAAGACATGGTAACGTTTTGACCGAAGCCTCAGCTTCCCTCTATATCAAAAAATGCTCATAAACGTGTCCATGTTAGTGTATAAACATTCCATATATGTCACCAGCCGTTTGTTTTAAGAAAGAATCAAGGATCATAATCAACTACATCCCCAGCGGTAAATCAGATTGACTAGAAATTTGACCGTGATTAGTGATCAGTTAACTTTCCGTAATCAAATCCTTAATCAACTGTCTTAATTTTTCATCACTCCTATGCATGCAAATTGCAATCTGTAAGGTAAGGAGGGATGGATAGCTATCATTGAGGGAGAGATCGCCCTTTATTCTCCAACTTATTACCAATTCAGAACGTCCCTCGTTTTGTATATAAATTCATGCAAAATCCCTTCTCCATGTCATTACAATCCTCTCGGTTCATAGTCTTGTCAAAACATCAATGTCTAGCGAGAACTTGTCATGGCTCTGCCTGCTCTCTCTGGTACTGCTGCTTTGGACCTCCGAGGTTGTTGCTATCGCTCCTGGCAACAAGACATATCCAGCGCTGTTCGCGTTCGGGGACTCAATCCTCGACACGGGCAATAACAATAACCTCAGGACGCTGAGCAAGTGCAATTACCCTCCTTACGGCAGGGATTTTCCCGGAGCGATACCCACCGGCCGATTCGGCGATGGGAAAGTCCTCTCGGACGTGATAAGTAAAGTTCCTTTTTTCTTTTTCGCTATAATGGAATTAGATGCAACCCAATTCGACATTGTACTTCCTTTGAATAATGAGCACATTGAACTATAGTTCAATGCATGAGACATAATGCTGATTGAAACTCGAACCTGCACAAAATTCTTAAACAGCGGAAGGGCTAGGAATCAAAGAGCTATTACCAGCATATTTGGATCCTAATCTACAGGACAAGGATCTTCCGACAGGCGTTTGCTTTGCTTCGGGCGGCTCAGGCTTAGATCCGCTAACCGCTGGGTCACAGGTTCATTCCTCGTCCTTCAATTCTTTTGAAATATACGCTCATCTGCACTCCAAACACTCACTCGAAAATAGTTGATCATGTGTCTTTCAATGCACAGGGCGTATTGACCATGGGAGATCAATTGAAGCGCTTCAACGAGTACGTGGGGAAGCTGAATGCGGTCGCCGGAGCTGAAAATGCCACCGCCATACTCAACAGCAGCCTTTATCTGATGTCTGCAGGCAACAACGACATTGCCTACACCTATTTATCCGCCCGCCTCAGTCCTATGCCTTTCCCTGCGTATGCCGATTTCTTGGTTAACTCCACTTCGACTTTCATCAGGGTAAATCCTTTTTGCCATGGATGTGCTTTATTTGAGTTGGCATGCGTCCTTGTATGTTTATCATGCCATTCATGGCAACAGATCCATAGCATCCTCCCATCTTTTGTTCTTCTTCTTTCTTTCTGTATACTGTTTGCAGGACTTATATGCACTTGGTGGGCGTAAATTTGCGCTCCTGGGCGCTTTACCATTGGGATGCTTGCCATCAGGTAGAGCTTCGGCAGGGGGCGTTCTGTGCTCGGTGTTGGCCAACGAATATGCACAATTGTTCAACACTAAACTCTCCTCCATGTCGAGTTCGCTCAGCAGTGAACTTGCGGATTCCCGGATAGTCTACATCGGCGTCTATGAGCCTCTCCTCAATCTGATACAAAACCCTAATCAATTTGGTAATCAATTAAGCTCAAGTTCCATCCACATTCAGCACCACGCACTCCCTCAATGCATGATGAGCATGCATTTCCTTTTCGTTGCAGTCTTAAAAGTTCTCATTGCAAACTTACATTGCATAAGTGGGATGTAAAATTTTCAGGTTTTCGAGTTGCTAACATAGGATGCTGTCGTGTGCAAACGTTGCTATGCGATCCGCTGAATCCAATCACTTGTCTGGACATACCGGATTATGTTTTCTGGGACGCCGCTCATCCTTCTGAGAAAGCCTACCGCACTCTCGCTCCCGCTATTGTCCAGGCGTGTTCAAACATGTAGTGCGGCAACTCCACGAGCTGATTATTGTGATATTGTGTGAAGTCGCACCCTTAATAATGTCTACCATACAAAGAATCATTTCTCTTGGTTTAGAGCTGGTGATAGTACTTGATGGATGTTTTGCGAGTCATAGCCATCTGAATCATGTACGTGCGTTACGAGTATAACATTGCGCGCGAAGTTATTTTCAAAAATGCTGTCTCAGTTTGTTATGCATTATACAATAAAACTGGCCATTATCTCTCATTTCCGATCCGACCTGTTTACGGTCACGGCAGGACATGTTTAATTAAATAGGTTTGCATGTTGCTTGCGTCCACACAATTCTAGGCAACGTATTTTTATTCATCTGTTCACGGATTTGGACCACTCATCGGCGATGACATTGGCAGCCGGCGCCGATGAGCAGTGAGTGAGAGGCTAAGGCGGCTGAAGGAGAAAGAAAGAGCCCAAGCTGTTTGTTTTCATATTGGGCGAAAGATGAATAGATAAGGCAAATCAAACGGCTTGAAAAACAGGGACTAGTATATACACTTTGAAAGTCTGCACTTGTGTGCTTTCTTTAAGAACCAAAGCCGTGTTTGATCGTTTGGATTTCTAGCTAGAAAATTTAATTAGAATATGACTAGATATGATAGGATACCAGGAATTTTACTGCAGTTGATCCAATGTTTGGTGCATCATGGTGATGAAGTCGAACATTTTTATATCCTAACAACTATAAATTAGTATAGAATAAATCCGAAAATGCACAAAAGGAAATGGTAAGAATCTCTCACGTTTCACAGCTAAAGGAATTGCACGTTCACAAACATAGACAACATCCATCAATCAATCCAATTTGATTGATTTAAACCTTAAAACTTCTAGAGCCACTCGTTTGACCATGACATGAAATGTAAAACATCAATGAATCAGCAAGCAAATATCAAATTTAGTAAGAGAGAGAAATTATATTCATTCACCTTTACAGTTCAGAAAAGTATAGTCCTTTAACTCTTTTGGAGTTACAAAGAAGAATGAGCTTCCATTCTCTCACCGTTTTGTGCAGTTTCAATGTGAATAGAAGAGTTACGAAGGAGTCGTGAAGCTTTAACGTGAACCAGAGCCAAGAGGAAGAAGGAAGGGACAGGGTTTGATTTAGAAATCTCCTCACTTTTATTAAATCTAGGTTCTTCTACTTCATTTTTATTTACTTATTTGTTTATTACTTTCCCTCTCTTTTTTTTTTTCTTTTTTTCACTCCCTTCCATCGTTTCTTAATTAACATTTTATAAAATAATAAGTTGTACTAACACACCTAAAATATTTAATAAACATAAATACTAAATATATATAGAATAGCAAGAAAATCAAATATATAAATAAAAATATTAATAAATAAGAAATCTTTTTTACCTTTATCTCATCTCTCACCTCGGATTTTTTATCCGATTTATATTATTTTGTATTCAGCCTTATCCTACATTTTATACCGGTTACCAAATATAGTCTAAGAGGTTCACGGTGTGCTTTCCAAAGTTCGGCACTGACATTTGGTGTAGTGGCTAGGGGAGCTCTTAGTCGGCATCTTTTTCATTAGAAAGCGAACCAATTGGAACTCCGTTTGGCAAATTCGTGTTATTCGCTTATATCGAAACAACGCAAATTGTCGCCCCCATCACGGATTTGATAGATCTAATGTCTGCAAAAACCGCCTGATTCGAGGTCCACGACCTCAGATTTAGAATGGAGAGAGAGAGATGCAAATTATTATTTATTCGTATGGGCGCTGTAAATAACAAACTCTATAAACGGGTCAAATTTTGGATCTGGTGACTGATGGGGTTTTGATGTTCTTGCTTGGGCCCTTTTGCCCTTTAGATGTCATTTGTTCAACTCTTGGGCATGACGTGGCGTCCAACTCATCAGGATGTGGTATCCAAGTCAGCAAGTCAAGGCTGCAAACTTGCTTAGCAAGTGATAGTATGCCCAATTTTTGTAAGGTCGCTATGAGCTTTGCTAGTAAAATATTTTCAGTATCTTTATGGCTTTGCTTCACTTAATTTGAAGAAATGTTACCCCAAACGTTGCCTTTCAATTCTCCTTTTCTTTGGGTTAGGATCAGCTGTGGAAGAGTGAAAGAGTCACCACTACCGAGGATTTCCACTATCGCTCTTAAAAATACACCAATCTCTACCTTTACATAAAGTTGCCATAGTACGATTATTTATTCATAAGAGTATTCCGCAGTTTTTGTAAGAGGAGGAAGGGCTAAGGATTTACCAAATGTGCGCTACCACATTGTTCGAGGAACCCTAGATACCGAGTAATTTTTAGATAGCAAGTACCAAGTTCCGGTGCGACTTCATAGAAAGCAATCAAAGATAAGATTGAAGAAAATGAAACACATATAATCGTCATTATAGCGCTTCATTATGATCCAAAAAAACGTCTGGGAAAACCTACCATGAAACTACTGGGGATGGGCCAAAAAGCTACACCCGTGCCCCATTTATCCAAATTAATTTCCGTATCACAAAAAACCTCCTCTCAATTGGTGCATTCATGCCACATTTTTCTCAAATTAATTTTCGTTTCATAGAAGTTCTTAAATCGGCATTCCATGCCACATTTACCCTAAACTGATTTTCGTGTTACAAAAAATCTCCAAATTTGGGGTAAATGTGACACAGATATACCGATTTAAAGTTTTTTTGTAACAGGAAAATTATTTTGGAATAAATGTGACACGAGTGTGTCAATTTATGATTAGCCTTTTTCTTTTTTCTAAAAGCACGAGAGCGAACCTAGTTACCACTCTTCACGTAGTCCCAAATTATACAGAAAGGCTAGGTTGCTGCTATTTCCACAACCCCGTCTATCCCAAGGTGCAACATTTTTGGTCATCCTAACTCCAGAGGTGCTACTGCAGCTTCAAATCATGCAAGTTCAAGGTAAAGCACAATTGCAAAAAGAGAAAGAAAGAAACAGTAACCTGTAGAAATTCATATACAAATGTAGAAATTTGAATCGAGTTTTTCAACCAATTATTATATAGCATCTCCAAATTTCATAAACCTTCTTATTAAGTTAACGCAGGGCTCATTAGACAGTTATGTACTTTTTGGAGCACATCAAAATACAGTTATACCGTACAAGACAGCTGTAGCACAACCTCGGAAACGCCAAATTAGCTTTACTTACATACATAGTTATGTAGTGGTCATCTGACCCGGACTCCATTTTTCAGGACTTAGTCGCGAGATGATATCAAAGTATAAGTACTTCGATCCATTCGCTTCTCATCACCGCTCAACACCGGCGGCTCAGGTGAGAGCGACCCTCGCCGGTCATGGCTTCTTCTTCTTCTTCATCACTCGACCGCCTCCCACAAGACATCGTCGCAGACATACTCTTGAGGCTCCCCGCCAAAACACTCCTTGACCTCCGCCGCATCTGTAAGTCGGGGAGCTCTCTCGTCCTCGCCCCATCCTTTGCCGCCAAGCACTCCTTAGCTCCAAACCTCACCAGAACCTCCAGCTCCTCCACTTGCCTTGTGCCCAGCACGACTGGCCCGTCCCTGCCCACGACGCAGACTTCTGCTCTGTCCTATGCTCCGACCCTGTCTCGGGCTCCTACACCCTCCGCACAAAGCTCGCCATCCCCTTCGATGAGCACGCACTCTCCTTCGAGGTCATAGGGTCGGTCGATGGGTTCGTCTGCGTGTCGATGCTCCACAGAGGTCCAAGCTCTGGACCATCCAGAGCATGTATCTGTGGAACCCGGCCATGAGGAAGCTGAGGGACCTGGGGAACAGGGCCGAGCGCGTTGCCGGCATGAGCAGGTACCAGTTTCACGGGTTCGGGCGGGACCGCGGGGGCCACATTTTTCGGGTCGTGAGGATCACTTACGGCTGCATGAGAAAGGGGGAGAAAGAGAGTTCGATGGAGGCCGTCCAAGTCGAGATTTGCTCGGTGGGGGGGGATTCGTGGAGAATGTTGGAACCACAGGGTGTGTCTTGCTTCGCAGGTAGCATATGAATTCGGTTTCTATCAATTTAGTTCGGTTCGAATTATTAGTTTTCTTTCGGAATATAAGTAGAATTCCGTTGTTTCATGCTCAAAAATACATATTTGTTTTTTTTTCTATATTAGTATATTTCAATAAGTGTTGATAAATGTCAAGTACCCGTGCTTCTTACTAGGTAACTTAATTGTATATAAAATGTTCAATTTGTCTTGCAAATTACTATTTTTTGTTTTTATTTTACTAGTTTGAGGTTTTTGGTGGTTAAAAAATTCGTTTGAAGTAAATTTGTCACAGGTATATCGATTTGGAGTTTTTGGTGGCATTAACCCATATATATTTTTTTAATATTTACCGACTTTTATTGAGTTTCTAACATATATTTATCTTGATTAACAACCCCTTGGATTATTAACTTTTCTTAGAGAATGCCAACCGAATTTATTGTAACTAACCAACATTCTTCCTATTAAATTTTCACCATATTATTAGGTTATCAGCTTTTATTTGAGTTACTCAATGATATTTATTTGTCTATTTTTTTAAATTGTCAACCTTTCTTATTGTTTACAAACTTTTATTTGCATTTCTTAGCAAGCCTTGAATTTAACAATATAAATTACCAATCTTAATTAGACCGACTAACCCAATTTTCTACGATTAAGTTGCTAACTAATTTCTTAAAATTACCAACTCTTAAATGAGATTGCTAATTTAAATTTAAGAAACTCATCAATTCTCTTTGATTATGTTATCAACTAGTTATGAGTTACCGAGTTAGTTGCGAATGTCTATAGCATCTTTTAAATGTACTAATTTTCTATTAAGTTACTAATTAGGAATAAAGTTGATGAGTCACCAAATAAAGTTCATTAATTTCATGTGAGTTGATAAATTTGAGGTGTTAGTAAGAGAACAAATAAACATTGGTAAGCAATAACAAGAGTTGATAAATTTAAAAGAAAACCAAATAAACTTTAATAATTAACTCAAATGAGAGTTTTTTTTTTGTTGGAAAAATGAGAGTTAGTAATCTAAAACTATTCGGTAGTGTCACGACCTAAAATTTCTCAGGCTAATGGATTATTAAAATTAAGCCTAACTCAGGCTTTCCCAAGCCTTATCAATTCGCAACTTAGGGTTTAAGTTTTTAACATGCAAAAGTTTTCATACTTGAAGTCGCCACTAATCTATTTGTGGTAAGTCGATTAGAAACCTAAATAAAACATAGGGAGATATGCTTTATTCCTACGAACCAAAGATTCTAAGCTCGAGGACTTGATTATGCTAGATTTAGTCTAACGTCCTTTCGGTACCTTTTCTTTTCAAAAGATGTTTATGCATGTAGTCTGGATCCATTTTATTACATAATCACTAACATGTGAGATGTTCATGTGAGTGCGCAAACCACCAATTTAACACCCAAGAAAGCAATAAATAAATAGCAAGATAACCCACACAAGCATCTGCATTGTTAGTAGAAAATCACACAGACAATCCTAATATGATTTCTAATTAACAAAACAAGGTACTCAAGGTGTTGATTAGAGTTTGCGCTTTATTAAAATGCAAACTAACATATATGCAATGACGTGCAAAAAAAGACATGTGATTAATGCAACCTAGCATGCGAACTATATGTCATGCGACGACGTGACGTAATTCTAATGACGGACAAATGATTTATTTTTTGTATTTTTCCAATGAAATTTGAAATTAAAAATTTCTCAAATTAAGAATGCAATCTATCCTAATCTATCATAAAGCAACTCATTCTTTTTCGGATTTTCAGGGAAATTCGGGAATCTAAAAATAACCTAAATAATCTATTAGGATTAGAATAACACCTAATTTAAACTAGGAAATAAATTATCTTAAGTCCTAATTTAAATTAAATAATTATCCTATCTTCTAGATAAATTTAGGATTCCCTAATCATGCAAAACTTCTCATTTAAATATAAGTAACATATTTTTGGATTTTCTTTATTTCAAACGACACCATATCACAAAATATTACCCACATCCATTTAAATTTAGAAACAATAGATTGACAAATCGTATCCCGGGGCATGAGGATCAGATTGGCCAATTTTTCACGCAATCGCGAATCATATTTCGGGCATGAAATCGGATTGACGATTTTCCGTGCTATCGCAAGTCATATTTTGGGCATGAAATTGGACTGTCGATCATATGCACGTTGCGAAATTAGGAAAATATCCAATTTACGGACTTCGAAAAGATTTTTGGATATGACAATATCGACACAGCATATAATTGAGATCACAATAAACTCAAGTTAGGTAATTTAATATATTGAAAATGAATCGAATAATGCATTACCTAATTCGAAATATTGCACGGGTGACATTTCCGAATTTGACCGATGGATGGCTTGAGCTCAATGACGGGCGGTGGTGAGGATAGCCGCGGTTTGGCTACTCGTGGTGAACTCAGCCATGTGGTGTCTCGGCGGTGCTTGGGAGTTCTTGTGAAACCTACAAAACAAGGGAGAGTCCCAGTTTGGTGAAGATACAGAGTAATGCAACAGCGACCGGCGGGATTTCGTCGGGACTTCTAAGTTTGCTGGGACCGTTCGCAGAAGTTGCTGGTCTCGGCGTTGTCGCGGTGGCTTGGACTCTCGATCAGCGACGGTAAGGACTGGAAGGACGTGGCGGCTGTGCAGGGCTTCTCAGACTCGCTGAAGTTGTTGGCGTAGGGCTAGAAGCAATGACGATCATTCGGCGCAACAACAGCAGGAGTCGTTGGTTTACTGGACGTGATGGAACAGGGATACCCTTGCCAAAGTTGGTATCGTGGCAGCAAGACAAACCGATTTGTGTATGAGCAGCAGCAAGCGGCGTGGCGTGGACACGAGCTAGACACAAAACGCTGCTTGAAGTTGCCTAGAACAGGGGCAAGCTGTCACAAAGTCACTGTTCTTCACTAGTGGATGCATTCTCCTCTATTCTTTTCTTCTTTTGGACGTGCTGCACCTCCTCTCTCTATGCTCTCACTCACGATTTTTGTTTTCTCCTCTCACACCGTGACCGTCCTCTGACAATTCTTTTTTTGCCGTCTATGTAATTGTGTGGCCTCCCCTTTTTATACATAAAACAACATAGAGCCTCCAAGGAAAGAACATGATGTAGCTTCCAATTGTG
Organism: Syzygium grande; assembly: GCA_024733475.1. NCBI lineage: Eukaryota > Viridiplantae > Streptophyta > Magnoliopsida > Myrtales > Myrtaceae > Syzygium > Syzygium grande. The sequence goes on from JAMXDD010000010.1 coordinate 11,535,903, forward strand.
GATGCATTGAAATATATATATTTTTATTCTTTTCCTTCCCACATCTTCTTACCAATCCTTTCTTTCCTTTCTTTAATCCCTTTGTCCGCAAGTTTGTATCCACCAACTTGAGTGAATCCTTTTTCCTTAATTCTTGCTCTGATAACGCTTTGCTTTCCAATTGTTTCTTGACCCAAAGATTTTCATGATATTTCCTCAACATTTCCTAATCTAATGTACCGCATGCACAACGCACATTTCAATCTTGACCACTTGAGGGAATAACGAGTTGGGCCGAATCTTTAATTCACACGGGCTTGATCCAATTAATTCCATTGGATTCAGAACCTCTGTACTTAAGTCCATTAATTCTAATTCAATTAAATTTTGTTAAGCCCATCCGCCACTAGTCCGATACAAATGAAACTACTTAATAAATGTTCTTAAAACTAAATGCTATGTAATTTAACTTTAATATTTTTGTTAGGAGCTAAAATTTAATCTCTAATTTTCTGTGCAATTAATCACAAAATGGTTAGTCAAAATTTAGGTGTCAACAGATAGTTTAACTGGAAAAAAGTTGGTAACTTAATGGAAAATTTGGTAAATTAATAAAAATAAAGAAAACATGGCTAAGCAACTTAAATAAGACTTAGTAAACCAAAGCTAGTTGGCAAAAAACTTATAAATCACTCACACAGAGGGTGACCGATTTATATAATAATTTAAAGTGTTTGTAAAAGAGATAAATAAATGTTGGCACACGATAACGAAAACCGGTAAATAAGAAAAAACAATAAATATTAGTAGGTAACTGACATAAGAGTTGATAATCTAAAATTAGTCGGTAATTTAATCGGGAAAAAGTTGATAAGTCACTAAATAAAGATTCGTTTATTCTTATGGCAGAGGGTAATTTTAAGGCGTCCGAAAAAGATACAAATAAAAGTTAGTAAAAGGTAAGAAAATTGCTAATCTGTAAACGGTTAAAAGGAGTTAATGATTTCATAGAAGCGTCGGTAATTTATTAACAAGTTACCAGGAAGTCCTGTGATTGGTACCTTTTTTATCAATATTTTTTTGAGCTAGAAAATGTTTGTTCTTTCTTTAACGAAATGGTCAAATCATCCTCCTATTAATGCCAGGGAAATTTATGTTTTTTCCAAGTTTTGTAAACTAAATGACGTGCCATCACGCATGACATGTTTTGATTAGTTACTTAAAGAGTGAGGCAATGTGAATTCATTTCAATCACTATTCATTGCTTGCCACATTTACAAAATTCAAAGGCTTATTCTTGTACATATTGTATTTATCTTACAATTAATTAGGGCCTAGCCTCCATAAATTTGCAGGCGATGACTCTCGAGCTTGCATCAACGGAGTTGTTCATTGGCTTGCATCCGTGACAGAAGATGCTCCATACAGTTTCATATTGTCGTTCGAAGTCGCCTCCCAGATGTTTCACAAGCTCCCAATGCCGGAAAACTACCTCGACAACTTCAAACTTCACAAAGAGACGCAAGTTTCCATCGCAGCTTTGAAAGAATCCCTTGCCACCTTGGTCTGCTGCTCAGGAGCAGGAAACATCGGGAGCGAAATACACATTTGGGTGATGAAACGGTACGGTGTCACGGATTCTTGGACAAAACAATACACTGCAGTGATGCAACAGAGGATTGAGAGGGTCTTAGGATTGACTGGGAACGGAGAGATCTTGATTCACAAGAGTGACCATAAGGTGATGTGCTATGATCTAGAGAATGATATGTGGTTCAAAGACATCAGCGTGACTGGATTTCCCGACCAGTTCGATGTGATTGATTATTCAGAGAGCTTGGTTTGGCCTGACGAAAGAAATGCAGATAGCTAACATGAAGATACTTATTTCTCTTCATACATAAGAACGGGGCATTTCAGGTTCTTGTGGGTCTCTTATGTAAGGACTAACATGGATTGTTTTGATCCCAGGATTGGTTTTCATCAGTTGTCCAGGTGAGGTGACAAGAGATATCATGCATAAATTTCTCATGAATTGAAGTAGAATCTGACTCACCTTGCCTTGCATTTGATGGTCAAATGGAGTGACTGCTGCATCTTTTTAGCCGAGAAACAGTGAGATGTATAAGACTTGAAAGCTTCTTGTGATCTAAAATTTCTCAGGCTAATGGATTATTAAGATTAAGCCTAACTCGGGCTCTTTCAAGCTCTACCAATTCGCAACTTAGGGTTTAAGCTTCTAACATGCAAAAGTTTTTATGCTTGGCGTCGTCACTAATCTATTTGTGGTAGGTCAATTAGAAACCTAAATAAACATAGGGAGATATGTTTTATTCCTACGAATCAGAGATTCTAAGCTCGAGGACTTGATTACGCTAGATCTAGTTTAACGTCCTTTCGGTACCTTTTCTTTTCAAAAATATTTATGCAGGTAATCTAGATCCATTTTATTACCTAATCATTAACATGTGAGGTATTCATACAAGTGTACAAATCACCAATTTAACACCCAAGAAAGCAATAAATAAATTGCAAGATTAGGATAATGATGCACTTTAATGCAACGCAAGCATCTGCATTGTTAGTAGAAAATCAGGCAGACAATTCTAATATAATCTCTAATTAACAAAGCAAGGCAATCAAGATGTTCTTTAGGTTTGCGCTTTATTAAAATGCAAACTAACCTATATGCAATGATGTGCAAAAATGACATGCGATTAATACAACTTAGCATGCGAACTATATGTCATGCGTTGACGTGACCTAATTTTAATGACGGACAAATGATTTATTTTTGTATTTTTCTAATAAAATTCGGAATTAAAAAATAACCTAAATAATCTATTAGGATTAGAATAACACCTAATTTAAAATAGGAAATAAATTATCTCAAGTCCTAATTTAAATTAAATAATTATCCTATCTTCTAGATACATTTAGGGTTCCATAAACATGCAAAACTTCTAATTTAAATTCTAACTAACATATTTTTGGATTTTCTTTATTAAAAAAAATCAAACAAAGATAACAACACAATTCAAACAATCCACGCAATCTACAAGATTTTTCTTATCAAATTTGAATTAGGAAAAGAAATCAAATTAACAGTCATATCTATAGAGTTATAGATATCGACGGAAAACTGATTATTCAAATTTAAAAAGCCAATAAAATCTATTATCGTATCCAAATGATTATGGATAAGATAACGATTTTCCATATCGCCGTGTATTGTACCTTATGGATAAGGTCGGATGATCGTCCAGATATTTTGCCAAATTAGGTTTAATTCCTAATTTTGGGTATCTTAGAATATTGCGGATATCACAAATATTAGCCTAAGGTATCTAGCAATCCACACAATATTCACGGAATATTCAAAATATTCAAACTAGGAATCTAAATATTTTGAAAATAGGCCGTATAGAGATCTTCACCTGATTTGCATATTACTTTCCAAATTTAAATCACAGACAGATTGGGATCGCGGAATGGGACGGTGGCCGACGGACGTGGCGGTGGCGGCAATGCGGTGCTTCACGGTGTCTTGCGGCCGATGGTGGTGCTTCTTTATGAGCTCAGCCAAGGAGGGACCGAGGGTGGTTTCTTGGCGTAGACTTGCGGTGTGGAGCTCTCAACCCGACTGATGGGAGCTGCTTCGTGGTGGGGCCGAATTGATGAAGAACAAGCGAACGGTAGTTCTGTCGTAGGGAAATCTAGAGAGCGACTCAATTTGCCGTTTGAGTAAGACCACTTGGCATGCCGAGACGATCACTAAAGAACCAGCCAAGTGGAGCAAAGCGACGATAGGAATAGCACGGGATTGATGTGGTGCAAAGCAGAGGGCAGCAAGGTCAACAAGGAGCTTCAGAACACTCATGGGATGTTGGGCACGTTGCAGGGAGCAGAGAGAATTTGACTTTGAGGACTTCGTTGCGATGGGATGTTCAAACTCCAAGTGTATGTCTCCCCCTTCACGTATTTCCTTCCTTTCACGTGCAAAACTCCCTCCGAGAACCTTTTCGGTAGGAGTCTCAAAAGAACCCGCTGAAACATGACCCGACCTGACCTGACCTGATCTGACCCGACCAGACCCAAATATGAAATTTTTGTATTGGGTTGGGTTGGACCTTAACTTTGTTTGGGTAATAGAAAAAATCAGGCTCTAGCTTATTTTGGATCTACCCGAGCCTGCCCGAAACAAGCCCACCAAAAACAAATAAGAACCATTTGATCTTCTTAGTCCCAAGCCCACCCGAAACCTATCATCTTCTTCCAGAGCTCCGCTTTCTCTCTCTAGCGGATCCCGTCTCCTCCCCAGTTTGACTTGCGCCACCTCCCTCGATCTACCGTCATCGTCATCCCCTCCCAGGCATCGAGCTCTAGGGGTGTCAATGGATCGAGTCGGGTTGGGTTTTCATAATACTCGACCTGACCCGAAACAAAACCTAAACATGATATAGCCGCACAATCGGGTCGGGTCGGGTTCGTGTTTAGAGATTTACTAATCATTTCTTGCGGTCGATTTATTTTCTCAATAACTTTATCAGCACCTTGTTTTGCTCAAAATCTTAATGCTGTCCCAAAGCTTCGTTAGTGCTTGTGCAGATACCTTGAAGCAGAAAATATTATGACGCACTCAAAGTGCCGGAAGCTGATACAGAAGAGCAGGTTTGAACTCCCCATGACATGCGCACTTAAACCCATCCGGAAAATCCATAATTAGAGTGCAAAGGAACTGATTAACCACTTAATTCAAGCCGTCACCGATTCAATCTCACCAAACTTAACACAAAGCGAAAACAAAACGATGAGCTATGGGATTCAGTTGATCGGCAGCAAGATTTACGATGTGCATTTGGTCGACAATCCAATCCTCGGTGGTGGGATCGATGCCGTCGAAGATCCCGAGCCATCTCTCCTTCGCGGCCTAAGGAAGCGGAGGGAAAGTCAACAATTGTGTTCTTTCGCTGTGATCTAAGCAAACCGACAGGAATCGGACACTAAGCAGAAAGTATTCCACTCAAATTACCCAGCAATAGCAAATTCGAACTGAAAATGACACTTCAATACTTCATACCAAGATAAACATGTCTTTTACTACGAAATCATCCGGAGAACCACTGGGGAAGTAAAAAATAAAAATAAAAAAAATCTAATTTTCACCATGGGTGGCGATGCAATTTGCTCGAATGAAATTTAACCAAATTAATTCGGAATTCCAGCCCAAGTTCCCAATTTTCAACGAGATAACAGTCGGACTGGATTTGCCGAAAGCATCGTGGGTGAATTCTTTCAGCACAGTCATCGCCACAGAAACAAGCAGATAGAAACAAGAACAGAGAAAGAGCCGTAATCAAATCAAGCGCATCTACCCAGTAGAGATTTCGAAGCCTATCCACGATCAAACTCAAAAAGATTCAAGTGGGTTAACGCGATCCACGACCGCGCAAGGAAAAACCAAAAAACCCAAACAAGAAATCTCCGAAACACAACAATAACGATGGACCCGCAAGAAAATGGTTCGAAAGACCCACGATTTAGAATCCGCTACCTGACGTAGCGGTTGGTGACGCACGATGGACCCGCTTTCATTCACGAAATCGGGAGGGAGTTAGGGTTTGCTGGGACCGACCTAGTTCGAGCTCTATTAACCCAAAAAAAGAAGAAGTTCCAGTGGCATGACAGGCGTGCACATAAATTAGGACGAGGCAACATATGCAAATCATGTCACACCAAGTGTAGTGAGTTTAGCCATAGAGGATAGTGTCCTGATTTAACATAAACTTGAGAGATACGTAAATTAAGTAGAGAGATACATGAATCCAAGAGATACATGAACTGAAGAGACGTCTCGTTTTTGCTCATTCGTTGATCCATTAACCTGCCATAATTGCAATAGAGGCGACATCTGCGAATTATGTCACACAATTTGTAGTGAGTTAGCCATAGAGGACATTGTCGTGGCAGACATGTACTAATTAATCTCTTGAATGATCTTAGCATAAATTAATTTGGCAAATCAATAGTAGATTTTAATAATTCTTGCTAATTTGACAAGTTACTATTAGTTAATTAGTCCTTTAAGACATGGTAACGTTTTGACCGAAGCCTCAGCTTCCCGCTATATCAAAAAATGCTCATAAAGGTTTCCATGTTAGTGTATAAACATTCCATATATGTCATTACAAATTCAGAACGCCCTTTGTTCTTTAGCTTATTAACAATTCAGAACGCCCTTTGTTCTCCAGCTTATTACCAATTCCGAACGCCCTTTGTTCTCCAGCTTATTACCAATTCAGAACGCCCTTTGTTCTCCAGCTTATTACCAATTCAAAACGCCCTTTGATCTCCAGCTTATTACCAATTCAGAACGTCCCTCGTTTTGTATATAAATTCATGCAAAATCCCTTCTCCATGTCATTACAATCCTCTCGGTTCATAGTCTTGTAAAAAGATCAATGTCTAGCAAGAACTTTTTGTCATGGCTCTGCCTGCTCTCTCTGGTACTGCTGCTTTGGACCTCCGAGGTTATTGCTATCGCTCCTGGCAACAAGACGTATCTGGCGCTGTTCGCGTTTGGGGACTCAATCCTCGACACGGGCAATAACAATAACCTCAGGACGCTGAGCAAGTGCAATTACCCTCCTTACGGCAGGGATTTTCCCGGAGCGATAGCCACCGGCCGATTCGGCGATGGGAAAGTCCTCTCGGACGTGATAAGTAAATTTCCTTTTTTCTTTTTCGCTATAATGGAATTAGAACCCAATTCGACATTGTACTTCCTTTTAATAATGAGCACTATGAACTATAGTTCAATGCATGAGACATAATGCTGATTGAAACTCGAACCTGCACAAAATTCTTAAACAGCGGAAGCGCTAGGAATCAAAGAGCTATTACCAGCATATTTGGATCCTAATCTACAGGACAAGGATCTTCCGACAGGCGTTTGCTTTGCTTCGGGCGGCTCAGGCTTAGATCCGCTAACCGCTGGGTCACAGGTTCATTCCTCGTCCTTCAATTCTTTTGAAATATACGCTCATCTGCACTCCAAACACTCACTCGAAAATAGTTGATCATGTGTCTTTCAATGCACAGGGCGTATTGACCATGGGAGATCAATTGAAGCGCTTCAACGAGTACATAGGGAAGCTGAATGCGGTCGCCGGAGCCGAAAATGCCACCGCCATACTCAACAGCAGCCTTTATCTAATGTCTGCAGGCAACAACGACATTGCCTACACCTATTTATCCGCCCACCTCAGTCCTATGCCCTTCCCTGCGTACGCCGATTTCTTGGTTGACTCCACTTCGACTTTCATCAGGGTAAATTCTTTTTGCCATGGATGTGCTTTATTTGAGTTGGCATGCGTCCTTGTATGTTTATCATGCCATTCATGGCAACAGATCCATAGAATCGTCCCATTATTTGTTCTTCTTCTTTCTTTCTGTATACTGTTTGCAGGACTTATATGCACTTGGTGGGCGTAAATTTGCGCTCCTGGGCGCTTTACCATTGGGATGCTTGCCATCAGGTAGAGCTTCGGCAGGGGCCATTCTGTGCTCGGTGTTGGCCAACGAATATGCACAATTGTTCAACACTAAACTCTCCTCCATGTCGAGTTCGCTCAGCAGTGAACTTGCGGATTCCCGGATAGTCTACATCGACGTCTATGAGCCTCTCCTCAATCTGATACAAAACCCTAATCAATTTGGTAATCAATTAAGCTCAAGTTCCATCCACATTCAGCACCATTCACTCCCTCAATGCATGATGAGCATGCATTTCCTTTTCGTTGCAGTCTTAAAAGTTCGCATTGCAAACTTACACTGCATAAGTGGGCATGTAAAATTTTCAGGTTTTCGAGTTGCTAACATAGGATGCTGTGGCGTGCAAACGTTGCTATGCAATCCGCTGAATCCAATCACTTGTCTGGACATAACGGATTATGTTTTCTGGGACGCCGCTCATCCTTCCGAGAAAGCCTACCGCACTCTCGCTCCAGCTATCGTCCAGGCGTGTTCAAACATGTAGCGCAGCAACTCCAGGAGCTGATTAGTGCGATATTGTGTGAAGTCGCACCCTTCATCTCTACCATACAAAGAATCATTTGTCTCTTGGTTTAGTGCTGGTGATAGTACTTGATGGATGTTTTGCGAGTCATAGCCATCTGAATCATATACGTGCGCTACGAGTATAACATTGCGCGTGAAGTTATTTTCAAAAATGCTGTCTCAGTTTGTTATGCATTATACAATAAAACTGGCCATTATCTCTCATTTCCGACCCGACATGTTTACGGTCACGACAGGACATGTTTAATTAAATAGGTTTGCATGTTGCTTGCGTCCACACAATTCTAGGCATCGTATTTCTATTCATCTGTTCACGGATTTGGACCACTCATCGGCGATGACATTGGTAGCTGGCGCCGATGAGCGGCGAGTGAGAGGCTAGGGTGGCTGAAGGAGAAAGAAAGAGTCCAAGCTGTTTGTTTTTATATTGGGCGAAAGATTAATAGATAAGGCAAATCAAACGGCTTGAAAAACAGGGACTAGTATATATACTTTGAAAGTCTGCACTTGTGTGCTTTCTTTAAGAACCAAATCCGTGTTTAGTCATTTGGATTTCTAGCTAGAAAATTTAATTAGAATATGACTAGATAGGATACGATATCTGGAATTTTCCTGCAGTTGATGCAATGTTTGGTGAATCACGGTGATGAAGTCAAACATTTTTTATATCCTAACAACTACAAATCAGTATAGAATAAATCCAAAAATGCACAAAAGGAAATGCAGAAAAGGAAATGGTAAGAATCTCTCACCTTTCACAGCTAAAGGAACTGCATATTCACATACATAGACAACATCCAGCAATCAATCCAATTTGATTGATTTAAACCTTAAAACTTCTAGAGCCACTCGTTTGACCATGACAAGAAATGTAAAACGTCGATGGATCGGCTAGCAAATATCAAATTTAGTAAGAGAGAGAAATTATATTCATTCACCTTTACAGTTTAGAAAAGTATAGTCCTTTAACTCTTTTGGAGTTACAAAGGAGAATGAGCTTCTATTCTCTCGCTGTTTTGTGCAGCTTTGATGTGAACAAAAGAGTTACAGAGGAGTCGTGAAGCTTTAACGTGAACCAGAGCCTAGAGGAAGAAAGAAGGGACAAGGTTTGTTTTAGAAATCTCCTCACTTTTATTAAATCTAGGTTCTTCTACTTCATTTTTATTTACTTATTTGTTTATTACTTTCCCTCTCTCTTTTTCTAATTTCTTTTTTCACTCCCTTCCATCGTTTCTTAATTAACATTTTATAAAATAATAAGTTGTACTAACACACCTAAAATATTTAAGAAACATAAATACTAAATATATATAGAATAGCAAGAAAATCAAATATATAAATAAAAATATTAATAAATAAGAAATCTTCTTTACCTTTATCTCATCTCTCACCTGGGATTTTTTATCCAATTTATATTATTTTGTATTCAGCCTTATCCTACATTTTATACTAGTTACCAAATATAGTCCAAGAGGTTCATGGTGTGCTTTCCAAAGTTTGGCACCAACATTTGGTGTAGTGGCTAGGGAGCTCTTAGTCAGCATCTTTTTCATTAGAAAGCGAACCGATTGGAACTCTGTTAGGCAAATCCGTGTTATTCGCTTATATCAAAACAACGCAAGTTGTCTCCCCCATCGTAGATTTGATAGATCTAATGTCCTGATTCGGTCCACGACCTCGGATTTAGAATGGAGAGAGAGAGAGAGAGAGAGAGAGAGAGAGAGATGCAAATTAGTATTTATTCATATGGGAGCTGTCAATAACAAATTCTATGAACAGGTCAAATTTTGGATTTGGTGACTGATGGGGTTTTGATGTTCTTACTCGGGCCCTTTTGCCCTTTAGATGTCATTTGTTCAACCCTTGGGCATGACGTGGCGTCCAACTCATCAGGATGTGATATCCAAGTCAGCAAGTCAAGGCTGCAAACTTGCTTGGCAAGTGATGGTATCCCCAATTTTTGTAAGGTCACTATGAGCTTTGCTGGTAAAATATTTTCAGTATCTTTATGGCTTTGCTTCACTTTGAAGAAATGTTACCCCAAACGTTGCCTTTCAATTCTCCTTTTCTTTGGGTTAGGATCAGCTGTGGAAGAGTGAAAGAGTCACCACTACCGAGGATTTCCACTATCGCTCTTAAAAAAACACCAATCTCTACCTTACATAAAGTTGCCATAGTACGATTATCTATTCATAAGAGTATCCTGCAGTCTTTGTAAGAGGAGGAAGGACTCAGGATTTACCAAATGTGCGCTACCACATTGTTCAAGGAACCCTAGAAACCGAGTAATTTTTAGATAGCAAGTACCAAGTTCGGTGCGACTTCATAAAAAGCAATCAAAGATAAGATCGAAGAAAATGAAACACACGTAGTCGTCATTATAGCGCTTCCTTATGGTCCAAGAAAACGTCCGGAAAAACCTACTACGAAACTACCGGGGATGGCCCAAAAAGCTACACCCGTGCCCCATTTATCCAAATTAATTTCCGTATCACAAAAAACCTCTCTCAATTGGTACACTCATGCCACATTTTTCTCAAATCAATTTTCGTGCCATAGAAAATCTTAAATCGGCACTACATGTCACATTTACCCTAAACTAGTTTTCGTGTTACAAAAAATCTCAAAATTTGGGGTAAATGTGACACAAATATACCGATTTAAAGTTTTTTTGTAACAGGAAAATTATTTTGGAATAAATGTGACACGAGTGTGTCAATTTATGATTACCCTTTTTCTTTTTCTAAAAGCACGAGAGCGAACCTAGTTACCACTCTTCATGTAGTCCCAAATTATACAGAAAGGCAAGGTTGCTGCTAATTCCACAACCCGTTTATCCCAAGGTGCAACATTTTTGGTCATCCTAACTCCAGAGGTGCTACTGCAGCTTCAAATCATGTAAGTTCAAGGTAAAGCACAATAGCAAAAAGAGAAAGAAAGAAACAGTAACCTTTAGAAATTCATATACAAATGTATGAAATTTGAATCGAGTTTTTCAACCAATTATTATATAGCATCTCCAAATTTCATAAAACTTCTTATTAAGTTAATGCAGGGTTCATTAGACAGTTATGTACTTTTTGGAGCACATCAAAATACAGTTATACCGTACAAGACGGTTGTAGCACAACCTTTACTTACATACGTAGTTATGTAGTGGTCATCTGACATGGACTCCATTTTTCAGGACTTAGTCGAGAGATGATATCAAAGTATAAGTACTTCGATCCATTCGCTTCTCATCACCGCTCAACACCGGCGGCTCAGGCGAGAGCGATTCTCGCCAGTCATGGCTTCTTCTTCTTCTTCATCACTCGACCGCCTCCCACAAGACATTGTCGCAGACATACTCTTGAGGCTCCCCGCCAAAACACTCCTTGACCTCTGCTGCGTCTGTAAGTCGTGGAGCTCTCTCGTCCTCGCCCCATCCTTCGCCGCCAAGCACCTCGGTCTCCACCGCCTCCTCCGCTCCAAACCTCACCAGAACCTCCAGCTCCTCCACTTGCCTTGTGCCCAGCACGACTGGCCCGTCCCTGCCCACAACGCAGACTTCTGCTCTGTCCTATGCTCCGACCCTGTCTCAGGCTCCTACACCCTCCGCGCAAAGCTCGCCATCCCCTTCGATGAGCACGCACTCTCCTTTGAGGTCATAGGGTCGGTCGATGGGCTCGTCTGCGTGTCGATGCTCCACAAGAGGTCCAAGCTCTGGACCATCCAGAGCATGTATTTGTGGAACCCGGCCATGAGGAAGCTGAGGGACCTGGGGAACAGGGCCGAGCTCGATGCCGGCATGAGCAGGTACCAGATTCACGGGTTCGGGCGGGACCGCGGGGGCCACATTTATCGGGTCGTGAGGATCACTTACGGCTGCACGAGAAAGGGGGGAGAAGGAGAGTTCGATGGAGGCCGTCCAAGTCGAGATTTGCACGGTGGGGAGGGATTCGTGGAGAATGTTGGAACCGCACGGCGTGTCTTGCTTCGCAGGTGGCATATGAATTCGGTTTCTATCAATTTAGTTCGGTTCGAATTATTAGTTTTCTTTCGGAATATAAGTAGAATTCCGTTGTTTCCTGCTCAAAAATACATATTTGTTTTTTTTCTATATTAGTATATTTCAATAAGTGTTGATAAATGTCAAATATCCGTGCTTCTTACTAGGTAACTTGTATATGAAATGAGCAATTTGTCTTGCAAATTACTATTTTTTGTTTTTATTTTACTAGTTTGAGGTTTTTTGTGGTTAAAAAATTCGTTTGAAGTAAATTTGTCACAGGTATATCGATTTGGAGTTTTTGGTGGTATTCATCCATATTTTTTTTTTTTATATTTATTGACTTTTATTGACTTTTATTAAGAAACTCATCAATTCTCTTTGATTATGTTATCAACTAGTTATGAATTACCGAGTTAGTTGCTAATGTCTATTTCATCTTTTAAATGTACTAATTTTCTATTTAGTTACTAATTAGGAATAAAGTTGATGAGTCACCAAATAAAGTTCATTAATTTCATGTGAGTTGATAAATTTGAGGTGTTAGTAAGAGAACCAATAAACATTGGTAAGCAATAACAAGAGTTGATAATTTAAAAGAAAACCAAATAAACTTTAATAATTAACTCAAATGAGAGTTTTTTTTTTGTTGGAAAAATGAGAGTTAGTAATCCAAAACTATTCGGTAGTTTAACTGGAAAAAAGTTGGTAACTTAATGGAAAATTTGGTAAATTAATAAAAACAAATAAACTTGGCTAAGCAACTTAAATAAGACTTAGTAAACCAAAGCTAGTTGGCAAAAAACTTATAAATCACTCACACGGAGGGTGACCGATTTATATAATAATTTAAACTGTTTGTAAAAGAGATAAATAAATGTTGGCACACGATAACGAAAACCGGTAAATAAGAAAAAACAATAAATATTAGTAGGTAACTGACATAAGAGTTGATAATCTAAAATTAGTCGGTAATTTAATCGGCAAAAAGTTGATAAGCCACTAAATAAAGATTCGTTTATTATTATGGCAGAGGGCAAATTTAAGGCGTCCGAAAAAGATACAAATAAAAGTTAGTAAAAGGTAAGAAAATTGCTAATCTGTAAACGGTTAAAAGGAGTTAATGATTTCATAGAAGCGTCGGTAATTTATTAACAAGTTACCAGGAAGTCAAGTGATTGGTACACCTTTTATCAATATTTTTTTGAGCTAGAAAATGTTTGTTCTTTCTTTAACGAAATGGTCAAATCATCCTCCTATTAATGCCAGGGAAATTTATGTTTTTTCCAAGTTTTGTAAACTAAATGACGTGCCATCACGCATGACATGTTTTGATTAGTTGCTTAAAGAGTGAGGCAATGTGAATTCATTTCAATCACTATTCATTGCTTGCCACATTTACAAAATTCAAAAGCTTATTCTTGTACATATTGTATTTATCTTACAATTAATTAGGGCCTAACCTCCATAAATTTGCAGGCGATGACTCTCGAGCTTGCATCAACGGAGTTGTTCATTGGCCCGCATCCGTGACAGAAGATTCTCCGTACAGTTTCATATTGTCGTTCGAAGTTGCCTCCCAGATGTTTGACAAGCTCCCGATGCCGGAAAACTACCTCGACAACTTCAAACTTCACAAAGAGACGCAGGTTTCCATCGCAGCTTTGAAAGAATCCCTTGCCACCTTGGTCTGCTGCCCGGGAGCAGGAAACATCGGGAGCGAAATACACGTTTGGGTGATGAAACGGTACGGTGTCGCGGATTCTTGGACAAAACAATACACTGCAGTAATGCAACAGAGGATTGAGAGGGTCTTAGGATTGACTAGGAACGGAGAGATCTTGATTCACAGGAGTGACCATAAGGTGATGTGCTATGATTCGGAGAATGATATGCGGTTCAAAGACATCGGCGTGACTGGATTTCCCCGATCAGTTTGATGTGGTTGATTATTCAGAAAGCTTGGTTTGGCCTGACGAAGGAAATGCAGATAGCTAACATGAAGATACTTATTTCTCTTCATACATAAGAACTAGGCATTTCAGGTTCTTGTGGGTCTCTTATGTAAGGATTAACATGGATTGTTTTGATCCCAGGATTGGTTTTCATCAGTTGTCTAGGTGAGGTGACAAGAGATATCATGCATAAATTCCTCATGAATTGAAGTAGAATCTGACTCGCCTTGCCTTGCATTTGATGGTCAAATGGAGTGACTGTTGCATCTTCTTAGCCGAGAAACAATGAGATCTATAAGAATTGAAAGCTATGAAATTGTAGTACTTAGGCCAATCAAATCTCACCGAAGCGCGGTACAAAAAGATGACAGAAGCAGAATCTAACCTAGTCAATTGGGAGTCAATACAAGTCCACTTTTCGAAAGATAGAAAGTTCACGAGTGAAAGCCAAGCAAAAACAGAGAAAAAAAGCGAAAGGAAGAAAAGGAGAATGTGCGCCCGTGGGGCAAATCACCCATTATTCTCTCTTTCGAGAAGATAAGTCGTTTGGGTTGCCCTTTACTCGCTTGCGACCAACTCATTCGTTGGATCTCCATAAATTTTATTTTTTTTTATTTTTTGCTTAATTCAAATCTTGCGACTCGTGCACTTCGCGTGGTTTTTAAAATCCAAAATACTCGGTACTTTTTCACATACCTAATTTTTCGTAATTTTTTGGAAATTTGAATATATTTTTTAATTGTTTCGAATAATATTTGCTCTTATTTAAGCCGAAACAAACAAGCCCTTGATCAATGGGGGGAATAGTTGAATGGGCTCGAAGGGCGAGATGGTCGAACCCTAGGCAAGTGGTTTCTTTTCTAGTCCCGAACCTCTCCAAAACAGTCGAATTTATAGTAAAATTTAGATACTTATTATGAGAGGTTTTGGACAGAGCCTTTGAGGTCTGGTAACAAATATGCCCAATTATAGAGGCTAATGCAGAATTCAGCTACCAAAAAAGAAGTGAATAGTTTAGTACATAAAATTTCTACATGAAATTTCTTACTGCCAAATATCGTTGTAAAAGTGATGTGCGACAATGGACTCGGTAAACAACTTTGGTAATCTAAAACTAGCTTGTAATTTAGGCGGGGAAATGTTAACAAATCACTTTTATTAGGGTTGATAATTTCCAAAAAGAGTTGATAAATTTTAGGTATTGCTAAGAAATGGAAACAAAACTTTGTAAACACAAGGAAAATAAAAAAAATAGACAAATGAGGGAAATGTTTCTGACCAAAAAAATGGGAGAAAAGTTGGCAAATCATACTAATTTTGGTTAGTAATCTCCAAAATGTGTTAGTAAATATAAGAGGCTGTTAACCGAGACAAATGAATGTTGAAAACTCAATAAAGAAGTTGGAAATGTTAAAAAAAAAAACAATTAAAAGTTGGTAAGTTTAAACGATAGTTTATAAAATTGGTTGCAATTTAATCTGACAGAAGTTGGTGAGTTACTTTAATTTAAGTTGGTACTTACATATAAGAATCGGTAAATTTAAAGCATTAGGAAGTCATACAAACAAAGTCGGTAAGTCAGGACAAAAATTGCCGATGAGCAAATTATGAGGTAAATTCATAATATTGTTGACAAGTTACTGACAAATTTACACCGACTAAATTTTTTACAAATGCTTTCAGCGCTTACTGGCACGGGAAAAAAAAATCCGTATTTTTGGATACGAAACGATAGGATCCTACTGATATGAGATTTTCCTTGTCAATTTTGTTTAAACAAAATGACCGAGATTCCCCTAGATATTTTTTTTCCCTAAATATTATAGTGTCCCGAAATTTGCAATATTTTTAAATACGTGGCAACCAACGAAAAACGTTGTCGCATGATTTGCTTAAGAACGTTCCGATTCATAAGCCTTTGTTGGTTCGCACGTGTCGCCACCAACCGGGCCGGGCTTGACCGATTGAGAACATACGACCGACCCGCTGGGCCGTAGGAGATTCACCAAAGCTGTCTGATTGATCCGGGTGGCCCAAGTGACGTGGAATATTCTTTTCAATTGAAATATTAAAATGGAGAGAAATCAACACCCGAATCAACGTGACCCGAGAAGGAAACATTAGAAATTTCGATCCTCCTTGATCCAAGGTCAAGAAATTTAATGTAACCGTCCGATCGATCCAAAAGCGACCGATGCGGCACGGGTTTGTTTGTATCGTGGTGACGATCACTTGGACCGATTTGATCCGGGGCATTTAATAAGTGCCTCAAGAGCATGGCGTTGCCCCGATCGAGAGCGAGTAGATTGATTGCCCGATCGATGCTTGCAATGACAACAGTTCTGCAACGATAGCGGCCAGCGCTCCTTGAAAGGTGATAGATATGATACTTTATCCGTAATTAGATTTGCTGCTTTTCGATGATTTATTTCTAAATGAGGTGGTCCGTCATAAAATTTATTACTTATTTTTTTTATTAAGCTTCATTTATTTCGTGGGAAATGAATGATTTGCAAAACACTTTTTTTAAAATGATCACTTATGTCGCTGATAAAAAAGAATGACCGAAAAATTTTCGTCACAATTCACAAAAATATTTATGCATAAATTGTTGTCGATAATAAAGATATTTATTTATTATTAACTAATTATATTTAAGGAATCATTTTATGTTAAATCATTCATTTTCTATGGAACAAATAAAGTTTTAAACAATCATTTATTTCTAAATGAGGCAATTCACAAAAAGTATGTAATTAAATGTACAATCTCAAGGGGGGAAAATTCCTTTTTACAAATTGTTTTACGTAGGATTGCGTCCTTTTCTCGGTGTCGGCAAGGCCCATCATCTCCGGAACACTCTTCCTTCTTTTGAAACTTTTTCGTAGGGTTCTCAAGCTGAGAGCCACTTATTAGTCTTTGGTTTTCCTTTTTCTTTGCTTTGATTGTCCTTTCTATTCTCTCCTTATCTATTTTGGAAGTGTGTGCGTATGAATAAGTTTCTGCCACTGATCTTAAGTGAACCTGGATACGAGTTCGTCATTCGGCAACCGTGGATGTTTGTGACGTGACTCCACAACTGCTCTATTCTTCTAAGAATAGACTGCTCTCCTTTCACAATTTAGATTTAGGCCGAAATCCGAGGGTTTTATTTCCCCTAACCAGAGTTAGATATAGATGTAGGAGTTCATTAGAGATATGCGGTGTGTTTTATTAATATATTAATGTTGATATTTCTTGCATGGCGACAGCGACAGACGTCGGACCCAGACTTGCGCTGCAAGCCGTTACAAATGCAGCAGGCGGTCTCGGGGTTTGGCGATTGGCTGCCGGACATTTACAGTGGCAGATTCGTTCTCGAGGGACGAGGCCGTGCCTCTCGTCGTCATTTGCATTCCGGCATCTTGCTTCGTTTCGCAATTATTTTGAATTCGCAAGGCTTGAAACCCTTTCTACGCACCTCTCGAGCATCGACCAAGAAAAGAAAAAATCGTACCATCTTGAGAAACGAGTCGAAATTTTCCTTGGAAGAAGGAAAAAAAAAAAAGAGGGGGGAGGTACCCGACAAAAAAGAAAGGAAAAAGGAGGAGGAGATAAAAAGCACAAAAGAAAATGACACAAACGGTCCTTAGAATTTGGCCCAATTTGTAATTTGATTCGCGAACTTTTAATTTGTTTAGTATAATCTTTGAGCTTTAGCCTAATGTTCAATGCGGCCCATAAATTTTTAATTTATTCAATGTGATCCTTAGATTTTTTATCCATGAACTTAATTTATTCAATGTGGTCCCAGACTTTTGGTACATGTTTCAAAAGTTTAGAGACTATATTAAATAAATTAAAAATTTATGGACTAAATTATATATTAAGCTAAATTTCAAGGACTGTTTGCGTTGTTATCCTAAATCACAGTACATAAAAAATGCTTTACGTGTGACCCTGCCCTCACTTATATCTGCCACTCTCATCTTTCCCCCTCGCTCGATTTTTCTGTGTTCTTTACCCAGCTCTCGACGCTCTCATCATCAATGGCTACTCAGGGCCAGGTCATCACTTGCAAAGGTACGCCGCACACCTCCCTCTCTCTCTCTCTCTCTCTCCCTCTCTCTCTGGCTGCGCGCGGGTTGTACGCCCCGTGTACGTACGGATATCGGATGAAGCCCTAACTTGTTGGAGCCCCCCTCTCGCGGCAGCCGCCGTCGCGTGGGAGGCGAACCAGCCGCTGTCGGTGGAGGACGTGCAGGTGGCTCCTCCGCAGGCCGGGGAGGTCAGGGTCCAGATCCTCTTCGCCGCCCTCTGCCACACCGATGCTTATACTTGGAGCGGCAAGGTTACTCCCTTGGTTTTTTTTTTTTTCTTCTTTTCTATTTTTGTGCGTGTGTGTGTGCGCCCAGCGGTTCTGGTTTTTTGGTCGATTAGTGTATGTGTGGGCGGAGTCGAGAATCGCTCGCTCGGTCATGTGTAGTGAGTTAGCCATAGAGGACATTACCGCGGAAGACGTGTACTAATTAAGCTCTTGAATGATCTTAGCGTAAATTAATTTGCCAAATCAATAGGGGGTCTTTAATAATTCTTGCTTAATTTGACAGGTTACTATTAGTTAATGAGTCCTTTTATGACATGGTAACGTTTTGACCGAAGCCTCAGCTTCCCGCTATATCAAAAAAAAATGCTCATAAAGGTTTCCATGTTAGTGTATAAAACATTCCATTTATGTCACCAGCCGTTTATTTTAAGAAAGAATCGAGGATCACAATCAGCTACATCCCGGGCGGTTAGTCGGATTGACTGGAAATTTGACCGTGATTGGCGATCAGTTGACTTTCGGTAATCGAATCCTTAATCAACTATCTTAATTTTTCATCACTCCCGTGCGTGCAAATTGCAATCTGTAAGGTAAGGAAAGGAGGGATGGATTGCAATTGTTGAGGGAGAGATCGCCCTTTGTTCTCCAACTTATTATCAATTCAGAACGTCCCTCGTTTTGTATATAAATACATGCAAAATCCCTTCTCCATGTCATTACAATCCTCTCGGTTCATAGTCTTGTCAAAACACCAATGTCTAGCAAGAACTTGTTGTCATGGCTCTGCCTGATCTCTCTGGTACTGCTGCTTCGGGACCTCCGAGGTCAATTCGTAACGGGATTGATGATCTGAACTTGAGAGCGTGGGTTGAAATCTGTAACGGGATTGGGTGGTTCTCCTCGAGCTTAAGTGCGTGAAGGGCTTGTTCAATTTGTAAATTATGATCCTGCGAAGATGTCTTCGGACACAGCACAATTCGGATGCTTACAAGTTGCGATGTTCATTACTCGACGGGGCCGTTTTGAAAGCTCGGCGTACCAGAAAATTGGAGCGAGCCAGCACGACGTGCTTGTTTTGGGAGTCGCCTTGTTGCTGGTCTACTCGGGACTTGTCGATGACTGGTGGCAACTTCGAAAGTCAGAGATAGTAATCGGATCCTTTTTTTTTGCAACGTTCCTTTGGATGCTTCGGTGGTTTGATGATTTGGCATAGCTTGCAACCCGGCTAGCTGTTGTTAATGAGGTGTTTGTTGTTGTGTTGATACTCGATACCCAATCTCAACTTGCAGGATCCAGAAGGTCTGTTCCCTTGCATTCTTGGCCATGAAGCTGCAGGGTACGTAACATCCCATGTTTTCTTTTCATCGTATATTTCTGGGTCGCAAATCTTGGATTGAATTAATATCGTTCCAAAATTTACCTGTAGGATTGTGGAGAGTGTCGGTGAAGGGGTTACTGAAGTCCAACCAGGAGATCATGTTATCCCCTGCTATCAGGCAGAATGCCGAGAATGTAAATTCTGCAAGTCAGGGAAAACTAACCTCTGTGGCAAAGTTAGGGCAGCTACTGGCGTTGGAGTGATGATGAATGACCGCAAGAGCCGATTCTCTGTGAATGGAAAGCCTATCTACCATTTCATGGGAACTTCTACATTCAGCCAGTACACGGTCGTTCATGATGTCAGTGTTGCCAAGATCGATCCCAAAGCTCCCTTGGAGAAAGTTTGCCTTCTTGGCTGTGGTGTTCCCACAGGTGAGGAGCTCTTTATGATGTCCTTAAGATTCAATTAGGACATGCTGGATTGTAGTTGATTTCTTCTGGAGAAGATGAAGCATGTTGTGAAACTCTTGTGGCAACTCCTGGTTTCCACTATAGCAACAGATCTTGCTAGACTTTGAGTGTCATGGAAGCTGTTGAATTTTCTAGGTCTTTCTTATGTACTTTAAAGAATTTTTAAGTCATTGACCTGTATGTGCTGATCCTTCAGCTATCTTGTGTTGCAACTTTCGATAATCCTCTGCTAACAAATTAAAAAAAAGGTTGATCCGGACAATTTTGATTGTGCAGCACTCCCTTGTTTACTTCTTTTATGGTGGGTTATGGCTTGTTGAAAAATTGTGGGTAGAAGATAAAAAATCAACATACACAAGAAGTACTAAAAGCAGAGCGGAAAGTTTTAAAGCATCCTTGCATTGCAATTCTTAAATACTACAGTTGCTCCTGGACAAGATTGTGGAACATTTAAAGAGTTCATCTTTCTCTAAGTTGCTGGTTCATTGATGCACAGTTAAGGGAACATAATACTGTCGATGTTTTCATTGTAGTACTAGAATCATCCCACATCTAGATGTTCCTTTGAGGTCCAGAGGATCTTAAAGGTTTGAGGCACTCATAAATTCCGAATACCTGAATTCAATTAATTACTCTGCTTTTCCATCTTCTGGTAGTTCTCTTCTCATGTCTGGTGTTGAGTCTGCAGTAGATTTTATCTTGCTACGCACTCTATTCTACACACCATCTGTCAACGGAATTTTGATTGGATCTTTTGGTTCTTCTCTTTGATTTTGTACTCTGTTGCTGTGTGGTTTCCATGGACATGAAAATTGGCCTAGCTCCTGCGCTTGTGCTAGAAAATCATAGAAGTTCTATCATATTGTCATCACGAAGAAATTCTCTCATGATAATTGAACATCCTGTCAAATTCGTTTATGATGGTTGATTATTTCTTCATATTCTGATTTCGTGATTGACTTTTTAATAAATTTCCTCACCATTTAGGACTTGGAGCAGTATGGAACACAGCAAAAGTGGAATCAGGGTCTATTGTTGCTGTCTTCGGCCTGGGAACAGTTGGCCTCGCTGTAAGTCGAACATAGTTTCTTTTTTTTTTTTTTAATTTCCTTTTTGCTTGCCAGGTGACACCATATTACTTTATCGACGAATACTGCTGGCAATATATTAGGTTGCTGAGGGTGCAAAAGCAGCTGGTGCTTCCCGAATAATTGGTATAGACATTGACAGCAACAAGTTTGATAGAGGTAAGTCCTATTCTTCCGACATCTACCATCGTTGTCCTACATGTATGCTTTTAGGCAGTTCTTTTGTATTTTAGTGTCCATGTCAAAGCATACCATCCAGGGCAACAACCTCCCATGAGGGAGCATCCTATAACCTTTTACATTGTGGCAAAAGTAAGACTTTCTTGTCACGTCTCGATTATCGCCTGGCTACTCAACTTGTAGGCAAGTAGATATGAGCCTACGAGTATCGCTCTAGGAAGTTACGCAATTTTTTTTCTCAAATATGGGATGGTTATGTTGTGATGCTCTTGTTGCTAAACCATAGATTGTCAAAGTGCATTTTATGGATTACAAAACATTCTTATTCTATTTCACTGGTTTCTGACTCCAAAAAATTGATTGGCCGGTTCATCAAAAAGCTCACGGTTTATATGCACTTTTACAAATCCAAAAGTTAGGAATAATCTGAACTTAGACGTTGCAAGAAATAGGAACAGAAGGAAAGTAAATTTTCCAAATTATTGATACAGCGTCGGCAACACATACTATCCTATAAAAAGCTAAATACTTCCAAAGGTGAGCCTCACTGAGTTGGCCTAAAATTTAGCAACCGTCAATTTGAACTATCTAGACTGACATACAGGTAAATGAGATAGTTCATTGTGTGCTTTGGTTATTCAGTTCCGAGTTGGTACTTTCATCAATGTAGAAAGCTGTAGGCATGATGCTCATACATTTGAAAATGTCTGCTTGCTTTGGGGCTTTGTACTAGGTCAATAAGCGTGTTTAGTTCAGTTTGTGGAAATTGATATTCATGTATATGATGACGTTCTGCAGCAAAGGAGTTTGGGGTGACTGAGTTTGTGAATCCGAAGGAACATGACAAGCCAATCCAACAGGTTATTGTTGATCTCACTGATGGTGGTGTTGACTACAGTTTCGAATGCATCGGGAATGTCTCGGTAATGAGGGCTGCTTTGGAATGCTGTCATAAGGCGAGTTTTTACTTTTCATTGTTTACTCTATTTGAGAGACGGAATATGCACCTAATTTGCTCGAATTACTTCCAGGGCTGGGGAACATCAGTAATTGTTGGTGTGGCAGCTTCAGGGCAGGAGATCTCCACGCGTCCTTTCCAATTGGTAACTGGTCGTGTTTGGAAAGGAACAGCTTTTGGTGGTTTCAAGAGCCGTTCGCAAGTGCCGTGGCTGGTTGACAAATATATGAAAAAGGTGTGCCGTCTGTTGCTTCTACGAAATTTGAATTGCGTCAGAGCTGATGATTTTATGTGCTGACATTTATTTGCCCGCAGGAAATCAAGGTTGATGAATATATTACTCACAATTTGACTCTTGGGGATATCAACGAGGCTTTCCATCTACTGCATGGAGGTGATTGCCTCCGTTGTGTGCTTACAATGGAATAAAGGAGCTCTGGTTCACAGGCCAGTTTGTTGTGCAATGCCCCAAGTGTTTGCTGCATATGTAAGAATCCCATCCGTGTTGTTCACTGCTTAGAGTGCCACCCGAATAAGATGCATAAGAGTCTGTTGCCTCTTTGCTGTTGTTATTGGTGGAGATTTTCTCTAAATATGAGAGATTTCATCTCTAATTTTGGCATGTCTTGTGGCTTTTTTGGTTTTTTCGATCTTGGGACGTTGTATTCTGGCTGAAAATGCGGGGAATTTGTCAAAGTAAGTTTTAAACTTATTATACTTGTGCCAATTCATTGCTAAACTTTTTAATTATGCCAATTCCGTCCTAAACCTCTTGACGATTTGCCAATTTAGTCATAAATTTTTTGACAGTTTGCCAATTTAGTCCATACGATCAATTTTAGCCAAAAAAAACATTGACGTGGCAGTTTGGTTAACAAAGACCGTCCTAGGCAGCATTAGGGGTGTCAATGGGTCAGGTCGGTTCGGGTTTTCATGATACCCGACCCGAAACAATGAATATATGTGCTTGGCCCGACCCGAAACAAGACCCAAACATTATATAGCCGCACAATCGGGTCGTGTTCGGATCGGGTCGATTCGGGTCGGGTTCGTGTTTAGAGATTTACTAATTATTTAAAAGTTCATTATCCATGAGAAATAAGCAAGAAGGATATGAAAGAAGCCGTCTGAAAGAGTACTCTTTAATTACCCCATAGCAATTAACGTAGGAAACATAAATGCATGTACTTCTTAATTCCTTCAGTGCTAAAGCCAAAGACCCATTTCCATCCGCTGCTGTACAAACGATGCTCGCCATATCACATTAAAATTATACGCTACAGGTCGTTATCGCTCTAATCGGGGTCCAATGCCGCAAAATTTCAGTCCTCCCCACAATCCCAACAAGTACAAATTAGATAGCCAAACAGAGAGAGACTAATTGAAAGGAGAGCCTCACCTTCTCTGCCAAAATGCGGTCACCTACATCCAGAGTAGGTTTCATGGAAGCAGAAGGAATCGACCTTGGCTCGGCCAAGAACGACCTGAACATCAGACTCACGGTCAAAGCCGTGAAAGCCGCCTTAGCATCCTCGGAGTAATCCCCGAGCAGCTGGGCCAACCACCCGCTCCTTGCGGCCGAGTGCCTATGCACCTCCTGCATCTTCATGCACTCGCCATCATCGCCATCGCTGTTCACTTTCTCCCAACGCACCGTCCCTCCCTTGTCCACATCGTTACACGCCGAGCCCGGCAACGCCTCGTTGCAGGGCAGCCACTTCGACCCCTCCAAGAAGAAGGGGATTATTGAGGACGCCTTGATCGGCGAGATCCCGAAGATGCCCATCGAATTGGCCGAATACGAATTCGAGGACAGAGATCTCATCGCCGAGATCAAGCCGACCACGATCGGGCTCCAGCACTCGGCCCCGAGGGCCTCGGCCGCGAGCGTCGAGTACGAGGAGGAGCCGCCGCCGCACTGCTCGATGAATCCAAATCTAGATGGATTATTCCCCTCCCTTCATTCGCCGCACTGTTTTCTCGCCAGCTTATCCACCTCCTCTTTTCCCCGCAAGAAAAATTTTCCCATCTTCCTTAAACCTCTCTCGCGGCCGCTCCCCGCCAACTCCCTTTTGATCTTCTGGTGGTGCCATGCCAGTGCGCGATCTTTGCCTTGTAAAGATATTTGATGAGGGCATAAATGCCGGATTTTTCCTTTTTTTTTCCCGGGGGGCAAATTGCGACCGGGAATCGAGATTATTCGGGAAATGGAACGAGATAAGGTAAGTATGGAAATGGGTCGATGGATTGATCGATTCTAAAAATGTGCATCAAGATTTTTTTGGAAAGCTTTTTGGTAAAAACATGTCCATCCCGAGGAAAAATTGTCCATCCCGAGGAAAAATTGAAAGGGAGGATTTTCGAAGGCGATACTCGGGAATTCGAGAAATTGAAGAGAAAAAAAAGCTACGACTCACTTTACATACGGCCGGTGATTTTTCCCCAAGGACAAAAGAGCGTGGCAGAACCCGGGAAAGAAGAAGTCGATGGCAGGGTCCTGAGAGAAGGAGCGATCTTAAGGATTTTGGTTATTATTTTATTTGGTGGAGCTTGGGTACCCAAGCCCACTAGATCCAAACAATACCCAATTTTTTTTATTGTTACCCAAACAAGTTGAGATCCAACCCGACCCAATAAGAAAATTTCGTGTTCGGGTCGGGTCGGTTTGTGTTTCGGTTCGGATATTGTGTTTGGTTTTGACACCCCTAGGCAGCATAGCTGATGCTGAAGTGAATATTTTTTTTTTACATTTTTTAATTTTTTTCCAACTCTTGGTTGACGAGGTCGATGGGCACAGGTGAGGGCATCGGGCCTTGGCCTGGAACTAGGCAGGCCAATGCCCTTGCTGGTGAGGGCACGGAGACCCTCGCTTGTGGCCATCAACCTCCGCGCCCTTGCCGGCCAAGAGTGTAGTTTACTATTTAATAAATTTTTATCAAAGAATGATGGAAGGGAAAATAATAAATAAAAAAGAAAAGAAATAAAAAAAGGAGAGGGTAATTAATAAAAAATAAGCAAATAAAAAAAAAATAGCCAAGAGTATCGTGAGAGATTCTTACTATCTATGTTTGTGCAATTTTTAGGTTAACTTAGATTATATGCCATTCATACCAAACAATGGACATGATAAGATGTGAAAATATCCGGCTTTATTATTATGATTTACCAACAATGGATTGGATATAGTAAAATCTCTAAATTTCACATCTTATTCTATTCAGTTTTATTATGTCTAGAAATCCAAATGATCAAACGCTGTTTAAGGGTGTGTTTGCTACAGCATTTGGGATAAGCCTTTAGCCAAATGCAAAGGCTTTTAGCCTAAAGGGATTTGGGAAAATGTAAGACTGCATAGTAAACTGTAAATGGAATTGAAAAGTGCTTTGAGGAAATACAAGATTGTTTGGTAAAGTTTGGAAAGCCCCTTTGATATGACCAAATTAATTTTTTTTAATTCTAACTTATTAAAAATGAAAAATAAAACAATAACCGTAACTTTTATATTTTCGCGTTAAAAATAATGTAAAAGAAACATATTAACAAAATTATAAAAAAAAAATCACATCAATGAATAATCCAAAACTACTTAAAGTAACAAAATATACAGGAGTAAGAGAAACATTGAATAATGTTGATGATCCATCAAGGGAAACAATATATCAACCATGGTATATATGCAAAACCCAAATTGGAGTAGCGTGGGCTTAGTCCAGTATTGTGCTTTTCTTGCTGTGCTGATCATGTATGGGCCTGTTCTCATGGCTCTTGAGCGGCCTCGTTGTTGTATTTCTGGTTTTCTGCAATTGTTCCTCTGCTGCTTTCCATGCCGATTATTGAGCTGAGAAGTTGGTACTTTGAATAAACCCTTAGTTTGCATCGTGAAATTGTTACACAAAAGATCCACAATTTGGTTTTCAAGATCTTTCTAAAGGCACATAGTTTCCCTATTTCGTGGCCTTTGGACAACAACCACACACTTGTTACTGGTTCGTTTGTGCCTCACTAGTGATCGATTATCGATTGGACTATAAAGATTAAATTTAGTTATTTGTGTGATACGAAATGCATGTGCTCATTCGAATTGGTTCATGGTTAGTTTTGTTTGTTTGTGCCTCTCAAATTTGTTCATGTCACTTTACTAGTAAATGGCAAGTTCATCAAAGGAAAATGCATTTTGGAGCTCGGAAGATGTAAAAAACTTTTGTAAGTTGTGCGTTGAACAAATTGAAAAGGGCAATTGTCTTGCAAACAACAAAATAAATGGATAGACAGTCATAATTAGCAAGTTTGAGTTTGCATATATATGATGATTGATATATTGTTTTCTTGATAAATGATCAAGATTATTCATTGTTTCTCTTACTCCCCTATATTCTGTTACATTAAGCAATCATGGATTATTCATTGATGTGATTTTCTTTATAAATTTGTTAATGTCTGTTTTACATTACTCTCGATGTGAAAATATAAAAATTATAATCATTGTTTTATTTTTCATATTAAACAAATTAAATTACACCAAAAGACTTTCCAAATATATATTTACCGAACACTTACAATTTCCCAAAGTAATTGCAATTACAGTTTACCAAATAGTCTTGGATTTTTCCAAAACCCTTTAGGCTTAAGGCCTTTGGATATGCCCCAAATGCCGAGCCAAAGGCACCCTTTCCCTGGTTATGAACTGTGGGAACCTTTGGACACCACAGAACATTCAAGTAAAGTCTGTATTACATCGTAAGATGCGTATCCACATCCAACATTAACAGATACTCTGCGTGAACCACGACTATCAGAGACCCTTTAGAAGCCTCTTTGTAGTTGCAGCTTTAGAAGGAAGATTAATACTTTCATCTACTATGACACAACCATTTGATTACGCAGGATGCTCTGCCTTGTGAGCTACTTGTTTGTTCGGTGCTGCGCTTTTCCCTCCTCCGCTGGAGTTTCTTTCTTTGTCTCTATGTTTGAACCTGCAATGGATGCATCAAATGAATACTTTTGTATGACCGTGCAGGAAATCTCTCGGTTTGAAACAGAGAGAAGGCTATGATGTAACAGATAAATTCTAATGACGAAGGGGACGGGGAAAAAGAATGATTGTTGGTGCAACTATGGTTATGATGTCATGTAATAACGGGTACAAGAATTACCCAGTTGACTCTCATGAGTATCATCCTTCTCAGATTGCTTAGTTGAATGGATCACGATGAATCCTTCGTCCTCACATCTCGTTGCGTGTTCGTGACCGAATGAGTGATACATCACATCCCTTCAGTCATACGAAACACCCGCTGTTTGAATCACGAAAAGATGGTCAAAATGGTCGGCACAGCGCAACAATTACATTTACCCACGACCCCGGTAATCTCATCTATTTAGGCACTCGATGCGCTTTACGTAGTAATCAAGTTCTAACGAATGTTGCACTACACGTATCATTGTTCATGCTACTTACCCGGTCTTCAGGTTCTCTGCCTTGTCCATGATGTGTGCACTCTCCTGCTGGCTGGACAGAGAAGCGAACCCCTTGACTCTGAAGCTGCGAGCTCTCTTGCTGATGACAGGAGCAGCGATGCGGGATGATGAGAATGTGTGCGGAATTGGATGGTTTCTTACCGATCTGATCGCGTATGTCATCTCCATCGGACTTCACGGTGAGGCCCCGGAGCTGTATTTATACATGACAACATGATGTGATTGAAGATCCATCAGATAAAAACTGGTACATCCTGACGATAAGAGATAAGGTTAGCAATCTGACTTTTGCCTGCTGGAAAGTTGCGTTTGGAAGAATCGAGAACACGCGCGCACGTCAGCGACTGGAGATTGAAAGAATGCGTTGGGAGATTCTGGTGCTTTGCCTGGTGTGAAGTCAAAATAACTGAGACCCACGAAGCGAAAGCTCCAGAAAAGCATCCCGGAGTCCATCGAATGAAGAAATTCTTGGTGCCGATCATAACGATTGGTTTCTCCTGTGTAATACTAATCGATAGGGCCTTGCTTCGTACGCTTCGCTCAATGAGAAAATGGGCAATGAGAAAACGGGTCGGACTATAATTTGGTGAGATCTTGTTGTGAGAGTGCTTTAATACTATGGAAATCACCTGCTCATAGATAGAAAAGTTCAACATGTAGAGCACTTGAGGAGCTTTGACGAGTGTCTTGAGAGCACTGTCATTACAAACGTGATCTATTATGCCACGGAATTGCTGTCGGCCAGTGTCCTTAGAGTACTATTATATCTCTTTAATTTTTTTTCTTTTCTTTTTATAGATTAAATGTAGGAAGGCCTTTCTCTTTTTGTGAAAAATTCAGCCTATTTCAAAATACAATGTAGATTTATACATGAAAATTATTTTAAACATTTATTACCAATATATGTCTGATCATGACATATAACTGTTTTCATCTAATTATATATAGATATTGCAAAGCGAAAGACAATCTATATATACATAAATGATATGAGCAGAAGAATTATGCTTTTAATGGTCACTTGCCAAATCTGTGATTCTTTTGCATATATTATTTATTGATATATGTGTGTGTATTTTTTTGATAAATTAAATATTATTTCACTAGCATATAAATAATCAATAACCTTACCAAATTTACTAAGGTAAATTATTTCTATTATATAACACTGGATCTATGTTATCCCAATTACGTTTTTATTTCTGGAAATAAAAAAGGGAAAGATTAATATATATTGTAAATACTCCTGTGTGTCGGTTTATGATAATATATAGAACATCACGCGTGAAATGATACTAGGAACTTTATTTTAAGACGCTTACACTTCATACTAACTAGGAATAACATTTTAATTAGATGACATGGCGACATTATCACAAAACAGTTGCAAGTATTAAGAATGCAAATTTGTCTAGGGTAAATTTCTCTTCAATAACTGCTGAAAATAAATAATAAGTAGGGATACATAAGATCGCATTTTCGTTGTGGAAGACGAAAACTACACTAAGGCTTCGTTTGTTTCGCAGATAACGAGTGATTTGAAAAATATTTTCTTAAAAATGATCGTTTGTATCGTTTTAAGGAAAATATAAGTAATCATTTTTTCGTTCATTTACTTTTGTAAGCGATCGTTTTTAGAAAAATATTTTTTAAATTATTCATTTTTCGCTAAACAAGCTAGCGGCCCCAACCAAAACATGTTTTTTGACTTCGACAACTTAAGTAAGAGGAGGTAACCCTTGACTGTTCTTTTTTCGTTCCTTGTTTGTTGGATTTGACTTATTATCATCTCCATATATTTGTTTCTTGGGACATTTAAGTTGCTGTTTTGCTTAGGCTACTATTCATGCATGAACTAAGTTAAGGCCCCCTCAGAGAAAAACTTTCATTACATCTGTAAAGGAAAGTGTAAAGAGATCTTTCTTGATCTTTAATGTGAAAAGTCCAACCTATAGCTGAAAATCATAATAGACTTGATCATGATCGTCACTTCACAACGACATTGGCAATCATCACTTAGGGTGAGCATGGTCCTAGTGGGTGGCTCTCAATCTAAAATCGGGAACTGCCCACTAAGAACTGGTTCCAAAAAATTAGAACGAGAACCGCTTCATTGGTTCCATAGATCAACCTGAGAATCGGATCACCGATCCGGTCTGGTTCCTGGGTGAGTCCATAGAACTGGTCCTACTAGCTAAGGACAGAGACGAAAAGACGGAGACGGAGACGGAGAGTTGGAGACGGTGAGGTGAGCATCGACCGAGAAGAGTGAACGTGAGGCGAAAGCAAAAAACGGTATTTCTTGACTCAATGTAAAACTGTGAGCGTCAAGCGAATTAGATTTAGAATTTATTTTTTCTTACAAAAAATAAAAATTAAATAAATAGATTATATTTATTATTATATTACCGATCTGGTTTAAGTAGATCGGCGGATGATTCCACACCTGGAACTAAGAACTGGACCGGTACCCACTGGTTTCCAAAAATTGGAACCGGGAGCCGGACCAGTTCCCTTAGAAACCACTGGTTTGGGGCGGTCTTGGGCAGTCCGGCCGGTTCCGGATTCTTTTGCACGCCCCTTGCTCATCAGCTAATGAAAAATCCATGAAGACTTGCCACGCAGGTCGGTATTATTGATCACTAGCCTCAAGAGCGATCACAACACAATCATAAGAAAGCAACGTCACTTGCAGAATGTGAAGACCAAAGTCCCCCCCATCTCTCCCTAAGAGTGATTCAAGAATGCGAAAGCCAAGGCGGAGAGGGCGAAGGACAGGGCGTGGCCGGCCAGCGACGAGGCGGACCCGATGCTGAGGGTGACCTTCTGGCCGAGGCTGCAGTGGTTACCGATGGTGCAGATGAAGTAGCGAGAGCTGCTCGTGTTCAGCACGACGTTGTATGGGCTCACCGTCTGGACCGTCCCGATGGGGCTCGTGCTCGTGCAGTTGTCGTAGTCCGTCTTCGACACTTCGGCGACGTCATGATTCCCCGTCCAGTTGAACACTGCAACAGTAAAAAGGGAAGAAACAAGAATGAACGAATGCACACAAAGCCTGAATTAACCGAGGTTGTGTAGCAAGGACATTTCAATGGACAAGGAAAGATACAGAGTAATTTACGAGAGGGTCCCCCTCTTTGACTTGACTATTTGCTGTTGTTAGAGGGAAATGTAGTCATTTCATAAAAAGCTGTATATGCAGCAAGATTAGTATTTAACGCAGCAATTAACCCAATCGTTTAGAATACTTTTGCAGTATTTGCATACAAATTAAAGCCAAAACATGAAACCTGATGAAATCTTTTCTTGATCATATCAATGCGATCTATCTATCGAATCGAATGTTTATCGAAAACTTGCTAACATTTCAGATTCTCCAATCAAATCCGGTCGTAACCCTTTTACTAGCGATGCACTATTTTGGGTAGGAGCATCATGTTTTTCGAGCTCACCGACGGTGTCGCCAAAGTTGAAGCTCTTCTCGGCGGCCCAGGTCTTGTAGGCAATGTCACCGAGCGGAGGGACTTTCCACATCAGTTCATCTCCGACGTTGTACGTACTCGCATTCGCGCCCACCGCAGCGACGAGCAGCACGAGCCCGACCAAACCCCCGACTCGACTCGCCATGATCGTGTACAAACTCTCTCCGTGTTCCTCAGATCGTCCCCTTAAACGATCTCTCTCTCTCTCTCTCTCTCTCTCTCTCTCTGGGTGGCGGTGCTGCTGTGTTCACCCTTGGTTCAGTGATGGCTCATTTCCAAGCTCGGGTGGCTTGAGAAACTTATATGGAGACTTCCGATAGTGGAGGAGGGTGCGAATTTGACTGACATGCAGGTCAGCTCCTTGCACACGAAGCCCGGTCTTTCTGGCCTTCTCTCCGCCAACGCATAGCTCTTTCGATCGAATCTCAGTTTGGCATCAGGTGCTAAGTTTCCAAACAGTAGTACGCCAACTTTGAATATCTAGAAACACTGACCTCGACTTGGCCTTCTGGTACGGCAGCTTCCGAGATGCACCTCCTCTGCTGAGATCCGGTGGAATTCCATTCCATGCGGAGCCTCCGCTGGAACTCACGAGCGAACGTCGAGGAGACGTTTTCCGTTCGTGACTTTTGAGGGAAACTTTTTGCGTGGTTTTTTACTCACGCCCGACACCGGCATCATCGCGAGGACTTTCTGACTTTTGAGGGAAGCTTTGAAGCTTCCACGGACGCCTCATTTCGCGGAGCAAGTCGAGCCGAACAAAAGAAAGCATGTTTATATATACCTTCGGCGAGGTCGACCTCGTCGGCCCTCGCCTCTGGCCGGTCGCCGAGGTGGAAGAAGGGAAGAGAAAACAAGAAAGAGAAAGAAAAGGAAAAAAAAAGGAAGGAATAATTGGAAATATTATTAAACTATTATTTAAAAATTTGCATGTCGGTTTAGTACGCTTACGCCTGGGATTGATTGAATTTGGACAAATACAAAAGATTTAGAACTCTATTGGTAAAAAAAAAAAAAAAAAGAGTTCAAGACTGACTCGGTACAGTAGCAATAGATTTAGGTTTTTTTTCTATAATAATATCCTTACTCTTCAAACAAACTTTTAGCTAAGGGTTAAGTTTCCATCCTTGCAAACGGATAAAGTTGCTCGAAATCAACGATTCGAAACACACTAATTTTGGGTTCGGGCCAAAAAGAACTCGATTCACTGAACTTAGCCTTTCAATTTAGGGCTGCTCATTTTTGTTTATCGTTCTCGCCGAAACAGACAACTTCTTAATTGAAAAGAAAATCAACTTCATTTTTTCATACGTGATAAATGACATCGTCTTGCCTTGGGGATGCGTCTATCGTATCCACCGGTCACGTTTTGGTATCAGCTTGCATGAATGAAAATCTTAACGGCGAGCGTTTCCGTTTCTTAAGTAAATTTTCGTGCGTTTTCTGAGATCCTTTGAAAAATCAGGGAATTTATATAAATCCCAAAAGATACATACAATATTATCATATCCACATTTTTATTGCTTACTCTATCTTCTTCCTTTTCCTGTCTTATTATTCTGTACTTTAATTATTTTGGCCAAAATGTTTGTTTGTTTTTTTTTTTTTTATTTAAACTTTGCCACTTAGAAAGTCCCATCGGACGAAAAGTTTTAGCAATAATATTAAAGCGTTAAATTTTAAAATATGTTTTACCTGCGAAATTGGACACACCGATTAGCTGATTTCGGGGGAAGAGAACCAAAGGTGGAGAGTGGTCCGTCGGATTCGCGAGATTGACGGAGCCAGTGTCTTCTCATTTTTCATATATTTTTAGTAAATATAACTATATGTACTTAAGATCTATAGAATTGCTTA
Organism: Syzygium grande; assembly: GCA_024733475.1. NCBI lineage: Eukaryota > Viridiplantae > Streptophyta > Magnoliopsida > Myrtales > Myrtaceae > Syzygium > Syzygium grande. The sequence continues at coordinate 11,569,047 of JAMXDD010000010.1, forward strand.
AATGACCATTAAAAACAGATTATTGGGTAAAGCTCGCATATATGAACGTGCCCCGTGAACCTGGTCGTGCGCATTGGGCATTACATGGGATCTATTCGAGACAATGTCCTAGATTATGCTAAATTGGCCGGAAAAAGTTGTTCAAGAAATCCTAAATCTAATACACTTTTGCTAATTCAGCTCTAAATTTTTTTAATTTTGCCAATTGAGTTTTAAAAATTTTCACATTTTGCTGATTAAATATATCCGATCAATTTTAACTTGAAATCTCTGATGTGGATGCCGGCTATCCTACAGTGATAGGGCCGATGCTAACGCGGACAATTTTTTAACAGTATTTTAATTTTTTTTTTAAATTATTATTATTTTCTTTTTTTTCTTCCAAGCCCCAGCGAGGGCCACCGGCCAACCCTCACCAATACAGGCAAGAGCTAGTCGACCCTCGCTGGTCACAGGCAAGGGCTTCACGGCCCTCGCTCATGACTGATTGCAACCCTCACAAGGTTGGGGCGAGGGTCTCAACCCTCGCTTGTGATCGGCATGGGCTTCCAGCCCTCGTCGAACTTGATCAAAACAAAGAAAGAAAAAAAGAAGAAGAAAGAATAAAATATTATAAAATATTTTTAATTTTTTAAAAAATATCCACATCAGCATCGACCATTCTACGTGACACTAACAACGTCCACGTCAACGATTTCAAGTTAAAATTGACCGGATAGACTCAATTGGCAAAACGTAAAAACGTTTAGAATTTAATTGGCAAAATTAAAAGGTTTCAAACTGAATTGGCAAAAGTTCAATAAATTTATGACTTTTTGTGCAACATTTCCCTAAATTGGCCAATCAAGAGAGAGGAAAACACGGTAGTTGATAAGTCAAAATCGAGAAATCAACTCTGATCCTATTTTCCCGAATCAGTATCTTTTCGAACACATGTTCCTTACCATTAGCCTGCAGTCAGGTTTTGTTAGGGACATTCGAAAAATCTTAAAAGCAGATATTCGCGTGAAATTAATTAAATCACAATTAATTAGAAACTTCAGGCCTATATTAATTCGATCTGAAAATTGAACAGGTAAAATCATGGGATCCGATTTTACCATTTTCTGTTAGGATTTCAACTCTTCCAAAGAATCACACAAAAAAAAATAAAGATTCTACTCAAAATTCGGATTGCTCTTTAAATTTTTGAATTGTTGAGATGTTAGATTAACTTGAACAGACGTAGGGCTTAATTTTCCACTCCTTTTTTCTTTCATATAATTAGTCTCCCAATTGGACTCGAGGCATCATCCTATGTCGTTTCGGACCTCGGAGACACCTAGGATGTAAAAAAACTCAAAGGGCACTGCCGGGAACACGGCAGGAAAAGTATACTTTACCAATTGATGGGTGCGAGGCGTGCGGGCACCGGTATGTTGAAATAAGGAACGCATCCGGATAGCCCGCTCCCAAATAAAATCTTCGGAAAGAATAAATAAATTCTTCTAAATTTTTTTTGACGGGGTGGTGTTGTGTCTCCTCCTTTTTTCCCTTGACCACTTCCACGATTTGATGCAAGAAGCACGTGTTTCTTGCCATGCATGCATGCATGCGCGACGATGGTGATACAGCTCACGAGCTCAAACTCTTTTCGTAATTTAAGGATGATTTCCGTTGCAACAGCTTCCTCGAATAAATATTCCAATCTGGAATCTCCCCGAAACATTCGATCTCCCCTTTGATAGCGATTCTGTTCTTTGCTGGATTCCTTACATATACCGGTCTTCCCCGGCTGCCGCAGATTCATCGCAGTCGCAGACGTCTGTAGCTCCCATCTCTGCACTTCCTTCTGATTACCTCCGGCGATGGCGGCCCTGGCCTGCTCCCCCGCGGACCTCCACCCCCTCCTCGGCGGCAACGCCACCTCCGCCGCCGCCGCCGAGTACATCTGCGGGCGCTTCGATGCGGTCTCGAGCAAGTTCGTGGACACGGGGTACGCCGTCGACAACACCTACCTCCTCTTCTCGACGTACCTCGTCTTCTCCATGCAGATCGGGTTCGCCATGCTGTGCGCGGGCTCGGTCCGCGCCAAGAACACCATGAACATCATGCTCACCAACGTCCTCGACGCGGCGACGGGGAGCTTCTTCTACTACCTCTTCGGGTTCGCCCTGGCCTTCGGGACCCCATCGAACGGCTTCATCGGTCAGCACTTCTTCGGCCTCTCCAAGTTCCCGTCTCAGTCTTTCGACTACGGGTTCTTCCTGTTCCAATGGGCCTTCGCCATCGCCGCCGCCGGGATCACGAGCGGATCCATCGCGGAGCGCACGCAGTTCGGCGCGTATTTGATCTATTCCTCGTTCTTGACTGGCTTGGTGTATCCCATTGCCTCTCATTGGTTTTGGTCTGCCGACGGTTGGGCAAGCCCGGCGCGAGCGGATAATCTTTTGTTCGGATCTGGAGTCATCGACTTCGCCGGGTCTGGGGTGGTCCACATGGTCGGCGGTATCGCCGGCCTATGGGGAGCCCTCATCGAAGGCCCGCGTATCGGCCGCTTCGATCATTCTGGTAAGGCGGTGACCCTCCGTGGCCACAGTGCCACATTGGTGGTCCTCGGCACGTTCCTCCTGTGGTTCGGGTGGTACGGGTTCAACCCCGGCTCCTTCCTTAACATCCTGAAGGCGTACGGAGAGAACGGCTCCTACTACGGCCAGTGGAGCGCCGTCGGGAGGACCGCAGTCACCACCACCCTCGCGGGAAGCACCGCTGCCCTCACCACCCTTTTCGGCAAGAGGCTGCTCGTCGGCCACTGGAACGTCACCGACGTGTGCAACGGCCTCCTCGGCGGATTTGCTGCCATCACCGCTGGGTGCTCCGTCGTTGACCCCTGGGCCGCCATACTCTGCGGGTTCGTGGCCGCGTGGGTCCTCATCGGGTTCAACAAGCTGGCAGAGAAACTGAAGTATGACGACCCACTGGAGGCCGCGCAGCTTCATGGCGGCTGCGGCGCGTGGGGGCTACTGTTCACTGGGTTGTTCGCGAAGAAGGCCTACGTGAACGAAGTGTACCCGGGGGTGGAGAACAGGCCGTACGGGCTCCTGATGGGCGGCGGGGGGAGGCCTGTTGGCGGCACAGGTGGTGCAGATCTTGGTGGTGGCCGCGTGGACAAGCGTGACAATGGGGACCCTCTTCTTCATCCTGCACAAGATGAAGCTCCTGAGGATCTCGCACGAGGAGGAGGTCGCCGGCATGGATCTCACCAGCCACGGAGGGCTTGCTTATGAGTACGATGCCCAAGAGAAGAAGGAGGAGATTTCATTCTGAGCGAAGGTGAAGATTTCGAGTGTTTCGATGCCAGGAGAATTTAGTCTCCGCTGCTGCAGATGATTGACGGACGTTATTCTAGTGATGAAATACCGCGATGTACATTCATATGTATAGATCCTATGGTGTTCCACTGCTATTCATTGTATGTATTGTCTAGTTTGGGGTTTTAGTGGAAAATCTGTCATGCTCTATGGATATTTTCTCAGTTCTTCCCCAAGCCAAGAGCATAGACCTTCGAATTACATGATCACTGATCTCAGCTCACGTGAACACCTGACTGATCGACATAAGTCAATCGAAAATTCCCAGTAACAAGAAGGAAGAAGAGTGAAATCATACACTATATTTCTCTGAGAGATCCCCGAACAAAGGGGGGATTATCAGCAATGTAGTTCATTCATCAATTTGTACTCATGAGCAATAACTGTCCATATCTAACGAACATTAGACTATACAATGATTATGCATACAATTACCTCTGGCTCTCAAGTATTTCTTCAAGGAAACCGATGCTGCAGATGAATTCCTCATTCATTTTCGTGAAGCGCAAAATTCAAGTCAATTTGGCAATACTTTGGATTCATCTCCAGGTGTATGTATAATTCATTCATTATACATAAACATCAATCTCCAACAAAGATCATCACAATCGGAAATCAAACATCCCACTATCTGATAGACAACCAATTCTGCCTTGGTTGATAGATCTATAGACTACAGTTTACCACTCTCAAGAGCTAGGCAATTAAAAAAGGCAATAAAGAGTAATGTTGCATAGTTGATGCCCATCTCACATGGTAAAATTACTTTCCCAGCCTTCTGATCTTGATCGAGACGGAATGTTACAAGCAAAATGCCAGCACTCCACTCAATATTTACGAGTCACAAGAGGAGCTGAACTGCTCATGGACCTTCTGGTCCTGTCCCGGGTGATAGCATAGACAAATCACTGATTTCCAATTGGGAACACCAATGATAAGGTGACTCTCGATTTTGTGTCGATTGAGCAGGAAGAGGTATGAGAAAAGAACAAATCAATCACAAGCACCTCGCCTACAAGCTATAAAATCAGAGGAGTGTGTGGGGGGAATCTAGCGAAAGAGCCTGGGTACTGTTCTCTTGGGCACTTTGCCTTCGAGCTTTAGTCTTCGATATGCTTCTCTGATATGGCACGGCCTGATTGGGCCAGATTCCTTCCTCTCACTCATGACAATCCTGGCTGCTACCACATTGTATATCAATCAAGAATCATACGAGGCTAAGGTAATTCATATGTACCAAAACATGCTTCCAAAGACAGGAATGATACAAAGCAAACAATTGTAATACCTGTTTCCACAATTTCTCCAACAAACATCTTTGCAATGCCCGACATCACAATTGTCATAGGCATTGAAATTTTCTGACTTCCTGTAATGCTGCACAGCAGCTGCATGCCAAAAAAGAGCAAAATGCCATTGATTCATCTCTTTGGGTTCTATTTCTAATTTACAAGCAAAAGAGTGCACATTAAACAAGCTGCATGAATTACTATAACACTCCCCCCAAGAAAAATTCTTTTAAGCAAAACTCCCTTCAACAAGATCGAGTGGTGTCAAGAGACCACATATTATACAGCATTGCCAGATTTGGATTTATTTTTCCAGCAAGATTATGCTTTTGAGTATCATGATATCAAAAATGGTATAAGACAAATGTCCTAAAGAGTAGTCGAAGCTCTTGATTTTACGTACAATTTTACACTATCTGAGCCAATCTGCAGTGATAAAGAGAGGGCAAGAATAAATTGTTTGCAAAAACAGTTGAAGTGAAAGAAGTGAAAAAACGAAGGCAAAAGTCACATAAAGCATGTGTAGAAACTATACCCTTTTCATTGTAGCCTTCTGGAATCCTGATCTCCGAAAAGACTCGTATCTGTTCATCTGTTCCTCCGTGAATCGTGACAAAATAGCCCTGAGAAAGAGAGAAGCGATAGTCAATGAGCTACAGAGGTAACAGTAACTTAATAAGCTACTGGAGTATCAAGTCAGGAGACAACAAACATTCAAGTTACATTCTGCCAAAACTGCATGGAGAATAATTCCTATTAATCCTATTTAGGAGCTCTCAAAGAATGAATTTCTTCTTCTTAGTCTGGTGATAGAATTAAGATTAATACAATAAGTATACACACTAATGTTTGAGATTGGTATGAGAAAAACATATTTTCTATACTTCATCAATAGTGAGGCAAAACACTACACGCAACAGTCACTCACATAGGATCGCATTGCAAACTTACATTCGAGTTATGGTCAATTCATAAGGATAAAAATACAGTTAACGCACAAAAATTATCCTAATCAATGGTGATGATCCTTTGAGCCTGCAAGTGTTACATGGATATTAGCAGCACAGTGCAAACCAGTTGGACCAACTTCTGATGACTTGAAATTCTATGTTCATCTGTATCAGTAACTTCAGTAACAGATATTTAACTTGGCTCGTTCCTATCTCTTCAAAGCAATTATAATCTAAAGCCAAAAACGCGAACCCTTTTGGCTTGTTGTCAAATAAAATGTTCAACAATATGCTTGTCACAAAGAATGCCCCTCTCTCTCTCTCTCTGATGGACATCAAACAGCTTCATCCGAAACAAAAACTTCTGGCTTCTGTTGCTGCTCCTAATAAATTGGCTTCTGTTCAGGCCACCCAATTGTCAGACCTAGACATGTTTGCCCTGTGGAAAGCAAATGCTCTTGCCGAATGATTTAGAAGAAAGATAATCTGCAGGCTACAGTCTACCATTTGAGGCTTGGGGGTAACAAATGCCTTCAACATATGGCAGGACGAAAGAAACTGATGCTCCCGCCATAGCCCCCACGATTCCAGAAGCTCATACGATAATTGTTCCACGCCATATGCACAATTATTCAAGCATGTTCAAGATGTAAATTCCACATCACACCGTTCCGTATCAGCTTAACCAGTTGTGCACTCGATGTGAAAAACATTCAACGCCAGAAATTCGTCCGACAAGATTCGAAACAACATCTCCCACAAAGATTTTCTTTAAGTCCTTCGAGACTAATACCCAATATCACCTCACCCACAACAATCCAACATGACCCTAGCAAGGTCAGAGACGAACTCGGTAAAGTGAGCACGTTTTCCTACTCAAGCAGGCAGAGAATTACTTTGCAACCCGAAAAACGAGCTCACATTTTCTTCCCCCAAGGAGAAATTTATAGCATTCCGAGAAACAATCTAACTCTACGACCATAGGCAGCAGGCACCAGGAAAACCCAAAAGCAGGACCCAGAAGAACGAAGCTGGGAGAGAAACTCACTGCATCTTGCCCATCTTGTCGGGATCGCCGCCGGGAGCGAGCTTCCCGAGCTCGACCTCCATGTTCTCATCCTCCTCCTCCTCCTCCTCCTCCCGGTTGTTCTTGGCGGCGCCACCCGCCGGGGGCGGCCCGGCGCCGGCGCCACCGGAGGAGCTCGGGGGGGCCGCGGACGTGGAGGGCGCGTCGAGGAGGAGGTCGTCGTCGTCGCCGCCGTCGCCTTCGCCTTCGCCTTCGCCGTCGCCGTCGCCGGCCGCGGCGGCGGAGGGGGCGGCGGCGGAGGATGGGTCGGGATCGTCGGGCGCGGCGGCGGGGGACTGGGGCGGCGACTCTTCCTGCTCCTCGAAGGCCGCTTCGAACGGGTCCTTGAACTGCTTCATCTCCTCGCGCTCGCTCGCGCGTGCGATCGGGGAAGGAAGCGATTCGCCTCGCGATCCCCGCGGAGATGTTAATAACGATGGTTTCCCTCTTTGTTTTTTTTTCCGAATAAGGATAATTACGCAAATTACCCCTAAATTTTTATCTCCTCGGTATAAAATCGATCCAAAATTTTTAATTTATTTAGTACATATTATTTTCTGAATTTAAATTAATGAAATGATATCATTGATCATTTTTACGTAGTTCAAAGATTAAATTGAATAAATATTAAAAATTTATTAATCATATTAAATAAATTAAAAATTTAAAAATAATATTACACGCTAGAAAGAACAAAAGGGGATTCAATTTTGACTTAATAAAAAACATTAAAAGGATGATTTAAGTGAGCGACACATGTCCCCGTCAAAACCCTTCTTCGGTAAATCTTTATAGATAGTCAATCATTGATTGATTGGACACGATCGTTCCATCCAATCGAAAGCTACACCAATTAAATTCGAGTCAAGCGTGTAAAATTGGATATGATGTCTCTGTTAACTATGCCCAACAAACCAATACGATTTTATATAGAAATGACCAAAGACGAGCTTCCGATGAAATAATTCAAACCAATGTCACGGTTTGATTTGCATCTGGTAAATCTGAGTAATTTCGATTTGAACATAAATTAGAATAAATTCGGAACATAACAAAGTCGACATCGGGTCAGAGCCATGTCTTTTACCCATCATAGTATGCTATACAGGGTATTTATTTATACATGATCTCGGATATATACACTCATTGTAGTCACGCTTTGGCCCGGACCGATGTATGTCGCCTTCATCAGGCTTTGCTTCTCATTTCAATTGGATTGATAGCGCCTCATCTTGCCAAAACCAGAACAGCTTGGATGGGTTAAGATTTGAGGGACAAATTTGCTTCAGTGATGCGGCAAATGGTTTGAGTTTGGACCTGTAGAAATGGAAACTTGCAATCACACAGAAAAGAGGGACAACTTGATGTGCTCTGGGAGTTACCATTTGCTAACAGAGCCTCCGTGGATGCTCCGCCGTGCATCTGTAACAAATGCCCTTTAGGATCGTAACCTTGTTCAACCCCGACGAAAAAAATCACGGTCGCCATCCTAACAGAAGAGGTGGGATCCAATTAAAACATCACATTTCAACCCAAAATGTCAAATGCACCCATGGCATGCCTCAAACTAACCCGAGCTCTCATGATTCCACTCCAAAAAACAAGGCTACCAGGTCTTAACGCCTTCAAACGCGTCTGCACCATCTTCTTGAGAAAGAGACACACAACAGCAAATACGGGTGGGCACAACATTGAAGCACTAAAAGCAGAACTATATTGCATGTAAGTTGCGTGCGAAAGCAGCAAGCGGCAGAGCATCCTCCATGGATTTTGTTATCAGGAACCCCTATGTACAGGGGAAAGCTGCAGGCTTATTTACAAAGACCTCAGAGCATTCTATACAATTGCAGCTCCTTGAAAAACCAACCTTCCTATAATCACTAGAAGCGCGTGTCAACTGGAAGAGGGAAGGAAAAAAAAAACAGAGCTGATGTTCCTACAGTAAATAGCAACTACTGTAGCCGGCTTTGCTTCCCTTCCCAAAAAATTGAGGGTTGACCAGTTATGGTTGGGTGACACCATTCCAGAAGTTCTCGAAATCAAATAAGAGCATACCAGCATCTGCCGCTGCAGGCACAGGTGCAAAATTATTCTCCGGGGGCGGGTTCTCCGGCCACCAATTCTCAAAGTCGACACCTGTTGCACCGATGTCAAAACTTTCAGCGACCACAGTATTAAAATCTCTTGCAGGCTGTGCCTCATGTGCGGGCTCTGTAGATGGAACGTGAATGCTCTCAACTGCAGGTTGAGCAGAAGGCTTGTCATCTGCTTGAAGGAACTCGTTAATCCAACTGAGGCTATCTGAGAAACTTGGAAATGCACTAGGTTGGCTGTGATGCTGATGGATGTTTTGCCCACTGAGTGATTGATTACTACCCTGACCATCACTGCTGACTTGAGAAGGTGTCATACTTGAAGAAACACCAATTAAGTTGGGCGAACAGCTGCCCAAATTAGTAGGAGATACTACATTCAAACTGGAAGGAATATTCTGTCTTCTGATATGATTTCGATTAACTATGGTGTTGTGTATTGAATTTGTTGAAGTCGGTAAATAAGGCGTGCAATTGATGTTGTTTGGACCACATGCAGCTCTGCTTACTGCCAGAGAACCACCAACAGTCCCTGTCCTTTTATGTTGCATAATGGGTGAAACATGACGAGGCCCCAAGTAATTATCTCTTTGACCTCTATCCTTCTGAATGACATGATGTACCTGATGCAACTGTTCTGATGACGAGAGTGGCTGGAATCTGCTTCTCGAGACATGCCCCGAATGGTGCCTCCTGCCACTTTGTATATTACTTGAAAAACTTGATCTGGTTGGGGAAGAACATGGCTTAAAACTCATTGGCCTTGATAGTAAATTTGGTGGTATAGAGTTGGTTGGCAGTTGGCTGTTTATAGGAGGCAGGGCTTGAGTAGGTTGTGGAAGCACCGTAGAGACAGGGTGAGGTAGAAAACTCGAAACAGGCATAGGAGTACTTTTACCCAGCATAAAGTTCTTTCTACAGACTTTCCATTTCTCCTGTTTGTCATTGGCATGACAATGGTCAACATCCATCAAACCTTTTCCCCAGTAAGCGCATGGTGCAGGTGAATCGCATACGTAACAATGGCACTGCATTATGCAATGCAATACTGTCAGTCGCAACGAAATGAATTAGCAAACGATATATGATAACTTGAGAGGGGCTATGAAAATGGTGTCTGACCAAGTTACAGTGCTTCTCATGCAAGGTCGAGCTGAAAGGAAATATAACGCAATCATGCCTTGGATGAGGATAGTCTCTACATGCAACCTGCAATGAAAATACATTTACAAAGTTAATTCAGTAAAAAGGCATGCAAATCTGCCCACTTGAAGCAGTGTGAGCTGGCATAGTCGCCCGAGTAAAAGGAACGATATCTAATGCATTACAATGTAAAAGGATTAAATATATAATGTGAATCAAACTCAAACACTAACCCGTAAACCTATAAATGGTACCCTAGACTACTCAATAGAGCTTTTCCTCAGTATCAGTCATGATAGAAGCCCATCGATACCCCAGTCATATTCCATCCGCAAGTAAAGCACTTCGTAACTTGCTCGGTGAAGCTCGACAACAACACAATAAAGGCCAGTCATGGAATACATGCTTGGTGAGGAAACTCCAACCACCGACCTGCTCTCAGCTGTTTCTAATATGATTCTCCACCCAATCAGTGGAAGAGGAGAAACGTAAATAAATAGCCAAATAATCATCAAAACCGCATATTCTACTTCTCATTATGAGCCGGCAGTCATGGTCTCTGCTCCCTCATAGGGGAATAACTACATGCACAAGAATATATTGAACTGCACAGTCACAAACTTAATGCCATCTCTACTTCTGCATTAAGCAAACAATCCTTCCCTTGAGATACTTGATTTTTAGGAAGATCATCATTGTTGCTTCGGCTCTCATCTATTAATACAATCATATAGATATTTTGTAGTAATACATTCAGCATTTTGCAATCCCCATTCCACCACCATCACGCATCGGAGAAAAAACTACTGACTCATGATCCACATCCAGTACCAGAAGAACACTTAAATGCTTGCCAATCTACCCAAACTAACGCTACAGTAATTCACAAACTAATGTTGCGTGCCCCCAACAATCATACTTGATTATGTAGCAGTGAATGATGAGGTATATGCAGTCATACATAGAGGCAGCGCATGACAATATTAACGTATGTGCACAGCCAAGCCACCTCTAATACTTCTTTAAGTAGCTCCACTCAAACAGAGAAAAGCTAGGAAGCAGAGTGTTCGAAGGCCTCCTTCGATAGTACTCACACAAAAACTCAATCTCCACGTATTTGACACAATCACGTCATCCAAATTCAGAAGTAGCATTGTGCTCTCTAGCCAACCCTTGATCATGCCCAACTTAATTCATGCATGTTAGCAAGAAACCCATGAGATCAAGTAGAATTTCTGTAAAGAGAACTTCTAAACCTCAATCCTGGTAATTAGGCCAGTCCACTCCGATGACTCATGGTAAAACTACACAAGAAGACAAAGGGTCCATTTGGTCCACAGGAATTTTCAGAAATGTTGATCTCCATTATCAATTCGTATTTTGAGGCTATAGCCTTCCGTTAATCATTGCTCCAAATCTGATCAAGACTATACCCTTGAACAAAGCCAAAATTTGAATTTTTTGCAGTCCTTTTGCACTTCTACGTCATAAAAATTCTCCAAAAGTGTTCTGAAATTCACCAATCCTACTAATCAAACCAAATCTCCTTTTTTTTCCTTTACTGTATGTCACTTCTATACTTAATCTTACCCAAGCTGACGTCTTTCACATCATCTGTCAAAACGATGATGAATTCCAGAAACTTGGGTTGTGGCTTGCACAATCATGTTTTAGTAGCATGCACTTACAAGGTTGTTTTCTCAATTCTAGCTTATTTTAATCGCGCTAAACATTGTCCCGCAAAACATAACCAAAATAAACACATCATGCCGCTTCTCAGTCATGTCACTGTCACGTTACCCTAATCTGTGCATCTAACCATTGCTTAGCCATAAACCACAATCACATTCATCATTTCGATAATCATTTGAATAAACAAACGTAAACACTAAATGATTGCATACCTGCCCCTTTTCTCCAACAATGAGCAGATCATCCGAACCTCCGTCCACCGCATCATCGGGAGCAGAAACCGCCTTCTCGGGATCTCCATCCAGCACCACGCAATCGTCGTCATCGTCGTCCGCCACCAGCTTGTTCGGCTTTGACTTTGCACTGACCTCCTTCACCACGACCACTTCATCCAAATCGCCGGTTATCAGATCATCTACTCCAAGGAGCTCGGAGACCCAATCGTAGCTCTCACCGCCACCGCCCTTCGGCGCGTCCGGGACCAGCCCCTCCTCGTCGGAGCTGATATCAAGCACGGCGTGACCCCCCACTCGCCTCCATTCCGAAGGGGGCAGGACACAAATCAGCAGGCTCTGGACAGATTCACCCCCGAAACCCGCTACCGAGGGAGGGGGAAAAAACCTAGGGTTTGGAGGAATCAGGGACGCGGGTCTTCATCCAAACAAGCGAAGGAGCGAACCCAGGACCGCGAGCTCATCACGGGTCCGCGAAGGACAGAGCGCCAGAGATTTCCAAGAAGAGGGGGCGCTCGCGAGCGGCGAATTGCCTTTCAAGGAGGGAGCGACCCACCCACCGGGGCAGGCAGAGGCCGTCGAGGGACGACGCGGTCGCGATTCCGAAGGGACGAAGGGGAGGAGGGAGGAGGGAGAGAGGGAGATCGGGCCGCGTCGTCCGGCGGCGATTTTGCAGCGGCGGAGGAGACAAAAAGGAGCGAACTTGGAAGAGAGGCAAAGGGACACGCGCAGACAAAGAGAGATAAAGAGAGAGCGACTGAGGTTTTGGGCGAGTGTGGAGAGAAGAAGGGGAGAGGGGAGGGGAGACAAACGAAAGGGACGGGGAAATGTTTGCGAAATGTAATCCTCGTGGGGCCAGTACCGTCGAGGCCGACACATTCCTGGTACCCGAACAGGGTTCGTCCGGTACGAGAAAAGTATTTTCATAGAGATGGGGCTCGTCGCTTGCGGTGTGCCGACGGACAAAATGATACGGTGCGACCGATCGATAACCATCGCCCGGGTGCCGCCGCCGTAGATCGCATTCTATTTTCGGGCGTTCCCGGTATCTTTCAATCGCTCGATTGCAGCACGCGCCACTTTTTATTGGCGCCTTACCCTTTACGCGTATGTCTCGCTTTTAATTGAACGGGTACATCACGCTTTGTACGGGACATGAGCATAAAGTACGCTACGGTACTGCATTGGGAAAGTTGAATCAATTCGTCGGCCTTCCCCTCTTTGGATCACAGGGAAAATGACGTGGATGATCCCTGAACATTGATCTGACGTGTACAGGAAAGGGCCATGAGACGTAGATCGTATTCTATTTTCGAGCTTGTACGTTATCATCGATCGCTCGGTTGCAGCACGTGTCGCTTTTTATTGGCACCTTACCTTTATGTGTATGTCTCGCTTTTAATTGATCGGGCACATCACTTGTACAGTGCAAGAGCATGAAATAACTTGTGGTACTGCGTTGGGAAAGTTGAACCAATTCACCAGCCTTTCCCTCTTTGGAAGACACAAATGATTTTTAAATTTTGACTCAACATGTAATGTAGTTCACGAATTTTCAATTTATTCAATGTGGTCTCAAAACTTTAATTAAATGCGCAATATCATCCATGATGTTTTAATTTATTCATTGTGATCCCTGAACTTTTGGTAAAAGTTCAAACTAGTCCATGGATTATATGATAATGTTTAATGATGTCCTTGAACTTAAGTTAATGAAAGGATAATAGAAAAAAAAATTTAGACCAATGACTAGTTTGAACATTAACCAAAAATTTAGAGATGACATTGCATCTGAGAATTAAAGATTTTAAATTTAAAAGTTCGAGTTTATTGTCCTCTGATTGTCCCCTTGAACATACTCAAGAGCTTCATGGGGAATCGCTCTATTCTCGTCCATCATACCATCTTGTGTTTTAGCTCGGCTATCTGGCCGTTCGAGTGACGTATGCATGTTTTTCGTGACACCAGAACTGATTTCGGCCTATTGTGGCCACTGTCGAGGAAAGCACGTTAAATTAAATGATTGATTGGTGCCTAGGAGGCGAATCCCTGTCTTTAAGATCTCCAAAAGGAGGCGAGCAATACGAAATTTCGAACTTTTAGCGCAGAAAGCTCGCCAAGTTACTCCGACGACCTAACTCGAAAGGGACCGCCCCCCACTCTTTTACGTCGCACGGCCCCGGGTATTCAAATCGCTTCTCTGCGTGCGACCACTATCCAAAGGCACTATGTAAAATGGCAAATGCTTTTGCTCAAAACAAAGCTAGATATCCACGCTCGATTGGTTGTTTACCCCTGCCCAACAAATTCCATCAGCTTCCAACCACATCTGCCTCTCGACCAAGTGTGACATCTAAAACCATCGCAACCCCTCGAGTAATATAGAGACGGAATTCCCAATTCAAATCTCAAGAAACTCACCCTTCCGACTCTGCAGCTCATATTTTATTATATGGTATCGGAGCTTCCAAAATACTCAAGCCACCACTCAAGTTACTGTCTTGTCTGCCAAAAGCTTGAGCCTAATCGCCATCCACGCATTCGCACAACTCCTCGTCAAGCTCTTGCTATCCAACTACACTTCATGGCGTGCCTACTTCATGTCCTTGCTCTTGGGGATGATGTTTTGGGTTACATCGACGGCTCCTTCCCGCAACCGACCAAAATCGCCACGATACTGATGGGAAAGTTATCGATCCTGACCTGACGTATGTTCTTTGGAACCGCCAAGACTTGCTTCTCTGCCACGCTATTCTCACGTCAGTCTCCGGCACCAAAATCCTGCTTTATCTCTGATGCGGCAACCTCATAGGAAGCCCGACACATTCTCAGGAATCTGTGTGCCAATTGTTGCCATGCTCGGGTAATGACTCTCAAGGAACAACTATAACTATTCACTTGTGGCTTGAAATCTGCTTCCGAATCTCTTCACGGCCTCATATCGATTGCTGTTGAGCTCACCCTTATTGACAGACCCGTGTCCATTGAGGATCTCACGTTGCAAGTCCTCAATGGTTCCGAATACATCCATTTGCACCTGCAATACGTCTCCGACCAGCTCCATTATAATAAATCAGTTGCTTACAAAGAATTTTTCAAGCATGGGAACGCCCCCACCGATCTCCACGTTGCGACCTCCAACTTTAAGCGAAGGTCCTCCCATTCTGTTAAGTGGTCAAACTCCACCAAGCAGTCACCTCGCAACTAGCGACCGCAACAACAAGTTCCTCGCTCAAATCAACGATCTATCATCATGACAGTATCTCGAATGAAAACCGCACCCACAATCGCTTCCCACGTACTTTTCTTGTCTGTCAAATCTCTCTGACCAGCAAGTTCCACATGACTAAAACGTGCAAACGCTTTTTGCCAACCCCCATGGAGATCCTAAAGTTCACTGTGCAGCCTCCATTGTTCCCATCAACAAGAATTGGTCCCTAATTTCGGGGCCTCTCATCATGTTGTTACTGACCTAAGCAACCTCTTGTTGCATTTTGAATGCGATGGTCTGGAAGAAGTCGTCATTGGTGATGGTAAAGATTTGCGAATGACAAAAGTGGGATCCACGCACCTCCACACCCCCCCCCCCCCTTCATCGTTTTTTACACCATGCAATGTTCTTTGTGTTCCTACCTTCACGAAAAATCTCATCTCTTGTTTCTAAATTTTGTAATTTTAACAATGTGCTAATTGAATTTCCTCCTTTTCACTTTGTTATTAAGTATCGACGCATGAGGACGAATTCCAGTGCAGGGGCCAAGCCACAATGATGTTTATCAACTTCGCTCGACCAAACTACGATCGCCTCCTACCCCTGACGCCTTCATGGTTGAACAAGCTACTATGGTGAATTGGTATTCTCGATTAGGTCACCCGTCTCGTCAAATTTTATGACATAATTTACCTTCTTTCATCGAGTCGAGTTTTTTACATGTGGGTCGTGTCAATGTAACAGAAGTCGCTGTCTTCCCTTCAATGTTTCAAGTCTAGTCAGTTGTCTGCCGTTAGACATGCTGTACATTGATGTTGAAGGCCCTACTCTTGTCCTATCTATTGAAGGTTATCAATTTGTTCGCACCAAAAAATGACCAAGTATGGATATACATGTGACAAAAGCGTAAATATTATCAAGTACATGAACCATTATTAACAATCATGGGGTCGATATCAATATTAGTACAAATTGGTGATTACTACCGATCTGTTGTCAATATAGGACAACGTACAGTTGACGACGATCGATAGACAAAGGAATCGATTAATGAGATTCGTAAGCTATCGAGACGTCAATAGTAAGTTGACTACGCAAAGGGCATCAAGCTGCAATTACAAGTTTGAAATCGCTGGAGAATCAAGTAACGGAGGTCAAGAGCAATTGGTATTCGATTTTAAAGGAATAACCATCTAAAGACAAGAAGATAGCATCGTGAGAATATGAGCAATAAACCGTTGGAAATGGAGGAACATGGATACAAACGACAGAAAAAACCATTCGACAACGGTTATGGCACTATCACTATAAATACCACCAATTGTTTACTAGAGATTCTCTACACAAATAAAAAAAAAAATGCAATCTTTCAATTATTTGTATCTTCCTACACTGTATTTTTAGTTTTCAGACTCGCATCGTTAATTAAATTCCGGTGTGTTTCTTAGCTGTGGTTTCTAGATATGCGTCATCGATTAAATTTCGACGTGTATCTCTATCCTGAGTCTTGCATCGTCGATTAAATTACGGCGTAGCATCTTTGCGTTCTTGAGCTTTGTCGTCGATTAAATTCCGGCACATTTTGTTTACGTGCGGTTTCGTTGTAATAGTGATACTTCCCTAGTCTTGTTGTCGATTAAAATTTGGCACGGTTTATGCTTGTATAGTTCTATTTGAAGTAAAGTTGTTGATTTCTTCACTTACTCATTATGTTTGTTTACGAATTTTAGATTTTCGTTCTCCTTTCGAGGTACTCTTTCATCGAACTCCTGGGTAGACATAAACTTAGGGTCTTCGGGTCTTTATGTTTTGCAAGGTTGAAACCTTATGCTCGACATAAGCTTGCCCTAAAGTCTCGTTCTTGCATGTGTTTTTCGGGTATTCAACTCGATATAGTGCTTACAAGTGTTTTGACCCGACTTTAAAAATAATGTTTTTTTTCTAAGGGATGTCGTTTTCGATTCCATAAAGAGTCACAAAAGAGAAGGACGTCAAGTTGATAGTCTTCACCTAATTTTAATGTTTTTTTCTGCCGTGGATAGGTTGTCCAAAATGCCCAATTCACTCAAGTTGCAAGATCTCATTCCGTACAAAACATGGTATAAAAACATCGAACTTGTATATCTCTGCATAATAAGTCTAATCAAATTAGTCCCCGTGTAATTTAATCCTAAGTATTTGGTAATAAATAATATTTTTTTTCCTCGTGAATTGATGCCATAAAGAGTCACTACAAAATTCGTCTCCTTTAATTAAAAATCGAAGAACAACTTTCGGTGAAAGATATTTTTATCATGAGGCGAGATTTCGTGAAACACAGTTTTTGTTATTTCGATTGATAATTTCATGAAATATACTTATCAATGTCCATATCGTCTTTGTCAAATTCAAATTACTCGTTGAAAATCTCTTTAGTCATAAAATTATCGCAGTTTATTCCAATGATGGAGGTGAAGTCACCAAAATTGATCCTTTTTTTTCTCCTATCACAACCCATCTCATTACTCCACTTTGGGTTAATTCCAAAAAAAAACACTAACTTTAGGTCTAGGGACAATTCTGGCCCGAACATTTTTTTGTCCCATAAAAATGCACCAACTTTAGGTCAAGGGACAATTTGGGCTTTGAACCTTTTTTATCTCGTAAAAAACATCAATTTTAGGTCGAGCGACAATTATGGCCCCAACTTTTTTTTGTCTCGTAAAAAAGCACTAACTTTTACTTAAATCCCAAATATGGCCCCCATTAACTTAAAACCATTGATTATCTAACTTGACTATTCTACATTAGGAATAAATCTCGTGGGCTTCTTGGGATTTAAAGCAATATTCATTGTCTTATTCTCTAAGCCACAATTTAAAGAATAACGGTAAAATTGTTCGTTTCCTTCTTCACTTGACAAGTCAAAAATATCTTGATTGAATTTCTTTGGCCAAACATAATCTGAGTTACTACCACCATCAACAGGCGCCATAGGCGAGATTATTCGCCAAACTTACTACCATAACCTTCTTTCTCAAACAATGGTGAAAGTCAATAGAGGGTCGATTGAGATCATGATGAAAGTTGGTGATTTTTAATGAGACAAAAAAAAAAAAATTGGGGCAAGAATTGTCACTCAACCTAAAGTTAGTATTTTTTTTCGGGACAAAAAAAAAATTCGGGCGATTGTTCCTCGACCTAAAGTTAGTGCTTTTTTATGGGACAAAAAAGTTCGGATCGAATCGAATTGTCTCTCGATCTAAAAGTTGATACTTTTTATGGGACAAAAAAAAAAAAAAATTCGTCGAATTATCCCTTGACTTAGAATTGATATATTTTTTTTTAATTAGACCCACCTCCTTATACTCCTCAACATAGTGCATTCACTAAACACCGTCATCTACACTTCGTCGAAACCAACATCATACTTCTCTCTCACGCTTTAGGTCACATGCCTTTCTCATTGCCACATATTTCATAAGTCGACTCTTCACACCAATTTTAGATTTTCGTTCTCCTTTCGAGGTACTCTTTCATCGAACTCCTGGTAAACATAAACTTAGGGTCTTCGGGTCTTTATGTTTTCCCAGGTTTAAACCTTATGCTCGACATAAGCTTGCCCTAAAGTCTCGTTCTTGCATGTGTTTTTTGGGTATTCAACTCTGTATAATGCTTATAAGTGTTTTGACCCGACTTTAAAAATAATATTTTTTTTCAAGGGATGTCGTTTTCGATTCCATAAAGAGTCACAAAAGAGAAGGACGTCAAGTTGATGGTCTTCACCTAATTTTAATGTTTTTTCTGCCGTGGATATGTTGTCCAAAATGCCCAATTCACTCAAGTTGCAAGATCTTATTCCGTACAAAACATGGTATAAAAACATCGAACTTGTATATCTCTGCATAATAAGTCTAATCAAATTAGTCCCCGTGTAATTTAATCCTAAGTATTTGGTAATAAATAATATTTTTTTTCCTCGTGAATTGTTGCCTTTAGCCGCATTTTCAGGCGTTGAAAAGAGACTCCCGAATCTTTCAACGAAAGTCGCCGAGGTCGAGCCTCGCTTCGCACCATCTCCACGTGCGACCCGCAAAAGATTTGCCGTAAGCCATGCTGATTTTAGGGCTTAATTAATCTTTAATTTATTGGATTCTATTTGCATGGAGAAAACAAAATTTAACCTTAAATGCAACGGTCCGATCCAGTCCGGTCCATATCTATAATCATGGGATAAGTGCACTAGATGTACTAAAACTTATCGCAAAAGTATAATTGAGTCCTCAAATTTTTAAAATGAATCAAGTTCTAAAACTTATCACGAAAATACAGTCGAGTCCTGAAACTTTCAGAAAATGCAACTTAATCTTAAAACTTGTCACGAAAGTGCAATTTTAGGATTAATTTGAACTCTCAAGAAGTCCATCAACAAAATGGATTAATTTGATCTACAAATTTTAGGATTCGATTACACTTTTCTGAAAGTCTTAAGACTTAACTACACTTTCTTGACAAATTATGACTTAATTATACGCTTAAAAGTTTTATGACTTAATTACACTTTTATTATAAATTCTAAGATTTCTAATGCACTTATCTCCATATTTATTAGAAGGGTGTGCAAAACGAATCGCCCGAACCGAAAACTGCATGGACCGGAATGAACCGATCGATTAAGTCCGGTTGTAGGGAGTATCGGTCCTGTTCCCGATTCCTATAAGTCAAACCGGTGTCCGAGCGATCCAATTCCGAGTTTCAAGGAGTAACCGTATCGATTGGTCCGAACCGACTACATATACGTTTTTTATTTATTCCAAAAAATAGTAAAATTTGAACTAAACCCACGTACAGTCCTTTCCCTTTATTGTTGCACCATAATAAGTTATCACTTATCGTCTTTTTCGTCAATATATTGAGATTTGTCATTTTTTCTTGTTGTGGTTGGAAAAAACTGTTTCTTGGATCGGACCGGATTCTATCACCTTGGTATAACTGGAACTGATGGGACACGTGGCGCTCGGTTAAGCCCACAGAAAGTTCCGCGCTGTTTTACACGGAAAGTGATCGGATCATGTTGACTACGGATCGTGATCGGATGGTGCCCTTCCCGTTTTCAAAGCCAAACTCGCACTTTCTCGTTATCTGCAGGCACCCAAAAGAAAAAAAGAGAGGAAACTATCACTACAA
This sequence comes from Syzygium grande, assembly GCA_024733475.1. NCBI lineage: Eukaryota > Viridiplantae > Streptophyta > Magnoliopsida > Myrtales > Myrtaceae > Syzygium > Syzygium grande. The sequence continues at coordinate 11,589,240 of JAMXDD010000010.1, forward strand.
TTACTTCCTTTTCAATAATTAAAAATACATACCAAAAAAAAAAATTAGTGAAAAGGGACCAAAATAAACCAACGAAAACTGCAGCGGGGGTTAAAAATCAAATTAAATTGTATACAATAAATAAACAATATTTTAATTTCCAATTGATAATATTAAAGGAAAATTTCAAATTAGTATCCAAAATGGGGCATTTTCTCAAAAAGGGTTCAAAGTGGACATAGTGCTAAATAAGGACTTGAAGTACCAAATCAGTCTCAAATAGGGACTCGAAGTGCCTAATTAGTCTAAAGTAAAGGCCTGAGTTCACCGACCGGTCAAATGCTTTCTTCGGCCCGATAAGCACGTCATCGTTCCGACGTTGCCAAGCCTCGGGGCGCCCTTTGTTCAAATCACCGGAGCGGTGACGTACTTACCTATTCGGTAAGCACTTGATCGTTCGACGAACTCATGCCCTTACTTGAGAATAATTGGGCACTTTGGGCCTTTAGTTGAGATTGATTAGGCACTTTAAACCCTTATTTGACATTATATCTACTTTAAACCCTTTTTTAAGAAAATAAACTTACTTTGGGATATTAATTTAAAATTTTCCCTAATATTAATGTCGTTTTCCTGCGATGACGAAGCAAAGTCAAACTCGCACTTTCTCGTTACCTGCATGCACGAAAGACGAAGAAGAAGGAAACTGTTGTTCTAATTAATCCTTTTTCAATAATTAAAAATAATCAGCGAAAGGGGACAAAAGAAAAACCACTAAAAACTGCAGCCACGGGATTAGAATCAAATCAATTGTACATAATAAATCGATAATATTAACGTCCTTTTTTCTGCGACGCCCGAAGACCATGAGAATTCCGTAATCAGTTTCGGCTCACACGCAAGCGAAAATTCACGTTTTACTTTCTCATCGGAAATTTAAAGCATTATTTAAATTGGCGAGAATTATTGAAAAGGAGAATTTACGAATTGTTATCACCTTCCCAAGCTCCGGACCTGCGTCATGGAGTTTGTGATTTGTCATGGAGTGCACAAACTGCAAAAAAGACAGCCTCCTCCTTTTAGCGAACGAGAAACTCTCTCTTTCCTATCGACATCAGTGAAGCGAAGCGGGGTTGACGTCCGCAGGTACCGAATCGTTCGTTTCGCGCGATTTCGATCGTTGCTCCTCTGCCATTTCCTCCGCCCCTGGTAACCGCGGCGCGAGATTGCGTCGTATCGTTATCGTATCGTCCGAGCTTCATTTTGCATTTACTCTCGCTCGCTCGCTCGCTTGCCGATTTCCTCCGCGTGCCCGGCGTCGGTTTTCCCGTCCGTTGACGTTCCCGTCGGGCGTCCGGGATCCCGGGAAATCCTTCGCGTTGCCGGTGCGGTTGTTCGGAATTGAATGTCGTGATTTTCTCGCCCGGCCCGTTTGCGATCTCCCGACCGCCATTTGATTGTTCCCGTCATCATTGCTCGAATTTCGCGCTTTCTGAATCGGGGAGAACGGTGGTCGTGAGCAGGCGGCGGCTGTGCATGATTCGGGCGCAACGCGGCGGCGGCGGCTGAACGCGACCGGTGGTCCGAGCTTTGCTGTGCGATTCCTGTCGTTTCTGGTTGTCGTGGTTGCGGCGCGAGAGGGGAAAAGGACTGCCTTTTTTTTTTTTTTTTGAAGGAGTGACGTTGTTCGCTCGGAGGGTTTCGGCCTGAGAGCGGTGGGCTCGGCGGCGGGCGAGGGGCGGTTTGATGCGCTTTTAAGGGGGATCGGTCGGCGAGATGATAGTTTCCGGGGGGGGTGATCTCGTTCCTCTCGTCAAATTTGAAAAATGCAAGCGAAGGAAGATGGCGAAGCGCAGGAGGAGCGGCCCTCGTCGCCGTATTACGTCCTGCAGCACTTCTCCGAGGAGGCGATTAGAGTGGCCAACGAGGCGATTCACAGCGTTTACACGGGCGGCGGTTCGGGTGTCCAGCCGGGGCACAGGCGCAGCCGGAGCGATGTGATGCACAGGAGGAGCAATAATCTGCAGAAATGGAAGGCTCAGATGCAGAAGGCTTGGCGATGGGGGAGTGGCTCGGACGAGCAGCGCCTTCGGTCCAGCTTTAACCCTGAGGTGCTGGCGAACCAGAAGCGGCAGTGGTATCAGCTCCACGCGAGACCTCTGGTACCTTATCTTTTCCTTCTTGCCTTTCTCCTTGCTTCTTTTGAACCTGTTCGCTTTGACTGCCTTTGCTCAGACTTCTGTGAGTTATGAATGTGATAGAAACAGACTGACATTCGGCCGTTCTCGTTTTCTAATCAGTTAGATAATGCTGCGGAATTCGCCTCGTTGCCAACGAATGAGATGTTCTTGCTAATTTATTGACCTGCTTGCTCAAATGGTACGCAAGCAGTTTTCATCAATTGAACAGAAACCTATCTGGATAGTATTTGGTCAATGTTATACAAGAGTTAGCGTCTTCACCAGTTTGCTGTTCATGAAGGCTGTACTTTTAGGTTATGTTTGGGAAAAGAAATGAAAGGGAGGTGATGAAAATTTGGCTGCAAAATGGGAAGAAGTCTGTTGTGAGAGAATTGCGGAGGGAAAATTTAAATTTTCTGATGCTTTCTCTCCATATTCCATCTTCTTGGTGCTCCCCAACATAATGTTAGTTAGCTAATTAATGGATGACTGATGACGTTTGGTCATGTGTTACACTTGTATTGCTGAATAAACAAATCAAAACAAAAGGAAATTCACAAAGTGTTGGTTTTGATTCTTTTTCCTCCCGTCATTAGAATTTATGCATTGGGAGAAGATTGTACGGGGCGAATTTTAATACATTCAGCATTTCTGATTCTGGAATGGATATACAGATTCACTTCGTACTTCTAAAAGGACTTCTCTTCCTTTGAATATTAACAATCTTGTCTCGACTTTTGAGGGATCACATTGTCAAGAGTTCTGCAGTAAACCCTTCTATGACAAGAAACTTGATTGAGATCAAGTACAGTCATGAAACATTATTGTTCATAGAGAAAAAAACACAATCTTAAATTGGTAATCAATCTCTTTTTTATGCTGTTACTAAGAATCCATCATTCCCGTATATTACATGAGTCATGTCTGCTTGAAGCTCGCCTTTTTTCTGTGGTCCTTGAAAGAGTCTCTTTGTGAAGAGAGAGAATCTTTGTTTGTAATAGAGGTACTATCCATACATTTCTAAGACGAATGAAGTTCTTTTACCTCTTGTGGTTTTAGACAATATCATTATGTAGTGTCTCTCTCATTATCTACATCATTTCATTAGTGTTTAGTTGGCTCTGTTCTGTCCTTGTTTCACATATTGTGCATTCCCGCCTCATTTGAGTTGGCTCTCTTCCGTCAGTGCCCCTGAACTCGTGAAGGTCAATGGCTATGCACTGTCTAAGTTTTCTTTTCATTTCAGTAATTCGAAGTTGTTCTTGTAGGACAACGATACTTATGTGCCGCCAACCTCCCTCTTTGAACATTTCATCATTGCTGGTCTTCATTCAGATGCTAACTTGGAAGTTGTGGAGGATGCATTTGTTAGGAGGAAAAAATGGGAGTCAGAGATGGCAAAATCTGAATTAATAGACTCAAAATTGTTGCAGAATCGAGGGCCTTCTTTCCCAACGTTGGAGCCTCAGGTGAAGTGTAATGCTTAATAGCAAAATCACGGATCTCTCTCTCCCTCCCCCAAAAAGAATTTGTTGGTCGTGGCAGATATCTCTTAAATCTGCCATTGTGAATGCTCTAACCTTTTAGTATGCTATATGGCTGATGATATGGTTTTTAGTTTGCCATCGTGGGTCTGGAAATGTGGCTCTTCTTTGAAGCTTGCGGGGCATATATGTGGTTTTTTTGGTTGGGTGGGCATATTTGTTTTTGCTGGCCCACTAATAGATCGTTTTGCCTGTTACTTGAGCATTTTCTTTTTCAGGAGTCATTTCCTTTGAATGCAACCTAATGGTAGTCTCTTGTTTTTCCTAAACACAGATACTATTTAAATATCCTCCTGGCAAGAGGTTAGCAATGCGACAGAGGGACTTAGCAGCATTTTGCTTTCCTGGAGGTGTTAAGGTGTGAGACTAAACATCCAAGGGCATCTAATACCTGGATAAATTTTGAAGCTACTCTGCTAGTCATGGCTAAATTCATACATATTGGAGTTTTTTTTATACTGTTTAATATTACATACGGAAACTCCCTTTGTATCTTTTGCCATCATTTGTTGAGCTATCTTCTCTTTTGGCAGTCACGACTTTACTATGAACGATTTTGTTACTTCAATTTTACCAGGTATCCTGAGATTGCTCCGTGTAGCTACCTCTTGATATGTTTCAAGCAATGCGTTTGACCTACAGAATGAGGTTGTTTTATGACAACAATAAGCTTTTTGCCAAATGGGTGTCCAACACGGTATTAAAACTCAGTCAAGGGTTCTAATCCTAGCACTAACTCATCTAATGTTTCTGATTTTCACTGCTATTATTCTGCTCCTTCTCTGCCCTTATCCACATTCTATGTGCAAATGAAAGTCATGCTTACGTGCGAAAATAAGTTTCAAGTATATTTAAACATACATTATGGGCTCAGATTAAGATTTCGGTTGAATGGTTCATGAACTATATCGATATGATACTTACTGCATTAAATCAGTTGGCACACTATAGCAGGACAGACTAATAGTAAGCTGAAGTGACTAGAACTTGGAAATTGCCACGCTAAATATCATTCACAGGTTGGTTTTGATGAATTAATTCATTCTACCATCAATATTAAGTGTTTGAATGACATGGAGAGAAGTATTTGATCAAAAGAATTAGCCAAAGGAAGTAGTTCTTATGGGAGCAGAGTTGTTGCCAAATTGGTCCTGAAAAGAGATCATAGGCTCCTCCAATCACAGATCTTCTAACCATACGGAGGCAAAAGCAATAGTACATTATGTGTTCATACGGAGATACGTGGGAGTGAGAAATGTTTAGCTGGTTGGCTAACTCTTTATGGCTACCGACACTGAAAGCTCCACTCGCCCTTCAGATAATTTTGAAATATTTAATCTCTCAGAAGTAACGGTTCGTCCTGCGTATGTAACTTCAGACATCCCTTGCGTGCTTTGAAGCTGGTTGATATTGAACTTACATTTGCGAATCAACCTTGACATATCTAATCTTTGCTTTATGTAATGGGTGCAGGCACAAATGCTGGAGAGAACTCCATCTCTAAGTGACCTGAATGAACTTGTTTATGGACAGGTATGTAAGTTTGTTATATATCCTATTCTCGTAGAAACATAAGTTCGCCTTTATTGTGAGCCCTAGCCCTATTGAATGAGTCCATAAAGTGCATTTCTTCTCAGTTGCGTATTGAATATTCTCATTGATGTTATCTAAGACCATTGAATGTAGAGTATGCTTGAAAAATGTATTATTAGGACTTTGAAATGAAAAACCTGCTCAAAATGGTGTCCTATATCTGCTCATAATCGGTGTTTCTTTCTCATTTGCTTTATTCTTCTTGCTTTCATTCATGTATCCTTTTACAGAATAAAGTTGATGGCAGCTCTTTTTCAGTGACTCTTTCAAATAAAAAAGTTAGAATGGTGTCAGGCAGGGATGAAGTTGGTGGAAACGACATCGACATAATATGCAAACCTACTAAAGAAGTAGTTTTCTTAAAGCTCTAAATCATATTAATTTTATCAATGAGGTACGAGGAGCTCGTTTATTGTAGCCTCTGTAGATGCTTATGTGAAATCCTTTTAAGGTTGAGGTCATAAATGATACGGTCGTGACTAAAAGGTAGCGATATGGATTATTGTTAAGGCTAGATCTGAGGAATGGATGGCCTCAGTTTGGGCCCAAGCCAAAATATAGGCCGGACTGTCAAATCTGGAATTGGGCCTAAGAGTTCGCCCAAGCCACTTGAAAAAAAAAGTGACACTATTAGAAAATTAGTCAGGCTCATTTGGCTGATAAAGGGAACCATTTTCATCGGCCTAAGGCTTGCTTATCCTTTCCATGAAAGGTAGGTTATAGTGGATATATGTGTTCTATGCAAATTATATTCGTACATGCAAGTAACTAGGTATGGATACTTACTGTGTAAAACAGTTGACACTCTGAGATTTGTCACGTAAAATTAAGTAAGCATCTTCTTTAGGTTGCTGCCAGGAAAGCTTGGTGTCTCCGAGTATCGGTTATATACATGCTTAATGACATAAATTCTCCTTCTGGGCGTTCTTTCCTATACACTTTCATTTTCTATCTTCTTCTTATAATTTGCATTTGCATAATCAGTATAATTTTTCTCCGAAGTGCTCTTTTATTCTTTATATTTCATCTATGGGATGGTCAAGTCTCTTTTTGTTTCATCATTAACTAGTGAATTTGATTTCCGAAGTTTGTCTCTGATAGAGGTATAAAAAGGGTAAAGTGGTCTGTCAGAGGTATAAAAGGTTTAAGTGGTCTTTAGGGCTTATTTTGTTGGGCTTATTTTGTTGCTGATTACTTAATGTATATATGGACTTTTATTGATTAATACAATACAATTTTCTCTTTACATCTTGAGGGCTTTTTTTGTTGGGCTTATTTTGTTGCTGATTACTTAATGTATATATAGACTTTTATTGAATAATACAATACAATTTTCCCTTTACAGTCTCTATGTATAATTTGATATTTTATAATTTCTTGAACTAACAGGAGCATTTGGGCCGGGATGACTTATCATTTCTTTTCTCATTTAAGGTGAGTCTCTTGCTGTTTTCTTTACCCTGTATACTGGTTGGGATTCTCAATTTGCTTGAAACTTTGACTAGACTTTGTATGAAGTACAGGGGACTAATGATCTCTTGGTGTTAGTGACATTTATTGCAGTGGTCTGTTCGTATCATGTTGGTCATGTGTTCGGTCATTTCATTGTCATCATATGGGAAGAGATCCTAGTAGATTTTTGTATCCTGGCAGATGGTGTCTGTCCATGTTTTCTATTATCAATTTTTTTTATTAACCTGTGTTGTGTTATCTGAATTCCTTGAACTATACATGAGCTTAGATCTAGATGTCAATTATGATGGTAATATTTAGCAAAGACTTTTTTCGAAATTGGAGTAAATTCATTCTCTATATGCCAATGTAGCCAAATTGAAAACCTTTCCTATATAATCTATACAACCAACATCCTTAGATCCTTGTTAGAAACATCTGAATAGAACTGCTAGCTGTCAACTACTTGCTGCATCCTCTACTCTTTTGTTGGGAGATGAGATTGGCTTAGGCAGAGTTGTGATCAGTTCCTACTTTTTTGGGTATGCATTCCATCGACAAGACGGCGTAAAAAGAGCTATTGGCTGTTGTTTTATGTCACTGAACATTTGTGCTGTAATTTTGAGCATCATGTTAAGAAAGTGAGATCTCATGGTGGACAGACATGTGATCACGTTTCATCTAACCTGAGATGCACCTTCTTTCTCCCATTTTCTCGAAACAAAGAGTCTTCTGCCATGTTCTATGTTCTTGTTGTCAATAGTAACATGTTCATACAATTAATCAGTTTTGTTGACAAATCTGTCGGAAGCGCAAGGTTAGTCTGAGCTTGCAGGGAGTTTATCTTTTCTTCGTTACTTGTGTTCTCCCATATTCTTGAAGACAAAGAGTTCTGCCATGTTCTATGTTCTTGTTGTCAATTATAACATATTTATACAATTAATTGGTTTTGTTGACGAATCTATCGGAAGCGCAAGGTTAGTCTGAACTTGCAGGAAGTTGATCTTTTCTTCGTTATTGAGTTGGCCATATCCAAGTGACAAAATAACTTTGACAAGGAAAAGAAAGAAAGAGAAGTCGTAAACCAATGTAGATATCAATCACCTCAGGTGATCAGATGAAGCATTTTACCATTTTCTGTTTCTAGTGATTGGGGAGAGAAGAAAGGCAATTTTTCCTAATCTCTCGGTCACCTGGTTACATACATTCTAGTTGCAAAAGAAAAAAAAAGGGCGACGTGAATTTCTTGGAGAAAGGACTAGTATAGTTGCAACATAATATGACTTCCTTGGATGTGTGAACTTTCATTTCTCTGCTTTCTTTTGTTTCTGGGATTTCACTTGTTTCACAGGATTGCTCCACCCTTCTAACAGAATGTCATGTACTTAAGCAGATGGCAGACAATGCAACTCTTTATGGAGTTTGTTTGCACGTACCAGAAATTGTTCAGAGACCACCTGGCATTGTTGGAAATTCGTCACCTCTTCCTCAGTCATCTGGAGGATGTCGTTTTCTTGTCTCCGCTCCTCGTTGTTACTGTTTGTTAACTAGAACTCCTTTCTTTGAGTTACACTACGAGATGTTGAACAGGTTTGTGTTGCTACAGTTGCCTAAACTTCCACACTGATTGACAGAACAGCGAATAACGGTTAACTTTTGGCTTCTGTGTTACCACATAATTCAATGCAGTATCATTGCACAGGAGCGTCTTGACCGGATCACTCGATTTGTTAATGAAATGACTCTCACCAGTTACATTCCTTCAGAAACCAATGCACACGATGTGATGAGTAAGAATGATGAGCATCCTGACAATGACTGTCATACAGATTGGATGGCATCTGCAATACCTCTTCACAGTGCTTTTGCCCTTACTGCTGCTGCCGCTGGTCTGGCACAAGATAGTGGTGTCTCATCTTCTTCAATTAAGATCCAGGAAATGCAATCGCCTGAAGGTGCTACGGCGAGTGATGTTTCTGAGTTGAGTTCAGTGAGGCAAATAGATAACGATGTTGGGAGGCCTATGCCACAAGTTGATGACAATACTTCTGAGATCTCTGAAACTCGTTCTGAGTGTCTGGAACAGATGTCCGAATGCTATGAAAGTGGACTTAACTCTCCAGAAGTTGGGGCATTCTTATGCCATAGGAACCCCATAATGGAGCGACTGGGGAGTTCTGACTCCCTTTACAGGTAGTTAACGTATAACACTAGCTGCATCCTAACTTCTAATACTGATGGATCCATCTTGATTTCTCTATACTAACTAGCAGATACCTTTTTGCATCTCAAATTTTTGGGACATCTTCTGCATTTTTACCAGTGCAATGACAGTAATACCCTGTTGTTCTTTGGCAGTCCAGTGAGAAGTGTGGTATCAGAGGATGAGGACGATGATCTCTTTCCAAATTCGCAAAGGGAACTAAATGATGATATAATAATGGAGTGGGCAAGAGTGAGTTTGCTATCGTGTTTAGGTAAATTGGGATTTATTAATGTATTGTTATTAGTCTGCTCATCTCATCGCTATGGTCTTTGGTATAGGAAACTAAGAATGATCTGCTCCAGATAGTCTGCAGTTATCATGCCTTGTCTCTTCCACCAAGGGGAGGTGAAATGGTTTTTAAGCCTCTTGAACATCTTCAGGCTATCTCATACAGGCGACCTTCCGTATCTGCTCTTGGGCTTAGTAAACAGTTGTTAGATTTATTGGAAAATGCTGAGGTAACTTCTTTGTTTGTTGATTTTTGTACTTTTATGTTTGATGACTTACAATTTAAGGTGTTATTACTGATTACTCCATCTAACATGGCTTAACTTGATGAAAGGTCCATGCAAAGATAGGTTTTGCAGAGACAGCTCTTGCACTCTCTGTATGGACAACTGCAACTATTTGTCGAGTTCTCTCACTTGAAAGTGTAAAGCCCTCAATTCACAATTCTTGAGTTATGTTCATCAGATATTTAACCTTTTGCTAGATGCTTATGATGGTTCCACAAGAAAGTATATATTATCTCCAGAAAAGGAGTTCTGTCATCTTTATTGCTTCTGACCATGCATGCAAGTTAAGCTTTGCTAATTAGCAGCAGCAAATCCTATAGGGAGAGAAGAAGCTACTTTTACACTTATCCCATGATAATCCAACATTTAGAAATCATTATTTCTTTTTCATTCAAGATTTGCTAATATTATTCAGTGTTTTTAATTAAGAAGTTGGATTCAATTCAAATCATGTATTCTCACGCTTGGTAGAGAACATAACTCCACCTCTTATTCTCTACTCAAACAATCTTTAATTCCCAGTCTTAGACAAATGTGGTTCGGCGTTTTAATGGTGTCGGAGCAGTCCATCAAATCCTATAAATAAGAATTAAATTTTTTCCTCGAGGAAACCTTGAGTTTCCTTTGTTGGGCTCAAAAGTGCTTATGATTATTTAGGATACAAGAGACGATAGTCCCCAGAAAGTAGTGAATATAAGGTGACTTTAAACTGGTTTTGGAGTAGTTTCCAAGAATCTTCTGGACTGTAAAAAGTCTTCCATACAGTTTATGAACAATTTATGTTTGAGATTGTGATTCCTTTCACTTTGGCATTGCCTCTGCTTTTTAACTTTTTGTTATTTTCAGGCTTACATATACTGATCTTGGAAGTGAGTTTGAATTTGATACGTTCACACTTTTCTTAACAGGTTTTATGGTTGGTTGCTGGTGTTCTATTAGAAAAACAGATTGTAGTAATGTGCCCCAATCTTGTAAGTCCAATGATGTTGTTGGACCTTGATAAATATGTGCTTGTATACTTATCCGTTTCTATCGGCCATGATGGATTGTGATGAGAAGTCCAATTGATGCAGGGTATTCTATCAGCTTCTGTGTTGTCTCTTATTCCCTTGATTCGACCATTTGAATGGCAGAGTTTATTACTACCCGTAAGTTTGAACTCCAGCTTGTCTTGTATCTCCGAAGCTCTACAGTTGCATGCTGTACTTCTAGATTTTGGCCTCTTAATATTGTTATTGATACGTTGTGAGGAATTGGATTTTTAAGTTTACCCTCGGTTGTTTGGTTTTTTCCCTGAGATGAACTCATTGAGAGTTCTGCTTGCAGTTTATTGCCTTAAATTTATTCCCTATCACTTTAAGCTTTGTAGAGGGAGAGTCTTGGCATATCAGTAAGTTACCCACTCGTGACTAGAAGTTCATGGATTCAAGTCATTGATACACCCTATTTGCTGAAACAGGAAAAAAAAAAAGTAAGGGAAACGAACAAGTGGGAAAAAGCAAAGGGAAAGTGATGGAGATCACAAATGTAACCTTTTTTTCGTAGAAGGCATCAGAATGTTCATTCTTTTTCTTTCATATTTGCAAATACTTGTATTTTATTTTAAGCTGTTTGATTAGTTTAAATTGTTATATATGTATAAATGAAAATGTTTTTGGTATTATTTTCCTTGTTTTGTGCTCAATAGGCAGAAAACTTTCTTTCCTTTCTTATCGCCTATCGTGACAGCAGAAAATGGAGTGAATGGTCATTGGATACGAAAACAACACATTCAAATTATTGACAGATTATAGCTGTGGATAGACATTGGCAATGAGGTTGACAGTGGATTCAGATCTCTCTCTCTCTCTCTCTCTCTCTCTCTCTCGGTAGATGTGAAAAGAGGATTCTTATATTTATTCCAGGACAAGTGTTACTCTATATCTATTTGTTCAATACTCCCCCATATGGGCAAATCCAATCCTCATTCGGTTCCATCTGCTTAGACTCCGCTGGATGTAACATCTTCAAATACTGGATGCAGTTACTATTATCTCTGGCCTCCTATTCTGACCACAAAACCCAGCCAAAAGAGATTGAGGGATGCCTCTCATAGAACGCTGCATGGCTAGACAGTCACCCAAGTTCCAATAATTAACAAGCATATGTCTGTACAAGACAAATGTGGGCTATCAGTTAGGTACATAACCTTGCTATCTTGGAGAGTTTATTGACTTAGGAGTGTGGCATATTCCAGTTATGTCTGATAGAGTCTCACATTAGGCATGGAGTAAATATGGATCTCATATACATATGTGCTCTTCTCAACTAACAGCTTAAATGTTTGGGTTGGAAATCCTCTGACATGATAATGAAACACCCGTTGAGCCCTGTTTAATTGCCTAAATCCTTGTGGATTTTCAAGCCTAGAGTACCAGTCCACAACACATGCAAGACGTTATTGTACGGCTATTATTTGGTGGTGTGCCTTGAGAGGGGTTGTTAAAGTCCAACATTACTTTGGTTGGGGTTAAGATTAGCCTAATTCACTTGAGTACTTTTGCCTCCTAATAGCTTAAGCTTTTGAATAAGAGATCCTTTAACCAGGACGTGAAGTTAAGACTAAACTGGGGTTCCCTCTTCTTGGGATTTATTTGAGATTGATATTATTTATGACTCGTGATCTGTTGCATAAATGCACAACATGCCTGCATCAGTTTGACAGTCTTTGTTTTATCAGTTTTTACCATTTTTGAGATACATTGATTTTCTTCATTACTTGTTTCTATGCGGAAAACCTTTTCCATAATGTACTTGCATCAGCTGTCAATTTTTTGTCGTTGGTAATTTTTCTTGTGAATATCTATTGTTTGCTTTCAGGTTCTGCCTGAGAGAATGTTTGATTTTCTTGATGCTCCAGTTCCCTTTATTGTAAGTTTTTTTTTTCCAACTCATCCTATTTTAAGTCAGTCTTGTAAGTTGGAAGCATCATGGTCTTAATGTTGTTATGGTCCGATGGCTTTGCAGGTGGGCATACACCACAAATTTGCTGATTTGAAGATGAAAACATCTAACCTTGTTCAGGTTAATGTGCTTAAGGACCAGGTTCGTCATCTTTTCCCCCTTTTATCAAGACGAGTGTACAAATGTTTTTCGTCAGGGAACAATGTTCTGATAAAATCCATGTAGCCCTGCATAACCAAAAAAATGGCACATGGCGATAAACGCTTGATTAATTGTTCTCAAATTTTTTGTTGTCATAGAAGTTAAATAATAGTTTTTTGCTGCCAATTCTTTTCATTTGGTAGGATGGAGGATGTTTAAAAGAGATTAACTTAGTCTGTGGCTGATGAAGCAGACGTATAAAATTTCAACTTTTCATACTTATAGCTTGTAGTGTTCACCAAATTGTTACCCAAATTACTATTGATCATATGCCATGACAAGAATGTTCTCTAGAAGATAGCTGACTAATCAACTTGAGCATTATCTTACATGGACTAGCATGATCGAAATAGGCTCCATGTTAAAGTTCTTCACTGACCTGCCGCTGATCGTCCCTTCTATGTACTAATCTGTTATTTGTAGAACGGATGAAGTTTGAGAGATTTGAGGGTCTGGGTAATACAAGCGTTTTATGGTTAATTAGAAAAGACTTGCATAACTTTCTCTTTTGGTGATTTACACTGGTTTACCTAGAAGAATGTATATTAGTACTAACGGAATCAGAAAAGAACTGTAGTGTATGTGGACCAGCAGGGTAGATTCAGATGGGTGAATAGGAAAATTTTGCAGCGATGTTCTCTCAATTTTCTCCTCTGTTTGATCAGATAATTACTTGGAGATGATTGTAATGATCCATTAGAAGGAAATGGCTTGTATGTTCAAGCTCGTGCATGAGAACTTTTTAGACAATAAGCTGGGTTAATGGCTGGCTGGAATGTATAATCTGACATATTGAACTCACTTTTGTAGGTGAAAATGTGTCATTTGCCAGCACTACCTAGGTACAAAGAGCTTGTTTCTGAACTAAAGCCAATCCATGCTAGACTATCTCGTGAAAACTCAATTGCTAAAAGGCATCCTGTTTATAAGTGCAGTGAAGTGCAGGTACACATGATCCTCACAAAGTTTCTAATCAATATTTAGCGTGTATATTTCTTACATTTATAGATGTGTTGTTATTTTTGCATCATATGCCTCTGATTCTTTTTACTTCCGATAGTTACTAACCTGGTGTTGGTGTGCAGGCAGAAGCTGCTAGCAGATTCTTGACTGTAATGAGGAACTACCTTGATTCTCTTTGCTCAGATTTGAAGTCTTATACAATTACTAGTGTACAGTCAAATAATGACAGGGTTAGACTGAGTTTATAATGTTCTTTTCCTTACTGATTAGATGATAACTAACTGCTTTGGTTCCTGGAACCTATATTCTTTTTGAGATGTGATTGCTCTGTACCCTTTCAGGTTTCTTTACTGCTTAAAGATAGTTTTATTGATTCCTTTCCTAGTAGAGACCGAGCATTTATTAAGGTAAGATCTGCTTTCCTTGAAATCACTATACATGATGCCATACTTATTTGTTGCATTATATCCTCTAGCTTCAGCATCTCATCTTTTATGCCTTAGATTTTTATCTAGGAGTTCATCAAGTAATTAGAAAAATGAAGCATCTAACCGGGGAATTTTTGAGTATTAAAATAAGACTACATGATTTTGACTGTTGCGTTATTCACTTTGCTTTAATTGCTTGTGTTTATCTTAATTTAACCGATACTCTAGTAAATGGGTATTCATAGCTAAAATGTAACCTCCTCTATTCTTTAGCAACTTGAGTTTTTAGAACAAAAGGGTGTGCAATGAACATGGTAATAAAGTTATTCGATTCTTATACTCCCCTTTTTACACATTTTTTTCTTTATTCTTGGTCGGTTTCAACAATTCATTTATCCAATTTTATTGGATTCGTACACTTAAGTCGATGTCAAGTTTTCTATCATCCTATGGCCTTATCTCAAACTTTTGAGTAGGTTTTAAGATATAAAGTATAATTCCTGCCATTATTCAACAGTTTAAGCCTTTGCTCATTCTAATACGATGAGTACCAAGGATTCAAGTCATGAGTACAGGGGCTAGGTGATCTACAGTCCTCCGAGATTTTATTGTGGGTGTTGAATGACTGTAGATAACCTTTGCGAAAAGTCAAGAGGGATTTTCATTGGACTGTCAGTATATATACAACTCATCTAGCTAACTGTGACACATTATTTATCTAGGCGCAATTTAATTACATGGGGTTTCTGTTTTCTACTTTGTCATTCAATCTTTACTTTAAAGATATTTAATTTGTCTATGTCAGGGCATCTGGATTCTTTCATGATTCTAAATGAGGCTTACAGTTATAGAGTTTGACTTGGTATTGCTTTAGAATACTTGCTCATGATTCTCCTTCTCTTGGTCTATGCAGATGTTTGTTGACACACAGATGTTTAGCGTTCTATCAGATGCTGCTATATCAACCTGTGAGAGTAGGCGTTCCTAACTTAAATCTTGACACCATTGTGATGCATCAAGCGGAACTTTCAAGGTTCGTTAGAGAATCCTGCAGTAGATGGGAGAGAGACTACTATAGCCGAAGGCTTTAACAAAAATTTAATTTGTAGACTACTGTGCTCGTTTGTATGTCAAGGGCCTGCAGATATGTGCCGTGCCAATTGCTCATCAGTAAATCGTCTTGCCTAAATCAAGCAATCATCATCCCTGTCTTTTATTTGGGATATGATGTTGGGCTTTTTAGGCGTCTCTAACTTGAAATTCTTGTGGCCACTTTCACAGAAGAAGCATGGTTATGTACACCTCTTCCCTCCTATTTCAAGGTGATCAATCTCAATGGTATGAGAGCTGATTATTCCTTAAACAGGAGTGCATTACTCAAATTAGCTCCAAAATAAGGGATTCATTTGTTAGAATCTCCTGTGCCATGCATGGTTCTGCTTATAGATAGTGTAGTGCTAATGCTAATTGCAATTTTTAACAAGCCTTTTTCCTCGTGTTATCCTATTCTACTTGTGTTGAATCCTTTTGCTTCCTTATTGAAGAGTTAATAGTTTCAGTGAGGATCTATGAAATGATTGTTTCCTATATTGACAATTTTTTTTCTTTTGTTTTTATTTTGGGATGTTTCCCTCTTTTAAACTATATTAATTTGCATAAAAAGTTGTGGTTGATCTTCAGAGTAGCCTGTTGCATTCATCCATTTGATACTGTAAATAGGCTGGTCTAATTATCTTTGTGGAAACAAATTGCTAACTTTGATTTCACATTGTTCCTAGTCCTGGACAGTTGATGTTAGGGGATGGGATAGAAGTCATTTCAAGTCGTATTATTGATGAAAAACAATGAAGAAAATGTATAAATGCGCGAAGAATGGTTTTGCAGCAGTCATCACCAATCCATATAAATGATGCTTAAAATCCCATATAAATGATGTCTACTGAGGAGTCTTGAAGCCGGACTTCTTCATGCTTTTTCTAAGGTTTGGTCTGATCCATACGGTTCTCATTGACTTCATTGAAGCTCTGGGGATAAATTAATTCCAAGTACAAGCGTGCGTATTCGATAGAACTCATGTAGAATGTCCAAATGAGCTATAGATGGGATGAGCAGATGGATTTGCTTTTCAACGACATTTGTCTGGATCCCATCGAGGAATGCATGCCCTTGAGACAAGAGGGAGATATTCGATTTTCAAAATGCACGATTGTGGATATCAGGACGGACTTGTAAGCGTCGAGGGCCTTTCTTTACAAAGTCATCTTTCTTAACAAAGGGCGAGCATACTAACTACATCTCTGTCATCTTCTTCTTTCTCTGTCTTGCTTATCCCTGTCCTTTCCCCCATCTCTCTCTCTCTCACTCGTCTTAATTTAAACCTTACTCACATGGCGAACCCCGAGTCCAGCGCGGTGAGGGCGATTTCCCCAAACGAAGCTTCCAGATCAAACCAAGAGCTCATCCCTCCGCTCCCAAGTGCTTATGATCCTAACCCCGAGTCCTCTGCCACAATATTTCGAGTTCCATGACTGATGCCCGAGATTTCTGAGAATGGCTGTTGTAATTTACCTCACATGTCTAGCTCCTCCGCAAAGCTGCCATTGAAGTTTTAGATCACTACCATCTTTTCCCCAGCCAAATGTGTCCCGTTCTTTTGGGAGAGTCCGTATGGGGTTTCAACACCTTTTGTTTCCTCGGAAGAAACCCTTTTCACTCGGTATCTTCACTAGCTTGAGCAACCCCCCAATCCGCGCCTGATCGCGTCTATATTCCTGATTCCAAATATAGAGTTCGGGTCGAAATTCTTTATCGCTCGAACTTCGTACCGGCCGTGGAATTTCCCTGGGTAAGGTCATCACAAAAGATCGAAAGCCATGCGGATGAACGAAGCCGGCGATACCTTTCCGAAATCCCTGCAGCTATTTGATAGATACAATCTCAGGATTTCCGCTTCTGGAAAGATGCTCCGATATCCTGGTGCATTACGCCAAGGACTGCCGGGAGTTACTCGACCATCACAGGCCCTCTGATTTGAACCGAAAAACAAGAAATTTCCGACTCGCTTTCTTTGTTGGAGTAGAAGTGGTCGACTTCTCAGATGATGGACTCCTGTAGAGCCGCATGGGTTGCCAAGCTCTATCCTTTTTATAGTTATGCTAGGCTTCCAAGATTGATTAATAAAAATCAGTAGGATGTGATACATTGGCGATTTCCTTGCCTGAAAATCCTACGTTGCATTGATTTCGAAGTGGCTCGCTGGAGAAATAATATCAAAAAAGTCTCGAATGACTTTGTTTGGTTAGCTTCCTTGCCCCAATTCAAAAAGGCTGTCAGTGCATTATAAGTCTTTAAGAAAAATACAATCGAGTTCTAAAATTTTCAAATAATGTTATTTCTAAGACTTGTCAAATTGCTGCAATCAAATCTATCCTTACTATAGAAAAATTAGAATTCGACTCGGCTATAAAAGCAAAGATGTAACAGTAGAATTAGACAAAAGTTAGGCATGCATATGAGAATTTCCCATATGGATTGGAAGCACGTGAGCTCACTTCATCTCAATCATAAATTGGTGCGGGGTCCGTGTAAAACTCACACGATCACACGATCACATGATTTAATGGTTCAGACGAAGTGGGCTCGATCAGGTGCATGCAATCTCATTGTCACGGCGTGACCAGCTAATTAGATGTTGCTAACCAGCCAAGTGTGTTATTGTCTGTTGCAAATGAGCGCAAAAGGGGTGTTTGCCTCCAGCTTCTGATACTAAAGCCATGGAGAAAATAACAGAGCACTTGGGAATGTCAATGACAAACTCCCAAATTCAGTTCCACGAACAGGGACGCCAGGTCCAGGGTGTTCTATTTCTCAAAATCATTGATGTTTGCCAAGTTTGATTTGACTGAGGCGTTTGAAGACTCTGATCCTAAGAGCAGATCGAGAATCATAAGATGATAAGATCATAGAAGTTTCGAATATGATATGTCATAAGCAAATACATGTGAAGTACATATTTCAGAAATAGAATTGGTAGGATCAAACCGTTCCTATACTATTTATCCTCTGGAATGGTAACCCTCCAAAGATCTATTCCTTTCCCAAGTTCCAGATAACAGTATCATAATGCCTAGAATACAGAGCAAAACTTTAAGAACCATATGTGCTCAGTGGTCAGTAGTGCATGTCAAGTTAAATACATTTGATTGTCTTCGAATGGACATGCAATTATCATATGATGTAGTTGATCAACATCGAAGTGTAGTTAGGCAAACAGACAAAATCATGGTATGTAAAAACTCAATTCCCTCTGCACCGCTTTTACAGTGGAGAAAAAGTGTGACATGCCGGGGATGGATCACAGAGGACCAGATAAAACAGAGGCTACTGCAGAAATGGTAACGCCGAATTCAACAGCCTCTTGTCCAATTCTTGCACTTACATTTGTCATGGTGGGATATGAGAAGTCACAATCTAGGTCACCCGGGACTTCCATCACTCCTTCGGGGACTTTGATGGCCGCCGATGATGAAGGCCTTTTTGTGAAATCAACTTGCAAGCACCACGCGGCGAGTCTCATCATGTCAACCACGTGAGGTCTGTTCAGCTGCATATCCTCACTGTTCTTATCAATCATATCCAAAAGCCGTCCTTCTTCCCACTTTCTTTTAAAAACTCCTAACAGGTAAATGTCTTCCTCATTCTGAGATTCGTCAAAAGCTTTTCTTCCACAAACTATCTCTAGAATTACCACTCCGAAGTTATAGATGTCCACTTTCTCAGTAATTGCTACATGTAGCTATTCTGGGGCAAAATAACCCGGAGTTCCCCTCATTGTGGTCACAATTTGGCTTTGGTCCCTATCAATTATCTTAGACAAGTCAAAATCTGCAATCTTGGCATTAAATTTTTCATCCAAGAGTATATTTTGGGGCTTAATATCCATGTGGACTATCTTCCATCTACATTCTTCATGGTGATAACAATCAAGCACTTATGACTCACCTAATTTACAAAAGATCCATTGATCTAGAGACACTTTGGACATGTATTCATAGACAAGTAGCCCATGAAATTTCTCGGTACAAAATCCAACGAGTCGTACCAAGGTCACGTGATGGAAATTGCCAATGCTTTCAACCTTAGCAAGAAAAGATTTCTTAGTTCGGCATAAAATATTGAGCCGCTTCACCGCTACTTTTTTGCCGTCAGCTAGAGTGCCTTGATAAACAGAGCTGAATCCACCCTCACCGACCATGTTATTGAAATCCTTGGTAATAGTTTTCAAATCATCATAGGTGAATCGCTTAGGTGCGCCCGGTACTTGATCAAGGTAGCCCTCTTCAACTTCGTCAACACCTTTTCTTCTACATAGGCCTTTTATGACGACAAGAAGAAAAATGGAGGCTAAGAGTGATCCGAGGCTAGAAGTCATGATTACTGTCCGAACGCCATTTGCCCATCTACTGTTTTTAGGAGGAGGTTCATCTGTATTGCGAGAATCAGCAGCTTCACCCGTGGTATTCTGCACTTTAAGAATATTAGCAGTGGCGCGAACCAAATCGGACTCATTTGTAAAGGAAAATACCTGAGATACTAAGTAGCATGAACCTGAATAATTAGAGCCAGCTCCTGCATCTCGAAAAATAGCCGCTCAGCAAGAACAGTTATTCGCGCAAGTCTTTTCGCAACTCTCCTCATCGGAATTTCAAGATCCAGGACTTCTCGGGGATCTGTCCTGAGAGCGAAGCAATTAACCCCGCCGACGTCCGAAAAGCTTTGAAACTGCAAAGCTTCACAAGACAAAGGAATGCTTTCGGCGCACCCGAGTGTAGGATCTGTATAATCTATTGGCTTGAAGTAGCGGTCCGGACACCTGCACGTCCGATCTTCTTCACAAATTCCATAACTCCCGCAAACCATTGGATAACCGCAATACCCAGTGGACTCTGTTGGAGTATCGCGTGCGATGAAGAACTCAATTTTAAACTGCTGATACACCCTCAGATGTCCATCAGGTTTGAACTTCAAGTATTGCACAGCCGCAGTTGAACCATAACCAGATAACAAAGAACCGTTTCTCACTAAATTCACGAACACTTCAAAATGTCCTTGGGTGAATTCAACATAATTAGAGTCGTTGCTTGTGTTTGGAAAATTTATTCGCAAACGGTGATAAACCAGAAGAGGGTCATCTCCATCTGGGCAAATAAAGCTTCAGTAGTCAGAGAAAGCGAATATAAACATTGTTCGCTCATACCTGTCGCAGAATTACCAGGGGTCAATTTCTGCCCCACCCTTAATTTCTGCCTCAGGAGTAGCGTGTTCGTTGGATGATCGAAGGACTGCTGCACCGCAGCATTGTTCTTATCAAACAACACAAGGTTTCCAGTATCTGTCAAGTTCATGCCAGCAACAGATTTACCGCTAGTTCGGGTTGACCACGTGACTGAGCTGTCGGCATCTTTCATTACCAAATCTCCCTCTACTGTGAGCTCCAGGGTGGCATGGGTTCCAACAGGACGGTTCCGATTAGCGGACCACACAGTTAATAGAGCGCGGGTCGGTTGGAACAACCAAAATGGCGAAATAGTAATCTTCCAAATAGGCTTGGTTATAGAAGCCACAGGCGAATGTTGTGCCATTATGGCTCTGCAGAAGAACCGGGATTACGCTATCGCCGGTCGAAGGGGAACAGGATATAATTGACAGTAGATGCCGCGGCAGTCCATGCGGCGTTCAGGCCCGTGGTTGGATAGATGTTGACCTGGGCGCCGATCAAACCAAAACAGTATGTTAGGACAAAAAGGCCGGAGGGTGTGAACATAGTGTGAATACTAAAAACAAGAAGCGGGAGAGGAATGAGAAGAGTAGAAGACGGAAACAGGAAACTGAATTCCAAGTAAAAGGTGAAACGGCCGTCCTTGTAAGCACCATTGGGAAGTCCAAGAAGACATTTTTTCTTAACTAGTATGCTTCCAAAAACCTAATTCCAAGCCACCTTGAAGGCGAAGCGACTTTGAGGACTATAATTAAATCGAAACAAGAGCGCCTATGTGAGGACAACTTGAAATGGACAACGAATGGCACATAGTTACTCCAAACATCTCGTTCGTAGTTTCGGATAGAATCTAGGGGAAGCATTCTTCATTAGGCACTACAAATTGTTCTTTCGACGGAGGGACCTAAAAGAGCAAAGGTGTTTTGATTGTAGAGATGATTTCCACTGTATAAAAATATTACTAAGTGTAACACTTACAAGGAAATGATATCAGTGGTAAATGAAATGATGCTTATATTATATGAGCTGTCAATCTTTTGATTTTAGCTAGGGGTGTGCAAAGAATGGGAACGGCCCAGAACCGGACCGAATCGACTCAGAATTGACGGTTTCCATGGGAACCAATCTGATTTCCAGTTCCAATTTACTGGAACCGATATAAGTACCGATCTAGTTCTCAGTTTCAAGCGTGAAACTGCCCACTCAAACCGGATCAGGTGAAAGTGACTCTTTCTCACCCGCCTTTTGCCATTTACCCTACAGTTCTACTTGTTTCTCACAATCCTCAAAATGGAAACAAAAGAAAAAACACTAGCCTCATCTCACTCTCACGTAGAGGCCACACTTTCAACTCTATCGCATACTCGCAATAGGCTCACACCTCGCCTCTGGCCCTCCCTTACATCTCGCATCAGGCTCTCGCTCTCATCGTGTCTAATTATGAAATTATATGGATTGGAAACTAGTTTCATGGACTCATCCGGGAACTGGACTGAATTGGCAAACTGGTTCTCATGTCGATCCATGGAATCAACGGGTGGTTCCTGATTCCAAATTTTCAAAACCGGTCCTTAGTGAGCGGTTCAAAGTCCCAGAGTGAGAATCGCCCGTCCGGATCATGCTCACCTCTAATTTTAGCATGTCCAAGAATCTATTTGTTATTGATTGACATCTTTGGATTCTTCTCCCTTGATTGATAAACCGGTGCCTTTACTTGTTCTCAAATTGGAAACTGGAACATCCCAAATTCCCAATTTGCGACAAAAGTTTCGGCATTTTTGGAAAATGGCTTCGTGAAGAGATTGGTAAATTGAAGCACAGAAGGAACATGAAGTCACCAGCGTTTCGAGAGCCACTTTTTCTCTTTGATAATTTTTTATATGTTTACTTCTTATGCGAAACACGTGATTAATTGACATATAAAGTACAATGATATTATCACAAGATAATTTTGGTGGACTTGAGAAATGAATACCTAAATCTCTCAAAAGCAATGATGTCTAAGTAATCTCTACTGCTACTGACGCCATTGCATATTTGCCTCAACACTAGATCGAATAACCGATCGCCCGATTCTTAGCCCTTCATGATATATGGTTGCTACCAAAGAAGGTACAAAACACCGTAGTTGATTGTCAAGTCAAGCAGCAACCCACCTGTACAAGTCCAGAGTTGACTAGGACAGGACAGGACAGGATTTGCATTCCTTGATTTATTGTGCCATTGACATAATTTAGAATATGCTTCACAATTTGAATATGACTTATGTCATGCCCCGCACCCTACGAACTCGCAACACCCCGCTTGGTCGTTAAGTATGCGACTTCCTAGGACTAGTCACCGACCCGATATAAACGAACTAAGAGTAACACATGCGGAAGCAACTCGAACACTCCATTCAATATTCAATTAAACATGATCGTAAAGAGACAATTGAAACAGAACAACAAGCCACTTTATAAACATAACATGACTTACAACGGCACACTAAACAAGCCTTGCTAGAGGGCTCCACTACAAACCACAAACATACTAAAAAAGGATCTGGTGGTTGATCTACTCAACTTATCTACTTAAAAGAGGGCATCCAAAAGACATGATCCCTATTTTCACCTACCAGGAACTCCATCAACATATGCTTTATATCCATTGGGACCCCAAACATTGTGGAGGGCCATTCATGTTCATAGTCGAGAGTCTGAAAGGTTTGAATTACAACAATGAGAATAAATCTTAATAAGTAAACTCCTTAAGCCTTGTTTAGGGTAACACGTACCTCCAGATCATCCTAATCATGCAATCCTACTAACATAGCAACTCAATAGCAAAACCTTTCCTTGGCACAACCAACTTGCAAATCATAATATATGTTCTAAAGAACAGCCAACCGTATCACCATACCATACGTACTCACCAAACATAAACAAATCATGGCATTGCATAAACATGCATATCGACAGTAAATAATTCAGACATGCTCAAATACCACTCTTGAACACAAAGCATTCCCCAATGCAAATAACACTCATGTTGTCCAAATTATTAACGATCCCTCGTGCCACATCGAACCCCCGCCGATCTTCCGGTCTAGCCGGGCATCGCCCTGCTACTTTGGGCGCGGCAACGTTGGGGATCGAACTCCCCCGACAAGTTGAGTACCCAACGGCATTCCAATAAGAAGTATTAATCCGGCCTCCACCGCAATCTGCAATATCTAGAACTCTCGCCTAGACGGTATCCGAACTTCTGCCGAGCATCGTCTAAAACTCCCGCCTAGACGGAACTTGTCATGGCCATGCACGTAAACAATCACTTATTGCCAATTTTCATCTTTCTTAATTAACCAATGCAGAGTGTTTGCGACGTGCATTTTCCTACGAACGAACATGTCATGAATTGCACTCATAACCATATCAAACATCATTATCTAGTCACAAATTGCCATGATATGCCAAGATTAGCCATGATTAACCACACGATACATTTTCAAGTCAAAAGATCATTGTTCAAGTATAAGATTCACCATTGATAATCCATTTTGGCCACATGATTGTCATCACAACCACACGATCAAACATTGATCACTTAATTAGCCATGATTAAACTAATTAACCACATGATCATCAATCATAACCACACGATCAAACATTAATCACTTTAATCAGCCATGATTAAACTAATTAACCACATGATCATATAATTAGGACATGATCAACCATTCTAGGCCACACGATTAACTATGATCACATGATCAGCCAATCCAAACCACATGATCAATAATCAACACATGATCATGTGGTTTAGATCAAACCATTCTAGCCACATGATTATTTATTAGCGCAAGATCAATCAATCAATCTAAGCCACATGATTTCCCTAATCATATGATCAGCCACATAAGCCATATGATAAACATCAAATCACATGATTAACCACTAATCAGCCATACACTAATCAGCCTACAATTAACCACTAATCAGCCCCTAAACTAGTCTATTAGTCACCCATCAACTCAATCAAGGTTTAAGAAGTTACTACCACTAATCTTAAGCCCAAAGACCAACCAAACTAGAAACAATAGCTAGCGGTCGGTGCAGCAACTCAGGCGAACGGCAAGCGGTGAAACGGCGAAACGACAAACTATGGCTAACACGACAGCTGGTCACAACTTGAATGGTAGCTAGGGGTGGTGGCATGATGGTGCTAGTGGTGGACAGTGGTAACTGGTCGGTGTGATGGGTTGTGAGTGAGAGTGAGAGTAAAAGTGAGTGAAAAAATGGTTGATTTGAAAAAAATGATGGGGAGAGACAGAATGGCTGAATAACATCATCCAAATGAAGGGTTAAGATCATTTCTTGGTCCCCAAGTCAAAATCCAAAGGCTAGGGTTGATTCTTGAAAAGATTTCTAGAAGGGGCAATTAGGAAAATAACCAAAGCAAGAATGGCAAATCTGTCCATGAAATTCGGAATCTCTTAGGGTACAAAGACCAACATGCCCTTCCACTCAACCAAGAAGTTCTGAAACACTAAGGGGTGAAAGGGCCTTTTTCAATTTTTAGGCCAAAATTCACTTTTCCAAGAATTTTTGAGCAAATCGATAACTAAGCGAGCTTAATGAGGTAACGTCCAATATAATAGTTTTAATATCTTTGAAAGTTCAATACCCAAGTTCAAATTCCAATTCATGGCCAAAATCGATCAATTATGAATTTGGTGTATCTCAAACTAATGAGCGGCTTTTAGGTATTATGCGTATCCGACCCATAGTTGATTCGATATCAAGCCACGTTTAAGTTTACTCAAACCATGGTGACCTTGATTGTCATGTAATTGTAAGGGTCAATCATTAGCTCCGAAGGACACGATCGTTAAAAATTGGTTTAGGAAGCGTTCGTAATTCAAACAATGGCCAAACGGAATCACCTGTGATCCAATTGTATAACATTGGCAAATCATTTCATAACCATCCTTGGATCGATCTATAATAGCCCAAAATATCCCTTCGTTAATCCTTATAGTCGAAGTGTCAATCCAAGGTCGAGTTCTTAGGTTGTGCGTACTTAATTCCTAACTAGTTATTCCTTAACGGTTAGTTTTCTCATGAGTAATCAATTCAGAGTGAGATTTAACTGAAAGTGTATCGATGTGATAATCATTTCATAAATCCCAAAAATGGATTAAAATTCAGAATATCACAACTTACAAGAGGTTGATGCATGAATTGACAAACAAAATTGATTGCACACGAAATACTTAACCGTGTGATGGTGAGATATTGAAGAACTCTGACGTCGATATAGTGTAGGATCCAAAAATAGTACTACATTTGTACTAGAATGAGAGCTAGTGACCATCGGTGTGGAAAGTGGTTTGCACCCCCTCTATTTGTGCACATTTAAGAATTTAACAACCATAAAGTTGTTGGCATCAAAATACCGGCAGAAAATATCCCAGCCTCCACACTCCAAAAATAGTGCAATGGCCCTATATCTTTCAGTTCAAACTCACTACTCAATGTACAAATCCTTTAAGCAAGTTTGGGTCATCACTGGTAAAAATTATGTCAGCCACTTAAAAAAGTTAGAGCTAGAATGCCATGATCTGATATTTGAATGAACAAGGAAGGATTCATAATGCTACAAATAAAACCGAATGCCAAAATAAATTAGCTAAAACGGTTAAATCATGCACTTGATGCTTGCTTGAGGCCATACAAAACTCTATGTAGTTGGCAAACATAAGACGAGGGTTTTTCGTCCTAATAAATGGGTTGTTGCTCCGTAAAAACACGTTGTGACAAAAAGCCAAGTAAAAAGACATCTTTTATCATCTAATTCTTTTATGGGCCAAAACCTCTAACGGTAGTACTAATGAGGACCGTCCATACTACTTTCTGGTCGAACAATAAAACATGTATAAATGCGCAAAGAAAGATTTCACGGCACTCATCACCAATCCATATTGAATGATGCTTAAAATCCCATATGAATGGTGCCCACGAAGGAGTCTCAAAGCCGGACTGTTTTAATTGAATTCGTCGAGGCTTTAGGGATAATTAAATCTTGAGTATGGGTGTGGGAACTCGATTGAATGAGCATAGAATGCCAACATGAGCTATAGAAGGACGATCGGTGTGGATTAGTTTTTCATTGAGGCTGTTTTGAATTCTCTTAGTGAGTATTCTCGAAATACTTGTTAAAAAGGAAAGTATTCGATTTTCAAAGCACTTATTGTGCAGTGTCTAAGCATCCTCATCAAACTCATTTCTTCTAACATAGAGTTCTATAGCTCCACGTATTTCCTTCTTTTTTCTTTGTTTTTCCCATTATATGCCCCCTTAGGCGACATGGATTTCAGAAACCGACCCAATTTTAGAGAAGTTCATCTCCACCTTCCGCCAGCTTATAAGGTTTTTTCCACCTCAAATCTTCAGTTCTGAATAACTAAGAGAACACACTCCGCCACTTTCTTTGCTGTCTACAGTCAAAACAACATAACTGATGGAAGACTGCTTGCCCAGCATCCTGAATCAACCTGAAGTAACTATACTGGGTTCCAGTTTTCCATAATCAGAACCACCAGATGCACCAAATTGCCGAGGGCAAAGTCAAGAACGAAAGGAATAACAAGTTAACAAAGCTCAGGACCATATAAATTTTGACCGGCTTCTTTCGTGTTTATACTTCCACCAAAGAGCAACTAGGATAAAAAAAAGATGCAAAGTGCACTCGTGCTCGACAGAAAGACTGCTGCAGCTGTCAAATGCCCAATTGGCAGATCGTTGCATATCATGTGTAGCAGAAATGACCTCCATTACAGTGAAAAGCTTAGTTACATTAAGTTAATTAATCCGATGAAGGAGCAAAACAATTGATCCCATCTCTTAAACCACATAAACACAACAGACTGCTATGTGTATCACGTCGCTAAAGGTACATCTCTCAGCAAAGTAAGCCTCCATAAGCGAAGAAGAGAGCAGCTAGATGATACTCTTTACTTTCTCTCTAACTGTAATAACATAAACTGCACATCATATGATGGAAAAGGCCAGCTAAATTAAAGAGATTCTTTCCTAGAGAATTCCTGCTTTTAAACTCAGAGTTGATGTCTCGATTATTTTGAAGCCAGCAGACCAGTCAAATTAATTGAATAAAGAAAATCCCTTCTTCTTCGTTGACACTCCAACTGGATCAATAGATGATTGCAACATTTGCTGGCTCTTCACGTATAAGTAGTCCTATCCCTGGTGATCCATTGAAATATGGAATCAAGCAAATGCTGCCGAGTAGCCATGAGATAACATAGACAAAACCGATGAACTAGTACAGTAAGCTGCACATTGACACTTCATAATCCAAACATTACCAGTTTTCTTCCTCGTGTGTCCAACAACCGCAGCAATGATCCAAAAGAAGCACCACAGGATAGGACATCATTTTTCTTCATCTTCAGAATCAGATTTTGCAAAAACAGGTTCAGGTTGGGTTTGGGCATATGCAGGGGCAATGAACTTCGGATCTTTTTCTGCAACGTCAGCATACTTCAATATAGCTTCTCTAGGATCTTCTTCCATCCATGTCTCCTTAATCATACCTCCTTGCTGCAAGTGGAAGTGACAATTATCCTCAGTTACCCTTAGAACCTAACTAAAATAGACAAGAATTGAAATGGGGGAGGAAATTCTTCTTTAGTTACCTTGAGAAGATACTGGGTCAATAAACTTCCCTTGCTCGCACCAACTCTTCCGCCATGTCCAGGTCCATTCATGGGAAGCTCTGGTTTATGGGATTTTAATGGATCCTTGAGGATCTTTTCACGTTGACGCTTACGGCTTGGCTGATCCCTAAATAAAGGCAATGCATGGGGGTTGTGGATGACAGGCTTTATCTCAAAGTCGTCCACAGATTTTTTCCTTGGTGCACGAGCAACACAAACAAGAGCTCCTCTCTCGCTGAGAGTAGGATCATAAAGAACGTGAGTTCCTCCTTGGCTTTTATCCCCAGAAGTTGCAAAGATCTATAACAAAGCAAAAGACAATGATGAAGATGGAATGGTCATTGGTCACATCTTAGTAGGGAAGAAAGCAAAAGATCCTGAGTGTATACATACACCTGTGCAGTAATTCTATTAATTATTTTTTCCAGGGTAAACTAGCATAAAGTTACATCTAGTACCTGGTTCAGCCTGGGGTGCCAGGCACACTGCACCACACTACAAGTAGGAGAAATCCCAATTCTTGATACCAGCTCAAGTTTAGATCGATCAAAGAAACACAACAAGCCTCCAGTTGTGGACTCCCTTTCAACAGAAGTTCCAGTCAAGAATAGCTGCTCGTCGGGACTAAAAGCGATATTTGTCTGGGCATAATGATTTGGAAGATCTTCAAAAACTTTGAGGGCATTTTTGATGAGGCGCAAATCCCACACCTAATGTGTATTAAACATAAGAAGATGAGATAAAATTGAATAATTGAAATTATTTATCAATCAAAACAGGATGCGAGCTTCAGTCGTATCCATGTCATTACCTTAAGTGAACCATCGAAACTTCTTGTCAGTAAAATTTTCCCATCACTGGAAAACTTAAGCCCAGTTATATCATCTGAATGAGCTTTCTCGATATGAATGTCCGGCCTGCTTCCCCATCCTGGCTTAAGGTTCCAGATCTGTCAAATCCAGCAGTTGACAAAAAGAGGTGAGTAGCAGATCATAACTGGATGGGAACACAACCGCCATCACACCAGAAGGACAAAATTTTACACCTTAGCATCATTTCTCCCAATATGACATAAGTGGGACATAATACCTGTATTGAACCATCTCCAATACCACCCGCAATGCATTTCCCCTCACGATCCCAAGTGCATGTTGTCACAGGTACTCTTCCAGGCCTTGCAAGCTTTGGTTTAATAACCTATATATTCAATAAGTTAGCAAAAGGTACAATTCTAGTCCTTTAGGGAAAATAACACAACAAGCAAAGAGATACCTAAAGTGACCAATTTTTTCTACAATTTGGTGATAATCAGAAGTGGCCATAGGCGGACACCTCAGTTATCAAAAAAAAAAAAAACAGAAGTGGCCATAAATAAGCTCAATGGAAGCAAGAAAAGTCTACAGATGGGGCCAGAGTATCAGAAAAGCAACTGAAGAAACTTATACATTGGCATAAAAAAAGTCTAAAGAGGTTCATCGTGAGAGAGGGACTGAGGTAAAAGCAGTAGCTCGAGATCGAGAACGGAGGGGGATAACCAAAATCAGTAGAACTTTCTGATTTAGAGTTATCTTTTGTAGATTTTATCCATCATGATTGATTTCGTGCGTAAAAGGAAACAATATCTTAAAATCCGAATGCTACGATTCCTAGAGGAGCGAATAAAGACTATTGCTTATTTCTGCCCACCAGAACTTTTTTTTTCATATATATTGATGACCCACAAGTCAGACGGATCAAGTGGAAACTAAGGAAGATTGCCCAGCAAATCTCTATACGTGAAGGCACGGAAATAAAAATAAAAAGCAAAATAGACCAATAGTTCATCATCACAACCTCTTGAAAAATTGAAGTAAACCAGCTGTTAACTATGTACATCAAAAGTGAATGCTTCAACTCCTGAGATGTATTCCTAGATAATCTCGGTACAAACATCTCAATCAAGAGCAAAAAAGAATAAGATTCTCAAAGGGAAGAAAACAAATGTGCAGCTGTGCAACAACTCAGTTACCATCTTCACACAAACTCGAAGTCAGGATATGAGGAAAAAATACCTGCTTTTGACTTTTGAAGTCATTCACATCCCATATGCGAAGAGATCCATCCTCCGATGATGTTAAAATTGTCTCCTTTGTTTTAGGGTGCCACTCTCCCCAAGTCAATCCAGATATATGGCCCTTCGTATTTTTCAAATCACGAATATACATGTCCCCCTTCACAAATTCACCTAACGTAAGCCCGTCACGATCATAGATCTACGTCGCCAAGGAGAATAATCGTCAGAGGAGCCAAGATGCACCACAGCTTTCAGGAAAATGTTAATACCATTTAAGGATACCTTAGCTTGAGCAGAGCCAGTTACGCACAAAAATCGGTCGGCCGTCGGACTCCAGCTTAAGTTACGGACTTGATGACCTTCAGATGGCTCCAAATCTCTAAATGATGATAGGCGAGAATTCATTCCTTGAAAGTCGTACATCCGTACAGAGTAATCGTAACTGCCGGATAGAACCCGAGAACCGGTGTGGTCAACAGCGAGAGCGGATACAATCTGTTAATCGCATTTTTGTGTAGAAATTCCACCAAGTCAGAACCACAACGTCAGAAAGCTAACTACTACCAAGCTACAGGTTTCAAGGAAATCACTTGATACCATCTACAGGATTGCTATAAAATCTACAGCCTATTTCAATGTATTCCTAACTGCTGAGAAATCTAAAGCACATTCAAACTATCACAAACTATGACAATATGATTGCTCAACATGCTGGCATCGAAGAGTGAGTCGCCAGATGTAAATCTTCGTGCCAAATTTGATAAAACTAAGAAAGTTGCAAACAAAGGAACAGGGAAGAGAGATGTAGATACCTTAGTATGGCCTTTGAGCACGATCTCATTGCTGAGAGGTAACCGATACCGATTCTCTTCTTCTTCTTCTTCCTCCTCCTCGTCCTCCGAATCAACAATCGGTGGCCGCGGCGGCCCAATCATCGCCTCTTCCTCCTCCTCCTCCTCATCATCATCACCACCGTCTCCAAGGTTCCCAGGAGGCGGCGGCGGCGGGCCAACCATAACCCCGTCGTCGTCGTCGTCCTCCTCCTCCTCCTCCTCGCCCCCGCCATCATCACTGGAAATCAGTCCCGGCGGCGGGCGAGGCGGGCCTATCATCGCGCGACCACCGCCCTCGCCGTCGCCGCCGCCGCCGCGGGAGCCGGTTCCAGCGTCGGGGCCGGGCCTAGGGTTTCCGGCGCGGAGCCCCTCGAGCCAGGCTCTGGAGGAGGAGGAGAGGGAAGGCAGGCCGCCGCTCTTGCCGCCGCCGCCGGCGGCCGCTACGGCTGCGGTAGCAGAGGGAAGAGAAGGGGAAGGAGAGGCGGAGGCGGGGCCGGGGCCGTGGCGGCGAGTGGCGGAGTGGACGGATTCGAGGGGAAGCCTGGGCCTTGGACTGCTTGCCGAAGGAGAGAGGGAACTGAGCTCTCACGCCGTCGTATATCTCCGCTTCGTCCTCCATAGCCGTAGCTCCGCCTCCCTGAAGGAAGAGAGAGAGAGAGTTGTCTTCTTGCAGCTTCTTCTCAAGGTACCGCCATGGAAGCGCAGGAGGAAAAACAGAAGAAAAAAAAATGGCCCTTTTTATTTATATGTTTTGTCAATCTAATTTTTAATTTAGGCTTTTAATCCCATGAATTTATCCGCTTAATTATTAGAATAATGACGCAAATGGTCCCTAAATTTTGATCCAGTATTAAATTTGGTCTCTGCACTCTACCCCAATGCATAATACGGTCCTTAAATTTTTAAGTTGTTCAATGTGATTCTTTGACTTCTGGTGCATGTTCATTATAATCTCTTAATTTCATGAAGCCATTAATTTAAGATCAAAGATAACATTATACATTTTTGTATAGTTCTAGAACTACACTGAACATATACCTAAAGTTTAATGGCCACATTAAACATATTGAAAGTTCAGGGATCACATTAAACATTGAGCCATAAGTTTTTAGAGACTATATATATGTTATTTTCTCTTAACTAATTCCGACTTTAATTTTATTTTTCGATCGAACTCGTCAAAAAATTATTGGGGCGGCCTACGTGTCACGACGTTGCAATCAGGTGGCGGGAGTCCGCGAATGCTCGAGTAAGACATTATGTAACGTGGTGTCGCCTAAACAATTCGAGCATCTTAAATTTGAATGAAAAACATTAAAAGCATATAAATTATACGAAGTCGATACAATGGTATCAAATTTTCGGGATATATAATTCTACAATTAAACAAGAGATAAGAAATGGTTGAAATATTTGAAATCCTCTCGCTCGATTGACGGTAACAATGTTTATTGGTTATAAATAAATATCGACATGTTGCAGTCATTTGTGTTTTTTTTTTCACTAATCTTTAATATTAAAAATGTAGGTTTTCCTTTTCGTAATTGTGAAAGAGAAAATGAAAATGATTTTATAAAGCGCAGCGAATAAATCCTCTCGAATATTTTTCCTACGCATCGCCGCTCGCCTCGGCCGCGCCGTGCCTCCGTCTGATCCTCCGGCGCGAGGACCGCCCGAAGCTCTCGCCGGAGCAACCGCGCATCTCTCCGGTCCTCCGCCGCCGCATCATCAACCGCCTGAACCAGAGAGGTATCACCACCACCAACGGTATTCTCTCTCTCTCGCTCTCTCTCTCTCTCTCTCTCTCTCTCTCTGCCTCCCTCCGTGATCATCCTGAAATTGTCATCACGGCGTTCGGCGAGTTTCGCTTTCCTATCTTGTTTCCCTGATTGTTCCGACGATCCTTGGAGTCTGTTCAGCGGTTCTCCGGCGACCTAGCAGACCGTCGATGCGCAGTCTAATTGTATGGATTTTCGCTTAGTTAGAGAAACTTGTCGCTCGGAGTAACTTTTATCCTGTTCAAATCCGAACAATCGCCGCTGTCGATGCTTGCCAATTGAGGCGTGCCGGATCTCGATCTATTAATGGCGAGAATGAACCTGCTTCGGCCGATTAGTGGATTCTATGCTTATGTTTTTCTCTCGAGTTGAGTTTTTTTTTTTTTTGGTAAGGTGAGATGTATATATACTAATACGCACCACTTACAAAGAAGGGGAGTCGTACTCAAAAACCTCGTACCCGAGGAAACAACGAAGGTGTTCCAACGGGTACCTCTCGAGTTGAGTTGATTAGGGCTTTTGCTTGTTTCCTTGCCTTCAATCTCGGATTAAAAATGCGATGCCGCCCTAGGAATTATTGGCTGGTCGTGAGGATTTTCTTTTTCTTTAAAAATGTAAAAGAAGAAATGCGTATTTGTGCGTGGCGTCTGAAAGGTTACGCCTCGCATCCGGTTCCTAATCGTGCTGAAATTCCACTCTTAGATGCCTCGTTCGTCCCGGAACCGAGAGGGAGAGGGAGAGATTCGATGTTCGATAATTTGCTGCGAAGTAATGCGAAGAAATTCGCCTTCATTGCCCGTGTGTTGGAAACATTTCTTAGAACGAAAGATTTTCAAACTATGCGGTTTAACTTTACTGGAATAAGTTCTGATTGCCTTTAGTTTAAAAAAGTTGTCTTTCCAGTTATCTTCTCCTGCCCACAAAGACATGTACAGTATGAAGATGTTGTATTACCAGCTGAACAGAATTCTATGCATGTTAAAGTTGTGGCTTTGTGGGATTTGAACTGAGGCGACAGCCTATTAGGTCACAATGGAACTTCCTCTTGTTGTATTTACTTCTTTTTCTCAAGTTTTGTGGTTTATGTTCAAGCTAGTTTCGTTCGGCCTTAGTACTCATATCATAGATGGCTTATTTGTCCATATTTGCCTTTGAGTGGAAAGATAATTGATCTGTGATTCTTTTTATTTGTTCTTGTTGGTGATCTGCGATTAAATGTTAAACGCCCATATTATCTTCCGTGCTTTTACATGTTGCTGTAGGGCAGATTGAGTCGCAGACAATATGCATCCCCCTCTAACGTTACACCGTCATCCAATGTGTGCTGAAGTAAGTCTATTACGCTTTTCAGATTACTTCACAGCTTAAAAATGCTCCTGCTATCTGCTACTTCTGCTTGAGATATTTGACGGGTTCAAGTGATCAAGGGTCAATGTGCTTAGACATGAGAAGATGTCTCTGTCCTTGGGATCTCATGTCACCTCTTTAGATATCTCTTTTCCATTTTTTTCCTCATCTGAGTTTAAGCGAGGAATGTAGGCAGGCTAAAAGCTATTGCTTTTTGCGAAAAAATTTAATCAGTCATTACTTTAATTAGCCTGAAATAAGTTCGTTGTGCATGAAAGGGCTCCTGTAGAGATCAGTTGGTAAAAATGGGAGTGTTCTTTCTTTTTTCTTTATCTTCTTAAGATGAGTGGGAATGTACTTTCAAAATCCACCTTAAATCTTCTTTTGATGTGAGGTTGGTAAGCCTATACTTTTTCACTTTTTCATTCCTATTAAGTAAGTCGCAAATAGTATCAAGAATAGAAAGCACACTTTTCCAAGAGGTACTATTAAAACTTGATGTTTTAGATGTTATCATCATATTTTTTTGCACGTGTCATCAAAATGCTGGACGTAAGAACATAGTGATTCCGTTTGCCCTCGTTTTAAAAGGTTAAAATCAATAAACATCTGCATCTTCTGTGTTATGTGTCCTATTAAAGAACTAGTGGACTGGATTGACCTGACGCCAATATATTCTTTCCAAGGAAATTTAGAGTCTACTTGATCTTTTGTAAATTTTTGGATGACTAGTTTGATCTTTTCATTTCCTGTTCGTACTGTCCTGTATGCATGTTAGTGGATTCTGTACTATGATCTCATCAAGGATGATGAATCTGTGCACAGAATCA
This sequence comes from Syzygium grande, assembly GCA_024733475.1. Lineage (NCBI taxonomy): Eukaryota > Viridiplantae > Streptophyta > Magnoliopsida > Myrtales > Myrtaceae > Syzygium > Syzygium grande. The sequence goes on from JAMXDD010000010.1 coordinate 11,624,139, forward strand.
TTCATAAGATTGATGGAGCTATATTGCCACCCCCCCTCCTGGAAAGGTTGTGAAAGAACCCGTACTGTTTTGTTAAAATAATAACGGAAATGTTATAAGAAAAGTTGCTGTTCCAAGTTTGAAAGAGGTCTCTCTGTGAATTGACCAATAAAAAAAAAATTATCTGTGTTTACCTTAAGAAAAAGAAAATTATATTGGCAATAACCATTTTCGCAAGAGAACTAAAGATGCACTAATCATTTTGCTGGGATTCCAACTATTACATTGAAAAATATATGCCTGCACTACATAAAGCATAGTATTTTCAACACATACTCGATAGTTTGATGGTGTCTCGTCGGGCAAAATGCATTACCTAATTGTATAAATCCAGTAGCAATCATTCTCTCCTTAGTTAGAAAAGTGGACATGTGCTGACTGAAGTTTTCTATTCCGGCAGGTAATTGAACAGTTTCAACAGTGTCACTTAGACCATCCCATTGGAAAATTTTTTGGCGAATGTACTGACCTAAAAGTAAAGCTTGATCGCTGTTTTCGGGCAGAGGTGAGACTTTATTATACTCATAAGGTTATATATTGAATGTTGTGAACTCTCATTTGATTTGTTGCATGATTTCAAATTTTCTATAGAAAGCCGTGAAACGAAAGGCTAACTTTGAAGAGAGCAAGAAATTGAGAGAGAGGCTACAAGCTTATAGAAAGGAAACCGCCGAGACAAGTCAATGAACAGAGATACTGCAAGATTATTCCTTGGTGATGGAGTGAGGTCTAATATGAATTAGAATGCTGTACAAGTGAGGGAGTTTGATCTTTGAAAATTTTGTGCCGGAGAATTTGTTGCAGCATATTCTTTTCTGTAGAGTCCTGGAAAAAAAAAAAACTTTTGACACCATGAACATGAAGATTGTAAGGAAGGTTTTGCATGGAAAAACAGATCTGCGAAATCTACAGTGACCAGATCTTCAGGTTGTTTCAGTATGTACTACTAGGCATGCTGAATTCAATTGAAGAACATTTACGAAATAATATCGATTTGATTACGGCTTACACATTGTTGATCATTGTGGTCAGCACACTTCTGTCTTACGGGCATGCTCTATTCTTGGCCAAATGAATTGTGTGCATCGATTTATACAACGGTTGTGGCTCGGTCTCTGTATTCAACATGTCTTGTTTCTTTTTGCGTCTTACATTTTATATGTTTACTTGGTTGACAAGATATTAGCGCATATCTATCCGGTACACAAGCTCTTAGTAAGGAAAGACTCATCTGGCGACGCCAATTTGAAGCTAAGGAGATGAATGACAAGTTCGACGTTTCGACTCTTTGACAATTATAGACATTGTGAAAGCATCTTGCTTTGGTCACATGTATTATTGTCCCCGTTGATTACAGCATCTCAATACCGATTTTTGGCCTAACCCGGGTTTAGGACAGAGACTCTCAAAGACACCAAGCTGGAGATAAAATTGGTGTCCCAATCGATCCTCTCTTTGCCATGGTGCTCTTCCTTGTAGGGGTGCGAGATGCTGGAGATGTCTGATCCTCGGACGAGACGGTATCCTCTAACGTTCGTTATATAAAAAATTAATATCGACCATTGGATGGGCCATGACAAAATTGTCATTTCAAGTTTCATGGCAGCATATAAAAGGGATAGTAGCATCACCCGCCAAAGGTTATTTTCAAATATGCAATGCCCTTCTTAAACTTCTAATTGGTGCAATTAGGTTCCTTAATTTTGGTTTTACTTTGTCTTCGAACTTTCAAATGGTTGAATTAAGTCTTGGAGATACTTTTGAGTGCTCAATGTCATTATTGAATTGGAAAAGGTTTCAAAATGAGGAAAACCGCTCATCTAAGTCTAATAATGTCATCTTTTTTATTAACTTTTTGGGGGAATATTATTCACAAAGTTTTAAATCTATTATACGGTGGCCAATTCAGTCTTATATTTTTTAGTTGTGCTAATTTAGTTTCAAATAATTTGGCGATTTGCCAATTTAGTCTAAACCTTTCAATTGTGTCAATTTAATCCTTTCGGCCAGAAACCGTTGACATGGCGGTCTAGGCAACATCAGCGATCTAGGCAACATCGATCATCCTATGTGGCACAAACGTAAAGGGATGGTTGATCTTGAAACTTGACAATTTTTGTAATTTTAAAGATTTTTTGAATATTTTGTTTTATGTTTTTTTTTGGCCACCTCACTTGCCCAAAGTTAGAAAAAAAAAAGAAAAGAAAAGAAATAAAAAGAATTCAAAAAATAAAAATAAAAATTGTGCACGTCAGCGTCAATATCGCCGTGCTATGTAATATGGCTGATGTTGATTAGATCGCTACATCAGCAATTTTTTACCAAAGTCACTTACCAATACAAAAGTTTAGGGTTTCAAGTGTACAGATTAAAAGTTAAGGAACGATATTACACGTTCGACCAAAGTGTCGGGGCCACTAATGGTATATTATATGGGTAGAGTAAGCCAAATGAAATTTCGTCTTTCGATTGCACGTGGTCAAATGGAGTGTAACTAAAGCATCGAGCCAACACAATTTCCCCGCCCAACACCACGTCCCCCCACGTACGTCGCCGCCGTCCCCAGAACATTCACGTCCCTCCCTCCCTCCCTCCCTCCCTCCTCCCGGCACAATACAAACTCCCCGTCGTAAAGTCAACGCCGCCCGGTTCTTTTTCTCGCCTCATCGCGCTCTGCTCTCTTCCCTCTCCCCCTCCTCCTTCCTCTCGACGTTCGGCTGCATCCGAGTCATGTAAGTCAGCGGTCGCAATGCTTCGTGCGCACCCAGGAGTTTTGCGCGGTTCGAGATCGTTTGTGTGATGAAGTGCGCGCGCGCGTATGTGTGTGGTGTGTGTGAGTGACGCAGTGATGCTGATCCAATCCCTTTTGGCTCTTTGCTTTTGGTTGTTGGCGGAATGCAGGGAGGGAGAGTTGAGGCCGATGGATGCGGAGCAGCTGAGAGAGAACGCGCACAGGATGGTGGATTTCATCGCGGACTACTACAAGTCCATCGAGAGCTTCCCCGTCCTCAGCCAAGTCGAGGTATTTGTTCGTTCCCTTCTCCTTCGTTTTGCGTTTCCATGTTATAGTTGATTAGACATTGCGCGTGCCCGAGAGAGGGAGAGAGACTTGTATATAAGTGATAGCGGTCCCAGAACCTTGACTCAAAAGCGAGGCGAATGTGATATTCTTGCCTAGGAATATGAAAGGATGACTATACATGTTTCTTTACCTTAGCATCAACAAAAGTTACCCTCCCTGGACGCCAGGTCTACATTGGATGTTAATCCGGTGCGGTGAAGGAGTGACCTTGTCCTGAAATTGAAATGCCAATGACTCATTGCCCACGCCCCGTGTTGGGATGAAATTTTTGCATTGGTGGTATGACAGGCAAAGGAAAAAAAACCTTTTCTTTTGTTTCTTTCTCTTAAGCACGTGAGGGTTGTTCTAAGAAAGTCAATCTGGTTCCTCCTCCATGCAGCCTGGCTATTTACATAAACTTCTTCCAGATTCTGCGCCTGATTGTCCTGAATCATTGCAGCAAGTTCTCGAAGGTGAGGTTCTCCTGCTGCTTTTGTTTATAAGATCATGACAGGTCAAACTCGGGCAGTTTTTATGTGGATTCTTGACTTGCAGCAATATTTCTCACTTGGAATCCCAGATTACATGATTTTCAAAACTTCGAGAGTATCAATCTTTTGCAGTCAAATGGGTATTTGCAGATTATATTGTATATAGAGGCAAACGGAGAGACAGTGTAACACTTGCCAATGGATAAGTTAGTTAAAATAGCTGTTAATCTAAACAAAGTATCTCTCTCTCTATTATATCACTGCAGATGTGCAGGCAAAAATATTACCTGGGATGACCCATTGGCAGAGTCCAAATTATTTCGCATATTATCCTTCTAACAGCAGTATCGCGGGTTTTATGGGAGAGATGCTCAGTGCTGGCCTCAACATAGTCGGGTTCAGTTGGATTACTTCCCCTGCTGCAACCGAACTTGAAATGATAGTTCTGGATTGGCTCGCTAAGCTTCTCAATCTGCCTGATGACTTCCTTTCGACAGGTCAGTTTGTATGCTATAACAGTCTTGATGGCATCAAATGGCCTGCTTTTATTAAATTACTCTACGACATGAAAATGAAAAATTACTTCTCCCCATTAAAACAGTCAGTAGAAGAATCACTTCTATCTTGCTTATGATGATTACTGACGAAGAAACCAAAAAAACTATTGCATCTTTTTGGCTTCGATGTTATGGCATGAATAGTTTTCATTTCACATGTGAAGTGTACACTAAGTTTTATGGGCACGGTCTCCATCCACTAAAATGGGAGACATCCCCTGCCGTCCTTGTTCCACGCAATCAAAGAGTAGCTAGAATCACGCATTCCTTTTCTTTTCTGCGTCACGAGCTAACTTAGCATAAGCATTCTAGTAAAAAATATGGAAATGTCGTTATTCTACAAGCTTACTTTTTTCTAAATCTCTCTTTGGTAACCTGCTCTTGGGACCAGCACTGATCTAATATCAAGGAAATGGTGATTTACTGCATCTTCCCCTAATAATTATTTGGACTTTGTGAGATGCATACATTGAAGAGTCATAGAGATCAGTTACCTTTGTGATTTAGTATATGGAGAGCGCAGAGTTCACCCACCCTTATGTTTCAGAGAGAATGGCTTTGTAGTTTGCATATTTGATGATTTCTGCTTTCTTATGAAGTTAGGAGTAATATTTTCTAAATTTTTTTTCAAATTGTTTGTTAATGAGTTAAGAATGAGGGTCATTAACTTGATTATGCAGTGACTATAATGCATAAAACTTTGAGAAATTCATCTTCTGCATTTAAAGCTGATAGAAAACTGTATCAACAAAACCGGGGAGATAAAGTAGTGGAGGCTTCAGTATATTTGACATGCTAAGACACACGCCAAATATTTCAAAGCCTTCAAAAAAACCTCCTTCTAAAGTCCAAAACTATGTGCCATATTGGATAGCTTACTGTCAAGTATGACAATGCAGGAGCAGGTGGTGGAGTAATACAGGGTACTGCAAGTGAAGCTGTTCTAGTAGTTATATTGGCTGCTCGAGATAAGTTCTTAAGTAGGATAGGGAAAAGTTCGCTTGATAAGCTTGTTGTGTATTCTTCTGACCAGACCCACTCGTCCTTGCAAAAAGCATGCCAGGTATTCTTGCATGCACTCTCTTGTATATTCCTGGGGATAATATGAGACAATTTCCTCATGAAAGAAGCCAGTGGCTAGTTCACCTAGAATGACCTTATCTCTATGTTTCATTTACTAATTAAAATATTTAAATTGCTAATGCATTAGGGACCTACTTTTGGTCTTCAGCTAAAATTCGATATATGACACAGGATAGGATGCTTTAGTGCTAAAACATGAAATGGTCAAACCAGGAAAAATTCATGAGTGATATTTTACTTGATTTGGTTATAACTTTACGAGGATATCTTGTCATTGGATTTAACAGGGAGCCCGAGAAATGTAGGGTTCAATATGTATAAAGGAAAGGATAATGGGTTTTTCCAAGATTTCTGAGAGGAGTTTTGCAGAAAACCTTTAGTTTTTCAATTTTGTAGTCTTGAATTTGTGGGTTAAACATTTACTGGCTTGAACTTACGGAAAGTTAAACAAGAATACCATCTATAAAAGCAAGCACTCTTAAGATTCTACCAGATAGGTTAATTTTCTGCCATCCTGTAACGAGAGCTTTATAGCTTTGAGATATGCCATTCGATTAAACAAATTTACCCTTTAAAGTGCTGGATTTCAATCCTCAAACCCTTGATGCCCTCAAATATGTTCACCTAATTATTTCTCCTTCCCTCCTTGTGCTATTTAGATCTTTTACAACTATTTATTGGTAAATGAAACACCATTGTGGTTGTGAGTGGTGATGCAGAACAAGTAGAATGCATCTTCTTCTGCAGTATACACCAAAAAAATGGTAGAAGATGCAAAATGATTTTATAGATCATTCCTTCAACAGAATATTTATTGAGTAGACTATGAACTTGTATTAGTTGAGCATTTTGTTTCCATATTTCATGGCAGATAGGAGGTATATATCCAGAGAACTGCAGGGTTCTAAAAACAGATGCTTCTGCCAATTATGCCCTCTCTCCCGATTTACTTAATGAAGTGATTTCTCAGGACATATCCTCCGGTTTAGTTCCCTTCTTTTTGTGTGCTACGGTAAGTAAGAAGCTTGACATTAGTTCTCATGTTGCTTTTTGTCCATTGACTTCTTGATTCAGCTACATATTAAGCTATTAAGTATACTGTAGGCTGAGTTCCTATTGAACTGGTCAAGATACTAGGAGAACATAACTGAAAGCAATTGCTTTGTGTAAGCTAATTAGGTCAATATTTCCGAAAAGCATGCTTTCATATACACAAATTGAATTTTGACAGCCATATACGTCATGTAAAGTATTACCATGAATTTACAATGATATTACTTGTTTGTTAATTAAACTGTTAGTAGATGCGAGGATGAGACAATTTAAGGGTGGAAGAATCAATGGACTCTTGTTGTCCCTTGAGTTGACTTGGAATGCTGAGTCTTTTGTGATAAATCTTATATGTTAGTTTTTATAGTAGTGACATGACTGAGGCTTGTGACAAGTTCTCCACGGACTTCCTTGCCCTAAGAAAATAGTGCTGTAATTGCTAGATTTACAATTCGAGGATGCATTTGATATATAAAAATTGTCTAAAATAACCATAATGAGCAATTATCAAAAGGTTAAAAATTTTCAAATGAGCATACTAGGTTATGGTAGACTATCGAATGGAGGGTTTAGAATTGGTCTCAAACAGGAAGATAACTCATGCTATCTAGTCTGAATTCATTTGCTGTTTACATACACTAAAATATTAATTCAGTTGAGAACCTTCAATTTATGTTCAGGTTGGTACAACTTCTTCAACGGCAGTTGATCCCTTGCCTGCACTAGCAACAGTTGCTAAGGTGAGGCATCTGATATTGTATGGTCGCGCGCTTCTTATGAAGGTCTTAATTTGGCCTGAGTCGTCAAATCTGGTCCGCAATGTATAAAGGTTGATCCAGCATTATACCTTCTTTAAGCTCTACATAATGCTTTGTCTCGGTGCCACATTCCAATAGGTACTTATTGGTCAAAGTGGACCCCATCATGCAACCTCTATTCTAGCCTATGAAGCATTTAAGAGCTAGCTTTTCCAAAACTGCTGGTCCGTGAATTTCTGCTGTATTAAAAGGCTTTAATAGATAATTGTATCCTGTGTAGTTAGACTAATGCTGTTAGCTCATGGTGGGCCACAGTTGGGTGAAGAAATGCTTTTGGACTAAAGCCATTTCTTTGAGATTCTCTGCATCCCTTTACTCGCTTTGAATTTTGGCCTTATAAAAGGTGAGAAGTTCCCTGTTGAATGCAATTGCTTCTTTACTAAAGAATGGACCCAGGGCAGGATAAGGTGGTGTACCGTTAACCCCTTCCTTCACTATTATAATCTTTAGACACTCCTAATTTGACCATTGTTAGTAAAGGTACCCAGCATTGAATATATCCTCCAACATTTCATGATATCTTTGCTCTTTCCTTGTTCTTATCTGATTATAAAGAACTATTCATTTTCCAAACATAAGCCAACTAGTGTTTTTGTAGAGTATGAGAGCTGATTAGATCAGGGTTTACCAGAGCAATCTTTTAGTTAACATAAAAGTTTCTTTTGCATTCTGGTTGTATGAGAAAAGCATCTCTGAATGGGGAATATTATCAAAATTTTTCAGAGAAATGGAATGTGGTTCCATATTGATGCTGCATACGCTGGAAGTGCTTGTATTTGTCCTGAATATCGGCCTTACATTGATGGCGTTGAAGATGCTGATTCGTTCAACATGAATGCACATAAGTGGTTTCTGACAAATTTTGATTGCTCCGCACTCTGGATAAAAGTAAGCCATATTCTTTCTATATGTCGTCTGTTGATGAGGTTGATGCTCCTTATCCTTGCGTTTACGATGACTCTCCTACATGTCTATATCCTTGTTTACTCTGCCCTTTTCTATTTTATTATTCTTAACAGAGCGGGCAGGTCTAATTCCTGTAGTCAAAGTGAACTTGTCATGCTTAAATTGTCTTCCGTTAAGGTTCTATTGAAGACATCCTTTAATGCAATCCAGGGCACTGTTTTAATACAATTAGATGGTGCTGAATGAGTCTTTTGCATCATGAGCAGTGGCTAACATGTGAGAAAATAGAGCATGCAACACTTTGAACTCCTCACAGGGCAAGCAACAACGTTATAACTTGTATTTTTATTTTATAATAATGCATGTTCTAGGGAATAATGTTATTATGTTTTCCACTCAAATGGTCAGTCAGATACAAATAGCAGCAGGATTGGAATGCGGTTTGTATTATTCGGTTACCCAGTTCAGAAGATATTTAGTTGTATCTCTTTTAGCAAGAGCTTTCAAGGTTCCCTGAGATATAAGATTCACCGCCTCGTCTGTGTTCTGCAAGAATGATTCCTTTGTATAGTTTATCTCATACCAATGCAATTTCACGATTGAGATTGATCTTTCTTATGAGTGAACATATTCACAAAGTTCATTGGCAATTTTTGGCATCTATGGAGCCATCCATTCCTTTGTTAGGTAGTTGTATGTGCATCTTCTAAATAGATAGATCCTGCCCCGTCGGCTAAGGGAAAGAAATTAGTAGCATCTTGCCTTCGTTCCTGCTACAGATATAATCAAGCACTTAAACCTGATTGAAGTTGACATATACTCAGTACGAAACTCTGCCAGAGATTTACATGAGATAATGATGGGGATCAAGGTGGTAAACATTGTTCCTAAAGAAGCGGCTTGTTTGTCTTGGCATGGTTCACCTCAGGAAGAAGACTGGCTATGCATTTTTATGAGGATTGAGGAACCAGGAAAAAGCAAAATTTCCTATGTTTAGGCCAATACTTTTGTTGCAAATACTGCTAATCTCATACACAATTTGCTACACAGTGCTCTACAGTGAAGACCAAATTTTTTTCCACAAGTCATTTTCCATGATCTGTAAACTTTTGTCAAAGTTCCTTATTGTGCAGTCATTAAAGTCTTACTATTGGGAATCCTTCTTGCCAATTCTGCGGAAAAACTCCGCTGGTACAAAGTCTTGGAAATATATGTGAATTCACTGATTCTCGACCTCCTTTTTATCACTATGATTTATTCAATATCTAGTTGAGTTTGGTTAGTGACATCCTCAAGGAACATTCTTTTATCATGTCATTTGCCTTTATTTTTCCTTTCAAATGCTCTTTGTTTTCTTTATCAGGACAGAAATGCGTTGATTCAGGCCCTTTCTACCAATCCAGAGTACCTAAAGAACAAGGTAATGTTTCACGATGATTGATGTGTTACTATGTTGTTGAAGTTTCATGGAAAAGTAGATACGGAATCAGTCTACCATTAGCTCATCACTACCCTCTCTTTTGTCATTATTGCATAGTCCTTTATGCTGCAAATTATTTTCAATACTTTTTCCCTCAAACCCTTAATGTTAAGACAAATGCAAAGATTCACAAGTATGTAGTCTACACGTTACATCTTGGCTTGTGTTTCTTTTTATCATCTTTTGTGCAAGAGAAAGGGAAATTGCCTTTTACTCCAGAAATAAATGCATTTTTACCATTTATACTTGGGAAAGTTTTTACGAGTAAGGTACGGATCAAGAGGATCTGCATGTCTGCTAGAACTACAATTGAATAGGTCTTAGATAGGTTTCTTCACCACAATTTCCTCATGAATATTTTAAGCAACTTCCATACGTCTTGTGAGACACTAAGTCTTGTCTTATATCAACACTAGGACTATGGCATTTCAGAGTTTTGCAACATGAATGCTTTTACTCTGGCTTTTTCCTGATTTCAGTAGAATCCACATTCTTCTGGAGCTGTTGTACTCACTGCAAGATGGATAAGACGATACTATATATGTCTTATTGCTAATGTGGCCTCCATCTTAATGCTAGTAGTGCTGCGTAGAATTAATCCAAATGGGAAAATTTGGAAGCGCCTTCTTTGTCCAGTTTTACAGTGATAAGACTATCTGCAGGCGTCACAAGCAAGCATGGTTGTGGACTACAGAGACTGGCAAATTCCTCTTGGGCGTCGTTTTAGGTGGATTTTCTCAACATTTTCTCAACAAGTGCTTGGTTATGTGATGTGCCTGTTGGACTGCAAGGATCGTTCATGAAATAATTTCTTAGTTATTTGCCTATCAGCTAATGGATTATGTCGTACTGATTTCTGCTGTTCTTCATAGATCACTGAAACTTTGGATGGTTTTACGGTTGTATGGTGTACAAAATCTTCAGCAGTACATCAGAAACCACGTTGAGCTGGCCAGACAATTTGAAGGTCTTGTCCGTCAAGATCCTAGATTTGAGGTAATCGTGTCTCGTTGTCATAATATGTGATTTTTGTTTCTTGACTAATCTGACAAGGGCTATGCACGCCCAAAGCCGGACCTCAATATGTATAACATATCAGCGCACTGAGAGAGAGAGAGAGAGAGTATTATCTTTAAAGCTTAATGTTTTATCAATTATGTTATTTCTTTGTTACATTGTACAAGCAGGTTGTCACCCCTCGAATATTTTCACTGGTCTGTTTCCGTCTCCTCTCTCCTGACAACGATGGAGAAGAAGGAAATAAATTGAACCGCGAACTATTAGATGCAGTGAACTCAACTGGGAAAATCTTCATTTCTCACACTGTAAGTTCACTGCTTTTGTGGTACCATCCAAAGATAACAATGCCCTTCGGCATCGGTGCTTCCTTGTAAAGATAAGATGCCATCTTACGTGTCATACCGATGCAGGTTCTCTCGGGTAAGTACATCTTACGCTTCGCCGTCGGGGCCCCATTGACAGAAGAGAGACATGTTAATGAAGCATGGAAGGTTCTGCAAGACGAGGCATCTAAGCTGCTGGCTACTGTTCCAAATAACTAAGATGTTCTTGTGCCATAGAAATCTCAGGACTGACTCTATTCTTGCAGAGACCTCGAGGCTTCTCTTTTACTGGGAGAAAATTCATTAGGCAATTTTCTTAGACATGATATATCCCGGTTGCGGTCCTCTGGGTAGCCAAAAGTGCCATAAAAGAGTACTGATTTAATCAAATGTGAATCTGTTAAGGGTTTTAAAGCACCTACAATCTTTAAACGACGAACTGGACTCGATACAAGAGGATATAGAAACAGCACAAACCGCATCGCTCCTAATAGAACTATTATCATACCCATTAAGGATGTGAAATTATTTATGTGAAGAATGGTTGAGATCAGCGAAAGAAGTGTTAGTTTGTTTGTCCAGTCAGGTTCAATCTCTGATCTAGGTTTTGAAAACCATTTTTTCCAAAACATGTCTTGGTTTAGAAAATTCTAAAATTCTAGAGGCAAAAATCATAGAAATGGGGGACATGCAGGAGAGACAATAAGCAAATAAATGAGGTCTTACTCTCTCAAAAATGAACATGAGATTTCTGCTCCTGATGGGCTGGATTTGCCCTACTTCTGTATTTCCCCCTGTTAGTCATTTCCGTTGTTAAGATCTCTAGCCTCAATCAAACACAACACAGGCCTAGCTTTTGTGATTAGACAAACAATGCTGAATGCACCAGTTGGTCCATCGATTCATAGTTGAATCGGAAGGCAATAGCTGGTGAAGAGGAGTCGCGTAATAATGCTACGGATGCTGAGACCGCCTTACAAATCGCACTACCGGATAGTGCTGCGAATCGTGATTAGGTATTTGAACAAGTGAATCAAGTTCGAGTATTCGGGGACTCACTAGATTGCGTACTTCGTAAATCGGCTCTGTAAATCAACTTTAGGGTGTCGGGGTACAAGCCAGCCGCTCCTCCGGATGATCTACCACGAGTGTTTTTCATCAAATGAGTTAAGTGACCTTTTTTATCGTCAGAAAAGAAAATCTTCCCCAAAGGAGGTTCATTGTTAGGGCAAATGTATAATAGGTCGATTAAGACAATTCAATCTCCGACACATATCATGCGGTGAAATTGTCTAGTCAATCTTGAACCTATTGTATGTAAGCCAATTTAATAATAAATTTTTCAATTTTATTAATTTAATCCTAAACAATTGCTCGAAATTTCAATGTAATCCTTCCGGCTGATTTTCATCTGAAATTGCTGACATGGCGATGTGCCATGTAAAACGGCTGGTGATGACCGGAGCGACACGTCAGCGATTTCCGGCAAAAAATTAACCAAAAGGAGTACATTGGAATTTCGCAAAAATGTTAGGACGGATTGACATTTGTATAATAGGTTTAAGACTCATCGGGTAATTTTTCCTCATGTCACGTAATAACAAATACTTAATGGTGCGCCTACATATGTTGTTTGTTCGTATGTGTGGTTAGGTTTTATAAAGTTTCCTAGGTAGACAAAATTAGTGCATATTTGTCTGATAGACAAGCTCTTTACAATGTCGATTGTGGGACTGAAAATTATCCTCTAACATTGATTTAAATTATTTTTTTTAATATCAACCATTGGACGGACCACAAAAAGATTATCATTTCAAATCTCAAGAAATGGCGGGAAGGGATAGTGAAGTCATTAGTCCATGAACTTTTGTCCAGCATGGAGCGCCATTTCAAAACTTCTTACAGTGGGCAATTAAGTCCCTTAACCAAGGGCGGTTTAGCGCTGAAAAGAAATTGGTCGAAAGACAGAGATCGAAATGCTTTTGAATGTTCAATGTAATTCCTGATTTAGGAAAACCCACTATTAGCAAGAAAGTCCGCTCACCCACATACGAATAATGTCATCTTCCCTTTTAAATTTTCAATCCTCATCATGTTGAATTGAGAACGTAGGGATGAAATCAAGTGTACATTTCTTACTTGCAGATATATCAGCATAAATTTTCCCTGCTGTTCTTTCTTGTCTTTATACAAGCGAGAAAATCAAAGAATTGACTAAAACGAAATCTTTTATCTTATATAAATAGTACGCATCGAAAAGGAATGTGTCGCACAAGTGAAATCAGGAAGCGGAACAAAGTGGAAGAAGAAAATCACATGAGAAATTTACGTGGTTTCAATCCAAGTGTTTGAAACCTACATCCACGGGAGGAAAGCCAATAGATAATCTATTATCAAATTGGAAGATTACAAAGTTTACAATCGCTCGTGCTCAAGTGCTTTCCAAACCTCTAATTTACACCAAATAACCCACGATATTTTCTCTGCACACAAATCTCTATGAGTTCTAATCTCTCTCTCTCTCTCGTTGATGAGCTCTCAGTCTACCCCTCTCGATGCTAAGGACTTGGCACACTCTTGTCCTTCGCTCCTTCTCTGCCTTTTATCAAAAGGTTTAATGCTACGAAAAACTTTAAATTGGTACACTTATTATATATTTACCCCAAACTAATTTTTTTATTACAAAAATCTCAAACTGGTACAATGTTATAATTTTACCCTCTGTTAGTTTCCATTAAATTTTACCGATAAATTTTTGAGTTTGATGACACGAGTATGATGGGTTTTTGATTTAGGATTTTACCCTCCGTTTGTTATATGTGTACCTGGGTTATCATTTTTCGGGTGAGGGAGGTTATTGGATATTTAACAAAAGGTGAATTTATCACAAATATATCTTTGAGTTTTTAAACTCAAAAATTAAAGTTTAATGACTTGAGTATCATGAGTTATCAAAGCATTTTTGTTGCATAAAATTAGATTGTGCAATTACTTTATTTTAATATTTATATATGGTTTATAATATTTATATATATATTGTCAAATTGATATTTTTCACTTTGAAACTAGTTTATGAAATGAGTTTGGAAAGATTTGAGGGGAATCCTTCGATCTTTGATGCGGATGTATCTTCCTTTTAATTTGGTCCTGTAGTTCCGAAAGTTATTTGTTTGGGTTGTGAAATGTTTTTGGATTGAATTTCTTGATATTGGATGATGGTTATTTGATGCTCTTGGGTGACCGTTTGAACCCAATGAGGGGTTTTCTTGTGTGTTGAAAAGTTATATATATCCTTATCTTACCATAAAAAAAAAAAAAGCTGCAAGAAGACCCATCAAGCCACAACTTTGGCTCCTCCTCCGCTAGTTCTCCCGGTGGAGCATTGAGCACGAGGAACAAAAGTCATGAAAAGGACGCCAACATCATCTTCGGACGTCCATGTTCCATACCATTTGATGTGAAATGATTTATCTTCGAATATACCATTGATGTATCATTTGAGATTAATTAATGGAAAGGACCAAAAGGCAAGAAGGTTTTTATTTCCTTTCATTTATGGATTTGACCATTGATAGTTTGAATTGTGATGGTGGATTTAAATATGTATTTGTGAAATGTACAAAAATGTTTTGAGGAAATGAAATAACTCTTATGTGATTCTATATGTATTTTAAACCTTGGGTTTGGCTTCTGAAGTTCTGGTAATGTTTTGGTACACATGCATAGTGATTTTTAGTCCTAAAATTAGAAGTATATGTTTTTTTTTATTCATCGAAATTTGGTTGCTCACCCCTTTTTCCAACCTTTCGGGTTTTTTTGCTTAAGAACCAATAGAAACTAGAAGAGCGATGTCATTGGAGCTCTTGGGTGGTTTGAGGCTGCGTCCTTTGGGTGAAAGGACAGCCGTGTCATTCCCCATTATGGTAGGTTTCGGGGTGTGACAAACATTGGATTAAATTATTTTTTTTAATATCAACCATTGGACGGACCACAACAAGATTATCATTTCAAATCTCACGATATGGCGGGAAAGGGATAGTGACGTCATTAGTCCATGAACTTTTGTCCAGCATGGAGCGCCATTTCCAAACTTCTTATCTGTGCAATTAAGTTCCTTAACTTTAGTTTAGCGCTCAACTTTCAATTGGTCGAATTACGTTATCGAAATGCTTTTGAATGTTCAATGTAATTCCTGACTTAGGAAAACCCACTATTAGCAAGAAAGTCCGCTCACCCACATACGAATAATGTCATCTTCCCTTTTTAAATTTTCAATCCTCATCATGTTGAATTGAGAACGTAGGGATGAAATCAAGTGCTTCACATTTCTTACTTGCAGATATATCAGCATAAATTTTCCCTGCTGTTCTTTCTTGTCTTTATACAAGCGAGATTGTCAAAGTAATTGACTAAAACGAAATCTTTTTATCTTATATAAATAGTACGCATCGAAAAGGAATGTGTCGCACAAGTGAAATCAGGAAGCGGAACAAAGTGGAAGAAGAAAATCACATGAGAAATTTACGTGGTTCAATCCAAGTGTCGAAACCTACATCCACGGGAGGAAAGCCAATAGATAATCTATTATCAAATTGGAAGATTACAAAGTTTACAATCGCTCGTGCTCAAGTGCTTTCCAAACCTCTAATTTACACCAAATAACCCACGATATTTTCTCTGCACACAAATCTCTATGAGTTCTAATCTCTCTCTCTCTCTCTCGTTGATGAGCTCTCAGTCTACCCCTCTCGATGCTAAGGACTTGGCACACTCTTGTCCTTCGCTCCTTCTCTGCCTTTTATCAAAAGGTTTAATGCTACGAAAAACTTTAAATTGGTACACTTATTATATATTTACCCCAAACTAATTTTTTTATTACAAAAATCTCAAACTGGTACAATGTTATAATTTTACCCTCTGTTAGTTTCCATTAAATTTTACCGATAAATTTTTGAGTTTGATGACACGTGACAGTTGATGGGTGTACGAGTTTAGGATTTTACCCTCCGTTTGTCATATGTGTACCAGTTTGTGATTTTTCGTTGTATTAATTCAATTTAACAAAAGGTAAATTTATCACAAATATATCAGTTTGAGATTTTTGTGATCAAAAAATTAGTTTAAGACAAATTTATCACGAGTATATCAATTTGGGATTTTTCGTTGTCAAAAAATTAGTTTGTGAGTAAATTTATCTCATATATATATATATATATATATATATCAATTTGAGATTTTTCGTAGTAACTCAAGATGAAAGAGCTGCGAGAAGATTGTGGGGACTCCCTCCTTCGATCTTTGATGCGGATGGGTCTTCCTTTTAATTTGGTCCTGTAGTTCCGTTTTTAGCTTTTTCGGCTTTCTGTATAGTTTTTGCTGGACCTTTCTTGACCCCATTTGGACAGCTCATGTTCCTCTTGGGTCAGGGTTTGGTTTGAGCGTTAGTTTGTACTTGGTGTGTTGAAAAGTTATATATATTCTTATCTTACCATAAAAAAAAAGAGCTGCAAGAAGACCCATCAAGCCACAACTTTGGCTCCTCCTCCGCTAGTTCTCCCGGTGGAGCATTGAGCACGAGGAACAAAAGTCATGAAAAGGACGCCAACATCATCTTCGGGACGTCCATGTTCCATACCATTTTGGGAAATGATTATCTTCGACTTCCCTTCTTCTTTCTTCATTTGCGCGTTCACATCCCCCTTACAAAGAAGACAAAAAGGCAAGAAGGGAACCCGTTTTATTTCCTCCATTCATTTAGGTGTGTACATTTCGTGAAAAATGAGTAATTTAAAAATAATTTTAAATAAACATATCCTAAAAACTTTCTAATCAAATAAGAACTTGTAATAATTTTATCCCAATAAGAACCTATCACAAAAAAATCCTAAACTAGTCATTGGAGAAGGGATATTTTAGTCCAAAAAATCATAAGTATATTTTTTTTTACTTTTTACTTTTTTCGAATTTTTATTAATTTTTTTTTTTTTTTCTTTTTTCTTCTTCCCTCCCAATGATCACTCGTCCACTAGCCTCAAGCAATGACCATCCTCATTTTTGGGCCTGGGAACCCGGTCTAAATCGTAATATCCTCAATTTTGCCTCGCAAGGGCTAAATGGGGCAAGGCGACCCTCACGGTTTGGTGGTTTTCCAATCGCCCTAAAATGGTTTTCTCTTGTTTTGGAAAACCAATAGGCATAAATCATCTGTCACCCTTTTGTTTTGTTATTTTTGGGGAGACTTGTGTGATCCGAATTTCCAAATGCTATCTTGCCCTGGAAAGTTGTTCCAAACATTTTGAAGTTTTACATGATTTAATTTCAGAAAGGTTTGAACCCCGACTAAGAGGTACAAAAAAAAAGGAAAAGGTGAAAAAGAAAGAAAAAGGAAAAAAAGAAAAAAATTCATAAAAGTAAAAGACTAAAAATTTTCTTTTTTGGCCGAGTTTGGTCATGTTTTATTCAAACTAATATCATCACTTGTTGAGAACTTATTTGAGAAAATCTATAAGCCTTTTATTTAAGAAAATGAAGGTACTTTGGGTCCTTATAAGGTAAGAAGGGAACACGTTTTTTGAAAAGTGGGCTGCCATCCACTTTCCTTCGTTTATTCAGGGTGCATTCATTTCACGAAAAATGAGTGTAACTGAGAAATGACTGCTTATATTGTTAGAAAAATAAATGAATGGAAAATATTTTCATCTCTCACAAAATTAGTTAGGTATAAATTATTATCGATGATGTAGATATTTTGTGTCTACTATTTTTTCTAAACGATATAAGTAATTATTTTTCAAATCACTCATATTCGACGAAACGAAGGCACCCTTGATGCATGGGCGCATAAGCCCATGAAGATGGCCATCGCATGCACTCTTTAGTGCATCACAAGAAAGAAACAAATCCTCTGGCACCCACCACGCTTCTGCTACGCTGAAGATTTAGGGTCTTTAATGGTAACCATTTATTACTTTCGGGGGCTATTTCCAATGAAACGATTTTTTTTATTCTATGCCGAAAATAATTTCTGGTATTTTAAGGCGTTTGGTAATTGTCCAAAATTTCTATTCCTAGACTAGAAAAGAATAGAAATGCGTTTGATAACTACACAAAATTTTTGTTCCTAAATAATATTTTAATAATATTTTGAATTATTTTTTTTCTTTTAGCCATTTTTTTTTGGCCTTGGTCGGTCACCGGCGACCGCCAGAGCCCCTGGGAGAGAGAGGGCGTCATGGCCCTCGCCTCCGGCCGGGCGACGAGGGGCCGTGGACGCCCTCGCCGCCCTAGGTCAGAAAGCCGATCGCCGGCGGCCGGCCCGGCCGAATGAAGAACAACACAAAAATAAGAAAAGAAGAAAAAGAAAAAAAAGAAAAAAAAGAAAAAAAACTGATTCTCAGAGTTGTGCCGAGAAACAAGAAGCAACTTTTTTTTACTTCTTATTTCTCTTCCAAAACTGTTTCTCGGCACAAATTTTTGCAAAAATGTGCCCGGGAACAAATGCGTTTACCAAATGCATTTCTATTCCCAAACTATTTCTGGGAACAAAAGAACAGAAATTTTTACTATTTGGCACGTTGCCAAACGCACCCTTAATGAGCAAGCGGAGCGTACTTTCTCTTTTCAACAGCTTCACGTGCAGACTGAGTATTGTATAAAGGCTTAAACTCAATACATATTTTAACGGAATAATTATTGCCTTTTTTGATAATTTCGAGCACATATGAAACTCACGTATAAAGTTTCTTCGTCCGACATTGATCTTGCTAGATAGGTGTCCATATTAATGAATTGCGTAAATCCTTGTTAAATGGGGAGAGCATCAATTACATTATTGGGTTAATACCACCAAAAACTCTAAACTGATATATGTATGATAATTTTATCCCAAACTTTTTTTTTACCACCAAAAATTCCAAACTGGGACATATGTGATAATTTTAGTCCGAACATATCCTAAAAAAACCCTAAACTGATACACTTGTAATAATTTTATTCCGAACATATCACAAAAAATCCTAAACTAGTACACATGTGACAATTTTATCCTGAACTAAAATTTTAATATTATTTTTTATTTTTTCGAATTTTTATTAATTTTTTGGTTTTTTTTTCTTCATCTTCAAAATCTGGCCGGTCGCCAAATCGGCGACCGGCCAAAGGCGGAAGCCGGCAAGGTCAACCCGCCGGCTTCTAGCGAGGGCCGCCCTCGCTAGCATCAAGCGAGGGCGACCCTTGTCTGAGTCGGGCGAGGGTGACTCTCGCCTGCATTGAGCAAGGGCAGCCCTTGCCGACGTCGAGCGAGGACAACCTTGGCCCGAAAAAAAGAAATGAAAAGAAAAAATATAAAAATTCGAACAAATAAAAGATAATATTAAAAAATATTAGTTCGGAGTAAAATTGTCATAGGTATACAAGTTTGAGGTTTTTCGTGGTCAAAAAAATAGTTTATGGTAAATTTATCACGAATTTACCAGTTTGGAGTAAAATTATCACAAGTGTACTAGTTAGGGGTTTTTTATGGTAAAAAAAAGTTTGGGGTAAAATTATTACAGGTGTACCAATTGAGGATTTTTTATGGTAAAAAAAAAGTTCGGGATAAAATTGTCACACACGTACCAGTTTAGGATCTTTGGTGGTATAAACCCATTATTTTAAAATAGTTCGCAGACATGAACAAACCAATAAAAAAATTCATGGATGACACCGAGCATCAAACAAAAGTTCAAGATCTTAAGTGTACAAATTGAAACTTCGGAGATGGCATTGCACGTTGGAATAAAAATTTATTATTATTTTTATTTATGTACTTTTATTTAGTTATTTATTTATGTAGAATTAATTTTTTATCAATGCACTTTTATTAATTTATGGTGTTAATATCACGAAAAAACACCATACTTATACACTTGTGACAAATTTACCCCAAATTATTTTTTTGACAACTAAAAACCCTAAACTGGTACACATGTGATAAATTTACATTAAATTAATTTTTTGATCATCAAAAACCTTAAACTGATACATTCGTGACGAATTTAACTTCCATTAAATTGAATTAATATAAAAAAAATCACAAACTAGTATATATGGGATAAATGGAGGGTAAAAGCCCAAACTTATACATTCATCAACTGCCATGTGTCATTTAATTAAGCAATTTGACAGTAAAATTTTACGAAAACCAACGAAGTGTAAATTTGTCCCAAATATACTTAATTTTGAATAAATTTATCATATGTATACCGGTTTAGATTTTTTCGTGATAATAATCCTAATTTTATGTACTAGATAAAACGCAATCGAACAAAAAGACCATGTAGCCCACGCAATTATTCCGCCAGGACCACTTTGTCCGACATGTCGTCGTTATCTCCCAACGTCCATGTCTTTCCCTCCTTCGCCCCTGCAGCGAACACCCCCTGTTCAGGAACTCGCCAAGAAGGAGAGACAGTGATTGGGGATAAAAAGCACGCTTCTCACCGTGCGAACACCAACCAACCAGACCCTCGTCCTCGAGTTCTCCGTCCCACGATTCATTCTTCGCCTTATCACCCTCCGTTTTTCGCACTCTGCTTCATCTGAATTATGTAAGTCGCGATCGATATGCTTAGTGGGTGCCCCGGAGATTGCGGGGTTCGAGTTCGTCTGTTTGACGAAGTGTGTGTGTGTGTGTGTGTCACTGATGCTGATCCAGTCCCTTCGGCTCTTTGCTCTGGTTGTTGCCAAAATGCAGGGATGGCGAGTTGAAGCCGATGGATGCGGAGCAGCTGAGAGAGAATGCGCACAGGATGGTGGATTTCATCGCGGATTACTACAAGTCCATTGAGAGCTTCCCCGTTCTCAGCCAAGTCGAGGTTCTTGTTCATTCCCTTATCCTTTACTCTGCACTTCCACGTTATGATTGATTGGACAGTCAGTGAGTGGTGTGTGTGTGTGTGTGTGTGTGTGTGTGTGTGTGTGTGTGTGTGTGTGTGTGAGAGAGAGAGAGAGATGGTTACGACACCTATGGAGTTTTTATTACAATTGTGTAAGCATCGTTTAGTTTTTGTAAATGGTGCGGAGGACAGATAGACTTGTGTCGAAGTGATAGCTGTTCCTGAAATTTGAGTTGAAAGCGAGGACACTGGAAACTTTTTGGCTGGAAATCTGAGAGGATGAACATATATTTTTCTTTTCCCTTTTACTTACCATCAACATACTTTGAAGAGGAGGCAGGGGGCAGGTGCAGGGGAGTGGAGTTACCTTCCCTGGACCCCTGGTCTTCATTGAATGTTAATCCGGTGCGGTGAAACAGTGATCGTGCCATACACTAATTACCTATGAATCATTTGTCCACACCACGAGTTGGATAATATTTTTCCCACAGGTGGTGTAACTGATGAACAAAACTTTTATTGTTTCTTTCTCTAAGCATGTCAAGTTATGCTAAGAAAGTCAGTCTGGTTCCTCCATGCAGCCTGGCTACTTAGGTAAACTTCTTCCAGATTCTGCGCCTGACCATCCTGAATCATTGCAACAAGTTCTTGAAGGTGAGGTTCTTCTACTGCTCTCGTTTATAAGATCGAGAGGGGGCATTTTTAATATGGATTCTTAACTAATGCTTGCAGCAGCATTTGTCACTTGGAATCCTGGATCACATGATTCACATAATTTTAAATGGGTATTTGCGGATTATAATGTGTGTAGAGGCAAACGGAGAGACTGTGTAACACTTGCCAATGGGATAAGTTAGTTAAAGTAGCCATTAATCTAAATTAAGTATCATTCTCTCTATTTTGTCATTGCAGATGTACAGGCAAAAATATTTCCTGGGGTGACCCATTGGCAGAGTCCAAATTATTTTGCATATTATCCTTCTAACAGCAGTATTGCGGGTTTTATGGGAGAGATGCTCAGCGCTGGCCTCAACATAGTTGGCTTCAGTTGGATTACTTCCCCTGCTGCAACAGAACTTGAAATGATAGTTCTGGATTGGCTTGCTAAACTTCTCAATCTGCCTGATGACTTCCTTTCAACAGGTCAGTTTGTATGCTAACAATCTTAATGGCGTTAAATGGCCTTGTTTTTATTAAATTAAAAACCACATGAAATCATGAAATTGCTTCTCCCCATTTAACCAGTCAGTAGAAGAATCACTTTCATCTTGCTTGTGATGATTGCTGAAGAAGAAATCGAACAAACTAGTTCATCTTTTTTGTTTCGATGTTAAGGCATGAATAGTTTTCATTTGACATGTGAAGTGTCCAATATTGTCAGAAGTTTTATGACACGGTCTACATTCAATAAAAAGAAAGACATTCCCTGCCATTCCTTATTCCATGCTATCAATGAGAGGCTAGAATTGCATGCCTTCTCTTTTCTTTTATGAGCTTACTTAGCATGAGCGCCCCAGTAAAAAATATGGGATATCATAATACTTCGAGAATATTGGTGAACTTTTTTTTTTAAATCTCTGTTTGGTAACATGCTCTTGGGACCACACTCATCTAAAATCGAAGAAATGACATTTTACTGCATTTTTCTCCTAATAGTTAATTGGACTAAGTCAGATGAATACATTAAAGAGTCATAGAGATCAATTATCTTTGTGAATTGGTAAATGGAACTTGCAGAATTCGCCCTTAAGTTTTAGAAGGTGGCTTTGCAGTTTGTGTAATTGATGATTTCTGCTTTCTTATGAAAAGGAAGGTGTTATTTTTTTCCAAAGTTATTTCAGATTGTATGATAATGAGTTAAGAAAGAGGGTCATTAACTTGGTCGTGCAGTGACTCTAATGCATAACACTTTGAGAAATTCATCTTCTGCATTTAAAACTGAAAGTTTCAGCTTATAGAAAACTGTATTGTATTCTAAGAAATATGCCAAATATTTCAAAGACCTCAGAAATCCTCTTTTTAAATGTACAAAACTACGTGCCGTATTGGATAGCTTACTGTCAAGTGTGATGATGCAGGACCAGGTGGTGGAGTAATACAGGGTACTGCAAGTGAAGCTGTTCTAGTAGTTCTATTGGCTGCTCGAGAAAAGTTCTTAGCCAGAATAGGGAAAAGTTCCCTCAACAAGCTTGTTGTTTATTCTTCTGACCAGACCCACTCAGCCTTGCAAAAAGCATGTCAGGTATTCTTGCATGCACTCTCTTGTATATCCCCAGGGATGATATGAGAAAAAATGTCCCCATGAAAGAAGCCAGTAACTAGTTCACCTAGGAGAACCTAATCTCAATGGTTCATTTACTAATAAAGTACTTGATTTACTAATGCATTAAGGACCTACTTTTGGTCTTTAGCTGATATTTGATATTACAATACAGGATAGGATGCTTTAGTGCTAAAACATGAATTGGTCAAACTAGGAGAGTAGATCTGTGAGTCATATTATAATGGAATTGGTTAAATCTGTACGAGGATAGCTTGTCTTTGGATTTTAACAGGGAGGCCAAGAAATGTACAGTTCAGTATCTATGAAGGAAAGGATAATGGGTTTTTCCAAGACTTCCGAGAGAAGTTTTGCAGAAAACTTAACTTTTTCTTTATTTTAGTCTTTAATATTTGTATTAAACTCTAATCTTTATTTTCAAAAAGTATGCTAAAACAGTTAGACGAGTGTTATCAATTTAATGTACTAGCTCGAATTTATGGAAAGTTAAACAAGACTATTATCTATGAAACCAAGCTTTCTTAAGTTTCTACTGGATAGGATGATTTTCTGCATTCCTGTAAGGAGAGCTTTATAGCTTTGAGATATTCCACTTGATTAAACATATTTATCCCTTTAAAGTGCTGGATTTCTATCCTCAAACCCTTGATGTCCTCAAATATTTTCACCTAAATGTTTCTCCTTCCCACCTTATGCTATTTAGATCTTTTACTACTATTTTTTTGGTAAATGAAACACCATTGTGGTCGTGAGTGGTGATGCAGAAGACATTGAATGCATCTTCTGCCACAGCATGCACCAAGTAATGGTAGAATATGCAAAATCGATTCTTTAGATCATCTTTTTGCCTACAAAAGAATATTTACTGGGCAGTCTATGAACTTTTAGTTGGTTGAGCATTTTGTTTCTCACGGCAGATAGGAGGTATCTATCCAGAGAACTGCAGGGTTCTAAAAACAGATGCTTCTACCAACTACGCGGCTCTCTCCCGATTTACTTGATGAAATGATTTCTCAGGACATATCCGCTGGTTTAGTTCCCTTCCTTTTGTGTGCTACGGTAAGTAAGAAGCTTGACATTAGTTCTCATGTTGCTTTTTGTCCATTGACTTCTAAATGCAGCTACATATTAAGCTATGAAGTGTACTCTAGGCTGAGTTTCTATTGGGCTGGTTAAGATAGTAGAAAAACAAAACTTAAAAAATGCTTTGTCTAAGCTAATTAGGTCGATATTTCTGAAAAGCATTCTTTTCATATGCACAAATTGTATTTTGACAGCCAGATATGCCATATATACAGTATCACCATGAATTTGCAATTATATTACGTGTTTGTTAATTGAACTATCAGTAGATGCAAAGATGAGTGTTTCAGTATGAAAGTTTTAATGGATTCTTCTTGTCCCTTGAGTTGACTTGGTGTGCTGAAGTCTTTTTTGATAAATCTTAGTTGTTAGTTTTTATAGTAGTGACATGACTGAGGTGTGGGACAAGTTTTCTGCTGGGCCTTTTTTTATAAAGAAAATAGTACTTTAACTGCTGGATATAGTATTCGAGTAGCATTAGTTACAAGTGAAAATTGTCTAAAATAAATATAATGAGAAATTATGTAAAGGTTCAAAATGTCAAATTGCCATACTAGGTTATGGTAGACTATCAGATGGACTGTTTAGAATTCGTCTCAAACAGGAAGATAACTCAAAAAATGTATACATGGAGGGAAATAAATCCCTTTGAAATCTCAACTTCTTCTTTAAAATGCTTCCTTTCAGTTTTTTAGTTCCTTTGCATCCAAAAGTTTTTGCTCTCTAAAATTGAGATATCAAGTTTCAGACATGCTAAAGCAGCTAAGATTATCCTTTACATCAGATCGACAGGTGGTGAATTCATAAAAGGAACAAGCTCTTTCATTTTTTTCTGACTGGTTTAAGTTTCTGTACTTCACCAAACGAAATTTCCTTTTTCAATTTTAGCTAGTGAATGCTATCTAGTTCTGAATTTATTTCGTGCTTACATACACTAAAATATCAATCAAGTTGAGAATCTTCAATTCATATTCAGGTTGGTACTACTTCTTCAACAGCAGTTGATCCCTTACCTGCACTAGCAAAAGTTGCTAAGGTGATGCACCTGACTTTGTATGGTTATGTGCCTCTTATGAAGGTCTTAATTTGGTCTTAAGTTGTTAAACCTGGTTCGAAATGTCTTAAGGATTTATCCAGTATTATACCTTCTTTAAGCTCTACGTATCTTAAAGGCTCAACTCAGTGCCACATTCCAAGAGGTTGAACTTATTGCTCAAAGTTGACCCCGTCATGCAACCTGGCTTCTAGTAAATGAAGCGATTAAGAGCTAGCTTTTCCAAAACTCCTGGGGTCCATGAATTTATGCTGTATTGGATGGCTTTTATAGATAATTGAATCCTGTTTAGTTAGACTAATGCCATTAGCTGGCTTGGTGGTCATGATGAGTCGCTTTCGGGTGAAGAATATGCCTTTTGGACAAAAGCCATTTCTCTGTCCGGCTTTTAACTTGGGATACTCTGCATCTCTTTTCTCAATTTGAATTTTTGCCTCGTAATAAGGTGAGAAATTTACTGTTGAATGCAATTGCTTCTTTACTAAAGAATGGATCCAGGACACGATAAGGTGGTGCACCGTTAACCCCTTCCTTCACTTTTATTAACCTTCAGCTTCAATCCTAACTTAACCATTGTTAGTTGAGGTAGCCAGTATCAAATATATGCTCCAAAATTTCACGGTATTTTTACGCTTATAATGAACAATCCATTTATCGAACATAAGTGTACTAGTGTTCTCGTGTAGTATGACAGTTGAATAGATGAGGGTTTACCTGAGCAATGTTTCATTCTTTTGCATCTGGTTGTATGATTCGTTCATTGTATGACAAGCGCGCATATGTGAAGAGGAATTTTGTGAATATTTCAGAGAAATGGAATGTGGTTCCATATTGATGCAGCATATGCTGGAAGTGCTTGTATTTGTCCTGAATATCGGCCTTACATTGACGGTGTTGAAGAAGCTGATTCATTCAACATGAATGCACACAAGTGGTTCCTGACAAATTTTGATTGCTCAGCACTCTGGATAAAAGTAAGCCATGTGCTTTTTTCATTGTCATCTGTTTGTGAGATTGATGCTCCTTGTCCTTGTTTGCGTGATGACTCTCCAACATGTCTATATCTTCGTTTACGCAGCCCTATTCTGTTTTATTATTTGAACAAAGCAGACATGTCTAAATCCTGTAGTTAAAGTGAACTTGTCATGCCTAAATTGTCTTCCCTTAAGATTCTATTGGAGACGTCCTTTGATATTATCCACGTTGCTGCTTTAATGCAAAATTAGAAGGCACTGAACAAGTCTTTTGCATCGTGATCAGTGGCTAACCACAGAGAAGATTGAACATGCAACTCTTTGAGAACAATATGTTCTTTCTCTACTACTGCATGTTCTAGGGAAGTGCATTTATGCGGGTGGTATAATTTTGTTATGAGGATTGAGGAACCATGATAAAACAAAATTTCCCATGTCCTGGCCAATACTTTTGTTGCTAATACTGCTAATCCTGTACACAATTTGCTACACTGAGTTCTCTACATTGTAGACCAAAAATTTTTTCAATCAAGTCATTTTCCATTATCTGTAAACCATCGGCAAATTTCCTTATTGTGCACTCTTTAAGTCTTCCATTGGAATCCTTCTTGGCAATTGCGTAGAAAAACTCACTTGTACAAAGTCTTGAAAAAGTTATGACTTTGCTGATCTTTGACCTCCTCTATCACTATGATTATTCAGTATCTAGTGGAGTTTGGAGAGTGACATTCTCGAGGAACATTCTTTTAAATAAATAATGCAATAGCATGTCATTTGCCTTTATCTTTTCTTTCAAATGCTTTTTGTTTTCTTTATCAGGACAGAAAGGTGTTGATTCAGGCCCTTTCTACCAATCCAGAGTTCCTAAAGAACAAGGTAACCTTTCATGATGATTGATGGGTTACTATGTCCTTGAAGTTTCATGGAAAAGTAGATATAGATTTAGTCTATCATTAGCTTATCACTGCCCTCTCTTTTTTCATTATTGCATTCTCATTTATGCTGCAATTGTTTTCAGAACTTTTTCCTCCAACATTAAGACGCAAATGCAAAGATTCACAAGCATGTAGTCTACATGTTACGTCTTCTCTTATGTTTTTCATTTCGTTTGTCGTTCAAGAGAAAGGGAAATTGCTTTTTACTTCAGAAAGAATTGCATTTTCACCATTTATACTAGGGAAAGTTTTTATGAGTAAGGTACAGATCAAGAGGATCTGCAATTATTCTAGAACTAATTTGATTGAATAGCTCTTAGATAGGTTTCTCCACTACAATTTCCTCATGATTTTTTGAAGCAACTACCATACGTCTTGTGAGACACTAAAGAGGTTTGGTCTTTTCTTATATCAACACTCAGGCTATGGCATTCGGCATTTTGCAAGTTTGAATTCTTTTAGTCTCGCTTTTTCCTGATTTCAGTTGAATCCACATTCTTCTGGAACTGTTATGCTCACTACAAGATGTATAAGATGGTACTATATATGTCTCATCTCTATTGTGCCATCCGACTTTAAAGCTAGTAGTGTTGCATAGAATTAACTCAAACTGGAAAATGTGGAAGTATCTTCTTCGTCCTGTTTTACAGCAGACAAGACTATCTGCAGGCGTCACAAGCAAACATGGTTCTGGACTACAGGGACTGGCAAATTCCTCTTGGACGTCGTTTTAGGTGGATTTTCTCAACATTTTCTCAGCAAGTGCTTGGTTGTGTGATGTGCCCATGGGACTTCAAGGATCGTTCATGGGTGTATTACGTTGTATTGATTTCTTTTGTTCTTTGTAGATCACTGAAACTTTGGATGGTTTTACGGCTGTATGGTGTACAAAATCTTCAGCAGTACATCAGAAACCACATTGAGCTGGCCAGACAGTTTGAAGATCTTGTCAGCCAAGACCCTAGATTTGAGGTAATATTTTGTCTGGTTACTGGTGAATGTCTTTCTCATAGAGAGTGTGGTTTATGTTCCTTGACTAATCTGACACCAGCTACGCATGCCCAAATCCTTGACTAATTTGTATACGTATCTGCGCACTATGGAGGGAGAGAGAGAGAGAGAGAGAGAGAGAGAGAGAGAGAGAGAGAGAGAGCATTCTCTCTAAGGCTTAAGGTTTTACAAATTATAATATTTCTTTATTGCATTGTACAAGCAGGTTGTCACCCCCTCGAATATTTTCATTGGTCTGTTTCCGTCTTCTCTCTCCTGACAATGATGGAGATAAAGGAAACAAATTGAACCGCGATCTATTAGATACAGTAAACTCAACTGGGAAAATCTTCATTTCTCACACTGTAAGTTCACTGGTTTTGTCGCACCATCCAAAGATAAGAACGCCCTTCAGCATTCGTGCTTCCTCATAAAGATGAGATACCATGTTATATATCAACTCATGCAGGTTCTCTCGGGTACATACATCTTACGGTTCGCAGTCGGGGCTCCATTGACAGAAGAGAGACATGTTAATGAAGCATGGAAGGTTCTGCAAGATGAGGCATCTAAGCTGCTGGCTACTATTCAAAATAACTAAGATGTATTTGTGCCATAATCTCAGTACTAACTCCATTTATGCGGTGACTACAAGGCTTCTCATTTACTGGGAGAAAATTCATCAGGCAATTTTCTTAGACATGATATATCTCGGTTGCTGCCCTGGCGGTAGCCAAAAGTGCAAGAAAAAGAGTACTATCTTATTAAATACGAATCTGTTAACGGTTATAAAGCACCTACAATCTTTTAACCGGACCGGCCCAAGTAAAACAGGATCCACGATCAGTGCTTGAACTGCATAGTTCTTAATAGTAGAATCATTTTACCCATTAAGGATGTGAATGATTAGGGAAAGAAGTCCAAGTTCGGTTGTCCAGTCAGGTTCAACCTCTGAGTTAGGTCTTGAAAACCATTTTCCACAACATTCCTTAGTATAGAAAAATCTAAAATCCGAAGAAAAAATATCATAGAAAAGAGGGTCAGGCAGAAGAGACAATAAGCAAATAAATGAATCCTATTCTCACAATAATGAACTAGAGATTTCTATTCCTGATGGGCTGGATTTGCCCACATCATTTCCATTGTTAAGTTCTCTAGGCTCAATCAAATATAACACAAGCCTAGTTGGCCCGACCAAGATGAATTTTCTTATGTCTTGATCAAACAAACAATGCACCTGTTGGTCCATCATATCATAGTTGAATTAGAAGGTGATAGCAGGTGAGGATGGGTCGAGTAAATGCTACAGATACTAAGACCGTGTTACAAAATGAAATTACGAAACAGTGAGGCAAATTTTAGTTAGGTATTCGAAGGAGTGAATCAAGTTCAAGAATTCAGGAACTTGCTAGCTTATGTTCTTTAAAAACTGATTCTGCAAATTAACTTTAGTACCTCTAATGAGCATTGATGAGATTCGTCCCGTTGGATCTTTAGGAAGGCGGGGTATGAGCTGCCAATGAGACATAATCGTTTTCTTTTCATCAATTAAGTCAGAAAATAAAAATTTCCCCCCAAAAAAGTTCATTTTTAGGGCATATGTAGAATAAATCGGTTAAGATAATTGAATCTCAGACACATATCATACAATGAGCAATACCTAACGGCGTATCAAATACGAATCCTTTCTTTGACAGTATAAATTTCAATTCAACGATTACAAATTTGACAATTGTACTTACCCAATAATTGTGTTTTTTTGTTTCCTCGTTTCTATTGACCAGATTCACATGTAAAATGTGAATGCTTTTCCTCCATTCACTCAATGTAAGGGTCTACTCTAGGCTCTAGTTGAATTTCGCCCTTTTGAGTCTATCTTCTTTGTTGCCTTTCATTTGGGAGGGCATCACGGAACAAAATTTGTCAGTGAATGAAGTTATTGCATGTGAAAAACAAGAGCTACCCTTGAATTTGGACGCTTGTGTTTGGTGGCATCTACCCATTGTCCTGCAATCCATCTTCACCAATCATCGTATACAAAACATTGGGTTCGACGGGCCTCGAGATTGGAAAATCTGCCATTGTTTATGTCAAGTAGAAATTATTTATCTGCTGCGTTTTGTCCAAACTACTGTCGCCATGTAATTGCTGGAATCAAGTGACTGACACTTGTCTGCAGGACAAACACAGACTGTTCGAAATGAAGTGGTGATAGAAGGGAACCGAAAGCAAAACGTGGTTCACGGTGACCAGAGATGAATCTAAGGTGGGAGATGAGTCGTTGAGTGGAAGCTAAAGAGTTGTTTTTATTCTCATGAATGAAGTGGAGTGCCAAGAGAATAAATGCATGGAAAAAAAGATAACATTGTTCCAATGTCATGAAAAAAGCCAAGAAGAAGCCTCCGAGTACATATTGATTACTTTGGTATGTTCTTCTTTTTGTGTATCCGTTGATCTTGATAAATTCTGAAATTGGACCCTCGTTCCACTAAAAAGGCTCGCATGCATATGCATGTAAAGGGCATATGTATCATTCCTTGAAGCTTGCTCTTCAACTTTACTCAAGATTTTTTCTTTGGTAAAAAAAGAAAAGCGACTGGTCTCGTCGAGAAGGTACTTGATAGTGGTCATGTTGACATCATAATCATAATAAGATAACGCGACATATGACGATTTGCACTATTTGGCATAATTGCTAAATGACATTTGCATAGGATATCTTTCGTTTATGCATAACATATTCGTCCGAGGATGTGGCCAGACCACAATGCAATTAATTCTCGAATCTTTCTAGAGCATAACTTTTTGAGTCACCCGCAATCAATCATAGTCATCAATCAAGTAGTTATCGGAAGATAAAAGCGAGATTCGTTAACGAGATTTTGGGAAGACCTAAGAAATATCTACGCAGGCGAAATTGGCGTTGCCAGAGGAACCGATAATGGTATAAACTATGGATATTGAGTGAGATCCAATGTACTGAGAACTATATGGGGGAATCTATGTTATCCACTTGTAATTACACTAGGATGGATATTGTGGTGTTAAGCTTGCCTTCCTCAAAGGGGGCAATGAAGGTATTGTGCAACAGAAGATCAGGGAAATATTCCAAGGATGTGCTTTTGGTATATGTGCTTTATCCAAGTCCTAAGGAATAGTTTGGTGCATTTGGTAAGGGAGAATCTAGTTCTGATTCAAGGTCAGTGTCCATGTGATGATGTATTGGGTTCTGAGAATATACCAAGTAGCTGCCTGATGACTATGAGAACACCATCTGTCTCCCTTACGCTGGGTACGTATATGTATATATTGGACAGAATTGATTGGTTTTTTGGTATATTTTATTTACTTTTCTTTCCTGAGATATTAGAGAAAACAGATCGTATGTAAGTAAAGATTCATGAAAAATATATTTAATTAAGTACTCGTTTCGAGGACATGGCCCGTATGACTTCCGATGGGGTCATCGGAGGCCTTGTCGACCCTTTCGGTGTAGAGATTGGAGGTCGGACGGCATGCGCCGCATGTCCAATCAAAGCACGACGTCTACAAGTTGAACAGTGTCGGAGGCCAAGAGCCCTTGGCGAACCAAGGATAGTGATGTAGTGAGCTCGTAACACCTCAAAACCTAAATGTATGAGGTGGTCCAATAATAAATGTTTTCTTTTTAAATAACTCGTGCCCAAATAAGAATTTTTCTATGGATCGTAACCTTAATAACTCGTACCCAAGTCCCTGAAGTAGAAAAATAAATAACAAAAAAAATATATCTTGTTGAGTCTCGCAAAAGAAAGGTCACAAATTTCACCAATGCTGTGTATTGTGACCAACTCTATCCGTCACATCAAACATATGATTAGTGGGTACAATATTCATTCATAATTATCCAAATTTTCATATTTCTTAGCTAACCATCATGGTTAGGAGCATCTTGAGTGTGAACGCGAACTACGTGATCGCTATCGAATGATCGGTGCGAATGCTTGGAGTTATTATGAATCAATTCGATCGTCGCACCGACATTAAACTGAATAAAAATAGCATTATCATAGCAAAAAGGAACAGAAGAAAAAGACAAAACCAGATACTTGTTGCTATATAGAAAAGAGTTATACACTGAGAATGAGTGGCCACGTACAATGGGGACGACCGCCATTGACGTTTGCATGTCAAGCACATGCCTGCATATCACGTACACTTCATGTGTCGCGCATCATGCTCTTGGAACGGCATGCCGTCTTCTCTCGCCGAAGCTGTGGACGCGTTCGAGACGAAGAGCGTTTGCACAGAAACGACAGCCACGGAGCGCCCCCACCATCTCCAATGCACGTCACAGCAATACGCATCACAGCTCACGAGCGTGCTTTTTTGTGTCGTTTTTGCCAGTCGATCAACCCACTACATTCTGGCATGCATTCATAAATAAATTATATGAATACGTAAATATGAATAGACAATGGAATAAAGTTATTGGAAAGGTATATAAAGGTTAGGCACGACACTTACAGAAGCATCATTATATGGTTTTGTTCGGTCGGTTTGTGGGGTTTGTGGATGGTAAATTTTCTTTAGAAATTGAATAGGTTTTTCTGATCTTTGCTTGGTAATAATCGCTTTACTTTTTTTTTTTGTATGAATACAGCAGGGAAATTACAAAGACGTTATTGTTCGCGGGCAAGGCTCGTGCAAACGTTCAAGGTCCGTGCAGGCCCGGCTCTTAGAAAGCCTAACAAAAAAAACATTCAAAATTTTGGGTGGGGGAATATCATATACATGTATAAAGCATGTAAATCCCTCGTAAGCAAGTGAGCTAGGATACTTTAACAAGAATGTGAAATGAATCGATGGATAAGAGAATTTTTTTTTTCTCATTTGGAGAGGTTTAGCTATGTGCTGGCAAGCAAAGCTAAGCTATCTTCATCCACCTTCATCTTTCCCCTTTTGGAGAATTGGAATCGGCCATCTGGGATGGCTTTTTGCGACTGAGTTCTGAAAACGACACGGTTGTATGTGGTGTGGCTCCCTGAGTGATGCCATTTACAAAATATCTTTCCCATTTTCTCATCAGCTGATAAGCGTTAAAACATTGAGAGGACTTTTCTCCGGTAAGAGAGGACCAGGAAGGACGCACCCCGTGAAAATTAACATCCATGATCGAAATATGAATTCTTGATCTTCCCGGTATCCAAACCAAGTCCAAAGCTCACACTATCTTTGTCACCGAGTCAAAAGTTTTGTCCTTTTTAAGTGAATAATCCAGTAGTGTTATCAATAAGGCACATGAAGACATATGATCTAGTTTAGTACGTATTTAATCCAGCCATTTTAACATTGCTGAGTCATTAGTGGACCCGCTTATTATAAAGTTTCTCTCTTTTGATGGGCATCCACAAAATATAAGCAGTTATCAAACAATATTTCGAAAACAGAGTGCTCCTTTTAGAACAAGCGCGCATATGCTGTCCAGCATGCATTACTTTAGCCTTAGCCGAATTAAATAAAAAGATCCACTTAAAACAAAACTGAAACGAAAAGCAAATAAGAAAAGCTTTATTCTTCTCTAGATCACTCAAGAAGTTCCTTCATCACCAAGCAACTCAACAACTCCTGTGGGTCTAAATGAAATTCCAAAGAGAATTTTATTTATATCTTCATTTATCTATTTATCTAGATAAAAAAAAATACTCGGCATTATTCTGATTTGATTATATTATTCCATGGTTGAACCATTATATGCTCTTTATCTTGAGACCAACTTGTCCCAATGCATGCTTTTGATGTGTGTTCCACCAACACGGGATATCCTCACAAGACAATCACACAAAAATCTATGTAAAAACATAGAAGCATCATCATGGGTTTCTCAGGATTTGGGGAATTTGTCTGAGAATCTGTGATAGGGTCAGGATTTGGTTTATTGGGTGCTTTATACGCTTTTCGATAAGGGGCATCTTTTGGATTCACAATAATGATGGGGTCACCCATTTTGTGGGTTTGGTACACGGCCAAAGACTAATGGCAACTTACCTGCTTTGAGACAGTCCTTTCTGAAAAAAAGGAAAAATAACATGCGTAATGTCATTTGTGAACCTATATTTTGTTCAATATGATCCATGAACTTTGGTTCAATATGTAATGTCGTCTCTGAATTTTTAATTTATTCAATGTGGCCCCTGAACTATTGATAATTATTCAATCTAGTCTCTGGACTATATAAAAGTATTTAATGTAGTTAATTCAAGTTAATGGAACTCACTATGTAGCTTCCAATCCGTTAAGTTTGAATGATAGACATTAAAAAAGTTATACGTGCATTATCTACGTAAGGTATTTATCTCAAATCAGGAAAAAAAAAAAGGAAGAAGAAGAAGAAGAAGAAGAATCTCCATGTGAAATTTGAAGTCCGTAATTTGTTTCCTTCCTTTTCTAAAGGAGATGGATAAAAGGTTGGATATGCTGACTCATCATTTTTAAAAATCCAAATATCTATATAATAATCAATGTTATCAAACAATATTTAATTTGTCGTTTGAGCAAATGAAACGGCTATATTACACATTTATCAATAATTTAGGGATCACATTGGGCAAATTAAAAGTCTAGAGACGACATTACACATTAGACCAAAATTCAAAGACTATATTAAATAAATTTGAAAATTCAAATATGATATTGCATATTGAATCGAACTTCATGAATCATGTGTCATATTTCCTAAAGGAAAATGGTCAACGAGTACCCTGAACACTTTCTTAAACATAGGTTTGTTAATCATTGATGGGACATACCTAAACTTCTTTGCATCTATTAGTCGCATTTAAAGTTAGATTACACTTGCCTCCCTGGGTTGGTCAAATTTAGTCCAATTACACTGAAGCAGGATCCTCCATCTGGAATGATTCTTCGGTGGCCCGGAGTGGAATTAAATTTGAGAGCTAATGCCTCAATTAATGGACTAATAATAATAATAGTTTGGATTGTTGAAAATAATTAGACAATGAAAATTATTTTCATTACCGATAACAATTTATATTTAAATATATTCGTAAACGATAAAAATATTTTTTGTTCATTTATTTTTGTAAGTGATATGAGCAATTATTTTTATAAAGGTTTTTTTTCAAATATTCATTTTTCGCAAAAATATTGATTCAGCAAGGACCCCATCTATTCTCACTAAAAAGTACATGGTACAATTGAAAAAATGTTGACAGGTTACTAAGAAAAGTTTCTCTTTATACCTATGAAGCACATTGCAAGCCCTATAAACCAGCTTAATTTAAATATTTGACCTATGCCAACGGCCCTAACACAAAGCAATTTGCACATAACTGGTAAGATTCGCACGGACGACATTCGGTTTGCGACTTGAATAATTCTCAAACTATGACAATCTTGGAGATTGCTATTTAAGATTGGGTTAATCCCACAAAAAATTCTAAACCTCGCCCCTACAAGACACTAATACCCAAGTTCTTTTTCGGCTCACCAATATCTAAAACTTGTGCTATTGATTAAAAAATACCTTATGTCACACTTCTGTCCACGATAACTATATAGTCCTACTACGACTATTAGAGACAGAGCTAAAATGAAAGTTTTTTTTGGGTCATCAATCCAAGTTTGGGATAGTGGTGTCGGCGAGTAAAAGTGTAGGATTTTTTTTTATGGGTAAAATGACACAAATAGTTCCTGAACCTTAGCCCAATGTGTAATTTAATCCATGAACTTTTAATTTGTTCAATATAATCCCTAAACTTTAATATAATATGCAATGTGGTCCCTGAACTTTTAATTTGTTCAATATCATCCCTGAATTTTTTATGCATGTTCGATTGAGTCCCTGAACTATATAAATATGTTCAATTCAGTTATTTCTATTAATTCAAGTTTAAAAACTACATTGAATATTTTTATATAGTTCATGGACTAAATCGAACATGTACCAAAATTTCAGGAACTATATTGAACATTAGCCCAAAGTTTAAGCACTAAATTAAACAAATTAAAAGTTCATAAATCAAATTGTATATTGAGCCAAAGTTCAAAAACTATCTGTGTGATTATCCTTTTTGGGCGGGCTTTCCCTTCAAGATTTGATGAGTTGTCATTTGCTAAATGGTTAGCAAACCAATTCTAGATTCTAAGCTAATCTCAACCAAGTATTGAGAGTACGACGTAGTTGGCTTGGGATTTGGTTCAACACCAACCAAATCTTTTTTCTGTCTATCTCTATCTATTATTATAAATTGGCTGTTTTCTCATGGCCACATGTGGCAAAATTCCTGCACTCCGTGGTCAATATTCTACAACTCAAGCTACCGACCACTTGCCGCCCATTAGCCATCTTTAATATTCTTTTTAATACTTCTTTTGTAATTATCATAATTACCAACAAACTTTTTATTGTAGAATCAAAAATTCTAAACTTATACTCATGAGACACATTTTCCTTTTGTCAATACTCTGTTAAATTATATCCTATCCAAAACGAGTTATTTTTAGATGACCATATCAATACTGTTTTTGCCTTCGATTTGTTTATGTAGGTGGATTTTTAATGTTGCTTCTTAACAAAATTTTAATAGAAGGTAAATGTGTCACATAGGTACAAGTTTGGAAATTTTCGTGTCACAAAAAAAGTTTAGCGTAAATATGTCATGGTGGTAATAGTTTGGGGTTTATGACGGTTTTTTTTTCCAATTTTTAATAACCCAACTACAAAAGAGGCATTGAAATGGAATTCATCTCACACCTCACGCTTCACGAGACGTGAAATCTGAGTTAGGTTACCAACTAATCTGATGGCTGGATTTTGTATTTCTTTTTCCGAGCATGGAATGATAGGTGGGTCGACCATCGTACGGTCCCGCTGCAATTCTATTTATTTTGTATCGAAACGATGAAAACCAGTCGCATTTAACATGGCTCGTAGATGGTACTCGTCATACTTTTCTCCAAAAGAAAAATTTAAGAAAATCTGCAATAATTGATACTTACACACAAATTATCAGCTAGATAGATGGGTTTCATATGGCAATGGCATGAGAATCTCTCTCCATGATATTCCCATGCGCAGAGAGAGAGAGAGAGAATGCTTCACCCTGGTCCAATCCATGGCGAGAGAGAGAGAGAATGCTTCACGCTAGTCCAATCCATGGTGACACATCAGATTGACAGTGACAGTGACAGTGACAGTCTGACCTACCAGTGCGAATGACTGAAACCTCTCTGCAGCGATATTTTCCTTTCTCACCTCTATCGTGATTTTTCCCGGAAAAGAAGGGGAAAATGACAGTCAAACAATGGTGAGACCGGAAGGTGAGAATGAGAATGAGATCCAGGTGGGAATCAACTTAGGGCGCGAACGATAATTATTTTATTTTAAAATTAATTTCTAATCAAAAATATTTATTTCAGAATGAGTTTTTGAGAAAAATATGAGTTTAATAACAATACAAAAATTTTTGTTTTCGAAATAAAAATTTATTTGATAACGATACAAAATTTCTCTCTTACGAATGGCCTAGGTGAGTGGATGGCCGGTGAGCGATGGATGGCAAATGGCAACGGCAAAGTGGCGGCGGGAGGAGCAAGGCGATGGGCGGAGAGGCAGCGTCTGACGAGCGGTATGGGGGCGCGAGTAGCGGCCCACGACGATCGGTGACAGGAGATGGCGGCCCATGGACAGTGGGAGGCAACCAACGGCGAGCGGCTGTGGGAGGCGAGCAGCGATTGGCGGTGGGAGACAGCGGCGGGCGGATAGGCGGGAGGCGGCGGATGGTGGAAGGCGGCGAACGGTGGAAGGCGGCGGACGATAGGTGGGCAGCGATGGGCGGCAAGTGGGTAACCAGCTAATAGCGAGGGACAACGATGAAAAGAATTTTATTTTCTTATTTTTGTTCTAGAAATAGAAAAGTTGGAAAATTTTTACTTTTCATTTTTATTTCAAGCCTATTTCTAAAATCAAAATTTGTTTCAGAAATAAAAAAAAATGAAATTGCGTTATCAAACGAATTTCTGTTCTGAATCTATTTCAAAAGCAAAAAAATAAAAAAAAAATAATTTTTATCATTCGCAGCCTTAATTTCTGGTTAATTATTCATTAGCGACGGATGTTGATCGAGATTTCAGCTTCCTCATTAGAGTATTGTTGACTCTTTAAGTAGAAATTCTCTACCCTCTCTTCAAGAACTTGATTTTGATTTTGCAAAATGTCTTCATGTGGAATGTCGTGGTCTCGCGATCCTTCTGTATTTCGTGTTGAATGATCGAGCGGTTACATTGCCTTTCGTGGCTTGGATATAGACCCCACTACAAAAAAAACGATTTTTTTCCGACAAAATTACCAACGAAGAATTCTAGAAAATTCATTGGAAAGGGAATTTCTAACTAATTTTCCAACGAAAAAAATTCGTTGGTAATTAAATCGTCGGAAAAATTTTCCAAAGAAAAATTTCAATTTTCGTTGGAAATTTGCAATAAATTTTTTTTTTCGTTAAAAATTCATTAGAAAACTAAATTAGCTAAATTCGTTGAAAACGAATTTTTTTTTCCGATAATTCTTTTTTGTTGGAAACTATAATTTTTTTTTTAGTCGAAAAATCGTGGAAAATTTTTTTTTCCATCAAAAATATTTTTTTTTTTTTTTTGTCGAAAAATAGCCCTCCAATTTTTTTGGTAGAAAAATAGCCCCATGGCGCCATGGCCGACGAGGGGCCCGGCCGCGTCGTCGGCGAGGGCCGAGCTTGCCATGGTCGGGCGAGCTCGGCCCTTGCCTGAGCCCCGAGCTCGCCCCGATCTAGGGCTAGCTCGAGCTCGGCTGGCCATGGCCATGGCGAGGCTCGGCCTCGCCATGGCCGGGGCGAGGGCGAGGGACGGGCCGTGAGGTCGTTGCGCCAACGAGAAGATGAAGAAGAAGAAGAAGAAGAAGAAGAAGTGCAGCTAGCAGGGGCGGGAGCAAGCTGAGGCCGCCGCCTGGCCAAGTCCGGTCGCTGGCCGCCCTCGCCAAGAACGAGGCTTTGTGGGGCCGGAAGCGGGGGCGCCGGAGGCTTGGTGTCCATGGCGCTGGAGCCAGAGCTGCGGGCTTGAGGAGGAGGAAGGGGGCTGTGGGGAGTAGGCGGAGGGGAGATGAGGAGAAGTGAAGGCTAAGGAGAGAGAGAGAGAGAGAGAGGAGTGAGTGTGTGTGGAAATTGAGAGTGTGGGTGGAAATTGTGTGTGTACGCGGAAATTGAATAAGGAACAAGTATGACGTTGAATTGGCTGAAAATTTTCAATGAATCTTCCAACGAAAATTGTACATATTAAAATAATTGTCCGGAAAATTGAAATTGTTGGAAAATTAGTTTGGAAATTTCCAAAAAAATTTCCAACGAATATAAAAATGCCGAATAGTACCGGGTTTTTTTTTGATTAGTTGGAAATTTCCAACGAAAAAAAAATTTGTTAGAAATTTCCAACGAATTTTCCAACGAAAATTGTACATATTAAAATAATTGTCCGGAAAATTGAAATTCGTTGGAAATTTCCAACAAATTTTCCAACGAATATAAAAAATGCCGAATAGTACCGGGTATTTTTGAAATTCGTTGGAAAATTCGTTGGAAATTGCCAACAAATTTTCCAACAAAAAATTGTACACACTAAAATAATTGTCCGAAAAAAATTGAAATTACAAATTTTCCAACGAATTTCAAAAATGCCGAACAATACCGGGTTTTTGAATTCATTGGAAAATCGTTGGAAATTTCCAACGAAAATTGTACACCCTAAAATAATTGCCCTAAAATAAATTAGTGGGAAAATTCGTTGGAAATGTCCAAACGAATTTTTTTTTGGAAATTTTCAACGAATTTTCCGACGAAAATTGTGTCGTTGGAAATTTCCAACGAATTTTCCGACGAAAATTTTTGTCGTTGGAAAATTCCAACGAATTTTCCGACTAAAATTTTTTTCGTCGGAAATTTCCAAATCAATTTTACTTTTCGTTGGAAAATTTGTCGCAAATTCGCGACGAAAATTTTTTCGTTGGAAAATTTTTGTAGCAAAAATCCAGTTTTTTTGTAGTGCCCTAGATAGAACATGTTTATTTAATCCGATGTTCGAGATTATTTTTGGACCGGATAAATTGGATTATAGCTCATATATACAGTAAAGTTAAATTTTTACCCAAAAAAAGTAAAATTGAATTTTTTTTTTGTTGGGTTTTGAAGGACACTCGTATTCAAACAACCACAGCAGCACGCTCACTCTCCCTTTCTCTCGATCTCTCTCGAAAATGGTGTTAGGTATTGCGCCTGTGACGATTGCTATAGAATGGTAGGTATGCCAAGGACATCCTCATTGCTATTTTGCATGAACAGGATCATACATAGTATGGAGATAAATGGTAAAAAAAAGTCATAAATCTATTACATTTATGTTAATTCACTCATAAATCATTTAATTTGCCAATGTAGTATATCCAGCCAATTTTGGCCAAAACTCACGTTAGCAATTTTTCCCAATTTTTTTGTTATTTTTTCTTTTCTTCTCTTTTCTTTCTTTTCTTTTTTTTATTTTCACGGTGGCCAGTGAGGGTTGCTGGAGCTTGCCAACCACTAGGTGAGGGTTGCGGCCTCACCCAGCCATCGCAGTTACGACCTAGACTTGGGTAAGGCGACTACAATGGCCTCACCCAATCTGGGCAGGGTCAGCCAAGGGCTTCGTGACCCTCGCTCAATGGGTAGCGAGCTTCGACGATCATCGCTAGCCATAGTGAAGAGAAAAAAAAGAAGGAAAAAAGAAGAAAATTAAAAATTAAAAATTAAAAAAATTATCTACGTCTGCACAATATTTGTGATGTATTACAAACGGTGTTCACGTGAGCGACTTCTAGCCAAATTGGCCAGATAGATTATATTGACAAATTGTCAAAATATTTAAGATAAAATTAACCAAATGAAAAAGGTTAAGAACTGAATTGAAATAAGTGCAATATGTTTAGTATTTTTTTTTTATAATTTTCACTACAAAATATGTGCAGTTCCTACCTTTTTGGGTGGATCTTGGTTGTCAATTGGTCAAATATTTATGATAAATAACCGTTCATAATTGCAATTTCGTCACCAAAGAAAATCAAATTATATGTGCGGAGTTCCCAAGAAAATTTTGTAATTTTTTATCCTTGAATCTCGATGTCATTCATTTTAGAGAAAATTCTAAATAGGGACCCAAAGTGCTTTCATTTTTTCAAATAGAGGCATGAAGTGGACTTTGTGTTAAATACGAGCATGAAGTAGACTCAAATAAGGACCTGAAGTGGTTATAACAGTTTCAAATAGAGGCCTCACTCCTCTGAGTTGCTGGCCAACCAAATTTTTTGGCCGGCCAAGCGCATTTTCATCCAAAAATAATTTTAACATAAATTTTAGTTAAATTAGATCTAAAATTAAAAAAAGTTAAAAAAAAAAAGAAAAAGAAAAACAAGGGGTAGGGCTGGCAACTAGCCCTCCCCGCCTGTGGCCACCGCCCCATCGCCAGTGGGAAGGCGGCGATGGCTGGTGGGGTCGCCGACGCCTCTCGAGGGGTCAAGGACCCTTGCCAACCATAGGCAAGGGGTCATGGCCCCTCACCAGGAGTTGAGAGAGGGTGACGACCCTCTCCTAAATCTGGGCGAGGGTCGCTAGACCTCACATAGGGCCAATGGCCCTCGCCCAGACCAAGGCGAGGTCCAGTGACCCTCCCCTAGATTTAGGAGAGGGTCGCCACCCTCTCCCGGCCTCGCCCTTGTTTTTGGTGGCATGAGGGTCGCCGACCCTCGAGGCAATCGCGACCCCCGCCAGGTTATCACCTCTGCCTTATCGGCGATGGGGCGGCGGCTACAAACGTGGTTGGGCTCCCCCTTGTTTTTTTTTTTTAAAAAACTTTAGCTTTTTTTTTTCATTTTTGAGTTTCTTTTTTATGGAAAAAACTAATAAGGAAAAAAAATTAAAAAAAGATGAAAATGCCCTTGACTCCGGTGAGGTGAGGCCCTTTTTGAGACTGAGATGGCTACTTCAGACCCTTATTTAATATAACGTTCACTTCAGATCCTTATTTGAGAAAATGAGGGCGCTTCGAGCCCTTGTTTAATACATAGTTCACTTCAAGTCCCTATTTGAGTTGATGAGAGCACCTTAGGTCCTTATTTGGAATTTTTCCTTCCTTTTAGAAGATATAATTGACTGAGGGGATCTTTGTCACATATCCATAAACCCACATGATTTTGCTTCTGCCTTTTACGTTCATTACTCCTCGAACTTTACTTATATGAAAATTCAATGATTTATTTTGTATGTTGCTTCCAATATTTGTATGTTTAAAAGACATGCTACACATCCCCAAGAAAATTTCTTATTTTCTTTCAAGGTTCTGTTCGTTTTATGGAAAACAGCTTTTCGAAAAATATTTTCTAGATTTTTTGGAGTTCAGTTCAGGGAAAATAAACTAGTCAAGGAAAATATTTTCCCTTAATAGAAAAAACACATTCAAAAGTGGGGAAAATGACTACCTCACAAGAAATCATTTTCCATTCTCTTTCCTCTCTACACTCCTTCACATTCCTTTTCTTTTTAATGTTTTTTAATTTTTCTTTTCTTTTCTTCTTTTTAATTTTTCTTTGTCGGTCACTGGCCATAGTGACCCCCAGCTACCAGCAACAGGCGAGGGATGAGCTCGCTCGTGGTTGGAGCCTCGCCAGATCTAGTGAACTGAGGCTCGGCCTCAGGTGAGGCTGGCAAGCGCGAGTGATGTAAGAATTACAAAGACGAGATCTAAGTGGTAAGAATTGAAGTACGATCGTATGTTATTTTTATTATTTCTTTTCCAAATGATCCATGAACGTGAAAAAATATTGACTTTTGCTTTTAAGATTTGGATGTCCATTTTATCTCAGATTTTACGCAAATATTTCTGTCCTAATTTTTAAAAGCCAAAGTAATTTTTTTTTAACTTGTGAGCTAGTTTTTTTTCTGTGGAACTTTGTGAGCTAGTTTAGTGACTAAGAAAAAGACTGAAATAAGTACATGGCTAGAGTTCAATTATTCACAATGTGTTCGACATGTCCACATGAGTTTCGAATCGCATCGATGGAGATCGGTAAAATATTTCGCCTTAACATGAGAATTACCTGCCTAAGAAGAGTTTTCTCATGAAAAGAAAAGACAAATGAAAAAGTATGCATCAAAAGTCCTAAAACTTATATCCAAAATACAATCATGTAATAAAATCTTTCAACTAGTGTAATCAAATATTAAACCTTGTAAAATTTTGCAACCAACTCCTTCCATTAACTCCACCTATTTTGTTTAATGGGTAAAATTCCACACATGGCCTATTTTAACCTCTATCATATATGGTCGTCGGAAACTAGACCTGATCACGAGCTTAGCACCTCGCTAAACTTGCTGACCCATGGGTCTGGGTGAACAATTTCTTTCGCAGCCCCCTCGCGAACATAGGTCTCTCTTCTCCCCTACCAAGAAACGGCCATTTTATGAGTAAACCTTAATATCTCTTTCCATCTGGGACGGACGGAATATCAATGGCTTGCAAACACGGGATCTGACTCCACCACCGAACTAAATCCGGTCGAGTCAGAACGTGTCACGCTTT
Source organism: Syzygium grande (assembly GCA_024733475.1). Classification (NCBI taxonomy): domain Eukaryota; kingdom Viridiplantae; phylum Streptophyta; class Magnoliopsida; order Myrtales; family Myrtaceae; genus Syzygium; species Syzygium grande. Next base: position 11,667,792 of record JAMXDD010000010.1, read on the forward strand.
CCAACAATAATCAGTCGAAATGATGTCATCTCAGTCCAATCGAATTGCTCGAAATAAGGGAAGCGCTTTCTCATGCAAGGGAAAAGATAAAGGGAGAATTAATCAAACAAACACGTCATGGCACTTCTCCTCCTCTCTTTTTGCCCAAAGACATGCCTAGGTTAGCTTGCGAAAAGGCAAACCTCTCGAGACAGGTCGTGACTCATGATGTTCACAACTTTTTCTTACTTTGCTTTTTCATGTCTAGTGTTTCCTTGGAAAATGCCAAAGAGGGAGGGGCTGATAAGTGGGGCAACTGATACTGTTCAATTCCAGGATGAGGACAAATCGCATGACTGCGCAGTCGACAGAGATTTTTACCCTTCTTTTCTTCGGTGGGACTGCAGTCTGCATTGCGTTACACCGTGCACCCCTAAAATGACTTGCTGCTGATTTGGTCCTCATGTCCTAATAATGCACTCCAACGCCTTTTCAACCACAAAAATTGAAATTTCCGGAGTCTTTTTTTTTTTTTTTAAATTTCCAGAAAGCTCTCTTTTCGGTGCCCATTTTTTTCGGTGCCCAAAAAAAATGGCAAAAGAGTAGATACCAGGGTGACTTTTACTGGTGAAAGTGACCCCCCAAAAAGCATGCCATAATGGCTTCGGACTCGGATGCTCACCAATTCCGTCACCTCCCTTATCCGGCACCTTTGACAATGACGATACTGCCTAGCACGGCACGAGAATGTGATTCCCAAGACTATTTGTCTAGAAATAGGCTCGGAATTTCGACACGATCTCGAATATAGTTGATTGAAATTTGCATGGTTCGATACTTCTTGACGAATCGATTATGAAAGTTTAACTGTCAAAAAGAATAAACTAATGTGTTCTCTTATGTGCGAATAGATTTTGCTTCCCATTTTACCTACTCCATGAGGTTAATGGTATGTTTTGTGGCTTAGGGTTCACTTTTAAGGTGATATTCCTTCTCAAATAAAAGAATTTTATTACGTGAATCGTTTTTAATACATCACTCTACGTGATGCAAAATATGTGATTTACCTATGCTCGGAACATTACGAATAATGGACTTGAGAAAATTGGGAGGGTATGCTAGTATTTGAACTCTCGACTTATGTTATATACCATGCTAGACAAACTGTTCTTCCTAAAAGTAAATGGGCCAACAATGTATGTATAGCATATCGTTTAACACATTTTTTTAATCTATTTTCCTAATTTACAATTTAGTAACATCAATCTAGACGATGGCATTCTCTCACATCTCTACGAGGTCGTCATGGCTCGTGAGGTTGCGACAACGAACCAACCTCGGATTAACGTGTTTGGGCACATGAGAGAGAGAGAGAGAGAGAGAGAGAGAGAGAGAGAGAGAGAGAGAGAGAGAGAGAGAGAGATTTGAGGGATTACATTATCTTGAGTGGGTTTCTCGAAGAAGGCATTGTCATCTTTTCACTCATGTAGTTCCACGCGAAGATGCCAAGTTATATTTTGGAAAATAGAGGAGGAAAAAATGATAAAATTATGGAAATTCAAGAAGATTTTATGCAATTTTTTTCAATCTTTTAAATTCCAATCCAATAAATCCATTCAGGGATTTTTATAGTTCCACGAAAAATCAATTGTATTAAAGTCGTGCCCAAGTGCACTTATAACTTGATAATTACATTAGGAGATTTCTATGGTTCCACAAGAAATTGATCCATTGTATTAAAGGCCTTGTTAGACTTATCAAAATGGGTTATAGATTTTAAATGGGTTATGAATGGTAAGACCCAAAATAATGTGGGTCTTAAATGGATTCACAACTTATTTAGATCCAACCCATCTGTATGACTCCCTCTTACCCTCACTTGATCTCGCATTCGCTTACTTCACGCTCTCACCTCAGTTTGAGTACGAGTTTTCCTAGATTGGATTTAAATATGGAAATATTTTAGTAATATGAGTCGGGGTTTGGTTGGGCACGGGTTACTACATTCGTATCACATAAAAATGATCATTTTCGATCCGATCCACTCGTTGGACGGGTTTAGGCGCCATTTTTCGGTGCAATTTATCATTACCTCCCACATTAAATATCATATCTCACAAACACTTTGAAAAATTTATCTGTTCTTTTGTGATCCAATGACATAGATATAAAGATCAGGTTTTCAAGTATTTATAGAAATGTCCATTCCCCATCAATCTTTTCCTCGCATGGGCAATAAAATTACTAAACAACCGGCAAGGATCGTCATTAAATACGTGGGGAGTTCGTGTTCAAGACACTCTTGGATGTCACATTCACATTCACATTCACATTCGCATCACAATCACCAAAACATATGGAAAATGGAAAAATAGAAATAATATTCTCCTTTCCATTTTGGATATCCTGCCAACATGCGCAGAACAGAAGCTATTCCTCTCGACTGCCAATGGCGCATGGCGCTATATATTCTATTCCCTTGCAGAGAGATGGGTTGCACCAGAGCTCAATAAAGAAAACCCGAGGAAAGATGGTCCAGGAAAAATACTAGCTCAAGAAAAAAAAAACTTGAACTTCATGTTGTGTTTGTGTATGCAGAAAGGAGGAGGAGGAGGAGGAGGAGGAGGAGGAGGAGCTCTTCACCTTCTTCTTCACCCTCCCTTCTTCACAACTACCTTTCCACGGTAGCGATATAGCAAAGCATCGCACGGAAGTGGGAAAAGTGCCTACGTGCAATACACTGCGTCAAGGTAAGGAAAGCAAATTAGCATTGTTGAAAATCACGCGTCACTTTGCATTAACCAAATTGTATCGTAACGATATTGCGCTCTCTCTCTCTCTCTCCTCTCTCATATGCGAGAGTTCGGCCTCTGCTGATATATAATCGCTGTCGTCTCTCGGTCGCTCTTTCTTTCGACATTGTAAGCTTGTATAGTGCAGGTGGAGGAAAAGCTTCTTTTTTTTTTTTCTCTCTCTCTCCAACATCTGAAAGCAGACCCTCTCTCTTTTTTGCTTTTGTGGGTCTGTTGCACTTCGGGTTTCTGTTACAAGTTTGCCTCAACAATCGCCAGATTCCTCTCTCTCTCTCTCTCTGTGAATAGGGAGATTCAAATTTCCACCCCATTATCTGCAATCGGGTCACTTTCCTTGCTAATTTCTTTGCTCTTCGTGATTTGTCCCGGGTCTTTCTGTAATGGGTTCTCCCCAGATTTGATTTGCGCGGTCTGGTTTTTCTCCTTCCCCTCGCTGGTAGTAATATTGCCAAAGCGACGAGGATCGGAGACGAAGAGAGAGACGATTCTCTTTGTTTTCTCTCTTTCCCTGACCATCTTCCGGCTTCCTGTTCCGTGCTCATGAAAATGTGTTGGCATCTTCTGCTTCTCATGTGCAATGTGCCTTGAGATTCTATCGCCATGTAACGCACCTGTTGCTCCTTGTCTGCGACCCCTCAGATGGTGAAATGCCCTCCTCAGAAGGCCGATTCACTCCTCGTCCTCGTTGCTTAGCTCGCCAATACGACAGCCGCCGCCGAACAACTATTAGTACCGCAGCTGCTGCTTCTGCATTCAATTCTCTTCACTGCGGACAGAGCTTATTCAATGATGGGTGTCCCCTTTTGGCTCCTTAAATTGGCTTCTTTATCATCAGCCGCCACCCCGGGGTCGCCTCATGGTAATAATGCCCTTCTGGGGACCATCCGGGGGCTGCCCGTGTTGGAGCTGTCTTCAGTTTGCATCAATTTGACACTCTGTTTGGTGTTCCTCTTTGTCGTCTCGGTGAGGCAGATATCGGTCTGCATAGGCCGGGTACGGATTGCCAAGGACGATTCTATTGCGGGTTCAAGCTCGATCAGGCGTAGCTTCGATGGGGAGATCTTTGTGGTTAAGATAGGTAACGGGTTCAAGCTATCAGTGCTTAGCTGTTTCTATGTGCTGTTTGTACAAGTTCTGGTGTTGGGTTTTGATGGGACTGGTTTGATCAGAGAGGCCTCAAGTGGAAAGTCTGTGGATTGGACCGGTCTTTGCTTGCCTGCGGCTCAGTGTTTAGCTTGGTTCTTACTGAGCTTCTCGACTTTCCATTGTAAATTGAACGTGCCCGAGAAATTCCCTCTGTTTTTGAGGGTATGGTGGTTGGTCTCATTTTTAATTTGTTTGTTGACTCTGCATGCTGATGTGAGAGCATTCTTGGCAGAGGGCTCTGGGCATTGGAGTTCACACGTCGTGGCAAATTTCGCTTGTGTCCCTGCTCTCGCTTTCCTTTGTTACGTTGCAGCTAAGGGTGATACTGGTGTGCAAACTTGTAGAAACTCTGATATTCAGCAGCCATTGCTACTTGAGGAAGAAGCTGGGTCTGCGAAAGTTACCCCGTACAGTGATGCCGGCTTGTTTAGTTTGGCCACTCTTTCTTGGCTGAACCCACTTCTTTCTATTGGTGCCAAGAGACCACTTGAGCTTAGGGACATCCCCCTTCTTGCTCCAAAGGATCGAGCCAAGACCAATTATAAGGTGTTAAAATCAAACTGGGAGAAACTGAAGGCTGAAAATCCTTCGAATCAGCCTTCCTTGGCTTGGGCAATACTCAGGTCATTTTGGAGAGAAGCAGCATGTAATGCCATTTTTGCCAGCTTGAACACTCTAGTTTCATACGTCGGTCCATTCTTGATAAGCTACTTCGTGGATTACCTTGTTGGAAAGGAGACCTTCCCTCATGAAGGTTACATTCTGGCTGGGATCTTCTTTGGTGCGAAGCTAGTGGAGACTCTAACGACCCGGCAATGGTATCTCGGGGTTGATATCCTGGGAATGCATGTAAGATCAGCTTTAACAGCAATGGTGTACCGAAAAGGACTTCGGCTCTCCAGTGCTGCGAAGCAAAGCCATACCAGTGGGGAAATTGTTAACTACATGGCGGTAGATGTCCAGAGAGTCGGGGACTTCTCATGGTATCTCCATGATATATGGATGCTTCCAATGCAAATTGCTCTTGCATTAGCTATTTTATATAAGAATGTTGGAATTGCTTCTCTTGCTGCTCTGGTTGCCACCATTGTGTCCATCATTGTCACCGTCCCAGTGGCTAAGATCCAAGAAGATTATCAAGATAAACTCATGGCTGCCAAGGATGATAGAATGAGGAAGACATCAGAATGTCTTAGGAACATGAGGATTCTCAAGTTGCAGGCTTGGGAGGACAGATATCGAGTTATGCTGGAGGAGATGAGGAATGTTGAGTTTAAGTGGCTCCGCAAAGCGCTCTACTCTCAAGCTTTTATCACATTCATATTTTGGAGCTCTCCCATATTTGTTGGTGCCGTCACTTTTGGTACTTCCATATTGATGTCCCAGCAACTCACTGCTGGGAGTGTTCTTTCTGCATTGGCGACATTCAGGATTCTCCAAGACCCTCTTAGAAATTTTCCTGACTTGGTGTCAATGATGGCTCAGACGAAAGTTTCACTTGACAGGATTTCTGGGTTCCTCCAGGAGGAAGAATTGCAGGAGGATGCAACTATAGTCCTTCCACGAAATTCCACTAAGATTGCTGTGGAAATAAAAGATGGCGAATTCTGCTGGGACTCATCTTCTGCAAGACCAACTCTTTCGGGAATTCAATTGAAAGTGGAGTCAGGGATGCGGGTGGCTGTCTGTGGCATGGTTGGCTCCGGAAAGTCAAGTTTTCTCTCCTGCATCCTTGGAGAGATTCCAAAAGTGGCCGGTGAAGTATGTCTATCTTATGGTGTTTCTAAGATTCTTTCAAGTGCTCACATTCTGCTGGAAACTTTTTGCTAATTGTTGCATGGTGGATGATTTTCAGGTCAGAATTTGTGGTTCTGCAGCTTATGTCTCTCAGTCAGCTTGGATACAATCTGGAAATATTGAGGAGAACATTCTTTTCGGTAGCCCTATGGATAAAGCAAGATATAAGAGTGTGATCCATGCCTGTTCACTAAAGAAGGATCTGGAGCTCTTCTCCCATGGAGATCAGACCATTATTGGTGACAGAGGCATAAATTTGAGCGGTGGGCAGAAGCAGCGAGTACAGCTTGCTCGGGCACTCTATCAAGATGCAGACATTTATCTACTTGACGATCCATTCAGTGCAGTTGATGCACATACAGGATCAGAGTTGTTTAAGGTGGAGATTCTCTAGTGCATTGCCTTTCCTTTGCTTTAAGCTGATGGATCTTTATTGAACATGTCGATCTCATTGCAGGAATACATTTTAACAGCACTAGCTACAAAGACTGTGATATTTGTGACCCATCAAGTTGAATTTTTGCCCGCTGCAGATATGATACTGGTAGGAAATCGTTGTTTAACTTTGTGCATCTCTTCTCTCGGTTTTACACTTAACTATGTTATGGTATAAAATTGCTTTAAAACTACTTTGAACTTTAAATTGTTTTACGTGAAGCTACAAACCTTTTTTTCCTGTGAGTGGATTAAAAAATCTTTCCTGTCAAGTGAAAAATACTTGTTTTGTGATTTCCCTTTCTGTATTGGGAAGGAGCAATAATAGTTTGTCATCACTGAAGAAGGTTTGTTGAATCACTTCCTGCACTTGCTGGAAACTACATGGTTATTAGCATTTTATACGTGAAAGAATGTGAATTCTTGATGGATCTCCGATCATCTCATTTATTCATGTGTTCGTCTTCCTTTTCTGCAGGTCCTAAAGGAGGGGCGCATCATTCAAGCTGGAAAATATGATGATCTTCTACAAGCAGGAACTGATTTTGAAACACTGGTCTCAGCTCACCATGAAGCAATTGGAGCATTAGACATTCCAAACCACTCATCAGAAGATTCGGATGAGAATTTGCCTAGCTCTGTCATACTCGGGAAAAAATGCAGCGCAGGAGGCAATGATGTTGATACTTTGGCAAAAGAAGTGCACGAGGGTATATCAGCTCCCGAACAGAAAGCAATCAAAGAGAAAAAGAAAGCAAAGCGGTCAAGAAAAAAGCAGCTTGTTCAGGAAGAGGAGAGAGAGCGGGGACGTGTCAGTATGACAGTTTATCTGTCATATATGGCTGCTGCATATAAAGGCTTACTAATTCCGCTCATAATTATTGCACAAACTTTATTTCAATTTCTTCAAATTGGTAGTAATTGGTGGATGGCTTGGGCAAACCCCCAAACAGAAGGAGACCAACCAAAAGTCAGTCCCATGGTGCTCCTGATCGTTTATATGGCACTTGCTTTTGGGAGTTCTTGGTTTATATTTGTGAGGGCTGTTCTCGTGGCTACATTTGGGCTTGCTGCAGCTCAGAAGCTCTTCTTGAGGATGCTGACAAGTGTGTTTCGTGCTCCAATGTCTTTCTTTGACTTTACACCAGCCGGACGGATTTTGAATCGTGTATGTTTCCTTTTCTTACAAGAAATTTGCATGCCCATTAACTGTTGTTGTGTACATTCTAGAGAGTTAGACATTGAGACTTGAGAGACTCTCCTGCCTGGTTATAACTTTCGGTGTATTGCCGACTGATGAATGGGATTCATACTATTTTTTTAGGTGTCAGTCGATCAAAGTGTCGTGGATCTTGACATTCCCTTTAGACTTGGTGGTTTCGCATCAACAACCATACAGCTTATTGGCATTGTATGCGTAATGGCTAAAGTTACCTGGCAAGTGATTCTTCTTGTCATCCCAATGGCGGTGGCTTGCTTGTGGATGCAGGTGACTTTGAATTCTGCTTTAACATATTAGTTACAACCTTTGTCTTATTTTTTGAATACCAAGCAGAGGATCGTGAAGTTATTTATATATGCTAGTCCAGGGGCCATGACAATTATAACCCTTTTCCTTCTATGTTACAAGAATTTGATGGCAAGAGATTTTTAACGCCTCAAAGAAATTGGATTGTTCAAAGTCGTCTCATGGTGGCATGAAATCTAAACAATATGTCAACCCAGGCCTACCGGCATTGATCAACTTAACCTTTTGTTCTCTCCTGCTAAGTCCTAAGCCTGTTGCACATTTTTGTGTTCTGAACATATGCGACTGACATGGAGCTCATTTATACGATCTTTTTCTAATAGAGGGAAAGTTGTGAGTAAATAACATAAGTAGGTGAATTTTCCCTTGTTATTATTGCGATTATACATAGATAGGTTCAGATTGGGCTTGGCACATAGAAGTTCTTGTTCATCTGAAGAAACAAGATTGATGCACCCGGATCACTAAATAAGTACACGATAGATCAATTGATGTCACTTTAACTGAAGAGTATCTTAATGCAGAAATACTACATGGCTTCGTCAAGGGAACTTGTCCGTATTGTAAGCATCCAGAAATCTCCAATCATGCATCTGTTTGGGGAATCAATTGCTGGAGCCGCCACAATAAGAGGTTTTGGGCAAGAAAAGAGATTTGTGAAGAGGAATCTTCAGCTTCTTGACTGTTTTGGTCGCCCATTCTTTTATAGTATTGCAGCAATAGAGTGGCTTTGCCTTCGCATGGAATTACTCTCCACTTTTGTGTTTGCCTTCTGCATGATTCTGCTAATCAGCTTTCCACATGGAAGTATTGATCCAAGTGAGTATTGAATTTTTCTTCTTATCCCCTATCAATCTTCCGTAGTTTTTGAAGATTTTCTTTTGGAGCATGTGTGGATCAGACAAAGCAATGCTTTACAAGTGGTGGCTTGAGCACATTTTTAGCATCAACCTTTAAACCCTGTGGTGTCTTTGAACCAGTTAATCATCTTGAGACAGATTAAGTTCTCTGTAGATTTTGTCTTAGCTGATTTTCAATGGGTTTTCAACTTAGATTAAAGAGTTTCCTTTTGTGTATCCTTTAGTCCCATCTGTCCAATGCTGTTAGAGAAAATGAGCTTTTACTGCTAGGATAACTATTATGCACTCTCATGTTAAGTGGCTTAAATGGAATCATAATAGGTAGGATAGGATTTTGGGAAGTATTAAAAAGATGTGATTTTGACATACTTTTGCTTCTCTCTTGTTTTCATAGGCATGGCTGGCCTTGCTGTGACTTATGGTCTTAACTTGAATGCCCGCCTTTCAAGATGGATACTTAGCTTTTGCAAGCTTGAGAACAAAATAATTTCCATAGAAAGAATATACCAGTACTGTCAAATCCCAAGTGAAGCCCCGCCAGTTATTGAGGACTCTCGCCCTCCGTCTACATGGCCAGAGCGTGGGATGATTGAACTAATTGATTTGAAGGTATACGGAACCTTTTTTTCCTCTACTTGTTAACGTTTTATTTTCAGAGTTTGAGTTTTTATCTGCTGCTGTTTGATCATGCTACATATATACATTATTTTCATCAACCAACTGGCCATCAGCCAAGTTGGTAGGGGTCTGTATTGGGTGCACAAACGCTGGGTCCAAATCCTACCACAAGCAAAAAAAAAAAAGGGTTTCCATCCCTGTAAGTTTGTGTCTAGTTGTCTCAATAAACAGGTTATAATAGGTCTTGCATGAGAATTTAGAATTAATTTTTTGCGGAATTGGTCCTATGCTAAGTTCATTTGGAATTTTCAGAGAAGCTCGGTAGTATGTGGTGTTAAATATTACTGCTTGCCCTATTGCTATTTGATCAGCTAATATCGAAAGACTTACGAGACAGGTTTGACCTACAGGCAATTGCTCGTGAGGGCCATTGGCCACCATTGCTTGTCAAATATAATTACACCTAGACTGCTATTGCATTTAGTCTGTCTTTTATTGTGACCAAGAAGCAGTCTATAATTTAAGAAGACCTTCTTGTTGATTATATTATAATTTGCTCAGAGAATCTTTATTCGAAGATTGTCTCATAAAAGACCAAAAGGATGGTTTCAGGTTCTCGCTTTCAATCCAACTGCTAATATTAGGCTTTGTTGTCTTTGAAATATTTACCAAAATGTGGCCATCTTGATCTTATACTGGAAAGTGTGAGAGGAGAGTGGGCGGGGAAGGTGTCTGTTAGTGGAATTTTCTAGCTTAAAAGGTTTTTACTTCTTAAACTAGCTCTTTTTAACTCCTAAGTTTCCTAATGTCGATCACAAGATGCTGATTGTTCCAACTTTCTGCAGATACGTTACAAGGAGAGTCTCCCCTTGGTGCTCCATGACATAAACTGCACATTTCCTGGGGGAAAAAGGATTGGCATTGTCGGGCGTACTGGTAGTGGCAAATCAACCTTAATTCAGGCCCTGTTTCGCTTGATTGAGCCATCTAGTGGGAGAATCGTTATAGACAAGATCGACATATCTAAAATAGGGCTCCATGACCTTCGAAGTCGCTTGAGTATCATACCCCAGGATCCTACATTGTTTGAAGGAACTATAAGGGGCAATCTCGATCCCCTCGAGGAGCATTCAGATGTCGAAATTTGGCAGGTGCTGTTCTTTTTGCTTTCCGTATTTTTTGTTTTAGGTTAATCTCATATCTGCATTCCCCGTATCTAATCATTGTGAATGTTAAGCTCTGAAATTTTCGTATAAACAGAAGGCACCATTATACTTGATGCTTATGACTTTGGTTGTTGAATTTTACTTCATATGATTGGTAGCAATGACTGTCATCTGAAACCCTGATGGGAAACTGACATAGCATGGAGGTGGGCACATAGATAAGGTGCCACATTACATCTCAATTAGATTGGAGTGACCTCATTGTACCATAAAAAAGTTGCTTGCTATAAATGATGCCAATTGATGTTGCTTTCATGACTTTCTGTGCTATTTTCTATGCTCATGTAGTAGCTCTTGTTAAGGCTCATGATCTATATCGTTCTGATTGCGAGCACTTGTTCATAATTTCTCTGTCCATCCATTCATCGGTCAATTTGTGTTTTGAATCTGATATTTTATGCTTGTGAAGCATCAACACCCCAGTAATCTTTGAACTGTTACTTCTGAGGCTAGAGTTAATAATCCTTAAACTTGATTGAGTGCAGGCCTTGGATAAATCTCAGCTTGGGGAGATAGTGCGTGAGAAAGAGCTAAAGCTTGATACTCCAGGTGGGTAGCCACTATAGAAGTATTTGCAATTTTTTTGTTTTGATTTGTTTTCAGATGATCAATCTGCTCAATCTCAATCCAGTTCTTGAAAGTGGAGATAATTGGAGTGTGGGGCAACGGCAATTAGTTTCTCTTGGTCGGGCTTTGCTTAAGCAGGCAAGGATATTGGTTCTTGATGAAGCTACTGCTTCAGTCGACACCGCCACTGATAACCTCATCCAGGGAATTCTCCGGACAGAGTTTAAGGATTGCACTGTGTGCACCATAGCGCATCGTATTCCAACAGTTATTGACAGTGATCTGGTTTTAGTCCTCAATGAAGGTATGTCCAGTTCTCTCAAAGCCCTTTAGTCATTCTTTTTTTTTTTCTCTCTCTTGATCTTCTATTATAAGAAAAAATAACGCAAGATCAAACGGGACATACAAAACAAAGAGAAAGTCACCGCATCTGACGAGCATTGCTGAAGCCGTTTTAAGATGTCAACTTTTATGTCTTAAGTTAAGAAGCCAGAGTATGCCCAAGGCTTTTTAACCGTGTATATTTGTTTCTAAGGAACCATTACAAACATGTTCACATCTATGACTGTGTAGAAGGGTATCACATCTGAGTTATATGGCTCTTTGATAGAGAGTCAAGAGCATCCTATGCTCATGCCTTTTGATATTGGGGTAGTGCAATTTCTCAAGGGATAGTAAAACCCTACCGCATGGTTCTAATCATTGATTGATGTCTCTAGTGAACCTATCCCCCCGAGTTGAATCCCCTCAACACAGCAAAGTAGAAGATGCCGTGGCCTCATTTTTTCTACAATGCAATAGAAAATCCAATAACGGGAAACAAGGATGCATCCACATGGAGACTTCTAACACTGGTTGCCCACAATTGTGATTCCCCTTCACTCTGAATAATCAAGAATGAACTGTTAAACTTTGACAAGGACCTCTTATCAGTAACTTATTACTTGGAAACATGAAGACACCAAACCTTTATTTTTCTTTTTTGGGGTACTGGGGTTTCTCTCTACCAGGACATGCATGCACAATTGAAATCATCAGTGTACTATAAGCAAGATAATCGTTAGCAGTGTCTCTGCAGTTCAGTACTTACCTTCTGAGATTTTCTCCAGGTCGAGTAGCAGAGTTTGACACTCCAGCGCAACTACTAGAGGACAGATCATCTATGTTTCTAAAGTTGGTAACCGAGTATTCATCAAGGTCAAGTGGCATACCCGATTTTTAGTTTGCGCGGCATGCCTGGAGGCCTTAAAGGGCTCGGAGCACCAAGAATGGTAATCCAGACTGGCTCACACAATTCTTCTCCATTCGGCGCTGCTTCATTCGGCCTTTAAGAAAATGGAATCGAGAAGGATCAAAAGGGGGGTTTTTCTGGTTCCAACTTATAACAAGTAGCCGGGACAAATCACACATAAGTCATTCTTTGGACTGCCAGCGTGGGAGCGTCCGTGGACGCTCGTTTCAATGGCTACCAAAATAAGAAGGATTAGTCGGAGGCAGGGTAATAATTAGGAGAGATTAGGAGGGAGATAATTATTCAGATTTTGCAATAAAGGTAGATTGTAAATTGGTGCATGATGTCGTTCCAATATCGCCACGAAATTTTGTAGTGCTGGATTAGTCATTGTGAATACACTAGAGTCCAGTGCCAGAAAACCCATTTTGAGGGTAGTACAGTACAGGCTTTTTTCAGTCTTTCTGATCTTTTGACCTGCTTAATGTGCTTGGTATGGTAACTGAGTGAATCCGCTTTTTCCTTTCCGATCTTTCGCGCCCGAGACGTCGCCATCATTTTGTGGGGTTGACTATTCTTCTTCTCGTCTGGTTTCTGTGTTTTAAGTTTGCGTGTATGTCATAAGGTGCGATGGCAACGTCAAGCTGAGCATATACTGTGAAATCCATCATCCGCATCTTCATAGCAGCTAAAGGAAGTTCGGCTTGACTGACTATCCTGACACAATGGCATGTCCTCGACAGAACTCAAAAGCCAGAACGAATATATTAGATAGGGTCAATGATGAACTTCCTTCAAAACGAAAAGCAACAAACAAAGCTGTAATAGAGAGAGAGAGAGAGTACATACCCTTTGCATGTTCGGTAGGATGGGACGGAACAGAGTGGACAATGAAGCCCGGTGGCATTTCGATCTCCACGTCCGACGTCCCTAAGGAAAAAAGCATTAACAAACATGAATCGTCAAACTATTGAGTAGGGAAAAGGGACGTCCTTGTTGCTAGCATTCGGAGGGATAAAAACATGATTCGTGGCCGACCTGTCGTTCCGAGGTGTCATGCTCCCACACACACGGCACGGAATACAGAAGAGAAAACCCGAAACCCGACACGACGATCGACTCATATACACGACACAAGTTAAAGAATTTATCATGGTTTGATATCAACACGACTATGACACGCCGACACGAATTCCGCGAGCATCTGAAAAAAAAAAAAAGGTCATCTCTTTCTTTCTTTCCTTCTAGTCGTAGTCGGAGGCCCATTCCATTGAAGTAAAGCTCGCACTTGCAGGCCCAATCTCAAATCGCTTCGCTTCGGTCTGCTTCGGTCTCAGTGCTCTCTCCCCCTCTCTCTCTCCTCTCTCTCTCTCTCCTCTCTTCCTGCCTTTCCGTTTGTGCAGTCAAGCAGTGGCAGGAGCACGATGCAGGCCATCTCGAGGCGCCTAGGGCACCAATCCTCCGTCCACTCCCTCAAATCAGCCTACCCGCTCTGCAATCACTGTAAGAATCCCCTCATTGCTGCCTCGTCGTCCGGTTCTTCGATCTTCGCCGGCGGTGGTTCCGATTAGTGTGGAATTCGGGGGTCGCTAGATCGGAAGTTTGGTCTTTTTTTTATTTTTTTCTGTCTTGCAGATTATGGAGCTGATGGCGAGCGGTACGCGTCCACGCTCGCGACCAAGGGCGTGGGGCACCTGGTGCGGAAGGGAACCGGCGGGAGATCTTCCGTCAGGTGATTGCACTTTTCCTCTGGTCGTGCTCTTCTTCGTTTTCTGTTTGGTTTTGTTGGGGGTGCTGTGTGAAATTGGGATGGAGGAGGGTGTTGAGGTGTTTGTGCGTGAATTTTTTTCGCTTTGGGGGACTGCGAAATGCGAGGAGCGTCCGAGGAAGTCAATGTGATCCTTGTTTTTAGATTATGTGTTGCCGCATATTGGGATTGTCGATGCTGATATTTGTGCTGCCGGCATTGATCGTAGCGTGCATTTTGCGTCGGCTTTTTAATTGATTTCTAAAGAAAATGTGGATCACTATGGAAGTTCTTCGGTGGACCGGTTTTATGCTGAGTGTTTTACGCTAAATCCACCATGTCCAGCAATTGAGGCGCTGCATGAAGTTCATGTGGCATTCCAAAAGCTAATTTTGATTCATTTATCATCTCATGTTTTGTCAAGTTTATGAAGGGAAAGCTAAAAGGCTGATTCTTTCTTGGCATCTAATACTTATGTTCATATAAGTAATATTCACAGGATAGGATATATGAATTATCACCATGACCTCATGGTGGAATTCTATTAGGTCTTGTAGTTAGACAATGTTTAGTTGCAGTGAGCATACCTTTTCACCATGCTGAGTTGTCATTATATTTTTCCAGTGGGTCTCAAACATGTTGCTTGTTATTTGAAGTGTTATACTTCAGAGCATAAAGATCTTGTTATGGCTAACTTTACAAGAGGAGTTTGTTGCTCATTTGACCTGGAATTTTTGCAGTGGCCTTGTAGCTACTGTTTTTGGAGCAACTGGCTTTCTTGGTCGTTACGTTGTGCAACAACTTGGTGAGTTCACAAAGCAGTAGCTTCTTAGACGGTTTATGTCAAGTAAATGTTTGCTGGCACCTGGGTATGCTGCATTTGTTTTACCTTCATTCACATGGTCAAAGCAGTCAAGCAGTCAAAATTGATTGTTTTCAACTTCAAAGTAGGGTTAGCTAGGAACTTGTTATTATACTCTATTAAAAGTTCTTAGTGGACGTGCTTATTATTAACAATTTTCTGGAGTTTCATAGGTGTTATATTTGTCTCTTTTTTCCAGCAAAAATGGGTTCACAAGTGTTGGTCCCTTTTCGTGGCTCAGAGGATTCCCATCGTCATCTCAAGTTGATGGGTGATTTGGGCCAGGTACACACTGATATATTGTGTTCTTCAAAGTTAACATTTTTTGGTCTTTCATCTTTTTGTCTATCTCAGATATTGAAACATTTGTATCTTTTGTATTTGATTTGCTCAGATAGTGCCGATGCAATTTAATCCAAGAGATGAAAGCTCTATCAAGGCAGTTATGGCAAAAGCTAACGTTGTTATAAATCTCATTGGTACTTGCACGTTTCCTTGTTTCTTTGCCTTGTGAATAATGGATTTTTCTGGGGTTTCTCTTATATATAAATCTTCCATTTGGCAGGAAGGGAATACGAGACAAGAAATTATAGTTTTGAAGAAGTGAACCATTCTATGGCTGAAGTACTTGCAACTGTAAGCTCTCAAATTACATTACTAGGCTCCTATTGTGATACTTTAGTTCTGTGACAAGGCAATTTATTGGTGTGATCTCCTTGTCATTTAATAGAGGATGTTGATGCATTGCGGTAGTGCTTGAATTCCATTAAAAAATTATATGCTTTGTGCGACAGCTTTCCTAAGAGTTTTGCTTTATATGCTTCATTTCCGTCCTATTCCTAAACTTATTCTGACACAAAGTGTGAGGGTCTATTTCGAGGGATTGTGAGTTTGCCATGATCAACGTATCAGTGTTGTGATTTAAACCCGCCTTCTAATGATTCGACCCCAATGAGGACCTCCAGTCACTCTGTGTTTGTGTGTTTATGTGTGTGGTTTGCCATCGTGAACTATTTTATTAACTTTTTTCAGCTTCTGTATATTCTCGGCCTTATTCTCTGCAGATCGCTAAAGAACATGGTGGTATCATGAGATATATTCAAGTCTCTTGCTTGGGGGCTTCATCTTCCTCGCCATCAAAATTTCTTCAGACTAAAGCTGCTGGGGAGGCAGCTGTTTTGAGAGAGCTACCTGAGGTGAGCAGACTGTTTCCTATTCAAACAACCTGCTGCGTTAATAACTATGCAAGCTTTATTTTCCTTTCATAAATCTGTTGCTCAGTTTTCCAATCTATTATGTTCAAATAATACAACCAAGAATTGATGTTGAGACTTGGATGTCGTGAACAACTTTTTGTGCAAAGGGCAATTGCTGATAGACGCTATAGTGTTCTGAAATTTTCTAATAGTATGCTATGTTGGAGGATATTGGCAAAGTTTGACAATTGAATTAACTTCTGCTCAGTCATTGTTGCTTTCAAACGGTAAAATGAGTTGCACTTGGGGAGAGTCAAACCCTCCTTGTATGTGAAGGATGTGTGTCCTTGTCATTGCTGGGCCTTATGCTTGTCTTTGTTAAATCAACTTGCTTATGATGGCGTCAAGTAAAATCAAATATATGCCCAAGAAAATAAATAAATAAGTAAAACTGACTGGTTGATTGTCTACTTGGGATCAATCCCCTTCAGTCTTTGAGATGGTCTCAAAACATTGGTTTTTGGGTATTCTCTTTATTTTTGGCTGGGGATTTTTGGCCTCCTGTAAATAGTTTACAATGTTATAGGGCATAATTGTCTGCTTTTGAATTGCTGGCAAGGCTTGCAAGACCCTCAAAGTCAATAAGTGATGATGGTGTCTAATTTCTTAATGATTCGTACAAAATACTGGTCTAGGACACTGTAGAAGAATTAGTGCCAGACAGAATAGTAGATACCTTAGTTTACCTTAACAAATCAAAAACTGCTTTTGAGTGTTCCGCTATGTGGAGCTGTTATCATTTCCTCCTTTCTCCTTTCTTTAGTTTTTCTAGTTTTTGTAGTTCTTTCCAATATATGTTCTTTCTTGTAAAAAGAAAAAAAGAATTATACCTCAAGTTGCTATGGGTTATATTGGTTGGAGGGATACTTGTTTGTTAATAGAAGCTATGCACACTTTTATCCTTGGCGATAATTTTGTACTCCCAGAAAAAATAATGCTAGCTTCAGGGTTGTTGAATGATGGTTTACAGTCTTCATTATGCTCTTTCTTGTTTCCAGATGCACTCCATAAAAAAACATAGAGATATGAGCTTTATCATATCATTTTTTTTATCAATAGATCTGAGATTCGATATGCAGGCAACAATTTTGAGACCTGCTGTCATGATTGGCACAGAGGATCGTATTTTGAATAGTTGGGCGCATTTTGCTAAAAAGTACAGCTTTCTTCCACTTATTGGGGGGTGGATCTACCAAGTAAGACTTGATTATAGTGATCTATTCGCTCATGATGCAATACCTTGCAAAGAGATTTCTGGATATATACTTTAAATCTGATTTTGCTACTGGTCATTTGCTTTTGCAGAATTCAACCTGTATATGTTGTTGATGTGGCTGGTGCTGTTGTTTCGGCGTTGAAAGATGATGGTAGTAGCATGGGCAAGATATATGAGCTTGGTGGGCCCGAGGTTTTTACTATTCATGAACTGGTAATCTCTCTCTTCATTCTTCTGCAGTTTTTAGATTTGAGAATGCTTGCTCATTTTACTGAATGTCAAGCACCCTGCAGGCGGAGCTGATGTATGATATGATCCGTGAATGGCCTCGTTATGTATCGGTTCCTTTCCCCATTGCTAAGGTACTACCGCAGAATAACCAGTTCCTTCATGTTGTATCTCGATGAGGAAATGCATGGAACAAGAAATAGATAACCTTTCTTTCCTACTTGTTATGTCAGAATGTATGTGCTTGTTAACATGGTTGGATGAATCAATTAGTTCCAATTATCTGCAAGTCCACTATGCTTAATCATTTCTACCAGATTGTGTTTTCAACGGCATGAAATAAATGTTCACAAGGTCCCATATGCACAGTTTAAGTACATTCCCAGCTAAATAGGTAACACACACACATTCTCTTCTCCCACCTTACCTTATTATAGCATTTTTCATGACAAGCACACTGCTGTGTTCCATAGTAATGCTGAAGCAAGTATATTCCATTGATGAGTGCTTTTGATGCATTCTGAATCACTTGCCAACTTTGTTTATGATAGATGGTAGGAACTGATTACTTCTGATGATACTCTTTTTAGCATTGTTATGGCATGGTGCTATTTTGAGCTGCAGATATTTGGCACCAACGATGTCCCATTTAAATGGTCTCTCTTTGGATCTTTTAGCCATATTGGCGCATTGATGTAACTTCTGCAGATTTGATAGGAGAAAATAAGTTGAATACTCGACAATTGTGCAGAGTTTCACCTGATGATGTTTATTTTGTTATGCCATCTGAAATGATTGCTCTGGCTTACTGTACAAGAAAAGGATTAGTTCTGGCCTTTAATTATTCTCTTCTCATTCTTTGTTTGTGGGGCTAATTAATCAATTTGACCTAATTCTAACTCGTTGCATCTTCGCGATTTCAGGCCTTTGCGACGCCTCGAGAACTATTACTGAAAAAAGTTCCATTTCCTTTGCCTAATCCTGACATCTTCAATCTAGATCAAATAAATGCTCTCACTGAGGATACAGTTGTATCCAAAGATGGTTAGTCCTCTATGTATCTAGTATAGTTCATTGGGTTTGGCAGATTAACTTCTTTCATTGCTTCATGTATGTGTTATAATCATGCTTTGGTGGATTTTGCAGCTCTGACTTTCAATGATCTCGGAATTGTGCCGCACAAGCTGAAAGGATACCCTGTTGAGTTTCTTATCTCATACCGTAAGGGTGGCCCGCAATTCGGCTCTACCGTCAGTGAAAGAGTATCTCCAGATGCATTCCCTTGAGGCATTTTCACTGTATTATTTCTGAATGTTTCTCTTGCCAAAAACCCGGAGGAAATTTTTTAACATGTTTTTTCCACCTTAATTTCTTCATAATAGCAGAGAGATTCTGATTGGAAGAACACTACCTGTCTCCCTCAATCGAAAGATGATGTGTCAATAAGATTTTGGGGAACATGATGTCTCAACCTCATTCCAGTAGTTTGATTTTGTAAATTACTCTAGGCGTTGTGGCCTCTTCTAGTTTTGATCCTTTAGTGAGTGCAAATCAGCCGCTTTGTCTTTCCAACCACTTCAATGAGAGGAGTACTTTAAGGTTCATATAATGGCTCTTTTGGACATTGGGGTAAAGTTTCTCATAATGAATGATGGGCAGATTTACGTTGAAAAAACAGGTTTACTTTCAATTCGATAATTTGTTTGGTTCGACGGATGGAGAGAGAGGAAACAGATCAAAGAGAAGAAGATTGCAGTGAATGAGCAACTGAAGTAAAACATCTAATGGAAACAGTAAACAGGATAAATCATAAACACAAAAAGAAACATTCTATCGGATGGTCTGATGATGACCGAACCGCCCTCTCCATCTGACGTGCTGTCTTTTGGTCGCCAGTCTCTTAGCACATCTTCTTGTGATAAATTTTTAGGAGCAAGAGTGTGCTCCAAGTCATTCAAGGAAGCATCAAGGTTTCCTTCAAATTGGAGCAAAGTAAAAATTGCACCAGACTAATTGCCTTCTGCAAGATGAGTATAAAGGGAACCAGACACAGGCTATTAATGGGGAGTGAGATCCGACCGCTGTACGATCTGGAGAACTCCGGCGATGGCATCGGATACAAGCCGTGCTTCTTTTGAACATGTCAAATTGGAAGAGATGGGTTTCGGGGCAGCGATGTTCGTGCGCCGTGGCTGTGCAGGCGAGTACAAAGATCGCTGCTGCATCAACATTTACATAAACAGCAACGTCCAGGGGGTGAGCAATTCCATTTTGGTCGGAAGTGAGGTGAGAATGGGCAACCCGGGCGTTTCTCTGTACTTTGGAGACATAAAGCTGGCAAACGGGCACAAGAAGAGGAGGAGATATCAGAGAATTAAGTGGAGGTTTGGGCTTGGTATTTTTGTGGTCTCGTTACTAGTGTTTGCATTGCTCCTCTTGTTGCTGCTTCTGATATTGTAGTCCAACACTTCACCGCAAAAGAAGAAAGAACTATTCATTCTCGATTTTTGTTTCTTTCTTCTTTTCAGTTTCTTTTCGTGTGCTCTTTATGATTCTCGGTCTCTTCTCTTGGTGTCGAATCACGTTTCGTTGCTGTTGAGAGTCGAGACCGTCTCTCCAAGCTGTATCTGTTCATATTCAAATCACAGTTCTAGAAAAGAAATAAACTTGAGGCTACATACGTGAAGATGAACGGCGGTGCACGTGCTTTTGGGGGTTTGGAGAAGAGAAAGTGCTTGTTTCTTCCTTCTTTTTTAATGACGGTGGTTCTCGAAGCCTTCTACCTACACCTCAGTGATCAAATCAGATCACCACCTTTAAAAGCCTATAAATGATTTCTTGACATGTACCAAAAGTGAATAGATCACATTAAACAAATTAAAAATTCAAAAAATAAGTTCATAAATCATATCGAACAAATTAAAAGTTCGGCGATCACATTACAAATTAGGCTAAAGTTCAGAGGACCGCTTGTTTCGTTATCCCTTTGTTTTACTCTTTTGTCACTCTCCCACAACATTCTTCTTCTACATAACATCAAACACAAGGCACCTAGACCATCATCTTCTCCTTCTCTTCTGTAATGAGACGGTGAAGTCAATGGCCAATGGCAACGGACGAATCGCCCGCCTCTGTTTCGTAGCTTCCTTCTCTGCTCTTTTCTGGGCTTCGCTTCTCTGCTTCCGTTTCCGACTTCTCAGCAGTCAATCCGCCCTGCATCCACTCACATCCCCTGTTCCCGCAACTTACAGCGGTGTCCCTCTACCTGATGACGATAATGACGGCGGCAACACCGACATAGACAACGACAAGTTTCCCTTCATGGAAGCTCTAAGAACAGCCGAAAACAAGACCGACCCTTGTGGTGGTCCCTACGTACACGTCCACAAATTGCCTCCGAGGTTCAGCAGCGACATGCTCAGGGGCTGCAAGAACTTCAGCCCCTGGACCGACATGTGAAATTTTACCGCCCACTCTGGTCTTGGCCCTCCGATGGTGGACAGCACCGACCGTGTCTTTTCTGGTGGTGCTGGATGGCATGTGACTAACCAGTTTGCGGCCGACATCATCTTCAATGCCCGGATGAAACAGTGAATGCCTGACTGACGACTCCTCTGTGGCGGCTTCCATTTTCGTGCAGTTCTATGCAGGGTTTGACATCGCCAGGTACCTATGGGGCAGCGACAATGTGACGGTCCGTGATGCCACTGCACTCGATTTGGTGGAGTGGCTGGTGAAGAGGAAGGAGTGGGAAATCATGGGAGGGAAGGACCACTTCCTCGTCGCTGGACGAACCGCATGGGATTTCCGGCTCCTGACGGACAAGGACTCGGACTGGGGGAACAAGTTCCTGCTCCTGTCAGCCGTCAGGAACATGTTGGCGCTTGTGGTTGATTCAAGCCCGTGGGACTTGAACGACTTGGCGATACCCTATCCAACCTACTCTTAACCCCCCAGAAAGACAACGACGTCCTTGCTTGGCGGGACACGATGAGGAAGTGGCTCTTCTCGTTTGCAGGCGGGCCCTGTTCCGGGAGCCCAAGGTCCATCCGGGCATGGATCATCGACCAGTGCAACGGCTTGCAGCATTGCAGGCTCATGCAATGCAGCATTGGGCTCAGCAACCTCATATGCCATTCACCGAGCAGTGTCACGAGGGCCTTGCAGGGGTTGCGGCTCTGCCTGCACCCTCAGGGGGATTCCTACACCCGAAGGTCAGCCTTCAACTCGATCCTGGCAGGCTGTATACCTGTCTTTTTCCATCCCGGGTCTGCCCACACTCAATACACATGGCACCTGCCGAAAGAACATGCCAAGTACTCGGTTTTCATCCCCGAGGACAACATAAGGAAGAAGAATGCAAGCACCGAGGACAGGCTCGGCCTGATCCCACACAAGAAAGTGCAACCAATGAGGGAGGAAGTGATTAGTCTTATCCCGAGGATAGTGTACACGGATCCGAGGGCAAAGTTGGAGTCTGTATAGGACGCATTCGACGTTACCGTGGAGGCACTGATTGAGAGAGTGACAAGGCTGAGAAGGAACATGGTTGCTGGACTCGATGAATAAGATCATTTCAGGGAGGGGAATAATCAATGGGATGGCTTTTTTTCAGAGCCCAGGGATTGAGAATTGGAGATTCTGAGGAATTTCGTACAGACTATCAGTGACAGAGAGGCCCGCCAATCTTAAATTAACAGAATCGTCATGGAACAACAGAGGTTTCGCCCTCATTTGGTCATTGCCAAGGCCTTGTTTGGGAGAATGGCACTGCCTAAACTCATTCTAGTTGATAAGCCATTGAAACTTTAAGAAACGGTAGAATCCGAACTGGCTTCTATTTAAAAGACATGGAAAATGTATACGCTGTGCACTGTGATTGACTCTGACGGCCGTGCGTTAAAAATTCAGACTTGAGCTCATTGACCCACTAACACTGTTAGCACCACCATGTCCATTCAAGAAGAGAAGCAAACAGAGAAAGCGAGAGACAGTAAAGAACATTTTGCAGTTGTTGCGGTAACAAAGTCTTTCCTCAATTTCCTTTGTGAAGGTCTGCATGAGCCGTTCAACTTCAGCTTCAATGACCATTTTCAGATGACCTGACAAATATTCAATATTTCAAGCTTCCATCTTGCAACATCTGGGGTCAAATAAGGACTGCACAACTCACTAACAAAAATTCATCAGTTGATTCCTCATCAACTCCCCCTTGATTCAAGTGTCCTCGAGAGATCTTACATCAATTGCTACCAATGCAAGGAGAGGAGTTTCTGATGCACGGTGAATTCAAATACAATGAAGCATGCAAGGAAATCGTACATTCAGGATATTGCTTTTGCAAGAGCCAATATGCACGGGAACAATTTCTTTAAGTATTGCCTTGACTACACTACCAAAAAACAGGATGCCAAATGGAGACGAATGGGGCCATCAGAGAGGAGAAATGAGGAGTTTCACTTTTTGATAAATTGCAAGCCGTTCTCATTGGAATATCGCTCCATGAATCTCATGAATCTGTCCCACTCTCTAGGCGACCGCATTATGTACTTAGCCTCGATCCCTGCTGGTTTCCCATTGACAAATTTGGCACTTACATCAACTGACTGAAGAACCCCTTCGTCATCGATCATGTAAAAACCGGTGATGTCACCAACATCACCGGACGCGTCAAAGACAGAGGGCTGCTCAAACCTGAATATAGCAACACCATTTGTACCGTCTTTTGATTTGGTCAGCCTAACATCAGGAATTGTCTGCTCGTCTGTCCCTTGAATGAACTGAATCGTGGGTTTTACCATCATAATAACAGGTCGAGATGTCTTCACATTCGCTTTTAAAGAGGCCTGTTGAGTGTGAGGCAGATGCAACATCTGGCCATGGAATGCAGAGCTCGCACTCCGATGAAGAGGCAAAGATATGAAACCTAGAGAACAAAGCAGAACATCATTGGAATTATCGCAATAACGACAGCTAGCTTCTTTCTACCACCTCATAAATATTTTCAAGCTTCTTGACATATTTCAAATATTTTAACAGTTCAATCCCAAACTTTAGATTGCGCAAAACATAGACAAAGTTAAGACCGAGCTGGTAAGGTACCGATTCACAGAATACTGTGTTTCAGGTTTTTCGCTTAATGATCTTCAAGCATAAAAACTTTTCCGGCTACTGTACATTCCCTTCTCGTGCTTATTTTGGAGTATCTATCAGCTGGTTCCATTACATGATATGCATTAAAATTCGTATAATAATACTCTGATCCTACTGAATGTATGTTATGTAATATAGAAGAGAAAGAAGAACTGCTCTACTAAATGTGATACGCTTAAAACAGAGTGAGATAAGGACCAAACCATGACTCTGTCAGACTTAGTCAGTCACAAGGAAACTGTCATAAGATTTTGACATCAATAGTGACAAATTGTAGAACGGGTTTCGAAACCAAAATGATTAAAGCCTTTTCAGCCAAGAATAGCAGAGTCTTGTCTTTTAGGATTCTTAGAGGAAATGGATCCATAAGCAAAGGATACAATGCAACTTCACCGAAAGTACTTCAACACCTTTCAAGAGTAAAAACAGAAAAGCCTAGGTGAAATTCTAACAGTGAAATTAGGTTCCCTTCATTAAGTAGATCATGTTAGGAGTCCAAAACATTGGGTGACACCAAGTACAACCACTAGGTGCTTTACTCCTCAGCGAGAGGGAGAGGTATAAAAACGACTCACGGTCTTACTCTCCAGACTGATCAATCAATAAGGATTGATGATCGACCACAGTAAATGGACAATGATCTGTTAAGGAAAGTAACTGCATTTTAATAGTCACAACTTCTATCAGTTGTTTGTACTTTGGGGTAGCTTCAATTTGCCCTTTTTGTTTTCTTGGTACATGAATTCATTCTCCGAGCACTTGCCATCCACCATTCAAAAGAGTTCTCCCTTCCTGAGATCTCAATTTCGTATTAATCGAAATTTACAGCCATCATTCAAATCTTAGACTCAAGGAGGCTTACAATATGCACAAATTCACATAAATTTTAAACAATCTTTGTAAGAAGAAGTATTCAATAAGAGAGTATTATGTGTTTAAAAGTCCAGTTTTACAATTATCCTATTTCTACCCCTTGAGGCGAGTGGAAAAAATTCCAAGCATAATGCATCATTTAAGGCTTCACTGTTGCTATTTTCGTTTATGTTAGAGCAATGTCTTCTTTTTTTCGATAAGTATGTTTGAGAAATGTCGATACTCTTAAAAAGCAATCATCTGCTGCAATGGAGCCGCATCGCATTCGCACTATATTTCTGTCAGAAGCATCCAGAGTCCTTACTTGCCCACTGTATACTAAACAAAGATGCGAAGTTCTCATTCGGCTAACACCTCAAGCTCTGACATTTCTTGGTTCACCAGCACTTCTTGCGGCCTCTCTTGAATTGAGTTAAAAAAGTGTACAGGAAATATTGAGCATCTTCTCAGATTAGTAGAAATCTTATTCCTTTTCATGAAAACATACACATCACATAAGAATTGAACCGCATTGATATAGTCATCAGATACTGAACACAGAAGCACAAATGTAGTCAGAGAAGATAAAGGGGACACTCCAAAAATCACTTTGAGGAAAGCTGTACTACCACATGTGGCACTCAACTTCTCAAAGAGGAAGGGAAGTGTAGGAAGAAGAGTGAAGAATTTACCTGAGTGGGTGCGTGGCTGTTGCTGATGGTAGTGAGAGACTGGGGAAGAGAAGGAAAGAGACTGAAGAGATGCCATTGACGTGAGAGAGGGAGAGGGAGAGAGAGGGAGAGATGTGTCTTAAAAGGGTGTGGTATATGGGAGGAATTGTCTTGTTGTAGAATTGTCAACCATTCACTCACTTGAAAGACGTTCTCAGCTTTTGGATAGATTGAGCGGAGAAGATAAAATTTGGCCCCTGGGATCCTCTGTTCAGCGTGCGCCATGCACTACCTGGATAAACAAGGGGCTTTTGAGATTTGGGCCATCTCATTGGGCCTGGAAATTTTTGGATTCTCATATTGGCCAAAAATTCATGTTCCATCAGGACCAGCCCACCAGCGTATGGACACCTAGTCACTGCCGGACAAAATAGTACCCACTAGGAGTAATCGGTCCCCGGGCGGTCCGATTCCCACTCAAGAATCAGAAACTATACCAAAGGGACTAGATCGCAGTTTTTGGAACCTGAAATCGGAATGGTGTCCCTTTGGATTGGATCGGACCTGCTCGATTTGGTTCTTGAGTAGGACAATGGAACCGGTGGCATATTCGGGTTTTGTTTTTTTTGGTTTGTCATTAATGTTGAAGATGAAATTGAAAATGTTCTTGATAATCAAGGCGTTTTTACAATCAATGAATTATGTATAACATTGTAAGTTTCATAGAGATTTTTCTAATTTGTGGCAAAATTTGGTTGGAATAAGCAATTATTGTTGTGTTTTGATTTTCTCTTGTCATCTTACTCACATGCAAACCTAGTCACTCCATCCTCAAAGGGTCTTCCTTTGTGAAATGGGAGATAGATTAGGGTTTTTTTTTTTACAGATTTTTAATAAACAAAAACATTAAAATTTTAAAAGAAAAAATCAATCCAATTTGGGTGATTTGAGTGAGTGGTTTCACACTTGAAGCTGGGAACCGAACCAAAATTCATTGGTTCTAATTTTATAAAACCAGATTGGTGCTCCAAGGGACTGTGCAAAATCGACTGATCCGATCCAATATGGGCGATTCTTTTTGCTCACCTCTAGTACCCCTTGATCCAACCATGCTAGCAAGTAAATATTCATGATTCACTATAATAGTTGGTAATTTAAAATAATCAAGCAGTTGTTGATACTACCACAAAGGGTTGATAACTTACTAGTACATTATAATGATTTTCAATACTTTCGAAAAATGGTTAATAACTTACTCAAATGTTATATGTTAAACAAGTTATTGATCAAGATCTAATTTACCAACAGGGTTTTGAAATGTACCAACGATTTTAAAGAATTACCACTATAAAATAACGTCCCATATTTTTAGGGAAAATTTCAATTTGGTATCCAAAGTGGGGTCATTTTCTTAAAAAAGGTTCTAATGTGGACAGAGTGTCAAATAAAGGCCTAAACTGCCCAATCAGTCTTAAATAGGAGCCCGAAATGCCTAATTAGTCTCAAATAAGGATCTGGGTTCGCCGGCTGGTCAAATGCTCACCGACCGGCAAGCACGTTAATGTTCTAACGAGAGCAATTTCGTCTTTTACTCTCTTTTTTTTTTTTTCTCTTTTCCTTTTCCTTTTCTTCTTCTTCTTCTTTTTTTTTTCTCTTTTCCCTCCGTCGGCCCTGACTATGGCCGGCGGAGGTGGCCGGCCTCAGGTGAAGGCCGCCTGACGCTGGCGAGGGTTGAGCGAGGGTCGCCCGACGCCGGCGAGCACCGCCCTCGCTCGACCCTCGCCAGCATCGGGTGGCCCTTGCCCGACCTCGGTGAGGGCGGCCACCTCCACCGGCCATAGCCGGGGCCGGCGATGGGAAAAGAGAAAAAAATAAGAAGAAGAAGAAGAACAGGAAAAGGAAAAGGAAAAGAGAGAGAGAAAAAAAAAAAGAAAGAGTAAAAGACGAAATTGTTCTCGCCGAAACAATGACATGCTTGTCGGCCGGTGAGCATTTGACCGGCTAACGAATCCAAGCCCTTACTTAAGACTAATTGAGCATTTCATGCCCCTATTTGAGACTAATTAGGCACTTCAGGAACTTATTTGACATTTTGTTCACTTTGGACCTCTTTTTGAGAAAATGATCTCATTTTGGGTACCAAATTGAAATTTTCCAATATTTTTATGCACGGAGTGCTAGTAATCTGCCTTTCGATGGGAACATTTAGGTGGATCTAAGATCAAGCAAATCGAGCATATGATTATCTTCCAGTTTGCGGAATTGGGGAGGATCGTATCAGATCAGCCAGTTTCCTAATGTCCTGTAAACTTTGGCCTTGGGCTCATTAAGATGTCTATATACCCGTGCCTTAGAGTTGGGTTCGCAGCAGTCCAGAAATCGGTCACCCCTTAAAACTCTCTTCCGTATTCTTCAGAGAAGTTGGGGAAGTTGGAGGGTTTTTACTCAGAAAAGGTTTTAAGACAGCAACTCCTACATAGTTCAAATTCAAGAGATACGAAGTTAATTAAGGAATATGTCCCCGTGATGGTGTCATTCTCGTTTCCAGATGTTGGACCAACCTTTTCTATCATAAACATGAAGCGGTATTGAGGCCCCTCTTGCTTTGTCCTAGCCCTCACTTGATTCTATGTGAAAGGCAACTGAACTCGGTAGGGTTTGAATCCTAGAGACAATCATTTGTTGATACTTTGGAGAAAAAGGGTTACATTGTTCCAATTTTTCAGATTTAGTTTCTCAAATTCTTCACCATGTCAAACCAGGAACCGGCTTTGTCTCGATAAAGTTAGTATAGTAGATATTCAACTTATGCAGGCCTCCGGAATGCTCCACTGGAAGAATATTTAATAATGTTTAAAGTTAGGTATATATTGGGTTATAAATCACAATACCATATAGAAAAACTTCGAGTGGCATTTAGCAAAAAATGTACACGTATTAAGAAATCTCTTGTAGTGACCCCAACTCAAGTCTAGTATCTATATGATGCAGACTAACTATACAAGAAGAGATTAGCCAATGCAGATGTAGAGTTTTACAGACGAAGGTTTCCAACCACATGAATGACAAATTAAAAGATAGGACAAGAAGGCCCTTGTTGCTCATATCTGATCAATCCTACTGGTGTAATATGAAGCGAGTTAGTTCCTTCCTTTGCATGTGCGTCCTCTCTCTCTCTCTCTCTCTCTCTCTCTCTCTCTCTCTCTCTCTCTCGATGCGGTGAGAACATGAACATCCATCCAAAGTACAAAATACCCTTTTTTCCCTACGATCATGAAAGGCTGTCTCGAGTACTAAAAGGCCTGGTTGTGGGCATAAAGCCACGTGTGGAAGCACATCACAAGGGGTTCGATGTTCATAGCCAACTCTTCTTTCCCCTCCCCCCCATTATTCTTGATTTACAAATACAATCATAAACTGTAATTAACAGGAAAAAGAAGGGAAGAAAAATTAATGTCTATAGTGAATGTCAGACGAAAGAGTCTCTCTCCAATAATAGGAATTGCAGAAATGTTGATCAAGCTGTGGCTTCACATGGCCCCCATCCACTCCATTGCACATCGCACCCTTCAACCCAAAAAAAAAATTATTTCACATATTTAATTGTAACTGCACTAACCCCCATGTGTGCATGTGAATCTCAATCCTTTTATAAAAAACCAAAAAAAAAAGAAAAAAAGAAAAAGATGTTTCTTTTGTCAACCACTTCCTCAGAACTAACCTTGGAGAAGATGGATGTTAGTGGGTGGGCATCACTTTCTCCATTTCTTTCCTCTCTTTCTTTATTTTTTATATGCATTTAGTTATTTTTTCAGCAAAAAGAGAAATTAGAAGCTCACTTTCCTGTTTTCTGCTGCCTTCTACTTGAAGAACAGACCTGAGATTAGCTCAGTTCCTATCCCTCTAGGTGTCATATAGCTGCAAGTTTATGTTGAACTAGCATTGCCTAAGTCAGTGCCTCGCTCCAGCTAATGATAAACACTATACTTACTAGATGCACACTAATTAATCCATCTGAAAAAAACTTGTATTTGTTAGAGTTCTCCCCCCCCACCCCACCCCCACCTTTTTAACCTTGCCATTTAATGTCTCATTTTCTAAATTCTCCTTCATCATGTGTAATTACGTATGTTGCTAGACGGCGTTCCTCTAAAATTAATTAATTAATATTTTAAAAGGAGGCTTAATCACAGTCAGACGCATGAAAAGACAAAGTGGAAATTATAGAAGTAGCTTTTTCTCCCGTTGTAGGTTTTGCCTGTGTAACATGGATAGATTCCCATCTTTTGCAAGACAACTATAAAATGATAATCAAACAAAAGTCACCCTTTTATTTCTATTTATTTTTTGGAGCTAATTTAACAGTAATTTTAAAGGTTGTGGCTCTGATCTGCGCCAATTAAAATAATCTCAGCACAACGTGAGGACTTCCAATCAGTGACTAAGAGTCTTCTTGTTTTCGGTGGAATTATTGACACTTGAAGATGAGGATCCATTTGCTTTTACTCTGATTAAAACTAATTAAAATCAAAGTCCCTCCAATTATTTTAATGGGAATGTTTAGATCTGTGTCCAATGATTCCTGAATGAATCCTTGTCATACTTAGAAGTTACCCTTTGACAGGGAGAAAAGTTCTTAAAAAGATTAAACAACAGTAACAAACCTTTAATCATTTGGTCATGCAGCTCCGCTTGGAATTCCCAGTTTACACACATTTTTATGGTGTCTGAAAGGAACATAAGAACAATCTTCTGTTCAATGTTGCAGTCTATGAAGTAGCTTCTTTCGCTTGAGAAGGACAGCACTCAGAAAACGCTATTTTCTATTATTTGCCGTATGTTGGAAAGGACACCCAAGACACTAAGCAGTTTTGTTACAAAATTTACACCGATATCTACTCGATACATTCTAAGTAATTCTTGTAAATCCTCCGGACTTTACGTTGATGATCTACTTTTGATTGGATCAAAGAGATGAATAAGTTTAACGTGAGAAAGTTGACAAATGAAGTATTATTACCACCTAATTACAACAACAAAAAAAGATGCTAACAAAATTCATCTGAAAACCCAATAACATGTCGGTCACTAATATTGTTTTTCGGTTAAAATCTGCTCTTAGTCCTTTAAAATTTTGGTTGTTTATGTGATTATTTAGTTCTCTAATTTTTATTTTATGCAATCAAGTTCTCTAAAAGCTAACTTAAGTAGCTAATTTATATCTCTTCAATCACTTGGTCTATATTAAGTGAAAATACATTGAATTTCGTCTCAGCAGAAAAAACATGGTAAGTACGTCTATTTATCTGACATTATTGATATGACAAACACTAGCACTTCCTTTTGATATTTTTATATTGCTATTTGGTCTATTTAACTTGGAAAAACAACCACGAAATGGCAAAAGACAAGGGTAGAACATGGGGATTTCTTTATTGCCATTTCAATGAGTTGACTAATTACCATGGCAGAAGAAGAAGAAGAAGAAGAAGAAGAAGGTGGTGGTTGAAAAGGACAGAGCATTCGGTGGTAAGAAAAACACATTCTCAACCCATGTTTAATGTCGGGATAGCTTCAAATAAGTCCAAAAATCTTCCTCAGTCCATTATTTGCACATGAACAGCCTGTTTGCACAACCCAAGACCTCACGAGCTCCCTCTCTCTGTTTCTCTCTGTATTAAAACTAATCAACTATCGTTATCTGTTCCTCACATTCTTGATACCGACATACCAACGCCATATGCTTTAAGCAACGTCTTCTCTTCCGAACTAAGCTTCAAAACACTCGCTGATCACTCCCAGTCCTCCCGCTTCCGCTTCTCAGTCCTGCTTCACTAGCTACTTCACCAAAACACTAAACCATTATGGTGGAAATTGAATAAGCACTGAAAGATTCGAGAAATTGCAGTGAACAGCAAAAGGGAAGGAAAAAAATGCAGATACAGGCTCGGTTTCTGCCGCTGCTCTTCTTCTTCTGCTGCCGCTGCTGCATTCTCTTCTCCTCTTTGGCTTCTGCCTCCACCGATGAAGCGGTGACCTTGTTATCGATAAAAGCTGGCCTCATCGATTCGTTAAACAGTCTTCGAGATTGGGAATTGCCCAACAATTCGGTTGGCAACAGTGCAGCTCACTGTAAGTGGACTGGTGTCCACTGCAACTCAAATGGAGCTGTGGAAGGACTTGATCTTTCACGGATGAATATGACCGGGAACATCTCGGATGACATACAGAGACTGCAGAGTCTTTCACTCCTTAACATTTCTAGCAATAGCTTCTCTTTGTTCCCAGAGTCTGTGACGAATCTTTCGTCACTGAAGATCATTGATGTCAGCCAGAATTTCTTCGTCACTAGCTTTCCGGCTGGTTTCGGGAGAATAGCTGGATTGACAATGCTCAATGCCTCGAGCAACAACTTCTCGGGAGTGATTCCCGAGGATCTGGGCAATGTGAGCGCATTGCAGATCTTAGACCTCAGAGGGAACTTCTTTCAAGGGTCTATACCGAAGTCTTTCAAAAACCTGCAGAAGCTGAAGTTTCTTGGCCTATCGGGGAACAATCTCACTGGCCAGATTCCAGGAGAGCTCGGCCAACTCACTTCTCTGGAGAGCATGATTCTTGGGTACAACGAATTCACCGGTGGAATCCCAGCTGAGTTCGGAAATCTCACGCATTTAAGGTATCTCGATTTGGCAGTCGGGAATCTTGGTGGTCAGATTCCTGCAGCGTTGGGGCAGCTCAAGCAGCTAGACACTATGTTCTTGTACAACAACAATTTTGAAGGTAGTATCCCACCGGCAATAGGAAGCATTGCATTATTGCAATTGCTTGATCTCTCGTTCAACCTGTTATCGGGAGAAGTTCCAGCTGAAGTTGCTCAACTGAAGAACTTAGAGCTCTTGAACCTCATGTGCAACAACTTGTCTGGGCTGGTACCCCCGGGGATAGGTGGGTTGACAAAATTGAAGGTTCTTGAGCTCTGGAACAATTCTTTGTCTGGTCCATTGCCAAGTGATCTTGGCAAGAACTCACCCTTGCAATGGCTGGACATCTCATCCAACTCTTTCTCCGGCGAGATGCCAGCAAACTTGTGCAGCGGAGGGAATCTCACCAAACTCATCCTCTTCAACAATGCCCTCTCGGGTCTGATCCCGGTTAGCCTTTCAAGTTGCGCCTCCCTAGTTCGGGTTCGAATGCAGAATAATCTTCTATCAGGGACAATTCCAGGAGGATTTGGAAAGTTACAGAAGCTTCAAAGGTTGGAGCTGGCAAATAACAGTCTCACAGGTCAAGTACCTAATGACATCGCCTCTTCAACATCGCTTTCTTTCATTGATCTCTCCATGAACAATTTCCAATCTTCCTTACCCTCCACAATTCTCTCCCTCCCCAATCTCCAAAGCTTCATGGCCTCGCGCAATAACTTCGAGGGAGAAATCCCGGACCAGTTCCAAGATTGCCCTTCGCTTTCGGAGCTGGATCTCTCTTCAAACCAGTTATCTGGCACCATCCCATCAAGCATCGCATCCTGCGAAAGGTTGGTCAAGTTGAACCTGAGGAACAATCGGTTAACTGGAGAGATCCCAAACGCCACTGCCATGATGCCCACTTTGGCTGTTTTAGATCTATCAAACAACTCTTTGACCGGCGGAATACCCAAGAATTTTGGGATGTCGCCCACCTTGGAAGTGCTGAATGTTTCCTACAACCAGTTAGAAGGTCCTATTCCGGCAAATGGCGTGTTAAGGACCATAAATCCCGAAGATCTTGTGGGAAATGCCGGTCTATGCGGTGGGGTCCTCCCTCCTTGCTCAGGAAGTTTGGCATTGACTTCGTTTCGAAGGAGCTCGCGCACAAAGCACATCATTGCCGGATGGATCGTCGGTATATCAACAGCTATGGCAATTTTCATAGCTCTTTTCGGCATGAGAACTCTCTATCGAAGGTGGTACTTGTCAAAAGGAAGTTGCTTCGAGGAAAGGCTTGAGGTGGAGAGCGGAGAGTGGCCATGGCGACTAATGGCATTCCAAAGGCTCAGGTTCACGAGCACCGATATCCTAACTAGCCTTAAGGAATCGAACATCATTGGGGCCGGAGCCACTGGAACAGTTTACAAAGCCGAGATATCGAGGTCTAACACTGTTGTGGCCATTAAAAAGCTCTGGAGATCGGGAACAGATATTGAAGCAGCAAGCGATGACGATCTAGTGGGGGAAGTGAAACTCCTTGGGAGATTACGGCACCGGAACATAGTACGTTTGCTCGGGTTTCTTCACAACAAGACCAATATGATGATCGTATATGAGTTCATGCAAAATGGAAATCTTGGGGAAGCATTACACGGGAAACAAGCGGGGAATCTACTCGTGGATTGGGTCTCAAGGTACAATATAGCGCTTGGTATCGCCCAAGGGCTGGCTTATCTGCACCATGATTGCCATCCTCCGATCATTCATCGAGATATCAAGTCAACCAATATTTTGCTTGATGCGAACCTAGAAGCCAGAATTGCCGATTTTGGGTTGGCAAAAATGATGCTCCGGAAGAACGAAACAGTATCGGTAGTGGCAGGGTCCTATGGATACATTGCGCCTGGTAAGTTTATTATCACTCTCTTAATTTTCCATCGAATTGAACAACTATCAGATTGTGCCAGTGTCCCAGCTAATAATCATATTACCCTAGCAAAAAAGCTACTAATCAATGCTAAAAGGTGATGAAAGTATTGCATAAGCTCGTGACCTTTCCACTAGATAACAAGGCTGCATTGTTTTGATATTCCCTGACAGAGTACGGATACACCATGAAGGTTGACGAAAAGATAGACATATACAGCTTCGGTGTCGTACTGTTGGAGCTCATCACAGGCAAAGGGCCTCTAGATCACGAGTTCGGAGAATCCGTCAACATTGTCGAGTGGATACGGAGGAAAGTCAGGGACAATAGAGCCCTGGAAGCGGCTCTAGACCCCAACGTAGGAAAGTGCAAGCATGTGCAGGAAGAGATGCTTTTAGTGCTCAGAGTGGCGGTCCTCTGTACCGCAAAGCTACCAAGAGATAGGCCCTCCATGAGGGATGTCCTAACGATGCTCAGAGAGGCTAAGCCTCGGAGAAAGAGCAGTAGCAATGGCGCCACAATGTATGACGCTGGCAAAGACAAGCCGGTTTTCAGCACCTCACCTGTAAATGGCCTTCTCTAGGGACTGAGTTCTGAGTATTTGAGTTCCTTCTGGCTAATAGCTTCTTCAATTCTTCTCTGTATGTACAATTTCTCAATTGAATGCTTGTAGCTACTGGTTCTGATATCTGTAGAGATCACCGGTATATGATCTAGGTACCTTTTTTGCAAGTAAACCCTCATTTGCGGTATATGTCCGCGTCCAGAATCATTTCAGCAGTATATTTTCAGAGCTTCAATTTTGCTTCTTATTTTGTTTTATTGGTGACATTCACCCGAAAAGTAAAGGATATGCAGGTTCTGATTGGTATTAGCATTGGAAAAAGAACACATTCTTAAATCTCTGACGAAAAAACATTGCATGACATATAAATCATGCAGACCAAGTTCACCTGGACCATTGATCTTGTTTTGTTCGTCCATATAGTCTATAAACCATGCAATAACTTTTCTTTTAGGTAAATGCATTGACGAGTTCATGGGTTATGAAGGGCCTTTTATGCTGCCTCTTTTGTAACATCAGAGAGTTGTTTTGATCCACGTTCCGCAGGGTCAATAATGACTAGTAAATCGAGTACCCTGTGAAGGGACGTATCGAGAATCGAAACAGAACAATCACGCGGAAACTAGAGAAAATAGACGATGCACGAATTTATTCAGGTTCACCCTCGAATAGGGCTACATCCTACAAAAAGACTTCACTATATTTTTCGATTTACAGCCACTCAACTCGTTACAATGATCAGAAAAAACGAGCAAAATATATATATACCCCCCGTCGGGGGGCGCTGCCCCCGAACCCCCGCCCGCTGACCGGACAGCGAGGCACCCGTGTCGGGGGCGCTGCCCCTGAACCCCCGCATTCCGCACGCATGAATCACATGTCGTCAGACAATACTTCAGTTTCCCTAAGCTCACGTGAGCGTACCCGGTGTGAGAAATAAGGGTCCCCGAAATATTCGCCAACTCCAACACCCTGGAAGCCTTAGCAATTAGTATATATAAGACAGGATGATGAAAACAAGGATAATCGATAGTCCTATGATTTAAGTTAGCACAAGTATGATGCTCTAACAAGTCAATAGGGTTCTTCTCTTGGTTACTTTACTGATCAATGATTGACTTCGATCTGTTCGAAGGTACAATCTAACTGTTGGAAGAGGGGAGAGAGCATCTTCATTATATAATCAATGCTAGAAACTTCTGCCAAAAATCCAGGTGCATGTGCATCAGTTTCAACCTGAATACTAGACTACTGTCCTTTTACATGCCAAATCTCATTTCATCCATAATTCCAATTTGATATGAATAATCACAAGGCTACTTTGTTAGTAATTCAAGTGGGCTTGATCAGAAAGACTCTTAATATGAAATCTCATTTCTTCGTGGAGAATATGGAGAAGCAATAAACAAGCCACGAAAAAGGATAGGGTCCATCTCTCTCTCTCTCTCAAACCGGAAGGAGCACCAACAAGAAAGAAGTTACGGGAAGTATATGCATATACAACATATATAGGACATTCCATGGTTTTGATTTAACCGTACGACAGACAACAACAGTGACAAAAGTTGGGAAAAGGCAGTGTCACAACAACAAATACAGAAAAGGGACACCAAGAGGAGCAACCATGATTTTCAAAATGCTCCTTTTGTCCAGTCTTTCATTAATTCAACCGTATGGATATGGGCAAGCTATTCACACGTTCACTCAAAAGTTCGCAACCATGCTCTACAGGGACCTGGATAGCTTCAGAGCTGCCCAGCTTTAGGTCAGCACTCATCCTCAACAATGTTTTAAATATCATGATCATACAAAACCATGTACACGATCAAGTCTCGGAAAATTGACTGTATAATTCAGTACCCAGTCCATTAGCCTCAGAAGTCTTCATAATTCGAAGCCTCTTCACAGAATTCAGGAACATCCTGATATAAAAAGCATAATTCCAGAATCAGATAGAAAGGATCGCATGCATAAAGAAAACTTAACCGAGAATATATACATAGACATCAATTTGTCGAGCATTTTTCCCTTGTTCGTGAATCCTTCTGTCACTACATCGCTTAGTTGGTGCTCTTCAAATATCAGCCACTGTTATCCTCACAATCCCAAATATCCCAGAAGAAATGCCATAAAGGTATTAAAATAATGGTTCACTTCTTCTCTTAATCCATGAGGTGATGTGGAAAACAGAAGCTAATCCTGAGGTTGATTTGTCACTACTTTTGCTAGAACTTTGTATGATCAATCAACATTTATCCACCATGAATCCCTTTCTAGGTGGAAGCAGCTGTTATCACCGTCAAATTGGCAACAAAAACCACTGACAGCATCAGAACTACTGGTAAAAATCTAAGATATGCATAATCTGCAGGATAGCAAGTAAATTCCAGGCAAGTACTGTACCAATACTGGAGCCAGGAACATATCTATGGGTTATACAACTCTCATTCTTTTCTTGTATTTATCTGGCAGCAATCAGCCAATCCTCAATAGTGCTTGGACAAAGTACTAATAATTCAAACCAACTAGTTCTTTCTCAATTGTGCTTTGTAAAAGTACTCATAATGATGTGATAAGGGTAATGATTTAAAGACTACATTTACAGAATTAGCTCCAACAAACCACTTATTTGGTTAGGCCACAACTTTCATGGTCAAAGGACTGTCGTTGATACAAATCTTAACACGCTGCGACTTGCAATTTGCCGCAAAAGAGTATAGAAATGCAAGTTGTGCTTATCATTATCCACTTATTTTACCCTCGACCAATCTGGGCACTTGATGTAATATGCAGAATCTGAGTAAGATGATAAATACTTCCCGACTACTTTTCTTTCCTAGGATTTAGCCCATTAACTTGTATGAAGGCTTAAGCTCCCTTGCATGAGAAACAAAAATTACTCGCACCAACGTATTGCGGGGTAGAATGAAAATAAAGATGCGAAACGGAACTTATGCACAGTGCCAACAAAATAAGATTATAGTATCTGCACAAGATTAAAAAAAGGAGCAGGAATCGAAAAGAAGAATTATTAGTAAGGAATGCTTCACCAATGTGTAATATAGTGAATTGGAAAAGGAACGCATTATTATTTTTCAAGAAATCTTTCTCCAAGTTCAATCACTTAATTTGTTCATAAAGCACTTCTGGCAATGTTCCCGATGTGGCATGGTCTCAACAAGAGAGATTGAATATATCCACCTGGGCTTCAAAGCTTAAAAATGAAAAATGCCACATGCTTAAATGTGAATTGGTGCAGGACATGTATAAAGTAACACACAATATAAACAATCAATAAGAAAGTACCACCATGCTACATACCTCCAAGGAAGATCTCCAATAAGCATCCAATCTCCGTCTTTGTCCTCATAAGTAAGAACGTATCCAGATGAACCATCCAGCAATTTTGAGGCTCTTGTTGCTCCTACTGATCCATGATGCATCAACCTATTTGATCCTATATATAATCCAAAGACACCACATTTACATGGGTTGCAAACCATATACCAATAATAAGTCCATGTAGTTCTGATCGAGGATCCTCAAAGGGTCTATAACCCCAAACTCAATTGAACTCATAATATTAACTATTGTTGAGACGCGATCGAGGCACAATGGATCACATGGAAAGTATTGATACTTCAAAATAGTTTCAATAGGAAGATGACCATAAAAAAATAACCACTAACAATTAGAATTCATAACGTCCTAATGAAAGATCAGCAAGCAACAGAAGAAAAACTTACGTGTTGCGTTGACTTTTGTAGTGGGATAATCAAACATATCCTCCAATGTCTCTGCTAAGCTCTCATAGCATTGATGTGCATTTAGATCTACCTTCCTTCCAATTGCATCCCCATCCATATTGACCTTTACAAAGAGAGAAGTTTTGGGGCACGAAACCTTCATGGAGTTACCGTTTTTGTCGTTCCTGGCATTATTGATCTTCTCTAATGCAGCAAGCTTGATATCATTTTTCTCAATTATGGGGTCAAACTCTCCAGTTGAAGTAGATTTTGCAGTGTTAACCAAGATGTTAATTCTGTGAGTTTTTATGGGAGGCCATCCCACTACCTGACTGCTCAAGAATTGTGTAACAGCAGGAAATATACATCAATAAGTGATAGAACTGCGCACAATATCAAACTCCAATAGAATGGTCAACTACATATGCAAGAAGAAATCTCTCTGGTGTAAGTAAATGAAAATGCAAAGACCATCCGTTCATCAAACTCTCAACATTTATACAAGGCCAAGTAAGGTAACCTATGCGGCGATTTTACGGACTCCACCCTATTGGCAAGGGCCCCAAAAATACATGCTCAAGAAAAAATAGTTCCCTTGTCTTCTCTTTCCTTGAACATCCCCTGAATGCCCCCCTTTAGTCCAGGGGCTGGACGGCCGGAGGGAGCTTGCTTATAGAAAGAAGATAGGCCGGTCAAACAAAAACAACGCGCAACGGGCTCTCCACTCCTAGTCACTAAGTAGTCTTCTTTCTTTCCCTCACGAGGAGCCTATCGAAATCAGACAAGGAAAACCAATTCCCTATGACAACTGGTGTCCAAGGAGCACTCCACTGATTTCACAAGATCGTGACAGTTGCCCGTCCCACAACAATCGGGCAATTACCGGGACAAGAGACCTGCGAAGTGAGGTCCCTTCGCTAGAACTCTCGAACGGATGAGTTCAGGTACAACAATCGGGCAATTACCGGGACAAGAGACCTGCGAAGTGAGGTCCCTTCGCTAGAACTCTCGAATGGATGAGCTCGCTACCTGAACCCAGCATAATCAATCATGATTTTTGACCAACTGGCCTTGAGGCTCCGCTACTCCCTCGCTCATATGACAGAAAATATGAAGGGTTGCCACAAGAAAAACGAAAAAGAAAAGCGAAATCACAACCCACCAAGATTCATCTCATCGAAGATCAAATATAACATGCCAAAACCATAACATACAACCATCAGCTCCATGAAACGCGCAACAACCGGAAACGATCGACAAGTGTACTGCGAGAATCCATACAAACCAAGCCCGAAATTCCAAAACTCCGAGCGCTAGACGCGTCGAGAGCAGCACGGGAAGTACCTGGAAGCAGTGGGGGCAGCCACGGAATCGGCACCCCTCTTGGTCCCCGCGCCGCCCCCCTCGGCTCGGCTGAGCGTGGACGAAGAAGACGACGACGACGACGCCGCCGCCGCCGCCGCCGCCGCCGCAGGCGAGGCGGAGGAGGAGGAGGAGGAAGCGGGGACGAAAGAAGGCAAGTCCTTGGCGGTCAGGATGACGGGGCCGGCGCGCGGGGGCTTGAGGGGGCGGGAGTCGCCGACCCCGAGGGTCAGGCCGAGGGCCAGCTCGTCCGGGGCCGAGGAGCCCTCCGACGAGGAAGCGACGTAGGGCGGCGAGCAGCCGCCGCCCCCCTTGGACGCGGTCAACTCCGCCGGCGACGCCGCCCCGCCCGCGCTCTCTCCCTGCATTTCCGTTCTCCGTCCGACGGCGAAGGAAGGAAGGAAGGAAGGAAAGAGAGAGAGACAGACACACAGAGAGAGAGAGGTGGAAGAAGAAGAAGGCGTGTGTAGAGAGAGAGAGAGAGAAAGTGGATTTGAAGGCAAGCTATGAGCGAGGAAGGAGGAGGAGGAGTACAAGAAGAAGAAGAAGAAGCAGCTGACAGAGAGAGAGAGAGAGAGAGAGAGAGAGAGAGGGGACGGGCGATGAAAACGAACTTGGAGATTTCTTTCCTTCTTTTGCTTTCTCTTTTTTTATTTTATTTTTTTTTTTGAATTCTGTCACAATTTCTTTTTTGTCTGATGAAGAAAAAAGGGGGGTTTCCACATGAAAAAGAAATCGTTTCGTTCCCAATAGCCATTTTCGACTTTGTGAATAAGCCCTCGTTACTATTCTTCTTTTTTTCATGTTATGTAAAAATAGCTCTTCCGATAAATTACATAGAAAAATCTCGGGCGGTTATATCTTAAAAATAGTTAGATTCTTAAAATTCTTATAACGAGGTATTGAATGTTACATACGAAAAGTATACAGGAAATTGTTTTTTAAATACTTTTTTTTCGGAGTAGAGTGATCATTCGATGAGAGAGCGAAAAGAAGAAAAACAAAGTGATGCGATCATTAATGTTAAGGGAGAGGAGACCGCTAGTGCTATCCCATCGAAGCAACATTGCCAAAAAGTTGGGAGCTCTAATATTGCTCCATCGATTCACGGTTTTTATGTTAGGTGTACGTTTCCACCAAAGTGGGATAAAAATCTTACTTCGAAATGATTTCCCATTCGCATGGTTTGAGTTTCGAATTCCATGAGTCCGATAAGAGAGCTTACTTTAGATTCAGTCAAGTCATATGCTGTCGAATAGACTCGATTTAGGAAGACTTATTCGTTAGGTCAAGGTTGCTACCCCAATGCAAGGCGGTCCGATAGTGGGCGACCCAATGTTCCTCTAGGTTCCGTGTGTGGTGTTGCAACCATCCCACTTGATCAGTGTACAGCCGAGTACATTCATCATTGAAATTGTTCGAATCGATAAGCAGCGCGACCTATAAAAAGTTATTTGAACCGTATCTATTAATAACTTCTAGATAAGTACCAGTAAATGCGGACCGAAAATGCCATGTATAACGATTATGGGCACATCGTCCGTTTAAAATCAGGCGTCGCCGAAAATTTCCAAAAGATGGTTCAAAGAATCCCGAAAAAAAATCACATGTGAAGAGATATGTGTCGAACCTCTAGTAGGGTGTAAAATTTGATTTAGGATAAGGGAGGAAAAAAACCAATCCCAAAGAGCACATCTAGTAAGATTTGTATTGAATGAAAATAATAAAAGAAAGAAAGAAAGGGAGAGAGATGCTCCAATTGATGAAGTAGGGAGAGCATATGACAATTGGTAATAATGGGGAGGGAGGCAAAGAGGGGGAAGTTAGGTAAAGAGAGGGTGGGAATTGGGATTGGGATGGGAGGAGGGATTGATGGGTTTGGTGTCTTTGGGGGGGAAGAGGAGGGAGAGCGGGGCCTCCTTGTCTCCTCAGTGCACCACCAATCGATTTGGCCTTGTTTGGCTCTCCTCCTTCTCCTTCCTTCCTCCTTCCTTTCCTTTCCTTCCTCATCGACTCAGGCTCAGGTGGGTTCCAGGGCCAACTCCCATCTCCTCTTCAAAAAAGAATGATTATTTTATTAACGGGTATTCCCGGGCGCTTACTCGAGATGTATTTTAAATTTCGAGGACGAAAATAGTAGCTGCATGGTCCTAAAACAATGCTTAAGCATCCACACGTGTGGCGTTTTTTCTTTTTAATAAATTAAAAAGTTTGAAAGCGTTTGGATTGAATTAAATGGATAACTATAAATATCGAGAGGAAAAAAGTAAAAAAGGCGCACGTAACGGTGATTCGAGCTGGATTTTCGACTCGTCTTATTGAGATTGGAGCGGACTTGCTCATCGAGGAGAGTGAACGACTTGCGCAACTTATGTGACATTAACATCACGGTTATACAAGACACCTTTTTTTCTTGATGAATCGCATGATATCTGTTATTCGATATTCTCTTGAACGGGCGATGGATAGGAAAATCCTAATGATAATCTATTGCTGAAATTGAGCTTAACATGAAGGGCTAATACCATAAAAATTTATAAACCGGTACACTCGTGCTACATATATTCAAAACATTCTAAATGGGTATACCCTTGTCACATATATTCCAAACTAATTTTTATATCACAAAAACTTCCAAACTAGTACATTTGTATCATATTTAGACCAAATTGATACACTTGTGCCGCTGGTACTAAAAAATTGTGGTAAATTTGTGATTTTTTTGGAGGTTAATATGGCATGGGTAAACCGCCGGCATGGATTTACCGATTTGGGATTTTTCGTGATACAAAAATTAATTTGGAGTAAATACGGCGTAAGAACACCAATTTTGGGCAATGTGACACGAATGTACCCGTTTGAGAGTTTTTATGACATAAAAATTAATTTGGAGTATATGTGATATGAATGTATCAGTTTAGAGTTTTTTATAGCATTATTAACCCTAACA
Source organism: Syzygium grande (assembly GCA_024733475.1). Classification (NCBI taxonomy): domain Eukaryota; kingdom Viridiplantae; phylum Streptophyta; class Magnoliopsida; order Myrtales; family Myrtaceae; genus Syzygium; species Syzygium grande. The sequence continues at coordinate 11,710,213 of JAMXDD010000010.1, forward strand.
TAAACTACCGATGGTTGGAAAACAAGACCCAATAAACTACCAGCATGGAATTAGTCTCTCATTTTCCGACCTAGCTTTGATCCTCTGGGGACGTGTTTTTTCATTTGGCGAATGGAATTACGGCCTACAAAATTTAAACAAAAAGAAAAAAAGAAGAGAACGGAAAAGACAAGATCATGAAACCTTGGGGGAAGCTCCAAATTTGCGATCATTTGCCGTGATGGAGTGGGAGCATCTGGAAAGATGCCAAAACAGGGACAGAAGGAAAAGAGAGTTGGGAAAACAGGAGGGAGGAGGAGGAGGAAGAGGATGATGATGATGGGGGGGACCAACAGGCAGCCATCACTTTAAACGTGATTCCACCTGCAAATCCGACAGGGCGGGCCCTCCACTTTTCTCACCGTTCCACGCGCCGGCGACCGGCGACCCGACGACCTCGTCAACGCCATCCGAACCGCCTGATCATGTAAGCATCTTATTATAAAAACGTTTTGCGCGGCGACGGTTGTCGCGATATTGTCCATACGTAATCTATAATTAATGCTCTAAGCTTTTCGTTACGTGTCCTTTTTGCACTTTATCGAGGTTCCCCTGTCCGAGCAAGTACTGATTTATAAAAAAAAAAACTGGCCGGGTTACATGTGTAACTCTCGATCGTGAAAAACAAGATGCATATTTATTAATTGACGAAATGTACAGTTCGCTGGCAGTGGGTACAGAAATTAATCGTAAGCGTTGCTATCTTGACCTAACTCGGTTCTTCCGTGCACCCCGCCCCGTATGTGAAAATGGAAAGCCCGAATTCGTCGGTCGCCGTTAGGAAGGACACGAAGGCCCTTTTTAACATGGTGGGAAAAAGGAGCTGTCTATTAGTAACGAAGAAGAAACGCTCGTTGTTAATAAGACCTTTGTTAATTACGCCAAAATTGGTTAGCCACAAGAATATATATTTCCTACGATAACTTTATAATTACAACCTGGGGAAAAAAACGGAGGGAAGCTAAGAAAGTGGCACCGGTACGAGAGTAACTCGTTACAATGACTGACACGAGTAACTTTGAGTGCAATATATAGATCTCATGTTTCGCCTATCTTTGAGTCTAATAGTACATCAATGATCTGCTCTGGACATCACCGCACCGACGATGCAAAGCATTCCAAAACTCCTACTCACTTTGAAAATATTCACCCTGCTGATCTGGAACGACTTCCATCCGTATGCAACCGAGTGATATCAACAGTTCTACGGGCTAGTTTACACCGAAAATGGTGCGTGGCCACCAGGATGCTTGCTACCCCGCACGGCATCGGTCGGAAAAAATTTTTCGGCATATAGGGGTCGGAGATTCGAACCTCTAGCTTCTTTCGTCGCCAACCCAGTTGTTCTTTTCCTTCGGCCCCGTAGGGCCGTCTTCACCAAAAACCTCGATCGGAAGCTTGCCAAATATGGACGCCGCCGGGCGTCTGAACATCACCGGCAAAGATCTGATTATTTTGTCTAGCCTGGTTCTTGAATCGTAGGTGACGGTTGGACCCCATTTTCTCATATATTGCAACCAGCAAGGCTCGCCAACAACACCGTCTCCCAGATATTCGGCAGCAACAATCTCATAGCTGGTGCTCGAGTCCAATTTAGAATTACTCCGAGCTGCATCGTTCCTTATCCCGATGCCAAGCTTTTTTGATCCCTGAATGTAGGTTCCGGGACGAGGGTAGATAGCGTGCCCGCTTTTCGACGAGTAAACAGCCGCTTTGTTTCCATCTATAAATTCCAAATCACATGCATCCACCCACTGGCCACCGCTGTGCTGTGAGAAGTAGATGCTCCACAGCTCTCCAGTAAAGTTGCTTATACGGAGAGTAAAATGTTCCCAGTCACCTACATGCTGTCCAATGCCCACACGAATATTCATGCCAACTTTGAGAGTGGCTGGCCCATTGAAGGGGCAAAAGATCCACATCACAATGTCCGTAAATGTACCACCCAAAGCCGGCTTCACATGAACATAAAGTTTAGCAGAATCCAAGTTCCCATTCTTGATCCTACTGTTCCGCCCATCACTCGGAAAATCAATCCAATACTCCCCATCGTTGTTCCCAACGCTAGGTAAGTTTGAACCACTTACGTCTATGGGCTCCCCTACAGGATCTCCTTTTCTGTATAGTAGCGATCCATTTTCGAAGAACCATGAAACAGAAGATGGCAAGAACGCTTCATCTGGGTGAAAGAACACGGTTGGCCCATAGTGATTCATGAGTGCGTGGACCTGATCGAGGTTTGGCATCGCAATCAACGCAGGGTTGCAGTTCTTTAGGCATGAAATACATTGTTCATTGCCAGACCTCCAGCAGCTACTGCAGAAAAAAGTCCCAACTGAGACGGCTTTACCCAGCATTCCCCTATGAGCTGGTCTAGTGCTACATACCGTAAATGGTGCTGAATTGATGCTGAGAATAACGTGATGATTTTCGCACGTATCTGTCAAGTCAGACCGAACAACTCTGACTTCCTCCAATGCAGGCTTAGCTGGCTGGTTAGTGACCAAAAGTCCCATAGGCTTGTACCCCTCAGGTGCCTGAGGTAGCCAGAAATAACCACCTTCCGCATCATCTTCACCACCGTCATCTGAACTCCAAACAAGCATGTAATCGACTGGTTTCTCAAGAGCCGGTGATTTATCAGATGTGCATTGATCAGGAGGCTTTTTGGCAGAAGAAATAGCTTTCCTTGCCACTAGTACAAAACCTCGCAAAGGTCGATCGTTTGATTGGCAGTAGTGCCCCAGACAAAAAAACCCATCAGGTATTGCCACAGGCCTGTAGAAACTGACACCTTTTCTCTCATCTCTTGACAAATTCCATCCCCAGATAAATTCAAACCTGTTAACTTTACAGACTTCAATTTCCCCAAGATTTATCCTTCCACTGGCAAATCCATGACCTGGGATCATAAGCAAAACAGGGAGAAAAATGAAGAGGAAATGAGTGAAGGTTAAGCTCTTTCATCAATAAGCTATAATGTCATTAAGACATGCGATAACATTGCAACAATTTTCTGCAGTACTTGATTCAGAGAGCGACGCACCACCACTAGCATCATCAGAGAACCAACTTCTCGAGCACGGATAAAAACATCAGAATAGCTATAACTAGCAACTAGCGGCTTTCTTCATACAGCATGGCAATAACTAACCAGGCAACAAGCAAGCAAATTAACAAACAGGATTTCGGAAAGAACATACATCTAGGTTCTTGGAAATCAAATCGTATGTGGACTACAGAAATGGGGAATACAGCAAAGAATCATCAGATTCTAGCTATGTATGCAAGCACGTTGGCATTGACATTTGACAGGCAGTGTTGCAACGGTCTTCCGTCTAACCAGAAACTCTTCACATTTGTTTGCTCCTGTTTCTGCGAAACTCTCTACTCATTGACCCCAAAAAAGACATCAAACTCCATGTGCATAATCCAGAAGTTCAAGGAAGTTTTCACATTCTGGAATGGGTAACACGTCCAAAATAATTCTGCAGTGATTCACATTTTGCCTCCAACAATGCGATGTTAAATCTTAAATGCGATGCCATTAACTCGCTCAAGGTATTGCCTGCTTTAATTCCTAAGAATGCTTAACATTTGGAGTTTTAATGCTAAATGTCGCCAGTGCGTCCTAGTTTCCCCTGTTTGGTGCGCAAAATCAATTCATACTACACGCCTGGTGGGGAGCTGCTCATTATCCGGGCCTCTCGGCCAGCGATCACTCTCGGCCCTCGTCGGACCATGTCGTTAGATTAGCGAATAGCAATCAGCAAAAGATCGCCGCCCACCAGCCAAATCCAGCAAAAGCTAAGAGGCCACCGGAGCTTTGCCACGACCCAACCAAGAAACGCAAAAAACAAGACAAAAAAAGAAGGCTCAAGGAGAAAAAGCCGAACTCCCGAGTCAATAACCAGCAACGCAAACCATGCACGAGCAAAAGACGGAAAGGAGAACGAGGCAATCATTCACCTCCATCCCATCACGAGACACAAAAAAGAAACGCGCCGGGACATTTCAACGCTACGACCAAAAACAGAGCAAATGACTCGCGCCCCCACCTGGCGGCCACCGCGGGGGCATCGGGGCGGGCAGACAGAAGGAGGGCTCGGGCCGACGACGACAAGCACTTGCATCCGAACATCCTCCCGCCTTCCTGCGGCGGCGCATCGGATCAAGAAGCGCGTGTCCCCGCCTGGAGAAGAACAGGGACTTTCGGGGTGGATCCCGAGGGAGCCCACGAGAGAGAAGAAGAAGAAGAAGAAGAAGAAGAGAAGGTGGGCTTAGAGGGAGAAAAGTAACGCGACGCGCGCCATTGGAGTCCGCGAATCTGTACCAGCATTCTTGTGGTGGTGGTGGGGGGGGCCTCACGTCGTCGTTGTTGCAATTTGCAGCAGCGCCATCACCTTTTAGGCGTCGGCATGACAGAGAAAGAACACGAGGGTCGGCTTTGACCCCTGGAAAAGGAAGTTCGAAAGGAAGCTGCCGACAAGATTCCGACTTCGGTGGGGCAAACTTCGTGGTCAAAATGCTTTTCGGAAAATAGTTTTTTAAGAAAAACGGTTTATTTTTATTTCGATCGGGCAATACATGACCCAAAACCGTTTTCAGGTTTTGGATCTCATTTCAGAAATGATTTCAATGTCGTGGCTTCATGTTATGCAAAAAAAATTAAAATTTAAAAAAATCCTTTTTTTCCCCTTATTCTTCCTCCGCTCATCACTAGACCTTGGCGACGGCCGCGACAAGCCGCTAGCGAGGGCCAATGAGGGCCAACCTGGGCGTCCCTCGGTGAGGTCGCACACCAGAATATGGCGAGGCTCAAGCTCAACCTCGCCCGAGGCCAGCCCTCATCGGCCTGTGCTTGTGACCGTCGCCGAGGCCTAATGACCAGCGGAGAAGGAAGAAGGAAAAAGAAAAAAAGAAAAGGAAAGAAAAATTAAAAAGGGGCAATTCCAAAAAAGTGTTCACTTTCTTAGATTTAAGAATTGACTTTTAACATTTTTATACATGAATGTTTTCCTTGATCGGAATGTATATTCGGGTGACTAATCATTTTCGACAAAACCATAAAGGTGAAAATTTGAAAAACTAATTTTGGGAAAACACTTTTTCTCAAACAAAGGCATCCTTTGAGCCGAATGGATTCTGATTTCCTAGCATGATTATTACTATACCCTCAGTGTTGAGTTAAATTACAGCTGAGCCATCCTGAGTGCTCAAGTCCAATGTCAGTTTAATGATGTTGAGATAATCACCTTGTATTCAAAATGTTTGGATGGTAAGTAGTGGTCAAACTAGTTTCCATGTGATACATTAATTTTAAATTAATTTTCATCTCACAAAAAATCTTAAACCATACTCCACGATATATTAAGCCCAACCTAATTCTAGCATCACAAAAAGTCTCAAATCGGTACCCCTGACCCAAATTTATCTTTCAATTCATATCAAATCTGTCATTCTCCATGTTAGATCTATCATGCACTCGTCTTCCACTTGCGTCGACGCATATATATTTTCATGGGATATTGAACATGACAGTAATGGACGGATAAGGGTAACGGTTTGGGTTTTTTCATAGGATGAAAAAACCAAAAGTTGCTTTTGTTATCACCCTCTCCATCCTAGTGCCTTCGCATCTCTCCTAAATTTATTGGAATAATCCTTTTCAAATTAATCTACCATAGCAAAAAAAACTAAAACCATAAACGAAATTGCACTCGCACAGCCATTAATTTCAATTTGTTCATTTATCACTCCACATGCTTAGTTTTTTTAGTATAAAATGAAAATATGTAAATTTCAAAAAAAAAATCATAGTATATTCTATAAATCAAGAAAGCTTTACTATTGGAAGAGTAAAATGGCTGCTATTCAATTAATTGAAAGATCACAATGGAGTCTAGTTTGGGGAACTTTAGGCATAAGAAATCTAATTTAAGAAATAGTTATAAGAGAGTTTTTATTTTCGAGAATAAATTTTCCAGAGGGATCTAATTTGGGAAAACTAAACGGAAGTCCTGAAAATGACCTCGAGCCTAATAATTGTAGAGAAATTATTAAAGTCCATGATGGACCACAGGTGACCAAATTGGAACCGGCATCATCACGAAAACGGGCAAGAAGATTGATTACCCCGCAAAAGCAAATTTTGAGATGGGGATTCAGGTGGGACCGTGAATAGCGTGGGATCTTTGATGAGCAATTAATACATGCTTTGCAAATTACCTTTTGCCAGGATGATAGAAATTCAAACTTTGATTTGGGTAACGAAATAAGTCTAATCTCAATCGCTTGTATCCTCCTACAATTCGAATTTTCGTTCAGAAAAAGTCCCTCGGCCTAGTAAGATCATACAATCCCGCGCTTGGCTTGTTAAAAAACACGAAAGGGCCTTCTAATTATTGATTCTTATGTGCATGAACTACTCAAAGATGAAAAGGCAAATCCAGAACGGAGCTCTCTAGGGATCAGTTGGAGAGGTATTGGCCAAGAAGTCGAAAGACTGATACCAGTGTTTAGCCAAGCGGAAGGCTCACTACTTGTGGCCAAGATAGGAATTCCATCAACTACTTGACTCAGTGATTAGATCATATCAACTGGCCTAATAGTCTCCCTTCGTAATGAAAAACAGCACAGTAAGTATTTCACATCATACGCCCCTCAAGAATTAAGAAACTCATGTTCCCCATCATAGAGGTACCTTCAAGGCTTCAACAAATCAATCCAAAATAGACGACCAGCCATGGCAATGAGAAGAGCATACGAACGGAGCATATTGCGGATAACGTAGAGGGAATAAAACAAGAAAAAAAACCCCATAAGGGCTTTTGATGTTGACCATAACTCCAGGATCTTGCTACACCCCTCACAGTGTAAAGGCTCAATAGGGCCCAAAACTCCCACTTGAATTGCATCACAAAAACCATTCAAGGGGAAAGGCTCATCTAAGCTCCCCGCAAGGGCCAAAAGGTAAAAAGGTCTTGACAATCTAATCACGCCAAAAGAGAAGAAACACACCTCAAGAAGCACCAGACCACAGATTTCAGGAAACCATCATACATGGAATGACAGTAGCAACCTAAAGAGCCTTTGGCCACAGCTATAACGGTTCAAAAAGGTCGAACGAGCACTCATTGTGAACCGCGGAAGTAAGAACCATTGCCTCGTGGACGGCTGTAGTCATTATCCAGGTTGCTTCCCCTGCCCAAACTCTGACCACCCAGGCGTCCCCTAAGGCCCTCTGATTGGTATCCGCCTCTGCCTCTTCCTCGTCCTGGCATTCATTCGAAGAAATTGTCATATACAGAAATACCGGTGATTCACAAGTACAATCTTATCTTCATTGTCTCCAAAAAGATACACGTGAAATATAATCAAGATTTTAGCTGTCCCAAAATGTGACTCAATCCCCGAACATCACTTTAATCATGACATCACCACTCACCTGGACACTATAGTTACCCTATAGAATCTCTCTCTCTCTCTCTCTCTCTCTCTCTCTCACACACACACACACACACACACACACACACACAAACCCTACAAATAGTCTGAGATACCAAGCCTGCACACAGATGGTGAAAGATGCTGCAAAAGCTCTATATCTTTCCGTTTAACTGAAAGACTCATCTCTGAGCAAAACTTTTAGGGTGACATAAAAGTCATTAAATTAGATAGCCAAATACACCAAGATCCATGAAGCTAAGCACTAGGCACAGCTACTGCTACCAATGTTGAAGACACTGTGAAAAGTTAACCATATCAGCATGGAATACATCCACTAAGGAAGAAGAAACAATAAAGCAGCTAGTTATGATATGCAAGTAAATAAAGAAAAAAGAAACAATAAGACCACATACGTCCTCCTCGAGCACCGCCTGTGGTGTTTGCTCTTCTCTCTTCGACGTAAACTGGCTTTCCAGCCACCATAACAGGAGAAGCCTACAAATTATAAACAAAACAAAACAAAAATTATGACTGTTATTTTCCAAACATATGTATTCGGAGTAAATTATACAAGTAACCGAATCAATTACAAGATCCAGAACAATATGCACAATAACCTTTTAGTCTCCTCTACCTCGTAATAGTCAATTTTAATTGATATTGTTCCTACGCCACTTGCATGCATCACAACAGTCGGATAGAGATAATAACACAAACAGTCCCTAAACTCTGGCTCAATGTATAATTTAATCCCTGAACTTTTAATTTGTTTAATGTAGTCCCTGAACTTTAACCCAATGTTCAATGTGATCCCTGAACTTTCAATTTGTTCAACTTGGTCCCTGAACTTTTAGTAAATGTTCAATTTAGTCCTTGAACTATATGAAAATGTACAATATAGTACCTAAACTTGAATTAATAGAAGGACTACATTGAACATTTTTATAAAGTTCAGGGACTATATTGAAAATGTACCAAAAGTTTAGGGATCACATTGAACAAATTGAAAGTACAAGAACTATATTGAACATTGGGTTAAAGTTTAGGAACCATATTGAACATTGAGTTAAAGTTCAAGGATTACATTGAACAAATTAAAAGTTTAGGGATCAAATTGCATATTGAGTCAAAGTTCAGGGACTGTTTGTGTCATTTTCCCTAGTCAGGTATTAGAAAGTTAACCATTATTCCAATTAACCTATCGTGTATATCAAGCATATTTCTTAACACTACACACATTTAAGCCAGAGCCATACCTTAGGCATCTAACAGACTGGATGACAACAACTGGAAGATAGACAAGAGGCAAAAACAAAATCACAACAACAGAGATGAGAAAATTTGAACACTTGACTTGAAGATCAAACACCATTTGAACAAACCGGTTTCCCCAACAATGCTTCAGGGGAAGGCATCTCCAATGTCGATCAAGCATGTTTCTTAACAGATGAAATACAATGTGTAAGGATAGATATTTGGGACTTATTATAAGAACAAAAGGATGACAGCTCAAAAAATAGATCCACAATAACACATCTATGCTAAGCAAATAGCTAAACGACAAAAATAAATAGCTGCAAAGCGCATGCAATGCGAAATTGATGAGCTACCTTCAATGCATTCTGGACACCAAAAAGGTCTTCAAACTCAACAAAGGCATAACAAACACCAATTTCCTGCATGTTGATTCCAATTTTAGCCTCCAACATTACATATTAAGCCAATGCCAAGTGGCTCATAGCAAAAGAAAAAGGGCAATGCTAAGTGGGACAGAACCTTCCGTATCTTGATAGCAACACCATCTGGTCGGATGGCGCCAAAGTTCCTGAAAACCTCATCAATGTCTGCATTCGTAACAGTTGGGGGCAAATTCCTTACATAGACAGATTTCGACAGACCTGCCAGAAATGATAAAGGCCAATTTCAAAATGGGCCTTTCTACAAGACTCCAGTGATAATGCACGATAATGGTCTACGTAGATAATAATTCATTACCACCCAGCTAACTTATCTAAGCGTACCATCATATGTAAAGTAGAAAATCAACTTTCCAAATCACAAGGAAGTTGCATCTGTTTTTCAAATGTTTTTAAAAAAATGAATGAAATGCCCCATTTCTGCATAGTTGATTTTAAAATCTCATATACATTTTACAATAAAGTATGACAGTAGTATACATTTCTTTTATAAAGATGTAATCATCAAAAAATAGAATTCACCACAATGCAGACACCTTCAAAGAAAAAAAATGATGACTCGTTTGACGGATCACGTGCAATATATTTTTCATAGTAACGCAAAACAATACAGAAGTAATTATCCCATGAACTACACGTCACGGGTCACCACAAACCCAGTAAAATTTAACTAATCCCTTATAGAAACATAATGGCAAGCAGCCCAGAATGAAATAGGAAATCACAATTGAAAGATGTGATTAAGCAATAAAATGACAAATTTTAAGAATACAACCTTCATCTTCACCAAAACCATCATCTGCTGCCTCAACAACCGATACAGGCTCAACATACGACACCGATTTTGGTAGCTGAGCCGTGGGCTGTGGGTTATATTCCCAATCCGACATGTTGGGAAGAGTCCGGCCATAAGGTGGCAGTGCAGTGGCTGCTGATGCAGACTGCCCTTTCGAAGCTCGTAACTGGCAAGTATACAACATATAGGCCAATTAGGACCACATCAACCAAAAAAAAAAAGATGACTTTAATTAAATTACATCACGGAAAAAAAAGAAAATATCGGGCTACATCCTCAGCCCCTAATTTGTTCTTGCATCATGTGTTCGACAAGTTTCTTTTCCCCATGCCCTGAACATAAAACCAACCAATCTAAAGCACAAGTCATAAACAATTCCATAATTAGCACTATGCTCCCCAATTGGCGACCCCAGGATGTCTCGCACATATGAGGGCGTTAACCATTCACCATCAACTGAACATGATCCACAGAATAAATTATTACCAACTGAAATTTCAGATACCAAGAGATATAAATCATCCACAACCACAGAAAAGCGATCCTTTCATTTGTGCAGATGGACGACTTGATTCAAACTCCACATATAAACTCTTCAGAAAAATTAAAGCTGACAATAAAATGGGTCAGAGATGCAAATTGAGTCTATCCTCTGATAAGTACTTAACTTAATATTCAGGTCAATCAATTATGCGCCTGCAGAGACAAGTACAACCGCAATCGCCTGCCAAATTACATCTAGTCACCATTTCATGCAGACCAGACATGACTACTTCAAACTTCCATGTGTGATTACCTTATACATACTATACATATAGTGAACAAGAACAAGCTCTAAATAGCATCAAACAAGTAGTAGACTTGAAAGCAGGATAATAGGACAAGCAAAGCTAAGCAGCAACAACAGAGCAGATCCATACGATAGAAGCATAGGTTTTCCTTTGAGGTTCTTCCACCGGTTCATCCAGAACAACATCTGGAGCAACAGGAACTGCATCCAAAGTATGAAGCGAAGTAGAATTGTCTTCCGCATAGGCATTTTCTAACACAGCTTCAGCTTCAACTTCATCGTAGTGCTGTTGTTCCGGAAGATTGTATTCGTCATCCAGATTATCTTCGATATTTACTGAATTTACGTATTCCCTTGGCTCTTCCTCCAAAACATAGTTGTGAACTGCCCATAACCATATTAGATCGCAGAAACAAGAGAAAAGATATTAAAACTATGTGAAAACGAATGCTCGGGAATTCTTCATGTTTAACCACCCCCACACTAGCGTGGCAGACTTTTCCATAACTATGGGACAATTATTTGAAAATAATCACAAACTTGTTACATAAAGATTTTCCGATCCAAGATCTTATCCTATTCCATATTGTATACCTCTCCTTAAGTACAGCTACTTTATTCATTTAAATTTGACAGGAACAAAATCATTGTCCATGTCGATAATATAAAGGCACATACACTTGACACTTTGGGTAAAATAAAGGGCAATATTCTATGGTAGCAAGCAGAGGCATCAACGGTTACAAAGAGACCCTCTCCATGACACTGCAACTCCAAGGCAGAGGCAGTCTGGCAGTCCCCACTTTGACACTTTCCAAATAGCATGCAGCATGGCCCAACAAACCACTTGTATTTACCTGGTGGATCCATCACAGGGCTAGATGCATTTAACTGCACGTCAATTCTGCTTTCTGATACCATGGGTGCAGAGTGTTGAGGTACCGTTGCATCTTCGAAGAATTGAAAGATATCATTGAGGACAAAGAAACCCTTATCTTGAGGTGCAAGAAAGAAGGTTTGCACGAACTTCCTCCGGACAATAGAGTCCTTCGTTTTAACCAAACCAGAAACCATCACCACGATACCTCCATTCCAAGATTCAAGAGAGTTTATTGTCTTGACCTCAATTGTAGCCAAGTTTAGTGACATGAGAAGAGAATGGATTTGCTGCACATGAAAGGGAGAAGATCGTTAGCAAATTCAACTATATCAATACCATTATGCTCGAATTGGAAATAACAAAACTCGACATAAGTTGAATAAAGAAAAAAAAGGGAAGAAAGTCGATTTTCAAGGTTTATCCGCTACTGCAGATAATAGCAATCAATAGAAACCCTGCCACAGCCAAAAATGATCCCCCCAACAAAAAAAAAAACGGTCATGTGTATCCCGGGTAGTGTTAGACTTCAAAAACAACCAGCAGCCACTGCCACCTTTAAGAACGAAGAATTTAAAGGCGGGTAATGTTTCTCACTGGGAAATCTGTCAAGAACTTAACATCAATTTTCAAGATAGAGAGTTTGTAAAAGGTTTTGTGCTCTAACTACTATGCGTAGCAAAATATACATGTACAGGCCCGCCTCTGGGGATTCTGTGTATGACTACATCTTATGATTATTTTGTATGTGGGATTGCTACATTCTTCCGCTCCCCTCCACTGACCAAGTAAATGTTGGTCATAATAGGAACGCGGAACCATTCTGCTGAAGAATAGAACGCCATCCCCACAGAGAAGTGACACAACAACTTAACAGAGAGGACCTGCTAGAAGCCATTTCTCAGCCACTAACTATTCTACGAACCGGAAGCGCCGGCTAAAGCATCAGAGTGTTTTAACCTATAGCGGGCATCTACAGATCTCTGCAAAGGGTATCACACCGTGCTCGGGAGAAAAGATAAAACGACACGAGAACCACTCAAATTACAGCAAATTTCAGGACTTGCTCGCACAAGGCCTATATATAGATAGAAAGAGAGAGAGAGAGAGAGAGAGAGTAGACATCACTAGCCAAAAGCTACTGCAATCAAGCAGAAACGAGCTCCCACGACTGTTACAATAGAAGGAAAGAAACGAGCGCTGACGACGAACGAGATTGGAGCACATCCCCACACCAGGAAAAAAAAAACCGAAAGGGGAGCAAGACGAGGAGTTCAAAAACTCACGAGCATGGTGGACCCGGACTCGCTGGTATCGCCGTCGATCCGGACCATGGAGCTCGTCTCCGTGTAGAACTGATGCGCCAGCTCGGGACGCTCCTTCAGCACCTGGTAGTACTGGCCGACGAAGTAAGAACCAACCTGCGCCCACAACCACGCGAAAAGAGAGACAAGCATCAGCCCCCGGTAAGCATCAACCCGGAATCTCCGCCGGCGGCGGCGGCGGAGAAGCCACGCGCGGAGAGGGAGCAACTAGGGGGCGGCGGCGGCGGCGGCGGAGAGGTCAACCTGCATCGCGGTGACGGGAGGGGGGTAGGAAGTAGCCATTTGCAGGGGGAGCCCGGTCAGCGAATCTCAGTCCTCGCCAGGCCCCGACAGAAGCATCAAGGAAAGGAGGAGGAGAAGAGAGGAAGAGAGGAAGAGCTCGAGCTCCAGAGACCACCAGATCGAGCCGAGCAGGGCGGCGAGCGACAGCAGCAGCAGCAGCAGAAGCAGCAGACAAGAGAGAGCGAGGGAGAGAGAGAGGCAAAAACCCTAAAAATCTCAGAGAGAGAGAGAGAGAGATGGTTAGGGTTGACAGGCGCCGATGGCTGGAGAGAGAGAGAGAGAGAGAGAGAGAGAGCTGGGCGTGAGCAATAACCAAATGAAATGAAACGATAATTTAAAAAAAGAGAGAGAGAGAGAGAGAGGGGGAAGGGGGGGAGCAGGGGGAGGAGATCTGGACTCCAATTATGGGACGCTGCACCAAATCTATTCCACGATTTATCCGAAATTAGGGATTATTGGTGGTGGTGGTGGTGGTGGTGGTGGTATCCATCGATCCGCTCTTCTTCGCCTCCCGAAATCGGGACTCGAATCGGAGGAATCCATCTGGATTTTTACCATAACTTACGAAACATGCTGACCCCCAAAACACCAAAATAAAAAAAAGAGGGGGGCAATTTCTTGAAAAAAATGTCTTTCTTTTTTGCCTTTTTTTTTTTTGATTTTTGGAGGGGGGGGTCTGGACCTTATAGGATGGGGAGGGAGGGGTCAATCTCCTGCATGTGCTGTCCTTGATTTTGCCGTAGTTGGACAAGACATCTTTGCGGGAGTTAGATTTTGCACCCCCCCCCCCTCTTAAAAGACCCTTTTTGGCCATGGGTGAAAAAAAAAAGTGTGCGTAACAGTTCAAATCCCACCCTAATGAGTGCGGTGTACACGGTACAGTGCAGTATCCTTCTTTTTGTTTGCCCTAATTGTCCACCCGGACAATTCCATTAGGCGGCTATCAAGTCTTCCCCATGATTCCGTCTCCTTTTTCCTTTCAATAGGAACCGTTGATTTTGACGGCGTATTTGCTTCGAGACTTTTCGTTGGGCTTGAAGCAATTTACCAACGAATGCTTCGATTTTGCATGGGCCGAGCTCCGTGCTTTACACCGACGGAGCCGAAATGACCCCATTTCCTTTCGGGTCGCTCTTGCATCAATCGCTTTGAGAGATAGGTCCACACCCGGAAGAGAGACCGAGACGTCGATCGATAATCAGTACCTGTATAGGCCCCCCCCTTAATGAAGAATCTACAATCTAGAGTATCCATCGTCTCGTTCCGACCTGTCCCACACAATTCAGTTTCTCCCTGAAAGTTCTCAGGGTCTCGCCTTCTCTAAAGAATTAGGATTCGCTTCTCTTTCAACGAGAAGGAATCAAAATGATTTACGGTGTATCGACGAAACAAAGATGACAAAGGCAGTGAAAAGTTTCAATGAGCAAAACCATCGCTGGATGTAACAAATGACCGAGCACCGCGCCAAAAGTGCATCGCTCTTTTTGGACCGAATACACTACTGTAATCATAAAATGTGGAAGAAACAGAAACACAGAAACTAGTAGAGTACCTAAAAAAATCCGGGAAAGAAGAAAGAAAATAAGAGGAACGACTATCCATCCCCCGCAAATATTGAAGGACAGCCTAACTCAGATACTGCTGTCAAAAGACCATAACCATACAGCAGCAATCATTCAGATCCAACATGACCAAAAACAAGGGTTCGCTCTTCTGCTCCACCATCGATATCGTTAGCTCCCCCCCTCGCTGGGTTCAAAAAACCACAGGTGAAGTAATTCTCGTGAATCCTAGGGATGAGTGTTCTATACAACAATCATGCAAACAACGATGCTGCCTGCTATCCCTGTTCAGTAGTAAGTCCCATAATAAGCCTGAGGCACCGACGCTGCTTGCTGAGATGGGACTGTTGTGGCTGTGGCAGCTGGTTGTGCATAACTCTGCTGTGGAGCGGCCTGATTACGTCGTGACAAAACTTCAGCTCTTAATACCACCACAAATTAACAGACAAAAAGAAAATATTGATCATGGCTTTATATCCCTTTCCAGCAATATTCAGTTAAGTCAGACCATAGTCAATGAACAGCAATGCAATTGTCACTCTCCTGAATAATTGAGTCTGTTGAACGTCTGTGCACATAGCAAAGACACTTCCAAGCAAACTCAACAGTATGAAAAACGACTTCTAACTAACTTATCCATGAGAGACTACCATTTGTACTACTACAAGACTCTACCATTTAGAAGAAAACAAAACCAGCAAATACGCTTTCGGAGTCTAGAGCAAAATGAAGGTGACCAAAATAGGTTTTCGCGGTTCATTATTACCAACAAAACACAACTAACATCAATTGCCTCATCTTTCAAATCGAAGATAAGCTACCAATACAACTGCTTCCAAAGTCACAATGTCACGTGAAATATCATATAAAGTTCAAGAAGAGGAGCTTGTTTTTGTACAAACTGTAAATACCCACAACTAAATCCAACAAAACTCAGACTAGTAACACTGACATGTGACTTAATGACAAACCCCAAAATCAGGAAACAAAAAGCAAACACCAATACAAGTAATCACCATAAGCATCTTCTGCGCACTTGTTTCCATACTAAATCCTAGATGTTATAATCTTGCAGAGATAAAGAATCTAAGCAAGCAAAATATGTAGAAACTTCAATATCAAATGCCAAAGTTTTCAGTACCTGCGCAGGATAAGTTGGAGGATAAGCCCCATATGAGGCAGTTTGTGCCACCGATGTTGATACTTGCGGAGTGGCATAGCTCGCCGTGTAACCACCATATGCAGCCTAATTCAAGGACAGTGGGGATCAAAATGATCGTATTGATTTATGGTGAAGAAATTTCATAGTATGAGAAGAATACCAAGAGCCAATGCCGCACTATTATAATAAGCAGAAGATTTAAAACAGCAAGGTCATCGTTGCCATCTGATCATTGAAGCAGTCACTGGAATTCAGCCAGTACGCAACAAGGACCGATGCAAGTAACACATTACGAAAATTCCATGCACCTACTCAAAATTTTATTGTCTTCCTTCCATCATTTGCAACAAATGCTTTCCTAGATAGGTAAAAGGTAATTACCAAATATCAAAATACTTATGAAGCAGATAAAAAAGATTGTTCAACACGAAAAGCCATGAATTCCCAACTGCAGGCAAGAATAACAGAAAAAATAATCTTTACATGTCATGGACGTCCATATCTCTTCAACCAACACATCCTTAGACCAAGCTGTTTGTCTGATATTGTAAAGCAGCAAAAAGATCATATGCACACAACACACTATATCAAGCAAGCCAAGAGACTGGTTAGAGATGCAAATGAGAGTATTTTTACCCAAAGGTAAACATGTACTTGTCACAAACTTGTCCAACAAGCACCACAGCAATTGAATTGCAACATCAGACAGAGAAAGGTATGGATATGCCTATATGTCTAAATTACCGTCTGCTGGGCATAGGCGGGGTTCCATTGTTGCGCTGGTGCTTGGGTAACATGTGGCCAAGTTTGTGGTTGTACACCATAACCAGCTGTCCACTGGTTCTGTACACCTGGATATGCACCCATCAAAGACTGGACAGATGAAGGAACAGAAGCATCGGGTTTCATTAGCTTAGATTTGTCTGAAGCTAGAACATCCTCTGCCTGACGCTTTTTCAACTGCGAAGCCATCCTATTGTGCAGGAAGATCTTAAGATGTCTATCATGAGCCTTCTTTATAGCCTGTGCATCTCCCACTAAATCCACAAACTGCAACAGAAAATCGCACGAAAATGACCTTGATCAGCATAATTTGTAAATCATACTACAATCTCTGCTGCATCACCTTTGACCCTTGAAATCATTCAACAGCATGTATAAATATAAAAGAAAATGACACAAATGGTCCCTCAACTTCAGTCCAACATGCAATGTGTTCTCTAAACTTTTAATTTGTTCAATGTGGACATTAAACTATCGATAAATGTTCGATCTACTCTCTAGACTTTTGAAAATGCTCAACATCGTCCTTCCATTAATTCAAGTTAAAGAAATCTGCTGATGTGGCTTCCAATCCATTAAGTTTGAATAATGGACAAAAATAAAAGTTACAACTAGATTATTATCCACTTAATATATTCATCTCAAATCAATATATAATAATCAATGTCATCGACGGACATATTAATGCCTAATTTTTTTCCCCGTCTAAAGTAGATGGATAAAAGAATAGACATGTTGAATCATGTTTAAAACATCCAACTCAGTATATAATATTCCACGTTATCAAAATAACATCTAATTTGTTGTTTGAGCAAAAAAAATGACTACATTGAACATTTACCAATAGTTCATGAATCACATTGAACATGCTAAAAGTCCAGGAACAACATTGCATATTGGGACAAAATTCGAGGATCATTTCTGCCATTTCCCCTAAATGTACAACAACGATAAAAAAACAGACCGTTCCCTTCTCATTCTCCTGTGCAAAAGCATAACAGGTTTGCATAATAGAGAGAGATGATGCTGACAAAGACAATAAACAAACAAAAAGTCCAAGCGAATCTCTTAAATAGAAGAGATCCACTCGTAGGCTTTTTCCCCCAATCCAATCAAGGGTCGAATTGATTATAGAAACATGATGTATGAAGATGTCTTTGTTTGACACAGGAATAAGCGAAACAAATTCATTAAATAAGCACCACCCATAGTATTCCAGCTTAACTAGTAACCAACATGACCTGTTAAAGGAAAAATCACTGAACCATATTATAAAAAGTAATTACACCATGTTCAGCAATTAGAACTTCAATCAGAATTGTTTTCCAAAATTATAAATCTCTGAAATTTTAATAAATGCACACTAGCCAAAACAATTTATAAAGAATTAAACATAATAGATTAAAGCAAGAAAACAATATCATAAATTATATTTTATGGTCCACTGTGTCCAATGATTGAAGTTCTTGATGTAGTTGTTCATTTGCAAATTGCAAAATGGACTGGTGCTTTGAGTGAAAAGATCATTTTTAGAAAATTGACGAGAGAAAAAACAAGACGTCAATGGTAAATTTCCCGAGTTTCATTATTAAAACAGTTCCCGAACATTCTGCAAAAAAAAAAGTACAATGTACCATAATGACAACAGTCAATCCAACAAATGCACTCTTTAGCAGAATCTTCAAATTTTTACCTCCAAAAAAATGGTAGATACATCCTCTCTCTCAGCTATACTTGCAGTATTAGGGCCGTCAGTGTTGGGAATAATGAACTTCTCGACCAAGGTATCTAAGTGATCAATTCTTTTCGGCAATGGCATCACTGCCTCCATAAAGATTAAGATCTGCCCAAACCGAAAAGGCAAATAATCAGCATTAGTATTGGTTCATGAGTAACAAATTAAATTAGATCCTAATAACTGTAAGGTGACAAGGCAGTCAGGAGCACCTCAAGAAATGGCTTTGACAACTGGACATGTTCAGGAGCCTCATCTAGAACTTCCCTAGCTTTTTCCACTTTTCCCATGGCCTGCCAAAGGAAAGAGAAAGAATCAAAAGAATTAGATACACCATTAAGAAGAGACATTCGCTCCAAGGAAAGGACAAGTATGTGAAATTCAGTCACCACACACATGGATGTGTTTGCACATGCCTACAGAAGAAAAATAGCTTTCTCAGAATTTATTGGCAAACAAGACCATTAAATTGCAACACTACAGACAGGTAACAGCAATTCTGATCTACTTCTCCTGCAAGAATATTGCAGATTTTCCGACTCAGGTGCTTAAGATCAGCTGCTCCATAGACTAAGATTATCAAAGATGTAGAGTACAACAAAAACACAGTCAAATGTCTGCACGCTATGGACCAATTCTCGCAAAGATACACCAAGAAAGGTGAAATTGTCAACAACTCAGAACCTTGTCTGCTAGGTTTCTGGTCAACATGCTAGCAGCCCCTAAAGTATAAATAACCCATGATAATGATTCCACACTGCATGAGTTCCACCCTTTCAGACAGGCTCCAAAACCAAGTGACAGTGATTAAAATGATGATAGCGAGGTCTAACATCATGTGTTTGATCTGCTCATCCCACAATCAATAAGCCCTTTCTGCTCCATTTTCACTCACTCTTAAAAGCAGTCTGTCAGTATCAAAAGCAGAGAGATATGCAGCACTATATGGTAAGAAAAGCAGAAAATTTATATTTTAACAGACCCACCAAGTACAGAAAACGCGCATACTGAGCAAACAACACTGGTAAAGCTTGTGAGTGTTCCTTTCCTTTCTCAATAGCAATCGCCTGTTCATATACCGCCAAAGCATCATCCAAGTTCCCCTGAAACACAAGAAGCCATACAATGCATATCACAATCAACATAAGAATTTTTAACAACCCTGATGTTACACCACACTGCACAAAAGAAATATCATTATAATTGACCTTGTTAAGGAGTTCAAAGCTCTATTTCTAAGACAGCAAACTGTCAATTTCCTAATGCAATCACCAAAAAGAAAATAGTTAATTTCATCCCGGAAATCTCACACGGTAACATGAAATACAAGGTTTGCATCATATTGAAACACATTTTTCAAATGAGTTGAGAAATGATCCAAGAACAAGAATTCCCTTGCCTTAATAATCTAACAAAAAAGGGTTAGAAGTAGGGCTGCAGGTAAGTCAATTGAGAGAAGATGAGAAAATACCAAAAGCTAGAAACATGATTCATGCATTTCAGCAGAATCTATACAAGAGAGAACCTGGCTCAAAACAATGGTCTAGCAAACAGACCTAAAGACTGTCGTAATAATTCTCTAAGGTCTGAAAGATAAATTTCCACAGTTCTACAAACAATCCCCCCAAAAAAAAAAAAAAGAAGAAGAAGAAGAAGAAGAAAGCAGCTTCTTAAAGCCGAGAGGTAAACAGGATCAAATTGTCAATGCTATGCAACCAAAAACTGAGGATTGAGTTTGGGGTAATTTAAAAAATTGAGTTCTATGTTTAAATTTTCGACAAAATAAAATATAATTTAAGTGAAAATTAAGAAAAAATATAGATGACTTTAAATGCCTTCAAACTATTATAAAAAAGTGATGGATGTTCAATATAATTGATGGTTGAGTTTGTAAAGTTGATAGGGGAAAAAAATTAATTGTTCCAAGCATAAGTAAACCCAAACACAACCATGAACTTACCAGCCTTCTTTCCATATTGGCATGCTTTATTATGGCCTCAAGAAGACCTGGTGAAATTTCAGTGTGGACTAGTTCATAAGCAGCTCGAGCAGCCAGTATGTCACCATTATGTTCTTTAAACCAAGCTGCAAAAAGGTGGATCTCCGGTTGTCTCTGGAAATTTACTCAATGATTAGTTGCAAGTAAATAATCCAAATATACACATACAGCACAGACAATCTAAATCATAGAGCTCATCGGTCAACTGGAGTACAGAAAAGCAACTGAAGCACAGGAAGCTCACGCCAGTTTACTTCCAAAACCAAAATCCTTTTGCAGTCCTTATTTTGTTTTATTTAATGTATTTTCTATAACATACTCCCCACCTTGTCCCTATATCTAGATTCTAGTGGTCTTTATGCAGTAAGATATTATCATATCCAAAAGAAAGAACCTAAATCAAAGTATCATACCAGTTAACTATAGAAATCAACTGACTTTGAGTTGAATTACTACTTTTCCACATCATAATGCAAATCCAACATCTCATTGCACACAATTGTCACTAGAAACCAAATCGAATACGGACTAACAACACATCATAATGTAACTCCAACACATAAGAACACTCGGATATGGACTAGCAACACAAATAAAGACTTCCACATCACAAGTCTCACAATTAATCATTACTGCATATAGGACATAAGATCAAGTAAACTTAACCCTGCCCAAAGACTTCGCGATAAAATGTTTGAAGAGTCAAACTGCTTAATGTCTTTTATTTAGGCAACCAAAAATGACAGCTATGACCAATTTATATAGAGAATATGTTGCTGAACTGAAAATCCTATCATGAAGAAGCAAGTTTCCACAACTAGACCATGAGAAGTATGTTTTCATACCTTAACGAAAACTTGAGTAGCACGGATAAGTGCATTTTCTGCAAGATCCATACTTCCATGTGCTTCCATGCTTTTAACATATCTTATCCAATACTCCGGGTAATTGGCACATGCTATTAGACATCTTTCATACAACTTTACCACCTGATACACACAAAATATTATAATATCATCACACTGTGGCATGCTACACCAGAGAAATAGACAAATAACACAAAGCACGGGGAGATATGCATAAGAAGTACTCCGTTGCGGAATAGAGAGGCCCCTCAAATAGGAAAGGAGGGAACCTCCTTGCCTGACAGACAGATGGTTAGGAAGATAAGTAGACACCTGCATGCATAACATTGGAACTTTAAAAATAACAATTTATGGAAGACATCACAAACCTAATATGTCCACTAACAAATGAGGGTTTGAAATACTTAGCCTCAAAGAAACCAAATGGTAGGCCCATGCTTTAGTCTCAGTACAATTTGCCGTTTAAAAAGTAGCTTCATCCAACGGTTTACCCAAAAAAGCATATCATGCAGCAGATATTACTGATTGTAAGCCAATGCATAAAATCAAACACAACTAAAGATTCAAATGATAGTGATAATCAAATTAACGAGAGATCCCCATACCTTGCTAAAGTCACCTTCTCTTTCTATAAAATTCAGATAGTTATGCCAATTTTCAAGTTCTGCAACATTCAGGGGCTTCACATGAAAGTAGGGCCTCCCAATAGCTGTTTCAAAACCAGTGATCTTAGAATCGAACTCTTTAGCTTTCTTATACATCTCTTCTCTAATGGCGATATACTTCTCCAACTCCTCTGCTTCTGTTAAGCCAGCACTTACAAGTTTAGGAGACTGTCCACCAGAATCAGGAGGAACTTCCCCTTCATTCAATTGGTCAATAACCTCTGATACTGAACTGGCTGCTGCTGCTGCTTCCTCAGCAGTCCTTAACTCAGATAGAGGCCGATTGGCAGCCAATTCCTTGAAGCTGCAGCATCATTCAAGCCAGATCAACAAATCAATGGAAGTTATTTGCTTGTTGCTAATCCATTCCTTTAAAAACGCGACAGGACATCATATTGGCAAATTGAAATGATCAGATGAAAATAAGAAGAAAAGGAAAATTAACCAACAATAGGCTATCGAACCAAGTATCTATGATACTAAGCACACATTGACTCATACCCAAAGAAATCACAAGTAAATATCTGTGTGACAAGTCAAACTACAGAGACTCAAGAAACAGCCACCCCAAAATTTTCAGCAACTGTAGAAATTCGCCCTTCAGACAGCATAGAACCCCAAGAAATCCATTTTTAATCAAAAAGAATGTTCAACATATATCAACCACAAACCTTTCATATTAAATAAGACATCTACAACTTACATATAAAAGACTAAGATGAAGCAACAGTAAAAACTCTAAACATAAGGTACTGCAGTTGAGGCTCAACCAGCATCCCTTGGACAGAATTTACAAGGTTTAACCACGAAAGTGCTTACTACCAGCTAAAATGCAGGTCTTTCCACTACAACACTTGTAAAAGTTACCAAATTAGTCAAGCATTCTTAGAGCCTACTGCCAACAATACAAAAATGGAATTACAAAAGGAAAAGAACATCCGCATGGACCTAAGACAATCTCAAGACATGCCACATGGTAATGACTTACAAAACATAAAAGAAAAATATCATACAGCACATATATGCAGTAATGGCAATCAGAGGAAATTCCTGCGGTATTTGAGGAAACCCAACACAAAAATGCCAATTATTTTAACAAGGAAACTCAACAAGAAAACTGGTATCCAACAAGGACCAAATATGCAAAATTGGTTGATGCTCAAGAATACACGACCAATTCACCTGATTAAAAAAACCAAACAAGAGAAAGAAGAACCATTCTGGAGTAGAGATTGATTGACACAGAATAGCTAAATTACGTGGCGGCATGCTAGACAGAAATCTTTTCTGGTAAAATCATGCTTTTGATCCTTTATCATAATCATTGTTATGGAGCAAATATATATTCTGATACCTCAGGAAGCCTTGAGAGTAATGATTGAGTTTATAAACCTCTACAAAAGCTAACCATCTATGAGATAACTGCAGATGTCAAGCAGAGCATTATGTATCCTCTTTTTTTGGTAACTTCCTCCTGAATTATGATGACAGGTCTTTCAACCATAAGACAATTCTTGATCTTTTGACTTGATAATGCAGTGGAAGAGACACTTTTCTCTGGATTTTCTATTTTATTTACTGCTCTCTGCTTTGATTCTTAGACGAAAAGACGCAAGATTCAGGTGCATCAAAAAGAAAGAACCTGAAGAAAAAGACCCCAATCAAGCTAGAAAAACTTAATGCAGTTGATGTTACTCAAAGGATCAATATGTAAAAACTCAAGCCTTTTTGAGTGTTGATCCCTCTAGCAACTTTGGGGCTGATTGGAGGGAGAGAACCTCCACTAATACAGAAAGCCTTTTGTCAAAATCAGGAATTCTTGGCCTTTTGATTTGCACTTCTGGTACAAGAAAAATCCAAGTATTGATCTAAATGCTTTTCTAGACCTACAGGACTCCTTCAGTACTTGATTTTGTATATGGGTTGGCATCCCCTTGGTGCCACGTATCATCATATATTGTACTAAATAGCTCATAATATTATAGTAGTAACAGTTGGACACGTGAAATTCATGACGAGACAAAAGAAATTATGGTGAATTAAAACTACCTGTTATAGTACTTATCCAGGTACAGAATTGGACTCTCAAATATCCTTGTGTAGATCATTGCTATACGGCACCAGTCCTGCTGTCTATACTCATATTCTATGTATTCATCCCAAAGAGAATAAGAGAGGTAATCAGTTGCAACATAAGCCAATCCCCGTTCAAAGAGCCTGCAAAACAAGCAGAATTACTTTACATAAGTAGAATCGTCAACTCCAAAATAAAATAAAAAAGGTAGACCACGGTGCTAACATTGAAGGAACAATTCATTCTAACAGTGTGCAATGCTGCCAAATGCCACATTTACCTTCCTTAAATAAATCATATAATGCCCGTCAAATTGAGGAGAGATAGGGTCATCTTAGCCCATAACTGGATGAATCTTCCCAGCAGCGATTTGCATATCGATGCACCGATATCAAAGCTAAATACAGCCACAAGTTGGGCACTATATGACTACGACTCAATTCTTCCAAAGAAAGAACACCAAGATTTAGGCATACCAAAGGTCCATTTAAGAGAAACATGTCCTAAAATTCACAATCTATGAATAAGAAAGTGACGAAATAAATGACTCTTATTCCATCGTTCCTCCATACACGTGGGCATCACTGTACCAGGCATATTAAGACAAGGTGAGAAAGAAGAAAAGGAAATGACCAAGGTGACTAAGAAAGGAAAGGAAAGGAATGGGCAAAACTAACCCAAAAGCACAGAAACAGATAGAAAAACAAAGAGCTTTACCTTCTTATGACCTCTGGATCTTCATACTTGCTGATGGCAAATCGGCAATAGTGCAACCAGATGTCAACAGAGTAAGTCACCCCCAGCACAGCTCTCTCATAAACCTCCACAGCTTTTTCAGTAGAGCTGGTCGCCTCGTGCTCTGCATACTTCTTCCAGTAACCATAGCACAGTGGAAATTCTGCCAAAAAGGCATCGTAGACTCTCCGAATTTTCAATAAATTTCCCTGCAAATGAGATAAAATACATGACTGAGAATTACGATTTAAGCCACACTTTTTAAGTAAATGTCACATGATATATATTCAGAGGACCCAAAAGAATATAGAAAGAAACCTTCATTAATTTGATAACTACAAATGCCTAAGCCAACAAAGTTGGGAATTCTTCCACAACGTAAATGGGCGGACAAAAAGACTAAATGCAAATCATATCATGGCAAATCACTATGAAGAGTAGCAGTCCCAAAGCAGAAATCACGAATAATAAGTTAACAGAAGGGCAGGATTCAAACTGATATACAAATATCCAAGTGCATAAGCACGCAAAAGGCTGTACCCAGTAGCAGCTCAGTACAGGATTACAAACAACAAATAAGTGCTTCAAATAGTAGGAATCTAATACCCCCCGACCAAGCAACAACACCGGATTTAACATGATCTTTTTCGTGCAAGAAGCTTTGAAATATGAAAACAAACAGAAAGTTGCAAATGTGCCGTAATTTTACTCATGGAGAATAAACTTCACATAAATCTGGTTTAACATATAGGAGAATTCTAAGTAGGAATATCACTTTTATAACAGCCTTCTTGACCCTCATACTATCAAGTCAATTCCGGGATTTAGCACAATAAGAGAGCTCAAAAGTCAAAATTCATTGTAATTAGACCTCCTGGAAGATAGATAAGTAATACCCTTCCCTTAAGGCTTGTGGATTTGTCTTCTCCATTAGGAGAATGAGATAAAACAGTCAATGTGCTACAGAAAAATAACTTAGTAAATCATGTCTGCCTGCAGCCATATTTAAGCTGGCGGTGTGGTAATCAAATCAAGATAAAAAAGGCATTTACACAATGTCTATATTTGGCTAGCGGCCTTCTGAAAAAAAGGTTATGGAAATTGTGCGATGCCAAATATCAGTTGGTGCACTGAAAGATTGATTGCAGCCCTTAAGCCGGTGGTATGAAATTCCAAAAGATTGGGGTTTCAAGTTCAATGTTCCTCTACCACGAAAGGGCATTTTAAGGTGTCCTTTGAGAACGATAACATATGGAAAAACAGTAATTAGATTGGTGAATCATATCTTGTGAAGTTTTCCCTTTTAGGTGGGGGTAATTGTTTTGCTGGAGTTTCACTTATCATAAGTTCACAAACCCCTCAGATACAGAACATTTCCTTGCCTCAAGGATTGGGACAGTCCTAATACAAATAAATGCTTCTACTATGCCTTATCAGATCTGCCCCACAAAATTCTCTCATACCAGTGAAATAAAAAAGATGGACACCATTAAAACCTACAATATCAAGTATGCCATGAATGTACCTCAGCAGCCTTCTCTGTCTCTTCGATCAAAGCAACCCAAGCGTCAAAATCCAGAGAATTCGTCCTCACAATGCTCCATAACCGATCTTCTTCCGCAGACATAGCAAGCACTACACATAAAAGGAGCGGCCATGCATATCAGAACTGGAAGAGAGTCAGAAAGATAATGAAATCAAGAATAAACTATGCCCGAATAAAAGGAATACTGAACTGTAGAACAACCGGAAAAACACTTCGTGATACAAATCCCCAGCACACCATGTTGTAGCCATGTATAAGCACCCAAAAGGAGAAGATACAGGAGGGTAATAATACATAACAATGGTGGTAACATTCAAGGGGTATCCCAGGGTAAAGAAAAGGGGCAGAGTTGCAATGATATCCATAATCATTAACCGTAATATAATATGTCCGTGTGTGTGAATAGGAATAATATAACTCGATTGCTCTTCATATAATGATTACAAAAATTTTGACAGCATTTTAGGCAAGAAATTGAAAGCCATGAGGAGAAAGACCACCAAGAAACATTTAAAAGGGATCTGCGAGAAAAAAAAAATTGATGAACAACATGCACAAGCCACATTAGAAGTAAAGAAAAAAAACCAATTGAATCGAAAGGTAGATGTCAATGCCAGAAAGTTCACTAACGCAGCCCAATTAAACTTAAGATCAACAAAAAAAGAATAAAGTTAAGATCAGAAAAAGAGTAAATTCAGCATAAATTCTAAATTTAACCCAATAGAAAGATTTTGATAAAGCTAACCCTTCCTGGAAAGATCAATTACTAGATGCCCTAGTTCACCTGATCCTTAAACAGACTCCATCTCATTGATTCCACATTCCTGCTAAAAAGCTTTATCTTGTAAAGGATATTCACGTTAATTGCTTTGCCAGATCCACAGATACTAGCACAAATTATATAATATGATACTCTAAGGCTCATTCAAACAAAAAGCACCTCAAGAACCATTGCACCAGCATAGATAAAACTCACTCTTGGTGATGTCAAAAGAATTTGAATTCTTGAATCTCATCTGAAAGAGTACATGTCTGGAAACAATACTCCTTTATATCGATTCAATTTGGGGCTACCGAATACCTCACAACCTTCATAAGTGTACAGCACAAAATCTTCTGTTCTGATAAATCCCCATAAAGAATTGGCATTTCTCAAAAATAATTCTAGCTACATCCTATGCTCAAGAAAGTGCACTCCATCGCACGAGAATGCAAATGACAACAGAAACCAATGGACGCCTACAAGTGGCCAATTCACAACATCCAATAATCCTAACATCGAAAGAAGAAAAGCAGAAGAGAACATACCAGACCCATCTTCTAACAGTGGCTCTGCTGCACTTGCGCCTGCACCATGAGAACCGTCGCCATTCTCAGCAGACACAGCTTCACCAGTAATACTACCATTAGCAAAGGAATCATAAGCAGAAGCTCCAGACGAAACAACTCCTGCATTCTCAAAGTTGGCAACGCCCTGATCTATATTAGCCATCCCAACAGTTGGTTTACCCTCGTATGTCTTATTCACATATGGTCCCTGAGTAGTAGCATTTAAATCCATATTGAGAGCATTAGCTGAAGTTGTAGATGCTGGAAAATCTCCTGTAACTCCACTGACGGTATTAGCTTCCTGGATGATATTCGAAGCCCCATCAACATTAGCAATAGAATTGTGCCCAGCAGTTGAATATCCCATTGCACTAGATGTTTGGGCAATCAGCATTTCACTATCTCCCATGCTTATGGACAAATTTTAGACTGTATGGAGTAAACTGCAAAATAAATTACATGTAAGGACCACCTTTCGTAGCAAAGTTAGTCCAGATATTTGTTTGGAGGATCGCACCATACTGCTTAGAGTCATTTTCTAAATACAAAGTGCACATGACCAATTGTAACTCAAAATTTGTACTTGCATGACTCCTATCGGGATTTGATCTCAAATTACATTCCACTGCTTTACGCACTGACGGTATATAGCTGCCAAAAAAGGAAACCAGAAACATAGCTCATCCTATTACCAAAGGACTACTAACCGGAAAGTGGAGAAATTTTGATAGAACAAAATTGATTGAGCGTAACTCGCCCAACGAAACCACTGATTCGAAGCAAACCCCGTGGAAACAACAAAGTAGCAGTTTAACACAACAGTGGTAGCAGGACACGAAGGGTGATTGTGAAATTACACGAGGCTCTTTCATAGTTTTCCAGCATAGAAGCTAAATGCAGTAGTGCTCAACATGGCTACAAGGGCGCCCCCGCGTATAGAATGACGTAAGTAGAGCTCCTCGGCTAACTAAATGCTATAAAGTTCAATCCCAGCCGCCCATAGAGTCATAACCGCCATCGACATCGAGGGAGGGATCCCAATACCAAAAACTCAAACGGGTAGCAATTAGACTAAAGAATCCCCATCTCGCTCGGTTCCTCTGGGCAAACCGGAAAAAACCAGGCCAAGAACTTCTCAGGCGCCGAGACTTACTGAATGCTCAGCATAACACTGCTGCCACTGCAACGGCCAAAAACCTCGACTCCAAAAGGCCAAGACCGCAAAAGCAGAGGAAGCGCAACGCGGCCAAATCCGAAAGACCGCAAGCACCAAATCAAAAGCCGCCGCCGAGGCACACCGAACATAATAGAGCGAGATGGAGCGCGCGCGCTCGCGCGCGAGAGAGTGAGAGAGATTACCGTCACGGAGCGGCGGGCGGACGTCCGAAGAGGCCCCGGTCGGTGGTCGGTGGGCGCGGGCGCCGGAGCCGGTGCGACCGGGCGAGAGCGGGGGCGGAGCAGCGCAGGGAGAGTCGAGGAGAATCGAAGGCCCGCGGAGAGAGAGAGAGAGAGAGAGAGAGAGGGGAGAGAGGGGAGAGAGAAGGGGGGATTTGAGGATTAGGGTTTGGTGCTCGTGTGTTTTGTTTTTCCGGGTTTTGGGAGGGAAGTTATACGCAGCAGCGTTTCTCTGGAAGGGAGGTGAAGGGCGTGGTGGTCGTGTAGAGTCCGGCGAGACACAAATGCAAGTGCTCGCAGTTTCATTTTTTATTTTTTTTATAACATTTAACGGATGATTAAAATTTTTAAAAAAATGGCACTTTCTTTTCATTTTTCTAACGTTTTTTTTCACAAAGGTCATTTTCTTGGTTTTTTAAAAGCAGGGATCGAGGTTGCGAACCTTTACCGCAAGGATCCCACACCAACTAAGTCTAAGCAAGCCCCTAGGAAGAACTCCCAGGGCTAGATAGCTTATCGCCGTAATCCCATCAAAATGCCAACAATTAGAAAGTTTTCTTCCATAGGATATGTGTCGCAATTAGGTAAGGCAGCACGAATCGCTCGAAAATTCACTCACTGCTTAGATCGAACTTGTACAATTCATTTGGATTATGATTAACGTGCATCTATGCATTGCTTTTCTAACACGGTTTTCGAATTTGTAGAAAAATAAGGGCGAGTTTAATGATCAAATCGAATTTTTCCCATTTTCGGAGTTATATTTATGAGTTGATTATCCGATAAGTTAATGTCAATCTATAATGAATTCACCACCACATGACTAGCCAGGCGAGGGTCGCCCACGAATCCACCTTCCGTTTTGAACCCTAACGCTCCGCAATCTCTCTTAGCAATTTTGTTTCTCTATTCTTGGTTTTCTTTTGCTTCTCTTTTTTTTTATTTTGGATTTTTTTTATGCAGTGCTAAGTTAGCGTTACATCAACATTACGTATCCTCAAAATATATTACAAACAGCTATTGGAATGTATGTAATTAGACCCCTTTACGAGACTTATTCACAAAAAGAAATATATCTCACTACACATCTGATTACGAAATTCGCTTGAATTAAAATCAATTTAAAGAAAGAAGTTGCTCCATTTTATTTTCCGTGACGTCGGTAACATATTTCACGTGATGTAATATTATGAATTTCACATCGCGTCACGAATCATTCGCGCGCGCGTCATGCAAAAGGCACAAT
Organism: Syzygium grande; assembly: GCA_024733475.1. Lineage (NCBI taxonomy): Eukaryota > Viridiplantae > Streptophyta > Magnoliopsida > Myrtales > Myrtaceae > Syzygium > Syzygium grande. Next base: position 11,740,565 of record JAMXDD010000010.1, read on the forward strand.
CACACCGGTTAAGACCAAAGTTAATTACGATACATTCGATTTCGTTCGAAAGATGGGTAGGGTTCGGGCGTGGCGTGGCGTGGCGTACAAGCGCAGGACGACGGACACCTTTCGGCCCGGTTCTTCATACCGGTCGGACCGGTTACCCTTTTCCGGCTCGGTTCTTTAAGCTTCAGCGAACCGGACGGACCGGTCCCCATCATTCGAACCGGCCAAACCCTCTTTCTCTCCGGCGTCAGCCTCCCCCCCTTTAAAACCCTCGCTCAACACTTCTCCCCCTTTCTTCCTCCCTCCCTCTCTCTCTCTCTTCATCGCCGCCCTCCGCCGCCGCGAGATCAATGGCGTCCTCGGCGCGCAAAGGCGGCGTCTCCCTCCCCGACAAGCGGAACCCCAAGAGCGGCGGCGGCGGCGGCGGCGGCGACGGCGCCGGGAGCGGCATCGTCTCCAGGATCGCGGAGTCGCAGATCGTCGCCCGGGGGGAAGCGGGCGGCGGGCGACGCGGCGTTCGTGACGAAGAAGCTCCTGAGGAGCACGGGGAAGGCCGCCTGGATCGCCGGCACCACCTTCCTCGTCCTCGTCGTGCCCCTCATCATCGAGATGGACCGCGAGCAGCAGCTCAACGAGCTCGAGCTCCAACAGGCCAGCCTCCTCGGCACTCCCCCCGTCGGGCAGAAATGAAAGAGCCGCGGTAACGGTTCCGGCCCCCACCTCTTAGATTGGTCGCTGGTGTGAATTCGATGCGCTCCCGGGGTTGGAATTTCTAGCTTTCGCTGCCCTTTTCTTCGATATAATTGTAGTCGTAGCCATTGGACAATGGTCGTCTTAATCAGTGTAGTTTCTGGAATTTTGTTCGTTCCATGTGAATTCGAGATAGGATTTGGCGATTATATCATCTCTGTTGAAGTGGTTTGACCTCTTTGTTTTTCTTTTTTTACCAAATTTGCAGTGAATTGGAAGTTTATATGTTCGTCTTGCGTGTCAAGGTTTCTACTTTATGCCTAAATTGAGTGGTACTATATAGTCCATGATGTGTTCTGCTATGGATTCTTAGAATCCAGTTAATTTTAAGTTTGGAATGGTTCTGAAGGATGGACCTATTCAATTTCTCATTGGAATGGACTTTGCCATCAAGAATTCCCAATCGATTCTTCTGTGTTACTCATAGTATACCACTGCTTTCGGGTGGGGTGCTCTTGATAAAAGAGAAGGCATCAAGCTGATTACTGGGGAAAAAGAGATGAAAGGAGAAGAGTGAATCAAGTGCACATTGTGTTTGGTAGTAGGGATTAGAAGGTTAGGATGAATGAAACGGAATTCACTAGCTCGTCACGATATCCCGCCTTTCAAGATGGATTTAGAGGAAGGAGGATATTGTTTTGTATTTTAATCCCTTCTCCTTCACCATGACAAACCCAACAAGGTGTAAATGCTTACGGATCCAAATTTGGACTGTTTTCGTGGTCGGATAGATTAAAAGCCAGGTTGTTTAGGAAAATTGGAAATGAAGAAATAGGAAATATTACATAGATAGAAAAATATAATTTGAAGACATAGTTATTGTCGTACCTACTCTTGGACGAGCTTGGGAGATTAAAACAAATTGATCTTCCGTTTGCTTTTCCACTTCTTGTTCATATTGGTAGCCTGGAAAAATAAACATTTAGATCAACCATTTGTGACCAAATCTAAGACGTTTGGATATGCGTGAAGAAGGCGTGCAAGTGTTTGATCACGCTGTGCTTCATTTTTGTGTGTGATTGTTCATGCATGATTGAGGATGCATGTTTCTGGCGCGCGCGCGCGCAAGAGAGAGAGAGAGAGAGAGAGAGAGAGGGAATAAAATTAGAAGAGTATGTGCTAGGTAAGTACCAAAGGTGAATCTTTCCTAGCCCTGCATGGATCAAGCAGATCATCTTAACAGAAGACTATGGGGGGAAGTTCTCCTTCGGTCAATACATTTTAATCACCTGCCATGCCTAAAGTCCTCCTTCCAAGTTCCAACCCGGTAAAAATACCGGTGTCTAGCTGTCAACATTTATGGAGATGAAGAAGAAAATTACTTTGCATACTTGGCAGTGAGTTGCATAGGTTCTCAGGATGAACTATTCTTTATTCTGCAAGTGACGTTTGGTATTGTTTTGAATGTGTGGATTTTATATTTATGCCTTCACTTTTAAGGGGAAATGGTGGGAGCAGTTAGCTAAGTCAATGATGTTTTTCTATCCTACGAAGCTGGTGAGGAAGACGAGTTCCTTTAGATATGGCCTTTTATTTATTGCAAGTGCCAATATGGAGAAACTTATTCGGAGCATTTGCAGCTTTGCTCACGTGGATGGAGAGTATTGCACGATAAGAATCTGCCCCTCCTCCCAAGTCTACTAAGCTTACCTTGTACTTGTTAGCTGATCAAACGTATTCCCGACCTTGCTGTTATACTGCATTTCGAATCGACGACAGCATATGTATCCCCCCTCGAGGGTCTATGCAACTCAGAGCATGTATCCATCCACCTCAAGCTCATGTTTTCTCTACAAATGCAACTTGAGTTTTGTCCGGAGCGGTCAATGCTATGGATTGCTTTTCGTTCTGTGAATCCATATTCCGTCATCGGATTGTTCAATGCTTTAAATTGCCCTTCTCCGAGCAGTTTGTTTGGGTTGATTTGGCTGGAACCAGCATGGGTTAGTCATTGCAAAGGAAGATGCGCATCTTGAATGTCCTTCTTGAAAGAAGATTATATGCAATTTAGCACAAGCAGTATGCGGTCGGAAACTTGTCTTGGATAGTATCTTCGAATTTTTTCACTCTACATGGCCATTGAGCAGTTGCCTGTCTTTTAGATAGAATCTTTTCTTCATCCGAAGTTAGCTATTTGCTGGAATTGCTCTCCTTTCAGGGTTGCAATTTGTGTCTTTGTTGTGTTCACAGCAACAGTCGTCTTCATTAGGGGGATATAGCATCGCCATTGATTGAGGCAGCTTATGAAACACGAACACAATCTAAGTACTGGCAAGTTAAACGGGACTCGACTCGAATTAGCAGGCTGGCTGTTTACATGAATATGCCTCCGGTTGGTCATGCCTAGACGATGGCGGTTAACAGGTCCGTACCGATGATTTGACCTGTATATGAACCTGCTTACGTAGTGTGTCCAATTTTGATAAGTGATTTATAATTTGTCCGAACAACTGCAACCCTCTCAGTGGGCTGTTAATCTATTAAATTAAGCTTGACCACGATATTTGTCATATGACACTATAGAAGCTTCCAAATGCACATCATCATCAGCAGAATAGACAGCTTGTTTTTTTTTTTTATGGTAAGGAAATAGACAGCTTGTTCTACATTAGCTAATCGACAAACAGTCATAACCATACCTATGTCAATAAAATTTACAAATTGTCAGTACGATTAATGAATCTTAACGAGTACAACGGGGGCACGCATTTAAAATCTTTTGGTGTCGCTTAAGCTCTATAGAAAAGTTGAGGAAGAATTATCATAAAAGTCTTAAATCTATTATAATTGTGTCAATTTAGTCTTAAATAATTTTTTTTGTTAATTGAGTCCTAAACTTTTTGCATTTATACCCATTCAATTCTTCCTGAAAATCGCTAACATGGCGAAGCCGATGTTAAATTGACATAAAGAAAAGTTTCGGATTCAATTGATAAAAAAAAAAGTTGAAGATCGAATTTGTATAATTGCAATATATTTAATAATTTTTTCCGGAAAGTTGAAACTCCGAAGCGATTAACTTCATTGCATCCGATACGAACACTAAATACGGATAAAAACGCAAGACTTGTGCACGAAACAAAGCGTCATTAAAACAACCTTATTACTACTTTACTTTGCCTCATAAAAGAAGAAAGTGGGTCCAAAAGGCAAAGGGGTCTACTGCTGCTCATCATCTTTCGAAAAAGAAAGCAACGCAATCTTCAAAACTGTGTCTCATTCTCTATGTATATTCCTAATTCTCTGTGTGACAAGAAAGAAAAGAAATGCACAAATCTCTGAGTTCGTTCTGTGTATACTTGATCTAATTACAGACCGATCAACACACATGAAGGAAGGGGGGTGGGCGACATCAACTCTCGTACTTGTAGGCGTCCCGCTTCTTGAACAGCGACTTCGCGAAGAGCAAGCAGACGACGCCGAACCCCGCGGCCGCCACCCCACCTACTACCACCGCCACCGTCTTCTGCGTGTGGTGCCCGTCGCCGCTGCTGCCTTCCCCTGTTCCTGGAACAACAGCAACAACAAACCCGCAAGCTGCTTTTACTCCTTTGCTCGCTCTAATCATGTTCCATGCATCGTAGGCGTACGGAAACGGTGAACTTACGTTGCTTCTCAGTAAAGGAAAGATTTTTATACGTACATATGGCTGAGGCCAGTAGCCATTGATCTTTGACAAAATTCTTTGAAAATAAATCTAAGAGAACAAGAATAGACGAACATACGAGAGAGAGATTTCTTTTACCGGACAGCGACGACGACGGAGAGACGCCGGGGACGCCATTGGGGTAGTAGCTGAAGCTCACGTAGCACTTGTTCATGTACACTTGCCCTGAAATCGCCTCGCCGCACTCTGCCTCTAGTCTCTCCAACGCCATCTTCACGCACCCCTCACAGTCGCCACCAATCACGGCGTCGCCCTCGCACTGCCCCAACACGTACACGTTCCCGAAACTCCCCGCGTAGAACCCGCCGCCGTCGACGACGCCGCTCGCCACCATCCCGAACGCCGCCTCCCTCTTCGCTCCAAACCCGCCGTCCTTCTCCGACCCGCAGACCTTGTACACCACGTCAGTGTCCGGCGCCTCCTGGAAGCCGCTGATTCGGTAGGTCAGGTAGCACCCTTTGAGCTGGACCCTCGCGGCGGCGACATCGCCCCCGCAGAGCTTCCGGGCCAGGTCGGGCGTCCTGCCGACACAGTCGCCACACTGGGCGGCGGCGAGGTCGCCCCTGCACTGGAAGAGTCCAGAGACTGCCGTCGTGCCGTCGCCGACGCTGGTGGAGTAGAAGGTCTTCAGGGAGGCCTGCGAGGTGAGCGTGGAGAGGAGGGATTTCAGGTTCTGAGAGGAAGCGTCGGTGGGGTCTGGGAGCTTCTGCTGGGCGCAGCCCTTGAAGACCAGGTCGGTGAAGTCGGAAGAGGGCTCCGTGGGCGAGAGCCAGGGGAGGAGGAGGAAGAAGAAGAAGCGGAAGGTAATCCGAGACAGAAGGAAGCCCATTTCTTTAGGGGATGATGTCGAGCAGAATTTGGGTCCAGCCATTGATATGTGCTCTGTTCTTGTGTACTCTGAAGCTTTCTTTGGGAGTTTCTGGAAATGGGTACACTGCTTATTTCTCTTGATTGAAACCGAAGGCGATGAAAACAGAGCAACTTTGGCTGAAAACAGAGGAATTCTAGTAAGCGCGTATGGACGTGTACTTCCAAATTGGTTTCTGGCTGTCTTCACAGTAGCACAAATTGGGGGGTTTCATATCTTTTCCGAGGGGTTCATGCTTTTGCTTTGCTTTGCTTGCTTTGGGGTGTCGTTTTTTTTTTTTTTTATATATCTTTGCTGTTGCTTTTCCTCTCGTTTTCTTCACAGCTCTGGTTTGACAGCAAAATGACCAAAGACGATCTCTCGCGCTTTGATTAACTCTGATAATGAAACTGCTCGAAAGACAAGAACTTTGGGGCGGCCTGAGCCTCGAGCTCGGTGAGTTCTCTCGCCCTTTTTCCATCAATAATTGGAGCTATCATTCAATGCCCTTTACTGACGTGGGGGAGAAAAGTTGATTAAGGGGACGAAGATCAGTGCAAATCCTGCTTCGTTAGCGTGTCAGTAAGGGACACTGCAACGAATCCTAGAGGGCCAGAGCGCGTAATGAGAATAGTATGATCCGATTCGATTCGATTGATGCTCTGTTTCTGATGCAGGGCTCGGACCGGAGTCGGCAATTTCCTTCTTCTTTTTCTTTGTTCTTTCCTCTACCTTTGGAAAATAAAAAAAAATAATGATATAAATAATTTATGAATTTTAATTTAATATATAATGTGATCTCTAAACTTTTAATTTATTCAATATAATTCATGAATTTTAACTTAATATTCAATATGATCCTTAAAATTTTAATTTATTCAATTTGATTCCTAAACTTTGGCATGTTTTGAATTTTTTGTTGCTTTGTGAATATTATAATGGGATTCCTTCCTAAGAAATTTCCTGGTGCTATAAAGTATGCACTGTCCCTCCATTACCAAGCAGTTGGATTCATGCACACTATTGAAATCTTCTAATCTAAGGTTCGAATGTTCCTAAAAGTTTCCCCCGCGTATAAAAAGCCGTTGATCAAACTTCAGAGTCTTTCAAAGTAATAATAAGAATAATAATAATAAATATTTTTCTGTGTCGCTGCACAATATGAGCCTCCCAGGCAATTGCCTGCTTCTTTCGAGAGGAGTAATGAACTAAAGTAGGCTTACAGATAAGGGTTAATATCACGAAAAATCTCAAACTGATGCATCTGTGGTAAATTTACTCGAAACTAATTTTTTGACAACCAAAAATCCAAACTGGTGTGCCCATGATAAATTTACCCTCCGTTAATTTTCATTAAATTTTATCGTCGAATTGCTAAGTTGGATAACACGTGGTAATTAAAGGATGTATCGGTTTGCGATTTTACCCTCCGTTTGTCAAGTATGTACCGGTTTGTGCTTTTTCACGGTGTTAATCCAATTAAACGGAAATTAATGGAGAATATATTTATCACAAATGTACCGATTTTAAATTTTTAATTTGAAATGAATTTATCATAAATATATTAATTTTGAGCTTTCTATGATATTAATCCTCCGTACAAGAGAAGGGGGGCCGGACAAAGGTGTTGAGCTCAACGTTGCCGACCCATGTGAAAGAAGTTAGTTGGGAAACTTATTGCTTACGTAATAACGCGAGCGTTTTACCGGAGATCGTCTAATTGAGTTGCACCGGACGTGACATTGATTAGTAGCAGCGACCTGCTACCGCAAAATAAAAAAAAAAATCGTAGCAAGGACCTAACCTGAACAAACGAAGTAATCAGGCAAAAGTTGGTGAAAGCAACGAGCACGGGGGTTGGCCTGATTCAGATAAAAAAAAGTGGCCAATAAATAGCACACCAAAATGAGGAGGCTATGGACAAAATTTACGAAAGTCACGAGCCGTTGATGTGACAGATGGCTTAGGCTTCTTGTGGATGAAAATCTTTAATTTCTTTTAAAATAATTTTGTCTTAATTATTTGGTAATTGCTGGCTTGGGTTTTGAAACTAAATCGATAATTAGATTTTTCAAAAAAAAAAAGAGGTACAAAAGAGATTCCGCCGTTCGGCTGGGCTTAAACCAGCTCTCGAATGACTTGTTTAGTTTGGTTTGAGTTGATTTAGGCTTGAAATAAAACGATTATCCCGCTGGTTTTCAACTTATTACATGGATGCCAATTACGTCATAAACTTCCTAATTTTACCAATTTAGTATTATAAACCCTTTTGCCTATTGCGGTCAGAAATCACTGACGTAGTAAAAATGTCATCGTTGCCCAAATCTAGGCAAGGGATCGAGGCCCTCCCCCAGATCGGGTGAGGGTCGCCGGCACTCGCCCAAATCTGGTCAAGGGCTGCCACTAAACGAAATTAACGGAGTGACTCAATTGAATCAATTTGACAAGTTTTAAAACTTGTTTATACTTTTTGTAAGTTTTAGGACTCAAATGCACTTTCGTGAGAAGTTTTAGGATTTCTAGTGAACATATCGTTTCTTTTTTTAATTGCTGATATAGGTAAAAGGAAAATAGTTAAAGAAATCTCTAAAGATGACCTCTTGTGCCTGATTAGTTTTGATAATGAACTGATCAAAAGACAAAAAAAACTTTGTGCTGTCTAAGTCTCGAGCTGGATTTGTCCACTTTTCCAATAATTGGAGCTGCGGTTCGATTGCCTTTGTTGACGTGGGAAAAGTCGATGAAAGAGGATGAAGATTAGTGCATGTCTTTGTGCGTTGTTGGGACTCTGCAGAAAGCCTGTAGTGGCTCAGAGTATGGGAATGGTATGATCCGATTCATTTCTCTATCTTCAATGTAGTTCAGAAAAGATCGGATGCTTGTGAGCACGATCATTTCGGCTCAATGTGTTGCGCTGACGCACTAATGACGTCCCGCGAATTGGACACATGAACATTGACGAACGATCCAACAAAACTAGACAACGATATGTTATCAATTTTTCCAATAGGATTTCAATCGGCTTAAGATATGTTTTATTTGGGAAAAGTAACCAAAAAAAGTGCTAAATATATTGCACTTGTGCCAATTCAATTTTAAACCTTTCAATTGTATTGCTAGAGTCTTAAACCTTTTGACGATTTATCAATATAATTTATCCGGCTAATTTTGGCCAGAAATCGTTAACATATACGCCGGTTATCTTATGTGACACAATCAGCGTTGACCTGGACAAATTTTTAATATATTTTTTTTCTGAATTTTTATTATTTTTTCTTTTATTCTCTTTTCTTCATTGCGAGCCTCGTCGGCCACGATGATTTGTCCAATTTTTATTGCATCACCAAAAATCCAGAAGGATACCCACTATGACTCGTCACACGGTACTCGTTTAGATTGATAACTTGAAAAAAAAAGTTTGAAGTGTTATTGTCAATGGGCAAAAAAAAAAAAAAAAAAAGGCCTACACCGCCGTAACCGGCCAGTATACCACCACCACCGGGGTATGTCACTTGTCAAACTAGTAGGTCGTCGGACCTTTTAGGGAAGATAAACAATTGATAATAGTGCAAGTTACATTCAAAAAAAAAGTTCTTTGTAGAGCATTGTTATTCCAAATGCAATTGCATTTTTAAAGTGAGTAAAAAATTGCCAAACACCATTTGCCAATGGGCTAAATGAGCATTGTCTAGGAATTTTTTTTATGCTAGACCAAAGGGATTTTTGTTAAACCGATGCTAAGTTTGTGGATTTTAATGACATAAAAAGAGTTTGGGATCTTGGTGTCATTGTGGACATAATTTAGAATTTTTTGAGATGTATTTTCAAGTTTAAAACAGCTTGGATTAAAGTGAAATTTTACTTCGTCTATAAGAGTTCCCCGATGCGAACAAAAGGCATGTTTCTTTTCTTTTTGGCAGCTTTGGATCTTTAATGATGAAATGCGATCTTTAGGTATTTTGGGTCCTTTATTGGAAATCCCTTGTGCTATTTAAATGTGCACCGTCCCTACATTACCAAAACGTTTGGTTCACGCACACTATCAAAACAATAATAATATAAAAGTTCGAATGTTACAATAAGTTCCCCGTGTACGAATATATTAATCAAACTTTAGAGACTTAAAACAACAACCACAATAATAGATTTCATGTTGTTGCACAAGACCAGCCCCCTGCGATTCCTCGGTGCTTTCGATGCAAAAAAGCGAATGTAAGTAGGCATTCGTATAAAAGGGAAAATTATCTAAAAAGCCTTAAAATTATTGTATTTTTGCCAATTCAATTTATAAACCTTTCAATTTTACTAATTGAATGCTAAATCTTTTCACATTTTGTCAATTGACTCTATCCGATCAATATTGGCTAGAAATCAGCTAACATGGATGCTAGTCATCCCACATAATTAGCATTAACGTGATATTTTTATAATTTTTAATAATATTTCTATTGTTTTCTTTTTTTTTTTTTTTATTTTCCTTCTTCACCACTCTTATTGTGGCTGCGGGTGGGGTCCGATGAGGCCACCGGCTAGGTCCCCCCTGCCCGGTGGGCAAGGCCATCATCTTGACTATGGGTGAGGTAGCCTTGCCCAGATCTGGGTGACGCTAGGGCAAGGCTAGTCACCAATGATTGCAATGGCCTCACCTAGATTTGGGTGAGGCTCCCAGTTCTTGGTGGCGATGGTCATCGGGCTCTCGGTCCTCGGCACTAGCCACGGGTAAGAAAGTAGTGAAGAAGGAAAAGAGAAAAAAAAAAAAAAGGAAAAAGAAAAGAAAAACTTATAAAATTATAAAAAAAAAAATTCAATAAAATATTATTAAAATTGTTCACATTAAATTGTTACGTACCAAGTAGGACGGTACATGTCTCGTTAATGATTTCCAATGAAATTAATTTGGATGAACTCAATTGGCAAAACATGAAAATATTTATGATTCAATTGGCAAAATTGAAAGGTTTAAAATTGAATTGGCAAAAGTGTAATAGATTTAAGACTTTTTGACAACTTTTCCCCACAAAAGGAGGGTTCGGATAGAGATTGTAAGCTCCCATTGCTAATTCATATGGAAGAAGTTAGTTCAAAAACGCATCACTCACGTTGCAAGTAATAATATGAGCATTTTGCTAGAGATCGTCTAATTAAGTTACGCTGAACGTGACATTGATTAGTGAAAATTGTAGCATGGTTGCGTCAAAGCCACAAGACTTGTCTCTATGCTCGGCTCTGGCTCTCTCTCTCTATATTTGCTCTATGATTGTTCTCAATATACTCCAAGCGGGGCTAGAGCCAAATTCGATTGCGGCCTAAAAGCCCACAAAAGCCCAACCGTATCTAAAGAACTAAAAACATTTTCAAAATAAGGAAAATACCACAAAAACCATAAACTTTATCACTTATGACAGATTTACCCTAAACTTTTTTTTTGATACAAAAATCTCAAACTATGCCACTTATGACAAATTTACCTGAACTTTTTTTTTGTAACATTAAAACCCCAAACTATGCTCACTGTGACATTTACCATTAAACTTTGTCCCTATGGCATTTTAAATCTTTCCTTTTTTTTCTTTTTTTCCTTCTTTTTTTTCTTCTTGGCGGGCTTCCCTCGCCTTGCCCAGCGAGGGCAACGCTTGCCGGCCGTCAGCGATGCTTGCCCCACCCGGCCTAGGGTGACGCTTCTTGGCGTTGGGTGGCGTCGCCCCCTCGCCTAAGTTGCGCCGAGCGACCCTTGCGGTGTCCAAATGAGTTGACGGTTGGCGCCCTCGCCGAAGAAAAAAAATAAGGAAAAAAAAAGTAAAAAGGAAAAAGACGAAAATGTCATAGGGACAAAGTTTAATGGGGTAAATATGTCATAATTAGCATAATTTGGGATTTTTAATGTTACAAAACAAAGTTCGTGGTAAATTTATCATAAGTGGCATAGTTTTGGGGTTTTCGTGTCACAAAAATTTTTTAGGGCAAATCTGTCACAAATGGTAAAGTTTTGGGTTTTTGGTGGTATTTTCCTCAAAACAATGGAAAAAGCCACTAAAAAATCTAAAATTATATCCAAAGATGACGATTTACTTTTAAACTTTTTCTTTGTGACATCGAAAACTCCAAATTATATTCACCGTGATACATTTATTCTAAACTTTTTTTTTGACATAAAGAACCCTAATTTTATACCTATGCGACACATTTATCTTCCATCAATGTTCCATTAGATGATTTTTAAGTTAAAACAATGTCGTTTTGATTTTAATTAAGTCACGTGAGTGTCATATCAATATAGTTTGTTTTCTAGTGTCCATATAAGCAGATTTTTAACGGTTCTCATTGACGAAATTTTGAAGGAGAGTAAATGTGCCACACAGGTTTAAGTTTGGGATTTTTGTGTCACGGAAAAAGTTTAGGATAAATGTGTGATAATGAGCATGGTTTATGGTTTTTGGTGCCTTTTCCCCTTAAAACCATTAAAATAAAAAATTCATGCTGAAATGACTGGCAAAGTCACAAAGAGGCTGAACTTGCTGAAAGCATATCAAATTAGGAGGCTTAAAATAAGCCCAGCTGTTTTAAATTTTCGCATCCTGATGCGTGGCTTTGAACAAAATTTGTGAAAGTCACAAGCCGTTAAAGTTAGATGGCACAGACTTCTTATGAATGCAAGTTTACAAATTTTTATGTAATATTATGCTAATTATTCGGTAATTGCATGCTCGGGTTTTGAAACTAAATTAATTCTTAGATTTTTGAAAGAAAGAAGAGATTTTGACTTTGGGCTTTGAGCAGGTGCCGATTTTTTTTTTTTTTTTACTGTCCCATCTCTAACTCTCATCTTTCTATTTAACTTTTGCTCTGCCTTTTTACAAAGTCTTGGAGTCGAATCTCGCACCTATGATACTAATGTTCCCATCCCCAATCCCTTTATTAGCAAAGCCGCATGCCTATTGATGAGTAAGTGCCGATCGGTCCATTAATTACTCTCTCTTAGCTTTTATGGTTTCTTTGATATCGTATCCTTGCTCATCCAAGTTTATTAGATCGATGTATGAACATATATGGTTTCCTTTTTAGGCTTCGTTTATTTATCGGAAGACGAATAATAAATGATCACTCAGATCTCTTATAAAACTGAACGAACGAAATATATTTTTATTGTCCATGAAAATACCTAGACATAAATTATCGCCGATGATGAAAACAAGTTTCACCGACTAATTATTTTAAGATATATAAATGATTATTTTTATAAAATATTTTTTGCGAAGTAAATGAATCCTCGTATTTCAATTTTCAGCGCACCTGGGAGCACATTTCATGGAAGGTCCAGGAGAAGTGTAGGGTGCTCTCACTTTATTGAGGCTAATTTTTAGTCATCAAAGTGGGGTGAGTCAACAAAAGCAAAGTCACTTTCTCGGTAACGCGAGGGAAATCACGCCCCATCTTCCTCACAGTTGCGGTGCACCAAAGCCGAGGGATCGGAAATCTTTCTTTCTTCCCTCCTTTCTTTCCGAGTTTCTACTCATGTACATCACTATTCTCGCGAGACGAAAAGAAGAGCAATCAATTGCATGACTTTTGGTGAACAGTTTTAGTCTTGTTAAATTTTTTGGCAAAAATAGAAGAAGAATACCTTGTTAATCTTAACTGTTGTAAAATGTAGGGTCCATAAGAAATTCACATAATTAGATCTTCTAAACCAGTACTTAAAGAGCAAGAGTTAATCACATCGAATTAGAGAATCTTTTCATTTTTAGTATACTAATTAGACTGCATACGAGAGAGATTGTGACGACTTTATTATCCAAGATAGAAATCTCTACCAAAGCAATTCCAAAATGGATCTCTCCTGAACTGTCTTCCAAACTAGGCTTCCCCATGCCACACCATGCTTACTGCATAGTCATCACGGTCCTAGGCACTTCGATATCCTTCCTAGAATTGATTCTCAACATGTTGGGTGACCTTTCTTTTTAACTAACCAATCACAAATGATTAAATCTGAAGAAAGAGTTGCACACATTCAATCAAATTTTAATTTATTGATTTGGTGCTCCACAAATTTGATATGATATTAAGTTTGAATTCAAAATATGGATGGCGATATTTTAAAAATAAAGTTCACAACTGTGGAATTATTGATTTTTGAATTTATAAATGGCTGAAAACAAATGTACACTAAAAATTGGAATTTTTATTATTAAATAATCAAAATTTTAATTATTTTTTTTTTCTCTTATTTTTTTTTTTTTTTTTTTTTTTGAAAAATTGGAATTTTTGTCATTATATTTTTTTCTTTTTCTTTTCTTTCCTTTCTTTTTCCTCCTTCCTTCACCACAATCGGCCGGCATCGGCCACAAGCTCGAGGCTCACTCGGTGATGGCCACAGTGAGCTCGAGCTAGGGCTCGCTTGGATCCGGTGAGCCGCAAGCTCATCAACCTCGGCGAAGCTTGGGCTTGCCAACCTTGGCGGAGTTTGGGCTCGCCTAGATCAACTGAACCTTGAGCTTGTTGGCTTGCATCTTGGCGGTCTCCGAGTCAGCCTAGGGGGCGAGCTCGAGGATCGCCGCTAGAGGCCGTGAGCTCATGAGGTTGTCGCCGTGGTCGGGACCAACCAAGGAAGAAGAAAAAGTAAAAAAAAAAAAAAAAAAAAAAAAGAAAAGAGAAAAGAAAATAATAGATAATTGGATTTTTTAAAATAATAAAAATGATTTTTAAAAATAAAATAAATAATTGAATTTTTTAAATAAATATTTTTATAAGAACAAACGTTTCATTAACTAAAGACCCGAGCCCGAGCACCGAGACCTGTGCATGACCTTTGTGAACTCAAATGGAGGGTCAAGGACTAGAGCTCGATCATCGGGGACCTAAGCATGGCCTATATGGACCCAAGTTCGGGGTCGGAGACATCGGGTATGGGTACTAGGGGTTCGGGCCTAGCCTTGATGGACCCGAGCATGGGCGTCGGGGCTTGGGCCCTAGACATCGAGGTCTCGAGCTTGGCCACCAAGACCTAGTCTTGAATGCCGGGACTCGGGAATCAACGTTGAGATTTTCACGCCCAAACGTAGAATTTCGGGTCCAAACGACGATAGCTAGTTAATCTTGACGTTTTCGATTCTTTCAAAAGAGGAAATCATTTTTCTTAATTTGAGCTTTGATAAAAACATTTTTCCGTTGACTCATATTTTACATTGACTCATTTTCTTAATCGCTAGATCCCAACAAAGGTTGAACTCGCTACCTTGCCTAATCAGCGACGGTGCGACGACAGGCTATTAGAGAGGGTTGACCTAGTTGGCCTTGGGTGAGGTTGGCTTGCGCTTGTGGTCGGTTCTTTGGTTGTAGCTGAGGCTCGTTGATTGGTGAAGGAGGAAGAAGGAAACGATAAAACAAAAAAAAAAGAAAAGAAAATAAAATGTTAAAAATATATATAAGATGAGCAATTTCGAAAATGTTTTTTCCTTCTTAGATTTAGGAATTTACTTTCCTAATTTTATGCATAAATATTTTCTTTGATTGAAAAGCATTTTCAGTTGATTAATAATTTTTAACGAACCAAATGGATGAAAGTTTGGAAAATTAATTTTGAAAAATTACTTTCCCTCAATTATTACGTCATTTTCATTCAGCAAAATTGCGACACGTTTGCATGCAAACTGCAACACACGACCAAAGAAAAAGAAGTTACTTGTCCACCAGTCCACCACCAAATCTATGCCGTTGACCAAGCCTCCTCGACAAAGTGGCTCGACCAATTAGGGATGTAGTTTGGGATTAAAAAAGGTTAATATCGTGAAAATTTCAAATTGATAAGCCTGATAAATTTATCTTAAATTAATATTTTAATTATTAAAAATCTCAAACCCAGACATCCGCGATAAATTTATCCTCAGTTTATTTCCTTTAAATTTTATTATCAAATTATTTTGTTAAATGACACGCGTTAATTGATGAATATATCAATTTTATGTTTTACCTTTCACTTGTCACAAACGTACCAATTTATGATTTTTTGTGGTATTAATTCAATTTAATAGAAACTAATGGAGAGTAAATTTGTCACAAATATATTAGTTCGGAATTTTTGGTGGTCAAAAAAATTAGTTTTGGATAAATTTATTATAAATGTATCAATTTGGGATATTTCACTATTAAAAAATTAATTTAGAATAAAATTATCACATATTAAAATTTTTATGGTATAAATCCTAAAAAATAATTTAAAAGCCACGTCGATGTGAAAAAAAAAATGAGATGAGGATGGAAAATAATAAACTTTCCTTATGTGAAAATTGCGGGTCCTGCAGATGTTTATTAACAAAATCTTATATAATCCGACCATTGATATGTTTTTGTCGTTTGCCCATGTACGTTTGGACCAGGAACGTCCGCGTATCGCTCGTTAGTTTCCTACTGCAATTTTTTTTTTTTATTTAATGTAAAAAGCAAGTCATGTCAAGTCAAGTCTAGAAGCACCTCAGTAGATTCCACGCACCTTCCGCGTTACGCAGCTATTGTCCTTTCCGCTCATCGATCATCACAGCGGTTCGATTGGCTTGAAGAGCCTCTGAATCGTTGGACTTGGACTTGGACCGCAAGAACTCAGCACTGTTCAAGCACGCTGGATAGAGAGTGTTGCGTGTTGGCACTCCAACGTCGAAGGCTGAGAATCTGTGGAGATCACAGTAGCGGGTGGATTGTGTTGTTTGAGCATTCCTCAGGTAATCGATGATTCCTTGCTCTTCTCTTCTCTCGTCTGTTTCTTGCCTTGATTGCTCATTATTATTCTGATGAGTCCCGAATTGAGTTTTGAGAGACAATTTCTGCAATTTCCAGATCTGGGATTCCATATTTCTGAACTCTGTTTTCTGTTTTCTTTTGAGGCCCTGCTCTATCAATGTCTTTTACTGCCTTTGTAGGTGCTTATGAACGCGGAGCCAAGGAGATCCGATATGGGGGCGTCTTCCTCAATCTCTTTTACTGGCTTTGTAGGCTCTGCTCCACCAATTCTCTCCAGATGGAAAGAGAAGAACCCACTCATTTAGAAGATCCGGCATACACGGCGTCTTCCTCATTGACCTCTCCACATGTAGGTGATTATGAAGGCAGAACCAAAAAGTCGAAAAGAAATAATTACGAAGTGTTCTTGAGCTTTAGAGGAAAAGACACTCGTGAAGGTTTTACCGATTACCTCTATACGAGTCTTGTCGATGCAGGAATTCACGTGTTCAGAGACGATAACGAGCTCCGTGTTGGCGAGGAAATTGGTCCGGAGCTTCTCTCCAGTATTACACAGTCTAAGATCTCGATCCCGATTATCTCGGAGGACTATGCCTCCAGCAAATGGTGCCTTCGTGAATTGGCTCATATGTTGAAGTGCAAGAGAACTAGAGGGCAAATAGTGTTGCCCATATTTTACAAAGTAAAACCCTCGCAGGTGCGACATCTTGCGGGAGATTGAGAGATGCTATCAATGCACGTAGAGAGAATTTGAATGAAATGGTTGTGAAGGAATGGGAAGATGCACTCCAAGAAGTCAGTTTCTTGAAAGGATGGGAATCGGAGAAAACTAATAATGGGTACATTACTCTCCACCAAAAAACATTGCTTAGTTCCTCATAGCTAGATCTTGCTTGAAATAGAATATAGATATTGCCATCATATATTGAAATTTATATTGTTACTTGACAGGTATGAAGGAGCGTTAGTTAAAACAGTTGTTCGAAAAGTTATGGGCGAATTAAAAAAACATTTTCAGCTAATCGTTCCTGAACAATTAGTGGGAATTGACAATCGCGTGGAGCATATTATGAACTCGATAGATGATAAATTCAATGGTACAACGATTATTGGAATTCATGGAATGGGCGGCATTGGCAAAACAACTCTGGCAAGGGTGTTATACAACAAACTCTCATGTAAGTTTGAGTATCTTAGCTTTGTGGCAAATATTCGAGAAATGTCTCTCGCAAGGGCATTGAATGTTTACAAAACCAACTCATTTGCGACATAATAGGAAGTTCTTGTAATGTGTCTAATGTTGATGAGGGAATCCATGTCATCAAATCTCGATTTACAAGTAAGAAAGTCCTAATTCTTCTTGATGACGTGGATGATAATTCTCACTTGAATGCTTTGGCGGAGATTGTAGTTGGTTTGAAGTTGGAAGTATAGTCATCATAACAACTAGAAACAAGGGTATTCTTGATGAGACCAGGGCAAGCCACATCCACCAACTCAACGAGTTGCCTTTGGATCAATCATTGATTTTATTTAGTAGGCATGCATTTTAGAAAGGATTCTCCTCCAAGTGATTATCTGCGGTTATCTCTCGTGATGTTGTATCCACTCTTTGGGGGCTTCCCTTGGCTCTTGAAGTTATAGGTTCATTCCTATATGGAAAGAGAGAAGAAGTATGGAAAGGTACATTGAAGAAATTAAAAAAGGTGCCTGATAAGAAAGTGCAATAGAAATTGAGAATAAGTTACGATGCATTAGATTACGAGGAGCAACATATATTTTTGGATGTTGCATGTTTTTTTATTGGATCACATAAACAAATTCTGACTTATATGTGGCAAACCTGTGATTTTTTCCCTGGGAAGGGAATTGAAGTACTCAGTCTTTTGTCCCTAATTAAAATTGACAAGTACGACAATCTAATGATGCATGATCAACTGAGAGATCTTGGAAGGAAAATTGTTCGTCAAGAAAATCCAAAAGAGCCTCAGGAGCGCACAGATTATGAAATTAAGAGGAAGCCATAGATGTACTTGACAACAACAAGGTAAGAGATTTCCCTACTTGTCTTAGTTAATGAATGTGATTCCACCTCTTGTTTGATGTAGAAATTGTTGTCAGTCTTGAGTCCCCAAGACTTGCCGCTTCTACTAACAAAAGAGCTCTTTTGATTAAGTGCTGTTCTTGCTTGATTCTGGACATAGATGAGGAGCAATTTCTTGGTTATTGATGATTGATATATATCTTTACCTTTTAGTATTGTGACGAGGACCCTCTCTAGCCATAACTTCAATGCAACAACAAAACTACAAAAACATCTTATTTGATGGAGCACTTTCAGGGACATCTATAAATTGTTGGGGGTCGTGCTTTTCACACATATTTGTCTGATGCACATGTTTGATGTTTGGATTCCTCTTTTGATTTCTTGTTTGGATTCCTCTTTTGATTTCTTGTGAGGTCTTTTCCTTCTTTTTTTTCTTTCACTCATGAGTTATCTGCTATGATAAATGAGATTCATTCAGGACGATTAGCCATCTTGGTTACTTTATTTTTCAAGTTGGCTTTAAGTTCACATTTAGTCCCCTAAGTATTACTATTTTTTAGATTTAGCCCCATATCTACTTTTTTTTCCTCAATATAGTCTGTCATCTTTTCGTAGTTGTGCAATTGAGTCCTTTGTCGTCAACCGTTAGTTAACACCGTAAATTTGCTAATGTGGCGTCACATATAATTATGACAAAAATATGATAAAAAATCCTAAAATATGCCAACTATGATAACAATACCCTAAATTTTTTTTTTTTCATATTACCAATGTCCCAAAGTTGTACTAACATGACAAAAATTTATAGTTTAGGATTTTTAGTAACACAATAAAAAGTTTGGGTTATTGATGTCATAGTGAGCATAGTTTAGAGTTTTAAGTGATATTAACCTTTATTTATTTATTATATATGCACAACTGTGTAATATAAACCTCTAAACATTATTTAATTAATTTTATTTTTTTTCTCTAATTTGCTAATACTTATTTTTTTGTGATGATCGATTATTTTTCAATTAATCCCCTTGTAATAATTATTTGTTAAACATGGGCTATCATGTTGTTATAATCATTTCTACATTATACTAACTCATATATATATATATATATATATATATATATCAGCACTTGTTAAATAATGGCTATCAGGTTACATAATTGTTTTATTGGTTTTTATTTGTTAAAATATCAACTACCACATGATAGATATTTCTACATCGTTCAACTCTTAGTGAGCATTTTATGGAACCGTTACCAAAAATTTTTAAACCTATTGCAATTGTGCCAATTCAATCCTAAATCATTTGTATTTATGCCAATTCAATCCATCCGACTAACTTTTGCCGCGTTGATGTGGACACCACCTGGTGCCAGCCCGTCCAACTAACGCTTGACGTGGCAAATTTTTAAATATTTTTTGAATTTTTTTATTGTTTTATTTTTCTTTTTATTTTTCCTTTTCTTCCTTCCTTTCTTTTTTTCCCCTTAAGGTCCCCAGGCCTCGAGATGGAAGGTGGAGCCATGTCTGAACCCGTTGTTGCTTTGGATCCTTCTAGTTGCTCGACGAAATGCCTGACCCATCCCACAAAGATCGACGAAATGCCTGACCCATCCCACAAAGAGAGAGAGAGAGAGAGAGAGAGAGAGAGAGAGAGAGAGAGAGAGAGAGAGAGAGAGAGGCTTGAACATGAGATTTGCAAGTCACGAGAGGGGGGGCGTCGCCTTGTGAGGGCCTTGCTGGCCATGAGCTAAGGTGGCCATGACCTGCTCACTATCCCCAGGCCTCGCCCAATTGGGCGAGGCCGGGCGAGGGCCGCGACCTTGACCGGACCTCACCGCCACTAACGGGCCAAAAAAAAAAAATGAATGAAGGAAGAAAAGGAAAAGGAAAAGGAAAAGGAAAAGGAAAAAGAAAAATAAAAACAAATAAAAAATTTGAAAAACAAAAAATATAAAAAATTGCCATATTAGTGTCATTTGAATTTCTTGGCGTCCACAACATCGTCGGCTTGCCAAAATTGGCCTGATGGACCGAATTGGCTCAAATGCAAAAAGGTTTAGGATTAAATTGGCATAAAAAAGGTTTAGAACCGAATTGACATAATTACATTATTCTAACTATATATATGTTTGCACTTGTTAAATAATGGCTATCGGGTTACATAATTGTTTTATTGGTTTTTATTTGTTAAATATCGACTACCACATGATAATAGATTTCTGCATCGTTCAACTCTTAGTGAGCATTTTATTTAGCATGTATATAGTACATTAACATAATTTATTTGCTAAATATGGGCTATCATGTTACATAATTTTTTTTTACTGATTTTTACTTATGAAATACGACAAAGCATTATCTCATAATGAGTATCAATATAACTTATCAATCACGACAACCATTATTATTGAATTATGCATATATTTTCCTTTTATGATGGACAATTTTATTGTATCTATCTATTTGTAAAGCATGTTAAATTATTTAATTGTGGCGATGGATATTCATTAGTCACAATGGGTATTCATACACCTTTTCAACCATAATAGCCGTCGCTTATTATACACTTCGCTATGTTTATTGTTGAAATATACAGAGTCATATAATAGATTCCTCTAAACATATGCTTTTTTTTTCTTCTATGATAAGTAATTTTATTATACTAATTTATTCCTAAAGCATGCTGTATAATTTTTTATGATGATGGATATCTTTTCCATTGTTTTTTTTTAATGTTATTTATTTGTCAAATATGAGTCCAATACGATTTTGATCTTCTGATATTATTATTGACCAATGTGATTTAATTATTATTTGTCAAATATGAGCCCATTGCACGTAATAAATGATAAATACTTAAAATGTTTGCATTGCTATAAGATATATTTACTAATACTTAATATATGTGTATAGCTAAATAGCTATGTCATGTAATAATGCTCCATTTGTTTTGTGAAAAATGAATGATTTGGTTACAATTAAAGACAAATGCAACATACTTCAGTTCCTTATGTATCCAATTTGATGAATCTTCATGTCCAATCTATTTGTATGCAAGATATCATTAATCTGTGGGTGGGTGAATTGATATTTTTATGCATAGCGAAAAACACTCATTGAAGAAACACCCGATAAGAAAGGAATGTAAAACACGTTCACTAATATTTGGGATGATATTCTTGTTTTCATTTTGCTATTGAGGATTGCAAACAAGGTACACCCTGAGAAAGAGGGGAATTCTACGATTGGGATTCTTTAATTTTGATACATGTTTTAATGACAGGTTTGATAGATGTATTTGGATTGGATCAGCCGTGTTGTTTCACATATAAAGGATATTAGTAAATATAGTGTGATTTTACTTGTAAAGGGCCGTTAATTTTAGTAGATATATTTGAAGTAGTGTGTACATGAAGAGGGAAGGCCTTCTATTGTAATTCCAAAGGATGCAGATTTTGGAAATTCAAAAGGTGCAAATAGTGAAAGGCATAATTGGAACAGGAAAAGTATGGGAACAATCGCTTAAGCTTCATGTTTTCACATAGATTAAATAAACAATGTGCAACCACAACCTGTAATTCCACAAAATTGAAAGTGAGAAGCCTCCACCATAATAGCATGACAGCAAATTTAAATCAATATCTTTCATCTTATATCAATTGGTCTCATCTCATCATTCAAAATTAATGGTCCGTAATGTTTTCTAATTGCAGGGCACTAGAAAGAATGAGGCCCTTTGTCTCGGCAAGTATGGTAGGGAAAGAATATACACAACTGAAACATTTAAAGAGCTTACCAACTTAAGATTCCTTCAATTTGATGGTGCGAATTTCACTGGAGATTTTCAGAACTTGCTTCCTCAATTAAGATGGCTTCATGGATGTATTGTCCCTCAGTTTCGCGGCGACCAACTTTCATTCAAAGGAATTAGTCGTGCTCGATCTATCATGGAGTCGATTACGGAGGACCTGGGGAGGATGGGGTCCGCTCAAGGTATGATGTAGAGAAGACATTTCTTGTGAGTAAAAATCACATGTTGTCGAAGGTCCAATCACACTAACTTCTCCTTTCTTTGTTTCGGAGAGGTTTATTATCCTTTCTGAAATTAAGGAATTTCTTCTAAATATAAGAGGTTATAGGAGTTTCCACCCAATAATATCTTAACAACCAGTCATGCTTGACATTTGACATACTAAAAACTTTTTTTTAGCTATATTAATCAAAATCTCTTAAAAATAATATTACAACTTTTGTGCCTATCTTGATTTTTTTTTGTTGATCTAGCTAGTTTGTGGCTTCTGAGTTAATTTCTCCCTGCGCAAAAAGTCCGTCTTTATAGTGATTCTTGTTATATTTTTATAT
Organism: Syzygium grande; assembly: GCA_024733475.1. Classification (NCBI taxonomy): domain Eukaryota; kingdom Viridiplantae; phylum Streptophyta; class Magnoliopsida; order Myrtales; family Myrtaceae; genus Syzygium; species Syzygium grande. The sequence goes on from JAMXDD010000010.1 coordinate 11,762,961, forward strand.
CAATCTTCTTTCATGAGAAACAACCCTCACAGACACGGTTACTTGTGTTGAACATACATGCTAAGATTCTAAATTTATATCTTAGAGTAACAGAAATCATTTATGAATTGCTCTTACTCGTAGCACCAAACATTTATTCATCATAATTTGTAAACTATTAATGTAACAAGAGTAACAAAATTATCCTTCCAATGACATTTAATTATTTTTTGAACCTAACATTTTTTTTATAACTTGTACATATAACATTCAAAGATTGCTTTTCATAATTAAACTAGCCGTTTCTCTATAATTTCATATTATTGAAAGAAAACGTGGCACGCAGTGAATGCACACTTCTTCCATTTGAATTTCTCATTACTTTTTGATGATAAAATTTGCTTATGTCTAATCAACAAAGAATGGCATCGCCATAACTTTGAAAAAATTACCAAAAAATCATAAATCTATTGTAATTGTGCCAATTTACTGAATCTTTTTTTTGCCAATTGAGTCTGAAACCTTTTACATTTGTGCTAATTGAGTCCATCCGATTAATTTTTGTCGGAATTTGCTAATGTGGACATCGGCCGTCCCACGTGGCACGGTCGCCGCCGATGTGGATAATTTTTAATAATATTTAAAGTTTTTGATTTTTGATTAATTTTTTCTTTTCTTCTCTCTTCCTTCATCTTTGTTTTTTTCTTTTCTCTTAGTTGTTTTTCTTTTTTCCTCCGCTGGCCTCATGTGAGGGCTGCCCTCGCTAGGCGCCATGAGCTCAAGTGGCCATTGACGAGGCCTGGTGATGGCGAGCGGAGGAGGGAAAAAGAAAAAATGGAAAAAAAGAAAAGAAGAGAAAGGTAAAAAAGTAAAGAAGGAAAAGAGAAGAAAATAAAATAAAAATTTAAAAATTTTGAAAAAATATTAAACTATTATTAAAAATTGTCAACGTTAGTGATTTCCGACTAAAATTGGCGGATGGACGAATTGACACAAATGCAAAAGGTTTAGGACTCAATTGGTTAAAAAAAAAGATTTAGGACTAAATTGAAAGAATTGCAATAGGTTTATGACTTTTTTGATAATTTTCCTCGTAACTTTTAAAAACTACACTTATTTTTTCGTTGAAACGTTAGTCATAACTAAACGTAGTTAATACTTGTACACCCCTAACATTCTTTTTACAGGGATATGCTTAGAAATCATTTATACGTTGGTGTAGCCATATTCTACTAGAAGAAACATTTAAAAGTAAGGGATAAGTGCATTGGAAGTCCTAAAATATATTACTAAAGTGCAATTGGGTTTTAAAACTTTCAAAAATTTCAATTAAGTCTTAGAACTTGTCACGAAAGTGCAATTGAATCCTATAACTTTAAAAAGTGCAATCAAACTTAAAACTTGTCAAATTGGTCAAATTAAGTCTTTCCGTTAATAGCAATTTTTGAAAATTTTAGGACTTGATTGCAATTTTGTGACAAGTTTTCGAACTTGATTGCATTTTTTTAAAGTTTAAGACTTAATTGCACTTTTGTGACAAGTTTTAGGACTTCTAGTGCACTTATCCCTAAAGTAAACAAGACAACTAAGAAGGAGTGGTAGAGCATGGACATTTTTGTGAAACTTTTAATGGCAATCCTAGTGAAATATCCTCTCTTTTTTTGTTTTTTTTTTGATTAGATGGCAACCAAACTCAAAGTTCTCAACCTCACGAGGTGTCCATTTTTGAGAAGGACTCTTGAATTGTCTGCTTTTAAAAAGCTTGGAGATTTTGATTCTTGAAGATTGTGGCGATTTAGAAGAGATTCATCCTTCTATCGGGGGACATCAAGACCCTCGCCTCCTTGAATATCTGTAAGTGTTATAAACCAAAGGAGCTACCGGCAGGAGTAGGTAGGATGGAAGAATTGAGGGAGCTTATTTTAGATGGCACTTTGCTATCTGATTCCCATTTCAAAAGGTTGTTTGATGAAGTGGAGACTCTAAGTGCCTCGCATTGTAAAAACTTGCTCAACTTCGGAATCGATGGGTTCTCTTGTGTCGTTAACTCATTTAAACCTATCTTATTCGGGGATCAAAGAATTACCAGAATCCATTGGTTCTATGAAGAAGCTCGAGACTCTTAATGTTTCTCATTGTAGATCGTTGATCCGCATACCCACTCCATTGGCCATCTAGCATCTCTATCTCTACTTGATCTAAGGGAATGCCCTAAACTTGCTCAACTTCCAAACTCTATAGGCTCCCTTGTGTCTTTGCAGCGTTTGTTATTATCGACCGCAACTCTTTAAGAAAAATTCCAGACTCGATCGGAAAGTTAGCATCATTGACTGAATTGCATTTAGCAAAGACAGCAATTGTGGAATTACACGGAAGTATTGTGAATCTACAGAATATGAGGATTTTTGACATAAGTAGAACGGCATAACAGAATTGCCTTATGCCATTGGAATGTTGGCAAAACTTCAAGAGTTGAGAGTTTCAAGATGCAAAAATCTGGAAAAACTACCTAGTAGTATAGGCGAATTGATTTCGCTAAACACGCTCGAATTAGACGAGTTGCGCATCTCGAGCTTGCGGAAAAGCATTTCTAAGCTCTCTTCTCTCCAATTCTTGAGCTTTCGATATTGTGAAAAGCTTCAAGAAGTACTAGGATTGCCCTCTGGCTTAACAGAACTAGGTATCACCTGCCAGAGTCCGCAATTGCCACATCTTTCCCAACTAACCCTTCTCAACAAACTCACTCTTTCTGATTGCCGTTGGCTGGAATGTCTCCCAGAGGTTCCTGTTGGACTATCAATGCTTTGTATTACAAATTGTGGAAAATTGAAAGCGTTGACGAATTTGTCATACTTGAAGCACTTATCTGAATTGATTCTCGAGAAATGCTTTGAGCTAACAGAAGTCGCCGGCCTGGAAGGTTTACAGTCCCTATCCAACATACAAGTACATGAATGCCCTAAGATACATAGGCTTGGTGCAGTTGAATCCTCGGAGTCGTTGAGAGGCTTACACATCGATGAGGACTTCCCAGATTCTTCGAAGTTAACAAGCGCAAAGGTACCTCAGCTTGAAGGATTACTAGATCTTTCAAATTCAAAGATTTTGCTTGAAACTAATGCTGGAAGTTGCGTGAATTTAGTTGAAATTCAAGGGCTTGGTGGATTGAAATCCTCACAAACATCGGATATCTTTGGGTGCACTTCTGCGGACATTCCTAGAACTTTCAAGTTTGGAATATCTGAGGGAACTACATGTTACAAATTGCACGGATCTAACTGAAATTCGTGGCCTAGAGGGATTAGAATCCTTGAAAATTTTGGATATCTCCGGGTGCACATCCCTTACACAATCATTGGACTTGTCAAATTTAAAGAATTTGCAGAAATTTTATGCTACAGACTGCAAGAACCTAGTTGAAATTCGAGGCCTTGATGGATCAGAATCCTTGATGGAGTTGGAAACTCTTGGGTGCACGTCCCTTATACATTCACCGGACGTGTTAAAGTTACAGAATCTGCGGACATTCAACGCTGTCCTAGTTGAAAGTGGAGACCTTAAGGGATCAGAATCCTGGGGTGATTTGAAAATTTTTGGGCGCACTAGACAAGTACCAGACTTGTCAAGTTTAGAGAATCTACTGAGATTCTTTCCTTCAAACTGGGTGAAGACAGCGGAGATTCTAGGCTTCGAGGACTTGGACTTGGAGACTGGGATCTACGAGCTCTAGTCATTTCCAGATGCAAGTCGCTAAATGCAATACCTAAATTGTCTGGAGCTTTCCTCATGCAGAATTATCAGCAGTTGTTACGTCAGGGTGTTCACGAGATCACATTCTGGTGCTAGTTCGATATCGAGGCGATCAATGTCCCCTGACAAGGCAAAATCTTAGTCTTGATAGTGGCAGGAATGAAGCTGGCAGTCCTGGTGAATCATCTGTGAGTGATTTTTCTGTGTACATTGTCGAGTAATTCATGTTTCTTAGTTGGAATGAAATCTCTCTTGATCATGGTAGGAATGTAACTGGCAGCCCTTGTTAGAGGACCGGATCATCATAAGAGTGCCTTTTGAGAAAATAATTTGTCACTTGTCATCCACTATGATTCTCCATCATCGATATTATATCGAGAATCGGACTTTTGATTATAATCTTTTTGCAAGTTCTATATTTGAAGGTTGTTGGGCTTTCTCGCAGGCCATTTATAACGTGGCTTCTTTTGTTTACGCGGCAAGTTAAACTTATTTCTTCTGTTTGATTCTTATAATGCCAGGCATACTGGTTTATATGCGATGTTGATACGGTAGAAATTTCAAGACATTGAAAGAACATGCCGCTCTTTAAGAAATCACTTTGAACACGGTCATCGCAGTTTCTTAAGGTGGACAATTGAAATCCTACACTCAGGAATGATGTGAATTTACTTGCTTTTCGTGATTGCTTGAATTGGTTTTTCATTGTTCTTCTGAGATATTTGCACTGTAATTCTCCTTTCTGTCTGTTCTCATATGTTAGCTCGAGGTAATATAATTATTAACATGTGGATTATTAAGGAAGGTTCTGGAGGCAAAGTGCAAAAACACATAGGCTAAGAAGAGAGATCCTACTGCTGGATCTATGGCGCTCTCGATCCCCCAGAATTCATCGGATTCTTTCAAGCCAATTTCATAGGGTGTGAATTTGATATGCTGCAAGTCTGCAAGAGTGAGTTCACAGTTTCATTGGCATTTTAAACTTTCATTGAACTGTTTATGCGTTGAGTTTGATCCTAACAAGATTCACACCGCTTATCCTGTCACCACGCCGATGTACTCTTCTGTTCATTAGTCATTCCAATGCTGGTTTTTTTTTGGCTACGCCAATGTGTATTTGTTCTTGTGATGCTCCGTCTCTACTTTCCAGTATGCAAGTTTTTGTATCCTGCTGCTTTCTAATTTTTCCGAAGTTCTTGGTCTTATAGGAACTGCGAATGCAGCCGATTTTCAAAATTTTGAAGCAAAACCTTATAAATATTCCAGATAAACTTATGAACTGTTACAAGTTTTTTTTTTTGGTCGATAACTGTTACAAGTTTGAGCACTGTTATTTGTAACGAATCATGTTGGAATTATGGAGAAGAAACCTCTTAACGAGGTGGTTATTCACGTTAATGATGAGTAGCAACATCTCATAATCTATCAATAGTCCACCTATATCAAGTAGAAATAATGGCCGTCTTGTATTATGAGCTGACATGATAAGCTTTTGGTAATGGACATGAACAGGACTAGCAGGGTATACCGAGAGATGAAGCATCACTTCCAAGAGGCGGCGGAGATGTGGTGGTGCAAGTAGTTGGGGCTGGTAGTGACAGGGATCCCGCTGGACTGGAGGTTGGGCCGTTGGAAGTTTCACTTGCAGTAACCGCTAATTTTTGGCCCGGCAGCAATATTCAGCGTTAGGAAAGGTGGCGAGGGTTGCCGGTCGGTTGGTTAGGATGATGAACGGAGAAGCGGTGTCGCAGTTGTGATTGTCGCCCTTTGACACCTTCGCGACATCGTGCGACCCCGTGTTGAAGTTGTACCCCCGTGTTGAAGTTGTACACCGCAAAAATAATGGAAGTTCATCGGCATCAAAGAAATGAAGCTGGAGATTGGTTGTTTGGCCACTGGAGCTCGAGATTGATTGCGCATAAAAGTAACAGAGGATGGACTGGTCGGAGCAAAGTGCTTAAAAATTATGACAAGCGAGGGTTTTATTCCTATTCCAAGGGGGCCAAACACAGAGGGTTTCAAGTGGGATTTCAACCCATGGTCATGACCCATGTGTATGATGTTATTTATCAAGCCAAACAAAGTATTGAGTTCCTAGCTATTTTCTCCCCTAAAAATCAGGGCAAAAAAAGTAAAATCGAATTACCAGACAATCCAAACACTTTGTGAAACCTTTCATTTCATTATCCCATGTTGCTTTGTCCAAAAAAATAATAATAATCTGAAATCTGTATTACATGCTGGAGGATACAATATGTAGAAAATAGTATATTGGGTTAATATCACGAAAATCTTAATTTGGTATATTTATGATAAATTTATTCTAAATTAATTTTTTGATAAAAAAATCTCAAATTGATAGACTTGTGATAAATTTACTCTTAATTAGTTTCCGTTAAATTTGACTGTTAAATAACTTTGTTAAATGACACGCAACAATTAACGAATATATTAGTTTTGGGTTTTATTTTTTTGTTTGTCACAAGTGTACCCATTTGTGATTTTTGGAGGTATTAATTCAATTTAATGGAAACTAACAGACGGTATAAATGTACCCGTTTGAAGTTTTTGGTGGTCAAAAAAAATTAGTTTAGGATAAATTTGTTACAAATATACTAGTTTATGTTTTGATAGTTTAAAAGTTAATTTAGGGTAAATTTAATACGGATGTACCGATTTGGGATTTTTCATGATATTAACTTTAGTATTTTTCCTAGTACTTCACGTAATGTTTTTTCATTTATTTGGGCCATGGTACTTCCCATGATTGAGACCCACTGAAAATCAAATTGTACGTGTTATTTGAACTTCTTACAAGACAACCTCCAACAAATGGGTCGAGAAAAATACGCTACACTCGTTAATATTATTATTATTATTATTTTGATCCTTTCCATGTTTTATTATACTGTGTTTGGCTTCGTAACTTTTATTGTTATAAGCAAACGCATTTCTTTCTCCATTTTGAACCATGATGTCCAAACTACGATGCACTTCTTCCACGAGCTTTCTTTGAAATCTCTTGTGAACTTAATTTTTGCCCTTAGTGCGGTTTGAAATTTAACTGCACTTGTTATTGCAACTTGGTGCGCTTCGGTTTCGGTTTCGGTCCGTAGAATAATTTGGTTCAATTTTTTTATTTCCGTCGGATCGGATTTTCACGTTCCGATCCGGTTCGGTCTCCGACGCCAAACCCGGGTGTAATAATTTCACGGTTCGAGACGGTCCGGTCCACAGGGCATTTCGAAAATCATCCAAGGAAAGCACAAAAAGGCCTGCGCCGGCAACCAAACAGGGAGAATAGGACCGGCTTTGGGAGAAGAATTGAAAAAGCGGGGACAAGGCTATCCATTTCCCGGCGCAGGGTTTCGACAAAACCTACGTCCAATCAGACCCCTTCGTCTCCGTCTCTCGAAGGCGTTATATAGAGAAAGACGAAGGAACAATGGCGAGCGTCCGGCCTCCTCGACGAGCGTGGCCACCGTGGTTGGTTCGTACCCTATCGACACTCCCTCTCCCCTGCGCACGAACTGGTGAGCCCCGCCCTTCAATCTCTCGTTTTCCTTCTCGCGGTCGCTTCCTCTGCTTCGATTTTCGCTTGCATTTGGGCGCGTGGTTCGAACGACCCATCATCGTTCGTTCCTCCCGAGAAGTTTCGTGCCGTTCGAAAGATGGTTGCTTGGTGCATTTGAGCCCTTTGGGGGGGTGAGTGGGTCGCCGATCGTTTTGGGTCCCTCTCTGGTTAGGCGCGCGGGGAAGTCGGGTAGCGGGTCTGTCGAGAATGTGGGTTCTCTGGGGTTTTTCGGTGGTGGGAGGTCCGTGCCTTCAGAAAGCTTAAGGAGCTGGGTGCAGCTGTTTTTGAGCTCGACGCTTGGTCTGCAGTGTGGTCGTTTGGAGGGCTTCCGGTTGTATTGAGATGACCCGTTTGAAAAAATATGTTTGTGTGATTGTATTTCTTCATATTATAGGAACTTTCAAGTTACTGTGGAAGTTAGAGCATGAAACCCTTTTGGGTGGAAAGTCCGTGTTATGCTGCTGCATTAACATTCCTGTGAAAACTTGACGCAACACTCTTCCCAGGATCGGTTTTGCATAGTGCTTTTGGCTGACCCTTTAGGGCCTTGCATTTACTGTAGAACTTTGATGCTTGTTCTTTGTGGTGGTAACTTGGTAAGGGTGGAAAAGTGTCCAGCTTTAATGAGTTGCAAAAAGGTCGAAAGCAATTTTGAGGGTTTACTTTGACGCGAAGGAATCTCCCCAACCCTCTTGTGGCAATAAGCCGTGTGTGCTGGGGACACCCTTTTTTACAGGAATATACATAAATGGTCAACATTGTTGTAATTTTCATCAGAATTTGTTCAATATTTTCGAATCATGCTTCGCTTTGTTGTCTTGTAATGCCTATCTTCTGCCACTTCTTTATGTTAATTTTTCATTGCTTAAACGAGATTTGCTTATGAAAACTAGTTGAGTGTAAACCCCCTGTGCCTCGTGGTGCATTTGGAAAGAATAAGAATGCAATGGAAGATAGTTTGAGGGATCAGAATCTTCACATTCTTCAGCTTTTGCTTTGTAAATCAATTGTGGGATGCATGCTCTGGTCTCACTTAGTATTGGTGTTGTTAGGTTGTTTAATTTTTCTTTTTAATGTTCTTCTTGGTGATGCACCTTTTGATTCATTTATAAGGTCACTGCAGGCTAGAGTTTTTTCATTTTTTCTTGGTATGATCTTTTTTGACTTGAAGTTGTGTGTTTGGTGAAATTATATGTGGAGCTCTCTGAAGCTTGTATCTCACAATTCAGACACCCTCTTTACTTCCAAGAGCGTGAAGAGTTATGGCACCTAACCCCAAAGTAAAGGCAGCCTTTGCGGCAATGAGGGCTATCGGAATCAGTGAAGACAAGGTGAAACCAGTGCTGAAGAAACTCCTGAAATTATATGAAAAGAAGTGGGAGCTGATTGAAGAAGAAAACTATAGAGAGCTTTGCAGATGCTATATTCGATGAGGAGGATGATAAGGTGCAGGATCCTTAGAACTGGTCTATATTTGCTTCATCAACGTTTGCCTCTCTTTTCACCTCTTCTTTCCAGCTTGCTTTTCTCATCTTTGTTTATTATCTGCTGTACAGGTTGAGGTGCAAAAGCGAAAAAAGTGCTGCAGATGTATGTGATCTGCTCTATTGTGACTACAACTGTTTGACCATCTTTAAATAACTGTTGTTCTTCTCTTTTTCGCTCTGTAGGAGGATGACTTGGAGGAAGAAGCTCAAATGCATGAGGTTGAACGCCCGTTAAAAAGATTGAGGTCGAGAAACCAAGAATCTCAGGGCTTTGCTTCTCCTAGTAATCAAAACTCTCAATTAGGCAGAACGTCATTCCAGCCTATGGTTGAGCAGCAAGAAATCCAATCTTCTTCAGTCCAGCAAAATAATATGACCAAGGGAAAACAACCCATTTCTCCCATGGCTTTGGCAGTAATTGATAGAAACAACCTGTCACAGCTATCTATTACTAAAGTTAGTGAAACATGTTCAGTAATGTCCTCTGATGCTTCTATCAGAATCAGAGACAAAGGAAAGGGGCCTCTCTCTCCTCAATTTATTGATAGAAGCTCTATACCTGAGAGGCCATGTAATGATCTAAAGGATGAGACTTATGATGATGATGATGAGCCCCTAAATGAAACTCCTATTGCAACTATACTTCCAGGTCCATGTTTACTTAATAATTTGTTAGTTTGACTGGTCTTGTAGTTTTGTTGACTCATCTGCATAATGACTAAAGTTTGTCAGTTTCTTTCGGGTGAGGGGAGGGAATGATTGCTTGGGCCTGTAGGTGACTCAGATCATTGATGAGGATGAGGAAAAAGAAACTACATTCTCCGACTTTTCATACCCTTTGCCTGCTCCCCATCTCTTTCTCCTTCATCCTCCATCTCTTTCTTTCTTGTTCCCTCCCTCATTTTTTTTCTGTTCCCTCTCTCATTTTCTTGAGCAGAAGGAAATGCCGCTGGTGATGTCTATGCATGTTCAATGACAATAGAATCGTCTTCTTATATGGTTAAGTAGACTTTAGTAGCTCGATATCTTTCAATTAATTTATGGATGTACTAACTACTAAACAAAGATTTATGTATGTACTGTTCCTGATTTTTCATTCACTTGGTCCTTTTGGTTCTATCTTTTCAAGGAAAATAGATTTCTTTTTTTTTTTTTACAACATCAAGTGGCCAGGACTCTCAGAACTCCCAATTAATTCCACTTAGTCATGATAGTCTCCCTTCATACTTCATTTAGGAAGTTACTGAGCAAAGAGGCAAGGAGGTGCCCAACTTACATTCTTAAACTGTCTGCAGGCTAAAGTATGGATCTATATGACAAAAGCATTTAGAATATGCCATTCTGAAAGCCAAAAGCATATAGTTTCAAACTTACTAGCCTTTAATACAGAAGTATCTGACTCCATTTACTGTTGTTCTATGTTTTCCATCAATGCCAAGAAGAAAAAGAAGATGATTGAGTAGACTAATCCTTGTCTGCTCGGTTGGGTATTTTTGGAAGGGAAAACTCTCAAATTGGCTGTTACTGTGCATTTTATTGTTATTAGGGCTGTCTTATTAAATACTGATTGTAATTTCGGGTTTTAGTGGTGTTTGTTGATGTCGTTTGGTTAATGCATGTAGATCCAATCAATAAAGGAGATTCTGCACTTGGGAAGGAGATGATTGGTGGAAGAGGAGGCACAGCTGTCTGCACATCATCGAGTGAGTATAGGAACGACCATGAGCTTGCTAACATTGCAGAGGAATCGCCTACCAACCTAGAGATTGCCTCCTCGCCCTTGGGAGAGGTAAAAATTACTTTGAGCTGCAACTCTCCCTGTGGAAGAGAAGACTTTCATATGCCTAGTATAGATGCGGTTCTAAAGTTGATGGAGGATAAATATCTCCAATCCCATAAAATCATTGACCCCAGTTTTTCTGTCTCGAAACTGATGAGAGATATGTGCCAATGCTTTCTGGAGTTAGGAAGCGACTCTACTGATACATCAAGAGAACTATCAATCAATATGGACCCTACAGTTGATACCTTACAGAGATCTGTTATGCAGGACATTCTCAATGTTGGAAGCCGTAAAACAAACTCCATTGTACACAGTAATGCTTCCAATGGATCTCCTGATGTTCAAGGATCAATTGGGGCAGCTACACCACGAATTCCAAGATTGCCGGGGTCTTTAGATGGTAGCAATGATCACTTGAAAATAAACAAAAACAGTACCGCAATTGATTGTGCTGGAAGTCAAAGGAAGCTGTCAGAAGAACATGGAGACACTGATTCGCGTAGTCTGGTGGTTTTCTCAAAGAGTCAGTCAACTCCTACTGATCTGAGGTCTCTCCATGATGTCAATGACATAGCCAAAGGAGAAGAAAGAGTAAAAATACCATGGGTTAACAAGATCGATGATCAGTGTCCACCATCCTTTCACTACATACCCCAAAGCCTGGCTTTCTCTAGTGCTTCTCTCAATTTCTCCCTTTCTGAGATCAGAAATGAGAATTGCTGTTCAAATTGTTATGGTGACTGCCTGCCTTCACCGGTACCCTGTGCTTGTGCATGTGCAAATGGGGGTGAGTTTATTTACACTGTAAAAGGTCTTGTAAAGGAAGCCTTTTTGCAGAAGTGTATTTTGTCAATCGGGACCCTAAAAGAGCCACCACTTGTACTGTCGGGAATGCCCTCTAGAAAAGTCAAAAGATTATGAATTTTTAAAACCGTGCAAGGGCCACCTGAAGAGAAAATTTATCAAAGAATGCTGGAGAAAGTGTGGTTGTGGTAAACATTGTGGCAATCGAGTGGTGCAGCGGGGCATAAGTTATAATTTGCAGGTAAAAAATTGTTTTTGTGTTGTGTTAAAGCTTTTGCCTAGTGTAGCTGTACTGTCATATTTGGTTCTTGTCGTGATTATCATTCTTAAAAGTGTTCCAGTTACTATTGTAGTGAGCGACTTAATATTTGGGAACCCTCAAGCTTAAGCCTGTACTCTTTTGCGACTGATTTTGTCTTTTAGGTGTTTATGACGCCTGAAGGAAAAGGGTGGGGTCTGCAGACGCTGGATGAACTGCCTAAAGGTGCATTTGTATGTGAGTATGTTGGTGAAATATTAACCACCAAGGAAATGCATGAGCGAAATTCAAAGAAGGGCGACGCTGCAAAATGTACTTATCAGGTGCTCCTTGATTCTGATTGAGCTCCATGTGTGTGAAGGATGATGAAGCTCTTTGTCTGGATTCAACAACCTTTGGAAACATTGCTAGGTTTATCAACCATAGGTATTTGTTTGTTTTGAGAAGAAGCATTCTTATGTTTATTTGGTCTTTGAGTTCTTAGATTGTTATTGCATCTGCCTATAAGATGGAAATTACTCAATATTGGATGGCCTAATTCGAAATGTAGCTCTTGACAGAAAGTTCATTTTTTTTTTTAGCGTAAGTCCTTTGGTCTAAAGCTTTGAGAATCCAACTTTTGGCTGGGCATTGCAAGCTTATATCTTAAAACAGCATAAAAATTCTATGCACCTGGAAAGGATTTCCTTATTCATTCATTGTAGAACTCTTGTATTAAAACTGGTGAAACTGAGTTGAGTGCCTTGGTATGGAACTGCTATTGTTTCCTGAGTGACTGTAGAAATCAGACCCCAACTCTGCTCCGCTTTTTCTGATTTGTTGCGTTCTCCCCCTTCTTCAAGCTCGTGAGAAAAGGCATTGAAAACTAACTTAAAGTAGAAGGCCAATTGAACAAAACGATGTACCACATTTAAAGCACTAAACCAGCTAAATTTTCCATATACACGGAGCATTGAGATCTTTAAATCATGAACATGTTTACCAAATCAAGGGCATCAGTAAGAGAAATTGATTAGTACTCATATGCATACACCTTCAGCTGAACCAAAGCATAATTTGGTTCCGCTTGTTACAGAATTTCCGATTGGTTGTTGACACCTAGAGATGACAACAACCCAAAAAACGCTAAATATCTTTATCCAAGGTCCAAGCTCTTCTTGGCCATAGCTTGGAGGAACTTAAATCTCAACGACGATGATGGTTTAAAGAGCTTTCACAAATTTCATGGCAGTTGGCTGTCAAGCATAGGCTGAAAAGGAAAACTATGACGGTTCTGGTTGAGACCTCTCTGAGATATCTTCATGTGTGGTGGAAAAGGAAAGCTTTCAAGGTGGGAAGGGAAAAGGAAAATCTGCCCAGGTAATTTGTTGGGTGTCAGAGGGCTAGACTGAACCTATTCCAATCCTTTAGAGTTGTGGAGCCCATTCTTAAATTCAGGTAAAAGCCAGTCGTGGTCTTTCCCCGATCGGTACTATAGGGTTTTGGACTCCTTGATTTAACTTGATTACAATTAACCTTTTCCATTTCTGGAACTGCATTTTCGAGTAAAATTCTTTGATAGGGAAGCCATATGAGAGAATGTTCCATTTCTTGATGTTGGAAGGCTAGTTGCTAGTTGGGCTAATGTGTTTATCTTTTACTGCCTCATCCCCTACAGCCAAAGAACTCAAATACCTAGCTAATTTGCTGATAGGGATTAACTTGTAACGGACTCATTGTGAGATTCTAGCTGTAAGCATCAGAGGACTTGGAAAAATGTGCTGTTTTCACCTATTTTTTTTGGTCCCTTGGAGGGACTAGTTATGTGTCTGATGATGTCAAAACTATCACTTAACTCTTACATGCTGGTGACCATCAACATAATTTCTGATGAAATGGAGGATTCCCTTACTCTATGCTGTCTCTTTTCGTCCTTTGTTATAGAAACTAAATGCAAGCACCCTGCTAGGTTGGTACTCCCCTTGGTGTCGCTTTGGAAGAAAAGGCTTCTTCAATTGTCAAAAGAGGAAAAACAATGATCTCCAAGAGAAACCACAATCAGAACTTCTGTATCACTTTTACTATCAGGAACCTATTGGTTTAGTTACAATGAATTGATTTTGTCTTAAAAACTCTACATTCCTCATAACTCTGTCATTGGATTGATTTTAACAGATCGATGGAAAAGGTTTGTTAACTGATAATGGAAAAAAGTTTGGTGGACTTGTAGTATGTTGACCTTAAATATTGTTGAATTTGATTTTTATTCAGGTAGAGGAGCTTGTAAAGGCATAGATTTTCTTAAACCTTTTTCGATCAGGCATAATTTCTTCTTGAACATAATACACGTACTGTTTTTTTTTTTGGTTCACTTTTATGTGTGGACTTATATCTTGGCTACCGTAGTCTCAGTTTTAAATGTCATGAAAGTTCAAAGCTTGGGTAGGATGGGCTGTGCAGTAAATTTATGAATTTTTAGTCTGCATTTTTAACCAAATATACATGCACATGTGGCAATTTTGATTTTTCTTGTTTATTTTGCTAGATGTTATGATGCCAATTTAATTGAGATCCCAATTGAGGTGGAGACCCCAAAGCATCACTACTATCGTGTATGAAGAGTCTCGATCTTCATTATTTTCTTTGATTTTGGGAACTATTATTCTATAGGAGATGGTCTAATATAGTATCTTGTATAAACTCTTCTTGCAGCTCGCATTATTCACTGCTAGAAAAATACAGGCCTTGGAAGAGCTGACATGGGTGAGTCAGTTGAGTTATACCTGATTTTAATAGACAGTTTTGTATATATTCTGTCTTTGTGTTGCTTTCACTGGACTATGAAGGATGACTGACCTGTCTGAATGTTGTACAAGTGAAATGTATAATTGTATGACTTTCTTTGATTTTAACTGCTTGTGTTTTGACAATCAAAATCTTCAGCCTGTACTTTTCGACAAATTCATCATAAATTAAGAATAGGAGACAAATCATATCATTCTATTCAGTTTTACAACTTAAGAAATGTTGTATAAGTTCTATTCGTTTTTACAACTTGAGATATGTGATGTATCATTAAATTACCAGTGATGTCATGTTGGCGTCATTTATGTTTTTGTCGAGTCCGATTCATTTGCATTGTGTCACAAGCTGTGATATTAAGTGAAATTTTCCTTTTTGATATCTTTCAGCCTTAACGGAAGGTTCTATAATTCCCTAGTGATCTATTGATTATGTTATTGAATTAAGTGCTTGAGTGATCAAGAGCGTTTTGATCAATCTTAAGATTGCCCAAGTCTCTAGATACTAATGGTTTGGTAATTGAAATGCATATTTGAGGACTTGATTGAGGCATTTGCCTTATCATCTGTGCTTACATCCATCAGATCAAGCATCTACATATATCGTCTTGGTCTCTGTATAGGATTGCAAGGGTCCACGAGTGATGAAGAAATTCAGACATTTCAATGTTGAACCGGGAATAAGGAAATTGGAATGTACGTTTTGTTTGTACCTTGTCCACATATAATAACAATCGGACTGAAGCTTATGCAGTCCAAATTTACATGCATAACTAGTTTTTGTCCAGAGTTTGCACTTTGCCAAAGCTATTTTAGAGTAGTGTCTTCTCTATTTAAAGTACAGAAGATTGTAGTAAATTGCTTGTTTGGATGTTACCCACTGGTTCAAGATGTTATGATCTACTGTTTTAACCTATTATTGTCCTACTTGCGTTATTCGATTATTCTGATGCCTACTGTTTGTACACCTAATGCTTCTTGCCCTTGTAGGATTATGGTGTTGAATTTGATGGCCATGATCATTCTCTCAATGCATTCCAGTGTTTATGTGGCAGTAAATTCTGTCGAAACGTAAAACGCTCAAACAGTAAGTCTTCGTCTCTCTTTCTCTCTCTCATCAGGAGAATGAAGATCTAATAACGAAAAAACCCCACCTATAGAATCAGCATTCCTTATCCTAAAAGAACAACTAGGGATAGAGCCCCCAGATGTGTATACAAAATATAATTTCTGGTGATAATCCAAGCAACAACTAAGCACCAATGGTTCTACCTTGAGTACCCTCCAAATAGAAGGTTTGGAGGTCCTGTTGCAGTTCTTATCTTTTTTTTTTTCTTAGAATAGATAGCGAAACCGTTGCTGTTTAAAGTAGTTCCTCATCTGTTGAAATTAAAGTTATCTAGGAGATTTAGCCTTGCAGACGTGTCCAAGAGACTTTGTGGCGATTCTCCATCAACTAAAATTCAGTTTAACATTTTAAGTTCCCCTTTCTATAGACAAGGAGATGGCGATGTATCATTACCTGTGCTGGATTCTTAAATGTTGCAGGCCTGTGCTGGATTCTTAAATGTTGCAGGATAGGCTACTCTTTCTTGATTTTTGTCTTTATATGTCTAATAGGCACTCCTTTTAGTGTAATTATGGCGGGGCATTCAAATTATTGTGCACTAGGTAACTTATTTACGATGTTTATTTTCTCATGATAGGCAAATACAAGATGCTCCAATTGGATAACCCTTCTTGTGATTTTTGGGCTGTCCTGTTCCAAACATTGTTTTCTGTGGTGCAGGAGTTAAGAAAGTGAGATGACAAGCTCATGCTAATGCCGGGATGGCTGGTTTGGAGGGCAGTTCTATTTTGGTGTCATGCCCTCAAGTTTTGTAAGATATAGTTTGGGTGCAAAAGTACAGACACGTTATCAGCCCTTTGTGTACATGATCTTTTGGATGTATAGTTCATTCTATTATGTCTCCCATCTCTGCGCTTGGTCCTTTGTTGGGTCGTTTCTGTTTAACTTCTGGGTTAGGCTTTCGAGAAGAAGGGATGCAAAGGATTGCTAAATTCTGGGTTAGGCTTTCACCACTAGGAAATACTGATGAATGCCCTTAAGTGCTTCATGTATATTTTGGTTTTTGTACAAGGGGGGTTCCCTCAATTGTGAGGAAGGTTAGCTAATCCTGCTACACGATCTAAGCTCCAGATTACGATAGTAGTCTCCCCACTCCTACAATGCTTACTGCCGAATCCGCGGGTAATGTCTTTTTTTTTTATATTCAAAAAAAGTAATGGAGGATCAACCCAAGAATGATGTCGTGAAAAGCAGCTTGAAGAGAGCTGGAAAAGCTCGTCTGTTCTGACATCGAAATGCCCATGGACCAGCCACGACTGTGAATGTCGGTATGCTTTAGAGTGCCCTTTCATGAAGCCACTGAGAGCGCCTTAAGAAACCCTCGTAGCTTTGGTAGGAAACACGTTTCTTCAGAAAGCTCCGTTTTCTTTTTTTTTTTTATCTGACCGATCTTGCGAGAGTATAAGCAATTCGAACGACCTCGGGAGTGTGAAACGTACTCTACTCGAGCATCGCTTCTAATACAGAATGTGTACAAGCCATATCTATCTGCAGTTTAACTGGGGAGGCGTGTCGGATTACGAGTTAACCAAAGTCCTACTTTGTGATGACAACCTTTCCCTGCCGTGGGGCTCGAACAAAGCATCACGCGTGAAAGCTGAAGGCATGGCTGGCTTGATGTTGCCCGGGTTTAGAGGAAAAAGAAATCTGTAGTAACCATCCATGATTGCGTCGAAGTCGCATGTCGCCGCCACTTTTGGCACCTGTTTCAAAAATAGAGGTGTCAGAACCGCCTTCACAGAACACTGTTCAGTCATTTAACATTTCCATCTACAAAACTGGAGTAAGCACAGGTTTTCGCCATAACCCCTTGATGTTAGGACATGAACTCACAAACACAATACAAAAGGTGGATCTGAAGAAGGGATCAAGTGATGGCCAGCAAAATGTCTTGCCACACAAGTTCCTCAGTTTATTCTACGCAGTGTCTATATCAAAGCATACATCTTCATCTAGTGAATGTTTATTAGCTTCCCAGAGAGATTTCTGACTAGTAATTTGTCATCTTAAATTGGATATGAGACATGGTCATAATGTCTGAAGCGAACTCTCTAATGTCCGAATGTCATTTACCTAGATATCTTCCGCCTATGATAGAGGTTAAGGATTAAGTACTCGAATTCCAATCGAACGACAATATAACAGGATATTATGCGATAGCAGCAATCTGCACAAACCTGCAGAACATGGCTAGTCTCGCACTGAAAATCAAAACAAAGGTTTGGCGAATTTAGTACCTGATAAATGTCTCGCATGTACCCATGAAGGTTGGGGTACTCCACCAGCTTCTTCTTTGTGCACTTGAAGAGCACATTGTACACGAGATCGAACCGGACCAAGGTTGTGAACAGACACACATCCGCGAGGGTCAGTCTGTCGCCGCACAAGTACCGGATCGGCTCAAATGATCATCCAACATGTCCAAGGTGCAGAACAACTCGTTCACCGCCGCGTCATACGCTTCTTGGCTCTGCGCGAACCCGCACCTGCCGCAGCAAACAATGACAGACAGGCACCATAGGACAGCAACTGTCAAATGTTGAATGAGAAGCCATAGCGCTATCCCTAACACTTTTTCAACACGTTCAGTTCTACCTGTACACTCCGTTGTTCACACCGGGATAGATCACCCGGTTCCAATCTTCGATCTCAGCCTCCAATTCGGGCGGCGAGAGATCCACCTCCGGGCTTCCGGCCAGCCCGTTCAGGCCCGAATTGAAACAACCTGATGATATCGTAGCTCTCGTTGCACGCCACGTCATTCCGGTCCACGTCCCACAGCATCGGCACGGTGCAACGCCCACTGTACCCTCCCCTCCGCAGCCCGTACACCTCCCTCAGGTTCCTGCGCCTGTTGACCCTGTTCCGGCCTGGGGCCAGGTCGCCGCCTCCCGGGCCGGGCGTGTCCCGGAACTCCCACGAGCCGTCCGCGCCGGGGAGCGCCACGGACACCGGCACGGCCTCCTCGAGGCCCTTCAGGGCCCGGACGACGAGCGCCCGGTGGGCCCACGGGCAGGGGAGGCCCACGTAGAGGTGGAGGCCGCCGGGCCTCGGGACGGAGGGGCCGGCGAGGCGGAAGCGGGAGGCGGGGCGGGCGTAGCGGCCGGAGGGGTCGGACGGGGCGAGCTGGGACATCATGACGCGCCAGGCGGCGGTCCAGGCGGAGCGGACGGTGGAGACGAGGAGGCCCGGCGGGAGGGAGGGCCCCCACAGGAGGGCGGTCAGGGCGGCGAGGAGGGAGGAGGAGGAGGCGGGTTCGGGTTCGGGTT
This sequence comes from Syzygium grande, assembly GCA_024733475.1. Lineage (NCBI taxonomy): Eukaryota > Viridiplantae > Streptophyta > Magnoliopsida > Myrtales > Myrtaceae > Syzygium > Syzygium grande. Next base: position 11,781,775 of record JAMXDD010000010.1, read on the forward strand.
TGGGGGCAGGACTGTGGAAGTTGCGAGGGTCGAGGGACATTTTCGGGATTGCGGGTGCGGTGGCATGGGGCTTGATGGTGAGGATGGGCTTGAATTTGGAGGTGGACGGGAAGGGTGTTGGGGCGGCGGAGATGGATGGTGAAGACGACGGCGAGGAGCAGCGGCAGCTGCCGCCGCAGGAGGAGGACATGGCCTGCGTAGTTCGTGTTATCTGCCCTTTACCTCAGCTTCACCTGTGAGCTAGCGTAAGGCTGGAAAGGAAAAGGTGTTTTCCGAGTGGGCCGTGCTCACGTGACGTGACCGATTTGATCGTATATATTTGCTCGAGCTAACAGAGCTGTACTAACAAATCAAACGAAACCTGCCATGTCTGATTTGTTGTGTTCGATAATTAGTTCGAGTACATGGTCCGGCCAAGTTCAAGCTTAAAATTACTTCGCTCGAGCAATTGTTGGTAGATAAATTTCTATATATTCAGATCGCATGTGTACGTTATTGGTGACTATCGCGAACGATAATTAGCAATATAACCAATAAGCAATTTATCATTATATTCACAAGGAAAATTTTCCCTAAAATTTACATCGACGGAGATATTTTTCCCTTCCCAAATAGAAGGTAATAAACTAATAACGAATATGATTTATGCGTGAGAGTGAGGGCATGTGTCTATTATCATCTATTATCACCAATCACCCAAATGTTTGAAAACAAATAGAGTTGGCAATATGGGTTACAAACCCATTTATTAACTCATATTTAGTGGATTCATGTTGAATATGAGTCACTCAAACTTTTAAAATAGGTTAAAATGGGTTTGAAACATTAAAGTCTAAATTGATGTGGGTCTATATGGAACAAAATACCAAAAGGAAGAAGAAAGAAATCTACCATGGTCTAAAGAATTAACAAGCACACGTACTGAACATGCCAGTACAGCGCATCACTTTTCACTTTCATGAGCAAAACTGGAACCCAAAATTAGCAAAACTGGGCCAATCACTACACACATCATTAACACCATCTTCTTCCCCTTTGTCGGCCATCGCCTGAAGCAGCAATTCTTTGATAAGCAAGTCTATTGGAATTCTAACTGTGCCTTGCATCAAGCGGCAATTCTTCTGAACTTCATTCTATCCTCATCTAACACGGCCATGTGCTGCTTCCTCTTCTTGGATAACCTGGCCGTGCCGTGCCCACTTTCGTTGTTAAACCGAGCAGTGGTCTGGGCACGCAATTCTTCCAAGGTCTCGCCTTCCTTCGCTCTCTGTAGCACCTGAGAATCACGATTGTAACTCCGGTTTAGTCGCACTCAGGAATTTGCCATATTTAGAGCAGTAGAAGATGACTTACCAGACGCCTTCCATACAGATGGCTGTTCGCCAGTGCTCGCAGAGCATACCGCGCCTCCTGTTTCGTGATGTACTCCACAAGTGCAAATCCTCTATGATCTCCATATTTTCTGGGCAGCCTCGACCTCTTAATCTGCGGAATCATCTCGTTGGTCAACCGAAATGCCAGAAAAGATAGCACCCTCTAACAAGTAAGGGGTACGAATTAAGTCGACAGAGAAATTCAATAACTTTCAAAGGAGCAACAATCCAAAATTTAGAAGACCGGACGAAAAATTCTGAATTTCGTTAAACAAGATGAAAGTCGAATTTGCTTATTAAGGAGAAGATCCTTAAAATACCTCCACATCCATTGCAGAATTTGTCATTTGGACCAACAACTGTATTGAGCTTATGAATACAATGGAAGTCCATGCAGTAGATAAATGACAATAGTGAAAAGCAAATTACCTTCCCAAATGGGAAGACGTTTGAGGCAACGTTTTTCACATGCAACTTGGTGGAACTTCTGTCTTTGTCAGCTCTATTTAGAGCTCGTTTGTCTTCCTTTACTTGGCAAAACTGCAATGTTAGGGCATGCCTATCTAAGACGGTTCCCTGGAGAGAACACAAATAAAATACAAGCAAATTACGAGATAGAAATTTATCAAGGAGAAAAAAGAAGAGGCTCGCTTGTAAATTCTGACAAATATTTGCTGCTGTCTCCATTGAATCAAATTCTCTAAACCCAAAACCCATTGGCTTCCCATTTTTCACGTGCTTCATGTACAGAAAACAAGAGTATCTTTGTCATGAGTATCTTTCACGATGATATTTATGATATCAAGAGCAACAAATACTCGTTGCGCATGAGCTTGGCGTCTGTAATTTCCCCTTTTCAGGAGAAGAGGTCGCACAGGCGATCTTCCTCCACGTAGTTGGGCAAATCTTTCACCATGATCCTAGACCTGCACATGAATAAAACACCAGTTACGAAGAACTGTTTGTTCGTTCTTTCTTTCTTTCTTTCTTTCGAATTCAACGTTAAAAAAGACATCAACGTACAAGCCAAACTCACATTGCTGCTGTGCACTAAGAAACTTAATCGATCTCGAAACAATACAGAGAAACTTTGTGTTAATCCGAGTAGAAGAGTTATCGAGTTTTTCGCGTGTATCACATTGTAGGGGTGATCTCGTTCTAGAGTGGGTCAGTTTCAGATCTGGAACTTGAAACCAACCCTGTTATAACCGGTTTCTAGTTTTTGGAACCTGAAATTTACCCTATTTGCCCTGGACCCTATTTTGGAGCCTACCCTATTTTTTCGGTCCAGTACTAGGGTCTACCTAAGAACCTGTTTTTTTTTTTTCCTTCTTTGGGTTTCATTTTTTCCAGGTAGTAAATAGGAAAACTTATAACTCAAATCAAAGATTATAAGTTTGGTTGTGCAAACAATCTTAAGTATTCATACAAAAGCAGATTATCTTAGTCCCAATAATTTAATGGGCGTTATAAAATAGCATAGGTTCCAATTAGATATGTTGTTTCTTTGTTACAGAACAAAAATTTTAAGAAAAAGGAAATTGCTCCCTATAATGCTTACAAGCCCTCGAGATAGATTATTTGCAAATAATGATCACCTCCCTCACCCTTTTTAGACTATCTGTAAATAATGATCACCTTCCTCATCCTTCTTGATATAATATGCTTTGAATTCTCTCCATAAAAAATTGCAAGTAGACCTCCATATAAAACTAGTTCTAAAACTGATCCAGGTGTATTTTCACTGGGAACCGGTTCCCGAATCGGATTTTCGGGTGGGTCGGTTTGGTGTCTAGGTAAACCCGGTCCAGTTGCACACTTCTTTCACATTGGCTTATATCATATGGGCGTTTTGAATAAATGCGTAAGCCCTGTTGAAGATATTTAGGATATTTTTCGTGATTTTCCATATATTTCATAATACCAAATATATACTAGAGATTCTCTGTATCTACTTTTGATTGTGCATATTCTTAATTGATATGTCACTTTGATTGTTATATCATAAATAAACCTATCATGTACCCCTCATTATTCGCGCAAAAATATACGGAAATCACTCAATTCTCTTCTCCGCTTAATTTTATCTTCAACATTATTTGAATACAAAAAAAATAAGAAAGATTATGAGGGCGATATTGCTGGTCATGTCTCGATTATTTGCTCATCGTTTGGGTTTAGTAAGATGCACAAATTCCGTCAATGTTACTTGTTTTCACTTTTGCATCATCTCGATTGAGTCGGTTTCATCATACATCCAATTTTAATTAAGGTAATCACAAGCCATTAAAGTGTACTTCACTAGAATGATTACATATTTGAATGATGATTATGCATCTTAACTTTGATGCTTGACGCTTTGCAGATGAAGGAAACAAATTCCTAAACAAATTACAAAATTGCGGAAAAAACGTGCCCATTCTATACTTGAATCACCGATCGTTCAAGTATATTACGTAAACGAACATACCTCTTTTTTCACAGATTAAATGTACTTATTGCAGCCTCGAGAGAGAGAGAACAATCCTTAGATTGTTGAACAAAGTCTCTTCTTCTTTGTCTTCTTGTGAGAATGAGTTTTCTGATGATAAAAAATGTAACACACACACACGTATGTTCTCACTTCTCACTTTTTGTTTTCAAAGAATAACTGCCAAGTGCAGTTATTTTCTTTCATGGGCTGGGTTAGCCCATCATGGGCGACCCATTATTCACAAAGATAAAGCCCATCAGCAGCTAATATGTTCCGCAGGATGACTCGTTACCATGCAAGCCACTAGCAGAATAAACTCTCTAAAACACTAAAATTAGCAAAAAACAAAAATGCATGAGGATTGATGGACTGGCTACAAAAGGGGGATTCACAAAAGTTTCAGCTGCTATGCATTTGCAACAATACGTTCCCACCCCAGATGTTCTAGTCCCAGTTGTCTTGGGACGCTGTGTCGCCAATCGTTGCCATGGCCAACTCCTTTCGATACTCGGTTGCGTCCACATTGTACACGTATTTCCAGGCCACCAGGAGGAAGTACACCAGATTGACAAAGCAGAGGACGGCCATCAAAGCGTAGTAATAGTCCAAGTGAGACTGGTTCAAGTTGTTTGTGATCCAACCCGGCTGGCCATTCCTCTTGGTGACGGCCGAGACTGTTTGGAGGAGGAAGCTGCTGAGGAAGTTCCCGATCCCCATGCTGGTCGTGTAGTACGAGGTCCCAAGGCTCTTCATGCCCTCAGGTGCCTGGTCGTGGAAGAACTCGAGCTTCGCTGCCTCAAGGAAGGCATCGGCGACACCCATGAGGATGAACTGAGGGACGAGGACGAATATGGAGAGCGGGACAATATCGTGGTCGCCGACTGTGCCGCGCTCCCTCGCCATACTCAGCCGGGTTGCGCTCAGTCAGGCTGCTTGTGGCCATGACCACCACGAAAAGCGAGAGCCCAATCCCCATCCTCTGGAGCATCGTGATCCCCTGGGGGTGCTTTGTGTAGCGACGCATCACAGGCACAAAGACTCGGTCGTAGAAGACCAGGCTTATCAGCAAGGCGACCTGTATGAAGGCCTTGAGGCTCGCTGGCGGCATCTTGAAGTGGCTGCCGATGCTACGTTCCAGGGTTGTGCCCTGCCTGATGAATAGGGTCGCGACCTGCCCGAACGTGGCGCTTGGGACAAACGTGGCGATCAAGATCGGGACCATCTTGAAGATCTGCTTGGCTTCCTCAATTTGGGTCACGGTACACAATATCCAGGATGAGGTAGGTCCAGTCTTTGTGGCCACTTTATCAAAAAATCTGTGAGTCGACAACCAAAAATCTCAAACCAATGCCATGTCCAGCAAATTGCATTACATCAAAACATGCAAGCAGTTTCTGTCAATCACCAAAGTTCCCCAACAGCTCAATAGAACGAAACTGAATTCGGGATTGGTCAAAACACATCAGAAACAACCCATTATGCCAATATTGAGGCCATGTTCAATGTGACACTGAAATCACATTTATACATTCATCCATATAGACGCAGATTGCAATCTTATAGTACAAATAAATCCGCAGATACTGAGCTGCTATAAACTAAGCATTGATGATGCTGTCAATTCTGAGCCTACCGAACTCGATACTCATCTACGCTCAGTTCATAGAGCATAGTACAAATAAATCTGTACATACTGATCTGATATAAACTAAGCATTGATGATGAACCTCAATGTAGGCGTATTGTCAATTCTGAGCCTTCCGGAACTCGCATACTCGTCTATGCTCAGTTCGTAGAGCTCCTTTGGGTCATCGGGGATGCGGACCCTCCACTTCTTCATAGCCGCCACTACCACTTGGGCCAACCTTGTGTAGGAACTCCTTGCTTTCTTCTTATGCCTGTAGAAAGGAGTGCCTCCCAGGAACACCAGCAGCGCGAGCCCAAGCCCGACGGTCTGGATGCCGTAGCCCACATCCCACCCAACGTTGTCCTGTATGTACATCATGACCGTGTTGGCGAAGAGCACGCCGGTGAAGACGCTGCACATCCACCAGTTGAAGAAGGAGGCCTTCTGGACCCGTTCTCGGGGCTCGAAATCGTCAAACTGGTCCGCGCCCATGCTCGAGATGTTGGGCTTGGTCCCACCGTTGCCAAACGCAATGACGTACAAGGCGAAGTAGAAGAATCCAACTTGGAAGGGCGTTGCCTTCAAGTTACAGTCTTCTTCTTTCACTCCGGGGCCACATGACGGAGGACTCAGTGAAGGCAAACTCACTGATAGAGTTAATAGGATCATCCCGTCAAAGTAGCCATTGTGAACATAGGTTGCCACAAAGAACATGGCATCAAAATGTTCAACATTGAATCTTCCTAAACAAAAAAAAAAAATATGGACGCAAATTTTCAAATAAATGAAAAAACAAGACGATGCAGTAAAAGTCCTCTTTCAACGAACCAAGATTGCTTACACTAGAACTTATAAGCTCAATTTGTAGTATATACCAGAAGTGTGATTAACATGGTCTGTATAGTTTCTCAAACGCACGGGAGCTGCGGAGGGGACAGTTCGAGGAAATACTCTTACCAAGAGATAAATGATGCTGGCGATGACAAAGGTTCGATACGGCCGAGATGGACGTCCCGATGTACGCACCAATAACGGGGTCATCCATACTACGCCTGTAACAGCCCGAATTTTGACCCGTTATCGAGTTCAATAAAGTGTATGTGAATTCTCGTGTAATTTTAGTAAGCCTACCAAATTGATTAATCACGGGATGCTAACCAAAAGGAAATGCTAAATAGGATCGTGTCGTGGACCGAGAACCCGACCGCTATTGAGCGCCGATTTCAACGAACGTTGAGGAAATATTTTGAACCAATATAGGCCGATCTTAGGAAAAAGGACGGGTCGATATTTTCAAAGAACGTCTTTATCGGATCGCGAGTGATTTTGCACGTCCCGAAAGACGCTGATAAATGAACCCCGATTTTAATCCAAACGATCGCGACCCCGGTACTAGTGATAATTCCTCTCGTTGTTTCGAAATTGAGGCCATCATGACTCGGACAGTCTTAGGTCGATACGCGTAATACCTAAACAGCCACCTGTTAGCGAGAGACCCTAAAACTGCAAAACGAGCAAATTAGATTGCAATATTGGGCACGAACTTCGATATCAAAATTTCAAGGGTAATTACGACTATTTTGCAAGACGGACGTCATTTTGGAGTGGCCATTCATGTTTGGGACTAATGCGGTTGAAATCTGAAAATCCGACAGAAATTGAGAAAAAGACGGTTTTGCCCCTAGGGACACCGAGACCCGATTCGGACGCCGATCGAGGTTATTTTTTATGCCAAGGTCATTTTGGGGTGGCCACACGCATTTAGAGCGGTTTTGGCCAAAAAGTTGAATTTCGACAAAAATTGGAAAATAATATTATTTTATTCCCGGGATTTCGCGGACGATTTCCGAGGGCTTAGAAATTTAATTTCGCGAATCCGACGCCATACTATGTTGGCCACGCACGTATGGAACAGCGTATGTCAAAGAAAATTGAAATTTCGGTCCGTGACCGAAAATTACGAAAATGCCCCTAGGTTGTTTTATTTAATTCCAAATTTTAAATCAATTTTTGGGGTTTAACTATGGTTAGGTGAAGCCAACCAGATCTGGTCAGCCATGGGTAGAGGAATTTTGACCATTTTAACCTTGCTTTTTTGGATAAGTTTGAATCTAGACCATTAGATGAAGGGCAAGTTGTCCTAAGCCCTTAGATTGGTGATACTTGGATCCCACTCACCAAGTTTTTGACCACCTTTTGACTCTCTCTCTCTCTCTCCTCTCTTCAGACTCTCTCTCTCCCCTCACGTTCTCTCTCCCCGATCGGCTTCTCCCTCACGCTTCTTCCTCGCTGGTCTTTTGCTCCTTGGGATTCTGTTCTCGGGAACCGGAACGCCAGCCGGGCTTTGGGCTCGTCCATTGCCTTTCGCCGGCCCCCAGCGTCGCCCGGCCCGTCGGCCCGGCTTCCCCTCGACCGCGCCCTCCGGCCCGGCCCCGTCATCCGGGCGGAAGAAGCGGCGTCGCCCGGCTCGCCCGCCCGGTGCAGCGCCCGCCCGCCGTCGTCACCCCACAGCCCGGCGACCGCCTCGCCTCCTCAGCCCCCTCACCTCCCGTCCTCAGCCTCCTCACCGACCAGCACCTCCCCTGTTTTGGCCGGATTGTGCCTCGAGCCCGCCGGAGTCGCCGTGACCGCCGGCTTGCCCCCGGAGCGCCGCCGTCGATTCTCACCGCTAGTCGGTGATCGATCGCCCGCTCCCGTCGCCTCGAGACCATTAATAGGCGGTAAAATTTATAAACCCTAATTAGCTTAATTGTGGATTTTTAGGAATAAATTAATGGGGTAATTAAGCTAATTTGGGGCTTATTTGTGTGGGAATGTGCATGGGCTGATTATAGGACTTAATTGGGACCTAATGAGGATGTTTAGGTGTGTTTTAGGGACTAAATGTGGGCTGATGGGTACTGTTCATCATAGATCCGAATTTGGGGATGAATCGCCTAAGTTGAAATTAATTGGCTCAATAGGTGAGACGTGAATTTGGGCAATGTATCGCTTAATTTAGGACTTGTTGAGGGTCCTAGTGGGCGTTATCATATTCGGGAATTGATTGTGGAGTGTGGTTGGTCACGTCGAGAGTCCTAAACGGATTGGATTGTTCGTAATGCTAAGTTGTGTATTTAGTGCGGGCGCAAATGGGCTAAAATGAAATGTGCTAGGCGTGCCGACAATGAGCTAAATGAGTGAGGTCGTGATTTATAGTACTGGGCACATCGTGGCACGGTAATTAGATTGAGTCCCGCGACAGGTGAAATTACATGTTGGGCTTTGATATGGTTGAAATTGAATATGTCGATGCACGTGTCTGACGGGAATAACTTGTGACCTCCGGGTCGAGCCCTACGGGTGAGTCGGAACAATTTGTGACCTCCGGTCGGGCCCTACGGGTCGGGACAACCCTGTGGCCTTGGTCGAAACGGTTTGTAGTCTTTAGGCCGGGCCTTGGTCGCTTGATTTGTGGTCTTCGGATCGGGCCCTTGGTCGGGACAATTTGTGACCTTCGGGTCGGGCCTTGGTCGGTATGCATTGTGGCCTTTGGGTGGGGCCTACCGGTCGGCCTGATTGTGACCTTAACGGGTCGGGCCTACGGGTCGGGATAGATTATTGGCCTTAGGGTCGTGGCGTCGATATGTTTGCATACTGTTTTTATATTGCTCTTGAAAGTCTTACTGCAGGATGTTATAGTGAATTGGGCCTTGGGCCGGGTGAATTGACATTTATTGTTGCCTTTGGTTCATTTAATTATGTATTTTATTTACCCTCCGGAGGTACACTTAGTCTAGTTTAGGATTAGAGATTTATTACTTGCTGAGTTTTCTCACGGTTGTAGTAAAACCAAATTTTCAGACCCGTCCGTAGGATGCCAAGGATGGCCCTCTTTTGGAATCCCGCAGAATTCAGCAATCGGTTAGTGTGCACCCTTACGGGGATGGAGCGGTGTCGTTAGATACTATTCGTTGTATTTGTAAATGTGGGAGGGACTACAGCCATACTCAAGAGTATGTAGCACAGGTGTCATAGGGGAGGCGGATGGCGTGGCGGGACCTCCGATCAGGACCTTTGATATTCCGGTGGGTGTAAACGGCGCTATAATCCCTCAGATGGTGGGCGGTGAAGTATCGGACCCTCCACCTTCCCTTAGTGTGAGTTTTGAGGGTGAGACCGTAGATGGACCGGCAGCCATGGATGAGGAGGAGCAAGAGCAGCAAGTCATGGCCGCAGATATAAACCCGGTGGACGACGAAGAGGTTGATCTTGAAGCGATGGACTTGAATATCGATGTAGCCAGAGACATTGCTGAGGTTGGATCGGATGAGGAGATAGGAACTGAGGAGGATTCCTCTGTGGAGTCTTCATTGCCATCCAACCCAGACTGGGAGCCGTAGATTAGGTCTCAGCTTTAAGCGGAGAGGCTAACCCCCTTCTTTTGACTGTAGCCCCTCCCGGTAGATGGTTTGACACCCCTAGGCCACCGATCCCTTTTTGCCTCGTGGCCCTCTTGATGTACCTTTTTTGTAGTAGGAAGGGGTAAAGTTTGTAAGTTTGTAAAGAATATATATTATGGTTTAATTTATCGCTTAATTGTTATCTTTTGCTATTCATGGTTGCGTTTTTAAAAATGTCCGGGTGTATATACATATAATTTATATATATATATATATATATATATATATATATATATATATATACACGCTCGTTTCCGCTTGTGGCTTGTTTCCTCTGATTTGAGTATTGGTCTCGTGACGCAATCCTGGGGGCGTCGCACTTTCTGTTTCGACCCTAGGCGGATGATCATGCTCTCGTTGGGTGCGGGCGTGACAACGCCTGCCCAGTTAGTGACGTTGTTGGCGGAGTTACGGTTCCTTCCCGCAGCCTCTTCGTCAAGTACAATACAAGGTTCGATGCGACTCCGTAATATGATATCCTCTCGAAAACCTCGTACGCTACATAGATTAACGCATCCCTGTCATATAAAGGAAAAAAGAAAACCAATGCACCCTACCGTTTATGAATCAAAAGAGTCAACCACAGTCGGCGGAAAAAAAAAAATGCTGCTCTTTTCTTTTGTATTGTGTGGTCGGGTGTGTTTTTTGAATAAGCTTCCGTGCATCGGACAACTTTATGGAATGAAGGACTTCATAAAGAATTGCTTCCTCCGCGCCGCTGCACCGCTCGGGAATCGAGCTTGAAGCCCTTAGATTTCTTGAGGCACAAGATTCGACCAATTTAACAGCTTGGGCTATTCTTTGGGTTCGTGAGGAAACGGAAATGTTCTTGCTGATGCCTGTAAACGATCAAAGAGAAAAACACACGGCATTACCTACGATGAAGGAACAAGCCTTCCATCGCCCGGTCCTGGATCTCCGGACGGGTCCGCCTTTGCGATCCACCGTTCCATCTTCTGTGTAGGCGTTTTCACCGTTCGCCCCGCCTCGCTCTTTGACCGTGCTCATTGTTATTATCTATCTATTTCCGTAGTAAACTGGTGCAAATGCTTTGCAGATTGAATCGACCTGACCGCGAGCATGAACTTCTTAAAAGTTGGAGCGATGCGCCAACTGGTCAGATGTTTCAGTTCAGGTTTTGTTTTGGACAACTAATGTACTGACAATCTCGTGGAATGGACGAACCAAAGTCACGATGCCTCCAAAACTACCTTAACAACATCAAATAGTCCCCCCATGCTTTGTGAACGACCTGATTTTTATTTCCCAAATTCGGTTAGATTAAAACAAATCGCCTTAGCTCTCTGTTTCGCTCCTCTCTCCATCGTTGCGATTAGGCCGATAAACAAATAATTGAAGACTGTTATTTCATTTGCCTCATTTTATCGATCTATAATTCTTTTTCTCAAACGTCCCACTACTTTTCCTTAATTTTAAATGACTATATTGCGCCTCAAAGGTTGGGATGCCACGGAGTGCGGAACTAGAGGTCTTTTGATTGGAAGCGAGTTCATTGTCCAATATTTTGTCCTTCTCTTCTTCGCAACTAATAAGGCTGCATTTATTTCGTGGAAAATAAGCAATTTGGAAAACATTTTCCGAAAAATAATCGTTTGTATCTCTTACAAAAAAATAAATGAATGGAAATGTTTTTCATCGCTCATGAAAAATAGTTAGGCATAAATTGTTATTAATGATGAAAACATTTTTCATTGACTAATTTTTTATATGATATAAGCAATCATTTTTCATAAAGTGTTTTCAAATTACTCATTTTCCGCTGAAACCAACGCACTTTTAACATGCTTTTCAAATCACACAAGGCTTTATTTATCTACCTTTTATTGGTTTTGCCTTTGCAATTTCACAATCTCTCCTTTTATATAATTAACTCTCTCAATTAATGTCGGATTTCTTATATGGACACCAGAGCACACACGGATGATGGTATTATTTACTCAAAACTAATATGTTGGACAACATAAGAACTACAAAAAACAATTAATTGAGAGAGAGAGAGAGAGCCCATGAAGAAGCCATATCGTGGCCATGGTCGCTCAACCTTTGAGCTCTCGGCAGCCATTATCGCTCGAGCTCGAGGCTTGCAATGCCGCCATGGCTGCTTAAGCTCCAGCTCGAAGCTTGCGGTCGTTACGTCCAGATTCGGCCTCAACGCTTGTGCCCCCACGGTCATCTCAAGCTCTAGCTTGAAGCGTCCAGATTCGGCCTCAACGCTTGTGCCCCCACGGTCATCTCAAGCTCTAGCTTGAAGCCTGTGGCTGCTATGGCCAAATCTGGCTTCAAAGCTTGCAGTCATGGCCGTTTGAACTTGAGCTTGTGATTGCCATGGCCAAATATGATTTCGAAGCTCGCAGCCATGGCCACTAGAGCTTGAAGCTTGAGCTACAGCCTCTTAACCTTGAAGCTTTATGGCCGTCATGGCCAAATCAAACTCCAAAGCTCGCAGCCATGGCCGTTTGAGCTTGTACCATCTGATCGCCACGGTCGGATTGGCTTCAAAGTTCATAGCAGTGGCTACTCAAGCTCGAGCTTGAAGCGTGCAGCTGCTATGGCTTCTCGAGCTTATAGCTTATGGCCGCCGAAGAGCGAGTGGGCATGGCCAATAAGGTCTAAAGGTCGTAGATCTCGAGCTCACGATCATCATGGTAACTCGAGCTTTCAAGCTACGGCCAAGGCCGTAAAGGGTAGTCATAAGTGGGTATTTACGAGTTGAAATAGTGGGTTTTGAAGATTTCGAAGAAGAAGGAGGAGGAAAAAGTTCCCGTCAAAGAGTCAACGTTTGAAAAAAAAATCGATGTCAGAAAATGTTTAATTGGATCAATGCCACGTCAACAAAATCCGTATTCTTTCAGGTTGGAAATATCGAAAGATTTTAATGCCACATCAGGAAATTTCTTGCCTCCAAGTTTCAATCCTTGACTGGGGCCCGCAAAATTGATGGCTATAATTGAGCAGGTCAATCATAAGTTTGGTCCTAGGCAAGTGGGCGATGACACGTGTCATGTGTTTGACTTAGTATATATCCAAAATGTGCACACGTATCACGAATATATTTCAAAATCTGATAAAGAAAAAGTTAAACCAAATGGATTTATTACGAAATATTCGAATTCGTTAGATAGTAGAAAGAAGTTATGGATTGATTGACACACTACCAAAGAAATTGTACATATATGTGGAAAGATTGCTTTATCGAAATATTTCGAGATTTGAAAATTTTTTTAGAGAGATTGCTTGTATACGATAGAATAGATTTAAAATATTAATGTCAAAATGCACGAGAGATAAAATAGAATTATCAATTTTCGCATTTATCCATTTTCAAGTATCTAACAAATAAGTAACTATCGATATTTTAGGAGGAAAAAAAAAATTAGAGAACAACAAGAACGTCTTAAAAATAGAGGGTCCTCTTTGTTTTATGTAACAATATGGATTACCAAGTTAATGATGTTCCTCCAAATTTAGAATTCTAGAATGTGGACGGATATTTTTTCTCGGTAAGTCACGGCACGACCGTAATTGATCGGGCTATCCGGAAGGGAATCGGTGCACAAACCACCGTGACCGTACACCCAAAACCTGCGTTCCGGACGCAATAAACTAATCCACAACCATCTCTGGCCGAGGCGGCCTCTCGCCTGGCGGGCGAGGGTCCACCGCCCTCGCTGGCGCAGTGCGACCCTACTCCTCCCACGGCCGGGAGGGGCCGTGACACCCTCGCCCCCCTTGGTCGTGGCCGGTTGCCACTAATCGCCATGGCCAAATAAAAAAAATGGCTAAAAAAAAAAAAATAATTCAAAATATTATTTAGGAACAAAAATTTTGTGTAGTTACCAAACCCATTTCTATTCTTTTCTAGTCTAGGAATAGAAATTTTGGACAATTACCAAACGCCTTAAAATACTCGTAAATTATTTACGGGCATAGAATAAAAAATCATTTGCGCTCGTAAATCGCTCTTGGGCATAGAATGGTTCTCATGCGCACCCCAAGAGCGCGACTCTGTTTCTAGGCAACACTCCGGTAGCTTAACCACATTCCCCGGGTTGATCCGTGAGAGAATGGCAATCTCGTTGATGAATTGTTCGACATTTTCCTTATCGATCGCCTTCGACTTCTTAATGGCAATGATTCCTCCATCCGAGAGCATCCCTTTGTAGACAGTTCCTTGCCCACCATGGCCAAGTATTCTATTCTTGTTGAAATTGTCGGTGGCCTTCTCCAAATCCTTGGTATTAAACAAATGGCTCTTGTCCACATTGTTCTCGGACGAGAACGCAGCTGTTGCTGCAACAAGAGACCCCATTCTGTTTGAAGTACTTCTCTTTGAGCTTGATTTCTCTCCTTTTCTTCATGAACTTGTACAACAGCCCACAAGAAAAGAAGCAAAAATAAGTGCCCCTAGGCCCGCTCCAATGCCTGGTTTATCACAAGTGGTATGAGCATAACCAAAAGCAAGCATCAAGGATTTGCAACTTCGATTTCAAGAGAGGAAATTGGTAATCCGACATTGAGAGATTTACCTCGCACCACCTTTCCAGTATATTCATTAATTGATTGAATAAAATGTTAATGTGATTGGTGAAAAAGTCTCCTTATGAAAATTTAGCATAGAAACAGAATAGCCATCTAATCAATCGAGAAGCAGCCAAAAAAAAAAAACAGAGGTATTGATGTGACATTTCAATTTCGATCCTTTTTTTGGATTTATAAAACGCGTGATTTATCGGTGTGCTTATAGTAAAATCTCGCCGGAAGCTGATCACTCTCGGTTATTATTTTAAATTAGAGATTTTGCTAGAATCGCACTTTCGATCGAATTTTGCCGTTATTTAGACCCCAAATTTGACAATCGATTTTGGGAGTTTCGGGACGAAATAAATTGACAATGTCAATATTATGGTAGCCAACGTTGAGATTGTCGGGAATAATGGAAAAATGAGAGTTTTTGATCGGATCACAATTTGGACTAGTAGACCTCCCTCGATATAGTTTGATTTAATTAATTTGGCCTTTGTCCCTTTTATATGTCGAGGCTTATTTTAGACCCGATAGATCGCTTTCGATTTTGAATTTGGGCCATCAATCGCATTTATATTTGAATGAAGTTTATTTTTTATTCTCTCTCTTCTCTCTCTCTCTCCTCTCTCCTTGGCAGACGTTTTCCCCCCTTCCGACCCGGCGCGTTCTCTCTCTCTCTTTCTCTCACTCTCTCTCCTTTCGCTTCTTTTCCCTCGGCCGTTTTTACACGCTCCCCCCACCGCGTCCCCTCCACGCCATGCAAACCTGACATTCTCTCTCCTCTCTCCCTTTCTTTTCCCTTTCTCTCTCTCTCTTCTTCTTCTTTCCTTCTTCTTTTTCTTCCTTCTTCCTCCCACAGCGACCCCACCTCTCTGGTTCGCTTGCCCCGAACTTGCCCGACCACCGTCGCCCGCCCGGCCCATGTCGCCCGACCAGCTCGGCAGTCGGACGCACCATCCGCCCGGTGCCGCCCCCGCCATTTGGTCTCACCTCTCCTTCCAGCGCCTGGCCCCTGCGGGCCGTCACGGTTCACGGCTCGGCGCTACCCCGACCAGCCGCCTGCGCCCGGATCGTCTTGACTTGCGGCTAGCGCCACGGTCAGCCGTCATTTAAGCCAGCCAGAAGTTAGCCGTGGCGTCACCCCGGCCCGGCGAGCTTCGCAGCGTGCCCGCGGCTTCGCGGTGCGGCTTGCTAGCTAAATGCATTTTGGCCCTCATTGCCGTCGTCGCCTCCGGTGCCCCGGTCGCCGCCGTCTCTCTCCCAGCGTATGACCCTTGTCCCGCCATCTCTGTTTCTCTCTTTCTTTCTCCACCCGCGCCGCCCGCTCGCCGGAGGAACTTCGCCCGCCGCCGCGGGTTCGCCACCTCGCCTCACCCGGCACCACCTGGTCCCACTCTCGCTCTCTCCCCTCTCGGCCGCGCGCGACCAGCCACCCCTTCACCTAGACTCGTGCCGTTCGCTAGAATCGCCGCCGCCGTTCTTGTTCGGGTGGGGTCGCCGCTGTCCGATCGCCATCGCGCGTGCTCACTTTCGGTTTGAAGCTTAGGACACCGGTGAGTTTGACCCTAAATCCTAATTAGGATAATTTGCATTTCTATCTCGGGTTTTAGGGGTTAATTAGAGTAATTTGGGGTTAAATTGTGGAGGTGATTAGGGGTTGTGATTGTAGTTGATTTGGTGGATTAGTATGATGAATTAATGGAGAATTAGGTTCTGTTTGGCAACATGCTAAACAGTAAAAATTTCTGTTCTTTTGTTCCCGAAATAGTTTGGGAGCAATCACGTTGGTAAGTTTTTTATTCCGGGCACATTTTTACAAAAATTTGTGCCTAGAAACAGATTTTGGAAGAGAAACAAGAAGTAAAAAGTTGCTTCTTGTTTCTCGGCACAATTTGAGAATCGCTTTTTTTTTTTTTGTTTTTTTTTCTTCCTTGGCCATGGCGGTCACCCGGCGATCGGGCGACCGGCCCACAGCCCCAGGTCCGCCGAGGGCATCACGGCCCTTGCCGGGCCGGCCGGCGGAGGCGGCGGGCTGGTTTCCCTCGCCGGCTGGGCGAGCCGCCTGTTATCGGCCATGGCGGGGCGGCCTTGCCCAGACGGCCGAGGTTGAGCTGGAAGCCCTCATCGCGAACACTCGCAAGCGGTCGGCCTCGCCAATTGGGTGAGGCGACCTACCATCGTGACCGCAGCGTCGACCTCGCCGTGGGTCGGCGGGGTCGCCGGATCTGGGCGGGCGGCCTGCCGTGCATCGCTGACCGACCTCAGGAGCCTTTTGAATGGCATTACTGCAAAGGCAAGGGGCTCGCTGCAGTACATACTAAGTCTAGGTTTAGGACTTAACTCGGGCTCTCCCAAGCCCATACCATATCGCAACTTTAGGTTTAAGTTTTTAACATGTAGGTGATTTGCATGCGAGGAGTCGCCACTAATCGGTTTGGGGTAGGTCGATTAGAAACCCAAATAGGGTGACGGAGAATCACCCTATTCCTACGGACCAGAGGATTAACCAATTGGGGACTTGGTTACATTAGTTGGATAACTAATGCCCTTTCGTACCATTTTACCCTATTCATTTTTTTAAAAACATTTATCAGGCGATTTAGATTGATTTTAGGACCTTTCTCCTAACATGTAAGGTGATCGAGCGAGTGCATAATCAGAAATGATCGCCAATCGGGAACACAAGTCATGTAGCCTAGGGTTCTAATCCTAACTAAGCCGATGACATTCAAAAATACTGGCTTCATGCAATTGTATTAAAACATGCATATTAACTACACTACGGTAATTAAAAACATGCAACATGCTATCGTGCAATTCAAACTTATTAAAACCACAACATGCATAATTATAAAGGATTAGAACACCCAGATAAGTCATGTAAAAAAAAAAAATTTTTTTTTTCGAAATTTTTTTTCGAAAATTTTTTTTTTTCGGGAAAAAAAACGAAATAAGAAAATAAAAAGAAAATTTTTTATAATTTTTATAATTTTTTTTTAAATTTTTTCTATTTTTAAATTTTTAAAATTTTTTTTAAAAAAAAGAAGAAAAACCCCTTTTTAAAATATTTTTTTAAAATTTTTTTTTGACTTCTTTTTTTTTTTATATATTTTTAAAATTAAAAACCGGAAAGAAAAAAAAAAAAGAAAAAAAAAACCTTTTTAAGATTTTTTTATATTTTTTTTGCATTTTTAAATATTTTTAAAAAAATAAAATTAAAATAAAATAAAAACCCGGTCGGGTCGGGTTGGATTGGCCGTACGAACCGAGGCCTCAATCCGGACCCGACCCAACGCCACCCGGGTCGGGTCCTGGCCCGATCCGGGTCGGTGAGAACCGACTCCGTCACAGATCCGACCCAGCCGACCCCGGCCTGATCTGTGATTCGGGCCCAGTCCCGACCCGGATCTGGCAGACCACGGGAGAGGCGGTCGGCGCCAAAATTGGCCGTTCTTAGGCCGACCCGACCGCCGCCCCTAACGGTCCCCGGGTCGCCACCAAATCCGCCGGCCGACCGGCTCGGCCTACCGGCCGTCGGTTAACCCGACCGGCGAGCCAAATCAGAATCGGCCTCTCTAGGGGATTTTGTCGAGCACCGGCGAGGCGGTGGAACCCACCGACTCGACCTTCTCCGGCGGCACGGTCGGCTCCGACGACCGCGCTGATGTCCCGAATGATGTGGGACTGGACCGCGACGCATACCGTGGAATCGCTACGGGACACTTTGCCGGGAGCGAGTCCCGACCAAGCGATGTCCATGAGCGAGGGGAAGCGAGGAGGAGGCTCTTGGTAGGGATGCTCAAAATCGGCAGCAGCGTCCCAGGCGGCTCCGTTTGTGTGGCGGCGTCGGCGACGGCATTTCTGGTTCTTCTTTGGACTCGGCGGACTCGACTCTCTCTTTCTCTCTCTACATTCTCGGCTCTCTCTCACTCTACTGTATCTCTCTCTGTGGCCTTTCTCTCTCTTTTTTCTCTACGTAGCCGGCCGGAGATGATCTAGGGCGTCGTCAGTCGACTTGCTGGGAAACCGGCCAAGGCTGGGACTCAGGCCCCTCTCTCTTCTCTATTTCCCTCCCGGTCTCTCTTTGTGTCTCTCTCATACATCCTCTCTCTCTTTCTCTCAAAATGGCCGACCCCTCTCACTCTCTCTCTCTGGCCTTTTATAGGCCGGCGGCGATTGGCTGCCCTCTCCCGTGGCGTCTGGCGTGGCGATGGTGGCGGGCGCCCGGGCTGCGCCATCGCCTTGGTCGGTCGCCACGGGAGAACAGAGGCGGGGAACAGCGACGGCGGCGGAGGGGAAGAGGAAGGCTGGGCCGGGCCGGGCCCACCAAGCGAGAGGAGAAGAAATAGAAGGAGAAGCGGGGTCCGGGCCTAGGGAGGAAAAAGAAAAGAGAAGAGGAAGGAGCCGGGCCGCCAGGGGAAAGCCGAACGGGCCACACGAGGGGGAGGAAGAAGAAAAAGGGTGGGCCGATACAGCCCGCCCGCCCGATCCGATTTTTTTTTTTTTTGATAATTAATTACTTAATTAAAAACAAAAAATTTATTATATTATTATTTTTTTTGGAAAATTTTTTTTAAAACACTTTAATAGACCATATTAACACAAACACGCCTAATTTCTATATGCAATGCATGGAAATATATATTTTTTGTTTTAGGAATTAATAGAAATTAACTCCTAAATTTTGTGCGATTTATTTTGGGCAAATTTAAAAATAGGTGTCAACAATGCCCCTCTTTGAAGGTGAGCTCGTAGAGGTTGATCTTGCAGAGGTTACATTCAAAGATAAAATGACACCTAAATTTGGTCTATGCATGTTCAATGAATGCTATTTTTGGCGAGACTATGAGTCTCATTTTTATGATGCAATAAGATGATGCATGCTAAAACAAATAAAAACATACCGGGGCTACTTACCTTGCCAAAGGGTAGAGTAACTCCAGATAGTTGATGTTATGGTCGAGGGACCCGAACCTTTCTTCTGTCACCTTGATGGGAGAAATGGTTTGTCTAGGATCCGAACCTTTCTTGATGCTTTGACGGGATTGTTTGTCTAGGACCCAACCTTTCTTGATCGCCTTTGACTGGGAAACCACTTGCATAGGACCGAATCTTTCTTGGTCGCCTTTGGGTGGATTTCATTTGTCGAGGACCCTAACTTTTCTTGATCGCCTTTGAGAGAAAAATTACCTGAGGACCCGAATCTTTCTTCGATCGCCTTTGATCGGATTTCATTCGTCATGGACTCGAATCTTCCTTGACCCGGTTACCGTGGATTTTATCTAGGGACGAAATCGATCACAGGGACCGAACTTTTCTTGATCGCCCGATTCAGATTTCGTTTTGTCTAGGACTCGAACCTTTCTTGAGTCGCCTTGTACACTTCTGGATTTTGTCTAAGGGTCAGAACGCTCTTCTTGATCACCTCGGGGTCGCCCGAGGATTTGATGGTTGCATTTCCTCGTCTAGGTCTTGAAAACTCAAGCTTGGATACGCGGTCGCCCAGCGGTTATTTTTTGGTCCCTCGCCATCGGTCTTGGACCTAAGGGCACCTCGCGAATTCCCTGCCTAGGTCTTGGAAGCCCTCAAGCGATGAACACCTCAAGCAGTGGGGTTCTCGGGGGTCCTTGGGGATTTTGATGGTTGCTGGTGGGTCTCGCCATCTCAGTCTTGAAAAGCTCAAATGATGAGCACCTCGGGGTCCTCGCCCGAGGATTTGATGGTTTGCCTGCTGGGTCCTCGCCATCAGGTCTTGGGAAGCTCAAACGATGAGCACCTCGGGGTCCTCGCCCGAGGATTTAATGTGAACAGAGGGAGTCGGATCCGTGCTCAGAAGGAGTACCATAACAATCATGGGTACACGGATTTTTGGAACCTGGCGCAGGCAGAATATACTTACCTGGGTGCGTTCCTGCCTTTTAAGGGCATGTCTCCTGTCAGACAAATTTTTTTGTGCAAACGCATATGCATTGATTGGAGGAATAGACAAATGAGGCTATTCTTGAATATTGTACGAAATATCTTGACCAGCTAGTCAAGATGCATTTCATTTTCAAAGAAACACCCGGTTTACCTTCTGGGTAGTTTGAAAAGAAATTTGATGATTTTGGGACCGGTAAGGGTAGAATGTACTTACCGGGCACGTTCCCTGAGGTTTGACGTATCATCTGCTGAATAACCAATCTATTTTGGGGCATCTCTCTTGAGATGATAATGAGGGCTTTTCCAAAGGTGCCCGAATTTTTTGTACTCCATCACTGGGGATTAAAACTCTGAGTTGTCAAAGATGATTAGCACCAACATACATGCATTCATCAGGGGATAGACAAGCTTTGGGCTGTTCAGTGTGTGCATTTGAGGGTTTATACATGATGATTTTACCATGTTTGCATCATCAAAAATCCACCGAGGGTTAATCAAGACAATTTTTTCATACGGTGGACTTTCTCGAGATGATGAGCGAGTGACTTTCAATCGAGAGGACTTTCCACTCGCTCTCATTGAAAAGGGTTGTTTGTCCCGTCCATTAATGCGGGACATCGAAAACACTCAATCTGACCGCTATCACATCAACAAGGGTCTGAGTTTTCTCGCAAGCGGTACGACACTGCCAATCTGAGAGGTCTTCTTCAGGGTCGTAATGTAGGCTTGGTCAATGGCTTAACAAAGGTGACTGTTCAAGTCAAGGCCATGAAAGAAAATATTCTGCAATTATCTCCGGGTTTACAAGTCAAGAACCACCGCAAAACGAGATAAAATAGTCTTGCTCGCACTTCCTCGGCGTTGTTTATAAACATTTGAAATCCACGTTAATTCAAATGCCCCAGTCAAAAAGGGACTTCATGAGGGATGTAACGTGGGTTTGGTTTATGGGATGAGAAAGCGAAATGATCGTTAGGCTCAAAAATGTGTGTAAGGGTGAAAATTGGTGATCCTCTCGAGCATTGTCACCGTCTTCCTTGCCACTATCGGGATCGTTTTGGAAGACTTCATGGGTAATCCTGTGTTTTATCATCTTTGACAACTTCGGAGGAGTTTTTGGAAATTAGGGACTCCTTTCTCTTCATCTTTTTCATCGTTTTTCTTCTTCTCCATTTCTTCTTTTCTTTTTTCTTTTTTTTTTTTTTTTTTTTTTTTATTCATGGGCATTGGCCTTGCTTTTACCAGAACTGCTTTGCTTTTTATGCCCTTATTTTTTCAGCATTTTTTTTTGCTGCTCTTTTGATGTTATCGGGACTAGCCTGAACAAGATTGAACAGAATAATGTTTTTAAGCTCTTGGAGTCTTCATCTTCATTCGGTACTTGAGACCG
Source organism: Syzygium grande (assembly GCA_024733475.1). NCBI lineage: Eukaryota > Viridiplantae > Streptophyta > Magnoliopsida > Myrtales > Myrtaceae > Syzygium > Syzygium grande. The sequence goes on from JAMXDD010000010.1 coordinate 11,803,547, forward strand.
TGATGCTCAAACTGTGGTGACTTTTGTCTTGCCCCGGTGTGGAGGATGATCACCAACTGGGTTCATATGAAATGAAATTGATGGCTCAATTGGGCTAGCAAAGGATATGAGTGTATGAGATAGAAAAAGAATTGCTCTTCATCATCCTAGGGCACTTAAATTATCGCGAGAGTTCATCTGCAATAAAAACACTCAAAGAATGCAAGTGAAAGCAAGAAAATTTCTATACATCTTTTCGCCTTGTGCAAGCTGTTGCAGCAGATGATCATAGAAAATTTTAGATATTACAAACTCTTCATCCTTCTTATCTTGCTCAGTGAAAACATCACTGTTATCAATAATATCATTGGCATTCCGGGCAAGCATTAGTTTGCTGCTTCTCTCTCGACAAAGCCCTCTTAGTCTCGACTGTCCGGCCGTCGATGGTGTGTTTGTCTTGGAGGACTCCGTCGAGGACCACGGGTTCCATGAAAATAGCGAGGTCGGGCCGGGCGGTGACCGAAAGGAAGGATGTTTTCTTGTTTCCTCTCGAGTTTGAATTCATCCCGTGAGGCTAATTTGCCTCAAGCTGCCCCAATGTGGGGTGGTTCTTGACAGGGGTAATTTGAAAGAAATCTCTGAGTGTATGGGCTCAAAAATGGTCAAGCAAAGGATCAATGGTAGTGTATGGGGCGGAAAATGAACGCCTCTCGTCACTTTGGCTACCGTACCTTATCACGAAAATCCTTCACCTTGTAGAAATGAAACTCTTTCCTCCTCTTGCAAGAGTTTGGTACGTGAGAATGTGTATAGACCAAGGGTTGCCTCTCATCATCGACACACCTCGTTCAATACACCGGAGGCGGTTCAACACCATTCATCGAATTGTCAAGATTTTCACATGGAATTGGTGAATTAAATGAGGCAAAATTACCACCGCAAGAGTCCCTTCCTAATGCATTTGAGGAAGAAAATAGTATCCATTTTCTTTAATTATTTCTTCCTTCTTGTTTCTTTCACTCTTATGAGAAAAGTTTCTTTTAGGGAAAAAGATACTTACCTATCTTTGGGACAACGGGGCATACACCGCAAGGTAATAAGAAAGATCGCGTTAATGAATGGACTTTTTTTTTAAAGGGAAGGAATTGGAAACGATACAACATTACCCTTCGTGATTCCCTTCATTGGAGATTTGACTAACAACTCCTTGAGTTTTCTCGGATGTTGATAACTCTCTTGACAAAAACAGGAGCTTATATTAGAAGTGAAATGATTAAGGGGAAATTGAGAACGTCTGATTACCCTTCTTCCATTTTGCCTTCAAAGCTAGTAGAGTCTTTTCTCCTCTTTACTTTGTTCAGCCTTCTACGCCTCGATCTCTCCTCCCTAAACTTGAGCTCGAAGCTCGAATGAGATCCTCTATAATTAGGGGTGCCTCCAACTTGAAAGTGCTATTGTCGGCATGTTGTGCCAACGTGATTACAGCATGCTGAGGAGTTTCTTGTAAATGCTTTGATTCACGACACGCATGCGGGGTATGTGCAATTGCTTGCATGGGGATCTTAGCGACAAAGCTAATCTCTACTTTAAAGGTCTTTGACCCGATATCCGGCGTGACTCTTTGTTAAGGCGTCAATGGTTGTCGGGATCAGCTTTGGCACAATTCGGACATGCGCGGGGTATATGCAATTGCTTGCATGGGGATCTTCGCAGCAAAGCTAATCTCTACTTTAAAGGTCTTTGACCGATATGCAGCGTGAGCTCTTTATTAAGGCGACAATGGCTGTCGGGATCAGCTTTGGCACAATTCGGGACATGCACGGGGTATGTGCAATTGCTTGCATGGGGATCTTCGCACAAAGCTAATCTCTACTTTAAAGGTCTTTGACCAGATGTACGGCGTGACTATTGTTAAGGCGTCAATGGTTGTCGGGATCAGCTTTGGCACAATTCCGTCATGTACAAAAACTGTTTTTCGGTTAAATTCTCCAACAAGGATTCTTATTAATAACTTTTCGCCAATTTCCTTGTTATCAATCGGGGCAAAAGCAATTATTTCAAGGGTAGTACTTCTTCACAAAGATCCGAGTTGATCGGATTGGAGAATTGGCGTCCATCCATTTCGATCGAATCAAGGCTCCTCCCGGGAGTGTCTTTTCACGACATAGGGGCCCTTATAGTTCGAACAAATTTGCCTCCCCGTTCAGGAGGTAGTGGTAGTACTTTCCTCAAGACAAGGTCACCGCTTGAAGTGTCTTGGGGCGTACTTTTTTTGTTAAACGATCCGGCTATTCTCTGTTGATAACATTGTCCGTGACAAATAGCTTTCAACCCGTTTTCATCAATCATATTTAGCTTTCGAATCTTTGCTTTGCTTCCATTCCGCTTGCACAATTTCACAGGGATAAAACTTCGGGCGAGGGAATCTCTACTTCAACCGCAAAAACCCCATGCCATATCCCGAGAAAAAGGGGTTGCTCCAAAGGATGTCCGGATGGATGTTCGGTATGCCATCAATGCAAAGGCAATCTTTAATGCCAATCTCGGTAGTTCTCGGCCAGATCTTGGCTAAGATTTTCTTAATGTTTTTTTTTAGCGGCCTCAACAGCTCCATTCATTTGGGGACGAGTTCAAATGACGGACTTTGAATTCATTGAGCAAATCATCAACAAACTTGTTATTCAGATTTGTCCCATTATCTGTAACGATGGCTTCAGGGATACCATAACGGGCGATTATATCTCGCTTGATGAATTTCATCACATTCCGAGCAGTGACATTAGCATATGACGCGGCCTCGATCCATTTAGAAAAATAATCAATTGCGACCAAGATAAAACGATGTCCATTTGATGCTTTCGGATTAATTGGGCCAATCACATCAATGCCCCACATTGAAAATGGCCACGGTTCCGACAACTGATGTAGCTCAGTAGGTGGAGCGTTTATCTTGTTTCCATGGATCTGACAGCGATGACAATTTCGAACGTGTCGGATGCAATCACCTTCTAAAGAAAGCCAGTAATAACCCAATCTGGTTATTTTCCTAGCCAACATGTGTCCATTCATGTGTGGACCGCATACTCCTTCATGCAATTCTTGCATGATTTGCGTCGCTTCAATTGCATCCACGCATCTTAGCAAAATAGAGTCATGGGATCTCTTGTACAATTTCTCCCCGTCGACAAAGAACTTCGTTGCCATCTTCATTATATATTTCCTGTCTGCAGAGGTAATTCCTTCAGGGAATTGTTGTTCCCTGATGTAGTTCATGATGTCATGGTACCAAGGTTTACCATCAGGTTCTCTGGTCACAGTCATGCAGTGGGCCGGTTTGGTCAGGACATCAATCTTCAAAGGTTCTACTTCCAAACCATTGGTAACCTGTAGCATGGATGATAGCGTAGCCAATGCATCAACAAATTGATTATGAGATCTAGATAAGTAATCAAGCGAGATCTCATCAATTCCAGAAACCAACTCGTTCGAGATAGTCATGATAGGGTATTAGTTTAGCATCCCTAGTCTTCCATTCTTGACGGTGCGGAGTGCGATTAAAGGCGAGAATCACCAAACACTTTTAATTTGGCGATTTTCATATCAATTGCTGTTTGTAAGCCGGGATACATGCTTCATACTCGGCTATATTATTGGTACAAGGGAATACCAATTTTGCGGCTCTGAGGATAATGCTGCCCATCTGGGGATATCAAGGCCCGATGCGAACCGACAGTGATTCTTGCTCCATCGAAAAACATGGTCCATGTGTGTTCCTCCGTTGATAAAATGCGATCATCGAAAGATTATCTTCATGTATTTCTCGGGGCATTCGGCCCGACATATCGTGATCACTCGACCTTTTACTGATTTTTTGTGATGACATCCCGAATGTCAAATTCAGAAATTAGAATTTGCCATTTAGCTAATTTTTCCACTAATGCTGGTCGATTAAGCAAATACGGATAGGGTCATTTTCGATCCAGGAGCGTCTGATGGTGCAAAAGTATATTATCGAAGCCTATGCAAAACCCACACCAATCGACACATGTTTTTTCCGATTCGAATAATTTTGTTCGAAATGGTGAATTCTTACTCGGATAATAGATGGCTCGTTCTTTTCCATCATCGGGGTGGCTCTCGGGCCAATAGGGCTCCCAACGATTCACTATGAATCGTTAAATAGAGATTAGAGGATGCCACCGCAACCTGTGGAACTAATACGGGGACTCATTAAATATTGCTTGACTTTTCAAATGCTTCCCGACGGTCTTCATCCCAATTGATTTGGGCGCCTTTCCCGAGAAGTTTGAAGAAAGGTCGTGCGATTTCGAGAGAGTTGGGAGATGAACCGAGCAATATAGTTCAACCTTCCCAACAGACTTGACCTCTTTTACCGTGGGCCGGGGTTTGCAATTCACATATTGCTTTGACTTTCGAAGGGTCAACCTCAATTCCTTTGCTACTCACGATAAATCCAAGTAACTTACCGAGAGGTTGCTCCAAAAATGCACTTTGCGGGGGTTCAGCGTAATTTGAACTCGCAAGAACCGCTAAATAGTTTCTTCAAGGCTTCAATATGATCTTCTCCACACCTGGTCTTGGCGATCATGTCATCGACATAAACCTCAATTTCTTTGTGCATTAGGTCATGAAAGAGAGTGACCATAGCACGTTGGTATGTTGCCCCGCATTCTTCAATCCAAAAGGCATAACTCAGAATGAAAGGTCCCCAAGGAGTGATGAACGCCGTTTTCTCCTTGTCCCGATCATTCATCCTTATTTGATTGTACCCAGAGAATCCATCCATGAAAGAAAATATTTCAACCCGGCGATTGCTATCTACAAGGACATCTATGTGAGGAAGCGGAAAGTCATCTTTCGGACCGCCTTGTTCAAGTCACGGTAATCCACACAAACTCGAATTCGGCCGTCCTTCTTCTTCATCGGGTACGATATTCGCTATCCAATCAAGGATATTGTGAAACCTCGATGAACCCAACTTTCAGTAACTTCATCACTTCTTCTTCGATCTTTTTCGACAGCTCAGGCTTGGTCCTTCGTAGCCTTTGCTTTTTGGGCGGCATGTCGGGATTGGTAGGCAAGCTGTGCTCGACAATCCGAGGATCTAATCCCGGCATATCAGAATAAGACCATGCGAAGACGTCCCGGTATTCCTTAAGAAGAGTTATTAGTCGTATGGCTTTCTCTTGTGAAGACCCGGCTCCAATTTTTACTTCTTTTGGATCCCGAGTATCACCCAAATTGATGGTAATGGTATCTTCGATTGTAAGGGGCTTGATCTGTTCATATTGCTCCCAACTTTTTAAATTTCAGTAGGGTCATCGCTGAATCGCCGGAATCACTCTTCACAAGATTTACCTCGTCGCCGGATCGACTGTGCTAACTCCCTTGCAAGCCGCAGGATCATGCCCAAATACAAGGTAAATCGATCGGACAAACAAATGAGGATAAAAATTTTTTGTTCCTTTTGTTTTGAAACATTTTTCCAAAACCTTATGAGATTTTTTAGAAACGAGGAAGCATGGGGTAGACCGGGCCTCGAGAATACTTTCCTTTTCGTGGCTGGATATCATCAACGGGGCGGGTTTGGGATACTTCCTCGTGCCCTCAAAACAAAACATTTGTAATCCTTTTGAATAATTCAAGCGAATTACATTTGTTGAAATGGAAATTACAAAGATCGAAATTCCAAGCATAATCACAAATTCAAAAACTGAAATCTTAGAAAACAAATGAGACTTTAGAAAGCAAGAAAAGCTCCCACATGGGAGTATTCAAACTATTAAATATGCCTCTATTCTAAGGGAGGAAAATTGAGTCCTTAATTTACTCAATGACGACATCCGCACCTCCCCGCTTGCTTGGATGGTGCGCTAAAATGAAAACATCTTCGCATCCAACAATTTCTGGATCTTATTTTTCAGGACCACACAAATATTGATTTTAATGTCCTTGCTTTCACCCAAATGATAATCACACGCCTTGGAAGGATCGTAGTTGGGGAAACGCTTTCGGGATTTTCACGCTTTGGCTCTTTGGCAAGCAATCTCTTTTCAGGAGAATAGGCAGGATCTCGAGACATAGGCAAAGGGAGTGGGCGTGAACTGCTTTTTTATCATTTCGCCTTTGGGCGGCCTGCGCCCGAGGCGGTTGCTGTCCTTTGTTCTTCCGAACCATTGGGAAAGGACGAGCGGTTTGGGTGTATACAACATCCGCATCTGTTAGGGGGTTCTTTCTCCTTCTTCATGTTGAGTTTCTTGTTTATGGAAGTGGGGTCCGTGAACCATCCCTCACGTAACCCCATTTCAATTCGCCGCCCACGGTAACAAGATAATTAAAAGGGATTCAGCGAAGGCACCAATCCGGTGGGTGTGTGGTATTCGCATACGGAAGTGACTTTATGAACAACTTCACTTGTTCCCGATCAATGAGTTGTGGGGGTAACCCGGGCGACCAAGTTTCTCCATCCGGTGGCGTACTCCTTGAAGGACTCACTCTTTTTTCTTCCCGGCCGACGTTCCGGATCGTCACGGGTAAAGGTGGCGTCTAGGTTGAATTGATATTGCTCAAGGAATGCATCAGTGGCATCATCCCAAGACTTAAAAGTATCAACATCCTTGACATATACCATGTCGTATGGACCCGTCAAACTCGCTTGAAAGGTCCGAATCATGAGGGTTCATTGTCAATGTACTGGGTCATCCGCACATGATACATGTGCAAATGATGTCTGGGGCATGATGTGCCATCATATTTCTCGAATTCTGGCATCTTGAACTTTTCTGGTATTTTGACCCGTTTGTATATAGACAGGTCGAGTGGGACAACATGTTGAGAGCCTTGAGTTGTTTCAAAGATCTCCTCGACCTTTGCAAGGCGTTTGTCCTGTTCTATTATTGGCACAGCTTCAAGTTCTGGCTTCTTGACAGCAAGGGGAAAAGGATCGTCCTCTAGCGGGGGCATTTGGCTGTCGCTAGCAGAGGCTTTATCTTTTCCAGTGGATGGTGGTGATAACACTACTTCAATTGCTGCAGGCGTGGGCGAGAGCTTGCCCTGAATGGATTCCACCTGCTTTGTGAGATTTTGGATTGCGTTGAGGACCAACTTCATTTCGTCCTCCATAGCATTGAGACGGACGTTTTCTTCGGCCATTTTTTTTATAACCACCTGTGAAAACGTTCAAATAAATAAGTATAATGCCCAAATAAGAAGCATTTTATGACTTAGTCGTAATATCATTGCATATTTTCTTTATTTGCAAAGAAAAAATAAGCAAAAAGGGTTTTTATTAATATCAACATTACAGGCGGCGTCCCCGGGGTTCGAACCCCGGTCGCCTTGGACCGATACGCCTCATCCCCGGATACCACTGGGCCAAGGCCGCGGTGGTGTCACAAAGGGGCAGGAAAATTTATTTAAAGCTTAAAAACGGCCCGAGCTATATTAACATTAGTACATCCCAAAAATACTTTTAAGGACAAAAATCAAAACCCCTAAACATAAAATACTAGGGAAATATACAAAACAGATTTTTTAACAAAAGAGTGCCCTTCTCGGATACTCATTTTATAAACGATGGAAAAGCTACAGTTTTCTCGGAGCTGCTTATTTTTACGGACAAGCTCCGCAATAAGCGTATCCCTCGTCTCGTCGGTCTCACTGTGCCAAAAAATTTTCTTAGGAGTGGAAAAAATTGGGCATCAGTTCTTCCCATTGTGTATAAAATACAATCAACGGGTGACCTAATAATAACAAATCAATTGAATTAATAGGCTGCATAATAAAATGAGAAGGGATAAAATATATACCTTTCTTTGAATCATGGCAATCACAATGACATGCGCATGAGGAGTGATGTTCGATTTCTATCTAGACTGGCTCAGCAAAATGGAATTAAAAGGGTGCCTGACCGTCGCAGTCTCGCGTTGGTGTCAAGTCCTTTTAATCTCGGCCAAATCGAAAGGAATATCTTGTAGTCACGCGAATAGCGGCTAAAGATACTTCTTTACAATTTTTAGAAATAAATTTCGGGGAAAAGAAAGGCAACCTCTACATCGCGGACTCGCATTCGAGGTCGTATCTTTCTCAACACCATCCTAAAATGCCCTATCGCGGCCCAGGTCCGGCAGAGTGGTTGTGTGTGCAATAGTGTAGTGCTAAATCATTAAAACATGCACAAAAAATTTATAACCAACCAATTCAAACCTGCAAAACAAATAACACCTTAATGTCAGGCTCATACCTGAAGTCCTTGCTGCCAAACAAAAATTATTTTGAACAGGGTATAAAATTTGGCTTAAGTCCACTTTTTTTTAAAAAAAAACAAGTCCCAGTGAGTCGCCAAATGTCGCGACCGACCTCCCGAGCCTTTTTGAATAACGTGCAAAAAGCAAGGGGTTTCGCTGCACGTGCTAAGTCTAGGTTTAGGACTTAACTCGGGCTCTCCCAAGCCCATACCATATCGCAACTTAGGGTTTAAGTTTTTTTAACATGTAGGTGATTTGCATGCGAGGAGTCGCCACTAATCGGTTTGGGGTAGGTCGATTAGAAACCCAAATAGGGTGACGGAGAATCACCTTATTCCTACGGACCGTAGATTAACCAATTGGGGACTTGGTTACATTAGTTGGATAACTAATGCCCTTTCGGTACCATTTTACCCTATTCATTTTTTTAAAAACATTTATCAGGCGATTTAGATTGATTTTAGGACCTTTCTCCTAACATGTAAGGTGATCGAGCGAGTGCATAATCAGAAATGATCAGCAGTCAGGAACACAAGTCATGCAGCCTAGGGTTCTAATCCTAACTAAGCCAGATGACATTCAAAATACGGCAGTTTCATGCAATTGTATTAAAACATGCATACTAACTACACTACGGTAATTAAAAACATGCAACATGCTATCGTGCAATTCAAACTTATTAAAACCACAACATGCATAATTATAAAGGATTAGAACACCCAGATAAGTCATGTAAAAATTTTTTTTTTTTTTTGGAATTTTTTTTTTTCGGAAATTTTTTTTTTCGGGAAAAAAACGAAATAAGAAAATAAAAAGAAAATTTTTTATAATTTTTATAATTTTTTTTTTGAATTTTTTCTATTTTTAAATTTTTATTAAAAAAAAAAGAGAAGAAAAACCCCTTTTTAAAATATTTTTTTTAAAATTTTTTTTGACTTCTTTTTTTTTTATTTATATTTTTAAAATTAAAAATCGGAAAAGAAAAAAGGAAAAAAGAAAAACCTTTTTAAAATTTTTTTATATTTTTTTTTTGCATTTTTTAAATATTTTTAAAAAATAAAATTAAAATTAAAATCAAAAACCGGTCGGGTCGGGTCGGATCCGGGTCGGTCAGAACCGACCCGGTCAACGGACCCGACCCAACGCGTTGACCCGGGTCGGGTCGGTCTGATCCGGGTCGGTGAGAACCGACCCGAGTCAACAGATCCGACCCCAAGGGCCTTGACCCGGCCGGATCTGCTGATTCGGTCGAGTTCGACCCGATCCGTGACCCCCCCGGAGAGGCGGCCGCCGAGGCCAAATTGGCCGTCACGGCCGACCAGCATCACCCGCCCCCCGAACGGTCCCTGGTCGCCACCACTGCCCGACCGGCCCAGCTCGCACGGCCGGCGTCATTCGTCGACCGGCGAGCCAACCGTAATCACTTCTAGGGATTTTGTCGACACCGGCGGGCTGGTGAATCAAATGATTTCGACCTTCTCCGGCGGCACGGTCGGCTCCGACGATCAGCGGGGTTGATGTTCGATCGCATGGGACCGGACCGCTGACGGATGGCCGAATCGCTGAGCGACACGGCGGCTAGTCGGCAAACGGTGTCGTGACCGAGGGGAAGCAGAGGAGGCTCTCGGCCGGGATGCTCACCGATTAGGCAGCGTCTGGCGGCTTCCCGGTGATGCGGCGTCGGCGGCCCTTCTTCCAGTTCTTCTTTGGACTCGTGACTCTCGACTCTCTCTTTCTCTCTCTCTGTTCTCAGCTCTCTCTCACTCTCTGTCTCTCTCTCATGGCCTTTCTCTCTCTCTCTTTTTTTCTCTACATGGCGGCCCAGGAGATTACTCAAGGCGTCGTCCAGTCAAACACTAGAGGCGGCGGGGGCCCAGGTGGGACTCAGAGCCCTCCTGCTCTCTGTTCCCTCACGAGTCTCTCTTTGTGTCATCCTTTGTCCTCTCTCTCTTTCTCTCAAAATGGCGACCCCTCTCACTCTCTCTCTCCGCCTTTTATAGCCGACGACGGCGACACTGGCCGCCTTCCCAAAGGGCGCTCGCGGACGATGGTGGCGTTTACGCGGATTTGCAGAAGGCCAGGGGGGAGTTCTGGGACGCAGAGAGTGAACAGAGGGCCGAGAGAGGAGGAGGATAAGGGCGCCTGAAAGGGAGAGACCGATCGCGCGATGCTACCGCTTTCATGTATACACTATGCCTTCTTCTCGACCGGATGATTTAGGAGGTGGAGCGGCGCTTACGCGCTATCGCTCGGGTCGCGCATGTGGGAGAACAGAGAGGGAACAGCGACGCCGGGCGGAGGGGAAGAGGAAGTCGGGCGGGCCGGGCCCACCAAGAGAGAGGAGAAGAAATAGAAGGAGAAGCGGGTCACGGGCCGGCAGGGAGGAAAAAGAAAAGAGAAGAGGAAGGAGCCGGGCCGCTGGGGAAAGCCGAAACGGGCCGCCAGGGGGGAAAGGAAGAAGAAAAAAAAAGCGGGGGTGGGCCAGCCCGCCCGCCCGATCCGATTTTTTTTTTTTTTTTTTTTTTTTGATAATTAATTACTTAATTAAAAAACAAAAATTTATTATATTATTTTTTTTTTTTTAAAATTTTTTAAAACACTTTAATAGACCATATTAACACAAACAAGCCTAATTTTTATATGCAATGCATGGAAATATATATTTTTGTTTTAGGAATTAATAGAAATTAACTCCTAAATTTTGTGCGATTTATTTTGGGCAAATTTAAAAATAGGTGTCAACACCGTCGCGACCACGGTGAAGCCGACCTCGCCCGGGTCGCGGGCGGCGAGGTCGGGTCGCGACGGCGAGGGTTGGCCCTCGCCAGATTTGGGCGAGGCGGCCCTCACCATGGCCGACGGCGAGGCGGTCGCCCAGCGGCGCGGGGTCCAGCCTCGCCCTCGCCGGGCGAGGGTCGTGGATGCCCTCATCGCCTCGGTCGTGGCCGGTCACGCGATCGCCATGGCCAAAGAAGAAAATAGTTAAAAAGAAAAAAAACAATTCAAAACAATTTTAAAATATTATTTGGGAACAGAAATTTTGTGTGGTTTACCAAACGATTTCTATTTAGGAATAGAAATTTTGGACAGTTTTATCAAACGCTTTCAAATACTCAGAAATTGTTTCGGCATAGAATAAAAAAATCATTTCTGTTCAGAAATTGTTCCTGAACACAGAATGGTATTCATGCGCATCCTTAGTGGCCCGAGAGGTGCGATGCATGGGCTGGACAGATTTGGTTCGAACCGCCCAAGATCGGGAAAGTTCGAGTTTGAAATGTGGATTATGGTTTGCGCCTTATTTAGTCTTGTGGTGGCTGATTTGATTGATATTTGGGGAGCATAATGGAGCACTTTGGCGATAATTATTAGCCTAGAAATTACGGTATAGTGGTTGCCCATGACGGATTTAATTCGGCGCGACGCGATCAATTTGAGGTTTAACCGTGCAAATACCGAGAATGATTGCAGTGTGCAATTGGCGGAGTAATTGAGCCTTATTTGTGGTTTATTTGATGATGCCATGTCGCATGTCTAGCGGGACTAGGAATGGATTAGCTTGGCGGGCCTAGGATGCGCGAGTTTTTGTTGATCCGGTTGTGTGAATTTGTGCACGGGTTGTGTGTCAATTTGATGCTATGGCTGATTTGAATTGATTGTCTGATTGGGCATGTTGATTTATGAAATTGAATATGCGCGGTGCAAGTTGAACATGTTACATCGTAATTCGCGCATGTGGATGCCCAAGTGTGAACGTGATAGCCATGAGTGTGCATCTCAAGCATTGGCACGGTATGAACACGCATTTAATGTGCCTGAATGACATTTGCATTATGATCACTTAAAATGCCCCGATGCGACATGGGGTTCAGATAAAAATTGGTGCTTGTGAATGTGTGATCACAATAAACCCTGATGCGTGTTACGCGGGGTAGTGAACCTATCCCGAGGCGTGTTACGCTGACGATGCCCGTTTACATCGGAAGATGACCAACCCGAGGCGCTTTTACGTGGGTAATGTGTCATGAGCCTGATGCGCTTAACGCGGGCCAAGATCGATCTCGGTGATAGACTTGATGCGTTTTACACAGGTCGGACTTGATGTGTTTAACGCGGGTCGGAGGAGAAATTGGTAAATGGCGTAGTGCTGACATGCGAAAGGCGCAGTTACTGCATTGTTGAGGCATGACATGAGTGCAAACATGAGCACGTGCATTACATACATCGGGATTAAGTAATATGTGTATTCGTACTGCGATCTAAATGTTATGTTGCTGTTGTGATTAAGTTTATAGAATGGCTAACCTGCAGGGTTAAGTATGAATTAGATTTAGGCCCGAGGGCCTGAGTCAGTTATGTTTTGATTTATGCATGGTTTAGTACTTGTCAGGAGGTGCACGTTAGCCTAGTTTAGGTTTAGGAAATTACTCACTGAGATTTATTTTCACTGTTGTTGAAAACTAATTTTTTAGACCCCCAGCCTTGAGGATGACAAGTGTACCGAAACGTTTTGGGAGGAGCCCCGGCTAGACATAGTGCTCGACCGCCGAGCCACGTACCCGCTTTTGATTTTTGATGATCAGGCTGTATATGGATATTGTAGATGGTTTCCAGTAGTAGTGCAAGCGTTTATTCCGTAGTCGTTGTTATTTGTTTCTGTGGCTATCCTTGGTTATGTTTATATTATTGTACGGGTGATTTTGATTTGCTTCCGCATGTGCTTTAAGTCTCTGTGTTGGGCGTTGGGTTGGCGACGCGTCCTGGGACGTCGCGGTCGAATCGACCTTTGCGAGGGGTGTGGCGCGCCGTGGGGTTCGGGGCGTGACAATTGATCGATCGATATTATGCTCGACATATTGTATATGTCGATGAGTTGATCAAGTTAAAAAGTACAAACTAATTAGGCTACAATTGTAAGAAAATATATGTGCTCAATTAAACAGCAAAATTGAATTCCGAAGAGCGATATAGGAACACCGAACATACGATCCACTGAAAGCGCTTCGTTGTATATGCTTTTTCTAAATTGTGGGTTTCAGCACTTTTAGACCCAATGCAGCATTTATTTAGATGATAGGATGTACATTTGCTTACCTATGAGGAGAAACTTAATTGTCTTGCTTCCTTCTTCACAATCAAAGGAACCTCGTCGATTCACGCACTTTTTGCCGTGGCACCGATTATTCGGATCTTCACATTTATCAACATCTGAACAAAAGATTGACCATCAAAATTAGTAGAGCTTCGTCTCTTTATTGGGTGTGTTTAGGATTGCATGTAAAGCTACTCAGCCTCCAAAGAACTGATTCTCTTTATTGGTACAGTGTGTCAACGTTACGTTTCCAATGATTGGTGTGATAAAATGTTAGTGGTTTTACCTTCGCATCCATGTCTAATATAGGGGTTACCGGTGAAGCCTCTTTCACAAGAGCAATACAAAAACGGCAGCGACACACGATACCCTAAAAAGAAGCCGACTGTGCCGCAATAATAGGAATCGCCAGAGATGTAGCCGTAATTGTAAATGTCTAATGCAGGTTCTGAGGATTTAGCTATCCCCATTCTAGCACCACTGCGAAATGCCCGCTTGCCCTCAACTCATCAAAGTCCGTAGTCGCAGGCACGAACTGCGACCTATCTCCCAAGAAGGCATAGTTGCATTCATTGTCCCCTGCTGTTTCACTGTCGGGCTGGAAATCGACGCTGAAAGCCTGAAGGTACGAGGTAATCGTGGTTTGGCAGCATATGTTGCTCCCTGAACAGTTCACGTTCCCAACAACGTTGTTGTCTGCTCTGCAACTTGACTGGCATCCTATGATAGCAGACTCTGTGTCATCCATTAGGGCACGGATGTTGCAACCGACAGCGGTGAAGACATTCCTTGACACGGAGAAGACAAACTGGCTTCCTTCCAAGCTCACGGGCACAAATCTTCCATTGCCCCCACAGCTCCCATTGGCCGAGTAGATTATAGGAAGACTGATGTTGATCATGCCGTTTGTGTTGCGGTAGTAATCGGGTAGAGAAATGTTAAGCACCCTCAAGTTGGCCTTCTTCAGTACCGGGATGGTGCCATTGCCGCTTTCCTGGCAGACGTTCTCATACCATTCATCGAGGAAACACCCAGTTCCAATCCCGAAGGGGAAGGGAATGGCGATGCCACCACATGTTTGGTTGCAACTGCCCTTCGCCAGAGGAGCTGCTTGCGATCCTTGTTCGTGAAGCAAAAGTGATCCTAGAAGCAGAAGGATCTGAAACATTCTCGTTCCTGCTTCTTTTGTAAGGAAATTGTGAACCCGCTGGAGTAATGAGCAAAAGGCACGGTTGCTTATACCCCTTTGTCTTCTGCGGTCGCCGGTCCTAGCATATCCCAGGATGCTTCCTAGAGCAGAATTGTCTAAGCTTCAGATCCTTCCTGGAGTAGAAAATTCTCCACCGAAGTGGTCACCTCTTTTAGCAGCCACAATGAGAAGAATGTTTCGATCAGGTTTGCTTTGATGGCTATTGCGACGTGTTACTTTTCAGTCTCAGTTGACGATATGAGAAAGAAATTTATTTAAACAAAGAAAGATATTAACGTGATGAGATTTGAACAAATTTTCTTTTGTTGCCCATTGAAGGGTCTTCTTTATGAAAGGCTCTAAGCCACATCAGGACAATGCTTGACAATGTACTGCGAAATGGGAAAGTAAATGGCACTGGTGATTTTTGACCGGCACATAGGCAACAAGTCCATCGCTTTGTAATAGAGAAATGAACGAAAAGTCCAAAGTAAATTGCTAATCAGAATCAAACTCTTAGACCGAGACAAGCAGAAGAAGTCTTGTTTTGATTTGCTTCCATGCAGATTTAGACATCGAGATCACCATAATTTAGCTACGGAATTGTGGTGGAGCTTATTATTACATTCAACCCGTTTTCACACAATTTAGTTTAGGCTTTTCTGGAATCAAGTTCAACCAATCTGGAGACTGATCGGTTCGGATAATTTTTTGGTGATTTATATAATTAAATTATATCTCGGGTCTGAGCTTTGCATGAAACCCGACTTGTATGGACGATTTTGATTTGTTCAAATTCGGAGTGCCCTTCAATCTGAACGGGATATGGATTTCTTGGGCGGTGGAACTTGACTTTATTTTCTTTTGAAGAAGATTATCCAAGCTTTGATCGGTTTGTTTCATTGTTTTTCCTTAGACCAATGAAACGAGTTCGGGCATCTGATGAATCTAGGAACGGGAAAGCAAAACTCACTTTCCTTTAGGCTCCGTTTGTTTGGCGAAAAATATTCTCTTTTGGAAAATATTTTTCTGAAAGTCATTATCCTGAAAAATGTTTTCCTAGAATACAATTTCCTGGTGTTCAGCTAAAAATCTGAAAAAGTTTCGGATAATATTTTCTGGTGTTCGGTGATCATCAATCCGGCGGTGTCCGGTGACCGTGGCGGAGACGATGGCGGCGATCGGCAACCGGCGGTGGTCGGTGGTGGCGGGTGGCGGCGGGCGCGATCGGCAATTGGCGGCGGTCGACGGTGGGCGGCGAAAGCGGTGGCGATCGCGGCGACCGATGGCCGCAATCAAGCGGTGGGCGACGACCGGCGGTGATTGGCGATGACAATCGGTGGTAGTGATCGACGACGCGCGGCCGGGCACCGCAACCAACGGCCGACGACGGCGATGGCCCACGGCCGACGGCGGCCGGTGACCGGCAGCGGCGACCAACGCCGGCCGACAATCGACGGTGATCGGCGATCGATGACTGGTGATCGGCGATCGGTGATGGCGACCGTGGCCGTCGATTAAGGCGATAACCGCAGCGGACGGCGATCGGGCGCGAACTTCCTCTCCCTACGGAAAATATTTTCCTCTCATTGGCAATTTTGCTTTTACTTTAGGGGAAAATGATTTTTTCTTTATGAAAAGAGGAAATCATTTTCCCATAAAGTGAAGGTAAAATTGCCTATGAGAGGGAAAATATTTTCTGTGGGAAGTTATTTTTCGCCTCCCGAACACTAAAAAATTCAGAAACTATTTTTCTGAAAAATATTTTTTGCTAAACGAATGGAGCCTTAAGCAAAAGCGGTTCCTTTTTAATTTCTTTGGTCGTAGTGCCAACGGGAAAGCTGAGTAATCTCTCTTATTATTGGAGCAAAAATAATTTTTAATGTTCTCGAGCGTCGTGCATCTTGTAATTAGTCCTTTGCTTTTCTTGCTCAAGCCGTCTATAAAGGCTCTTTTTGGGAATCCTTTTGTTCCTCCAAAGAAGAGTAAAAATGTATGCGAGTCATGTGGCAAGTTCTTTAATTCCATAACGAAAGAGTGTGCGTCCCATGTGATTGAAGGAAACTAAAAAGTGATTTTCGCTCTAAAATAGCATAATTATTTTGCTAATTAATGCTCTGGATCGTGCCGAGACAATATTCTGAACTCTTGGCACTGTTTTATTTTTAATTTTCTTATTAAAACTAAATATAGCAAACTATCCATGGTACGACAAGGGAGAGAGAGAGAGAGACTCAAGCCTAATTTTTGAAAAAAAAAAAAAAATTATCCATGGTCTAGTTTAATATACAAACAATGTTCAGTCACAAAAAAAGTTTGTGCACCGTGATCATGAATAGTACTTCCCCACATGGAAGGACATTATCGATGGGGTATCGTGTGTGCGTATCTAGTCAACTCTCTTATCTAGGATTTCTCTTTTTCGCTGGTTTAACTTTACCCATAGGAAAATAATTTGAAGTGCCGAGTTATGGAATTTTTTTTTTTTTTGGGATGAAAATTCGTTTGTGGCAGATATATCATAGGTACAGATTAGAAATTTTTTGTGAGACGAAAGTTAATTTGAGTAAATGTGTTAGAGTTTTTAATTGTATTGACTCTTTTATAAAAGCTTTTATTTTTGTTTGGCAGACGTAGTTCAGTGGCCTCCACCTTCACCATGTCTCGCAACGTGTGAATGTGGAGCACTTGTGATCCGATCTCGTACTAGTCGTTCAAGAAACACCCGCCTTCTATTCCCAAGGGGGAAGGGCATGACGATGTTTGGCTAGTGATGCTTTTATGCTGATGGAAACTAGGATCTAAAGGTATCGAAACACCAGGTTTGCCAATACTTTAGACGTTTCGTATGTGGAGGAATCTAACCTATGAGCTTTAACCATAAGAAGGGAAGAAAGTTAAGGATGTGGGTGTGATTTTCTTCTGTCCTGTCATATCCTAGACAACAGAAACATTAAAGCTTGATAAGTAGAGGCCTCTCTATATCTTAAGCAGCCAAGTGAAACCCTAAGAATGAGAAAGTCTTCCCTAGAGACAAAGATAAGCATCATTACTTGGACAGCGAGATCTCCTTTGCTTATGGGATTTTCCCGATTCAAAATTTGATGGAAATGGGTTGGTAATTCACGAAGGATATCTGCTTCAAGGTGATGACTTTGTTTTATAGTTTCATCTATCTTACTGTGACCCGCTCTCATGGAAGCTTCGATCATGCACTTGCCCATAATTTGAAGCTTAACATTTTGTGTGATTATACCTATGAATGAGTTTTTTTTTTTCTCATCGACTCATGTTTTGTTCGAGTGAATTAATATCCTCGACTTCTAGTGCTTCTCTTATGTTTCTTTGATTTTGCCCTCTCAAAAGTTGGATTTTCAGTGTCTCCAAAACGTGTAACCTCAAACTCCAGCCTCATCAATGCCAATGCCAATGCCATGAAAGAAAAATGAAATTTGAGCCGAGATGCGTCATCAAACACTTGGCTGTTCAGTCTGTAAATTTATAAAAAAGTTTTTTTTTTGTCAGAAAATTTATGGAGGTTAAAAGAGGTCTCTTGAAACATTTTGCTTTTTGCATGCTTGAATTTTGCTTTTGAAACATTAGGGGAGAAGAGCCAGACAGATATGAAGTTTCACTTGGGAAGAATATACCGGACCTGATCACGATACAAATTGAAGATAGTCGAACCTAGCATATCATAGGATGCTTCCTCACGCAGAATTTGAATGATTTGGTGAAAATGTGGCTATAAGCCTAGAAAGTTTTATTATTAATCTTTTTTCCTTCTTAATAATAGCAATGAGGAACCTTTCTAATGTTATTTTTCTTTTAAAGATTCTTTGAATATGCTTTTTTTAGGAGTTTGTAGAAACTAAAAAGAGAAGAAAATTTTGATATGGAGGACATATGTCTTAGTATATCTAATTACTTTCAATTGAATCATTTTTGTAAAAATAAAACTTTATTATTTATCTTCTTCCTACTTAAGTATAGCAATGTTGAAAATTCTAATATTCTTTGAAAAAAATGGTTCGAATTTATTTTTTTAGAGTTTAAGGGGGAAAAAAAAAAGAGAAGAAAAGTTCAATAGTGGGACAGGTGTCCACAATGAAGAGGAACCCTTGTCAAGTCCTCGTTGACTTCTCCAGAATACTAGTCACTTCGACAAGTAGTGTATTGCGTAGTATTCTGGCACAAATGGAATTTGGCGTTCTGTAGGAGGTTGGAATCTAGAACTTCAGTGGATGATTGGGGCTACCAAGGGCAAAAACTTGGAGGTGAGACTCTTCAAGCTGTTTTTCTTAGCGACTATCTATTGCATATGGATGGAATGTAACTGCAAATGGTTTCAAAACAAGTCGATTGAAGCTCATCTTCTGTTGGCTGGGATTCAAAAGGTTGCAAGAGGTAGGGCATCACTCTACGAATAATGTAGGTCTTCCCAGGCGAATGTTTTATGGGTTACTGTATGGAGGCTTCCTTCCTCCATTTTCTCACATAATTAGTCTCTTTTGAAATGCTAAGGGTTTTCCCTAAGTCTTTGTACCTCATTATATTCATGATATTCACACGCGTGCATGCACATACACATATATACACACCAAAAAAAAATTGGGAAGATGTCGTTTCTTCCCCTCTTTCCAAGAGCCTTTTTGTGCTGGCCAAGATTTAACATGGTCAGTTTGATTGGTCATCTTAGAAGATTTCCACACCAATAGCATATTTAGGACTCGGTTATTGCATTGCAGAAAAGAAAACTAAAGACTTAGATTGAATTACCACTTACCAAAAAAAAAAAAAGACTTAGATTGAATTCTCAATCAGCGCCACAAAGCAATCACATGTACAAAATAGGTGGTTGAGTAGTACTAGGAAAACGTATCGTATGACATAGATGATCATATAGACAAATCATATTAGCAGAAATAATTTTTTTTTCTTAAACATGTTAAAATCACTTTAGCATGATGAGCACAAATGCAGCATATGACGAAACCAACTTGAGCCCATCATACATCTTTTGAGCCTATGCAAGTCACAAGCTAATTGAATGGTGAAGGCTAATGCAACGAAGGTTCTTGTTCAAGGGAGTTGAAATTGTCGTTGGCCTTCTCTAAATTCTTGGAGTAGAACAATTTGCTTTTCGACATTGCCATATGGAGAAGATACCTCACTTTCCAACAAAAAACCGCTGTTGCATTGAGGTACTTCTCTTGGAGCTTCAATTCTTTTCTCTTCTTGATGTATTTGTACAACCTCCATAAGAAAAGAAACAAAAGTAGTGTGCCAAGTATTGCCTCAACCGCTACAGTGCAAAGATTGAAGGGGCAAAAGTGAGGACAATGCACAGTGGTGGTCAAGAATCTATAAAGGCACTTCTCATCAAGAATTTAATCGAATCTGAGTAAAAGGAAAACATATAAGAATGATGACCCTCCTTTCGTGTAGATTTATCTTAACTATTGTCACGCCCCGAACCCCATCGAGCTCGCGACATCCCGCTTTAGGTCGAAATGATTGCGACGTCCCAGGAACGTTGCCAACCCAACCCAAACATCAGAGCCACATGCGAAAACGAATATAAAAACCCCAGACAAAAAGATGACGGCGGCGGGTGGTAGAATAACGAAATGGACAAACAACAATAACAGCATTTCATACAATATTACTGCACCAAATATACAAACACATATTACAGACATAAATATAGACGAACATCCTCCGCCACCGTTTTAACAAAAGTTCAGGGGTTTGATTATCTTAACTTCACTATCGGTCAACCCGATTTACACAACCCCTAAAATACCCTAGGGAAAACCTAAGGATCACCTTCCGTTCTGCTCCTGATTCTTCGGGCTTGAATCTCAGGAAACTCACCTGCAGCTCCACTGGGCACCAAAGGCAGCTCCCCGGACTTCCAAAAAGAGGAGGCGGACTTTCCGGGTCTAAGGTTGGGGGTCTGAAATTGTGGATTATACAACTATGAGACGAATTTTAATAAGTGTATAACCCCAAACCCCACGTAGGTACTCATGTACCGCCCATTTAAAACACGCAGAACACACATAATCAATCAAACTAACGACCACACACACGACCCTACCTAGAATCCATCATGCACGTTCCTGCACGTTAAACAATAATACAACCAACACATCACAGCAATACATCACAGGGCCACGCGTGCCTCAATTATAAGACAGAAACCACTTGGGCACGTCCCATATCATGCCTAGCGCTTTCTACCTCATACTTAAGCATCACATCACGCGATACAAACACATTCGCATACTAACTCACACCATGCGTCACTTTCCCAAATCTCGCACGTCAAGCCAATTTCCTCTCATTCTCAACTTTCCACCACTACCGTGCCCGCGTAAAAACGTATCTGGCCAATGGTCTTGACCTCATCGGGCATCGACACCCCGTTGGGCGAGTATCATCACCTCGTCGGGGATGGCATCGTCCCGCGTAAACAAATCGCCTTAGGGCGGAATCCTACACACACTTTCCTTCTACCGCGCCCAGGTAAAACGCATCAGGCCAACGGTCTTCTGACCACGTCAGGCATCGTCACCCCGTCGGGCCGGGCATCGTCACCTCGTCAGGGACGGCATCGTCCCGCGTGGCGTACGCCTCGGGGCGGACCTTACCCTCGTGGAACGAACACGCCTCAGGGTATCACTTTTCCCATCAATCCTACATTCCTGTACCTTCGTTCCACACTCTCCACATGTACCACACGGCCACACATACACACGGTCACACACAAATTCACATCTCACACACACTTTTCACAATTACCCATCCTCATCACGCGAACACCACACAAACACCCAAGCTTGGCATGCGAACTCAATGTGCAATCATGCCACCACACCTCACAGTCACACAATCACACATACGAGCTCATTCAAGCATCAAACTACCCGTCAAAATGCCACGATAACACCGAATAATTCTCGAGAGAGAGAAAAATCGAGAATATATAAAATCGGGTCCAAATTGGGCAGTTGTGCAGTGACAGAAATCCATTTGAAATAAATAGTAAACCAACTCCAAAAATTATGAAATTTGAATATGTTGTACAAAACATCTCAATGAACATTTTCTGTGAAGAACTAGAAACCCAGTTCAAACCGTAAACACCTCATTTTGACACTCAAAATTGGACAAAATCCGATTCGCTCGGACAGCCCCTCAGGCCATCAAAATACAACTCATTCAGTATCCAAATCATTTTGAAAAGCCTTGAAATTTTTCTATGTTATAGCCACAAATGTCCCCAACAATTTTCATGAAGGAAGTATTTTGAAAATAGTCCTGGAAAAATTTATAAAAATTCGAACAGACCAAAATGTCAAGTGAACAGTAAATCGGTAATTTTATTTCGGTCCAAAGATGGACTTCTGAATGGCCCCAAATGATCTCCAAAAATCCCCAAATTAAAGTATGTTATACTTAAAGATGTTGGGAAGGGACTGAAATTGAGGATATTACAATTTATCTGCGGCTTCCCAAGCCCAAAAATTGGGATGTGACAATTCAAATCTCATTTCCTTTTTCAACAAAGGTGTCAATGGTGTTGCTATCGCCGAAAACTTTTCGACGAAAGCGTCTATAATATCCATCTAAACCCAAAAAGCTTTGAACTTCTCATTGGCCTCAACCATTCTATTACGGCCTCAATTTTCACGGATCTGCTGAAATTCCATCTCCCGAGATCACATATCCAAGAAACGCGACTTGATTGAGCTAGAACTCGCGCTTGCTAAATTTAGCATGTAACAACCCGAATTTCGATGTAATTTCGGGATCAATAAAATTGACATTATTTCACGTTTTATTTTAGTAAGTCTCGCCCGGGTGATCACTCTCGGGATATTAACCAATAGGGTATGGCTAATTAGAAAGTGGTACGTAGACCAAGGACCCGATTGCGAAGCGGACACCGATCACGAGAAATGATGAGATAATATTATGAACCAGTGTGGATCGATCTTAGGAAAGGTAATGGATTTGGTTTGGCCAAGGTCAACGATGTACAATCGGATCGCAGGTGATTCTGCATGACCAAGAGTGCACGTGGTCAACCAGTCCTGAACTTAAACCGGACGATCGTGACCTCTGATACTAGTGGTAATTTTTCATTCTCTCAATGATTGGGACCATCATGACTCAAATAACCCTAGGTCGATATGCGTAACCTCTAAACAGCCGCCCGTTAGTGAGAGACCCTGAAATTTGAAATCGAGCGAGTTATGATCACGAAGTTGGGCCCGGATTTCGATGTCGATTTTCTACGGCTTAAGAGACTATTTTTGGGAATCGGCGTCGTCAGATTATGCTGGCCATGCGTATTTTGAGTTAGTATGGTTGAAAATTAGAATTTCGATCCGGATGTGAAAAATACGATTTTGCCCCTCGGGACACCGACTTAGATTTTGAAGCCGTATGAGGTTATTTTTTGAGGCCGATGTCATTTTGGGGTGGCCATGCACATTTAGAGTGGTTTCGGTCAAAAATTGAAATTTTGGCTCGGAAGTGAAAAAATAATATTATTTTATTCTCGGGACTTGGCGTTCGATATTCAAGGGCTTAAAAATCTATTTTCGCGATTCCAATACCATATTATGTTGCCCACACTCATTTGGGATTGATATAGCATAAAATTGAAATTTCACCCCGGACGGAAAAATGACCGTTTTGCCCTTGAGCTATTTTTTGGTCCGAATTTTTTGAGATATTTTTGGGATAATTATTAAGGGTTTATCAGCTCAATTATTGGCCTAATTACCCTTTTTACCCATCAATTATTAGATAGGGTTGAATTATGACCGTTGGATTAGGGGCATTTTGGTCAAAACTGCCGATTTGCGACACGTGGCGCCCTAGCCCCCAATATTTGACCAGCTTAGACCCATTTCTCTCTCCTCCTAGCTCCCATTCGGCTAGAACACCACCGAGCAGCCCCCTCCTCCGCCGTTTTCTCTCTCTCTCTCTCTCTCTCTCTCTCGGCCATTTTAAGTCGGAACCCTTGTTTGCGGGTTCTTTCTGGGCCCGCCAGCCTTTGCTAGCCTCACCCTCACCCTATCCGTCCCCTCTCTCCCTCGTCCCGTTCTTTCTCTCTCTCTCTCTTCCCATCCGACCAAAGGACCATTTGGAGCAAAAGCTGCTTTGCCCATGGGAACTCAATCGGCCAGTTCTTCTTCATGCCCAAGTGACCTCCAGCCTGCCCGTCTGGCGTCGCCCACGCTCACGTCGGCATGCGTACAGCGTGCATGCGGGTGTCCGTATGCCGTCATCGGGAGCGCCACCACGGTTCCAGCATTCATCGGTGATCGGCCGCCTGTTCCTAATGGCATGGTCTAGAATTAAGTGAATATACCTTCTAAACTCGGATTAGGGTGATAGTGCATTTTTCGGACTGGCTTTGGTATTATCGGTTTACTTTGACCCATTTAGGTTGTGTCGGTGTATAATTCGGACTGAATTGAGGATTTACATTTGGTGAGAATAAAATTCGAGAAATTTAGTGGGATTATTATAGATAATTATTGAACCCGGATTGAGGAAATAGTGGCTGTCCGTATTTTGAGGAATGTACTAGATTTTATCGACAAAGAAGAATTGTTAGCTGAATGGCCGGGATTACCAGAGTGATTGGCTATTGATTAATTGGTAATTAATTATGCTTAATTGTGAAATGCCATGTTGCGTGCACGCCGGCTGAATAGTGCGGTATGTGATTGGCCAATTGTAGCTTGAGTTGAATGCTAAATTGAGATTTGTGTACTAGGCCACACGGTATTAAATGGGCCAATTGAGCATGTGGTTGTGGCATTGATTTGATTGGGTGCTTGAATTATTGTTTGACGCTCATAGTGCATGGTGTGACATTATATAGACACGCATTATGTATGCCGAGTATGAGGCATGAATTGAAATTGTGCGAGGATGTGTGTCCGCCATGAGTATGTGATCACCTAATATACTCTAACACGCTTTTACGCGGGGTTCGAGATAATAACCGCAATGTGTGTATGTGTGATCACACCGCGATGCGTGTTACGTGGGGTGTGCCGCCCTCATGTACTTTTGAAGCGGGGACGATGCCCCAGATGTCCGGAAAACAACCATCCTGATCGCTTTTCGTGGGCTCGGTTTTGTGAGGAGATCGGTGTTGCCCCTCATGCACTTTGCAAAGAGGCTAGACGCACCGGGCGGGAATTGTGTTGACTCGAGTCGTAATAAATATTGAGGCAAGTGTGCTGGGTGAACCTAAATGAGAGCATAGCATGACATTGACATTACACGCTTAGAATACACAACCCGGCATATGAGATGAATATTGTGAGCATGGGCATGCGTGTGGTGCATGTGTGACCATTGTTTTTAAAGATATGCCCGGAGGAATTTAATGAACCGCCTAATCTGTGGGTAATTCTTATGTTCTATCCGGGCTTGAGGGCCCGGTTATTGTTTGCGTATTATGTTGTTTTGCCTGTCGAGAATGCATGTTAGCCTAGCCTAGGTTTAGGAGTTTTACTCACCGAGACGTATTCTCATGGTTGTATAACCCAAATATTTCGTAACCCCGACCACGACTATGCTGAAGATACACACATTTTTGGGATCCCAACGTAGATTCAGCAACAACTAGTGTTTTTTCCTTCCGCAATGGGGAGGCGTATGTACAATATCGATCCGTGGTTTTAATTGATGTTGGGGAGTATTTCTATCAAACTCGTGAATATGTAGCGTGATGTCTTCGGGATCCAAATAGGAACATGGTTCAACCTCCGAAAACCTTTGATGCCCCACTAGATACGAATGGCTTGATGGAGCCCATACATGCGGATGGTGAGATAATAAACCCGCAGGACATTTGTGAGGTTGATGGCGTTGATGAGCCTATGGATGGGGAGCCACAGAGCCACAAGTGATAACGGAAGACCCGAACCAAATTAATGACGAAGAAGATGAACTTGAAGACATGGATTTGGACTCGATGAAGATCATGGAGAAGTCGCAGAAAGTTAGGCTCGGATTAAGAAATAGGACCCGATGAAGAGTTAGGACTGTACTGGACCCGAACTAGAATCGGATTCTCAAGATGAATGGGCCGGAGCTCAAGATATAGACTCGGAAGAGTCTCGAGTCATCTGGGAATAGTGAAGGAGAGTCGCCGGATGGTTCTTGGAATTGTCGGGACCCCGACTAGGAGCCCTAGGATAGTCCTAGTCCTAATAGGGAAGCTTGTTTCTTTTTGTTAGTAACTTTCCTATAGTTAGCCTAACCTTCCCTCGCCACTTACCTTTTTGATTTAGT
Source organism: Syzygium grande (assembly GCA_024733475.1). Lineage (NCBI taxonomy): Eukaryota > Viridiplantae > Streptophyta > Magnoliopsida > Myrtales > Myrtaceae > Syzygium > Syzygium grande. The sequence continues at coordinate 11,829,408 of JAMXDD010000010.1, forward strand.
GGTCATTGATTCATGATGTTGTTTCCTTTTGGTTGTATAAATGAATCTTGTAATCAAAGGCTTTTTATGGTTATGAAAAATGTATATTCTCGTGGATGGTTGTTTTATCTGTGGTCTCATGTGTTTATTTATGCGGGTGTATATAAATATATATATATATATATTTATATACGTGGTTTCCGCTTATGTCTGATCTCTGATTGGGTTTGGGTCGGCGACGCATCCTGGGAGCGTTGCACCATAATCGACCAAGGTAGGGATGTTGCGTGCCCACGGGGTTGGGGCGTGACATAGCGTATAGTGCATTCTCTCTCAAGGTATGCAAAATCCTACTCAAATGGAATTCATGCTCTTCCTCTCTTGAATACACCAATATATCGTCTATTAAGACTATCACAAACTGGTCTAAGAATTCATCGAACACTCTATTCATTAAATCCATAAACACAGCAAAAGGCGTTTGTCAATCCAAACGGTATTATAGTAAACTTCGTAATGTCCATACCTCGTCACGAACGCCGTTTTGGTATATCTTCTTTTCTAATCCTCAACTGATGGTATCCTGTTCTCGAGATCGGTCTTAGAGAACACCAAGTCCCTTGCAAAATGATCAAACAAATCATCGATCCTTGGCGGAGGATACTTATTTTTAATCATCACCCGATTCAACTGCCGATAATTTATGCACAGCCTCGGTGACCCATCCTTCTTTCTCACAAACAAAATTGATGCTCCCCATGAAAACGCACTTAGATGGATAATTCCTCTATCCAAAAACTCCTGCATCTGTACCTTTAATTCCTTCAATTTCGATAACGACATCCTATGAGGTGCTTTCAAGATTAGCTCCGTGCAGTGTGCCAACTCGATCACAAACTCCACTTCCCGTTCTGGTGGTAATCCCGGCAATTCAAGAAAGACATCGGGACAATCTCGCACCATGGCTATATCCTCTAGCCTCGGCTCCTCAACCATCGAATCAACTATAGCTACTAGAAAGCCTTCACATCCTTCGTCCAAAAATGTCGTCATTTCTAGCGACGAAATCCAAAGAATCGAGGTTCCTCCTCGACCTCCTACAAATTTGAATTTCGGATGTCCAACAGGATTAAATTAGATCACCCTATTATCACAATCCTTCACTGCCCTCCCCTTAACTAGCTAGTCCATACCTACTATCACATCGAAGTCATACATCGTTAGGATTGCTAAATCAATTCTTTCTTCTCTATCACCAATCACGATTTTGCAATCTGGGCACCCCAATGAAACTAGAATCTTATCATTCAAGGGGTAGTTACACACAATATCACATCAAGCGGTTATGGTTCCATAAATCAACTCAACAAATTACGCAGACACAAATAAATGTGATGCCCCAGGGTCAAATAAAGTGCACGCGGCATGATCATAGAAAGAGGCCCGTACTTGTGACCACGCTGGCGTATTCTCCGCTTCCTTTCTAGCCATTGCATACACTCGTCCTTGGGCCGGTGGCCTATCCTGGTTCAAGGTATAGGCGGCCCACTTGGTTTCCAACTCTAGGTGGCGATAAAGCTAGAGGTCTACTTTGTCTGTTGTTGGGACAATTCTTCACTTGGTGGCCCTTTCCGCCACATTTATAACATACCATATTCCCTCTTTGGGACACGGTCCAGGTCCATGTCTTCCTCCACATACTCGACATGGACCATTTTGGAAACGACCCGTTTTCCTATATTCCTTCTAGCATGAGGGACAAAGTGTTGGTTATCCATCATCGGGCCTCTTCCCCAAACGATGATTGTCCCTACCGGGACAAACCTCGACCCCAAAGCGGTAGCCTTATCCGCCATATCCTGGGTCATTCGCTTGGGCTCGTTCATAAATTTCATTATAGTCCCTCAAATTCGGAGAAATCATCCGACTACGAAGGTCTGATCTCAAACCATCTCTAAATCTACGAGCCCTATCCAACGGATTCTCCACCATTCTCGGTGCAAACTTAGCCAACCGAGTGAAATCGGTCTCATTCTACTCTATTGTTCTCCTTGCGATGAAATCTCATAAACTTCGCCAACTTCTGCTCCTAGGCACTCTCGGAAAAACATTTACTATTGAAGGTCTCCACAAACATTGTCTAGTTTGGTGCAACACCAGCCGTGGATATTCGTTCTCTGGTGGCCTTCCACCGATCATTTACGTTCCTTGCAACCGGCACGTTGCCAACGCCACTTTCTCCTCATCATTACATCCCAAAGACTTCAAAAGCCTTCTCCAATTCCTCTATCCACAATGACACAACCTCTAAATCATACGCCATCAAACTTAGGGGCTTCAACTTCATAAACTGTTCAACTAATTGATGCATTAGTCGATTCGCATTCACCTGCCCCTATCCTTGATCTCCATTATTACCATTTATGGTAGCGACTGTTGTAGCCTCAATAGCCTAGGCAATAGTGGCATCTTGCTCCCGAGCCCCGCCTGCCCATCAAATTTCCAACTTCCCGAGGGCTCTTAAGATCCCATCCACTCGAGGATCCGTTGCAACCCCAACATCCACTCGTGGATTTCATGTAGCTCCAACACCAACTCCATGGTTTTCTATCGCCCGCACCCAATTCGAGGTCATCTACAACTCTAGCTCGAGCAAGACCTATAACAGCCAATTTCGATGTAATTCCAGGATCAATAAAATTGACATTATTTTGCATTTTATTTTAGTAAGTCTCACCCAGAGCTGATCACTCTCGGGATACTAACCAATAGGGTATGGCTAATTAGAAAACGATATATTGATCAAGGACCCGATCGCGAATCGGATACCGATCACGAGAAATGATGAGAGAATATTATGAACCAATGTGGATCGATATTAGGAAAGGTAACGGATTTGGTTTGGCCAAGTTCAATGATGTACAATCGAATCGCAGTGATTCTCGCACGATCGAGAGTGCACGTGGCCAACTAGTCTTGAACTTAAACCGAACGATCGTGACCTCTGGGACTAGTGATAATTTCTCATTCTCTCAATGATCAGACCGTTATGACTCGGATAACCCTAGGTCGATACACGTAACCTCTAAATAGCCGCCCGTTAGTGAGAGATCCTGAAATTGAAAATCGAACGAGTTTTGATCACGAAATTGAGCCTGAATTTCGATGTTGATTTTCAATGGCTTAAGAGACTATTTTTGGGAATCTGACGTTAGATTAGGCTGGCCACGCATATTTTGAGTTAGTATGGTCGAAAATTGGAATTTCGACCGGGAAGTCAAAAATTACGATTTTGCCCTTATGGACACTAATGCTGATTTTGAGGCCGTATGAGGTTATTTTTCGAGGCCGATGCCATTTTAGGGTGGCCACGATATTTAGAGTGGTTATGGTAAAAATTAGAATTTTGGCTCGGAAGTGAAAATAATATTATTTTATTCCCATGACTTGGCGATCGATTTTCAAGGGCTTAAGAAGCTATTTTCGTGATTCCGATACCATATTATGTTGGCCACACTCATTTGGGATTGATATAGCCAAAAATTGAAATTTCGCTCGGGATCGGAAAAAGGACCATTTTACCCCGGCTATTTTCGGTCCGAATTTTGAAAAATTGTTTGAGATAATTATTAAGGGTCTTCAGCTGCATTATTGGACCTAATTAAACTTTTGTCCTCAATTTTTGGATAGGAAACGAATGAGGACCGTTAGATTAGGGGTATTTTGGTCAAAACCCGTTGGATCGGCAACACATAAGCCCACGACCCATTGTTTGACCCGGATCAGACCCGTTTCTCTCTCCTCTCCCCCATTCGTTCCTCGAACCCCCAGGAGCAGCCCCTCGTTTTTCTCTCCTCCCCGCGTAGTGAGCCCAGCGAACTCGCCAGTTCCCATTTGTCGTCTGCAAAATCGCCATACCCACCCGATCTTCTTGCCCCTTGCGACCTTGTCTACTTGCAAACACCATCCTTTTCCTTCTTTTCTCTCTCTTTCTCTCTCTCGTTCTTTCCCGTTCCGGCCAAGGAATGCCAAAGCTTCACCAGAGCTCAATCGGCCATTGCCCTGCGCCCTTGCGTGACCTCCGGCCCATCCGGTATGTCGCCGTACATCACTATCGTCCGTCCCATCATGCGGTGTCCATCACGATCCGTCTGGACGTTAGATGCGGGCCGTCGCCCGCCCATACCGCCGTTGCGTGGTCATCACCACCTCTCAAACATCGCCGGCCGATTTCACTGCTCACCGGCAATCGGCCGCTCGTTTCGCGTCGTCATGATCTAGAATTAAGTGAGTATATTTCCTAAATTCGGATTATGACTGATAGTGCATTTTCTGGACTGGGTTGAGTATTGTCGGTGTATATTGGAAAAAAAAATTAGAGCATTATTTGTTGAGGTATATTACTAGAATAATATTGGTGATTTATTGGGCGAGTATGGATTAGTTGAGGATCAAGTAATTGGACCGATGGGTATGCCCGGCCGGATGACTTGTTGATTCTTGTACCCAATAGTGGGAAATTGAATAATGCCATGTCGTGTGACTGAGTGGCCGACCAATGCGGAGTGTGATTGGCCAATTGATGGCATGAATTTGACTGGATGTCTGTAATTGTTGTTGCTCATGGTGTATTGTCTTGCATTGCATGGCCACGCATTTCAATGCCGAGAATGAGGCATGTGATGAAATTATACAAGAATGTGTGCCCGCCATGAGCATGTGATCACTTAATTATACCCTAATGCGTTTTACATGGGGTTCAGATAATAATTGACAGTGTGTGTATGTGTGATCACACTACGCCCTGATGCGTGTTACACGGGGTATGCCATCTTCATGCACTTTGAAGCATGATGATGCCCGGTTCGTCTGGAAGATGACCATCCTAATGCATTTTACGCGGACTCTAGTTTATGAGGAGATCGTTGTTACGCCTCATGCACTTTGAAGTAGGCTAGATGCACCGGGCCGGGAATGGTGTTGACTTGAGTCGTAATAAATATTAATAATTGAGACAAAGCAGCGGTGTGAATCGAATCGGGAGCATGGCATAACATTGACATCACATGCATAGAATGCATGACCCAAAGCATCTGAGATGAACACTTTGTGAACATGAGTATGTGTGTGGCGTCTACGTGTGACTATTGTATTCAAGCGCACATATCTTGAGAATTTTAATGAACCGCCTAACCTATAGGGTAATTTTTATATTTTATTTGGGCCCAAGGGTCCAGGTTATGATTTGCATATTATGTTGTTTTGCTTGTCGAGATTACATGTTAGCCTAGTCTAGATTTAAGGATTGTACTCATTGAGATTCATCTCACGGTTGTAATAACTCACCTTTTCAAACCCCAGCTATAAGAATGCCGAATCCACCGCTTTTTGGAATACCCGCATGTATACATCAAGATACAAGTACATACCTCGCAGAAATGGGGAATCATATGTAAGATACCGATCCGTAGTGTTTATAAATATGGGTGGATATTTTCATCGACTCGTGGAGTATGTGGCTTGATACTTAAGAGATGCTTGACGGAAACCTAGGGCGATCCCTTAGGACTTTTGATGTGCCAATTGGTCAAGATGGATTGATGGAACCCATATATGCGGACGTAGATGATCAATCCTTAGGATATCTACGATGTTGATGGCGTAGATGTGCCTATGGAGGGAAGCCACAGGGAGCCATAGGTGATAGCCAAGATCAAGACCAAGATGTTGAGGAAGAAGACGACCGGAGGACATAGATCTAGATTCTGATGAAGACCACGGGGAAGTAAGCGGAGGTAGAGTTGGACATAGAGATAGGACCCGATGATGAGTTAGGGACCAGATCATGACCTAGAGCTTGAACTGGATCTCTCAAGATGAAGAGGCAGCAGGAATGGATATGGATTCCAAAGAGTCCAAGCCTCAAGAGAGTTTAGCGGGGGAGTCCTCGAAACGCTCGGATCTGGATTAGGAGCCCTAGCTTAGGTTCTAACTCTTTATAGGGAAGTTAGTAACTTTTTGACTGCGATTTTTCTTGTAGTTGACCCCACCTTTCCCAGCCATGGTATCTTTTTTTGATCCGGTGGCTGCTAGAAGTTGTCGCTTTCGCTTAAATCTTTTGATCTGTATAAAGTACGTTGTAAAAGAGGTTTTAGTGGGTAATGAAGTGTATATTCCTGTTGGTATGTTGTTTTATCTGTGGTCTCATGTGTTTTATTTGTATGGGCGTATATATATATTGTATACACAATTTCCGTTTATCCGATCTCTAATTGGGTTTTGGGTTGGCGACGCATCCCGGGACGTTGCGCATGCATAATTCGACCTTTTACGTGAGATGTTACCGCTTCATGGGGCAATGAGGCGTGACATGACCTCTACCTCTTGTTCCTCTTCCTATGCCCCTTCTTGGGCTCTTCCTCTATCTCTTCTTTCATGCTCATTATTTCAGCTTTCTACCACTCTCTTACCCGCTATAATTCCACTTAGGAATTAGTAACCTAGGCCAACTAGATCAATCTAGTCCTAGGCAGTGAATTACGGCAATAATCCATTTAGCAGGCAACCATCATCACAACACCACAGCACAATCAATGAGGTTCGAACACATACCATAAGTCCAAACGCACCTGCACTCAATCATTAAAACACTCAATTCAACCGCAATCACAACAACTAGTATGGAAATACGTGTAGCACTAGGCACATCTATGGCTCACTAAGGTTTTCCTAGTCAGCTTCAACTATCCTAGGTCTCCTCTCCTTATTACTCCGTGGGCTTGACCGAATTAAATCGAACTGTCCTTGCTCGATACCAATTCAAATTGGGATGTCACGCCTCGAACGCCATCGAGCCCGTGAGATCCCTCTCTCTCGGTCGAATCGGTGCGACATCCCGGAAAATGTCGCCGACCCAAAGATTCCATCAGAGTAAATTCGCGGCGAAAACAAATCATATTATCCCGGACAATAATATTGGAGAACCAGGGAAAAGCAAATTACTAAACCACCAAATATAATACTATGCCTCGATATATAAATATACAACATCCAATTCTTTACAACCAAATACTTCCAACACTCATCAGATTTACATCAACTGATAGTACACACCCGAACGGATTTCCTGATTACACCACCAACTATTCACATCAAGCACTCCCTAGTTTAATATCAAACTTATAATGCACTCACACCAGCTAGCTTCCACGGATCGCATCCTCAACGGGAATAGCAGCTAAGGTATGTTCTACTCCCCGAATACTCGGTGTGCATCGTAATCCCTAAAACACTGCAGCGGAAGCAGCTTAAAAATTCAAGGCTTGAGCGGGTGCTCTGAAATGGTTTGGTTAAAACAACCATGAGACACTTCTCAATAAGTCACAACCTAAACCCTACTTAGGCTACCACGTATTCCATACATATCCAGACACAACCAAGCAATAAACACCAACATCGTCGTCCACACGATCATACTAACTTCGACTCTTGGCATAAACAGCCTGCACATTAGTCCGTAATCATAAGAAACAATTCTCACACGCATCTCAACCACACGCACTACAAATCACTCGCATTCTCAAGCCCACGTACACATCGAACACACCACATTTCCAATTCCACATTCCACACTCGGTCACGCACCAATCACATCATTTTCCTTAACTTGCCATCGCGACTCGCGTAAACACGCCTTAGGCCCAATCTCACTTTCCTCGGCTCGCGTAAACACGCCCTTAGGCCTACACGATCGCGACTCGAGCATCACATGCCTCGGTCTGATCCCATTCCTCGGCCCGCGTAAACACGCCTCCAGGTCCAAACGATCGCGCCCGAGCATCCACGCCCGGTTCGATCCTACTTTCCTCAGCCAGCGTCAAATGAGACAGGCCTACGTGATCGAAACCCCAGCTTACAATGCTTGGTCCAATCCCGGTCTCACCCAAGCTGATCATGCCTCGGACCGATTTCCACTTTCTTCGCCCAAGCACCAAATGCGACATGCCTATGTGATCGCGATCCGAGCTTATAATATTCGCCCGATCCACAGTCAGATATCACGACCCGCGTAAACACGTCTCGTGGATTTAGTGATCCACGTACACACCAACATACCAGATTTTATCTCGAACCCGCATAAACACGCCTCGGGGCCTTTAGTGATCACACGACATCGCACATCACAAGTCTCATACGTTGCACACACTCGAGCATCAAATACGTGCTCTCAAATGCGCCCAAAGAAATCAATCCTATTCAGTCACATCACAACATACAACCAACACACAAATTGGCATTTTTCGCACTCAAAACGACCATATCTCAATCCCGCCCCTTCACGACACTTTCATAAAATTCTGAGCCGGATCTAATGGTGCAAACCACACGCCAAACAGCCCATCACAGCACTTCAAACCACACATCACAGCCATCAATTTGCCATTTTCGCACCCAAAATCACAATATTTCATTCTCAGCTTTTCACGACACTTCCATCAAATTACGAGCGAACCTAATGGTACTAACCGCGTACCAAATAGCCCATCACAGCACTTCAAACCACACATCACAGTCATCAATTGACTTCGAAAGTTCCACAAAAATTCTCGATTTTGCACATACGGTCCTCTAATCCAATTAATTCCTAATTTCCACCAAATCGCATCTAAATGGGCCCAAAATAACCCGATATACTAGGCGAGGTTTAGATTGAACTTATCGAGCTCTAAACTAACACGGTTAGAGCGAAAGCGGCGGTAAAAACCAAGATCTAACGGCGGCTTGCGGTGGTGGTGAAGGTCGGCGGCGATCAGGAGGAACGGCGGGTGACGGTGGCTTGGGCGGCGGCTCGTGGGACTCACGGCCAAGAGAGGGAGACCGAGAGGGAGAGAGAGAGTCACGGTAGGGCGAGGGTGGCATGAGGCTTGGCGGATTTGGCGGTCTGGCGCGGCACGGCCGGGAGGGAGAGAGGGCGATAGGGAGGGGCTCATGGTGGAGGGTGGAAATTTCGGTGGGGAGAGAGAGAATAGAGAGAATGAAGAGAGAGAGAATGGGTCTATACTTATTGTCCAAGTTTTGACCCCTTTTGCCAAATGACCAAAATACCCTTCCTCTACTTTTCATCCGACAAATCCAGTTCGATCTTATCTTGAAACCGATAAATCCGGATCGAACCTCATCCAAAATATCCAAGGGTAATCTTGTAATTTCTAAAAAGTCCAAGGGCAAAATTGTCTTTTCCAAATTTGAGGGTAAAATGACCAAAATGCCCTTTGCCCATAAAACTAACCCTTTATTAATTCCCAAGGGTAAAATGGTCACTTTCTCCGTTTCTCACCGAAATCGAACTTTTCTGGAAATTCCGAAGAAATCCCGAGCTGCACATTCCAACTACAACGTCTTCCAAAGGCCCTGCTGTGACTTTCCTAATTTTATGATGCTCGATTTGGTCTCTAATCAATAATCGAATTATATATATAATGTAACTTGAGCGTTTCTCAAACTAACGGGTAGCTTTTGGGGAATTTCGTCTATACGATCCGTGACTGATACTAAATCGAGTCACGTGCAATTTATTCAGACCGTAACGATTTTGGTTGTCAATAAAATCACGAGGATCAATCACTAGTTCCGATGAGTACGATCGTTCGAATAAGTTCGGGATCGTTCGCCAATTCATTTCGGGGTCAAACGGAATCACCCGTGATCCACGTGTATGATAATGACGAATCGGCCCATCAATATTCTAAGATCGGCCTACACTGGCTCAAAATGTCACCTCGATGATTTTATGGTCAAAATTCAGTTTAAAGTCGAATTCCTCTAGTTGTACGAATTTAAATCCCTAATTAGCCTTTCCCTATATGTTAGTATCCCATGAATGATTAGTTCCGGGCGAGAACTAGCTACAAGTACATTAATAAATAATTCATTTCTTAAAATCCCAAATGAGTGAAATTTCGGAATGTCACATGTGTATCTCCTGTTAGAGGGGAGTGAAATGTCGAGAACTCACAATCCAATCTTATTTTGTCTAGGAACCATGTTGTTTTGCTTGCAGTCGATCTCATACCTGTCATCCAACTAACAGTGGGCTCCTATTCCTAGGGAATGTGGACGTTCCCGCAATTTTAGCTCATTTGGCATTGGAAATCCGGGTGCAGCTCCTGATGCTTGTACTGTGAGGGAAACCAGAAACAAAAAATTTGAAAAATCGAGTTCCTCGTGATTTTCGCGTTTGGTATGTGCATTGACCTAAACCGATGGTGAAAGGGGATATGGGATGTGTCCTTATTCAAGTGGAAGAAGGGAAGAATTTTGAGTACTGGAAGCATAATCTTATTCCAGCTCTAAGGACGCTTCCTTGTAGACAGAATGTAAAGCTTGATATGCAGAGGACACCAGTTTAAGCAGCTAAGTATGACTGATCCCATTGCTGGGGACATAATTTTATCATCACTTTCTTATGAGAAAGATTTGGAGCATTATGAAATCAATATCAAGAATGATCTAATTTTTGATGACCCTCACTATCCTAACTTTCTTTTGTCCTTTCGGGAAAAGAAAACAATTTGCCACAACAAGAACCTCAATTTGAATGACAAAATCATCTGACAAATTTATATTATGTCAACCAAGATGTTTTTTCCTGACCAATGAAAGAAAAACTCATTTCTATTAATGCAAAAATGGTTTCTTTTTCATTAATCGCAGCACGATACGCGAGTTTCTTTTTTGGTCAAAATATGCAAGTTTCGTTATCTCTCTTATTATTGAAGCGACAATCGTTTTTAATGTTCTCTGAGTGTCGTACATTAGTCCAATGCTGTTCTTGCTCCAGCCATCTATAAAGGCACTTGGGAACCATCTTGGCGCCCCAAAAAGAAGTAAAAATGCACGAGAATCATGCGGCAAGATTTTTTTAATTCCATAATGAAATACATTGGCTCCCATGTCAGTGGAGAAATCTACAAGTGATTTTCGCTTTAAAATAGTTAATTTTCTTCGCTACTGCTCTGGGCAATGATGTGAAAAGTACTCTGAATAGCTTTTTTTTAATACTAAAAATAGATATAAAATGCTATCAATGATACCGACGAGGGGAGAAAGAGACTAGGAAGCCATCTTTTGTTTAAAAAAAAAACACTTGTGCATTGTGATCGTGAGTAGTCTTCCCCACAAGAAACGACATATATTATCAATGGAGCTATAGTGTGTGATTTTCACGTTTGGTATGTGTATCGACCCTAACATATGGCGGAAGGGATGTGGGCTGAGTCCCTCAATTATTGTTATTTAAGTGGAAAAAGGGAAGAATTTTCATGCATTGTACGCTTAGATGTATCGTTTGGTCATGCACCTGTTCGAGATTTGAGATTGATTATTTTGATAAAATTGACAGCATCATATATTCTGGAACTGAAATCGAATCACAGCTCTTTTCAACAATGATGAATAACCAGCTAATCGAACAAACTGAAGGTTGAGATACAAGTAGGACGCTTGTTCCCAAGAGTACAAGTGCAACTCTAATGTAATCCATACAATAAAGTATTCATGGATCCTCAAGACACAATAATCCCTTTCATGATACATGAACGGAAAGGATCAATTTTGGTGCCGCTTGTCTCTGCATGTATAGCTAGACATTCTTGCAGGCGATAATGCCGGAAAGAGCAGCCTTCACCATGTTTCACAATGTGTGAATGGCTGCACATCCGAAAATGTTGTTACATCTAAGTCCACATAATAAGACTTGCTAGATGTGAAACTTGCATCATGAGATTCAGTGACCTCGACTGTTTCTTGATCTTGTTGGAAATCAGAAGGATTTCATAGCCTCCTTATTCTCTCCAACTCCATTGCCACTTCTTTCATGTCAGCCGATTCCTCCCAATGGAGTTTAAGCACCTTCTTGCGAGGTTAGCAACTGCTGTAATCTGTTCTTCCTTACCCTCCTTCAAAACTTGAGCATGAACCATTTCGGACACAGAATCCTCCAGAGAAATTATAAAGTACGCCAAGAGGTTTCTCCCTTCTTCTTCACTCAATAGAGAGCTTGGCTTTCGTCCTGTTAAGAGTTCGACAAGGACCACTGCAAAACTGTACACATCGCTTCTGTCTGTACATTGACTTGTTTGGACGTACTCTAGATCCAAGTATCCAAAAGTCCCCGCACCAATGTGGTGACGTGAGTTCGATCGAGAGAAACGGATTTGGAAGTGTCAAAATCTGCCACTTTTGCCCCGATATTTCTTGTCTAAGAGGATATTGGTGAACTTGATATCTCGATGATAAATGGGTATAGAAGCTGCGAATGCCAGTAGGATAAGGTTCCAGCGATTTCAGTTGCAACTCATAGGCGTGTGTTCCATGGCACCTGAAGCTCCTCATTTGGGTCATGTAGACATTGGTACAATGTCCGATTTGGTATGAAAGTTTTTGATGTCTTTCAGTGAACAGATTTAATGCACACGTGAAAATACAATCAGCCGTATAGAAGAGTTCTTACTCAAATAATTTGGTAAGTACAAGAAATACACAACTCAAAAAGCACATCTAAGGGGAACTTATGTTGTGGACAAGCGGTGTCTGGAAAATCCAAACCATGAAAAATTCCATTATCTAACTCAACGATATTGCGCCCAATTTATAATTTGATGTCTGGATGTTGATTTTGAAGTGGTTCGATTTTCCGATGCGTACCCCAGTTATGTCCAGCGAAACACGGCAAAGTTTCGTCTAGGTGTTGTACGGATGGCTTCCCTCATTATGCGATCATTCCTATCTTATTGCCCATTGATGCTTCTGCTGCAATTGGCAGGAGTAACTCTGTGGTTGCTGTTGCCATGTATTATTAAATTGTCTCAATGAAAGTTATAAATTTCACAATCTATGCTGAATTTCCTCTGAGATATTTGACAATTAAGTTTCTGCTTTTTGTCCCATCAAGAAAGAGTGCGACGTACGGAACTTCTTAAAGTAATCACTCATCTAAGAAAATCTAGATAGAACTACTTTACATCGAGTCACTATATATGAGTGGGTGCAAGTCCGACATCATGATTATGTCTGCGGACCCTGCAGAATCCCAACGATATACTTCTCCCTCTTCTTTTGAATTTGTTCATGTTTCATGGCAGGATTCTCCAGCTTTCTAATGCGCTCCAGTTCGCTTTTGCCACTTCTTTCATTGTGGGTCGCATCTTCCCATGTAAGTTCAGGCACCCTCTTGCAAGGTTCGCAAAAGGCGGCGATCCCTTCTTCCTTGCCTTGCTTCAGAACTTGATCGTCCACTATGCGTCGAACAGGCGGGTTGTCGTCCATTGATAGGAGGAAATAGCTTGCAAGGTTCCTCTGATCCTCGTCTCCAAGAAGTGAGACTGGCTTTCGCCCGGTCAGGAGTTCGACGAGGACCACACCGAAGCTGTACACATCGCTCTTATCTGTGAATTGACACGATTGAAAATACTCGGGATCTAAGTACCCGAATGTCCCTTGGACTGCTGTAGTCACATGAGTTTGATAGAGCGAAAGCGATTTGGAAGTGCCAAAGTCGGCCACTTTTGCGCAGTACTTGTCGTCCAGGAGAATATTAATAGACTTGATGTCCCGATGATAGATCGGGATTGATGCCGATGAATGTAGATAGGATAAGGCTCCAGCCACTTGTAGCAATTCGGCGTGTGTCCCATGATACGAGAGTCACGTAAATATTGGAAGAGAGTTCCATTCAAAGATGAATTTGTACACCAAAAGCGGCGACTGCTTTCCAAGCAACACCCAAGTAGTTTCACCATGTTCCTATGGTTGATCTGCGAGAGAATGGCAATCTAGTTAATGAACTATTCAACTTTTCCCTTGTTGATTGCCTTTGACTTCTTAATGGGAACGATTCCTCCATCCGCAAGCATGCCCTTGTTGACGGTTCCTTGCGCACCTTGACCGAGTATTCTGTTCTTGTTGAAATTGTCCGTGACCCTCTCCAAATCCTTAAAATTGAATAATTTGTTCTTGTCAACATTGGTCTCGAATGAACACAGTTGTTGCTGCAACAAGAGACCCCATTCTCTTTGAAGTGCCTTTCTTTGAGCTTGATTTCTTTCCTTTTCTTCATGAAATTGTACAACAGCCATAACAAGAGAAGCAAGAATAGTGCCCCTAGGCCTGCTCCGATACCTGGTTTATTAAAGTGGCATGAGCATTACCAAAAGCAAGCACGAGGATTTGTGTTGTGAAATAACACGGAAACTAACGAATTATGCAATTCAAGTCTAACGCATGTAGAAGAAATTACCAAAATAATCAACCAGATAAGGACATCATATATTTATGTAATTCGGTCCGAGTGTAGACATCTACTACATTAGGAGAGTCCAACGCTACGAAATCCACTATAAATCTAGATAATAAAGAGTTTATAATAGCTCAAGTGCTTCCCAGTCCTATAACTTGAAAGTATTATATAACAATATCTCACAGAGAACTCACTCATAAAACTCATAGAAAACCTTAACATTACGTTATTTGCTCTAGTGTATAATTACGAATAGAATTCCATACACGGACATTCAAATGAGAAGCCTACACAAATTATAAAACCACTCAAACTAGGAATACTACTCAAGCCTAGAAATCTACTTTGATCGAGTTTCCTTTATAGGCTCAAACTCAAGATGTACTCTTAATAATCTCCACATTGGTCGATGTTTGCAGCTAAGTAATAGTGCTCATCATCTAGGCTAGCTCTTCCAACATCCCACAGGTGCTCAATCATCACAAATGTCTATTGAGCCTAATTGCATTATCCAAAACACAACCCAACATATGTTGTCCCTAACAAACCCAGGAGAACCATTTCAAAGCATCACAATGTATACCTCAATTAACTGTATATATTCTCCATTTGACATGTTAAAGATCAATCAAAGTACTAGCTACGACATTACTCGGACAACGAAGAGTACTAGCATGTGAAGCATAGAACAGATGCTCCACCTCCATCCAAGTACACACTAACAATATTGACAATTTATGATGTGCAACAAGTGGGGGCACTTATAGAGTTTCTCAACTGCATATTAAAGTGTCTCGGCTTTCCTGATTAAGTCCTCTGAGTCACTTGTAACCATTTTAGCAATCTTCACTCTTAGTATGTCCATACCCAAAACTATCTACACTGCACCCAAATTATCAATTTCAATATTTGCATACAACTGTTACTCAATCTCATCCAATTCCATTGACCACCTCAAAACTTAGTTAATTATGACCTTGAAATAAATTGCCGGCTGCTATGGAATCTAGTGACTCTATAGACATTGTCACATCTACTAAATTTTGAATATCTTTAAGCTCTCCCTAAAGCTCTACCTATTGATGTTGTCCATATCTTTTCTTCAATCGATTTCTCACTCTTAATCTAAAATAGAGCATATTTATCAAAGGTAACATCTGTATTGACCATAAACCTAAGTGAATCTTTCTCAATGTGCCACAACCTATACTCCTTTACCCCATGTGCATAGCCTAGAAATACACCTCCTTTCCCTTGGCTATAGCACCATCACTCACATGAACATAAGCAGGGCAACCGAATACTTTCCGCTTGATATAATCGACCGGCTTACCTACCATGTTTCGTCAGGAGTTTTCCAATTATTTGATGGTGATGGTGATTTATTCATTAACCAACATCGATATTCATTGCGTCGGCCCACAAAACTTCACTCAATCCAGCATTGGAGAGTAAAGTTTTAGAGCTCTCTCCAATGTAATTTTGTTCATCAGTTTTGTGACACCATTTAGTCATGGTGTATTGGAATTTCACTATGTCTTTTTCTACACAAAATTGACCAAGCTCATCCGAACAAAATTTCACCCCTTTATCTGTTCTCGGGCACATGATCTTCCATCCTATTTGCTTTTTGATCATCTCCTTCCATGATTTGAACCAACTAAGCTCCTTGTTCTTGTGATGACAAATCTACGCTTTCCTCGAAACGTCATCAACAAAAATAGCACATACCGCACCACCCTAGGACAGAACTTGAGAAAGTCCCAAAGTTTGAGTATATGCAGCCTAAAATCTCCGAGGTTTGGTGAATTGTCGTATTGAACTTCATTTTCCATTGACTACTCATGTCGCAATGCTCATGTAAGTTCAGCTTCTTGGTTTGGAGACCACCCAATAGACCCCTTTGACTTAGAAAAGTCATCTCTCTCACTCATGTATTTGAGTCTCATGTGCAATTTAGCATGTAATAGAACAGCCATCTAATCGGTCGAACTGTGGCCGCCCGACCTCGGGGTCATATCGTGACATCCGTTCATTATTATCTTTCGTTATACACACGCAGAAGCATACTCGGGGCCGATCACAACAAAAACAACAGCGGGATTAAGACAAGCATCATGGCGAACCTTATTATTACAGTTGCATGCAAATATGTTTTAACAAGCCCTTGAACCATGGCAATTAACACATTTTTTTTGCACGCGCTAGGAATAGCAACACTCGACTTGGGTTGTCCTATGCCCACTTCTGCTTCTCGCTCCTCGCTTTCTTCGAACTCTAACATGGCTCGAACTCCTCTTGTCGCCGCCGTCCATTCGACCATCCTATGGACCTGAGGGTGGGAAAAATGGGGATGAGTCGAGGAGACTCGATAAGTAAACCTACTAATATCAAAAAGCGAGGGACGGGGGATTGTCGTTAGCACAAGTCGGCCCTTACCGCACTTCGCATCAATGGCGGATCAATAGCAAAGTTCATACAAGAGAACATCAAGCATGGTTATAACATGTGCACCTTGCCTTTCAAGTCTCGATTCTACCCGTCAAAATAAACTTCAAACACGAAACATGATTAAATCGAGAAATGAACCAACCACAACAAACCAAATGACCGAGAAACGGTACAAGCAAACCATGTCTGGCGTATCACAACTTCCTTTTCCAATATTAGGAAGTTTACTTACCCAACCAACCAAACTAGAACAAGAAAGGAACACGGGAGTCTCGGCGATTCTCGGGCATGAACACGAACACTCGGGCCTTGGGCGTGGCTTCCTTTACTTGATCAAACCACAAGAGAGAGATATGGGCTAGTCGGTAAGCTTTTTCTCTCTTTCTTTCTTTTATTTCTCTCTTTCTTGATCATGACTACAAAGCAAGAAATAAGAAAGTTGGCCGGAGCTCTCGGGCGTGGAAATGGCGTGAGGGAGAGGAAGGGGGAGCTTCACGTGAGGTTCTCCCTCTCTCTCTCTTTCTCGACTTCTCTCTCTCTCTCTCTCTCTCTCTCTAGTTCTCCCTCCCTTGGCCAAATGGCCTTTCTCTATTTATAGGGAGGGGAAACTTGGGACCAAAGTTTGATGAGGTAAGCGCTTATGTCATCGGGGCAATAATGTCACATCCTGATTTTTGGGCCTGGGAAACCGGGTAAATGGTAATATCCTCAATTTCAGTCCACAGGAAATGGCTATGGTTTAAGTTTGGTGGTTTCCAATCAGAATAAAATGGTTTTCTCTTGTTTTGGAAAACTGAGTTTTCGGATCATCTATACCCTTTTGTATTGTTATTTTTGGGGAGACTTGTGTGATCCGAATTTCCAAATGCTGTCTTCTGGAAAGTTGTTCCAAACATTTTGAAGTTTTACATGATTTAATTTCAGAATTTTTGGAGTTAAGATGAGTGATACGATGGCCTGATTTTCGGACTATGTGAAACTGCCGGAATGAGTATTTCGGTGATGTTTACACCGTCTTGATTTTCTACAAGCTTTCTAAGACCGAGTTTAGAAAAGTTTCCTTCATGAAAGTTGTTGAGAACTTTCTTTTCTATAACGTGTACAAATTTGGGAATTTTCTGAGATAATTTGGATACTGGACAGAGCTTATTTTGAGAAATAAAAATGCTGTTCCAGTAAGCTATTTTTAGTCTGTCTTTGAGTGACTGAAAATGGTGTTTACAGAGAGATTTAGATTTTATGTTCTTCACGAAAAATGTTTATTAAGGTCTTGTTTATGACATATCCGAAATTGAGAATTTTCGGAGTTCATTTACTATGATTTCAAGTCCAATTTCGTGAACAGTGCAAAACTGTTCGGTTTTGCCAGATTTCAAAGATTTAGCATTTTCTATATGAAAACGTTGGAATTTGGACTTGGTGTCTTCTGGTGATTTAAACTACGCGTTCTGAGCTTTCAAATGAGATATTTTATGCATTTTTCGGAGGTCGGACCAGGGAAAACGAAATTTGAAATGAGGGCTAAGGAGGAAGCTTGCTCAAGAAGCTTAATTAATGGCTTGCATTTATTACTTGGTCTTCTTTTCCATAAGCATTTAATGGGCCATTATGATGCTTGACTTTGATGGCCATTCATGATAGCCATGTGAGGTAAGCTGCCACCACGCGCCCAATGACACGTGCCGCACGACTCACGCTACCGCTGATGACATAAGCGCTTATGTCGCCCAAACTTAGCTCCCAAGTTTCCTCCCTATAAATAGAAACAAGGCCATTCGCCAAGGGGAGAGAGAAATAGAGAGAGAGAGAGAGGGCGAGGGAGAGAGAGAAAGAGAAAGAGAGAGAGAAAACTAAGAGAGAGAAAGCTAAGGGAAAGAAAAGAAAGGGGCGACACCGTGAGTTGGCTGAGAGAAAACCAAGAGAGAAAAATAAAGAAAGAAAGAGAGAAAAAGCTTATCGGTGAGCCTGCCTCTCGTTGTTCGATCAAGGGAGAAAGTCATAGGCCCGAGCGTTCGTGTTCAAGCCCGAAATCTCTCGAGCTCACCCGTCTCAACCCCGTTCTCTAAGTTTTGTTTGATGTTGTGTAAGTACACTTCCTAATATCGGAAAAGGAAGTTGTGATGCGTTGTGACCACAGTTTGCTTGGACCGTTTCCGGTCATTTGGTTGATTGTGGTTGGTTCATTTCTTGATTTGATCATGTTTACGTGTTTGATGTTGTTTTGAGATAAAACCAAGCCGTGGTTTTATAGCGTGTGCCGCGATGTAGCCGTGCTTGATGTTCTCTTGTTGAACTTTGCTATTGATCTGCCATTGATGCGGGTGCGGTAAGGGCCGACTTGTGCTAACGGCGATCCCCTCGTCCTCGCTTGGTATTAGTAGGTTTACTTACTGGGTCTCCCCGACTCACCCCCATTTTCCCACCCTCAGGTTCATAGGATGGTCGAACGGACGGCGGCGTCAGGAGGAGTTCGAGCCATGTTGAAGTTCGGGGAAAGCGAGGAGCGAGAAGTCATAGTGGGGATAGGAAAACCCAAGCCCACGGCCATTGTAATTAGAAAAGCTTTTGGAGTAGGCTTGTAGATAATATGTGTTGTTGCCATGGCCGAAGGGGCCTGTTAAAACATGTTTGCATACTTTGAAAATAGGTTTGCTCATGATGCTGTTGTCTAATCCGGTTGTTGTTTTGAATGTGATCGTCTGAGATATGCTTCCGCGTGTGTGTAAAAAAAAATAATAATGAGCGGGACGTCACGATAATGGCCCAGTGCAGGCGTTACAAATGAGGTGGCGATGACCTCATTAGATCATGATAATGACCTCTAAAGTCCAACTATCATTAATGCGAGTCATGATGAAGGTAGCCTCAAAGTCAAGAACAATAATGGCTTCATAAATGCTTGTGGAAAAGAAGGCTAAGCAATTAATACAAGCCATTAATTAGGCTTCTTGAACAAGCTTCATTCTTGGCCATACATTTTCAAGCTTACTTCTCTATTTCGTTTTCCCTGGTCTAACCTCCGATCAAACCATAAAATATCTCATTTGAAAGCTCAGAATGCGTACTTTAAATCAGCAGAAGACA
Organism: Syzygium grande; assembly: GCA_024733475.1. Lineage (NCBI taxonomy): Eukaryota > Viridiplantae > Streptophyta > Magnoliopsida > Myrtales > Myrtaceae > Syzygium > Syzygium grande. Next base: position 11,849,218 of record JAMXDD010000010.1, read on the forward strand.
CCAAGTCCAAATTCTAACGTTTTCGTATACAAATTGCTAAATCTTTGAAATCTGGAAAAACCGAACAGTTTTGCACTATTCACGAAATCGGACTTAAATTCATAGTAAATGAATTCCGAAAATTCTCAAATTTGGATATGTCATAAACAAGACCTTAATAAGCATTTTTCATGAGAACAAAAATCTAAATCTCTCTGTAAACACCATTTTCAGTCACTCAAATACAGACTAAAAACAGTTCGCTGGAACAGAATATTTGTTTCTCAAAATAAGCTCTTTCCAGCATGCAAATCATCTCAGAAAATTCCCAAATTTGTACACGTTATAAAAAAAAGAAGTTCTCAACAACTTTTATGAAGGAAAATTTTCTAAAATCGGCCTAGAAAAGCTTGTAGAAAATCAAGACGGTGTAAACATCACCGAAATTCCCATTCCGGGCAGTTTCACACAGTCTGAAAATCAGGCCATCGTACCACTCATATTAACTCCAAAAATTCTGAAATTAAATCACGTAAAACTTCAAAATATTTGGAACAACTTTCCAGAAGAAATCGTTTGGAATTTCGGATCACAAATGTCTCCCCAAAAATAACAAAACGAAAGGGTACAAATGATCCGAAAACTAGGTTTTCCAAAACAAGAGAAAACAGTTTAGTTCTGATTGGAAAACCGCCAAACTTAAACCATAGCCATTTCCCAGGGACTGAAATTGAGGATATTACAATTTACTTGCGGCTTCCCAGGCCCAAAAATTGGGATGTGACACGAACAGCAGCCAAAAAAAACAAAACAGAGGTATTGGTCGATCGAGATTATGTATTAAGGGAAAAAAAGAAAAAAAAACCTGGTGTTAGGTTTGACGTACTGTAATTGTTGTTGAGACAATCAATTTAAAGAGTATAAACTATATAGGCTACAATTGTAGGAAAAAATATGTGCCCAAATCAAACGTCAAACTTGAATTCCGAAGAGCTCCGTAGGGAACAACGAACACCCAATCCACTGAAAACGCATGATGCTGTATAACATTTTCTAAATTGAGGGTTTTATCAATTATAGACTCAATCTGGAATTTATGTAGATGACAGGATGTGATATTCGCGAATCTGGGTGCAAAAAAGATGGCTAGTCCTTGTTCATATCTCATGACAGAATGAAGAAATTTGCTTACCTACGAGGAGAAACTTGATTGTCTTGCTTCCTTCAACACAATCATAGGAACCACGTCGATTCACACACTTTTTCCCATGGCACCGATTGGGATCTTCGCATTCATCGACATCTGAACAAAGGATGACAATCAAAATTAGCAGAGCTTCGTCTCTTTATTGGACGTTTACGATTTGCATGTAAAGCAACTTGAGCCTCCAAAGAGCTACTTCTATTTATTAGTACAGTTTTTCGATTTTGCGTTTCCAATGATTGGTGTGATGAAATATAAGTGGTTTTACCTTTGCACCCATGTTTAATATAGGGGTTACCGGTGAAGCCCAAGCGGCACCAACACTGCAAAAACGGCATCACCTTGCGATATCCTAAATTGAAGCTGACTGTGCTGCAGTTATAGGAATCGTCGGAGATGAAGCCATATTTGTAAATTTCTAGCGCAGCTTGGAAGGAATTAGCTGTCCCCCATTCTAGCACCGCTGAAATGCCCCCCTTGACTCCAACTCAGTGAAGTCTGTAGTTGAAGGTGTGAACTGCGACATATCTCCCAAGAAGGCATACTTGCATTTATTCTCTGCTGTTTTGTTGTCTGGCCGGAAAGTGACGCTGAAAGCCTGAAGATCCGAGGTAATTGTAGTGTGGCAGCATCCGTCGCTCCCGAACAATTCATTTTCCTAACGATGTCATGTTGTTTTTCGCATTTGTTTTGGCACCCTATGATAGCAGACTTTGTGTTATCCAATAAAGCACATATGTTGCAACCCACTGCAGCGAAGACGTTCCTCGACTCTGAGAAGATGAACTGGCTTCCTTTCAAGCTCACAGGCACAAAGCTTCTGTGTCCCCAGCAGGTCCCATTTGGCGAGTAGATTATAGGAAGACTGACGCTGATCATGCCGTTCGTTCCATCATGGTAATTGGGTAGCGAGATGTTGAGCACCCTCAATTTGGCCTTGTTCAGTGTGGGGATGGTGCCGTTGTTGCCTTCCTTGCAGACAATCTCATACCACTCACCGAGGAAACACCCGCTTCCAATCCCGAGCGGGAAGGGAATGGCGGCGCCACCACATGTTCGAAAGTGCAATTACCCTTCACCAGGGGGAGCTGCTAGTGATGCTTGCTTGTGAAGCAAAAGTGACGCTAGAAGCAGAAGAATCTGAAACATTCTTGCTCCTGCTTATTTTGTCAGGAAATCGTGGACTTGTTCGAGGAATGAACGGAGGGCACGGTTACTTATACGCCACTTACGCCTGTAGTCAAGGACCCTGGCTTATCCGAGGATACTTCTTTGAGCAGAATTGTCAAAGCTTCAGATCCTTCCTGGAGTAGAAAATTCTCCGCTGAAGTTGTCATCTATTTTGGCGGCCAAGCGAGAATGATGTCTCGATCAGGTTTGCTTTGATGGCAATGGCGAATGTCATTTATCAATCTCACAGCTGAATTTGATAAAGAAACTCATCAGATAAACACAAGATAATAAAATGATGATACTAGGAGATATTTTCTTTTGTTCCCCGTTGAAATGTCTCCTTTGAGAAAGGCCATCAGTCTTATTTTCAGATTAAAGGACTTTGAAGAGTCGTTCTTCGTTCTGGAGTCACATTAGTACAGGGCTTGAAAGGTGACGAGAAATGGGGAATTTCGGAAATATCTGTGCATGTCCTCGTTGTTTGTCCCACTGTATTATTCTCTAGCTGACCATGACAGGACAGTGAAACCGAAGCAATATACTGGTTCATACCGAACAAGTAACTGTATATACTATAGCAACACATTAGTAAATATAATAAAAACAAAGGTTATATTTTTTCTTATTAAATTTTCAAGTTCTTCTTTTGATGTGGAGTGCTTGGTGAACACCGCACGGAGGGAGCTTTTGGCCGTAATAATAAAATGGCACGTCAGAATGTTTTTGTAGCTAAATTGGAAGTTAATAGAGAGAGAATTCATTGCACTAATTTGGTAAGTTTTAGAACTTAATTGGTGGATTATGTTGATTTTTGCCCATTAGCGAGCACACAGGGAGCTTTTGGCTGTAACAATCAATTGTGTGGCGTGCTCATGAATTCTATCTCAAAGAAACTGCAAGTGTTTTGGAATCGTAACAAAGTCTGCTCCTAAGAATTTGTGTCATTTTTTTTTTTGCAAGATTAATAGAGATTGTTTTGTGAAAAATTGAATGGGCTAAATACTCTAAGTTATTGGCATAACTGGAGCTGGGAAACACTTGGAAAGCTGTAACTTGATTGTGATTGTAATCTCTATTTTATCCCTTTGATCTATCTTGGAACCCTGTGTTGCTCTCTAGTGGAGTCAGTCACACGGATCAAACCACTTAAATATGGTGTCCAATTAATTTTCTTGTTCTAACTATTAAACTTTTTGATTGCATGGTTTCCCAATAATTGGTATAAAAGATAGGTTAGGCTGACTTGAAGTAGATTGATGGTGACGGAAGAAGGAAATGTGAAAATCAACAAGTTTGATGGGAAGAATTTCAGTTTTCAAAAATGCCTATTCTGGACAGGAAGAGAATGGCGACGTTCCGCATGTTTCCACACGGTTACACCTTGCAAGTCCCGCACAGCTTCGGATGCTTGTTCCGTGAGGGAAACCGGAAGAAAAAGAATTTGAAACACCGAGCTCGACATAATTTCACGTCTTGTATCTGCATTGTCACATCATGATTTTTGGGCCTGAGAAGCCGTAGGTAAATTATAATATCCTCAATTTTAGTCCCTAGGAAATGGCTATGGTTTAAGTTTGGTGGTTTTCCAATCAGAACTAAATTATTTTCTCTTGTTTTGGAAAACTTAGTTTTCGGATCATTTGTACCCTTTCGTTTTGTTATTTTTAGGGAGACTTTTGTTATCCGAATTTTCAAACGCTTTCTACTGAAAAATTGTTCTAAACAGTTTGAAGTTTTATATGATTTAATTTCAGAATTTTTGGAATTGATACGAGTAATCGATGGCCCGACTTTCGGACCGTGTGAAACTACCCAGAATGGGTATTTCGGTGATGTTCACACCATCTTTATTTTCTACAAGCTTTTCTAGACCGATTTTGAAAAAGTTTCCTTCATAAAAGTTGTTGAGAACTTTCTTTTCTATAATGTGTGTAAATTTGGGAATTTTCTGAGATGATTTGGATTCTGGACAGAGCTTATTTTGAGAAGCAAATATTCTATTCCAATGAACTATTTTTAGTCTGTTTTTGAGTGATCGAAAATGGTATTTACAGAGAGATTTAGATTTTGTGTTCTTCACAAAAAATGTTTATTAAGGGCTTTTTTATGACATATCCGAATTTGAGAATTTTCTGAGTCCATTTACTATATTTTCAAGTCCAATTTCGTGAACAGTGCAAAACTGTCCGGTTTTGTCAGATTTCAAAGATTCGGCATTTTCTACATGAGAATGTGGGAATTTCGACTTGATGTCTTCTGATGATTTAAAGTACACGTTCTGATCTTTCAAATGACATATTTTATGCTTTGATTGGAGGTCGGACCAAGGGGAAAACGAAAGAGAGAGGTAAGCTTGGAAATGAGTGGCCAAGGATGAAGCTTGTTCAAGAAGCCTAATTAAATGATCTTGACTTTGGAGTCCCTATCATGATGACATGCATTAATTGGCCATTATTGTTCTTGACTTTGGAGGCCACCCTCATAATGGCTTGTATTAATTGCTTGGACTTTGATGGCCCTTCATAATGGCTTGCGAGGTAAGCGATGACCTCATCGCCCGATGACACGCCAAGGCTTACCTCATTGCCCAAATGACACGCGCTTATCTCATCCAAGCTTTGGCCCCAAGTTTTGCCTCCCTATAAATAGAAAGAAGGCCATTCGGCCAAGGGAGAGAGAAAAATAGAGAGAGAAAGAGAGAGAGAAAAGAGAAAAAGAAAGAAAGAAAGAGAGAACTCAACGACTAGCCGTGTCTCTCTTGTGATTTGATCGAGTGAGGAAGCCTTATGCAAGGCTGTGTGTTCGTGTTCAAGCCGAGAATTGCCGAGACTCACGTGTCCTTCACACGCCGTTTTCTCTAGTTCTTGTTTCAGTTTAGAGTAAGTGAATTCCCTAATATCGGGAAAGGATGTTGAGATGCGTTATGACGTGGTCTGCTTTGGACTGTTTACCGTCGTTTGGTTGGTCGAGTTGGTTCATTTCCTTGGTTTGATCATGTTTCATGTTTGATGTTGTTTTGAGATATAATCGAGACTTGAATAGCAAGGTGCACATGTTATAGCCGTGCTTGATGTTCTCTTGTTGAACTTTGCTATTGATCTGTTATCGATGCGGGTGCGGTAAGGGCCGACTTATGTTAACGGCGATCGATATATCCTCGCTTGATATTAGTGTTTTCACTTGCTGAGTCTCCCCGACTCATCCCCCGTTTTTCCCACCCTCAGGTCCATAGGATGGTCGCACGGACGGCAGCGACAGGGGGAGCTTGAGCTATGTTGGAGTTTGGGGAAAGCGAGGAGCGAGAAGAAGTAGTGGGCTTAGGACACCAAAGCCATAATGTTTGTTGTGTGTAAATGGCTAAAGTCGACTAAGTTGGCTTGTAAAATATGTTTGCGTGTCCTGTAAATATAAGGTTTGCTCATGATGCTGTTTGTCTTAATCCCGCTGTTGTTTTTAATGTGATTGTCCCAAGTTATGCTTCCGCTTGTGTTTAAAGAAAGATAATAATGAACGGGACGTCACGTTTATATGACCCCGAGGCAGGGGCGTCACATGCATGGACGTGAAACTATGGAGAAAGGAGGATATTGACAGAGACCCTAAGTAGTGTTATTTACGTGGAAGAAGGGTTGTATCGTACGCATTGTCTTGTTACAGCTCTATCACGTCCTAGTATCTCTGAGAATGCTTCCTTGATGATAGTAATATCAAAGCTTGAAAGGTAGACAACACCAATTAAAGCAGCAGCTGAGTGTGACTTCTCCCAATGTTGGGGCCATAACTTTGTCCTCATCTTTCTCATGAGAAAGACTTGGAGTGTTATCAAGATGGATGACCTTTTATTATGGATTCCGTTAAGCACATCAGGACTGAGCGACAAAGAAAGATTGAATTCGATAGCTTTTAACTCTTGAAAACGGAATTCTACCCATCTAATAGTTTCTAGTCCGCCAGCATGAATGCAAAATTGAAATTAGTATCATGAGTGGACCGTCTTTTGATGACCCCGCTCTCATATTCCTACTTCCTTTTTCTCCTTTTCGAAAAAGAAAACCTTTCAACAACAAGAATCTCTTTTAAAATGGCGAAATCAACCAACAAATTTATACTAAGACGACCAAAACATTTTCTCTTGACGAATGAAATGGGCTTTGGCATCTTTTCAATCTGCAAAGGAGAAAGAAAAATCACTTTTCCTAAAGCAAAAGTGGTTTCCTTCATAACTTGTTTATGCGATGGGCGTGTGTCACGGTCTTCTCCCATTATCGAAGCAGAAGTAATTTTAATTGTTCTTAGTCCAATGCTCTTCATGCTCAAGCAATCAATAAAAGCACTTAGGAACGTTTTTTGGGCCCCCAAAACAGAAAAAAATGTGTGTGAATCATGTGGGAAGTCTTTTGCTTCCCCAGTGAAAGAGATTGCGCCCCATGCACTTGGATTGATTAAATGTGATTCTTGCTTTAAACAAGTCTTGTTAATTCGCTAATGCTCTGGATCATGCTGTGAGAAGTATGCTGAACTCTTGGCACTGTTTTATCTTTTAATTTTTTTAAAACAAATATAAGAAACTATTTATGGTTGTGCATTGTGATCATGAGTAGTCTTCCCCAAAGGAAGGACATTATCAACCGGCACCACATGTGAATATCTAATCAGCGTTCATATCTGGGATTACTTCTTTTTTTTTTTGCTGGTATAACTTCATATATAGGAAGAGAATTTGAAACATCAAGTTCGATATGATTTTCACGTTTCGCACGTGCATGACCTAAACGTATGGAGAAAGGGGATAGGGGCTGAGTCCCTTAATATTGAAATTTAAGCGGAAGAAGGGAAGAATTTTCATGTAGTATACTCTCAGGATGTATTTTTTGGTCATGCACCAGTTCATAATTTGAGATATGTTCGAGCTTGATTACTTTAATAAAGTTGACTCTGAAAACTGAAACTGAAATCAAGTCGCAACTCTTTTAGACTCTGAAAACTAACTGGTGAATCAAACTGGCCAAAGGTTGATACAGGCAGGCCGCTTGTTCCCAAGAGTACAAGTGCAACTCTCATGGAGTCCTTACAATAAGCTGCAACATTTTCTTGATACATGAACTGGAAAAAACATTCCATCTTATTAAATAGCTGTCGCAACCTAAAAAATCGTGGTGTCCGATCTTAGGCTAATGGATTACTAGATCAATTAAATTAACTAACCTAGCTCGAGTTCTCCCAAACTCTACCAAATCGCAACTTAGATCCAATTGTGAGCATGCAAATATTTTCAATGGGAGTCGCCACTAATCATTTAAGGTAGGTTGATTAGAAACCTAAATAAAATAGCGGGAGTACTATTTTATTTCTGCGAACCAGAAATTATAAATTCGGGGACTTGGTTACACTAGATTCCCTAACGCCCTTTCGGTACCAATTTCAAGAAAAATACTCAATTTGACAATTTTGATAAATCCTGACTTAGAGTTCAAAGGTGCAGAAATTTTCTTTTTTTATTTTTATTTTTACTTATTTAAATGAAAGCTAACCTATATGTAATGATGTGCAAAAATTGATATGTGATTAATGCAACCTAACATGCAAACTATATGTCATACTGACGATGTAACCTATTTCTAGTGACGGGCATATTATTTTTTTGTATTTTTTAATGAAATTCGGAATTAAAAATGCCAATTATCTAAACATGCAATTTTAAACTAAAGAAATTAACCTATTCTAGAGCAATATTTTTTGTATTTTTTAATCGAAATTCGAAATTAAAATCAAGTAAAAACAATATAACCGCTAAATCTTTCGAATTAAATTTCGATCTAAAGCCCCGACAGATCGATCATAAAATTCGAAATACCATTATGGAAATAACTCTATCTAAAGCCTGATAGATAGATTTATTTTTACGTGTCTTGATTATGGATTAGGAAATTTTCCTAATTGATCACATCTTGAAAAAAATTAGATATCTCAAAGATTTTGAAAATTCTAAATTCTATCCGAACTTGATAAATAACAGATATCCGTGGATTTCAAAAAAAAAAAAAAGAAATAAATCCTAATTGAGATAATGCCTATTATTTAAATATGTAAAGTTAGATATCAATAAAAATTAATTAAGCAACAAAATATTTAAATCAAATCAGGATAAGATATTTACCTGAATGCGTAAATAACTTTCCAAATTTGAATCGCTGGATCGGATGACCGGGCGGTGCATCGGGACTAGCGGCGGCGCGGTGTCGGGAACGATGGTGCTCGTGGTGGATCACGAGCAGTAGCTAGGGATGCCAAGGGATTGCGACACACCAAAGTGGCTGCTGGTGTCCTCCAGCGCAACTAGAGCCACTGGATCGTCAACGCAGGGGGAGAAAACGCTTGAAGCTTGCTGATCTGGAGCTTTGACAGTTTTGGTTCTCGTTAAGAACATCTAGAATTCACTGGACCGAGCACTTCACTGGGCAAGAGCTGTCGTTGATGCTGCTGCTAGGACGGTGATGAGCAGGAGCAAAGGCACTGATGTACTGTAGCAGCGACTCGGCCAGACAGGAGCGTTGGTGGGCTGTGAGGCTTCGTCCGTTTCCCTTAGAGAGAAAGAAGAACTCCCCACCTTTTGTCCTTTTCCTTTTGGCTTTTCTCCTTCTTCTCAATGTCAAAACGTAGACCTTTCTTCTTCTCTTCTCTCTTTTCCTTTTTCGTTCTCTCCTTTCTCTGACTTTTCTTTGTGTTTCTTTGAATGGCCCCGTATCAATTTGTGTGCCCCCCCTTTTTTTGACGTAAAGCCTCCTCTGATACATCCAATATATTCCCAAGAATATATCCCCCATGCTGACTGTATCTTCAATATCTATGGCCTCGCACGATTTTTCTTCTCAAAAGTGGCAGGGAATATCCTTCGTGTATATTTTCCTTTTGCACCAAAGATTCCAAGAAAATAAAAATCAGCTGATACCTTTCCTCTTTGATATATCGTGACACCCGAGATTTTCAAATTTCCAAAAGATATATTGCCGATTACTTTCCATGGATTAAAGATATGTGCAAATATGATATTACTCCATCATATCTTCAGAGAATATGGCCAAATATAATAAATCCCCTTCCTTCTTGATTTAGCCAAAAATGTGCAGGAGATTTTTTTATCACATAGGCAAAACATATCAATTTCGGTTATGGGCTTGATTCAATTAAGCTCAAAACCATTCGCTCGAATCCATTAAATAAATCGGTCCGATAAATGTGCAAATTATATGGGCCTAATTAACTATTAATGGAATGCTCCTAATATCTATATGCAATTTAACTAAATATATTTTTTTTTTCTAGGAATCGAGATCGATCCCTAATTTTTATGCAATGAATAATTACTAAATGATGCGCCAAAATTTAGGTGTCAACAAAAGCTGCCCCTCTTTGAGTGGAGGCTTGCAGAGGTTTAGCTCAAAGACTGAGACCTAAATTTAAACTATGCAAAATGATGAATGATTTGATTTTTTTTAATGCAATGATGCGTGATATGCAAACAATAAGGAACGTATGCTATGGCTTCTCACTTTGTGTAGAGCGGTGAAAGAGCCTTACATACGGATCGCACAAAATGCGTCCAAGTGAGGGAAAACTTTATAATGCTTTGACTTCCTCAATCTCCAAACTTCTGGTCCACTGAAAGTAAGGTTCTCGAGGTAATTGGATTACCTACACCGCACTGTAGTTTTCTGAGATACTGAAATAGCGTGATGTAAAGAAAGAATGGGATGTGTTGCCCATACCACTGGGCAATTACTAAAAGGATCATGTCATCTCTTCCATTAGATGAACATGAAATGGGGTGTGCCACGTGCTCCACTTAGCAACACCAAATGAGATATTATGCTGCTTGTACTCTTGGGCAAACATGAAATGGGGTGTGCCGCGTACTTCACTTGACAACACCAAATGAGAAACTATGTCGCTTGTCCTACTAGGCAAACATAAAATGGGGTGTGCAGCGTACTCTATTTGGCAACACCAAATGAGAAACTATGTCGCCTATCCCACTTTGGCTAACATAAAATGGGGTGTGCCAGCGTAATCCACTTAGCAACACCAAATGAGATATTATGCTGCCTGTCCCATTTGGCGAACATAAAATGGGGTGTGCAGCAGACTCCACTTGGCAACACCAAATGATATGTCACCTGTTCCACTTGGTGAACATAAAATAGGGTGTGCAGCGTACTCCACTTGGCAATACCAAGAGATATGTCGCCAGTTCTCTTTGGGTGAACATGAAATGAAGCGTGCTGCGTACTCCACTTAGCAACACCAAATGAGAAACTATGCTGCCTATTCTACTGGGCGAACATATGAAAGAGATCATGTCTCACATTTCGAAGAGAGAAACAATGAAGAATAATTAGCAGACGTACCTGAATTCACTTACCTTGTAGGAGTGGTAAAGTAAATCGAGACATGATTCTGATTCATGCTATTTGACAATCACTTGGGCTTTGTTCCAAAGATGTTGCTTAATGAACTTTGATGGACTTGGTGACCTTCCTCGTAGTCGTGTCACGGGGAATCTTCTGGATATCGTCTTGGACACTTAACAATTGGGTGAACCGGGGGCTATCCTGAATGCTCATGGGTTCTTTAACAAAGTACTTGGATATCATCAGAGGTACCTGAAAAGACTTGATCAATAGATGCATGGATATTACTAGAGGCATCTAGAGATGATTAAATATAGGACCTGACAATTGTTCAAATAGGTTAAGGATACCTGGATAGTCACAGACATCCAAGGGATAGAGATATACTTACCTGGTGATATCTCGACTCTTGAGGGCGTGTCTCTTCTTTGGACACGGTTATAGACAATAAGTAATATGCATTCATGGGTAATCAAGGACGCATATATTCATGCATTATAAGTTCGACTGGTTTTCATGCATGATGATTTTATCGAGTCGGTATTACAAAATTTCAATCGGGGAGAATCATGACGAGATAATCCGGATTCACAAGCGAGATATCTTGAAAATGTCGAATGAGGGACTTCCGGTCCGGAAGGGCTTTCTCTCATCCTCATCGAAAAGTGGCTATTTTATGGGAATCACTCTATCTCACATTCATCTTGTGGACAAGGGTCCGAGTATTCTCATAAACGGTGCGACCTTACCAACTGAGAGGTCTTTATCAGGTTTGTAACGTGGGCTTGGTCAATAGCTTAGCAAAAGAGACTCTTCGAGTCTAGGCTATTGAAAGAAAATACTCCGCAATTGTTTCCGGGTTTACAAGTCAAGAACCCTGCAAAATGAGATAGAAGTGGACTTGCTCGCACTTTTTCGAGCTAAGCTTATAAACATCTGAAACTCTACGTTAGTTTAAGTGCCAAAATATGAAGAGACTTTGCAAGGGACGTAATGTAGGCTAGACTCATGGGTTGAGAAATGAATGGATCATTAGGCTCAAAATGTGTATAATTGGGGCGAATAAGTTGGTGATCATCTTGGCATTATCACCAGTCTTCTTCTTCACCAGGGATTGTCTTCTCGGTAGATGCTCCAGTGGTTTCAAGAATTCGTCTATTTATTCCTTTGAGACTTGTAGAACTTCTGCTCCACTGGGATTCATGACTTTGACATGCCATATCTTGACATTTTTTCTCTAAAGATCTCCCTTTATTTTCGATTTTTTTTTTTTTTGCATTGGCCTTGCTTTTACCAGCACACTTCTTTCCTTGCCCTTTCCTTTTTTTTTTTTGACTTTTGACACACTATCTACATTGCATATATCGGCCAACCACACTTTGTTTTGTTTTTACCAAATTACTCGACATTCGGACTCTCAGGGGTCTTCATCTTTTATCAGCGCCTCCGCATATGCTGCTTGAACAATGATGACTGTTGCCTTGCCCCAATGTAGGGGATGATCACCAACTGGGTTCATATGAAATAAAATTATAGGCTCAATTGGGCTTAGCAAAGGATAAAATGTGTATAGGATAGAGAAAGAAATGCTCTTCATCATCCTAAGGCACTTGAACTTTATGTGAATTCATCCTGAAAAAGCAACACTCAAGATTGATCAAGTGAGAGCAAGACAATCTCTATTCATTTTTCACCTTATAATGTTGACTTACCTCTAGTTTACCCCGATGTAGAGTGGTTCTTGACAGGGAATTTGAAAGGATTTCTCCAAACATTTGGCTCAAAGTGGCGAAATAATGGATAACCTGTAGTTTTTGGGATAGAGAAATGAACGCCTTTCGTCACTTGATTGCCGTAAATTTTGCAAGATAATCCTTTACCTTGCAGACATGAAATTTTTCCGCTCAACTCACTGGGGATTAGTGCAAGGGACTTTGTATAGGATAGGGCTTGCCTTTCATCATTCTGATATACCTCATTCAACACATTCAATTTATTCTACATGAATTATAAGATTGTCCAAATAGATTTCCCTTTTGAAATCGATGATGCAGACCGATAAAATAACCATGCAGAATTTAAAGCCAAAGCAAACATCTTAACTTGAAATTGATTAATACCGTTTATTCATCAGTGAAATGTTTGCAATTCAGAATATAAAACTAAACACTTGAAAGCTTTTGCTGCAAAATGTTAGATTTTATCAGGGGTGATACATCTTCACAAAGATCGAATTAAAGGAGTGGAGAACTCACGACTATCCATTTCTGCAAGAATCAGGGCACCTCCGGGAAGCACCTTATTGACCACATATGGACCATTGTAGCTTGGGGCGAATTTGCCCTCAGGAATAGGAAAGACTGGCAGTACTTTCCTTAGGACTAGGTCAATTACCTGGAAGTGTCCTTGACGTACCTTTCGGTTGAAGGATCCAACTATTCTCATGCGGCAACTGGATTAAGCGTTTCGTTTCACTTTTAGGGAGATTTGCTCTTATCTTTACTTCCTTGGGTTCCTTCGTATCACTCAGGTTAATAGTGATGGTTCAATCTGCAGTAAGAACTTTGGACCTTTCATGTCGTTCTAGGCCACGCAAAGATTTCCGAGGAATCTTGAGTTCGTCCGGTGTCATTGAGATCGAACTCGGTGGCACATAATTCATCGAGGATGGACTGTTCCCATACCCTCATGTGTCACAATATTGCCCCCAAAACATAAGTAGGGGGTTCGGAAGGACAAACAGGGCTAAACATTGCATTTTTTTTTGAAATTCTTTTCAAAAATGTTTTAACACCTAGGGAACATGAAGAAGCCCAGCCCTCGAATTCTCCTTGGACTATATTTTCTTTTATTGGTTGGATATCATCACCGGGCTAATTTGATGTACCTCAGATGCCCACAAAAAATTTGTAATTTCATTGATTATCACCGAATGAATTACATTTATTGGAATGGAAATCTGCGACAATAAAGTCATAGAAATGAAAAATCCTAAAAGGAAGCTCCCGAGACGGGCAAGTCCTAGAAAGCAATAGAAATTCCCACGCAGGAGAGTGTGCGAAAAAAGTAAAGGTGTTACTCTCGCGGGCGAGTGCCCATTTCATCCAACGGTCCTTCCTCGATACCTCCAATGAGCATGTTATTAAACAAAGTAGTGATTCCCTCTATCGCATCATCAGGATCTTCTGTCACTAGAGGTGTTAGATTATCCATACCTCCCCATCCATCGGGGCGATATCACGCGAGTCAATATAGAACTCGGGAAGCCGAATATTTCACGTAATAGTCGAACTTGCCGCCTCGGTTGCCCCAGGGTGTCGATAACCTCCTTCTCTTCATGTATCATTCTTGTAGGACTCGAGGATGTAGTCCGGATGTTTAGAACTATGAGAAGATCATCTCGGCCTTGGCGAGCCACGAAGCACGAAAATGTTGATGTCCCGGTATCTAAGAGGTCCCGAACCTTGTGCTTTAGATCAACGTCGTATTTACCATAAAACCATCTTGTCACTTTCATAAGCGTAGGGCTGAGGTGATGCTAGGACCAATACTTCTGAAGCATCGGGTATAATGATCTTGAGGTCATCGTCAGAGGCGTCCTTGAGAGGGGGCATGTCAGGATCCAACTTAACTTGTTCATCGGTCATCCTTGCGAGTTCTTCATTCCAATCAATGATGACTTGGGATATAGCGGCCACTACCCTGAATTCATCTGCTGTCCCAATCATCCCCTCTCTTACCAACTCATCCACTTTCTTTCTTATGTCACCGAGTGACACCACCTCACCGGTCGAAACATAACCAGCTCGGACTAAAGCATCAAACATATCTTCGAGAGGGACCCTGAAGCCTCGAACCTGCTTGACTCCGGGCCAAGGACAACATTTGTACTGCTCGAATGATCAGGGAGTGGATTGTTCTGCACATTGGGCTTACCGGCTGGCTGTAGTGCAAACGCTCTAGTCTCGAGTAGATCCTGCACTCGATGTTTGAGCACTTGGCAATCATCTGTCGAATGCCCAACCTCACCTCTATGGTAATCGCATTTCTTCGACGGATCATACTTTGCATAGCCGGCAGCGTTAGATCTTTGTGGCTCTGAATTCAGCAAGTTCTTCTTCCTTAGCACCGCCAGTACCTGAGATAACGTCCCAGGAAGTGGAGTAAATTGGCGGGATTTGCGCTGTTGGCGTGGGTCCTGCTGGCCTTGCCATCCATAAGAGGTCGTCTGCTAGGTGCTAAATTGTAGTTTTGGGGCCTGAGCTGGTGTCTTCTGCACATAAGTCATGTTGATTTCGGGGACATGCTCTTTGTCCTTCTTACTAGTAAATCTTTTGCTTGATGAGCCCGACTCACTATACCATCTTTTCTTGAGCCGGTCTCAATTTCCTCACCCATGGCTATCGGTGACCAAAAGATTGGGCGGCCGTTACTAACATTCGTGAACAAACCGGCTACGGTAGAGTGGACACGAACAATTTCATTAAGTCACGTTAAAGGGTTCAGACATGATCTGCGCCTGCCATGTTCCTCCAACGAGTGGCATACACCTTGAGTCTCGCCCTTTTTCTGCTCAGCTCTCTCCGTGTCTTCTCTTGTAATAGTGACGTCGAGATTGAACTTGAAGTGCTTGATGAAAAGATTTGCCACCTCTTCCCACGAGTCTTTCCGATTGATTTGGTGGTTAGTATATCACCTTATTGTAGCATCCTTCAATCTTGCGTGGAAGGTTTGGATCATTAGGGGTCCGTTAGACACATATCTATTCATGAGCCCCCCAGTACATATTGATGTGCTGAATTGGGTTCGAGGTGCCGTCGTACTTTTCAAAGGCTGGCATCTTGAATTTATCGAGCACTTGGACCCGGGTAAAATGGACAAATCAACAAAGGAACACTTTGAGTTCCCTCCACTTCACGTAACCTCTGGTTGAGTTTGGCCAACAACTTGGCATTCTCATCGTTGGGGGGTGAATGAGGAACAGGGACCGACGGAGAAGCACTAGTGTCGATCAAAATGGCATCATCCAGTTGAAGGGTTGGATTAGTGTTTACTGTAGGAGATTTGTCAAGGCGGAGGCCTTGACGAGTTGGAGGTGGAATCTTCGATTGGGAGGCAACATTGATCTGCTGCTGCTTGGTCATGAGATCACTCATCATTTTGGACATGGCAGCCGTGATTTGCTCATTGATTGTATTCATGTGTTCTTTCAGCTTTTCGTCAATCATGGCTGCAATCTTGGCTTGATTGGCCATCCTTCTTTTGGTCACCGATCGAGTATTATGAGGATGAGGGGGATCCGTGGCAAATTACCTGCAAAAATAATGATGGAATAAATACAAATGAGTAAGAATAACGAGTCGGTCCATGACATCCTCTATACCCTCAAGATGAAATTTCTTTCGAACGACCGATTAAATCCAAGAAATCCCAAAATTCCAAATAAAAACCTGGACTAATTCCAAAATTTACAAATTATAGCTCTACGTTTTCATTGAATTGCTCAAAATGGAAAATGTCTCAAAAGAATTCTTATAAAAATCGTTTCGTGACATTTATTACCAAAAAAAATATCAATAGCATGAAATATAAATATAAGCTAACATTCCATCCTAAAAAGAAAGAAAAACTCCCTAAATCAAACTAGGAATCGGATAGTCTTCCTCTTTTTTTAGAGGCCACGTGATCTATAGACGAATGGGCCTTCAAGGCACACCGTAATTGTGCATTCTCTTCAGCGGAGTATCTGCCTTATCCTAGGCCTTCGCCACCTTTTCTTCGCTGATTTTGATTTGAGTATGAAGGGTATGCCGTACTGTCACGATCGGGATCTTCGGGAGTATCTCAGTAGAGATGGTATGATACTGAATATACCGGGCCGTGGCAAAGTGACTCTTCATCCTTCCGGTGGGCTCATCTGCGGGCCAAATCAGCTTCTAAGTGGAACAAATCTGCCAAGCCTCGGAATGATGCCTAAGCTCGACTCAGAGGATTCGCCTTTCTCAAACTACACTTGAAATTCATTGGGCTTGAGTGGAGGTGGGACATACTGCAGAACTCGGAATTGACGTGTAACTCGAAGGGGCTGATAGCAGGTTGCCCCATAAATGCCCATCAAAGGTACGGGCTTCTGATCACCATGGTATAGTCGAGCCTCAACCTCTCGAAACCACACAGCTTGCCAAAGGAAAATCTTAGAACTTGGATCCTTGAACAAATGGACCCATTGTGTATAGTGCAAACTCTTAGTTTGATCTTGTATTTGTTTGAACCTTAAAATAGGGTTATCAGTCATGCCCATTTCAAATACAGTCATATTTTCCCCAAATTGAGAAAGGTGTGAGAAAAACCATATTTGTAAAAGCTCAATCGGGGCTCGAAAAGTTCTATCTTTTTCTTTCTTGAATCGTGTCAGAGATATGAAAGTCTTTGCCAAAATTGTGTTTATGAAACTAACTTCACCATATATTAGTTTTACCGTCCGAGCTATGACGGGATCAATAGCATTTTGACGGAATGGAAAAATGATGAGTCCAAAAAAAGCTAAGATAAAAATTTTTAGATCTTGTGAGGACGGAGTTATTTTCAAAACATTCAATAAGAAAAGATAATGGGCATGCTTGACAATTACCCTTTAGCACTTTTTCAATTTCCTTTTTTGTCAAATTCAAAAATTTAGCGAGCACTACCACAAGATTTACCTTAATGGGTGGTTTGACTATATCCAACTCAATCGATTTCCCAATGGCAATCTGTATTCTTCCAGAGTCGGTGTGAGCACAAACTTACCTCCCAACACAAATGTGGTTATCTCGGGGCACCAAAAATGAGCGAGTGCTTGCATGATCCCGCTCTGAACATCTATGTCTAGGATTGGCAGTATGAATCCAATGTGTTTGAGAATGTATTGCTGACCATCCGGCTTCCGAACTTCTTGAGCTCTAGCTTGGAGTAGGCACGAAACGGATATCGAGGCAACCCATTCTTATATAGACCACGTGCCAAATGACTCAACCTAAACCACGGACCGACTCAAAATAAGACACTAGAAAACCAAAGATAAAGCTCGAGAAATTACTGTCTTTGGGGAGAAAATGTCAATCACAGAGACATGAACATGAATCATGAGTTTAAATCTTAATCTATATATCCTAATGGCTTTTGCAAAGTGAAATGATGAACGGAACGACGCCAGCCGCAGCCTCACAGATAATCATCATGACTAGTCGCAGCCTCGCATACCATAGTCATGACTAGTCGGGTCCAATCCCTTCGGCTTGGTTCGGCCGACAAGGGTAACCTCCATACATTGTAGCCTCACGTGCATGAGGATGACCCTTGAGTCATTTTTTGAAAAAATTTTGGGATTCAAATGGGATAACCTTTAGCGAAAGCCTTACCACCAAGGTTAAAGAACCACCTAAATACCATCTTAAAACTATGGGTGTGACCCGTGTCCGTCACAGGTTGTGTGTGGTGTAGTGTAAATACTGTAAATCATGCACAACAATTATATGCAAACACCACTTCAATAGTATAAAAAATTAAATCACAATTCCACTCCACCAAGCCTGCAAAACAAAGGGTTAGCCACTCACTACTCCCTTTATAACTCCTATCCTGCAAAACCATTTAACACCTAAGAATGAGAATTCAATCAAATTTTGTCAAATCGAAAGTGATTTTTCCATAAAATTTTTTTTTTTGGCCTAAGTCCTCCTTAAATTTTTTTTTTTAAAAAATTCAAGTTAATGTCCCCAGCCGGAGTCGCCAAGCTGTCGCGACCTAAAAATTCATGGTGTCCGATCTTAGACTAATGGATTACTAGGTCAATTAAATTAACTAACCTAGTTCGAGTTCTCCTAAACTCTACCAAATCGCAACTTTGATCCAATTGTGAGCATGCAAATATTTTCAATGGGAGTCGCCACTAATCATTTAAGGTAGGTTGATTAGAAACCTAAATAAAATAGCGGGAGTACTATTTTATTTCTGCGAACCAGAAATTATAGATTCGGGGACTTGGTTACGCTAGATTCCCTAACGCCCTTTCGGTACCAATTTCAAGAAAAATACTCAATTTGACAATTTTGATAAATCCTGACTTAGAGTTCGAAGGTGCAGAAATTTTCTCTTTTTTTTTTTTTACTTATTTAAATGAAAGCTAACCTATATGTAATGACGTGTAAAAATTGACATGCGATTAATATAACCTAACATGCAAACTATATGTCATACGGACGACGTGATCTATTTCTAGTGACGGGCATATTATATTATATTATTTTTTAATGAAATTCGGAATTAAAAATGCCAATTATCTAAACATGCAATTTTAAACTAAAGAAATTAACCTATTCTAGAGCAATATTTTTTGTATTTTTTTTTATCGAAATTCGAAATTAAAATCAAGTAAAAAAAATATAATCATAAATCTTTCGAATTAAATTTCGATCCGAAGCCCCGACGGATCGATCATAAAATTCGAAATACCCATTATGGAAATAACTATCTAAAGCCCGATAGATAGATTTATTTTCACGTGTCTTGGATTCGGATTAGAAAATTTTCCTAATTGATCACATTTTGAAAAAAAAAATTAGATATCTCAAAGATTTTGAAAATTCTAAATTCTATCCGAACTTGATAAATAACAGATATCCGTGGATTTCAAAAAAAAAGGAAATAAATCCTAATTGAGATAATGCCTATTATTTAAATATGTAAAGTCAGATATCAATAAAAGCGCGAATTAAGCAACAAAATATTTAAATCAAATCAGGATAAGATATTTACCTGAATGCGTAAATAACTTTCCAAATTTGAATCGCGGCGGATCGGATGACCGGGTGTGCGTCGGGACTAGCGGCAGCGGCATCGGGAACGATGGTGCTCGCGGTGGATCACGAGCAGTAGCTAGGGATGCCAAGGGATTGCGACACACCAAAGCGATTGCTGGTGTCCTCCAGCGCAACTAGAGCCACTGGATCGTTAACGCAGGGGGAGAAAACGCTTGAAGCTTGCTGATCTGGAGCTTTGACAGTTTTGGTTCTCGTTAAGAACGTCTGGAATTCACTGGACCGAGCACTTCACTGGGCAAGAGCTGTCGTTGATGCGGCTGCTAGGACGGTGACGAGCAGGAGCAAAGGCACTGATGTAATGCAGCAGCGACTCGGCCAGACAGGAGCGTTGGTGGGCTGTGAGGCTTCGTCCGTTTCCCTTAGAGAGAAAAAGAAGAACTCCCCACCTTTTGTCCTTTTTCTTTTGGCTTTTCTCCTTCTTCTCAATGTCAGAACGTAGACCTTTCTTCTTCTCTTCTCTCTTTAGGTTTTTCGTTCTCTCCCTTCTCTGACTTTTCTTTGTGTTTCTTTGAATGGCCCCGTATCAATTTGTGTGCCCCCTCCTTTTTTGACGTAAAGCCTCCTCTGATACGTCCAATATATTCCCAAGAATATATCCCCCCCCATGCTGACTGTATCTTCAATATCTATGGCCTCGCACGATTTTTCTTCTCAGAAGTAGCGGGGAATATCCTTTGTGTATAGTTTCCTCTTGCACCAAAGATTCCAAGAAAATAATAATCAGCTGATACCTTTCCTCTTTGATATATCGTGACACCCGAGATTTTCAAATTTCCAAAAGATACATTGCCGATTACTTTCCATGGATTAAAGATATGTGCAAATATGATATTACTCCCTCATATCTTCTTCAGAGAATATGGCCAAATATAATAAATCCCCTTCCTTCTTGATTTAGCCAAAAATGTGTAGGAGATTTTTTTTTATCACATAGGCAAAACATATCAATTTCGGTTATGCGCTTGATTCAATTAAGCTTAAAACCATTCGCTCGAATCCATCCGTCGTCGGTCCGATAAATGTGCAAATTATATGGGCCTAATTAACTATTAATGGAATGCTCCTAATATCTATATGCAATTTAACTAAATATATTTTTTTTCTAAGAACCGAGATCGATCCCTAATTTTATGCAATGAATAACTACTAAATGATGCACCAAAATTTATGTGTCAACTATAGTCAAAACAGCAAGTTCCCTGATTTGTTGACTAGTCTACGAGGTTTCTTCCTTCGTCACCCCTCAGCAAAGAGATTGGGTTTTGTCCCGTTAAGAGTTCGACAAGGACCCCGACAAAACTGTACACGTCTCTTCTATTCTGTAAATTGACTTGTTTGGAAGTACTCACGGGCCTGTTCTTACGGGTGATAATGCCAAAAGAGCTGCCTTGACCGTTGTTTCATGATGTGTGAATGGCTGTAAATCCGAAGATGTTGCTAAATTCAAGTCCACACGATAAGACTCTCGATTATAGAAATATCGAAGCTTGAGGACGTCAAGTCCCATCTATATAGAACCAAGTTGCACGTAAACTAACTTAGACCGGCATGGTGGGATCGGACGGATGACTTGCTAATAGTGGTCCCTACGGTCTTCAATAACGTTATCCCCTGAGAACTTGTATGAGAACAGTTCGTTGACTTAAAAGTCTCCAACAGTGATAGAATAGAGAGACAATGGGTCCTTTGCTAGCTATTGCGCAGAAGATGACTTTCCTTGGCCCACAAAGGTTCAAGTTGGTGTGCCACGACTAAACTCGACTAGGTCAGTTGTCTCGAGCCCACCTATCATCCACGATATCAAAAATTATTGCTATTGCATGATTGAACCTTTGACAAGCACAAACTGTTACCTTTTGTAAACAGATTTATGGACTCTCAACACGTCGGTTCGGTTATGTCAACAAGCTTGTCTCTACAGTCTCAAGTGGTAATGGAGGAGCTGTAATCTAAATATGATATTTTGTAGTGGATGCTTGGCTACTCAACCCTTTCATTCTTATGATCACTATTCCGTAACTTTCAAGTTAACACAAAATCTTTCAAGAGTTTATGAACTGGAAATGAAGATGCAGCTCATGGATGGCTTCCTGTGGAAAAATCCGCACAAAAATATCACAACAATGGACAAGTACAAGGAAAGGAGTAGTGTGCCATTTGGGCCCTAGTAGAACGCGCAGCAAATCAATGCCATTTTTGGGATTTTTATTGAGTGAAACAATTCAATTTTCGATGGGAAAAGTACCAAAAAAATCTTGACCCTATTGCATTAGTACAAATTCAGTCATAAACTTTTCAATTGGACTAATTTAATCCTAAACATTGTCGATTTATATCAATTTAGTCCTTCCAAAAATTTAGGTCGAAAATCGCTAATGTAGATGCCGACCGTCCCACGTGGCATCACCGATACCGACGTGACATTTTTAATAATACTTTGAAAATATTTGAATTTTTGATAAATTTTCCTTCTTTTTTTTTTTTTTTTTTTTTTTTGAGGGCGTCACGGTCCTCACCCAGCTGTGAGGGTATAGCCCTTGCTAGAGTTGGTGAGGGCTACCCTTGCCCATGCTTGAGGTCGAGCCCTCACCAGCTCTCGCCTATGACTAGTCGCCGCCATGGCTAAGTATTGGCCCGCAGGCAAAAGCAAGAAAAAGAAAAAAAAAAAAAAGGAGAAAAAGGGAATTTAAAAAAATTATTAAAAATATCCACATCAGCGCCGACCATCCACCGACGGTGCAACTTACGACGGACCAGCGTCCACATTAGCGATTTCTGGTATAAATTTGAGATTTCGATTCTTGATTATGCTTGTTGGTCAGCCATGCTTTGGCAATTCCTTTTCGTTGTTGTTTCTAGTCTAGGCGAATGGACGTGGGCTTAAGGGGGCCCTGGCTGCAAGAGAGGCCCAATCAGATGGATAGTGAACTTCGGGAAAAAGAATTGGGGTTTCAAAGAAGTAAGCAGTTATTAAACTTTCCATTTTAAAAAGGTTTCAAGCTTATGAAAAAGTAAAGAATTCACAGAGAAAAAAAAAAAAAAAACACAAACGCCAGAGTTTGAAAAACTATAGAGAAAAGAGAAGCCAATATTGGTCATGATCCCTCTTTCTCACTTGTAGTTTTGGAGGTGATTATCAACCGAATAGAAAAGTAGATAAAATATTGAAAAAACCACAGTTATTGATGTTTTTCAGTAATCGGATCTAATGCACGTGTGAAAATACAATCATCTGAATACAAAAGTTCTTACTCAAAGAATTTGGTATGTGTGAAGTTCTAAACGACAATGGAAGAATTATACACGCCAAGGAGCACATCTAACGGGATCTTATGTTGTTGAAAAGATCCGGGAAAGTTTGAACTACGAAAAAGTCCATAGTTTAATTTCACGATTTTGTGCTTAGACATAAAAGTAAATTATGATCCCCAAGAATTTTGTTGCGATAAACAACATGACTTGTGTTCTTTAAGGGCAATTAATCAATAGAAATATCATGGAAAAATCAATGGAAATATGGAAAAAAGAGTATCAAACATCTTCGATACTAAAAGGAGGAGTAAATATTGTGGAAAATTACCAAAAAAAATCTTAAACCTATTGTATGGATGCCAATTCAGTCATAAACATTTCAATTTGGCCAATTTAGTCCTAAACATTTTGACAATTTACTAATTTAGCATTTTTGGCCAATTTTGGCTAGAAATCACTGGCATAGACGCTGGCCATGCTGCCAGCCAGCCATCACTAACGTTGATAATATTTGTTGTTAGCCGTGAGGATTCGGTGGCATTTACATCGGCAATAACCATCCAAAATTGGGAGGAGTGACTAAATTTGAAAATTGTTTAAAGGTTTTGGAATAAATTGACTAAATTGAAAGGTTTATGATTAAGTTGATATCTGTACAATAGATTTATGACTTATTTAGTAATTTTCCCAGATATCGTTTATCTATGAGTTGGTCCATGCACAATTGATTTCTGTTGTCTTTGTTTTGCTATTGATATATATAGTTCGGGTGGTAAGTTTGATACATCACGTGATGAGAATTTAAATGATACCTTGATCCAAGCAGCCGTAGCATCAGCACTGGCAACAATCCCTTTATACCATATGTTAAATTATATCTCGAGTTTGAGTCTCAGATACGAGACCCAATGGACACGTGGAGTATTTATTGCTCAAAGTCAAGTGCAAAAATGCTCAACACTGTGTAGACAGAGAGGAAGAAGCAAATTCTGTACGTTCTTTGTGCATGGAAGAAGTTTTGGCCATATTTGTTTTTTATTAATTAATTGTGCCCATGGAGCAAGTCTCGACTTTTCTCTCCTAATTTTATGCATGTCAATGGAGTTGGATGTCCAATTTCTCCTCCATTAAATGCATGCACATGGCCCATAGAAATTGGTGGACGGCCCTTGCTACTTTAGAGACTGTTGACACCTAAATTTTAATTTTCTCATTTACTCATTTATTACATAAAAAATTAAGAGTCGATCCTAACTTCTAAACAAAAATATTATTGCATTTTCATATTA
Organism: Syzygium grande; assembly: GCA_024733475.1. NCBI lineage: Eukaryota > Viridiplantae > Streptophyta > Magnoliopsida > Myrtales > Myrtaceae > Syzygium > Syzygium grande. The sequence goes on from JAMXDD010000010.1 coordinate 11,873,384, forward strand.
TGTTCAAGTTGGACCTTGCTCAAGTTTGGCCACCGATAATTGCGCACGAAGAGTCCATTCATGCACATATATTTGACCATTAAGAGATTCGGTTTCTACTGAGGGGATGAATGAAAAAGGAAAAGAAAGAGTTGAAGCGAAGAAATTTCCATGAAATATTCTCCTCAACTTTGGCAAAGATCTCCCACATTGGAAAGCTCATCCCCGCCATATCACACATATTGTCTTTAGCATAACAAGGGGAGTTGTTTTCTAACGGTGGGAATTGGACAGCTCAGTCAAAGAATTGGTCATGAAAAGATTGGGAGCTTGAAGTGATAAGAATGAACCAAATCCCTATTCTTTCATGAGCACCTCCAAATTTCATGAAATTCTTTTTGGCAAGACACATTCTGGAATCGTGATAGGAATCAATGGGATTTGTCCAGCAATATGGAAAGAATTAACACTCAAGAAAAGCCGAATGGAAAGATTGAGCGAAGAGAAAATCAAGGAGATAATGCTGGTTGTGAAATCGTAAATAATGATGAGTGAATGTGGACACGTTCAAGACAATGTGAGTGGGGACAGAAAAAAGGCAACCTGAAGATTTCGAGGAGAGGCGAGATTTGGAGCACTAATTCACAGCAACAAATCAAGTCTAAAATTTGGCAATCCCCACGATCATAGGATCACGGGTTCAGACTTACCAATGATAAATGGAGGTCTTTTGCTATAAAAAGGGGCTGGTTGAGCCATTGCAAAACATGAAGTGGAGCTTGAAATAGAGAGAGTTCAAAAATATGAGAGAAACAAGAGAGTTTTTTTTTGTGGCTATGGTTCCACCACATCCTTCTTCTCGATAATTTGCAGCAAATTCCTTTGTTCTAGTGAGCCTAGTTGCGTCGCTCTTGCTATTCTTGATCTTGTGTTGCTGCTGCGTCGCTGTTTTTTTCACTTGTTTGTTGCTCGTTGTTGCTCGTCGCCACTGCTCGCTGTTATCTACTGTTGTTCGTCGTTGTTCGCTGCTGTGTCGCCACTGTTCGTTGTTGTTTGCTGCTGTTCGCTGCTGCTGCATCCTTGCTACCGCTATTCGCCATTATTGTTGTTGCCGCTACTCATCATCGCTGTTTACTGTCGTTTGTTGCGTTGCTACTGCTCGTCGTTGTTTTCTGTTCATCATTGCCATTTGTCGTTCGCAGTTGCCGTTGCGCCACTATTGCCGCTGTTTGTGCTTCTGCTGTTTGCTATTGTTTGTTGCCGTTCGTTGCTGTTCATTGTTGTTGCATACCTTCGGTTGCTTTCCACGATTCACTATCAATTTCTTGCGGTTAGCTCAAACCAAGGTGAGGATGAGATCGGTTTAAATTTGTGGATTGTCAATACATAATTTTAACTACATGTTATTTAGTCAATAAAACCTTAGCTTATCTAGTTATGTATTTTCTTTTCATTAACCAATATATATTAGGGCGTTTGGACCTTTAGATTCTAAGGTTAAACCCTTAATATTATATGGATGTAATTCTTTGATCCGTAAAAATATTTTTTTTTGAAATAAAAGAAAAAGGTATCGAGTCCTCAAATCCTTTGAATCTCTGGATTGTAGAAGTAAAATATGCTCCCATATTTTACTTGGGTGTTTAATCAACCCATAAATAATTAGTGGCGACTCCAAAAGGTAAGATTAATTACATGATGGATTGAGTACCAAGCTGTGGCAGATGGGCTTGGGAGAGTCCACATTAAACTTGAATGATTGCCTCGTGAGAAAACCTTCGTTCTCATTTAGTAACTCCGTTAGCCTCCCTCTAAGGTTCACCTCCAGGAAAGGTTGCGACAGGTCTCTCTTGTAGGCGCCAAATGTCTCTTCCCTTCTTGTGGTCATCTTTAGTGGGCTTCATTTTGTCTTTTGTTAATAAATAAAGAAAGAAGGAAGGGTGAATCCATGCACTCATTTTTCTTACGTCGATGTATGATGGTTATGGATACACACCATCATTAAATGCATGGAATGAGTGCCATTTGTCTCATTTCTACATCCATTCTGCTATAAAAGGGGGAGCAAAGGACATAGAGAAGCAAGCAAGCTAAGAGAGCTCTAGGGAAGAAGAGAGGTGAGCTCGGAGAGATTTGTGCGTGGAGTCGAGTTCATTAAGTTGAGTTATTAAACACTATGGGTATTGGGTATATATTAGGGCTGAAAAATACTTGAGCGTGAGCGATTGTAATCTTGTAATTTTCCGAATTATTAGTGGGTTATTTGTCGGTTCTTCCCATGGATAAAGATTCCGATATTCGGACTGAACCACGTAAATTTCTTGTGTCCTTTTATTATTTCTTGTTTTATTTCTTTGTTGATTTCTCGGCTCTCGACTTAATTTTAAAGCTACATTCTGCTTCCATTGCGTTGCCAATTAAACCACAATTGGTGTCGAGCTAAGACCTTGCAATTTTGTCTAGAGCAAGAGTAGAAGTTTCGAAAATTAACGGGAGGAACAATTTTGGGTTATGGAGCGTCAAGATGAAGACACTATTAACAAGTTAAGGTTTAGCCAATGCATTGAAGGGTAAAGATAAATTACTCGAAACAATGAGAGATGGCGAAAATGACAAGCTGATGGAGAAGGCAATGAGCATAATCCTTTTGAACCAATCGGATGAAGTGCTAATAGAGGTAGCCGAGGAGAAGGATGCCCCAAAGATTATGAGCAAAACTTCAGGCCATCTATGTAACAAAGGTTTTAAACAATCACTTATACATGCTAAAGAGGATGTTTCAGCTCCAATACCATGAAGGTACGTCCATCAAATCCCACCTAGATGAGTTTAATAAACTCATGATGGACTTGAAGAATATTGGTAAGGTTTTATACGATGAAGAACAAAGCATGATGTTGTTGGCGTCTCTACCGAGTCATGGGAGCATTTTACGATTCCTTATTACAGGGGCATACTACGATTATCTCAGAATAGGTCAAAGTTGCCTTGTTCTCAAAGGAGTGGTAGAGGAAGTTGCGAGATGACAGTCTAGCGCAAGACATAGCACGAGGACTAGTGATTCGAGGTTGAGACAAATATCAAAGGCCTAGCAGCAGTAAAGGCAAAAACAAGTCGAAGTCGCAACACAAAAAATCCAAAGGTTGCGTGAAGTGCTTTGAATGTCACGAGAAGGGATGCATACGAAGAGATTGTCCAATGATGAGAAATAAAGGTGGCGGGCAAAATGTCACAATCAGTGTGGCAAATGTTGCTGAGGAGAGTACCAATAATGTTGAGGCAATCCTATGTGTGTCTACGAGTTCTCGTGGAGACGATAGGTTCTAGATTCTGAATGTTCCTATCATATGACTCCTCATAGGAACTAGTTCACTATCTACCAGATTGCAAATGGTGTTAGAGTTCTCATAGGGAATAATGCAACCTGCAAGGTTGTAGGGATAGGGACAGTTCGGATTCAGATGCATGATGGTGTAGAGCAGATGCTGACAGATGTAAGGCATGTATTGGATCTCAAGAAGAACCTTATTTCTCTAGAGACACTCAATGACGTTTTGTGCAAGTATACCGCTGAAGGTAGAGTATTGAAAATCTCTCGAGGTACCATGATAGTAATGAAAGAGAAGAAAGTGGATTCTCTCTATCATCTATTAGGAGAGACCGTGACTCGAGCTGCTTTGTATACTCAAACTTGACCCGTTATGGCATATGCGATTAAGGCACATAAGTGAGGATAGAATGACGATGTTGAGTGAAAGGGAGTTCTTGAAAGGTCAAGACAAGAAAGCTGGAGTTGTGTGAGTCTTGCATCTTCTTGAAGCGGGGCCATGTAAAATTCGGTACAACTATACATTCAACTAAGCAACAAATCAAATCCATTCACTCATATGTCCTGGGGCCATCTCCGGATCCTTCGAAAGGAGATGCTCGATATTTGCGAACATTTATCGACGACTATTTGAGGAAGGTATGGGTATACTTCTCAAAGTACAAATCCAAGGTGTTTGATCGGTTCAAGAATTTTAAGGCATTGATTAAGAAGCGATCGGTAAACAAATCAAATGCCCGAGAACCGATAATGGCATGGAGTTCTGTGGCAAGGATTTTCTTGAGTTACGCGCAAAACAAAGGGATTGTGAGATACCACACGGTTCTAGAAACACCACAACATAATGGTGTTGTAGAATGGAAGAACATAACTCTACTTGAGCAAAGCTTGGTGCATGCTTTCACATGCGGACTAGGCAAGGAATCTTGGGCGAAGCAATGAATATGTCATGTTACCTGGTTAATTGATCTCCATCATCTGCTATTGAGTAGAAGACTCCTAAGGAAATATAATTGGGGAAACGTGTTGATTACTCCGGATTACGGATATTCGGATGTCCTACATATGCTCATGCGAATGACGGTAAGCTTGAGCCGAGGGGCTAAGAAGTGCATATTTCTAGGTTATGCACATGGGATGAAAGGCTACCGATTGTGGTGCATTGATCCTAGATCATCCAGTTTTTAATCAGCAGAGACGTGATCTTGACGAGACCGCAATACTTCAAAAGAGAACCCTCGAGACTCAATTGGCGGAGAAAACAAATCGTGGTGTTAGTAGTGAGGTGGAACTTCAGGTGGAGCCTCCGGAGACCCTCGAGAGGTAACAGAGGAAGAGACCGTGGAAGAGGCCATAATTCCCGAAGACGATGATATAGAACAACCAAAGAAGGCTCTAGTACAATATAGCCACAACCCGATAGAGAAGGCAAATCAAACTACTGGTACATTATGCTTATTCTAACATTGCCTATGCATTGACTATAGGTAATGAGGTGGAGGGGCAGATGAGCCTTTGTCCTACTCTCAAGCAATGGCCGATTACTAAGTTGGCACAAAGACTAGAGGCTATGAGCAAAAAGAATTAGAATCACTCTATTAGAATTAGATATGGGAGTTGGTTAAAGTACCTAAAAGCTAGAAAATTGTTGGATGCAAATGGGCCTATAAGTGGAAGGAAGGCATTTTCGGTGTCAAGGCATTAAGGTACAAGGCGAGACTTGTAGCAAAGGGGTACACTTAGTGAGAGGGCATCGATTACAACGAGGTGTTCTCTCCTGTGGTAAGACATATCTCTATTTGTGTATTATTTGCCTTAGTTACTGCCCAGAATCTTGAGCTGGCGTAACTAAATGTAAAAATAGCGTTTCTTCATGGTGAATTGGTGGAACAAATTTACATGAGGTAGCCAGAGGGATTTGCTATTCTGAGTAAGGAAGACCATAGTTGCTTGTTAAATAAATCTTTGTATGGGTTGGAAAAGTCTCCTAGACAGTGGTTCAAGCATTTTGATTCTTTCATGGCTAGTTAGGACTATTCAAAAAGCTAATTTGATAACTGTGTTTATTTTAGGAGATTGGAGAATGGATTTTTGATTTATCTGTTATTATCTGTTGATGACATGTTAATAGCAGCTAAAAATACGCCCTCGATATTGATGTGCTAAAGCAGCAGTTAAGTGTTGAGTTTGAGATGAAAGATTAAGGTGCTACTAAGAAAATATTGGGTATTGAGATTTTGTGTGGCAGGGGGATGCAGGAACGTTGCATCTATCTCAAAAGAAATATATTGAGAAGATTATGGCGCGTTTTATATGTAGTTGGCAAAATTTGTAAGCACACCTTTGGCTACGCACTTTAAACTTTCGACAAGTTATCATCGTAGACTAAAGAGGAGGAGGAACATATGTCCTATGTTCCTTATTCTAATGCTGTAGGTAGTATTATGTATGCCATGGTATGCACTCGACTTGATATTTCACAAGCTATAAGTGTTGTCGGCCGTTACATGAAGCGTCTGGGTAAGCCACAATGGGAAGCTGCGAAATGGATTCTTAGATATTTAAAGGGGACAACAGACGTTGGCATTGTGTATCGAAAGGACGACAATGGTAGTGAGATCACAGGGGTATGTGGATGTGGATCATGCTAGTAACTTGGATGACAGTAGATCGTTAGCGGGGTAGGTGTTTACGTTGGCAGGTGGTGCAATAAGTTGGAAGGTGTCCTTACAGGACAATTTTGCCTTGTCTTCGACTGAGGCGGAGTACATGGCACTAACCAATGTGGTGAAAGAGGCGATATGGCTAAGGGGTTAGCTCTCGGACTTTGGATTGGAGCAAAAAAGCATCACTATACACTGTGACAACCAAGGTGCAATATATATGGCTTATAATATGATATATTACGAGTGAACGAAACATATTGACATTAGGTACCATTTCATCCTAGATGTCATAGCAAAGGGCAAGATTGTTGTGAATAAAATAGTAATAGCGGAGAACCCAGTAGACATGATGATGAAATCCGTTTCTTTGGTGAAGTTTGAGCTTTGTTTGAGCTTGATTGGCGTTTGTAGAGAATAAGCACCTGTCAGGGCATTGGGAGAGCTGGCATGCATAATGAGCACTGTGACTTGGTTTCAAACGTCAAGCAAAGATGGAGAATTATTAAATTATGTCTCGTGTTTGAACCCATATATAAGACTCGATGCACACATGGAGTACTTATTACTCAAAGTCACGTGCAAAAATGCTCAACACTTTGCAAACAGAGAGGAAGAAGCAAACTCTGAACGTTCTCTGCGCATGGAAGAAGTTTTGGCCATATTTATCTTTTATTAATTAAATGTGCCCATGGGAGCAAGTCTTGACTTTTCTCTCCTACCTTTGTGAATGTCAATGGAACTGGACGTCCAATTTCTCCTCCATTCCATGTGCCTGCATGCCCATAGAAATTGGTGGATGCTCATTCCTGCTTCAGAGTGTTAAGGATAATGGCACAAATCAAGAAATCAAGATCAAATCAATCACAAAAGTGCTAAAGTCAAGGAAGAATCTCACATAACAAGCAAGTGCTAAGATCAAAGCATTGTAAATTCAATTTGATTGATTCTAACGACTTGTAATCTCTTATATAAATACATATATTCAGCGCATGGAAAATGTACCAGTTGCATAAAATATTTTCTTCAGAATTTTCTTGATTCTCTTAAACTTTATATGGTATCGAGCTTTTTCGCTCAACCGAGCCTTGATCCCACCATGTCGAGTTCGACCAGTGACAACACCAACTCTTTCGCAATTGGTCTCATCACCATCGGTAACACTAGTCTCATCACCATCGGCAACACTGTTTAGCTTCCCCGTGAAGCTCACAGCTGGCAACTTTCCTTCTTGGTGAGCACAACTTCAAGCCATTTTAATCGGGCACGATCTGCTCCGATTTGTTGATGACACACACCCTTGTCTATCACTTGATTCGTTTCGGACTAGCCAGTCCAGCATGCACATTGTGGATCCGCCAGGACCAGTTGTTGTTATCTGCCATTTTCGGCTTAGTTCTGAATCTATTTTGCCACTGATTGCATTCAGCGAAGCTTCTCAAGAGGCACTAAAAAAGCTCACCAACCTTTATGCCAACAAATCTCGTTCTCAGGTAATGTTTCTCAAGGACCAATTGTCCACAATCCGGCGTCAATCGAGGTCAGTTTCCGAATATCTTCAAGAATTAAAGGGTATTGCCGATGAACTCTCCATTATTGATACACCCCTTCAAGATGATGATATTGTTATTCATGCCTTACGTGGAATTGGTCCTGAATTTAAAGAATTAGAGGCTGCCATTCACGCTAGAGAAAATCCTATTTAATTTGAGGAATTACACGACAAACTTGTCACTTATGAAGCTTATCTTAAGCATGAAGAAAAAGCTGCAGAATTCATTCCTGTCACAGCTCAGTATACTATCAAATCACGCTCTAGTTCATTTGTTGCTCGTTGGAACGGTGCCCAAAAGCGGACGTGGCGCTTCACGTGGTGCCCGCAACAACTCTGGTAGACAACAGTCCCCCATAGAAACCCCACCCAGCGGGGCAGCCCATCTCAGTCTCATGACTCTTGGCCTCTATGTCAATTTTGTGATAAATACGGCCACACGGCCAAGACTTGCTACCGTATTCGAGGCCATCCAAATACCGAACCTGTTGTGCATCACACAACAACCACACGTTCAGCCCTACAATGACTTGCTGATTCAGGAGCGTCCCACCACATCACCAACGACTTAGCAAACCTATTTCTCCACTCGGAATATGAAGGACTAGATGACATTGTTATTGGCGACGGGATAGGTTTGAGTATTTCACATGTTGGGACGTCGAAAACATCTTTGTTTTACCTAACAGACTTTGCGCACCGTCCCTTACTCAAAATTTAATTTCCGTCTCTAAATTTTGTGCCCAAAATAATACTTCTATTGAATTTTTTGCCATGTTATTTTTGGTGAAGGATCTTTGAACGGGAGCGATGTTGTTGCGTGGCAAGCATACGCCGCGGAGTTTATTGGATGCCGCTCTCCCTACAGCCACACAAAGACCAATCCGTGGCATTCATGGGAGAAAAACGGCTCATTACAAATCGCATCGACTTTTGGGACATCCTTCTCTCTCCATTTAAAATTATGTATTAGGACCTTTTCATTACCCATAAGTCCTCGTCCAAATCCATTTCCAAATCATATTGTGATTTGTGCCAATGCAATAAAAGTCGTTTGCCATTCAATGTTTCTACTCTCTCTCGAGTCAAAATCTACTAGAACTCCTATACACTGATGTTTGGGGTTGTGCTCTGGATACCTCGGTTGATGGTTCAAATATTACGTTTCATTTGTCGACCATTTTACAAAATACATACGGCTTTATCCTATGCAAAAAAAAATCCGGCGTTTATGCCATTTTTAGTGCTTTTAAACAAATTATCGAAAAACAATTTCAACGTCCTATTTTGTCATCTACTCCGATAGTGGAGGTGAGTATCTAAAACTCAAAACTTTTTTCATGACATACGGTATTTCTCACCTCACCACTCCTCTTCACACCCTACAACGCAACGGCACCGCCAAACGGCGACACCGCCATGTTGTAGAAACGGGCTTGGCTTTACTCCACAATGCATCTCTTCCAACCTCGTTTTGGTCCTATGCCTTTCAAACCGCTACATATCTCATCAATTGACTACCCACCCCAATCCTTCAGTATCAGTCTCTATATCAAAAACTCGTCAATCAAAAGCCAAACTATCTCAAACTTCGAGTTTTCGGATGCTTATGCTCTTCATAGCTCCGCCCATATGCCCAAAACAAGGTTGATAACTGTTTCCATTTGTGTATATTCCTTGGCTATTAACTTTCTCAAAGCACGTACAAATTCGGACCCCAAACCAAACGCGTTTTATACTTCTCATCACGTTGTGTTCCATGAACACATTTTTTCATATGTCACAATAGACTCCTCACCTCTAAACCCATTAGCACCTACTAACCCCACATGGATCCAACTCCCAATCATTGCTCAACAGACGAGTCCAGCCTCGCCTCCCGTCCTAACGCCGATCCAATCGCAAGCTCCTACAGCTATTGCCGACCCGCTGCTTGCTCCCCACGTAATAGTTGCTTCTCCAGTGCACAGCACTAACGCCACCAACAACCATCCTCAGCCTAAATCACAACCTCAGCCACCACTCAACCCACCCACAACTGACCCCTTAACCATAAACCCTACCTCATTGGACCCATCTTCCTCATCCTCTGATCCACCACCACAGTGGCGTTACCACCACCTCCACCGGTTGCAACCCGTAGCCATCCAATGATTACACAATCCAGAATAACATCTTCAAACCCAAACAAATTCATCACACCACTAAACATCCTCTACCCAACATCATCGAACCAACATATGTTACTCAAGGCTTACGGCATGCCAAATGGCGACATGTCATGTCTGAGGATTTTAATGCGCTACTTGCGCAATGGAACATGGGAACTCACCCCTAACATAAATTCTAGTAATGTTGTTGGTTGCATATGGATCTTTTTGGATTAAACGCCAACCCGATGGCAATATTGAGCACTATAAAGCGCGTCTAGTTGCCAATGGCTTTCACCAACACCCCAGGATTGACTACAAGGATACCTTGGGTCTCGTTGTCAAACCGACCACCATTAAATGTTGTGCTTTCTATTGCATTAAATTGAGGATGGCCACTTTGGCAACTTGATGTCAACAATGCGTTCCTCCAAGGGGATCTCACAGATGAAGTATGCATGATTCAACCTCCGGGGTTTATTGATCCTACTCGACTGAACCATGTATGCAAATTGAGGAAAGCTATTTACGGATTAAAACAAGCGCTAAGGGCATGGTATACTGCATTGAGTAAATTCCCACACACTCACGGCTTTCGCAGCTCCCGCTCCGATCCATCCTTGTTCATTTACACCATGGGTCCAATTACAACATTCTTCCTTGTCTAAATTGAAGATCATGTCATCACAGGCAATGACACTTTTTTTATCATCAAATTCATTGAAGCACTGTCTACGCATTTCTCTATGAAAGATTTAGGACCACTTCATTACTTTCTTGGCATTGAAGTGAACCCAACCAAGACGGGTATACTTCTCTCTCAACATAAGTATATCCGTGAGATTCTACATCAAGGAGGTAGTGTCACGCCCCGAACCCCACGGCACACGGCATCCCTTCTATGGTCGAATTAGTGCGATGTCCCGGGACTTGTCGCCCGACCCAAAACCCCGAATTAGAGAAAGTACACATGCAGAAACTATCACACACCCAAACACAAATAAACATGACCAAGATAGCAACGGAAGACAAACATGACCAACACAGCAACATACTCCATAAACACATACTTATATTAATCAAAAGAAGATTTACAGCATCCATTTGTAACTTAAGAATACAGGCCAAAAATGGGTTAGCAAGCCACCATCAACAAAAAAAGGAACTTGTGGCTCGGTTGAGTTAGACCTAACAACCTATAGGGCTTAATCCAAAAAGTGACAACCCTAACACTATCTAAACCCTAAGCTAACCCCTAGGTGGAACCCAATCCGAATTAGATCCAGAAGACTCGGATAAATCGTCGGACGACTCGAACCCGAATTCATCGTCTCGGCTCGAGACTCGAGCTCCCGCGGCTTCTCTTGGGATCCTCCTCATGCTCCGACTCCAACTCCATCGGTTCCAGTTCGGGATCGGACTCCCACTCCATCAGCTCCTCCTCCTCATGCTCGGGAATCCATGTCGGACTCTATGATGACGGGCCGGGAGTTAGAATCTACCTCGGACATAGAATCGGGGCTCACTACCTCCCCATCAGCTGCATGCGGGTCCCAATGACCTAACCTATCAAATAGAACGTCAAAAGTCCTAAGGGGTTCATAAAAGTCGGATTGGTCCCGAAAGCACCAACTAAGTTAAGGATGGGCCTTCAAATTGTGGTCCACCCTTGTCGACCCATACGATGATATAATATCTAATATAAACCTCCCTGTTCCAACCACGGTACTTTCGATCACCGAACGTTCTATATGGTGCAGGATCCCAAAACGTGTGATGCGCTAGCCATCCTCAAGGTTGGGGGTCTGAAATATTGGGGATTACAAAAGTGAGAAATCTAATCTCGATAAGTAGGCCCCTTAAACCTAATATAGGCAAATATGCACCTCCGGACAAGTAACTTTCCAATCATACGAATCGAGTAATCAAACGACCTAGGCCCTCGGCCCAAATTAAGCACATAATCAACCTTGCAGGTTAGACACATAATAATAATAATATGAAAACCAATCATGGCACATATGCATTATCACTTGGCCACGTACACTTGCCAATCACATGCTTGCACCCATTAATGCACAATTCGCACACGTGCCAATTTCTAATCAATTACCGACCAGCGTTAAATGCATCAGGTCCATCAACGCCGGGACTCACGTAACACGCCTCAAGTCCATGACACAACCCTTGTGAACGACGCCTCAGGTTCGTCATCATCCGGTAAACCGGGTATCGTCACACGTTAGATGCCTCGGGATGGATTCAATACCCGCATTAAATGCATCGGGGCTTATATGACCACATGTACACACTTCACCAATTATTATCTGAATCCTGTGTAAACGACACCTCAGGACATTTTAGATGATCACATGCTCAATGACACTCATACTTCACATGATCCACATTCCATGTCATTACCCAATGTGCATAAAATCATGGCCATATAGTTAAATAATCAAGGCACTAACTATGTCCGCATTATCCATTCAAATTAATCATATTGACATGATCATTTGACCATTTAAGAGTATCCAACCATGGCTCACGACATAATGCACACATACCACATTGAAACTAAGCATGGAATCAAGCATGTCAATAGCCCACGATGAACCTCATGTCACGGCCACAACAAACAATCATCATAATATCACAACATCACACAATTATTCAAGTCATGCATGAACCTGCCACTTCATGGTCTAACTATAGCACACATAACATTCCACATTTATACCATAGACTAACGATATGTAGTCCGATCAAATTGACACTTCTCAACTACCAAGCAGATCGCTATCTACCCCTAATTCACCCTTAAATTAGCACCTTAGCCAATCAAGAACACCTCTTCATTAGTCCTAACCATCAGCCACTACATAACCCCTAAACTTGCTTAAAATGCACAAAAGCCTAGATAGGGTTTAGGGTTTCCACTTACACTTAGTCCTAAGTAACAAGGTTGAGCAAAGGGGTAGCAAGGGCACCGGGACAAATGGCAGCAACAACGCCAAGGCAGCAGGGTACTCTGGCGAATCACGACTCCACCGGGCGGAAACGGGTGGTGGGTGGCGACAAACCAGGTGCTAGTTGTGGCGACGGGTGATGTACTTGGTGGGGGTGAGGCTTTGAGGTGGTGCCGAGGTCACAGCCGAAGAGGAGAGAGAGAGAGAGAGATAGACGGTGGTCGGGCGGTGAGATGTTTGTTGTGGGAGTAGTGGCTGGCCCTGTAAGTGAACGGGCGCCTCGGGTGGCGTATCACCACGGTAGGTCGAGGGGTGGTGATGCAAGGCGGCTGCAGTCATATTTGAGGTGGTGGCATTAGTGTTGATAGGAAGGGAAGAACGGGAGAGGAAAGCCTCAAGGTAGGGGAAAAATGGCGAGAAGCAGCAAAGAGTAAAAGAGGCTCACGAACGGCTAGATGGACGGGCGACGGGCATGGCACCATTGGACACGGCGGGCAGCTGGCCGCGTTAAGGCGACGCAAGGAGGAGGTGTGTGTGTGGGTGAAGAGCCTTATTTCAAGGTGAGGGATAGAGTAAGGGTGAGAGAGTTTGAGTAGAGAGAGAGAGAGAGAGAGTATTATAAAATTGAGTGAGTGGGGGTTGGTCAACCAACTTGCTAGAATGACAATCCTACCCTCACCACTATCTAGCTCATCCAAGGGTCACGATTCAAGCACACATCAAGTCCCACTAGATCTAAAGGCCACAAATGGTCAACCCCACTATCAACTAGGGGCAAAAGAGGAAAGAGTCCAAGAGGGAAAAGGGCATTTTGGCCCTCTAATTTCGACCAAGGGGGCTTCCCAATGCCCAAATTGCCCTTCTCGATTCAAATGAGCACACTTAATTTTAGGGCAAAACGGTCATTTTCCACACTCGAACCAAATTGTACTTTTCCGACAAATCCGAGCGACATTGAGGTTGGCCACGCATCTTGCAACGTCATCCATTGAATTAGTCATATTCATCCGTGAAATTTGATATTCAAGTTCAGAATCAACTCAACAATCCATTTTGCTCAATTGCGATTTTGGTGTCTCCTACTAACGAGCGGCTTTTTAAGGGTTAAGCATATCGATCTAGAGTTACTCAAGTCATGGTGGCCTTGATTACCAAGGAAACGTAAGGATCCATCACTAGTTCCGGAGGTTGTGATCGTTTGGAATAAGTTTTGTGATCGTTTGTCATGCACATAATCGGTCATGCGGAATCACCCGTGATCCGATTGTACGTCATTGGCAAATCGATCCGTAATCCTTCCTTGGATCGGTCCACAGTGGCCAAAAATATTCTCTAAATCGTTCCTCGAAATCAAAGGTCGATTCACGATCGAGTTCTTGGGTCCACGTATCGTTTTTTTCCTAGTTAGCTATTCCCTATTGGTTAGTATCCCGAGAGTGATTAGTTCCGAGCAAAACTTACTAAAATGAAATGAGAGATACACATTTATTTTATTGATCATGGAAGTGAGTCGAATTCAGAACGTCACAGGCAACACTTCATTGGCGGTGGGAATCAACTTATCGCCAATGATCCCGCCGAGGCAGCCAATACGAGTGAGTATCAAGTCTTATTAAGGCCCTTCAATATCTCACTATCACAAGACTTGACATTGTATTCTCCATCAACAAATTATCTCAATTCATGCTATGTCCCACTATCACACATTGGGCTGTTCTTTGGTGACTTCTCCAAGATTAAAAAAAGAAGCCTATTTCATGGGTTACATCTAACACACTCCACGACATCCATTCTTCATAGGTTCTCCAATGCTGATTGGACAGGTAATGCATATGACCGATCATCCACCTCTGCATTTGTCATCTATCTCGCCCTAATCCGGTGTCTTAGAGTGTGCAAAAACAACGTACAATTGCCCGGTCTTCAACCGAAGCCAAATATCAGCGCCCGTTGCCACCGCCACAACAGAACTACAATGGGTCCGAAATCGCTATTCGAAACTTAGCATCCAACCGATCACCACTCCTACTCTATACTATGACAACATCGGCGCCACATATGTATGTGCAAATCCGATCTTCACTCTCGAATGAAGCACATTGCCATAGATTACCATTTCGTTCGTGATCTAGTTGCAAATGGAGCTCTCCGCGTCTCCCACATCTCGACCACGAATCAACTTGCAGATGCCCTCACAAAACCATTATCCAAACCTCGATTAAGTTATTTGCGACGCAAGATTGGCATCTTCGATGGAAGCGCCATCTTGCGGGGGTGTGTTAAGGATAATGGCACAAATCAAGGAATCAAGATCAAATCAAATCACACAAGTGCTAAAGTCAAGGAAGAATCTCACATAACAAGCAAATGCTAAGATCAATTTGATTGATTTTGTAAATTCAATTTGATTGATTCTAGCTACTTGTAATCTCTTGTGTAAATACCTGTATTTAGCACATGGAAAATGTATCAGTTGCATAAAATATTTTCTTCGGAATTCTCTCAATTCCTTTAAACTTTATACAGAGGTCTCTCGTGGAGGCACCGAATGTCTCTTCCCTTATTTTGGTCATCTTTTGTGGTTTCATTTGTCTTTTGTTAATAAATGAAGAAAAGAAGAAGGAAGGGTGAATCCATGCTCATTTTTCTTGGGTCAACGCATGCTGGTCATGGATACACACCATCATTAAATGCATGGAAGCGCATGTCCATTCTCCTATAAAAGGGGAGCAAAGGACGTAGAGAAGTAAGCAAGTCGAGAGAGCTCCAGGGAAGAAGAGAGGTGAGCTCGGAGAGATTTGTGTGTAGAGTCGGGTCCATTGAGTTGAGTTATTAAATATTGTGGATATTGGGTATATACTAGGGTTGAGAAAAACTTGAGTGTGAGTGATTATAATCCTGTAATTCTTGAATTATTAGTGGATTATTTGCGGTTCTCCCATGAGATGTAGGTTCCGACATTTGGACTGAACCATATAAATTTCTTGTGTCCTTTTATTGTTCCTTGTTTTATTTCTCTATCGATTTCTATGGCTTTCGACTTAATTGCAAAGTTACGATCCGCTTTAATTCGTCACCAATATTATATATAACACCATTAACAATTAAGTGTGATCTTCAAGGATGTCAAGATGAACTAAAATCACTGCATCATGCACAAGATAGATGATTGCAATTTGCATAGTATTCCAAATTGGCACATACACGGGTATGACAGGACCTGAATAAACTTAAGATTGGTATGACTTCACAGTTTATTGATCCCGAGCACCGAGAATTAGTTCATTACGAATAAATAACTAACCAAAATCCTCCTATTGGCAAAACTAACAAGTTTTCCTCCTTTCTCTCTTTTCTCTTTCTTTTGCTTTGAAAACCAATTTCCACAACAAACATAGCAATATGACTCATAAGAATGAGAGACAGAAAGGATCTTCATCACGTCTCACTAGGTAAGTGTGGCTGCACATCCGAAAATGTAATGACATCAGGGTCGATGTTTAACTTGCTAGATTTAAAAGCAGCAGGATAAGATTTGGTTGGCCCGCGGTCCTCTTGATTTTGCTGAATATTCAAGGGTTTTGGAGCTTCCTTTATCCCCTTCAACTCCATTGCCACTTCTTTCATTGTAGGCGGTTCCTCCCATTCAAGTTCAAGCACCTTTTCGCTAGATTAGCAACCGATGAAATCTCCTCTTTCTTATCTTCTTTCAAAACTTGATCATCCACAATGTCGAACAGGTGATTCTCCTCCATTGAAATTATGAAATAGGTCGCCAAGCTTCTTCCTTCTTGTTCCCTCAGCCACCATATTGGGTTTTGTACCCTTAAGAGTTCAACAAGGACAACTCCAAAACTATAGATAAGCTCGAGTGCAAAGTTGGTATCAATCCCCCAATCCAACACCACTGGAATCGTATTATTCAATCTCAAATGCAGCTGACCTATAACGTTGGATCTCAAGAACCATGTAGGTTAAAGGGGAGCATACTATGGTAGCGTTTGTCCCTCCTAGAGCAAGCACTATGATACTAATTAATGTTGGTGGTGGTTCCAGCACATTGTGACCTGGAACTACCAACATTTGAATCTGTAGTATTCACTATCGCTTTTGTTTTGGCCTATTTTTGCCTAGTATTAAGTGTGGAAATATTTAATTGGGGAAGAAAATAGGGGCTTGGAAAGATTTAAACTCAGGACATCCTTAGTGGAATATTTAAATGTTAATCTGCATCTTTCTCTATCAGTTTAAGCATTTAAAACAGTTGATAGTGGTCTGGCAAAATCACACACGTGTATCTCCTGTTAGAGGGGAGTGAAATGTTGAGAACTACGCAATCCAATCTTATTTTGTCGAGGAACCATGTTGTTTTGCTTGCAGTCGATCTCATACCAGTCATCCAACTAACACTGGGCTCCTACTCCTAGGGGTAGGGAATGTGGACGTTCCGGCAGTTTTAGCTCATTTGGGCTTGGAAATCCGGGTGCAGCTCCTGAGGCTTGTACTGTGAGGGAAACCAGAAACAAAAGAATTTGAAAAACCGAGTTCCTCATGATATTCGCGTTTGGTATGTGCACTGACCTAAACTTATGGTGAAAGGGGATATGCGATGAGTCCTTATTCAAGTGGAAGAAGGGAAGAATTTTGGAGTACTGAAAGCATAATCTTATTCCTGCTCTAAGGATGCTTCCTTGAGGACAGAAATGTAAAGTTTGATATGTAGAGGACACCGGCTTAAGCAGCTAAGTATGATTGATCCCATTGTTGGGGACATAATTTTATCATCACTTTCTTATGAGAAAAAATTTGGAGCAT
Organism: Syzygium grande; assembly: GCA_024733475.1. Taxonomy (NCBI): domain Eukaryota; kingdom Viridiplantae; phylum Streptophyta; class Magnoliopsida; order Myrtales; family Myrtaceae; genus Syzygium; species Syzygium grande. Next base: position 11,890,840 of record JAMXDD010000010.1, read on the forward strand.
TATGAAATCAATATCAAGAATGATCTAACTTTTGATGACCCTCATTATCCTAACTTTCTTTTGGCCTTTTGGGAGAAGAAAACAATTTGCCACAACAAGAATCTCAATTTGAATGACAAAATCATCTAACAAATTTATATTACGTCAACCAAGATGCTTTTTCCTAACCAATGAAAGAAAAACTCATTTCTATTAATGCAAAAATGGTTTCTTTTTCTTTAATTGCAGCACGATACGCGAGTTTCTTTTTTTTTTTTTTTTTGTCAAAATATGCAAGTTTCGCTATCTCTCATTATTGAAGCGAAAATCGTTTTTAATGTTCTCGACTATTGTACATTAGTCCAATGCTTTTCTTGCTCCAGCCATCTATAAAAGCACTTGGGAACCTTCTTGGCGCCCCAAATAGAAGTAAAAAATGCACGAGAATCATGCGGCAAGATTTTTTTAATTCCATAATGAAATACATTGGCTCCCATGTCAGTGGAGAAATCTACAAGTGATTTTCGCTTTAAAATAGTTAATTTTCTTCGCTACTGCTCTGGGCAATGATGTGAAAAGTACTCTGAATAGCTTTTTTTTTTATTCTAAAAGTAGATATAAAATACTATCAATGATACCGACAAGGGAGAAAGAGACTAGGAAGCCATCTTTTGTTAAAAAAAAAAAACCCTTTGTGCATTGTGATCGTGAGTAGTCTTCCCACAAGAAACGACATGATCAATGGGGCTATCGTGTGTGATTTTCACATTTGGTATGTGTATCGACCCTAACATATGGTGGAAGGGATGTGGGTTGAGTCCCTTAATTATTGTTATTTAAGTGGAAAAAGGGAAGAATTTTCATGCATTGTACGCTTAGATGTATTGTTTGATCATGCACCTGCTCGTGATTTGAGATTGATTATCTTGATAAAATTGACAGCATCATTGTTGACACCTAATTTTTAGCCGATCGTCATTAAAAGTAGAAAATTCAAGATTACGGTTTTCAATCGCGACGGAACTCGTTTCTTGAACAAAATGTGTTGTTTTTAATTTTTTGTCTGTTGGCCTAGCTTCTGTAGACGATTTTCTATTCATTTCATGTAAAAATCCAAAAATCAAACGGTTGACTTTCGAGTTGACTTTTTGGTCAACCCTTCACCAAAAGTCAACCCCAGTCAAATTGGGACTTTTCGCATAAAAAATTCCTTTCAAGTTTAATTTCACTTTAGAACTGAAAATTCTAGAAAAATTCAAAGATTTGATCATAAAATCAAGCTCCTAATGAAAAGTTAATCTGTTTGACTTTTGGTCAAACCTTTGACCAAAAAATTTAAAAATATAAAAATCCAAAAATCATCTTAGTTTACATTTGATTTTCCGTTGGCATTTGAAATTTTACAAAAATTAGTTTATAATCAACTTTTTCCCAATTTACCAAATTTGGTTCAAATCACCCAAAAATGAAATTACTTCATTACTAGTCATTTTTAGATTAGTTTTCTTCACGACATTTGATCTAGAGGTAATCTTATATTCAATTTTGGAACCAATTTTGTGATTACAAGCCAAACACAAAAACCCCAATTTTGGCCCTAATCAGTGATTTGGATCGATTCTTCATGATTTGCGCAATTGAGGCACAAATGAGCCTAATTTCTTATATGAAATCCAAATTCAAAATCAGTTTTGGAAGATTCACATGAATTTGAGTCAATTTGATCAATTTAGTAGTCCGATGATTAAGAAGTCTAAGAGTAATTGGTCCAATTAGTGCAATTCAACTTGACCCACTCTAGACTAATGTTCAATTTGATGAATTGTGACTCAATTTGTTAGTCTAACTTGGCCATGCAATTACCCAAATTTAAGAACAATTGAGCTAAAGAAGTTAAATTGGATCAATTTGTGCATGAATTTCAAGTCGGTTCAATCCAATTTGATCGAATTCAATATTAATGGGGTCAATTAATCATGATAGAGATCGAATTGTATCAAATTGGAACAAAAGGAATCAAGGATTGAACCCGGTTCAATCGAAGCCAAATTCGGCGTTGAAAATTGAACCGGTCCGATCGACCGCCATTTTCCCGTTGAAAATCCGGCGATCAACAAATTTCGGACTAGCCAAGGCCGGCCACATCCTTTTGAGCCCAAAATGACGAAAATGCCCTTAATTGAAAATTACGAAAACGCCCTTAAGTGAAAATTACCAAAACACCCTCCATTAAGGATTAAGCAAATTAATTAGGGGATAAGCAAATCAATCATGACCTTTCATTTAGAATTGATCATATCTATCTATGATGCCATGTCATCAATCCTTAGCCCTTAAAGAATATTCTTAATCATTAAGGATGCATTTTGGGCCATTGGATTAATCTAAGGGCTAGGATTCAAAGTTGAGGGAAGTATGTATATTTTTTCCCTCCAAAATTGTGGGGGATACTCATTTTCAGATCTGAATTCTCTCTCCTCTCTCTCTTAAAACTCACATTCTCCTCTCTCTCTCTCTCTATCTAAACTCACGATCTCTCTCTCATCTCTCTCTCTCTCATTCTCTCTCGATCGGGCAGCCATACCGCCTCATCGCGGCCATTTTCCGGCGGATCACCGCCTCACTGTTGTCCCCCACGGAGCCACGAAGTTAGTCGCAACACCAGCCAAGCCTGCTGGTGGCGAGAGCTTCTCATTCCGGCGAGTTTTCCTTCACGGCAGCATCACCGGTTTGATTGCGGTGATTCGATCCGCCGGTTCAAGCGGCTGAACTGCCAACCGGCGTTCCCTCCGGCGATCCAGAACCTCCAGTAGCATTCCTCGGCGTCTTCATGTCGCTGTGGTGGCTGGCTTCTCGTTGAGCGCCACCGGATCGTGTCTTTTGATTTAATTCTCCATTATTAGTTCATTAGTGCGAAAACGAATCGATTCTCACTATAGTTTGTGCAATCTATTATCATAGGTTGACCAAGCTTTCCGAGACTTCTCCATACTATTCTTAATCTGAATACGGAGGCCTGATCGCTCGATTGCATGTCAGAGCATCGCTAAACAAGGTAAGTGCACTTGGATGTGGTTCTGTGAATTCGTATCCAGGAAAACCTGCATGTTTGAGATGCTGATTTGAGCTCATTAGTGTCGAAATCTTATGAAGTGATGAACTAAAGAATCGTAAAACGCGTCTTAAGCTTCAATTTGATATATCGCATGCCTTAATCGGACTTGATTTGCTATGTCAAAACTCTTTCGAAAGTTAGGATCAGAATTTGGAATGTGATGTTCAAGTCTGTTCTGATGATGTCCTGATTGACGTTGTGCTGTTCTGTGATTTTTCTGATTTTCTACGATCATTTTTTGAAAAAACTTTCTTCATGAAAGTTGTAAAGTACATCTTAATCTGTTCATCATAAAATTTTCATAAAATTCTAAGCATGTTAGCATGGTACGATCTGCAACGTCATCTATGCATGAATCGGGTGACAGACTGTTTCTGATTGACCTTCGTGTGTTCTTCGATTTTCATAAATTCGTGTGTTCAAAATATGAAAAAAATTTTCTTCACTAAATTTCATACTAAGATCAAGATCTTTCCATTGATACTAATTTCATCAAAATCGGAGTTCATTTAAATTTTCAAAAGGAATTTTTACGATTGAATCAGTATCTGTGTTCAGATATGATTTTCATTCCTTTGAAATTCAAAAGATGTTTCTCCGAATTTGATAAAGTTAGAGTCCTCCTTTGCAAAAAATCAAAATTACAAAGTTGTTCATTGGGGTCTCATTATGTTGACTGAAAATTTGAGGGCCTAATAGCAATTTTTAGAGGGTCAATTTGCTTAAAATTTCATAAAAGGTCTTCACGGATTAAAATTTGATTTGCAATTGAGTCCTTTTTGAAAACCTAATTTTATAAAAATTGGGAGGATTTTTAGCAAAAACTCAAAACATGAAATTTGTTGCACACGGAGAATCCTAATTGTCTAAAAAATTTTCACGTGGTTTTGATAAGGTTTGTCATTTTTTCCGCCATTATTTTGAAATCCTTAACAGAACCGGGTCCAGTCTATCACTGAGATCAAATTTGTTATTTTCGTGAAAATCGGTGAGGATTTAGAAAAATGGTCCTCTTGACTTTTGATCCTCATGTTACAAGATTTCTAATGACACCTAAATCATTTCATTTGGACATCATGAGGTTAGTTAATCACATATGAACAGAAGCAATCCGAATTAGATAATAATTAAATAAGTGGTCTCCTTATGAAGCCCACTTCCCATTGCTTGATTGGTTGAGAAATAAGGCCCATGGACCTGAATGTATGCTCATTCCATTGCTATGCATGTGTTTGTTAAATGAATCCTAGGCCGGTGCATGTTCGCTAATAGCCTATTATGGTCATTTAGAACCCGATTTTAGGGGTTAATTGATATGAGTTGCCATTTTGTGAATGCAAATGGTAGCCCATTATCGCTAACCATTAATCAAATAATGTTAGATGATTAGGTAGGTAGTGAATCGAAATACATGAAAAACAAAGGCCGATCCCGAGGCCCGTGTTTGATTGGTGAATTGTTAGCACCATTGTTTTTCCTTTGGTTGTTCCTTTGCACATTGTTTGTCATGAATGAATGTTATGAATATAAACACCAATACCCGAGAGGCGGTCCATGGGAGGATAATCCGAGATGGTAAAAACCAAGGCGATTGACCGATGTCTAATCCGGTCTCAATTTGGATTCATTTGATAATGGTGATAGACCGATGTCCGATCCGGTTTCAATTTCAATTCAATTCATTCATCCCCGATCATATCTCGGGTTTTCAATTTGTGTTGTAATAAACACCCGATGAGTTGTGGGTTTTTACTTTCTAACACTTAGAATTAGCTCATTTTTTTCAATACTTGAGTATTTACTTTATGAAATATTTTTTCAATACAATTAATTATTTCTTTCTTTTCTAGACTAAGATAGGATTAGTTTAGAATCTTAAATGAACATACAAAAACAAGATGCATGATCACCTAGTGGACTGAAACTTTGACATAAAAATGGTAAAGAATAAATGCATGACAACTTAGATAACAACCTTGTTAAGTTTAGCGGTATCGAAAGGGTGTTAATAGAAATATTAACGTAAGCTAGTCCCCAACCTTTGATCTCTGGCTTTCAGAGAAACCGAAACGAAACTCCCACGTTTCAATTGGGTATTCTAGCCGACCCCGACCTAGGCTAGTGGCGACTCCTAAAAAAAATAAAATCAATCCGCTGTCACGAGATATGGATTTAGAAAAAATCCACGCTCATGATCAATGGGTTATATGAATAACCAAAAGATTTATACTTCAGTAAAATCATTTTTTATGATGTGCCATATGAACCGTCTCATGAATACTTATCTCTAAACCCGCCTCATCGAGTTCAGCCCTCGAGGGGTAGGTCGCGACAATCATGTTTCTGGAACTGAAGTCGAATCACAGCTCTTTTCAACACTGATAAATAACCAGCTAATCGAATGACGGAAGGTTGATACAAGTAGGACGCTTGTTCCCAAGAGTACAAGTGCAACTCTAACATAATCCTTACAATAAAGTATTCATGGATCCTCAAGACACAATAATCCCTTTCATGATACATGAACGTAAAGGATCAATTTTAGTGGCGCTTGCCTCTGCATGTATAGCTAGACATTCTTGCGGTGATAATGCGGAAAGAGTTGCCTTCACAATGTTTCACAATGTGTGAATGGCTGCATGTCCGAAAATGTTACATCTAAGTGTTAGATGTATGCCCTAAAGTCACCATGTAATAGTTACATGTTAAGAATTTAAGTTGTATTTTCAATTACATTATTTATTTAATGGCAATGATGTATTCATTCATTTATCCAATTATTTAAATATATGAATGATTCCATAAAATTAGTTGTGACTAGACCTATTTTTGAGACGTTGAGAATATGTGTGACAGATTCACGCTTAGACTGAATATTTAAATTATTCCCGGTCAATGGATCATTGAGAAATATTAATAATCCTGTTGAGACCGTGTGTTCTTAGCTTCACAATTAAGTATTGGATACTTAAGGGAATGAAGAGTCACGAGTCACTTTGGGTATTGTGATGCCGAGTTAAAACACAAATGCTTGCACCGGACAAATTCACTGAACATGATACACATATAACGATTAGCAACATGGAAGCTTTTAGCGTGGTCAATGCCTAATCGTTCATGCTCTGGTATTATGCAAATAATCCTTAGACCTGAGGCACAGTGTTGACTTTTGTGTTGGATGGCTATGGTTCACAGTGCGCATATTGCTGGTTCGTTGATCCGCCTCTGTACTTGATGGCCATAGTTTGTTCACATAATGGTTACATGTGTGCGCAAAATGGAATATGTCTCCTTGTTATATGCAAGATACAATAATGATGTCCTATGCAATCTAATATTGACACTGCATTAAAATCCTCGGCTGGGTTTGTAACCGAGAATGAATTGTTCATGTCTCATATAAAATGCATGTCAATTAGGTTTGTGCATATGATCGAATTGGTGGCTTGACAAATATTTCATGGTCTTTGTTCGATCGGGACATAGTAAGGCAGAGGGATTGAATTACACTGTAACCAAAGCTGATAGGTTCATTATGTTCTTAAAGCATTCACACTATCTGGGGTAGCCATGACATATTGCTAGATGTCAATCATGGCTTGTAGGACCTAGAGGTTGATCGGGACAATCAATTCTCTTGGGATTATTAATGTGTTAGTGCAAGTCTTATTACCAGCTCAGTGATGAACCTAGGGATGTCACACACCATAACCAATTTAGGATGACGTTGTACGGAAGAGACGATATTGCAAATATGTTTGCAATCGAATTGAGTCGGATTGAAATTAAATTAAATGGGATTTAATTTAATTCAATTTTTGTCATGGGCATGTGTGCATATGATGCTCACAAAATACATATGCTGATCATGCACTTCTATGTTTGTATATATATGTTTACATTTATTTATATATATAAATTAAAAAAAATTGGCGCATGCACATGGCCAGCAAGTGCTGACCATGTGCATGGCACACGGTCACCAAACGGTTACTGATCGTGTGCATGACACATGCGATTAGCAACTGTTGCTGATCGCACATATAAAAGCCGCGATCAGCAACAGTTGCAAGATGATGAAAATGAGCATATGCAATTGTCATGTGTTCATGAGAGTTAAGAAAATACGTTTTCTTTTTTCCGACACCATGACTGAAATATCAAGAGTGCGGAGAATTATCGCCACAAGATTGCTAGCACAACTATATTGGTGATTACCCGCAAGTTCTTCCTTTCGCTCGTCGTGCAATGGGTGGTGTGTTTGAACTAAAGGTCCGGCGCTTGTGGGGCTTGAACTGAAGAACATCTGAACCAAAATTGTTTTGGGGCACGTTACGAAGGTAATCCATTTAACCCCTATAGTTTTTCCGATTTTTATTTAAAATGCACGAGCAATGCTTTTGGAGATACATATATGGTTATATATTTCCACTGCATTTATATTTATTTTAACTATACATGTTACGTAGAAAACCAACACTAAGTCCACATAATAAGACTTGCTAGATGTGAAACTTGCATCATGAGATTCAGTGGCCTCGACCGTTTCTTGATCTTGTTGGAAATCGGAAGGATTTCGCAGCCTCCTTATTCTCCCCAACTCCATTGCCACTTCTTTCTTGTCGGCCGATTCCTCCCAATGGAGTTTAAGCACCTTCTTGCGAGGTTAGCAACTGCTATAATCTCTTCTTCCTTACCCCCTTCAAAACTTGAGCATCAACCATTTCGGACATAGAATACTCCTCCATAAAATTATAAAGTACACCACAAGGTTTCTCCCTTCTTCTTCACTCAATGGAGAGATTGGCTTTTGTCCTGTTAAGAGTTCGACAAGGACCACTTGCAAAGCTGTACACATCGCTTCTATTTGTAAATTGAGTTGTTTGGAAGTACTCTGGATCCAAGTATCCAAATGTCCCCTGAACCAATGTGGTGATGTGAGTTTGATCGAGAGAAATGGATTTGGAAGTGCCAAAATCCACCACTTTTGTTTGATATTTCTCGCCTAAGAGGATATTGGTGGACTTGATATCTCGATGATAAATGGGTATAGAAGCTACTGAATGCAAGTAGGATAAGGCTCCAGCGATTTGGGTTGCAACTCGTAGGCTTGTGTCCCATGGCACCTAAAGCTCCTCATTTGGGTCATGTAGACATTGGTACAACGTCCCATTTGGTATGAAAAAGGGAAGAACTTTGCATATGGTTTGATAGATTTCAACCAGCTACAAATCTACTATTTTCTCATGTAATATACATATGTATAGCACGCAAAGAAAGTTTCTTGTGCTGTTGCAAGAGGAAAGGGGTCGTAGAATGTGATATTGTGGCTGGAATCATCACAAGTGAACAGATGCTAATGTTATTGAAGATATCACCACCTATCTCTGGTGACTCTTAGTGTTTTGGTCGAAAGGCTTTCATTTCCGATGGAAGTCTTTTCGCACACATGTTAAAGTGTCTTTATTGCTTTGTAGTTTTCTAGAGTCATTATTAATGGTACGTCAAGAGTTATATTTCAAGCCTATATATAGGCGAGTCTTTAATTGTTTCACTAGTAGAGCAAAAAGGAGATTTCAACAAGTAAAGTAGTGTCTTCATCTCCTTCCTTAAGAGCTTCTATTGTGTGATTATTATCGAGCTGTGAGACTATGATATTCAATAAGTGGTATTAGAGCATAGGTTATTGGGGACCGAGAGCACGGTTGTCGGGGATTGTAAGTCAAGTCTTTGGAGCATAGTTCGTGAAGACAAAGTGGTCAAGGACCATTGTTCATGCGAAGGTGGTCGGGGGGGACGAATACGTCGAAGTTCTGCGATGTACAATCAAAGATTGTGATTGATTGGTCGGGGAGCAAGGTTTCTTGGAGTAGTGCTGAGCATTATTTCAAGTCAAATAGCAGACGTTTCAAATTCGACGAATGGCATTGAGAAGCTCAACAACTCCAACTACAATAATTGGAGTATCCGGATGTAGTTTTATTTGTTGGGTCAGGATTTGTGGGATATTGTTGACAGCTGCAACACCACGGCTCCCGAGAGACGATAATGAACAGAGGAGATGGAAGATCAAAGTGGGAAGGCTCTTTATGCTCTTGTTGTAATTGTCAAAGATGATTTATTACAGCACATAAAGTGAAACATCCTCAATTTCAGTCCCTGGGAAAATGGCTATGTTTTAAGTTTGGTAGTTTTTCAATTGGAACCAAATTTTTACTCTTGTTTTAGAAAATCCAGTTTTGGATCCTTTGTACCCCTTCGTTTTGTTATTTTTGGGGAGACTTTTGTGATTTGAATTTCCAAACACTTTCTTCTTAAAAGTTTCTCCAAACATCTTGAAATTTTACATATTTTAATTTCAAAATTTTTGGACTTGATATGAGTGGTATGATAGCATGATTTTTGGACCGTGTAGAACTGTCCAGAATGGATATTTCGGTGATGTTCACCCTTCCTTTAATTTCTACAAGCTTTTCTGAGCCAATTTTGGAAAAGTTTCCTCATAAAAGTTGTTTTTTTTTTTTGGGTAAAGTCCTCATAAAAGTTGTTGAAAACTTCCTTTTCTATAATGTATATAAATTTAGGAATTTTTCGAGATGATTTGGATTTTAGACAGAGCATACTTTGAGAAATAAGAATTCTGTTCCAGTGAACTGTTTTTAGTCTCTCTTTGAGCTACTAAAAATGGTGTTTACAGAGAGATTCAGATTTCGTCTTCTTCATGAAAAATGTTTGTTAAGGCCTTGTTCATGACATATTCAAATTTTAAAATTTTTCGAGTCCGTTTACTATGTTTTCAAGTCCGATTTCGTGAATAGTACAAAGCTATCCGGTTTTGTTAGATTTCAAAGATTTATCACAGTCTGGAAAAGTTTAGAAGAAACTAGAAAATAAGGCTTTGACATGGTCAAAGCTTCTCCTTCAAGCTTCCATCATTAAGGTTCATTAATGCCATTAAATGGCCCTTGACTTAGAAGCTCTATTTCATGATGACAAGCATAAATGACCTTAGACTTTGGAGGCCATATTATTATGGGGCACAAGGAAAGGCCATTCGCCAAGCCAAGGGGAAGTAGAGAGAGAGAGAGAGAGAGAGAGAGAGAGAGAGAGAGAGAGAAACCAAGGGATAATATCCAATTTAATGCCCTTAATTGCTATACATCATGACTTTTGATTATTGTGCATTAATGCACATTAATGCTTGGCTTCTTTTCAAGTCTATTTGGCTATAAAGAAGCAAGAAGCCTTCTTTCACGTGAAGTCCCCACATAAAACCAGCCACTTTTCTTGCCTTCTTGCTTCCTTGTTCCTCATTCATGCCCAAAGAAACACACAAGCCAACCTTGTTCTTCCTCCTTACTCGTTTGGCCAACTAGGAAGTAACACCCAATACTCGCTCGAGGCCCCGTTTTTCTCGAAATCAAGCTTGTTCCGTGCTCATGCCAAGCTACTAGCCACTTTCTTTCTTTAATATCTCGTGTTCTAGTGGTTGTTGGGTAAGTGAATTCCCTAATATCGGGAAAGAAAGTTGCGATACGTTGTAACATGGGTTGCTTGGCCCGTTTCTTGGTTTAAGTGGTTGATTTACTTAGCCTATTTTCTTGGTCTCATGATTGTTCGTTCTTTCTTGACTAACAAGGTTCACGTGTGATGTTTATTTTGTTGGTTTCATTATCATGACTTTACTATTGAATTGCCATCGATGCTGGTATGGTAAGAATCGACTTGTGTGAACGACGATTGTCTCATCCTTGCTTGATATTAGTATTTTCACTTGTTGAGTCTCCCCGACTCATCCCCCGTTGTTTTCCTTTTTCAGGTCTGTAGGATGGCATCTCCCCCAGCTCGCATTGGCAATCCCGTGGAGTAGAGAGCCGAAGTGCTCACCGTGATAGATGTCGAGAAGACCGTGCCTACCACCAAATCACGATGCTTGTGACAATTCGATGAGGGCCTAACAGACTTGGTGCCTCATCCGTACATGGCATGGTATCGCTATCTTGGACGGAGAATGGGTTGGATTCCTATAGGAGTTCAACGGTACTTTGGCGGTGCAGGCGGGCCGGCTTCGGGATAAATCCACAGGTGAGATGTGAGATAGCCAAGCGGATGGGACAAGGGTGGAGGTGAAGAAGCAAGGAGTGAGAAGCCGTAGTGGGTATAGGATAACCTAAGTCAAGTTTTGCTATTCATAGTCTACTATGAAAATATGTGATAATTACCATGACCCAAAAGAACGGGCTTGTTCAAACATGTTTGCATGCATTGTAAATATAAGGTTTGCTTATGAGGCTTCTTGTTTTATTTCCACCGTGTGTATTGATTGTGATTATCTCGAGATATGCTTCCGCTTATGTGTAACTAAAGATAATAATGAACAGGACATCACGTGAATAACCTTGAGGTGGGGGCGTTACATAAAGAGCGCCCGGACTCTTAAGGAGGCATGGGATAACTTGGTAGCGTTATTCGCAAGGTCGAATGATGCCAAGCTATAAAAGGCTGGAGAACGAACTGCTATCGATGTCACAACAAAATATGACGGTGAGTCAAGTATTCTCCAAGGTTAAGTCCATTTGTGATGAAATTTCAAAGTTGGATCCCACTAATGCCATCTCGTAAACAAGAATGAGAAGAATTATTATTCACGGGTTAAAGCAGGAGAATAATGGTATTATTACAACTACTCGTGGATGGGCAACTCAATAGACGCCCGATTGATCCGGAGAGTATTCGGCTTACCAAGAGACTTTAGATAGTCAAATGTCTAAGGTTTCGATTAAGAGAGAAGAAAGTGCCCTCTTCAGTGATAAAAGAGGGTTCAAGGGTCGAGGGTGAACCCGGTCTTGACAATAAAGATGCCAAGTCGAGGAAAAGCCATGTCGAATGGCAAAAGCAACCAGCTCGTGAAGAATGGCAAAAAACGTCCCGGAGAGACAAGTCTTCGACCGGGGAGGGAGCTTGGTAGGGCAATGGCAAAAGACGTAGTGGACGATGTTACGCTGCGGCAAGGAGGGCCACTTTGCTAGAGATTGTCGAGCGAAGAAAGTTGAAGGAAATGTTGTAGCATCATCGAAGAAGAATGATTTCGATGAAGATAAGGAATGAGATTTCCAAACGTCTGTTACAATGGTGTTATCAGACGAGCTCGTTGCCTCTTCCATAGTCAAGTCAAACGATACGATGGCATTAATCTACTGTAAGTGAAAAGTCAATTAGTTATGATTTCGAATCGGATTATTGATTCGTGGTGTTCAAGTCATATGACCGGAGATCAAGGCAAGCTATCAAACATGCGTGAATATACCGTAGAGGACGTGTTGTTATTATAGATGGCTCGAGATTGCCGATTACTCATACCGGCAGGACAATGATAACTTCTCAATTCCATTCACAGCTAGTTGAATTGAAAAGTGTGTATCACGTGCTTGGGAATGAAGAAGAATTTATTGTCTGTGTGCCAACTCACGCACTGGTAATTATGTGGTGTTCGGTCCACAAGATGTTAAGGTGTACCAAAGTGTGAAGCCCACTGGTCAACCAATCATGGAGGGACATGGGTTGGAGTTGTTTATGTGATGTCTGCTCAAATGGCATATGTAAACAAAACCCAAAGGAATGATACACCTAATTTATGTCATGCATGGCTTAGGCATGTAAGTTATCACAAGTTGAAGGTGATGATGTAGAAGAACATGCTAATGGGTCTTCCTCGCTTGGAAGTGCAAGAAGATGTGGTTTGTGCCGAAAAGCCAGATGCGGGAAGGCACATCAACTTCCGTATGAGGAATCATCGTTCAAAACTCGGATGCCTCTCAAGCTCATTCACTTTCGGATGTGTTTGGTCTAGTGAAGCAACCATCTATTAGCGGATTCAAGTATATGATCACTTTCATCGACTACTTCTCTAGGCATGTTTGGGTTGTTCTCATGAGGGAAAAATCCGAGGCGTTTATTAAATTTAAGGTGTTTAAGGAGAATGTTGAAAGTGAAGTAGGTAGAAAAATTTGTTGCCTACGCATTGATAACGGGGAGAATACACTTCCTGTGAGTTCACGTATTTTGCAAGAGTGCAAGATACGTTGATAGTATACTTGTCCGTATATGCCGCAGCAAAATAGTGTTGCCGAAAGAAAGAATCAGCATCTAGCTGAGACATGCAGGAGCATGTTGCACACGAAGAATGTTCCACCAAGGTTTTGGGGCCAAATGTATGAAGACGACGGCTCGCATGATTAATAAAGCTGTCACAAGCAAGGCTTGGTTTTATGTTACCATATGAGAAGCTATGGAATCGCAAGCCTGTGGTAAGTCACTCTAGAGTTTTTGGATATGTCATTATGCATTTGTGCACGATCATTTTGCAGCAAATTCGACAAGATGGCGATTTGCTGCATATTCGCGGATAAGATGATCAATGAAAGGGGTAGAAGTGCTGCGACCCTACAACGGGAGGTGCTATACTTCAAGGATTGTGGTGTTCGATGAATTGTCGTCTTGGTGGTCACCTCAAGCTATCGAATTGCGAAATTCATGGCATTTCGATGAAGAGGTCAAGAAAGGCCGAAAGAATTTGGTGAGAATTAGCTTGTTGAAAAGATGTTGAAAAAGATGTCAATACATAGTCACTAGGATCGACAAGTTCATTTGATGAGCGTCCAAGGTTAACATAGACCAAGTCAGGTCGAAGAACTTGAAGAGGAGGAGCCTCAACTTTGGAGATCAACGAGGCAAAGGAAGCCAAACCCCAAGTATGCCAATGCAGCATTGACCGTAGATGTTGGCATGGTCGAGCCTTCGATATATGAAGAAGCCTCGAAGGGTACAGAATGGAGGAAGGCCATGGAAGAAGAAATCCTCACACTAAAGAAGAATGAGACATGGGACTTGGTATCGAAACCCGAAGAGGTACGTTCTATTTCCTACAAATGGGTTTATAAACTTAAAACTAGACCGCACAGTGTCGATTGAGAGGTATAAAGCACGTCTAGTGGCTCGAGGATTTTCGCAAAAATATGGGGTTGATTATGAAGAGACCTTTAGCTCAGTAGCAAAGGTTACCACAGTTCGAGTTCTATTAGCACTTGCAGCAAGCAAGTTGTGGAATGTGTCGAGATGGATATGAAGAATACTTTTCTGCATGGAGAACTTAACCGAGAGATATACATGGAGCAGCCGGATGGTTTCAAGAGCAAAACTTATTCAGAATATGTCTGCAAGCTAAAGAAAGCGTTGTATGGCTTAAAAGCAAGCCCCGAAAGCGTGGTATGGAAAGATTGCATAATTCTTATTGAAGAGCGGTTATAATGTAGCTCTAGCAGACTTTGTTTATTTGTGAAGGTAAAAAATGGAAAGGTTGCAGCTGTGCTGGTTTATATTGATGATCTTATTATTACTAGAGATGATGAAGATGAGATATGTCAAATTAGAGCCAACCTCTCTTTGCGGTTCCAAATGAAGGAGCTTGGAGAGCTGAAACACTTTCTAGGGCTTGAGGTTAATAGGACAAAAGAAGGATTATTCCTCGTCAGTAAGTATGCACGAGATCTCTTGGAAAAATTCGGGATGCTTGATTGCAAACCTATATCTACTCCATTGGATTAGAACGCAAAGCTATGTGCTGAAGAAGGTCGAGAGCTAGAAGTTTCGCTATGTATAGGTAACTGGTGGGTAGTGTCATGCCCCCAACCCCATCGAGGCGCTTGACACCCTCTCTTGGTCAATTTTGCAACATCCCGGTGTATCGCCCGACCTCACTTAAAATTATCGAGATTTTGAACGATTAGCGGAAACCACAATTAGTACCTGGACAAATAGACCTGGGAAATCTTTGGGAGGATATACATATTCATTTCTAACTATCAAGCTTATATAATATTCACAATTTACAAATCATCATATACATGTGCACACCGTACTATAAACCATCGATATAAAAAGGACTAATGACCTCGCATTTTATCCTAAAAAATGGTACTCGTCAAAAGCTTGATTTTTTCCACCCCTACACTAGCCTATATGACCCTCACTCGGCCCATTAAAAGTCGACTCCTCGTCTTTTGAATTCGAACTCTCTGATCGGTCTGTTCCTCTAAGGATTCTGGCTTTGCTTCAATCTCAATCGGGTGATTTATGTCACCCGACTCGGCTGAACTTCATTATGATCTTCCTCCCATAATCCATCAAAGAAGTTGTATTTTGTACGTAGTTAGGATCCATATCTTGTTCATCTTTGAGTACATGCTTGATTCCTCCTCGAGCTCCTTAGGCTCATCGGGTTCGCCCTCGGGTTCTACTTGGGCTCTACTTCCTCTGGTTCTTCCTCGGGGATCAATTCTAAATCTATGTCCATTGGATCATCTTTAGCTTGCAATGCTTGAGCTCGGGTTTATGCTCAGCCCACGAAGATCCCCTCGAGCTGCAGCTCTTGGATGCAATCCAGATCGAGCTAAATTAGCCTCCGCCTTTGGTCAACTCTTTATCTATCGAGAGTATGGCATAAGGGTCCCAATCCCCTACTAAGTCAAACGGAACATCAAAACCCCTAACGGGCCCGAACTTATCCCTTGCTGCATCCCGGAAGAACCATGTAGTATAAACATGGGTTTCCCATAAGGGTAGTCCTACGTCTACAAAAATGGTAGTAGTGTGCTTAATCCGGGTCATTTCATTACCCATAGGAAATTCTGCAACCTCATACTCGGTGTGCCTTTGGTACCCCAAAAAACTCTCTGGTGGCGGTGGCGGAGGATTCATGGCTTAAGTCGGAGTTCTAAAAATGTTGGTTGAAACAACTAAAAGACTACATCTCGGTAAGTACACTCCTAAACCCCACCTAGGTTATCACGTACCTACAGACAATCACACAAAGCAAACATTCATGTACATAATCAGCACAACGCAGGCATATCAATTATTCTTACCAGGGCCTGTCATGCATGCTACTTGCACGTTAATCACAATCACATCATAGGCAATCACAAGCATGTTCAATTCACATTTCGCGCATTCGTTTCGGTCTAATCACATCTTTTCCACAACTCTCGCCAATGACCCGCGTTATAGTACACGCCTCAAGTTCACTACAACCAACTTATCACAACACTCCAGGGCCCGCGTTAACGTAGACGCCTCGGGGCTATGTTTCTTGCCTGCGTTGAAGTACAGGCCTCAGCTCAACATCTATCACCTACTGCGCAACCCGCGTTGAAGTACACGCCTCAAGCTAGCAGTCCTCCGGTAATACCGGGCATCGTCTCACATTGAAGTACACGCCTCGGGACGGCACAATTTCCACGAACACATGTCATACCACATTTCTTTATTACTCATGTACATGCTCAACAAGTATTTACCACACTTGAACTGGCCAATCACACGTGGCCCGTGCACGCATCAATTCACACGTAAAACATGCTCACTAAGCATTTAACATGGCCAATTTTAATAATTAAATCAGTCTGGCCCAAGCGTGCACCCGACAGGCATATTTCAATCATTTAACCACATAACCACGCACTCAATTTTATCATCACAATTCAGTCATAGTTCAAACACGCAATAAATACACAATTTGCCATTTTTCTCCAACCAAACGGCATCGGATCAATTCCGACCCTTCACGGTACTCTCTCATAATTAATTGTCGGTTCTAAAAATCCAATTTACGTCCCGATCGGTACATCACAGCCCACTGAACAGTCATCCACAGCCCACTATTATTCTCAAAATTTCCAATAAAATTTTTCCGAATTCAATCCTGGGCCTGCCAATTGATTTTACTCCTAAACCACACAATCCCGCATCTAAATAAATCCAGTTTCCAACCCAAACTATCTGTTGATACCCAATATCCTAAATCGGGTTTAGGCAAGACTTACCCAACCCTAGACTCACGCGGCTAGAGTGAAAAGCGTTGGCGATCGACAAAAATGATCTTGCTGCGGCGATCGGCTCACGGTGGGGGTCGGCTTGGCTCATGGCCAAAGGAAAGAAACCGAGAAGGAGAGAGAGAATGGCGGTGAGGTGGTGTAAGGGTGGGGCGGCGGATTAGCGGCCGGCAAGGCCATGATGGCAGGGCGGCGGGCGGAGGGAGAGAGATGGAGGGAGAGGCTCACGGTGGGGGTTTTCGGTGGAGAGAGAGAATGGAGAGGATGAGGAGAGAGAGAGGCCTTGGACTTGTTGTCCAAGTTTTGATCAACTTTTTGGCGAATAACCAAAATGCCCTTCTCAAATCTTTTTCATCCGACGGTGGTGATTTGATCTAATCTTGAAATCTACGGTCCAAATTGAATCTTGCTTAAAAATATCGAAAGGCATTATGTCTTTTCCAACATTGGGGGCAAAATGATCGAAACGCCCTTGTCTCATATTACTAACCCTTTAAAAAGCCTTAGGGGCAAAAGCGGTCACTTCCTCATTTTCTTGTCGAAATTGAATTTTTCTTAAGGATTCGGCATGTCCAAAATTGCACGTTACAACCGCAGCGTCGTCCTAACGTCCCGTTGTGACTTCCTAATTTTTCGATGTCCAATTTGGGCTAAATTAAATAATCAAATTTTATTAAAAGCGCCTTTCGGCGTTTCTCAAACAACGGGCGGCTTGTTGGGGAAACTCGCATATTTGACTCCTAACCCGACAATAATTCAGGTCACGTGCAAGTTCATTCGGTTCGTGATGACTTGGTTGTCATTAAAATCGCAAGGATCAATTACTAGATCCGAGGGGTACGATCGTTCGGTATAGGTTCAGAGTAATTTGTCAAGTCATTTCGTGGTCCGGTAAAATCATCCACGATCCATTACTATGACAAATGCGAACCGACACCTAGCTATCTGTGGATCGCCATAGTGGCTCAAAATATCACCTCGAAGATTTCACGATCGAAAAATCAATTCGCGATCGAATTTTCTTTAGTTGTACAATTTAAATCCCTAATTAGCCTTTCCCTAATGGTTAGTATCCCAGGAATGATTAGTTCCAGATGAGAATTCACTACGAGTACGTTTCATAAAACTCAGCATTTTATAAATCTCAAATGGACCAGTTTTTAGGATGTCACAACTCTTCCCTCCTTACAAAAATTTCGTCCTCGAAATTTGCAAATCTCACCACTATCCAAAATTTACCATTCCTACTACTACACAAACAATTGGGGGTATTGATGTGACATCATTTCTTCACTTTCCCAAGTTGCGCCTTTAATCCCGTGGTGCTCCCAAATAAACTTGACCATCGAGATCATCTAGTTCCTCAACACTCGCTCTTTGCGATCTTGATTCTTACCGGTTTCTTGACATATGACACTTTGTCATCTACTTCTATCTCTTCATAATTCAGCACGTGAATCGGGTCTGGTTCATATTTTCTCAACATTGATCGTGAAACACATTATGCACTTGCGATAAATTCGGTGGAAGTGCAAGGCGGTGCGCTAAATCCCCAATTCTTTCTAAAACCTCAAAAGGTCCTACGTACCTTGACTCAATTTCCCTTTCTTACCTAACTTGGATAATCCTCTCATGGGCGATACCTTAAGAAACACGTGATCTCCTACTTGAAACTCCAAAGGCTTTCGTCTCCTGTCTACATAACTCTTTTGACGGCTCTGCGCTGTCTTCAGTCTTTCGCAAATAATCTTAACTGCCTCAATCGATTGCTTGACTAGCTCTGGCCCGGTTATAGTCCTTTCCCCCACTTTATCCCAGCACACGGGCATCCTACAAGCATGACCATATAGTACTTCAAAGGTGCCATTCCAATGCTCTACTAGAAACTGTTATTATAAGCAAACTCTACTAAGGGCGGTTGCTCTTCCCACTTACCTTGAAAATCCAGCACACATGCCTTGAGCATATCCTCTAGAATCTGAATCGTCCTCTCACACCGCCATCTGTCCCGAGGATGGTAAGCTGTCTTGAACTCAGAACTTAAATCCTAATGCCATTTGCAGACTTTTCTAAAAATTGGCGTGTCTGGGATCACGATATGAGGTTATTGACATTGGTATCCCATGTACATGGACTATCTACTACACGCATAACTCAGTATACCGTTCTAATGCGAAATCCTTTCGCACAGCCAAAAAGTGTGCCGACTTGGTCAATCTGTCGATAATCACCCAAATAGTGTCATGGCCTCTTTGGCTCCTTGGCAATCCCGATACAAAATCCATAGTTATATGCTCCTATTTCTACTCTGGAATTTCCAAGGGTCGCAACAATCCCTGGCTTACAGTGTTGCGCTTTCACTTGTTGACACGTCAGGCACTTAGCCACGTGTTTAGCGATATTTGCCTTCATACCATTCCACCAGTAGTATTGCCTCAAATTCTGATATATTTTGATTCTTCTCGGATGAATGCTATAATTACTACGATGCGCCTCCGATAAAATTTATTCCTTAAGTCCCGAATTGTTAGGCACACATAGTCGCCCACCTAAACTTTAATGTCCTGTCTTCCGATATCCGAAAGTCCGGCCTTCTCTTAATTTTATCCATTTCAAAATTCTTTGGATTTCTGATCCGTGAACTGCAACATCTTAATTTTTCGCCTGCACCTCGGTTCAATCTTAAAGCGTAGCCAAGAAGCTCGAGACTTGACTTACTTGAATCTAAACTCTGAGTCTCGCTCTTTTTCTAATAATATCTATTCCTTGACCATCAAATGGGTTATACTCAACTTACGACTCAAAGCATCGGCTACCCGGTTAGCCTTCCCAGGATGATATAAAATTTCACAGTCGTAATCCTTCAATAACTCCATTCATCGACACTACCTCATGTTCAACTCCTTTAGAAAAACAGGTATTTGAGGCTCGATGGTTTGTATAAATCTAAAACTTCTCTCTGCATAAGTAATGTCGCTAAATCTTTAGGGCAAACGAAATTGCGCCAATTCTAAGTCATGTGTCGGATAATTCAACTCATATGGCCTTAACTATCTTGACGCATAGGCCACTACCTGTCCATGTTGCATGAGTACACATCCCAATCCTTTCAACGATACATCACTATATATCTCATACCCTCCGGGTCTGATGGAATTGTCAACATTGGTGCCGTTGTCAACCTATGCTTCAACTCCTGAAAACTTCTCTCATTTTTGTCTATCCATTCAAACCTCGTTTCCTTTTTCAATAAATGAGTCAATGGCATTGCTATTGCCGAAAATCCTTCTAAAGCGACGATAATAACCAGCCAAACCCAGAAAACTCTGACCTTCTGTTACTATCGTCAGTCTAGGCCATTTCATTACCGCCTCAATTTTCGATGGATCTACTGAAATTCCTTCTTCGAGATCACATGACCGAGAAATGCTACTTGACTGAGCCAAAATTCACACTTGCTAAACTTAGCGTACAGCGTATTCTCCTTTAGAGTATGTAACACTTTCGATTCAAATGAAATTCATGCTCCTCTATGCTCCTCGAGTATATCAATATATCATCTATAAACACAATCACAAATTGATCTAAAAGTTCCTTAAACACTCGATTCATTAGATTTATAAAGGCGGTAGGGGCGTTTGTCAATCCAAACGGCATTATCGTGAATTCATAATGTCCGTATCTCGTCCTAAATGCCGTTTTGGTATATCCTCCTTTCTAATTCTCAATTGATGATACTCTGTTCTCAAATCAATTTTAGAGAATACCAAGCCCCTTGTAATCGATCAACCAAATCATCAATCCTCGGCAAGGGGTATTTATTTTTAAACTGTCACTAGATTCAACCGCACGTAAATCTATACACAATCTCAATGATCCATCTTTCTTCCTTACAAATAAAATCGGTGCTCCCCATAGAGACGCACTTAGGCGAATAAATCCCTTGTCTAACAATTCTTGCATCTGCATCTTTAATTCCTTTAATTTCGACAACAACATCCTATAACGTGCTTTCGAAATTGGCTCGGTTCCAGTGCCAACTCAATTACAAACTCTACTTCTCTTTTAAAAGCGGTAATCCCGGCAATTCACGAGGAAACACATCCGAATACTGCGCCCACTACCACTATGTCCTCTAACCTCGACTCTTGATCAAATCAACTCTTGTCATAGGGAATCCTTGACACCCTTCATTCAACAACTTTGTCATTTCCAAAGATTTAAAATCCATGGGATCGAGGATCTTCCTCGACTTCCCACAAATTTAAATTCGGATATCCAACCGTGATTAAATTGGATCACCCTGCTATTGCAATCCATTACGGCCCTCTGCTTAGACAGCCAATCCATACCCACTATCACATCAAAATCGTACATATCTAGAACCGCTAAATCAATCTTCTCCTCCCTATCCCCAATCACGATCTTACAATTTGCACACCCCAATGAGACTAGCATTTTATCATTCAAGGGAGTTGTCACGCATAACACAACATCAAGCAATTGCGGTTCCAATCCAATCAACTCAACAAACTGTTTCGATATGAAAGAATGTGATGCCCCAGGGTCAAATAAAGCATACGCAGCATGGTTGCACAGAGAAATCGTACCTGTGACAACCCCTGGTGCGTTCTCAACCTCTCGTCTAGCCATAGCATACACTCGTCCTTGCGCTTGAGGCCTACTCTGATTTGCTTTATGCAGGGCGTTCGATCGATTCCTATTTCGAGTGGCGGTAATGTAGGCGGCCTATTTTGTCTGGGATTGGGGCAATTCCTTATGTGGTGACCAAATCCTCTACATCCAAAACACGCTCCGCCCCTAGTTGGACAAGGTCCATTTCCATACCGTCCTCCACAAAATCTACATGGACCATTCTGATTTCGGGCCAGCTCTCAATGTTCCATCCAATATGAGGAATAAAACGTCTATTGCCCGTCAACCGGCCTCTTCTCAAGATTACGATTATCCCTACCCGGTAAATCTTGATCCGGTTGCGGTCCTATCCATCCGATCTCGCTCAAGAACTTGGGCCCTATCAAATATTTCCTCATGCGTCCCTCGGTTACCAATAATAGATAGCTGTGAATGTCGGCATCAATCTATCTCGAAATCTTCGCGCCTTATCATCGGAATGCTCCACCATTCTTGGTGCAAATTTAAACAACCTCGCAAATTCCGCCTCATACTAATCTCATCATATCCTGCCCAAGCGGAGTCTCATAAATTCAGCTAACTTTCTTTCCACAGCATTGGCCGAAAAATACTTTTCATAAAAGCTCTCAAGAAAGGCAGCCCAAGTCCGAGCTGTACCTTCCAAAATATTCTATCTCCTGTGATATTCCACCAATCATTCGCGTTATCCTCAGAATCGGTAAACCGCCAAAGTTACTTTCTCATTATCGGTACACTCCAAAGATCTCAAAGGCTTTCTCAAGTTCTTTTACCTATCGAGTGCAGCCTTAGGATTACCTTTCCCAAACTTAGGCGTTTAACATCATAAACTACTCTACCAGTTGGTGCATTGGTCTATTCACATTCATTTGCCTCTGCCCTTGCTTCTCATTATTATTGACAGCAACCTTGTTGACCGGTGACCTTGCCAGCTTGGGCAATCGTAGCAGACTCTTTCCTAAGTCTGCTGTCCTAACAGATTTCCGATCTGTTCCAATGTCCTCATAACTGCTTCCATTCTAGGATCCTCAATAGGTCTAGCTTCCACTCTAGGGTCCACCTGCAGCTCTAGCATCAACCCCAAGATTTTCTATTGCTCTTGCACCCATTCCAAGATCATTTATGGCTCTAGGTCTAGCACGACCTCTACCCCTTATTCCTCTACTTGCGCCCCTTCTTGGGACTCTTCCCACGCCTCTTCCTTCGCTGCTCATTGTCACAATTCTATCACTCTCCTACCTATTATAATTTCACTCGGGAATTAGCGATCTAGGCTAACTAGATTAGTCCGGTTCCGCACGGTGAATTAAAACAAGAGTTCACGCGGGCAACTCCTCACTACCAATCACGAGATCACAATCACAAAAGTCTCGAACACTTACCTCGGTCCGGCGCACCTACATTTCAATCATCTTAATAATCAATTCACTCAATCAATCACAACAAACAATCTGGACTCACTTATAGCTCATTCCGCCCCTACTACTCACTAGGGTTTCCCTAAATACTACTCCGAATCTCTCGCTCCTTATCACTCCAAACTTGACTAGTTTTAGATCGAAAGCTGACCTTGCTCGATACCAATTCAAACGGAGATGTCACGCCCCAAACCCCATCAAGAGCGCGACACCCTCATTGGTCAATTATGCGACATCCTAGGGTATCGCCGACCTCACTTAAAATTATCAGAGATTTTGAACGATCAGCGGAAACCACAATTAATACCCGGACAATTAGACTGGGAAACACAGGGAGAATATACATATTCATTTCTAACTATCAAGCTTATACAATATTCACAATTTACAAACCATCATATACATGTGCACACCGTACTATAAACCATCGATATCAAAAAGGACCGATGACCTGGCATTCTATCCTCAAAAATGGTACTCGTCAAAAACCTGATTTTTTTTCACCCCCTCGCTAGCCCCTACGTATAACGACCCCGGTCCGACGAGGGCGGGAAGTGGTCGCCGGGGTCCGAGGACCTGGACAAGGAGCGGCTTCTGGCAGGCTTCTAGGATGGCAAGGGGGGGCATGTCTCCCGTCCCACATCGCCTAGGGAGGGAGCCTTGGGCTTGCTTATAAAGGCTTGGGAAACCTTAACTTGCAAGAGGCCTTTTCTGGGGGTAGTATGGGCTGCCCTCGGAGAAACAAAACCGTGAGGACTTAGTGTCCAAAGCGGACAATATCTTGCGAGTGGGACCCAGTCGTCACACTCGACCCTCACTCGGCGTCCATTTTGAGTTGGACTCCTCGTCTTTTGAACCCGAACTCTCTGATCGGTCTGTTCCTCCTCGAGGATTTTGGCTCTGCTTCAATCTCAATCGGGTGATTTATGTCACTCGACTCGGCTGGAACTTCATTATGATCTTCCTCCCACAATCCATCAAAGAAGTTGTATTCCGGCCGTAGTTAGGATCCATATCTGCTCATCTTTGGAGTACATGCTTCGGTTCCTTCTCGGGCTTCTCGGGCTCGTCGGGTTTGCCCTCGGGTTCTATTTGGGCTCCACTTCCTCTGGTTTTCCTTGGGGATCAATTCTAAATCTATGTTCATTAGATCATCTTCAACTTGCGATGCTTGGGGCTCGGGTTCATGCTTAGCCCCTAAAGATCGCTAAAAAGGCGGCAGCTTGGATGCAATCCAGGTCGAGCTAAACTAGTCTCCGCACCTTTGGTCAACTCTCCGTCTATCGGAGGTATGGCGGAAGGGCCCCAATCTCCTACTAAGTCAAACGAAACATCAAAACCCCTAACTGGCCCGAACTCATCCCCGCTACATCCCGAAGAACCAGGCAATATAAATATGGGTTTCCCATAAGGGTAGTCCCACGTCTACAAAAATGGCGATGGTGTGCACTAGTACCCCAAAACGCCTCCGTGGCGGTGGTGGAGGATTCATGGCTCGGTTAGGGTTTTGAAAAATGTTGATTGAAACAATCATGAGACTACATCTTAGTAAGTACACCCCTCAACCCCACCTAGGCTATCACGCACCTCCGACAATCACACTAAACACATTCATGCACATAATCACCACAACACAGGCACATCAATTATTCTTACCGGGGCCTATCATGCATACTACCTGCATGTTAGTCACAGTCACATCATATGCAGTCACGAGCATGTTCAAATCATATTTCGCGCATTCGTTCCAGTCTAATCACATCTTTTCCACAGCTTTCACGGTGACCAGCGTTATAGTACATGCCTCGGTGGCGGTCTTCGGTAGTATCGGGCATTGTCCAGCGTTGAAGTACATGCCTCAAGATATCACAATTTCCATGAACACCTATCATACCACATTTCTTTCTTACTCATATACATGCTCAATAAATATTTACCACAGGCTGGCCAATCACGTGGCCCGTACAAGCATCAATTCACACGTAAAACATGCTCACTAAGCATTTAATATGGCCAATTTTAATGATTAAATTAGTCTGGCCCAAATGCGTGCACCCGACGGGCATATTTCAATCATTTGACCACATAACCATGCACTCAATTTTATTATCACAATTCATTCATAGTTCAAAAACACAATAAATACACAATTTGCCATTTTTCTCCAACCAAACGACGTCAAATCAATTCCGACCCTTCATGGCACTCTCTCACAATTAATTGCCGGTTCTAAAAATTCAATTTACGTCTTGATCGGTACATCACAGCCCATTGAATAGTCATCCACAGCTTACTATTGTTCTCAAAATTTCCAATAAAATTTTTCCAAATTCAATCCTAGGCCCGCCAATTGATTTTACTCCTAAACCACACAATTCCGCACCCAAATAAATTTGGTTTCCAACCCAAACTATCTGTCGATACCAATATCCTAAATTGGGTTTAGGGTGCGACTTACCCGACCCTAGACTCACGTGGCTAGAGTGAAAAGCGGTGGCAATTGACAGCGATCTTGCGGCGGCGATGGTGTACGGCTCGTGACGGGCGGCGATTGGCTCATGGTGGGGTCGGCATGGCTCACAGCCAAGGGGAAAGAAACCAAGAGGGAGAGAGAGAATGGCAGTGAGGTGGCATGAGGGTGGGGCGGCGGATCGGGCGCGCACGGCGATGGGCGGTGTGGCGGCAACGGGAGGGAGAGAGATGGAGGGGAGGCTCACGGTGGAGGGGTTTTTCGGTGGAGAGAGAGAGAATGGAGAGGATGAGGAGAGAGAGAGAGAGGCCTTGGACTTGTTGTTCAAGTTTTGATCAACTTTTTGGCGAGTTACCAAAATGCCTTTCTCAAATCTTTTTCATCCGACGGTTGAGATTTGATCTAATCTTGAAATCTACGGTCCAGATTGAATCTTGCTTAAAAATATCCAAGGGCATTGTGTCTTTTCCAACTTTGGGGGCAAAATGACCAAATGCCCTTGTCTCATATAACTAACCCTTTAAAAGCCTTAGGGGCAAAACGGTCACTTCCTCATTTTTTTTGCGAAATTGAATTTTTCTTAAGGATTCGGGCATGTCCAAAATTGCATCGTTACAACCAGAAGCGTCGTCCTAACGTCCCGTTGTGACTTCCTAATTTTCCGATGTCCAATTTGGGCTAAATTAAATAATCAAATTTTATTAAATGCAATTCGAGTTTCTCAAACTAACGGGCGGCTTGTTGGGGAAACTCGCATATTCGACTCGTGGATGACAATAATTCAGGTCGCATGCAAGTTCATTTAGTTCGTGATGACTTGATTTGTCATTAAAATCGCGAGGATCAATTACTATATCCGAGGGGTACGATCGCTCGGTATAGGTTCGAGTAATTCGTCAAGTCATTTCGTGATCCGGTGGAATCACCCGCGATCCATTACTATGACAAAGGGCGAACTGACCCCCTAGCTATCCTTTGATTGGCCACGATGGCTCAAAATATCACCTCGATGATTTCACGATCGAAAGTCAACTCATGATCGAATTTTCTTTAGTTGTGCAATTTAAATCCTTAAGTAGTCTTTCCCCTAATGGTTAGTATCTCAGGAATGATCAGTTCGGTAGAATTCACTTCGAGTACATTTCATAAAACTCAGTATTTTATAAATCCCAAATGGACCAGTTTTTTAGGATGTGACAGGTAGTCTAATCTACCTTACCATAACTCGGTCTGACATCGCTTTTGTAGTAGGAGTAGTGAGTCGATTCATGGAGAAGCCAAGGAAGCCTCACTTGGATGTAGCCAAAGCGTTTCCTAAGGTATGTAAAGAAAACTTTTGATTTTGGGCTTTTGTCTACAAAAGAATCATCAAGTGAGTTGTTCGGTCATTGTGATGCCGACTATGCTGGAGATCAACACACTCGGTAATCAACTTCTGCATACTCGTTTCATCTTGGATCAGCAGTTTTATCCTGGTGCAAGTAAAAGACAGCCGATCGTGTCTTTGTCTACAACAGAAGCTAAATACAGAGCAGCAGCAATGACAGCTCGAGAGCACGTGGCTAGTGCATTTATTGGATAATCTTCATCAGTCGATAGATTATTCCACAATATTGTATTGTGATAATCTATCTGCTATAAACTTTAGCAGAGAATCCAATTTTCCATGTTAGGACTAAGCATGTGGAAGTCCATTATCACTTTCTATGAGAGAAAGTGTTGGAGGGCAAGATCAAGATGGAGTACACCAAGACAGGTGATCAAGTTACTGATATCTTCACCAAAGGTCTTGAGCTGCAAAGTTTGAAGAGTTTCGAGCTCAGCTTGGTATGGTCGCAAGGACTATCCTTAGAGAGAGTAGTCGGTGAGGGGGGGGAGTATTGAAGATATCACCGCCTATCTCCGGTGACTCTTCGTGTTTTGGTCAAAAGGCTATTCAGTTCTCGATGGAAGTCTTTTCGCACATGTTAAAGTGTCTTTATTGCTTTGTAGTTTTCTAGAGTCATTATTAATGGTATGTCAAGAGTCATGTTTCAAGCCTCTATATAGGCGAGTCTTTAATCGTTTCAGTAGTAGAGTAAAAAGGAGATTTCAGCAAGGAAAGTAGCGTATTCATCTCCTTCCTTAAGAGCTTCTCTTGTGTGATTATTATCAGAGCTGTGAGACTCTAATATTCAAGAAATGTTAGCCTGAAGGGTAAGCTAAACTTCTTGCTGTATCTCAAATGAACATAATTTAAGCTGTGGTATATCATGTTTGAAAACAATAAGCGCACGAGCAGGTCTATAAATATAGATTAGAAGATTTACATACTGTGAAGAAAAAATGTAGCTCTTTCTTTAACATCGTTCCTTCTACCATCAGTGACGCACTCGTAGCCGCCCGGTCGGTTCACACGACCGTAGGGGCAACTAGTTATTATATTGAGGCATTAGCTGTGTTATATCATCGTTCCTTCTCCACATTCGTTAATATCTGTAGAGAAAAGATGAAAACAAAAAGGTATTAGCGGTGCATCCATCTCCATGAGTAAATTAAGGATGCATTCACTATGTATAATATTGAGGCAGGAAAAAAAAAGGAAGAAAATAGTGTGTTTGTAAGATGGATCACCTTTCAAGGCTTTTTATCGTGGACCCCGTTAATCGCATTAGAATTTAGATACTTATTCCTTCCCTACGGACTTAAATTGTTCTTTATACGTGTCAGATCTTTTGTTTTTCCTAGACCAAAATCGTATTAATACTTCCTCTTCCACCTCAGATTAAATCAATGTTCCATCCCTTTGACAGTTGCCACAAAATTTCGCATTTCATTACCAATCATTTTTTTTCCTTTTAGCATCCATTAGCTCGGTCACATACAATTTCAAATATAACATGAATTTGGTCTTTTTTCTAAATTCTGAATATTAATCTTACTTTAACATTGTTTAGGTTATTCAACAAATTAATTTTAGTTAAACCTTGTTCAGTGCCAGAGTTTATTTCTTAGCATTGTTTCTTCATATGATGTAGTTTAGTTATGATTCTAATGATTTAGTATGAAGTTTGTGCCATGTCCTTTTGTCTTAATATATGTAATTACTGTCAATTGAATCATTTTCGTAAAAATATGGCTAGAAAGTGCTATTATTTACCCTTTTCCTACCTAAGTATAGCAATCTTGAAGGTTCTAATGTTATTTAAAGAAGAAAAACTGTTTGAATCTATTGTTTCAATAGTGGGACATGGGTCAGCAATGAAGACGATCTCCTCATTGATTCCACCAAAGAGCATCACTATACATATCTATTATTAGATTTGGTATTTTTCCCAGAGGGAAAACTAAACAAAACTAAAGACCGGTTGTTTCTTATTAATTGTCTTTATTCTGCTATTACTCTATCACTGGTTTGAATTCTTAACCATGACCACAGAGCAATCATAAATACAAAATAGATTGAGTAATACTAGGAAGACGTATTGCCAATCATGTGAGCGGAAAGTAATTTTTCCTTAAATGTGCTAAAATTGCTTTTACCATGATGAACATAGTGCAACACATGAACAAACTGATACATCTTTTGAGCATTTGCAAGAAACAAGCAAATTGAATTGTGAGGATTGGTGCAATAAGGATGCTTGTTCACACATAGGTTGTTAATTCCATGGCTAAAATATTATGCACTGTCCTGCTCCCCTTTATATCCAGAAAACTGTTATCAATATAATTCATTCAATTTTGTGTGAATTCAATTTGTATAATCATGAGCGGAAAAACAAAAACGAAGGCAGGAAAGCATGTATGTGATCCTTAAACAGTGTGATTACTTCTTTCCAGAGAAAAATCTGGGAATGAACAAGCCGCTGCACCGTGTCGCCCTTTTAGTACTGAATGTAGCATGAACTATTTACCTTCACATCCTTCAATAAGATAGGGGTTACCGTTATACCCACTCCTGCAAAAGCACTGCATAATTGGGATTTCATCTACATTGCCACAGAGGCTGTATTCGCCACAGGTGAAAGAATCATAATAGTTGGACCTGTATTTTGTTGTGTAATTTTGCCCGGTAAGTTCAAAAGCAAGGTTGGCATTGCTTGCAATCCCCCATTCCAACGCCACTGGAACTGTATCATTCAATTTTAAATCATATAAACCTGTAGAGTCAGACCTCAAGAACCTGATGTCTGCCAGGAAAGCGTGCTTGCACCCTTGATGTCAACCTTCTTCTTTGAAATCCACACTAAAGCCCTGAAGGTTATAGTGAGGCGTACTTTGGCTGCATCCGTCCCTCCTGGAACAAGCAACATGATACTGGCTAATGTTGGTGTTGGTTCCAGCACATTTAGACCTGCAACCAACAACAGCTGAATCTGTCGTATTCACTGCTGCCAAGGTGTTGCAACCGACTGATATAAAGACGTTCCTTGTCTGGGAGAAGACAAATGGACCTCCTTCAAAGCTCACCAACTCACCAAGTCCGCCGCCCCTGCAGCTTGCATTTGAGTAAATTAAAGGAAGATGGGCACTAATCAGGCCGTCGAGGAGTGAAATGGTGAGAATTATCAATCCGGTCTTTTTAGAATGGGAACCGTGTTGTTTTGTTGGCAGACGATCTGGTACCAGTCATCCAAGAAACACCCGGCTCCCATTCCAAAGGGGAAGGAATGGTGACATTCCCGCATTTTTCAGGGCAGTTAAGCTTTGCAAGACTAGGTGCAGCTACTGATGCTTGTACCGTGAGGAAAACCAGATATAAAAGAATTTGAACAGCGAGTTCGACATGAGTTTCACGTCCCGTATGTGCATGGACCTAAACCTATGAAGAAAGGGCATATGGGCTGAGTCCCTTAATATTGTTTTTTTAAATGGAAGAAGTGAAGAATTTTCATGTACTGTAGGCATAACATTGTTCCAGCTCCGTTGCTTCGTCGTATCTCCGAGGATACTTCCTTCGGGATGGAAATATCAAAGCTTGAAAGGTAGAGGAATTTCAGCAGCCAAGTGTGACTTTTCCCATTGTTAGGCGCATGATTTTGTCATCATTTTTCTTGTGAGAAAGGCTTCGAGCATTACCAAGATGAATGACTTTTCAAGATCTTTTGCCGTGGACCCCGTAAATTACATCAGAATTGAGATATTTATTCTTTTCCTTACCAACTTAAGTTGTTCCTTGTACACGTCAGATCTCTTCAATTTTTCCTAGACCAAAATCGTTTGAATTCTTCCTTTTCCAAAATTAGATTATATATTTTTCTAAGTCTTTGCTTATTGTTTGGTATTGATTGGCTCAGTCACTTCCAATTTCTGATTTAACATATATATTGCCTTCCTTTAAATTCTGAATATTAATCTCAGTTTAGCATTGCTTGTGTTTTTAAGAAATTAATTTGAGTTAAACCTCATTTAGTGCTAGAGTTTAGTTTCTTCGAATTGTGTGTTTATAATTTGTTCAAAGCTTTTAATATTGTTAGTTAGACATAGTTTCCTTATAATTCTTATGTTTTAGTTTGAACTTTTTGCTAAAGCTTTATCATAAGATGATGCAACCTAAAGGGGAGGGGGGTGAATAAGTTGCTTTGGAAGATTTTAAAACTTTTGCAGAAAAAAGTATGTAACAAGGAGATATCACAATACACCAGCTGTATGATAGACAATGTACTACTTGTATGCTAGAAACGATAAATAGGAGAATAAGTAGCTGCACACAAGGATATATAGTTGTTAGGCTTTGATTCCAAGCCTACGTCCCACTCTTATCACTAACAGTCACAAGTTGGGTTGGATTACACTAGTAATTTGCTGATCAAGTTACACTTAGCAAGCACCACTCTTATCAGTTTGTAGATCACACTATCAGGACGTGGATGCTGCTATCACTTGGTACACTTGAAATGTCAACACAATTGCAATGCAATAAGTGCTATTGACAAATAGGAGCTTTTTGGCTCAAGACATAGCAAGTAAGAGATTTCAAGTAGTATTATAAGCACACTTTTGTCACTCTCTAACTTGTTGGCTTCAAAGACCTTTTCTTTTATAGGCATATTCAAACTAGTCGTTGCTAATGTCCT
Source organism: Syzygium grande (assembly GCA_024733475.1). Lineage (NCBI taxonomy): Eukaryota > Viridiplantae > Streptophyta > Magnoliopsida > Myrtales > Myrtaceae > Syzygium > Syzygium grande. The sequence goes on from JAMXDD010000010.1 coordinate 11,922,444, forward strand.
AGAGAGGCAAAGTAGCCATTTAGAGTCGTTGGAGCTGCTTGTCCTCGAACCGATTTGTCCATATAGTTTATTCTTGAACTTCAGAGACTAACTTGAAATAACTTCTGCTATTGTTATCTTAGGCTGCAATTCGACTACTTGTCGGATTGATGGCTCTCCTTTCTGCTAGATCTTCTCATGCCTATCCAGCCCTAGCGGCTACAATAGTGACACAACGGTGATATTAATTGAATCGTTACTTAAACATTACCATTTACTTGATCTTTACAGCCTAAATGAGATATTGTCATTTAGCTGATCTTTTGTGATTGATGGTGTTGCTTATGTAATCCTTCAAGGACAGTCTTGTGATTTTTTTTCAATAATATTATGAGTATCACTCAATCCTTTGAATATATCTGCACTTAGACAATGTATATATTGTACGATAGTTTGGATATTATCAAAATTCATTTGGATATGTTTTTCCAACACTTTACAAAGTCTCTTGGATTTGAACGCCACTTTTGTCATGTTAGCGTCCCCCCCCCCCAATCCCTTTACCAGTAGGGCTACATGCCTTTTGGGCAAACAAACTTAAGAAGACCGGCATGGTGCGGACCAATGGATGACTTGTTGATAGTGGCCCCTATGCTCTTCAAGACCGTTATCAATTGAGAACTTATATTTGAATAGGCCAATGACTTCCTCTACAATAGTGATAGAATAGAGAGACGGTCGTTCCTTAGCTATTTATTGTGTTAAAGATGACTTTCCTTAGCTCACAAGCTTCTTGTTGGTCGGCCACCACTAAGGTTCACTGCGTCAATGGTTCATGCTCGCCCCTTATTGTAACGACCCGACTCAACAAGGGTGGGGAGTGATTGCCAAGGCCAGATGGCCTAGACAAGGAGTGGCTCTTGGTAGGCTTATAGGATGGTAAATGGAGCAGGAATGAACCAAACATGGAGAGAGCGATTTTGAGATATATATGAATGATAATGCTTAGCTTTGAAACTCCAAAGTAAGGCATGCTTAGGTGGGTGCACTACCAAGATGGGTGACCTCCTAAGAAGGTTCCAACCTGTACGCCAAAGGACAAAATCATAAGGTTCGAATGGAACGGGGCAAAGCGGACAATACCTCAGTGAGTTAACTGCTATGTCATGATCAAACATTTGACAAGATTGTACTGCACTACAGCCTTGTGTGGAGAGAATTATGAATTATTGACATGCCGGTGGGGTTATGTTGATAAACTCATCTCTAATGTCTTTGACGGTGCTGAGTAACTATAAGTCCAACTCAATATTCTATAATGGATGCGTGACTCCTTTGATGACGTCCATAGGAAGTAAACATTGTTGACTTGGCTAATCAACGTCTTGTTCTTACTATCATTGTTCCGAACTTCCAAGTTCATACAAGCACTTTCGCCATCAAATAGTTAATAGTTTATGAATTGGAAATGGAGAAACATCTCGCAGAGGGCCTATTCTGAAAATCCACATCGGTAGGTATAGCGACGAAGGTTAAGAACATAAAAACAAAGATTAGGAGTGGAGTGGCATGCCATTTGGGCCTTGTACTACGCGCAACAAGCAATTCCATGCCCGGGGAATCAAAGGCGAGTGGATGTGGGCTTAAGGGGCCCCAGGCTGCAAGAGAGGTATATATAAAACTGATATTGGTCATGATCCCTCTTTCTCACTTGTAGTTCTAGAGGTGATTATTAACTAAACATGGAATCTAAACATTGAGATCAAGAAAGAAGAAATATAATGAAGGAGAAAATTCTTTATAAAATGGGCTAATACCACGAAAAACCTAAACTGGTACACTTTGTGACAATTTTACCCCAAACTATTTTTTTGACCATAAAAAACCCCAAACTGGTACACTTGTGACAATTTACTCGAACTATTTTTTTGACCACCAAAAACCCCAAACTGGTACACTTGTGATAATTTTACCCCGAACTATTTTTTTGACCACCAAAAACCCCAAACTGGTATACATGTGACAATTTTACCTCGAACTATTTTTTTAATATTATTTTTTATTTTTTGAATTTTTTATTAATTTTTTTATTTTTTTTTTACTTTTTTTTTTCTTTTCTCTTTAACCTCCGCCGATCGCCGGACCGGCGACCAGCTGGAGGCCGAAGTCGGCGAGTCGGCCTCGCCGTCGGCTGCCGGCAGGCTCGACCGGCCAAGGCATGCAGGTCGTGCTTTGCCAACGACCGGTGGGCCGGGCCTCACCAACGACCGGCGGGGCCGGGCCCTCGCCAGATCTGGCGAGGGTCGACTCGCAGAAATGGCGAGCAGGTCGACCTCACCCAACGCCGGCGAGGTCGAGCCTCGCCAGCGACCGGCGGGGCCGACCTCGCCGGCCCGTTCTGGCGCGGTCGACCCGTCGGCCGGAGGTTAAAGAGAAAAGAAAAAAAAAGTAAAGAAAAAATAAAAAATTTGAAAAATAAAAAATAATATTAAAAAATTAGTTCGGGGTAAAATTGTCACATGTATACCAGTTTGGGGTTTTTGGTGGTCAAAAAAATAGTTCGGGGTAAAATTATCACAAGTGTACCAGTTTGGGGTTTTTGGTGGTCAAAAAAATAGTTCAGGGTAAAATTGTCACAAGTGTACCAGTTTGGGGTTTTTTATGGTCAAAAAAATAGTTCGGGGTAAAATTGTCACAAGTGTACCAGTTTAGGGTTTTTCGTGGTATTAACCCTTATAAAATTTACAGTTTTTGATGTCTCTTAGCAAACAGATTTAATGCACACGTGAAAATACAATCAGCTGAATAGAAGAGTTCTTACTCAAATAATTTGCTAAGTACAAGAAATACACAACTCAAAGAGTACATCGAAGGGGAACTTATGGTGTGGACAAGCGGTGTCCAGGAAATCCAAACCATGAAAAATTCCATTATAAATCCAAACCATGAAAAATTCCATAATCTAACTCCACGATATTGTGCTCAATTTATAATTCGATATTGGATGTTGATTCTGAAGTGGTTCGATTTTCCAACGCACACCCCAGTTATGTCTAATGAAACACGGCGAAGTTTCGTCTAGGTGTTGTACGGATGGCTTGTCACGCCTCGAACCCCATTAAGCTCGCGACATCCCTTGCTCCGGTCGAATTAGTTGCGATGTCCCGGGAATGTTGCCGACCCAACCCAAATATCAGAAGCACATGCGAAAAGCGAATATATAAAACCCTTGACTATAAAGATGACGATGGGGTAGCTCAACCAGATAGTCAAATAACAACAACATATTCATACAACACCAAAAATACAAACATTATTTTACAAACGTACTTATCAAACGAACATTCACAGCCACCGATATAACAAAAGGATCAAATGGTCTGGTTAACCCGACTTCGCTGTGTCGACTTATCTCACACAACCCCTAAAATTTACCCTAGGGAAGCTCACCGGTCACCAACTTCCACCATGCTCCTGATTCTTCTAGCTTCGCTCCCGAGGATCACCTCTGACTCCACTTTGGACACCAAAGGCAGCTTCTGGACTTCCAAAAAGAGGAGGCGAACTACCCGGGTTTATGATTGGGGTCTGAAATTATGGATTATATAATTATGAGATGAATCTCAATAAGTATACAACCCCAAACCCCACATAGGCACTCACGTATCGCCAAACAAAAACACGTATATCACGCGACAATCAACCAAACTAACAACCACACACCGACCCTACCTGAATTCATCATGCACATTCCTGCACGTTAGACAATAACACAGCCAATACACCCACGAGATGAATCCACGGATGCTGGCGTGCCTCAATTATAAGACAGAAATCACTTGGGCACATCCCATACCGTGCCTAGCGGTTTCTACCCCATATTTAGGCATCACATCATGCGATACAAACACACTCGCATCTTGACCCACCCTGCGCATCACTTTCCCAAATCTTGCACCTCAAGCCAATTCCCACTCATTCTCAACTTTTCCACCACTACAGCGTCCGCGTAAAAGCGTATCGAGGCTAACGGTCTTCCGACTTCATCGTGCATCGACACCCTATCGGATTGGGCATCATCACCTCGTCGGGGCGACATCGTCCCCGCGTAAACATACACACCTCAAGGCGGGATCCTATACACTTCCCTTCTACCACGCCACAGTAAAACGCATCGGGCCAACGGTCTTGACCACGTCGAGCATCGTCACCCCATCGGGCGGGCATAAATCACCTCGTCGGGGATGGCATCGTCCTGCGTAAATGTACATACCTCGGGGCGGGTCCTACACACACTTTCCTTCTCACATACTGCGTAAAAAATGCATCAAACAAGCGGTCTTCTAACCACGTTGAGCATCGTCACCCCATCGGGCTAAACATCGTCACCTCATCGGGGGCGGCATCGTCCCTAAATAAGAACACACCTCGGGACGGACCTTACCCGCGTAAGCGAACACGCCTTAGGGTCTCACTTTTCAAACCAATCCTACATTCTTGTATCTTCGTTCCACTCATACCACATCTATCACACGGCCACCCCTACACATGGCCAAACATACACACCTCACACACATTTCGCAATTACACATTCTCATCACAAGAATAGACCACCTAATCACACACTCTTGACATGCGAGTTCAATGTACATTTACATTACCACGCCACCACATTTCATAGCCACACAAACAAGGTACACGGCCAACCCACAATCAGCCTAAACACAGTCCAAAATAGTCAACAATCACAACCAATACAATTATCTCAATAAAGCCCAATCAATCCACAACAATTCCAATCGATCACACATTTAATTCCCGATCAATCCTCAACATCACAGCCCTAACTCAGCCTCCTAAATCTAAAATTTCATCACCAAATCAGTCCACAACAACTCAAACACCAGCCCCGAATTCAGTCCCAAAAATAGCCACAAAATCGTCTAAACTGAACCCTATACGAGCCTAGCAATACCCGGGTCCTATGTGATGATTGGGGAAGACACTTACCCTATAAAAACAGGACAAGCTAGCTGAATAGGGCGGGGACAGCGGACCAGCGATAGTAATGCGCGTCGCCAAAGGCGGCGTGCAAGCCGCTCCATGGCGGGCGGTTCACGGCCCGGCTAGGGTGGCGTCTGGTCGTCATCTGAGGGTAGGGGAGCTTGGGGTGGCTTGGTGGTTGGAACGAAATGGAGCAGGAGAGAGAGAGAGAGAGAGAGAGAGAGAGAGAGAGAGAGAGAGAGACAGACGGTGATGAGGCTTGGCCGGGGAAAAGAGGTGGAACGGCGGAGACGGATGGGGTGAGCGGCAACCCCAAGCCGTGGTGGTGGGTGGCCGACCTTGCCGGGCTTCTCATGCAACGGAGGGGAGAGAGAGACCGATTGGTGGGGGTGAGGAGAGAGAGAGGCTTCACCAAAATGAAGAGAAAGAGAGAGAAAAACTAATTTTATAATCTAACCCCAATAATTGCACCCCAGAAATTATCTAAATACCCTTCTCACTACCCTCCGATCTAACGGCCACGATTCAATCTCATCCAAAATTCGACGGCCCACGATCGTTCTTGCCCAAAAGGTCGAAGGGCATTCTTGTAATTATCCAAAAAGGTGAGGGAAATTCTTGTCTTTCATAATTTCGACCACACAGGATATTTCTTAGTCCCCCGACTTAATCCAGTCCTTAAAATTCGTTCGCGGTCCCAGGGGCAAAGCGGTCAATTTTTCGATCCTAGGTCGAAATTCCATTTTTCGCTTGTACCAACCCCAAATGTGTGTGGCCAGCATAATATGGCGTCGGGATTCTCAAAAATAGTCTCTTCAACTCTAAAATCAACTTGAAGTCCGGAGGGCAAAATTGTAAATTTTCATACGGGTCAAAATTCATTTTTTTGCAGATTTGGATGGCCCCAAGGTTGGCCAAGCCAAAACGTCATCGGCCGCTCAAAATTGTCACTTTCAAAATTCTCAATTCCCGAGCCCGAATTCCAAGAAATGACTAAAATCGAACAATCGCGACTTTAACTTATCTCCTGGCTAACGGGTGGCTCATTGGGATTACGCGCTCTCGACCCGTGACAGATACTAAGTCAAATCACGTTTAAGTTTGCTCGAGCCAAGGCGACCTCGATTGTCATGTAATTACGAGGGTCTGTTACTAATTCCCTTTAGACACGATCAATCAGATAGATCGGTCTCGGTTAGCCCAAAATATTCCCTCGTCAATCCTTATGGTCGAAGGTCAAAGCAAGGTCGAGTTCTTTGGTCGTGCGAACTCAATCCGTAATGGCCTTACCCCTAAGGTTAGCATCCCAAGAATGCGCTGTTCCAAGTGAGATCGCACTATAGTGCATTGGTCAAATTTATTTCTTAAATCTCGAGAAAAGGATCGAAAATTCATACTGTTATATGGCTTCTCTCGTTATCACGATCATTCCTACCTTATTGCCCATTGATGCTTCTGCTGCAACAAGCATGAGTAACTTTGTGGTTGCTGTTGCCATGTATTATTAAATTGTCTCAATAAAAGCTATAAATTTCACAATCTATGCTGAATTTCTTCTAAGATATTTGACAATTAAGTTTCTGCTTTTTTCCCATCAAGAAAGATTGCGATGTACGGAATTATAATTTCCGTCTTTTGACATTTACACACAACAAAATCCTGCTATTTTTCTTAACGTCATCACCCATTTAAGAAAATCTAGATGGAACTACTTTACATCGAGTCGCTATACATGAGTGGCTGCACGTCCGACATCGTGATTATATCTGCGGACCTGCGCAGAATCCTAATGTATGCTCGTCTCCCTTCTTCTTTGGAGTATGTTCATGTTTCATGGCAGGCTTCTCCAGCTTTCTAATGTGCTCCAGCTCACTTGCCACTTCTTTCATTGTAGGTCGCATCTTCCCATGTAAGTTCAAGCACCCTCTTGCGAGGTTTGCAAAGGCGACGATCCCTTCTTTCTTGCCTTCCTTCAGAACTTGATCATCCACTATGTCGGGACAGGCGGTTTGTCGTCCATTGATAGGAGGAAATAGCTTGCAAGGTTCCTCCGATCCTCGTCTCCAAAAAGTGAGACTGGCTTTCACCCGATCGGGGAGTTCGACAAGGACCACACCAAAGCTGTACATTTTGCTCTTATCTGTGAATTGACATGATTGAAAATACTTAGGATATAAGTACCCGAGTGTCCCTTGGACTGCTGTAGTCACGTGAGTTTGATAGAGCGAAAAGAGATTTGGAAGTGCCAAAGTCGGCCACTTTTTGTGCAGTACTTGTCGTCCCGGAGAATATTAATAGACTTGATGTCCCGGCGATAGATCGAGATTGATGCCGATGAATGTAGATAGGACAAGGCTCCGCCACTTTAGTAGCAATTCGAAGGCGTGTGTCCCACGATACAAGAGAGTCATGTAAATCTTGAAGAGAGTCCCATTCGGTATGAATTCATACACCAAAAGTGGCGACTACGCCCAAGCAACACCCAAGTAGCTTAACCACGCTCCTATGGTTGATCTCATGAGAGAATGGCAATCTCAAGTAATGAACTGCTCAACTTTTCCCTTATCGATCGCCTTTGACTTCTTAATGGCAACGATTCCTCCATCTCGCAAGCATGCCCTTGTAGACGGTTCCTTGCGCACCTTGACCAAGAATTCTGTTCTTATTGAAATTGTCCGTGGCCCTCTCCAAATCCTTAAAATTGAACAATTTGTTCTTGTCAACATTGGTCTCGAATGAACACAGTTATTCTTTGCAACAAGAGACCCCCATTCTCTTTGAAGTGCCTCTCTTTGAGCTTGATTTCTTTCCTTTTCTTCATGACATTGTACAACAGCCATAACAAGAGAAGCAAGAATAGTGCCCCTAGGCCTGCTCCCATACCTGGTTTATTAAAGTGGCATGAGCATTACCAAAAGCAAGCATGAGGATTTGTGTTGTGAGATAATACCGAAGCTAACGAATTATGCAATTCAAGTCTAACACTTAAAGAAGAAATTACCAAAATAATCAACAAGTAGGATAAGGACATTAGATATTTATGTAATTCGGTCCAAGTGTAGGTACCTACTACCTTTGGGAGTCCATTTGCTAAGAAATCCGCTATAAATCTATATAATACAAAGTTTATAATAGCTCAAGTGCTTCTTAGTCCTATATCTCGTAAGTATTATATCACAATAGCTCACGATAACTCACTCGGAAAACTCATAGAGATCCCTAACACCCTGTTGTTTGTTCTAGTGCATAATTACCGAATAGAATTGCATACACACACATAAATCAAATAGGAAACCTACTGAAATTATGAAACCACTCAAGCTGGGAATACTACTAAAGCCTGGAAACTTACTTGGATCGAGTTTTCTTTATGGGCTCAAACTTAAGACATATTCTCAACAATCTCTACGTTGGCTTAACGTTTGCAGCTAAGTAATAGTGCTCATCATATATGCCAACTCTCCCAACATCCCATGGGCTCTCAACCATCACAAATGTCTATTGAGTGTAGTTGCATTTTCCAAAACACACCCCAATGTATGTTGTCCACAAACACATGAGAACCACTTTACAGCATCACAATGTCTACTATGATTAACCGTATATATTCTTCATACGACGCGTGAAAGATCAATCACAGTCTTTTCGACATTACTTAGACAACCGAGAATACTTGGCATGTGAAGCATGATATAGACGCTCTATCTCCATCCAAGTACACACTAACAAATATTGACAATTTATGATGTGCAACGCAGTAGGGCACTTATAGAGTTTTTCAACTGCATATTAAAGCGTCTCGGTGCTTTCCCGAATAAGTCCTCTGAGTCACTCACAACAATTTTAGCAATCTTCACTCTTAGCATCTCCATACCCAAAACTATATGTACTGCACCCAAATTATCAATTGCAATATTGCATAAAACTGTTACTCATTCTCATCCAATTAGATTGACCACCTTGAAACTTAGTCAATTGTGACCTTGAAACAATAGTTGGCTGCTATGGAATCTAGTGATTCTATAGACTTTGTCACATCTACTACATTTTGAATATATCTAAGCTCTCCCTAATACTCTACCTATTTCTGGACACCGTCCATATCTTTTCTACAATTAATCTCTTACTCCTATTCTAAAATAGAACATATTTGTCAAAGGTAACATTTGTATCGAATATAAGCCTAAGTGAATCTTTCTTAGTTTATCACAACCTGTATTCCTTTACCTCTTGTGCATAGCCTAGGAATATGCACCTCCTTGCCTCTGGCTATATCACCATCACTCGGATCAATAAGCAGCGAACCGAATTTTTTCTACTCTGTATAATCAACCGGCTTACCTACCACGTTTCTTTAGGAGTTTTCCCATTAATTAATGGTGATGGTGATTTATTCATTAACCAACAAGCAATATTCGTTTTGCGTCGGTCGACAAAAACTTCACTTAATCCAACATTGGAGAGTAAAGTTCAAGAGCTCTCTCCAATGCAATTTTTTAATCAGTTTTGTGACACCACTAGTTGTGGTGTATTGGTATTCCACTATGCCTTTTTTTGCACAAAAATAGCCAAGCTCATCCGAACAACATTCCAATCCTTTATTTGTTCTCGGGCACATGATCTTCATTCCTATTTGCTTTTCGATCATCACCTTCCATGATTTGAACCAACTAAGCTTCTTGTTCTTGTGAAGACAAATCTAGACTTTCCTTGAAACGTCATCAATACATTCCCAGGCATCACCCTTGGACGGAACTTGAGAAGGTCCTTAGAAGTCTGAGTATATGCAGCCTAAAATCTTTGAGGTTTGGTGAATTATCATATCGAACTTCATTGTCCATTGACTATCCATGTCGTAGTGCTCATGTAAGTTGAGCTTCTTGGTTTGGTGACCACCCAAAGAGACCCTTTGACTAAGAAAAGTCATCTCTCTCTCACTCATGTATCCGAGTCTCATGTGCCACAACTATATCGTGTCTCGAACACGAAACCTCAGAGAATTTAGCAGAAAAGCCAATCATTGTCATTCCCTAAAAGGAGAGTAATCGGCAGTCTATCTTCTCTTGCATCACATTATGCATACTTTAGAGACCTTTAAAACTCAATCTTTAGCGAAGATCAGGTATTCAAACCCGTCAAGAGCATTGAGGAAGATAAGTTTCCCTACAAGTTCTAATACATGCCTTGCGTCAAAATTTTCACTGCTTCATCGTGCATTTTAATTAGAACGGCTCTTCCATTTGCTACGTTTAGACCCTTTGTGTTTGTCTCCATCTTATAGAATCAAACCTTGCAACATATACTAGACTAAGTTATCTTTTTGTAACTTCTTTTGCCACTCCTCAACAAACAAGGCAAACTTTACATCTTTCAAGGTAATCATAGTGCGCTCCTTAAGTTGTGAATTAGGGAAGTGCTCAAAAGAAATGGATAGAGACACCAACAACATCATGCCTTACTTCTTACCAGGCAAGCCTTATTGATGTTCTTCAAGTCCATCATGAGTTTGGTAAACTCATCCAAATGAACTTTGATGGAAGTGCCTTGACCACCCAAAATTGAAACATCATTTTAAGCATATACAAGTAATTGTTCAAATATTTCATAGGATAAAGTGCCTCAAGTTTTGCCCACAAGGCTGCAACATCATTCTATTCGGCCACTTCAATTAATATCTTATCAGTCTCTTCCATCATTTATGGATATTTTATCCTTGCCATCCGACGCCTTCACTAAACCTTGAGTGTTGATAGGGAACACATCTTAATGCTCCATAATTCAAAGTTATTACTCCCGTTGAACTTCTTAATCTCAACTCTTGCTTCGAACATAATTAAGAACGCAATGTTTCCAAACGGTGATAAGACAAGCAAAAACCCCAAATCAACTCTAGAAACCCAAGCCTTAGATTTGATACTAATTGTTGTGAAATCATGCAGAAGCTAACATATCTTTCAATTCAAGTCTTACATGAGAAGAAGAAATTACTATTGAAAATATTTCTCGAGTTTAAGCTCGAAAAACGATTCCTAATTTATATAGTTTTGTAGGTGGAGTTGGTTTTCTATTTGAGTGGTCACATAGTTTGAGTAGGGTTTTTCTTTTCCAACTCCTGTCCATATAAAAGAAGTGGGTCTTTTCATGAAGAGTATCCAAGAGGAGTTTGTGCTCAAGAATTACATCTTGAGTGTTTGAAGCTGTGAAAATCTTGTATTAAGATTTTGTGTAATTCTTTCATGAGAATGAGAGATTATTTCGAAAGGAATTGTGAGGGCTAAATACTATGCGACTTATTGAGTGTAATTGGCGGTTGAGGAACACCAATAGTGTTTGAATAACTCAAGTGTGGTTGTAATCTTTGTTGTATAGTTTGATCAATAGTGGAATTTTGTGTTGTTTTCCCCATGGACGTTAGTCACACTAGCAAAAGCACATATCTCATTGTCCGATTTCTTTCCTTTTTATGTCCGTTTAATTGTTTCAACGCTTTTTCCACAACAATTGGTATTAAAGCAGGGTTTTGGGTGAGTTGAAGCAAATTAATTGCGATAAAAGAAGGAAAAGTGAAAATCAATATATTTGATGGGAAGGATTTTGATTTTTGAAATATGCAAATTGAGGATTGTTAGTATCAAAAGAATCCAAACTTACCCATGCCCGGACGAAGCTTGATTCAATGGGGTAGCTAATTGGGAATTATTAAATACAATCGTTGGGTTTTATGCAGCATGGCGATATTCGACACATATGATGCATGTAGCAAGGTCGAGCTGGAACAAGGATACTATAAGTGCCAAAAGTTGTGTATCGCTTTCACTTTAGTGCTTAGAAAGTTTCTGCGGATCACTTAAGTGCCAAACTTTTTGAAAAGCGATCACTTAAGTGTTAATTCCGATTAGTTTGGCGAAAATCTGGCGTGAAATTTTTTATTAATTTTTTGAAGCCGATGTGGCTCACGGGAGAGCTTAGTCGGCATATCTGATTAACATTTTAATTTTAAATAATTTTATGTTATTTTATTTTTTCTGTTTCTTTCTTTATTCCTTTCTTTTCTTTTTTCCTTTTAAGTCTACTGCCGGTTCTTTGGTGGCGGGCCGGCCAGGCAAAGCTTTGAGAAGGGTTCGGCGAGGGCCTTGCCGGCGATGGGCTAGGCTATCCCTCACACCGCCATAGGCAAGGTTGGCCTCACCGCCGCTGGTGAGGGATGGCCTTGCTAGCCTCGCCAGCGACCACCGACGACAGTGAGGCCGCCTCACCGCCATGGGCAAGGCTAGCCTCGCGGTCGGGCCGAGAGGGATGGCCTCCCAGATCCGGGGCGAGGGCGACTTTGCCGCCATGGGCGAGGGCCGGCCTTCCAGATCCGGGTGAAGCGACCTTTGCAGACAGCAGGCCACCCTCACAACCGCAGCAAGGGGGGTATCATCCATCATCGGCAAGGGTTGCCTTACCCATGGTCAAGTAGGGCAACCTTGCTTGTCACCGCAAGGTTTTCACTCAGCCCTTCCCGGCTTCACTGGTGGTCTGGCTAGCCATCGCAATTGGCCGTAGATCAGAAAAGGTAAAAAAAAGGAAAAAGAAAAAAATATTTAAAATAGAAAATGTTGACTGTGACATGCTAACTAAGCTTCTGGTGAGCCACATCGACTTCAAAAATTAATAAAAAAATGCCACGTTAGATTTTCGGCCAAACTGACAGGAGTTGGCACTTAAGTGATTGTTTTTTAAAAAGTTTGGCACTTAAGTGATTCGACGGAAACTTTTGGTACTAAAGTGAGCGTCGTACATAAGTTTTGGCACTTGTAGTGTCTTTATTCTAGATGGAGCTTGTAGATCTAACATTGCTCTTTAGCAAAGTGTGTGTTCGATCTTTCAACAGATATGGTGCAAAGCTGGATTTGCTTTATCTATAATAGAAAAGGTTGCGTTTGAAAATCCTTATGGATTGATTAAAGGTGTAAATGGAGTAGGTGTTCGATGAAGTCCACAGTTATATTGAAGTTTAAGTGTGGCTTGAATTGAAAGATGTTAGTGGCAGTTGAGTACATGAGGAGCTGTGGGAGAGTAGCAATGAAATTTGGATTTAGGTAAACGATTGTGACTTGGCTCAAATGTCATGCCAAGATGGATTCGATATTTCGACAGACATGGTGCGACACTGGATTGGTTTTATCTATAATGCAAAAGGTTGTGTCTAAAAATTCTTATGGAGCGATTAAAGATGCAAATGGACTTGGTGTTTTGATGAAGTCCATAGTTATGGTGAAGTTCAAGTGTGGCTTGGAATTGAAAGATGTCAGTGGCGGTTGAGTCCACGAGGGGCTATAAGAGAGTAGCAATGAAATTTGGATTTAGCTAAATGATTGTGACTTGGGTTAAATGTCGTGCCAAGATGGATTCGATCTTTTGACGATATGGTGCAATGCTATATTTGCTTTATGTGTAATAGAGATAGTTGTGTATGAAAATCCTTATGGAGCGATAAAATGTGCAAATAAAGTTGGTGTTCTGATGAGGTCGATAGTTATGGCGAAGTTCAAGTATGGCTTGGAAATGAAAGATGTTAGTGGCGATTGAGTCCATGAGGGGCTATGGTAGAGTAGTAATGAAATTTAGATTTAGCTAAATGATTGTGACTTGGCTCAAATGTCGTGCAAAGATGGAAATTGTTGATGGTATATCTCGAATTTGAGCTCGAAAATGAAATTTTCCTAATTTGAATAGTTTTGCTAGTTGGAATTGGTTTCCTATTTAAGTGGTTACCTAATTTGAGTAGGTTTCCTATCTTGGATCCAGCTCTTGTCTATATATAAAAAGTGTCTTCTTCATAAAGAGTATTTAAGAGGAGCTTATACTCGTGACTTACGTCCTGAATGTTTGAAGTTGTGAAAAACTTATGTTAAGATTTTGTGTAATTTTTTTCCTGAGATTGAAAGATTATTTCACGAGCAATTTTGAGGGCCAAACATTGTGCGAGTTTATTGGATATAATTTAGGGTTAGAACACACTTTGAGAGTATTTGAGTATCTCGAGTATGGTTGTAATTTCGTTTGTATTGCTTGATTTATAGTGAAATTTTATGTTGCTCTACCCATGGATATAGGGCACACTCACTGAACCACGTAAATCTAGTCTTCAATTTATTTCTCTTTCTATCTATTTTGTTGTTCAATTGCATGTTTTTTTGCGACAATTACAGAGAAATCATTAGAAACAATGAAGACACTAGAGATTTACGTGATTCAGTCTGATAGTTGGTACCTACTTCACAGGAAAAGCCAGTGAAATTGGTGCAAAATTCTCCTTATGAAAATTTAGCATGTAATAGAACAGCCATCTAATCAGTCGAGCAGCAGCCAAAAAAAAAAACAGAGGTATTGGACAATCGGGATTATGTATTAAGGGCGAAAAGGAAAAAAAACCTGGTGTTAGGTTTGACGTACTGTAATTGTTATTGAGACAATTAATTTAAATACTATAAACTTTATAGGCTACAATTGTAGGAAAAAATATGTGCCCAAATCAAACATCAAACTTGAATTCCGAAGAGATATGTAGGAACAACGAACATCCAATCCACTGAAAACGCATCATGCTATATAACATTTTCTAAATTGCGGCTTTTATCAATTATAGACTCAATCTTGCATTTATGTAAATGACAGGATGTGATATTCGAATCTGGGTGCACAAAAAGATGGCTAGTCGTTGTTCATATCTCATGATAGAATGAAGAAATTTGCTTACCTATGAGAAGAAACTTGATTGTCTTGCTTCCATCTACACAATCATGGGAACCTCGTCGATTAACACACTTTCTTCCGGGACACCGATCGATCCGATCTACGCATTCATCGACATCTGAACAAAGGATGACAATCAAAATTAGTAGAGCTTCGTCTCTTTTTATTGGGCGTTTACGATTGCATGTAAAGCTACTTCAGCCTCAAAAGAGCTACTTTTCTTTATTAGTTCAGCGTTTCGATGTTGCATTTCCAATAATTGGGGTGATAAAATATAACTGGTTTTACCTTCGCATCCATGTTTAATATAGGGGTTACTGGTGAAGCCCGTATGGCAAGAACACTGCAAAACGGCATCGACTTGCGATATCCTAAATTGAAGCTATCTGTGCTGCAGAAACAGGAATCGTTGGAGATGAAGCCATATTTGTAAATTTCTAGTGCAGCTTGGGAGGAATTATCTATCCCCATTCTAGCACCGCTGGGAAACTTCCATTCGCCATCAACTTATCGAAGTCCGTAGTTGAAGGTGCGAACTGCAACCTATCTCCCAAGAAGGCATACTTGCATTTATTCTCTGCTGTTTTCTTGTCCGGATGGAAAGTGACGCCGAAAGCCTGAAGATCTGAGGTAATTGTGGTGTGGCAGCATCCGTCGCTGCCCGAACAATTCATTTTCCTAACGATGTCGTGATGTTTTTCGCATTTGTTTTGGCACCCTATGATAGCAGACTGTGTGTTATCCAATAGAGCACATATGTTGCAACCAACAGCGGCGAAGACGTTCCTTGACTGAGAGAAGATGAACTGGCTTCCTTTCAAGCTCACAGGCGGAAAGCTTCTGTGTCCCCTGCAGGTCCCATTTGGCAAGTAGATTATAGGAAGACTGACGCTGATCATGCCGTTCGTTCCATCATGGTAATTGGGTAGCGAGATTTTGAGCACCGTCAAGTTGGCCTTGTTCAGTATGGGGATGGTGACGTTGTTGCTTTCCTTGCAGACAATCTCGAACCACTCACTGAGGAAACACCGATTAAAATCCCGAACGGGAAGGGAATGGCGATGCAACCACATGTTCGGGTGCAATTACCCTTCACCAGGGGGAGCTGCTAGTGATGCTTGCTTGTGAAACAAAAGTGACCCTAGAAGCAGAAGAATCTGAAACATTCTTGCTCCTTCTTCTTTTGTCAGGAAATTGTGGACTTTTTCGAGGAATGAACGGAGGGCACGGTTGCTTATACGCCACTTTCGCCTGTAGTCAAGGACCCTGGCATATCCGAGGATACTTCTTTGAGCAGAATTGCCAATGCTTAAGATCCTTCCTGGAGTAGAAAATTCTCCACTGAAGTGGTCACCTATTTTGGCGGCCAAGCGAGAAGGATGTCTCGATCGGGTTTGCTTTGATGGCAATGGCGACTGTTACTTTTCAATCTCACAGCTGAATTTGATAAAGAAACTCATCAGATAAACACAAGATAATAAAATGATGAGACTAGGAGATATTTTCTTTTGTTCCCCGTTGAAATGTCTCCTTTGAGAAAGGCCATCAGTCTCATTTTCAGATTAAAGGACTTTGAAGAGTCGTTCTTTGTTCTGGAGTCACATTAGGACAGGGCTTGAAAGGAGCCGAGAAATGGGGGAATTTCGGACATATCTGTGCATGTCCTCGTTGTGTGTCCCACTGTATTATTCTCTAGCTGACCATGACAGGACAGTGAACCCGAAGCAATATATTGCTTCATATCGAACAAGTAATTGTATATACTATAGCAACACATTAGTAAATATAATTAAAAAAAAAAAGGTCACGTTAGCATTTTCTTTCTTATTAAATTTTTAAGTTCTTTTTTTTTGTGTGTGTAGTGCTTGGTGAACGCCACACGGGGTAGCTTTTTGGCCGTAATAATAAAATGCCACGTCAGAATGTTTTCGTAGCTAAATTGGAAGAGTTGATAGAGAGAGAAAGTTCATTGCACTAATTTGGTAAGTTTTAGGACTTAATTGGTGGATTATGTTGATTTTTGCCCATTAGTGAGCACACAGGGAGCTTTTGGTCGTGACAATCAATTGTGTGGCACGCTCGTGAATTCTATCTCAAAGAAACTACAAGTGTTTTTCAATCGTGACAAAGTTTTCTCCCAAGAATTTGTGTCTTTTTTTTTTGCAAGATTGATAGGGATTGTTTTGTGAAAAATTGAATGGGCTAAACACTCTAAATTATTGGCATAAACTAAAGCTGGGAAACACATAGAACATTGTAGCTTGATTGTGATTGTAATCTCTATTTTATCCCCTTGATCTATCTTGGAATCCTTCGTTGCTCTCCAGCGAAGTTGGTCACACCGACTAAACCACTTAAATATGGTGTCTAATTAATTTTCTTGTTCTATCTATTAAACTTTTCGATCGCTTGGTTTCACAATAATTGGTATATATCGGGACCAATAAAACATATATTAATTCTCGTGTAATTTTAGTGAGTCTCACCGGACTTGATTAATCACGGGATACTAACCAAATGGGAAAGACTAAATAGGAACAGGTACGTGTACCGAGAACCCGATCGCGATTGGACACTGATTTCGAGAAACGTCAAGAGAATATTTTGAATCAATATGGGCCAATCTTAGGAAGACAACGGATTTGATATAGTTGGTAACGTACGATTGGATCGTGGGTGATTCCGCATGACCGAAAGTACGCCTGGCAAACAAATCCCAAATTTTATCCGAACGATCGTGACCCCCGGTACTAGTGATAATCTCTCACCTTCTCTCGAGATTGGAGACCATTGAGACTCGGACAGTCTTAGGTCGATACGCGTAACACCTGAACAGCCGCCCGTTAGTGAAAGACCCTAAAACTGCAAAACGAGCAAATTAGATCGCAATATTGGACCCGAATTTCTAAATCAAAATTTCAAGGGTAATTACGACTATTTTGCAAGATGGATGTCATTTTAGAGTGGCAATTTATGTTTGGGACTAGTACGGCTGAAAACTGAAAATTCGTCAGAAATTGAGAAAATAACGGTTTTGCCCCTGTGGGCACCGGACTGGATTCGGAGGCCGTTTGAGGTTATTTTTCGTGGCCAAGGTCATTTTGGGGCAACCGAGCACGTCCGAAGTGCAATCGATCAAAAACTGGAATTTCGACAAAAATTGGAAAATAATATTATTTTATTCCCGGGACTTCGCGGGCGATTTTCGAGGGCTCAGAAAGTGAATTTCGCGAATCCGACACCGTATTATGTCTCCCATGAATATATAGGACCGGTATGGACAAAAATTGAAATTTCGGTCCGGGATCGAAAAATTATGAAAATGCCCCTAGGCTATTTTTATTTTATTCCGAATTTTGGTCAATTTTGGGGTTTAATCAAGGTTAAATGGGACCAAACCAGACCTAGTCAGCCTTGGTTAGGGGGCATTTGACCATTATGCCCTTGCATTATTAGAGGAGAGTGAGCCTAAGCCATTGGATTAAAGGGCAAATTGTCCAAACCCTTGGATTTGTGACACTTGGATTCCACTCACCCAAACTTTGACCACTTTTGACCAGCTCTCTCTCTCTCTCTTCAATCTCTCTCTCTTTGCTCACTCTCTCTCTCCCGTGTGTCCCTCACGATCGCCCTTCCTCCTTCGTCGTTTTTCCACCCCCTTTGTTCCCACGGAACAGTAAGGCCGCCGAGTTTCTTGACCTCGGCCACCGCACACCGCCCCCTGCCGTCGCCCCAGCCTCCGTCGACCAGCCTCACCTCTGGATCGTCCGCCCCACAGCAGCCGTTCCAGGCGGAAGAGGGAGAGGAACGCCGCGGTCTTCACCCCGCCGACACCGCGCCGCCGTCCACCGCCCGGCGCCCCTTGTCGACCACCTCGGCCTCACCGCCTCTCTCTCCACCATCCTCAGCCCACGCCCAGCAGCTCCCCTGTTTTGGCCGAGGTGACCGTGAGCCACGCCGGCGCCGTCGTGTCCGCCGGCTTGCCCCCGGAGCGCCGCCGTCGATTCTCACCGCGTGCCGGTAGTCGACCGCCCGCTCCCGTCGCCTCAAGTCAATTTTAGGCGAGTATCAATCCCTAAACCCAAACTAGATTAGTTTGCATTTTAGGCGGGTAATTTAGGGTTTAATTGGACTAATCCATGGTTTAATTATGTGCAATTGTGCGTGGGATGATTAGGGGTTGTAATTAGAGCCTAATGGAGTGATTTAAGTGTGATTTAGTGGCCAATTAAGGTGCTATCCCGGTACTGTTCACACAGAACCGAAAATGCAATATTTGCCTAAGTTGAGAATTAATTGGTTCAATAGGCGATGGTTTGAATTTGGGCAATGTATCGGCTAATTAGGACCAGTTGGAATCCTATGGGGTGATACCATATTCGAGGGTTTAATGGTTGAGTTTGATTGGTCATGTCGAGTCCTATACGGATCGAATTTTGTAATACTAAGTTGTGCATTAAGTGCCGAGTGTAAATGGACTAAAATGAAATGAGTTAGGCGTGCTGACAATGCGCTAAATGAGTCGAAATTGTGATTTATTGTACTTGGCACATCGTGGCATGATAATTGGCTTAAGTCTCATGACATGTGAATTCACATATTATGCTTTGTTATGATTGAAATTGAATACGTTGATGCACGTGTCTGATGTGAAAAAAATTGTGACCATCGGATTGGGCCTTCAGGTCGTTTTAAATTGTGGCCTTGGGTCGGGCCTTCGGGTTGGAACAAACTGTGACCTTAGGGTCGTGGCCTTCGGGTCGGTCTAATTGTTGTTGGCCTTAGGGTCGTGGCCTTCGGGTCGGCTTAACGGTTGTTGGCCTTAGGGTCGTGGCCTTCGGGTCGATTTAATTGCATATGTTTTATAATGATATTAGAGTCTAACTTGCAGGGTGGGAATAGTGAATTGGGCTGTGGGCCCGGGAGAATTTATATTGATTGTTATACGGGTTCATTGATTTATGTGTTTTATTTACTCTCTGGAGGTGCACATTAGCCTAGTTTAGGATTAGGGGTTGTTACTTGCTGAGTTTTTTTCATGATTGTGGTTAAACCGACTTTTCAGATCCCCGGCCATGAACTTCGACGATGCACCGCTACGCTTTGGGATTCCCCACCATATAGAGCGTACGTTGACCGTGCACCCCGTGGGGAACAGGGAAAAGTACTATAGATATTATACTTTAGTATGGGTAAGATGTAGGCTTACCTCACCTCGAGACTCACGAGTACCTAGCCTGGTGTTTCTGGGATCGTTTTGGGGACGAGTTCGGTCCCATTAGGTCCGCCGATGTCCCGTTTGGGGGAGAGGGTCAGCTAGATATTTAGTGTCTAGATGGCGATGTAGTGGATGTCGATATGGAGGGCAATCCTGATTCTGAGGTTGAGTACGAGATTGTGGAAGAAGAGGTAGAGCACGAGGAACTTGGTGGATTAGCCTTTGAGCCGGAGGTAGTCGATCCAGCTCCAGAGCAAGCGGACGCCGAAGCCCCTGAGCCTATGGACATAGACGAGTACGAGGAGCAGGACCTTGAGCTAGAGACAGAGTCGGAGGCCATGAGTTTTGAGGAGGACCAAGAGCAGTTCGAGAGTTCTTCAGAGTCGTCGGGTTCTGATCCCGACTGGGTACGTAGGTTGGATCTTAGTGCAGGAGTGAGGGCCGCCACTTTTTGACTGTAGCCCTCTGGTAGTTAGTTTGATACCCCTAGGTCACCGATTCCTTTTTGTTCGTGGCCCTTTTGATGTACTTTTTGTTTATAAATGGATAATGTATATAGGGGTTTAATCAATCGTAATTTGTTATCTCTTACTATTCATGGTTGCTTTCTAATTGTCCGGGTGTATATATATATATATATATATATATATTTCGTTTTTTATTGATTTGGGTATTTTTATTGATTTGGGTATTCGGGTCTTTCGACCTATCGTGGATATTCGTATCCGTTGGGGGGCGTGACATCCCCGAACTGGTTCGACCTTACGCCGGATGTTCATATTTGCCGTTAGGGGTGCGGGCGTGACATCCCCGTCCGAATTGGTATCAGAGCAAGGACAGCTCGGTCCAATTTAGTTGAACCCTGGAGTGATAAGGAGAAGTGACCATGGGTAGCCGTAGGTCGACCTAGTGTGCTAAGTGTACCTCCAGATTGCTTGTGTTTGAATGTTATGGTGATTATTTAAACTAATATTATACAAGTGTGGCAGGACCCAAGGTAAGTGTGCAGGTCCTTGGGTGAAATTCTGTGCCGTTATGCTAGCCGCATGTTGAGTGTTTGATTGCTTTTGTGTTGATGCCTGCCTAGGACTTAGACCGGTTAGTTGGTTTAGGTCTCTAATTCCTGGGCAGAATTATAACAGGTAGTTGAGCACCCAGACTAAAGAATGAGCAGCGAAGGAAGGGGTGTAGGAAGAGTTCCAAGAAGGGGCACAGGAAGAGGAACCAGAGGTGGAGGTCGTGCTCGAGTTAGAGCAGTAGAAGACCTCGAGATGGGTGTTAGAGCGGTAGGAAACCCTGGTTAATGCTGGAGCTGCAGTAGACCCCAGAATGGAACAAGTGATCGAAACCCTAAGAGAAATAGGGAATGTTATGGGCAGACAGGCTCAAGAGAGAGCAACAGTTATTATTGAGGCTGCTGAGGTTGCAGCAGCCACTACCATCAACGAGAATCAAGCCTAAGCCCAACAGGCTCAAGCTCAACCAATGGTAGCAGCTAGACCAATGCACTAGTTGGTAGAGCAGCTTTAAAACCGAAACCCCCAAGTTCACGGGCAGGTGACCCAAAAACCGCCCCACGTTGGGTGGAGGAGCTAGAGAAAGCATTCGACTTGTTGGGGTGTACTGAGGCAGAAAAGATTTCATTGGCAACTTACCAGCTGCAAGATAATGCCCACGATTGGTGGAAGGCAGCTAAGGATAGAGTGTTTTCGGAAAATATGGAACAGACCTGGGCAATATTTGTCGAGCACTTCTACGGACAGTATTTCTCAGAGAGTGCCTAGGAGAAGAAGATGGGAGAGTTCATGAGGCTTCGCCGTGGGTCGATGATGAGAGTTCAAGAGGGAAGCGTAGTTCGGAAGACTGTCCAGATTTGCCCCAAGGATGGTTGAGAATCCACTGGATAAGGCTCGAAGATTTCGAGATGGACTGAAACCGGATCTTCGCACCCAAATGCTTTTGCTGAATATCAGAGATTACAGGGAACTGTATGAACGAGCCCAAATCATGGAGAGAGATCAAATGGAAAGAGCAACGGCATCGGGTTCGAGGTTTAATCAGAATCGGGACAATCGTCGTTTGGGAAAGAAACCGATGACCAACAATAGATGGTTTGTCCCACCACCGAGAAGGAATATAGGGAAACCCAGCCAGACGCCAAATAGATTTGGAGCTTGTTTCCGTTGCGGGAGTTTGGGACACCAGGTAAAGAATTGCCCCCAGCAACGATTTTCGGGATCCCCAGGACCACAACGGCAGCCCAGAGTAGGAAATCAGGCCGGAAATCTCCCACTAGCTATTCAGGGCAGACCACCGGCACAGGGACGAGTATACGCAATGGCGCGTAAGGATGCCGAGGATGCGCCAGGCGTGGTCACAGTACCATTTCTCTCTGTGATCATGCTTTGCCTATGCGTTATTTGATCCCATGGCAACCCATTCGCTTATTTTAGAATGTTTGTTAGATTGGTTGGTCCGAGCCCAGACACTTGAAAACATGTTATGTGTGACGACCCCACTGCATGATAGAGTGTTAGTATCATTGGGGTGCTTGGATTGTAAAATTGTGATTGGGAATGTAGAGGAAAGGATTGATTTGGCTGTGTTAACCATGTATGATTTCGATGTGATCATCGGTATGGATTGGCTGACTAAGCAGAAAGCCGTTATGGATTGCGGCAATAGGGCGATCCAATTCAATCCGATTGGACATCTTAGGTTTGAATTTCAGGGAAACCGAGGAGAAACCTCGATCTCTTGGATTTCCTCAGTAGAGGCAACTGAGATGCTCAAGGAGGGTTGTGAGGGATATTTGATTAATGTTAAGGATCCGACATTGGTGGAACCTAAGTTGGAAGAAATCCCTGTAGTGTGCAATTTCCTCAAGGTTTTTCTTCAGGAATTACCGGGCTTACCACCATAATAAGAAGTGGAATTTGTAATAGAATTGACCCTAGGTCAAGTAAGCCAATTTCTAAGGCCCCATATCGGATGTCTTTATCGGAATTGAAGGAACTGAAAGTCCAAATGCAGGAATTATTAGACAAAGGGTTTATTCGTCCTAGTGCATCTCCATGGGGAGCGCCAGTCTTGTTTGTGAGGAAAAAGGACGGGACGTTGAGATTATGTATAGACTACCGACAGTTGAATCAGGTGACTATAAAGAATAAGTATCCACTGCCAAGGATCGACGACTTGTTCGATCAATTACAAGGAGCGTCAGTGTTCTCCAAGATTGATCTACGGACCGGGTATCATCAGTTAAGAATTCGGAAAGAGGATATACCCAAGACTGCATTTAGGACGAGGTACGGACATTATGAGTTTACAGTCATGCCCTTCGGTTTGACGAATGCCTCTGCACCTTCATGGATCTGATGAACAGAGTTTTTAAGGAATTCCTGGACCAGTTCATCATTATGTTCATCGACGATATTCTGGTATACTCGAAGAGTCAAGATGAACATGAAGTGCATTTGACTGAAGTATTACGGACATTGAGGGAGCACGTACTTTATGCGAAGTTTAGCAAATGTGAGTTCTGGCTTAGTAAGGTAACATTCCTTGGACATGTTGTATCGGGAGAAGGAATATCTGTGGACTCGACCAAGATTGAGGCAGTGCTCAAGTGGCCTAGACCGACATCAGTGACGGAAATCAGGAGTTTCTTGGGATTGGCCGGTTACTATCGACGTTTTGTAGAAGGATTCTCGTCGATAGCCATGCCACTGACGCGATTGTTGGAAAAGGAGACTAAGTTTGAATGGGATGACAAATGCGAATGAAGCTTTCAGGGACTTAAGCACAGACTGACAACAGCTCCAGTCTTAACTATTCCATCTGGACCTGGTGGATTCGAGATATACAGTGATGCTTCGCTCAGAGGACTTGGTTGTGTGTTAATGCAGCATGGGAAAGTAGTTGTATATGTCATGTTAGTTGAGGCCACACGAGTTGAATTATCCGACGCATGACCTAGAGTTGGCTGCCATTGTTTTTGCACTCAAAATCTGGAGACATTATTTATGTAGAGAAAAGTTTCAGATTTATACGGATCACCAGAGTCTCAAATACCTGTTTTTGCATAAAGAGTTGAATATGAGGCAGCGTAGATGGATGGAACTTCTGAAAGATTATGATTGTGATATCATGTACCACCCTGAAAAGGCGAATCGAGTAGCGAATGCATTAAGTCGCAAATCGAGTATGGCGCACATGATAATCAAGGAGTGGACATTACTGGAAAGACTTCGATACTTATAATTTAAACTTGAATTAAGCCATGTGTCGAATTTGCTAGCTACCTTGAGAATCGAGCCGGAGATTCAGACCAAGATTAAGGCGCTGCAATCCACGGACCAGGAAATTTAGAAAATCATAGAAATGGATGCCACTACAAGGAAGCCAGATTTCCAAGTGTCAGAGGGTGGAATCCTAAAATTTAGAGGACGATGGTGTGTACCCAATGATACTGAGCTTAAGGAAGAAATACTAAGAGAAGCTCATCGCAGCAGAATTATAGTCTCTACCCGGCAGCACGAAAATGTACCAGAATCTACGGCAACATTACTGGTGGAATGGAATGAAGACTGATGTGGCCAGATACGTGGCTAAGTATTTGACATGTCAACAGGTAAAGGCACAACAATATAAACCTGGAGGACTGCTGCGACCGTTGGAAATTCCTGAGTGGAAATGGGAACACATCACCATGGACTTCGTAATCGGATTACCGAGAAGCCAGAAAGGGCATGATTCCATTTGGGTGATTGTGGATCGACTTACAAAGTCGGCACATTTCTTAGCAGTATGAAAGGATTTTGAGTTAGAAAGGTACGCAGAACTGTACGTGAGACAAATTGTTAGACTACATGGAGTGCCAGTAACAATTACATCAGATTGTGACCCGAGGTTTACGGCAAATTTTTGGAAAAGTCTACATACGGCCTTGGGAACAAAGGTGCAGTTCAGTACAGCCTACCATCCGCAGACTGACGGGCAATCAGAAAGGATGATTCAGACCCTCGAGGATATGTTGAGAGCTTGTGTACTGGATTTCCAAGGTAAATGGGAAGACCAGCTGCATTTGATGGAGTTTGCATATAATAACAGCTATCAGCAGAGTATCCAGATGGCCCCATTTGAAGCTTTATATGGAAGAGAATGTAGGACTCCAGTGTGCTGGGATGAAGTAGGAGAACGAAGCATTACGGGCCTAGATTTGATACAGCAAATGAAGGAAGCTGTCGAGGTTATCCGAGAAAGGCTAAAGACAGCACAAAGTCTACAGAAAAGCTATGCCGATCGGAGACGACGACCTTTGAAATTCCAAGTTGGAGACCATATATTTCTAAAGGTGTCACCTATGAAAGGGTTATCCCGATTTGGCAAGAAAGGAAAACTGAGTCCGAGGTTTGTCGGACCGTTCGAGATTTTAGAAAAGATTGGCGATATGGCGTATAGGCTTGCCCTGACACCTAATTTGTCCTAGGTACACAATGTCTTCCACGTGTCGATGTTGAGGAAGTATGAATCAGACCCGACACACGTTCTAAAATATGAAGAAATAGACGTGGACGATAGGGTGTCGTACGTAGAGAGACCGGTCAGAATTAAAGATCGGAAAAATCGAGTACCGCGGAATAAGATAATCCGGATAGTCAAAGTAGTCTAAGAGCACCACGGGACAAAAGGCGCTACTTGGGAAAGCGAGGAGGTCATGCGATGTCAACACCCCCAGTTGTTCGAGGATCAAGTTTGAAGTATAATTTCGAGGACGAAATTTTTATAAAGGGGGAAGAGTTGTAACATCCTGAATTTTGACCCGTTATCGGGACCAATAAAGTGTATATTAATTTTCGTGTAATTTTAGTGAGTCTCACCCGGACTTGATCAATCACGGGATACTAACCAAATGGGAAAGGCTAAATAGGAACAGGTACGTGGACCGAGAACCCGATCGCGATTGGACACTGATTTCGAGAAACGTCGAGGGAATATTTTGAACCAATATGGGCGATCTTAGGAAGACAACGGATTTGATATAGTTGGTAACGTACGATTGGATCGCGGGTGATTCCGCACGACCGAAAGTACGCCTGGCAAACAAATCCCAAATTTTATCCGAACGATCGCGACCCCCGGTACTAGTGATAATCTCTCACCTTCTCTCGAGATTGGAGACCATCGAGACTTGGACAGTCTTAGGTCGATACGCGCAACACCTAAACAACCGCCCGTTAGTAAGAGACCCTAAAACTGCAAAACGAGCAAATTAGATCGCAATATTAGACCCGAATTTCTAAATCAAAATTTCAAGGGTAATTACAACTATTTTGTAAGATGGACGTCATTTTAGAGTGGCCATTTATGTTTGGGACTAATACAGCTAAAAATTGAAAATTCGTCAGAAATTGAGAAAATAACGGTTTTGCCCCTGTGGGCATCGGGGCTGGATTCGGAGGCCGTTTGAGGTTTTTTTTCACGGCCAAGGTCATTTTGGGGTAACCAAGCACGTCTGGAGTGCAATCGATCAAAAACTGGGAATTTCGACAAAAATTGGAAAATAATATTATTTTATTCCCGGGACTTTGCGGGCGATTTTCGAGCGCTTAGAAAGTGAATTTCGCGAATCCGACACCGTATTATGTCTCCCATGAATATATAGGACCAGTATGGACAAAAATTGAAATTTCGGTCCGGGATCGGAAAATTACGAAAATGCCCCTAGGCTATTTATTTTATTCCGAATTTTGGTCAATTTTGGGGTTTGACCAAGGTTAAATGGGACCAAACCAGACTTGGTCAGCCTTGGTTAGGGGGCATTTGACCATTATGCCCTTACATTATTGGAGGAGAGTATTGGCGAGGGTTTAATGGTTGAGTTTGATTGGTCATGTCCCCGCCGTCTCGAGTCGATTTTAGGCTAGTCCTATACGGCCTAATTATGCGATTTATTTTAGGGGTTAATTAAGCTAAATTGTGCCTAATTAGTTGTATATATGAGTGGGTTGATTAAAATTGGGACTAAAATGTTATTTATGAGTTTTAGAGCTGGAAATTGTATGATGTCAATGCGCTCAAATGAATTTGTAAATTGCCTGAATTGTGATTTATTGTACTTGGCACATTAGGCATTTTGGGCATGATTGTTGGAATTGGCTTGAGTCCCATGACATGTTGAATTCACATATTATGCTTTGTTATAATTGAAATTGAATACGTTGAATAAGTGCCGGATTATTTGGGGAAAAAATTAGATTGACCTTGCCATTAATGCCTTTAAATTGTCGTTTTAAATTGTGGCATCTTGGTATGGGCCTGACTTTGATTCTCGAAAATCAAAATTATGCCTTATGCCCGAATCGTGGGCTTGGTATACATGACGGTCTAATTGTTGTTGGCCTTAGGGTCGGGGCCTTGTTAGCCTTAGGGATGTAGCCTCGGGTCGGTTAATTGTTGTTGGCCTTAGGGTCGTGGGCCTTCGGTCGGCTTAACTTTTAGCCTTAGGGTCGTGGGCCTTAGGGTCGATTTAATTGCATATGTTTTATAATGATATTAAAGTCTAACTTGTAGTGGTGGAATAGTGAATTGGGCTGTGGGCTCGGGAGAATTTATATTGATTGTTATACTGGTTCATTGATTTATGTGTTTTATTTACTCTCTGGAGGTGCACATTAGCTTAGTTTAGGATTAGGGGTTGTTACTTGCTGAGTTTTTCTCACGATTGTGGTTAAACCGACTTTTCAGATCCCCGGCCATGAACTTCGACCATGCACCGCTACGCTTTGGGATTCCCCACCATATAAAGCGTACGCTGACCGTGCACCCGTAGGGAACGGGGAAAAGTACTATAGACATTATACTTTAGTATGGGTAGATGTAGGCTTACCTCACCTCGAGACTCACGAGTACCTAGCCTGGTGTTTCCGGGATCGTTTTGGGGACGAGTTCGGTCCCATTAGGTCCGCTCGATGTCCCGTTTGTGGGAGAGGGTCAGCTAGATATCCGGGTCCGGATGGTGATGTAGTGGATGTTGATATGGAGGGCAATCCTGACTACGAGGTTGAGTAATGAGATTGTGGAAGAAGAGGTAGAGCACGAGGAGCTTGGTGGATTAGTCTTTGAGGTTGAGTTGAGCCCCCCGAGCCAATGGACATGATTGTGGAAGAAGAGGCCATGAGTTCTCGAGGAGGACCCCGCACGAGGAACTCGAACGGGTACCGTGGTTGGATATTAGCCCTTTGGTTTGACACCCTGCCGATGTACCTTTTTGTTTATAAATGGATAATGTATATCAAGGTTCAATCAATCGTAATTTGTTATTTCTTACTATTCATGGTTGCTTTCAAATTGTCCGGGTGTATATATATTTATTATATATCACGCCGCCCCGATGTGGCCTTTTCTTCTATTTGGGTATTCAAGTCTACGTGGCGCAATCCTGGGGGCGCAATTTCGACCTTACGGGATGTTCATGCTTCACGTTGGGTATGGGGGCGTGACACAGGACAGGAAGAGAATGGCGACGTTTCCGCATGTTTCCACACGGTCACACCTTACAAGTCCTAGTGCAGCTCCGGATGCTTGTTCCGGGAGGAACTGGAAGCAAAAGAATTTGAAACACCCAGCTTAACATGATTTTCACGTCCGTATATGCGTGGATCTAAAACTATGGAGAAAGGAGGATATAGACCGAGACCCTAAGTAGTGTTATTTACGTGGAAGAAGGGATGGATTTTCTTGTATGGAACGCATTGTCTTATTACAGCTCTGTCACGTCCTAGTATCTCTGAGGATGCTTCCTTGAGGATAGTAATATCGAAGCTTGAAAAGGTCGACAACACCAATTAATGCAGCAGCCAGAATGTGACTTCTCCCATGGTTGGGGCCAGAACTTTGTCCTTGTCTTTCTCATGAAAAGACTTGGAGAGTTATCAAGATGGATGACCTTTTGTCGTGGATTCTGTTAAGCACATCAGGACCCAGTGACAAAGAAAGATTGAATTCGATAGCTTTTAACTCTTGAAAACGGAGTTATATCTGTCTAATAGTTTCTAATCCGCCAGCACAAATGCAAAATTGAAACGATTGTCTCAAGTAGACCGACTTTTGATGACCCCACTCTTGTATTCCTACTTCTGTTTTTCTCCTTTCCAAAAAAGAAAAACATTTTCCACTCTTTTAAAATGGCAAAATGAACCAACAAATTTCTACTAAGACGACCAAGACATTTTCTCTTGATGAATGAAATGGGCTTTGGCATCTTTTCAATGTGCAAAGGAGAATGCAAAATCACTTTTCCTAAAGCAAAAGTGGTTTCCTTCATAACTTGTTTATGCGATGTGCGTGTGTCACGGTCTTCTCCTATTATTGAAGCAGAAGTAATTTTAATTGTTCTTAGTCCACTGCTTTTCATGCTCAAGCAATCAGTAAAAGCACTTAGGAACCTTTTTTTGGGCCCCCCCAAAACAGGAAAAAAGAAGTGCGTGAATCATGTGGGAAGTCTTTTGCTTCCCCAGTGAAAGAGATTGCGCCCCATGCACTTGGATTGATTAAATGTGATTCTTGCTTTAAACAAGTCTTGTTAATTTCGCTAATGCTCTGGATCATGATGTGACAAGTACGCCGAACTCTTGGCACTGTTTTATTTTTTTTTTTTGGTAAAAATAAATATAAGAAACTATTTATGGTACCGACGAGGGAGAGAGAGACTATAGAGCCAATTTTTTTGAAAAAAGTTTAGGTCCGTTGTAATTTTAAGACCAATATCCAAAATGATCAGTCACAAAAAAAGTTGTGGATTGTGATCATGAATAGTCTTCCCCAAAGGAAGGACATCATCAACCGGGCATCGCATGTGAATATCTAATTAGCGTTCATATCTGGGATTACTTTTCTTTTTTCGCTGGTATAACTTCATGTATAGGAAGAGAATTTGAAACATCAAGTTCGATATGATTTTCACGTTTCATACGTGCACGACCTAAATGTATGGAGAAAGGGATAGGGGCTGAGTCCCTTAATATTGTAATTTAAAAGCGGAAGAAGGGAAGAATTTCCATGTACAATACTCTCAAATGTATTTTTCAATCATGCACCTGTTCATAATTTGAGATATGTTCGAGCTTGATTACTTTAATAAAGCTGACTCTGAAAACTGAAACTGAGATCAAGTCGCAACTCTTTTCGACTCTGAAAACTGGCGAATCAAACTGGCCAAAGGTTGATGCTGGCAGGACGCTTGTTGCCAAGAGTACAAGTGCAACTCTCATGGAGTCCTTACAATAAGCTGCAACATTTTCTTGATACATGAACTGGAAAGAACATTCCATCTTGTTGAATAGTCAAAACAGCAAGTTCCCCCGATTTGTTGACTAGTCTACGAGGTTTCTTCCTTCGTCACCCCTCAGCAAAGAGATTGGGTTCTGTCCCCTTAAGAGTTCAACAAGGACCGCGGCAAAATTGTACACGTCTCTTCTATTCTGTAAATTGACTTGTTTGGAAGTACTCACGGGCCTGTTCTTGTGGGTCATAATGCCAGAAAGAGCTGCCTTTACTGTTGTTTCACGATGTGTGAATGGCTGCAAATCCGAAGATGTTGCTAAATCCTAGTCCACGCGATATGACTCTCTCGATCATAGAAATATCGAAGCTCGAGAACGTCAAGTCCCATCTATATGGAATCAAGTTGCCCGTAAGCTAACTTAGACCGGAATGGTGGGATCCGACAGATGACTTGTTGATAGTGGTCCCTGTGGTCTTCAATAACGTTATCCCCTGAGAACTTGTATGAGAACAGTTCATCAACTTAAAAGACTCCAACAGTGATAGAATAGAGAGACGATGGGTGCTTTGCTAGCTATAGTGCCCAAGGTGACTTTCCTTGGCCCACAAGCTTCAAGTTGGTGTGCCACCACTAAACTTGACTAGGTCAGTGGTCTCGAGCCCACCGATCGTCCACGATATCAAAAGTTATTGCTATTGCATGATTGAACCTTTGACAAGCACAAACTGCTACCTTTTGTGAACAAATTTATGGACTCTCAACATGTTGGGTCGGTTATGTCGACAAGCTTATCTCTAAGGTCTCAAGTGGTGCTAAGCAGCTATAATCTAAATATGATATTTTGTAGTGGATGCTTGGCTACTCAACCCTTTCATTCTTACTATCACTATTCCGTAACTTCCAAGTTAACACAAAATCTTTCACCATTTGATATAATAAGAGTTTATGAACTGGAAGTGAAGATGCAGCTCGCAGATGGCTTCCTGTGGAAAAATCCGCACAAAAACTATCACAACAATGGACAAGTACAAGGAAAGGAGTAGTGTGCCATTTGGGCCTAGTAGAATGCGTAGCAAATCAATGCCATTTCTGGGATTTTTATCGAGTGAAACAATTCAATTTTCGATGGGAAAAGTACCAAAAAGTCATGACCCTATTGCATCAATACAAATTCAGTCCTAAACTTTTCAATTGGATTAATTTAATCCTAAACCTTTTCATATTTATATCAATTTAGTTTGTCCTACCAATTTAGGTCGAAAATGGCTAATGTAGATGCCGGCTGTTCTACATGACACGACCGGCACCAAAGTGGATATTTTTAATAATATTTTAAAAACATTTTGAATATTTTGATAAAATTTCCCTTTTTTTTTTGAGGGCGTCACGGTCCTTGCCTAAAGCCGTGAGGCTACAGCCCCTTGCCAAAGCTAGTGAGGGCGACCCTTGCCCATGCTTTGCAAGGGTCGAACCCTCGCTAGCTCTAGCCTATAACTAGTCATTGGACATGGCTAGGTACTAGCCATAGGCAAAACAAGGAAAGAAAAAAAAAAGAAAAAAAATTTAAAAAAAAAAAAAAGGGAATTTTTAAAAAAATTATTAAGAACACCGTGCCCACATCAATGAATTTCGGTATAAATTTGAGATTTCGATTCTTGACTATGCTTGTTGGTCGGCCTCGCTTTGGCAATTCCTTTTCATTGTTGTTTCCATTCCAGGTGAATGGATGTGGGCTTAGGGGGTGGCGCTTGGCTGCAAGAGAGGCCCAATCAGGTCGATAGTTAACTTTAGGAAGAAGAATTAGGTTTCAGAGAAGTAAGCTCTTGTTAAACTTTCCATTTTAAAAAAGGTTCCAAACTTATGAAAAAGTAAAGAATTCACAGAGGAAAAAAAAAAAACAGAAATGCCAGAGTTTGAAAAACTATAGAAAAAAGGGAAGAAGAACACTAGAAGTGCCAAAACTTGTGTACGGCGCTTACTTTAGTGCAAAAAGTTTTAGCCGGCTCACTTAAGTGCCAAATCGGAGGAAAAACGATCACTTAAATGCCAACAGCGAAAATTCTGACCAAATTAATACGTAGCTTTTATAATTAAAAATTTTAGTCTTAGTTGGATTTTTTTAAAAAAATAAGTCTACATGGCATTTCCATGTGTACATTTAGATTTTTTAAATATTTTTTCTGATTTTTTTCCTTCTTTTCTTTTTTTCTTCTCTTTCTTCTTCTTTTACCTCCGATCACCGGGCGGTGATTGAAAGCCGCCACCAGCCATGGCTAGTTGCTTGGTATCGCCCGGGAGGCTGGCTGGGGCTGGTGGCCGACCTCCGATCACCGATGGTGACTGAAGGTAGAAGAAGAAGAAAGAGAAAAAAAAAAAGAAAAGAAAAAAAAAAAATCAGAAAAAATATTTGAAAAAAAATAAGTGTACATGCTAAAACTACATCGTTTTGATGTGTACATGCTGATTAAATCCTCCGGCAATCCACGTTAGCTTTAGAAATTAATAAAAAATGCCACGTCGGATTTTCGCCAAACTAACCGGAGTTGGCACTTAAGTGATCGTTTTTCAAAAAATTTGGCACTAAATTGATCTAAAATAAACTTTTGGCACTAAAGTGAGCGCCATATACAAGTTTTGGCACTTCTGCTTTTCTTCACCCGGAGAAAAGAGAAGCCAATATTGGTCACGATCCCTCTTTCTCACTTGTAGTTTTGGAGGTGATTACAACCGAATAGAAAAGTAGATAAAATATTGACAAAACCACAGTTATTGATGTTTTTCAGCAATCAGATCTAATGTAATGCGTGTGAAAATACAATCATCTGAATACAAAAGTTCTTACTCATAGAATTTGGTATGTGACATTTCAAATTTCCGCCAATTAGAAATTATGAAATAACTGAGTTTTATGAAATGTGCTCGCATAAATTCTCACCCGAACTGATCATTCCCGAGAATGCTAACCATTAAAGAAAGGCTAATAGAGGAATTAAATTCGCATCGACTAAAGAAAATTTGATCGTGAATGGATTTCACCATTAAATCGCGTAAGTGATATTTTGAGTCACTTTGTTGGTCGATCCAAGGATAGTTAGGGGTCAGTTCACCACTGTCCTAGTAGTGGATTGCGGGGTGATTCCGTTGGAACACAAAACGACTTGACGAATGATTCTAAAATTATACCGAACGATCGTACTCTTCGGATCAAGTAATTAATCTTCGCGATTTTTATGACAACCGAGACTGTCACGCATCGAACGGACTTGCACGTGATTCGATTTAGTATCAATCATGAGTCGATTCTGTGAATTTCCCTAGTAAGCCACCCGTTAGCTCGAGAAACGCTCGAGTTGCGTTTAATAGAATTTAATTATTGAATTTTTGCCCAAATTGGACACGGAAAATTAGGAAGTCACGCCGGAATGTTAGGACGACGTTGCATGTGACACGTGTGAATTTTTGGTGCGCTTAAATCCTTCGGAAAAACTCAATTTGGTCAAGAAACGAAGAAAGTGACCAAAATACCCCTAAAGGTTATTAAAGGACAAGTTTTAAGGGTAAAGGGCATTTTGGTAATTTTGCCCCAAAATTTTGATTGGACAATTTTACCCTTGGATTTTTGGGAAATTACAAGTATGCCCTTGGATATTTTTGTGCAAGAATCGATCTCGGCGGTCGAATCAAGATAAGATCGAATCTGGACCGTCGGATTAAAATTTTGAGACAAGGGTATTATGGTCATTTTTCCTTTGGGTCATTGGCATTATTTAAGTCAAATTTTGGTCTTCCTTCCCCATTCTCTCCTTCCTTTTCTCACGATCAACCCCCTCCCCATTTGGTTTTTTCTTCTTTCCACCGTGGGCTTTCCTTGCGTTTCTCTCTACCCGCCGCGCGTCACTTGCCACGCCGCCCGGACCGCCACCTTGCCGTTGCCGTGCCGTCCTTCAACCTCGCCGTCTCTCTCTCTTTCCCCTCTCTTTCTCTCTCCCCGTGACCCATTTCCGGCTGTGCAAGACCACGCCGCCGCCCGAACCCGCCGCCCGTGCAAGCCCGGAAGCCACCGTGAGTTGTTCGCCTTTTTGCCGTGGGCGCGCTGCTTTCCGTTCTAGCCATCTTAGCCTAGAACGCGGTAAAATCATACTCTAATCCCGATTTAGGATTTTGGGTATCTCGAATAATTTGATTTTGGGTGAAATTGGACTTGTGGGGGTGTGAAATGTTGGGGCTTTAGACCCGGGAATGTATGGCGGGCCTTAAGGAATTAATTCGAATTTTTGGAGGACGATTTGAGGGAATTCAAGCTAAGAATCACTGTTCACGAGACTGTGACACTCGGTTCGGGACACAAGTTGGATTTTTAAAATCGGTAATTAATGGTGAGAAAGTCCCATGAAGGATCGGAATTAATCCAACGCCATTTGGTTGGAGAAAAATGGCAATTACCGTATTTGAGGCGTGTTTGATTTATTTATAAATTGTGGTGATTTAATTGAGAGTGTTGTTATGCAATTGAGTGACTGATTATACTTGTCGAGTGCACACGTGAGTTGATTAAATTAATTGTTGATATTGCCCATGTGAATTGTTGAGTGAGCTCTGTCTGCGTGTGATTCGATGTGTGCACGGATTGCGTGTGATGGGCTAGTCGCGTGTGGTAAATGCATATCGAGCATGTGCATGAGTAAGGAGAAGTGTGGTGTGACAAGTGATTGTGGGAAAGTATGTAAAGGTGTGATAGAACGAGAATGGGATCGGGTCGAGTATCGTGAACTCGGATAGCGATCACGTGGGTCTATTGCATTTGGCACAGGCTAAGGCTTGAAAAAAAGCATGTATGAGAATCGGTCCGAGGCACGATCAGCTCGGGTGAGACCGGGATTGGACCGAGGCATCATAAGCTCGAGTTCCAATCACGTAGGCCTATCGCATTTGGCGTGGGCTGAGTTGGGTTTCAATCATGTAGGCCTGTCGTATTTGGCGCGGGTTGAGTTGGGATCGGGCCTGGGGCGTGTGATGCTCAGGTCGCGATCGGGGCCTGAGGCATGAACAAGTACGTGAGCCGAAAGTGATGTGATGAATGATAGCAGTGTGCCCGGCGCGTGTGCTTCAACGTGGGCTACTCAAGATGAGGATTGAGAAAGCGGAAAATGAGAATGGAAGGAAGAGGGGATGAGAATTGGCACATACGGCGTGTTGCATACGACATGATCGTGACTAAGTGCGAATGTGTGCATTATTAAACCCGACAGTCTTAATTGATGTGCCTGTTTTGTGATATTGGTGTTAAATGAATCGTGTGATTGCGTAATTATTTAGAGGCACGTGATAGCGTAGGTTGGGTTTAGGGGTGTACTTACCGAGAAGTGTCTCACGGTTATTTTCAACCAAACATTTCAGAACCCCGACCCGAGCCATGAATAATCCACCACAGCCACTAGAACGTTTTTGGAGTACACATGCATACAGAGCTTGAGGTTCAGAGTTCCCGATGGATCGATAACTTTACTTGGATTAAGCACACTTCTATTGTTTTCGTAGAGCGTAGTTTTACCTCTTTTTGAAGAACAAAATACACTTCTTGGTTCTTTCGAGATGGAGACGAGGCTGAGTTTGGGCCCATTAGAGGTTTTGGCGTTCCCTTTGATTTAGTTGGAAATTGGGATCCAGCCGCCATACCTCCTATAGACGGAAAGTTAACAAATACGGAGGTTAGCATAGCACGCCTAGGATGCATCCAGCACCCGCCCGCTCGGGGATCTTGGAGGTTTGAGTATGAGCCCGAGCCCGAAGCATCATGCAAGCTGAGGATGACTCGATGGACATAGATTTAGAACCAATACCCGAGGAGGGACCAGAGGAAGAAGAACTAGAGGATGAGGAACTAGAAGAGGTGGAGCCGGAGGTAGAGCCGAGGAGCCGGAAGAGTTTGTAGGAGACCCGGAGTATATACTCCCTTTTGAGGAATACATGGATCCCAATTACGTGCCTAAGTATAATTTCTTCGATTTCTTGGCTGAGGAGTATCAGAACGCAGCTCCAGTGAGTCGGGCGACATCAATCACCCGATTGTGATCGAAGCAGAGTCAGAGCCCTCAGAGGAGCAGTATGCTTAGGAGAGTTCGGAATCGGAAGATGAGGAGTTAGACTCGGAATGGACGCCTAGCAAGGGGCATTAAGGGTTAGTTCAGAGTTCTTAATAGGTTTTTAAAAAGTAATATTTTTGGATAGAAAGTCAGGTCATCGATCTTTTGGTATATCGATGGTTTGTAACACGGGGTGCAAGTATACTGATGCGATGGTGGTAAAGTCTGGCGGTTGTAAGTTGTGAATATTTTATAAGTTGGTATTGTAAAGAAATATGTGTATTCTCCCTATTCTCCCCAATTTTATTTGTCGAGATTAATTGTTAGTATCCGCTGTGATAGTAAATCTCTGATGGAAATTTGAAGTCGGCAACATTCCCGGGGCGCCGCACTAAGCGACCGGAGGCGGAAAACGCAGGCTCGATGCAGATTGGGGCGTGACATGGTACGTGTGAAGTTTCAAATGAAAATGGAAGAATTATACACCCCAAGGAGCGCATCTAAGGGGATCTTATGTTGTCAAAAAGCAATGTCCGGGAAAGTTTGAACTGCGAAAAAGTCCATAGTTTAATTTCACGATTTTTGTCTCAGACATAAAACTAAATTATGATCCCTAGGAATTTTGTTGCGATAAGCAACATGAATTGCGTTCTTTAAGGGCAATTAATCAATGGAAATATCATGGCAAAATCAATGGAAATATGGAAAAAGAGTATCAAACATCTTAGATACTAAAAGGAGGAGTAAATATTGTGGAAAATTACCAAAAATTCTTAAACCTATTGTAAAGATGCCAATTTAGTCATAAATATTTTAATTTAAACAATTTAGTCCTAAACCTTTTGACAATTCGCTAATTTAGCATTTATGGCCAATTTTGGCCAAAAATCTCTAGTATGGACGCTGGCCGTCGGCCAACCAGCTATCACCGACGTTGATAATTTTTGTTGTGTCTTGTAGGATAGTTGGCATTTACGTTGGCAATAACCATACAAAATTGGCCTGACTAACTACATTTGCAAATTGTTTAAAGGTTTTGGAATAAATCGACTAAATTGAGAGGTTTATAATTGAATTAACATATATACAATAGGTTTATGACTTATTTAATAATTTTCCCAATTATCGCTTATCTACGAGTTGGTCCATGCACGATTGATTTCTGTTATTCTTGTTTTGCTATTGATATATGTAGTTCGGGTGGTGAGTTTGACACATCACGTGGTGAGGATTTAAACGATACCTTGATCTAAGCAGCTGGAGCATTGGCAGCCGGCAACAATCCCTTTATACCATCAGCAATTCAGTGTAATCTTTAAGGATCTCAAGATGAACTAAAATCACTACATCATGCACGAGCTAGATGATTGCAATTTGCATAGTATTTCTGTTGGGCGAGTGTCGGGAGAATCGACTAACCTATTCGATACACTACGAACAAAATTTCCAGGATCGTCGTTAAATCACCCGGGGAACGATGGGCGAATCTACTCCATATTAGTCCGAATACATTCACAAGGAAATTTTTCTCGTTCCTTAGCATGAATGTCGATTATCTTCTCAAAATAGATCTGAAATCCTTGTGCGTCGAGAGAAAGAGAGAGTTATAATGCTTCAAAGTTTACTTATCTCTTGTTAGATATTTTGATACTAAGGAAGTTACCTTGACTTCCCTTAAGAAAATCCCCTCGCCTCTCTTTAAAAGGTGTCTCTCATACACACTTCTTGTTAGAGCAAATGATGTCCCTTGGACACACGCATCATGGGCGGGTCGACGAAATATAACATCTCCCACTCAAGACATGATGGGCTTGATGATGCTCTATCAAGAATATAAGGCATTCAACATTCATCTACCTTAGAAACAATTCATACTAGCAAGAAAGCCGTGCGACCAGTGAATACACCTGCACTTGGGAGCTCTAATTATGCACCTGTTAGGGACAACATAATGGCTACAACCCCAAAAATAAATAAACAATTGATGTCTCACAGTACCCCAGACATATTTTGTTACATCAGTCCAAGTATATCTATCCCTTAAAGGCTATACTTGACTTTTCTCAAGAACACCATGTATTTACAATTATTTCCAAAGCCATTGAAGGTGAAATAATTAGTCGACCGCTAAACACATGTGATAGATGTAAAAGAACAATAGTCTTTCTTAAGACTTTGTCTCTCTTCATTTCAAAACAACTGTTTCAGAATAACTGCTTTCCTAGACACGTCCTATAAAGCCATATCTATTCATGACCGCTGGTAACATGTTAAAGTAGCAACATTGATCTTCTACTTTGAGAACATAGTCATAAGTAATATAGGGCACAAAGTGAGGTAAATTATAAATTATCTTAAGGACTCACATGATAAATAAATAGGGATAATTATACTCATCTCCCTTATTTGTCAAATAAATCACATGTAGTATGAATTATATGCTATAGTGGATTTCTCTTTCTATAAGGCGTATGTCATTTATTAATCATATCCATTATATGAATCTTAACCTAAACATAGTCACGTGCTTCTCACATACATATGTTTAACCTAAGTGCTATATCAGCTTGCTTTCCATAGTGCCCAATTTAGTACTCGCATTCGGCTACCTTCAAGCATACATGATTGTGGGACTATCATGTTCGGTCTTATCACATATGAATAATAGACGTCATCTTGATTCCAATCAAGGCGACATTAATTCATTTCGTGTACTAAACTGCTCTTCTAGCATTTATAGTGCGTATTGTCTCATCGCAACCCACTTACTATAGCGTTTAATGTCACGTGCTGAACCCCATCGAGCACGCGACATCTCTCTTCGATCGAATTAGTGCGACATCCCAGGAAATGTCGCCCGACCCAAACGAACCCATCAAAATTTAATCGCGGCAGAAATATCAAACACCCAAACTATAATTTACCTGGGGCCTAGGGAGGATAAATTGTCAGACCACTAAATCATATACTATACCTCAAATTAAGCACAACATCAATTTACAACATAAACTTATGCCACAATCGCCAATTCTGAAACCACAAAGCGAAATATACATATTGAACTACTAAACTACAAACCACCAATATCATAAAAGATTAGTAGCCTGGGTAACGCTACACCAAAATGGGATACTTCCGGACTCTTCCTCAGCTCCAACTAATCCCTCGCCCTCTAGAAGACATCCGCTCGACTCACTCCCCTCGGAATCATCGTTTGAATCCTCATCAGGCACAGCTTCATCCGGCGACTCCAAATCGGCCTCAACTCAATCGAAATTCTACCGCATCATGATAAGTATGCATAATAATCCCAAATCTGTGGTGGTAGCTGCTGCGCAGGTTCATGGCTCGGGCGGTTGATCCGAAATGGTTTAATTGATACAACCATGAGACACTTCTCAATAAGTACACTATCTAACCCTTATCTAGGCTACCATGTATTCCGGACAAGTCTAGACACGAATCAAGCAACACACAAACAACAGCCACATAATCGTACTAACAATCACATGCGATCCTACTTGGGATCCATCATACACATCCACTGCATGTCAAACAATAATACAGTCA
Source organism: Syzygium grande (assembly GCA_024733475.1). Classification (NCBI taxonomy): domain Eukaryota; kingdom Viridiplantae; phylum Streptophyta; class Magnoliopsida; order Myrtales; family Myrtaceae; genus Syzygium; species Syzygium grande. The sequence goes on from JAMXDD010000010.1 coordinate 11,962,327, forward strand.
ATTCATTTATTTTCATACTCACCCAGCACCATATCACGTGAAGCAAACCACAATCACACACTAACTCATGCCATACGTCGACTTTCACAAACCTCACGAATCAAACCAAATCTGGCTCACTCTCAACTTTTCCACTATTACCGCACCCGCGTAAAATGCATCGAGCCAGCGGTCTTCTAACCTCGTCAAGCATTGTCACCTCGTCGGGGCTGGGCATCGTTACCTCGTCGGGGGCGGCATCGTCCCCCGTAGCGAACATGCCTCGGGGCGGAATCCTACACTCAACTTGCCTTTTACCGCGCCCGCATAAAATGCATCGGGACAACGGTCTTCTGACCTTGTCAAGCATTATCACCCGTCGGGCGAGCATCGTCACCTCGTCGGGGGCGGCATCGTCCTGCGTGTGCGAATATGCCTTGGGGCGGAACTTACCTGCGTAAGCGAACACGCCTCGGGGTATCACTTTTCCAACCAATCCTCGTTCCCGTACCTTCGTTCCACTCACTTCACATGTATCATACGGCCACACACAATCTCCGTCTCACACTCACTTTGCAAATGCACATCCTTGCCACATAAACATCACACAATCACACATGCTTAACACGTGAGCTCATTTCGCAATCACACCACAAACCTCACGGCCATATACACAGGGCACACGGCCACTCAATATTCAGCCCAACAATCGTTCAGAAATCAACCAACAACTATAACCACTTTACAAACACACCATCCACATACAAACACACATTCAGGATCAATTCTCGTCATAAAAGCAGCAACTATTCAATCTCGACACTCCCACCATTCCACTCATAAAAATGAACATCTCAAGAATCGGGGTAAAATTGGGCAGTTTACACAGTGACCAAAATCCCATTCAAATAAATAGTAAAAGAACTCCAAAAATTCTAAATTTTGGATATGTTGCGTAAAAAATCTCTTGATAAACATTTTCTGTGAAGAACTCGAAACCCAATTCCAATTGTAAACACCTCTTTTGTTCACTTGAAGTCAGATGAAAATCAACCTGTCCAGTCAGGCCGCCTAACCATAAAAATGCATCTCATCCAGTACCCAAATCACCTTGAAAAGCCTTGAACTTTTTATATGTCATAGTCACAAATGTCCCCAACAAGTTTTGTGAAGGAAGTATTTTGAAAATAAGCCTGGAAAAATTTATAAAAATTCAAACAAACCCAAAGGTTGGGTGAACAGTAAATCAAGTAGTTTTGTTTTGGTCCAAAGATGGACTTCTGAATGGCCCCAAATGATTTTCAAGAATTCCCAAATTAAATTATGTTATACTTCAAGATGTTGGGAGCAACTTTCATGAAGAAAACTTCCTCAAATTCGGCCCACAAAATTCTCTACAAAAATAGCAAACCCGACAGGTACAGTAACCATGAATCCGAGATTCACACCGAACTTAAAAAAATTCAAGTTCTAGCTCTAACCCAGCTCATAAATTAGCCTTAACTAGTCCCTAAATTGGTCTTTAGATCACCATAATCCAATTCACTTCTTAGCCATGATCAATCCACAATTCCAGCACTTAATTCCTGTAAGGACCTCGGTCCCCACCACACTTCCAACTGCGCCACTCCTTGTGTAATATTGTCCGCTTTGGATACTAAGTCCTCACGGCTTTAAAAGCGCGTTACACAAGGGTTAGGGGCTAAACCTTATAAACTCACCAAGATTTCCCTCCCTAGGCGATGTGGGACAAGAGACATGCCCCCCCTTGCCATCCTAGAAGCTGCCGGGGCCGCTCCTTGTCCAAGCCCTCTGGCCCGGCGACCACTCCCGCCCTCGTCGGACGGGTGGTTACATTCTCCCTCCCTTCGAGCACAGGCGTCCTCGCTGTGGCCCCTGTGATCGGGGAGTCGGCTCGATACCATTTGTAAGGACCTCGGTCCCCCACGCTTCCACTGCGCCACTCACGGCTAGTAACATTATCCGCTTTGGACACTAAGTCCTCACGGCTTTAAAAGCGCGTTACATAAGGGTTAGGGGCCAAGCCTTATAAACTCACCAAGATCTCCCTCCCTAGGCGATGTGGGACAAGAGACATGCCCCCCCTTGCCATCCTAGAAGCCTGCCAGGAGCCGCTCCTTGTCTAGGCCCTCTGGCCCCGGCGACCACTCCCCGCCCTCGTCCCGGACCGGAGTAGATTACATTCTCCCCTCGCCCGAGCATAGTGTCACCATTTGTGGCCCCACCTGCAGCGGCGGGAGTCGGCTCATTACCATTTGTAAGGTTCGGTCGCCACGCTTTCTCCTTTGCGTCACTCCTCGTGTAATATTATCCGCTTTAGACACTAAGTCCTCACGGCTTTAAACAGCGTTACACAAGGGTTAGGGGCCAAGCCTTATAAACTCACCAAGATCTCCCTCCTAAGCGATGTGGGACAAAGAGACATATCCCCCTTGCCATCCTAGAAGCTTTGCCGAGCCGCTCCTTGTCCCGAGGTCCTCGGACCCCACGACGACCACTCCCGCCCTCGTCGGCCAGTCGTTACATTTCTCCCTCCTTTGAGCAGTCCTCGCTATGGCCGCATCTTGATCGAGTCGGCTTTGATACCATTTATAAGGACCTTGGCCCCTTGCCGCTTTTTCGTGCGCCCTCCTTGTGTAATATTGTCCGCTTTGGACACTAAGTCTTCACGGCTTTAAAATGTGTTACACAAGGGTTAGGGGCTAAGCCTTATAAACTCACCAAGATTTCCCTCCCTAGGCGATGTGGGACAAGAGACATGCCCTCCTTGCCATCCTAGAAGCTTTTGAAGGCCGCTCCTTGTCCGGGCCCTTTGGCCCGGCGACCCTCCCCACCCTCGTTGGACCAGGGTTACGTTTTTTCTCCCTCCTTGAGGACAGGCGTCCTCGGCTGTGTGCCCTGTCGTTCGGGGGTTGCTCTGATACCATTTGTAAGGACCTCGGTCCCGCCATGCTTCACTACACCACTCCTTGTGTAATATTGTCCGCTTTGGACACTAAGTCCTCCACCCGCTTTAAAGCAGCGTTACACAAGGGTTGGGGACTAAAGCCTTATAAACTCATCAAGATTTCCCTCCCTAAGCGTGTGGGATAAGAGACATGCCCCCTTGCCATCCTAGAAGCTGCCGGAGCGACCTTGTCCAGGCCCTGCGGCCCGGCGACCACTCCCGCCCTCGTCGGACCGGGTCGTTACAATTCCATCACAATCAACCCCCTAATCTACTCAAACAGCCCTAAAACTACACTAAACCGTTGTATAAACGAGCCGTTAATACTTTCGATGTCCCTAGGCAAGAGTTAGATCGCAACTTACCTGACTCTAGACTCACGCCTACTAGAGTAAAAGCCGGTGGCAAACCAAGATCTAATGGCGGTTTACAGCGGTGATGATCAAGGCGACCGGGAGGAACGTATGACGACGGCAACATGGCGGGCCAGTGGGGCTCACGGCTGAGAGAGAGAGAGAGAGAGAGAGAGAGAACGGGCGGTGGTGCAACAGACTGCAACGGAGGTAGGCAGGGGCCATGTGGGGACGTGGCGGGGCGTCTCAAGTGTGGGGAAGCCATGGGGAGAGAGAGATCAAGAGGGAGGCTCTCGAGGGTGGGGAAAGGGACCGAATTGGGAGGGGAGAGAGGAGAGAGAAGATAAGACTTGGTCTAACCTCGAGGGACTAAGTTTTGACCAAACTTGGAAAATGACCTAAATGCCCCTCTCTAACCTTTTTCATCCGACGGTCGCGATTCGATCAAATCTTGAAATCAAAGGTCCGGATTGAATTTTACTTAAAAATATCCAAGGGCATTGTGTCTTTTCCAAATTTGAGTGCAAAAATGACCAAAATACCCTTGCCTCACAAAACTAATCCTTTATAAAGCCTTAGGGGTAAAATGATCACTTTCTCATTTTCTCGTCGAATTCGAATTTTTATGAAGGATTCGAGACATTACAAATTTACACGTTACAACCGAATGTTGTCCTAACGTCCCGTTGTGACTTCATAATTTTTCGATATCCAATTTGGGCTAAATTAAATAATTAAATTTTATTAAACGCAACTCGAGTGTTTCTCAAACTAACGGGCGGCTTGTTGGGGAAATTCGCATATTCGACTTGTGACTGATAATAAATCGAGTCACGTGCAAGTTCATTCAGATCGTGATGACTTCGGTTGTCATTAAAATCGCGAGGATCAATTACTAGATCCGAGGGGCACGATCGTTTGGTATAGGTTCGGATCATTCGTCAAGTCATTTTGTGGTCGATGGAATCACCCACGATCCACTACTATGGCGGTGGGCGAACCGACCCCGAGCTATCCTTGGATTGGCCAACGATGGTTCAAAATATCACCTCGGCGATTTCATGATCGAAAATCGATCCACAATCGAATTTTCTCTTAGTCGCATGCAATTTAAATCCCCTGTTAGCCTTTCTCTAATGATTAGTATCCCAAGAATGATCGGTTCCGAGTAACAACCAACTACGAGTACATTCATAAAATCCAGTATTTCATAAATTCCAAATGGATCAAATTTTCAGGATGTCACATTTAAGGTGATTGCTCGTGGGAGTGAGCCAATTATTGCCTAGTGACATACCTTTCAACAATATGTGTGTTTGTGCTAGTCTCATAACATTGTACTAATTGATAAAACATTAATTCATTAATAAACAAGTACAATACATATACACACATAATCTAGTGATTCTCAATAATATTACATATCACAATCATATTCTACGTAATCTTAGAGACATTCTATGAGTCAAGAACACTTCTCTAAGAACAACCTTCAGAAATGGATCAACAACCATCATGTTGGTTGAAATATATTTAAGGACTACTTCCTTCTACGCTATTATATCTCTAATGAAGATATTCTTTATGTCAATGTGCTTCGTCCTACCATGATACTTATGATCTTTCACATAGATAATGACTACTTTACTATCACAATATACCATCACTAGTCTTTGGACATCGGTGACAATAGCTAAATTTTCCAAAAAATGTTTTACCTATACTGCTTCTGCATCTTTGCAGTAGAACATGCAATAAATTCAGCCTCCATCGTATATAAAAGTTATGCATGTCTGATTCTTGCTGTTATAAGAAATTGCGCCATCATTAAGCAAGAACGCATATCCAGACGTCGATTTACACTCATCTAGGTCTCCTCCCCAATCAGCACTAGAGTAGCCTAATAAGCGTAAATCATTTCCTTGATAGCAAAGTCAATAGTCCATAGTACCTTTCAAGTATCTCGGGATCCTCTTAACTACTTTCCAAAGTGTGCTTGACCAGGAATTGATTGATATCGGCTCACTAACCCCATAGCATGACGGATGTCGGTCGAGTACACATCATAGCATACATCAAATGTGACATCCTCAAATTTCGACCCTATTCGGGATATAATGAAGTGATTATTTATCGATACATTGTTAGTTAAATCTCACTTTGAATTAATCACTCATGAGAGACTAACCATTAGGGAAAGGCTATTAAGGAATTAAGTCGCTACTACACGAGAACTCGACCATGGATTGATAATTTGACTATAAGGATTGTTGAGAGACAATTTTGAGCCATCATAGACCGATCAAGGAACAATTATAGAATGTTTTGCCAATAGTATACAATTGGCGTAACGATCCGATCCGACGAGGGTGGTGGAGTGGTCGCCGGGGCCAAAAGGGCCTAGACAAGGGAGCGGCTCCGGCGGGCTTTTAGGATGGTAAGGAGGGGCATATCTCTTGTCCCACATTGCACAGGGGAAGTCCCAGGATTGCTTATAAAAGCCCAGGTGGTCTATTTTGTGTGATGCGTTTAAAGCCACTCGAGGATCGAGGCCCAAAGAGGACAATATTACACAATGTAGACCCGGGTGTTACAATCGAAGTGTGGGTGATTCCACTTGACCATTGTATGGATTAAGAATGACATTAAACCAATTCCTAACGATCATGTGCATTGGAACTAGCGATTGACCCCTCGCAATTACACAACAACTAAGATCATCCATGATTCGAGAAAACTTAAACGTGGATTGATATCAAGTCAATCACGAGTCGAATATCGTAACTCTTAAAAGCCGTATGTTAGTTTGAGATATACCAAAGTCGTAATTGATTGATTTTTACCACAATTAGAATTTGAATTTGGGTGTCGAATTTTCGAGGATTTCAAGACTAAAATATTGGACATTGCCTCATTGATTTACTCGTTTATTGGTTTGCTCGAAATTCTTGAAAAAGGATTAACGGGCCGAGAATTTAGAGCCCACGGGGAAGTGGGCTGGACGAAGGCACATTGGGCCTCAAGCCCAATGTGGTTCGGCCATTTGGGCCCAAGACAAGCCCAAGTGGGCCCAATGAAGCCCATTTTACCCATTTTCTATTTTCAAGCCCAAGTTTGAGCACGATAGCATTTTCAAGCCCATTCCTTATCCGTTTGAGCCCAAACTTGATTTATACTGAGTCTGTACAAAATTGTAGCTCGTATACTTGACTAGAAATACTTGGAATCTAGGTAGCTGAAAGTCCTCTCCACCAATGTCGTTACGAGTTTGATCGAGGGAAACGGACTTGGAAGTACCGAAATCTACCACTTTTGCCTGATATTTTTCATTTAAGAGGATATTAGTGGACTTAATGTTTCGATGATAAATAGGGATAGAGACTGCTAAATGCAAGTAAAATAAGGCTCCAGCAATTTCAATTGCAATTCGTAGGCGTGTGTCCCATGATACCGAAAACTCTTCATTTGGGTCATGCAGATCTTGATATAGAGTCCCATTTGGTATAAACTCATGTACTAAATGCAAGACTTCCATCTCCAAGCAATACTCCAATAACTTAACCACATTCATATGGTTGATTTGTGAGAGAATGAATAATTCATTTAGGAACTGTACAACTTTGCCCTCGCCTATTGCTTTCGATTTCTTACTTTCGCTAAGAATACGACTAGATCCAACAAAAACAAGGGAGAACTGCTGGATATACTTGGGATTTTTGACTGACTTGATTTAATAAATGATGAGACGGTAGTGGTAATTAAATTATTGGACCTATTTAAGCACCCAACACTATTCAGTGACAACATTTGGTAGACAAATTTGGAGACTAGTACACTTAACACTAGTTAAGAAAAAAAGAATTATAATGTCATCGCACTTTGGATTCATTTTTTTAGTTTCCTTAATAAAATACGAATCAGTTAACTTGTTTGTCGTTTAGTTTAAAACGTTTAGATAAGTGACATGGTGTTCAAGGCGGCCCTCTAGGTTATACAGTATTCGCTTAGCCCAGTCGGTTATGTTTAAGTTACATGGTGCCTATTGCCCAATCTTGTGCCATTGGGACATGATTCAATGACCCCAACGACTCTTTTACCCACCTCGAGTTTGGTCCCCCGCCACACCCGACCACGATGAAGTAATTCTTTGTCCAGAAGAAGAAGGGTGGGCTCCCTTTTATTAAATTCGTGGTGGTATTGTCAATTTACTTACTTTACTGGTAAAATTTTAGAAGAGTTGGTAATTTATTACTGAATTTGAATGATGATAAATTCTCCATGGCAGCGATAGTTATTTACCACAATGGTGAAATTTCAAGAAGTTGGTAATTTACTAGTTCTTTGATAAGTTGGTGTAATCTTGATAATTGATAATTGTTTACGATACTAGTAAACATTCAGAGTAGTTGGAAATTTTCTATTTTATTGAAATGTTGGCTAATTTATGATAGTGTTGGTAATTTATTATCGGTTCTTGACAAGCCAGTTACCAATCATGTTCTTTTACCAACATGATTGGAAATTTACGATAACTTTAAAATTCATCCCATATGAATTTTTTCCAATTTTTTCAGACGGCGGACTAAAGAATTTTGTATGTTTATCTGAAACTGAAATCACATATCGCATCACACTTTTCTCAGTAAGGGATAAAAGTTGATGCAATTAGAACGCTTATTCCCAAGACTACACGAGCAACTCTAATATAATCCTCACAGTAACTGCATTAAAGACAAGTTTTCAAGGATCCTCGAGATGAAATAGGCCACTTCACGATATATTAGTAGGATGGTTTTGCCGCTCTTTGTAATTGCCATATAAACAGCATTATAGTACTTACGTTAAAAACTGACGCTGAGCCAGAGAAATTTTAAAAGGGTACTGCTCAAACACTCTTTTGATCCCAACATCAGCCACGAGGAAACGACTTTAAAAACTGTATATAATTGGCGCGGCTTATATATTCGGGTCATTGGCCTCTGCCTGTAGAGGTTGAAATTGTTGCGGAGATGATGCCAGAAATTGCTGCCTTCACCATGATTCAGAATGTGCGAGTGGCTGCACGTCTGAAAATGTAGTTACACCTGTGTCCGCGAAAGACTTGCCAGATGTGAAACTAGAGTCACGAGATTCAGTGGCCTCGATCTTTTCTTGATATTGTTGGAAGCTCGAAAAGCTTTGGAGCTTCCTTATTTCCTCCAACTCCATTGCCACTTCTTTCATTGTAGGCCGCTTCCTCCTACTAGAGCTCAAGCACCTTCTTGCGAGGTTAGCAACTGCTGTAATCTCTTCTTTCTTGCTTGACTTCATAACTCGAGCATCAGCAATATCAAACAAACAATTCTGCTCCATCGAATTAATAAAATAGTCCACGAGGCTCCTTCCTTCTTCCCTAAGCCAACTGATTGGCATTTGCCCGGTTAAGAGTTCAACAAGGACCACTCCAAAGCTGTACACATCGCTTTTGTCTATAAAATAACCTGTTTTGAAGTACTCTGGATCCAAGTATCCAAAAGTCCCCGCACCAATGTGGTTACGTGAGTTTTGTCGAGGGATATAGACTTGGAAATACCGAAATCTGCGACTTTAGCATGATGTTTCTCATCTAAGAGGACATTGGTGGACTTGATGTCGCGATGATAGATGGGTATAGAAGCTGCCGAGTGCAAGTAGAATAAGGCTCCTGCGATTTCGGTTGCAATTCGTAGGCGCATGTCCCATGATGCGAGAGGGTTTTCATTCGGGTCATGCAGATACCAGTGAAGAGTCCCATTTGGTATGAATTCATATACTAAAAGCGGGATTTCTGTTTCCAAGCAGCACCCCATTAGCTTAACCACATTCCTGTGATTGATTTGTGAGAGAATGATGACCTCATTGATGAACTCTTCAACGTTTCCCTTATCTATCAATTTTGATTTCTTAATTGCAACTATTTTTCCGTCGACCAGCATTCCCCTTGTAAACAACACCTTGTGCACCTTGGCCGAGTATCCTATCCTCGTGGAAACGGTTGGTGGCCTTCTCTAAATCCTTGAAGCGAATAATTTGCTTTTCGCAACATTGCCTTCAGGTGATGAAGATATATGTTGTTGCAACAAGAGACCCCACTGTGATTTAAAGTACTTCTCTTTCTGCTTAATTTCTCTTCTTTTCATGATGACTTTGTATAACCACCATAAGGGAAGCAACATTTGCACTAATCCTCCAACGCTCGCTCCGAGTCCTGCATTCCGGATATTTAGCAGGGGCAAAGTTAAGAAAAAGCACCAGCTCGTAAGAGTCGACAATGTTGTGCTATGCTATCTATCTATGAATGAACTAATTTGGAAGAAGGAAAACTATTAATCTCACATTGACTTATGGATATTTTCCTTCAGCCAAGTAGCAATTTCTTCCCATCATAGGAAGCCACCAACTATTTATGAGAACCAGTTGAAATCCCCATTGGGTTTTTATTTAATTAATTTAGATTTTTAAAGGAGATTGTATTAGAAAAGGCTTCTTAGCAAAATTGAATGTAATACAATTTGTTTGATGTCATGTAAACCATCTACTCAATTTAAAATGACTAATTTGACTAATTTTAAAATGGTATCCATATTTCAATGTTACTCTTAGTAAACTTTATCCCACCCTCATACTAGGATGTTCATCATACGCACTAAAATATATTAGTATTTTGAGAAGGAATAATTACACAAATGATCTCTAACTTTTAGCCCAACGTGTAATGTGGTATCTCAACTTTTAATTTGTTCAATGTTGCTCCTGAACTTTTTGGTACATATTCAATCTAACCCTTGCACTATATGAAAATGTTCAATATACGAATGGATGACATTGCACATTCTACTAAAGTTCAAGGGCCATATTGAACAAATTAAAAGTTCAGGGGCGACATTGCATAATGGGCTAAAGTTTATGGACCATTTGTGTCATTTTTCCTTTGGGAAAAGTTACCCAATCAATTTTAAATATATTGTATGGATGCCAATTTAATCCTAAACTTTTAAAATTTTTGCAATTTAGTCCTAAACCTTCATGCGAAATTCAATTGTAATACTTCTATTCAATTTTTACTGAAAATCATTGCATGGCGGTCCAATCTTCACCGATCGCCTAGCTTGACACACTTACCAACGTTAGTGATTTCCGGTGAAAATTGATCTAAAGGAAAAAAAAAATAGAGGCATTGGTTGATCGGGATTATGTGGGCATTAAGGGCAAAAAGGAAAAATCCTCGTGTTAGGTTTGACGTATTATATTTGTTGATGAGTAGATCGAGTTAAAGGGTATAAACTAATTTGACTACAATTGTAGGAAAAAATGTGCACCCAAATGAAAGGGGAAATTACCGAAAAGTCCCAAACTTATTACACTTGTGCCAATTTAGTCTTATAGCCTTTTAATTGTGTCAATTAGTCCTAAACCTTTTCATCTTTTGACAATCGAATCCATCTTGCAAATTTTGGCAAAAATTATTGACGAGCCCCTCACCTAGCCCAAATCTAGCGAGGGCATCGCGGCCCTTGCTAGATCTGGGCAACATGCTTCATGGCCTTGCTTTGGCCGACAAGGACGTCGCAACCCTCATCCAAGCCTTCACCGAACACAAGGGGTTGCGACGCCCTTGCTAGCAACGACCCCCTCACTTGTGGCCAATGAGAGTTGGCCAATGATCCTGCCGGCTCTTAGCACCTCCCTTGCTGCCCCACCCCTCCCTCCCCCCCAAAAAAAAATAAACAAAAAAAAAAAAGAAACAAAAAATTATTAAAAAAATATTCACATCAGCACTAACCGTGTTACAAAAGATGGTTGATGTTCATGTTAGTAATTTTCGGTCAAAATTGGTAGGATGGATTCAATTTACAAAACGTGGAAAAGTTCAGGACTAAATTTGCATAATTAAAAGGTTTAAGATTGAATTGACATAAGTACAATAAGTTTGGCATTTTTTTGGTAATTTCCTAAGATCAAACAGCAAACTTGAATTCTGAAGAGCTATGTAGGAATATCGAACATCCGATCCACTGAAAACGCATCAAGCTATATAACATTTTCTAAATTGCGGCTTTTATCACTTGGAGACTCCATGTTGCATTATTTAAATGATAAGACGTGATATTCGCGAATCTGGGTGCACAAAAGATGGAAAGTCCTTGTTCATATCTCATGACAGATTGTAGAAATTTGCTTACCTATGAGGACAAGCTTGATTGTCTTGCTTCCGTCTACACAATCATAGGAACCTCGTCGATTCACGCACTTTCTTCCAGGGCAACGATTGGTTGGATCTTCGCATTCATCGACATCTGAACAAAGTATGACAATCAAAATTAGTAGAACTTCGTCTCTTTTATTGGGCGTTTATGATTGCACGTAAAGCTAATTCAGCCTCCAAAGAGCTACTTCTCTTTATTAGTACAGTTTTTCGATGTTGCGTTTCCAATAATTGGTGTGATGAAATGTAACTGGTTTTACCTTCGCATCCATGTTTAATATAGGGGTTACCGGTGAAGCCCCAGCGGCAAAAACACTGCAAAAACGGCATCACCTTGCGATATCCTAAATTGAAGCTGACTGTGCTGCAGTTATAGGAATCGTCGGAGATGAAGCCATATTTGTAAATTTCTAGCGCAGCTTGGGAGGAATTAGCTATCCCCCATTCTAGCACCGCTGGGAAATGCCCACTCGCCTCCAACTCAGTGAAGTCTATAGTTGAAGGTGTGAACTGCGAGCTATCTCCCAAGAAGGCATAGTTGCATTTATTCTCTGCTGTTTTGTTGTCCGGCGGAAAGTGACACTGAAATCTTGAAGATCCAAGGTATTAGTGGTGTAGCAGCATCCGTCGCTGCCCGAACAATTCATTTTACTAACGATGTCATGTTGTTTTTCGCATTTGGACTGGCACCCTATGAGAGCAGACTCTGTGCCATCCAATAGACCACATATGTCGCAACCGACGGCGGCAAAGACGTTCCTCGACTCAGAGAAGACGAAATGGCTTCCTTTCAAGCTCACAGGCACAAAGCTTCTGTGTCCCCTGCAGGTCCCATTTGGCGAGTAGATTATAGGAAGACTGACGCTGATCATGCCGTTCGTTCCATCATGGTAATTGGGTAGCGAGATGTTGAGCACCCTCAATTTGGCCTTGTTCAGTGTGGGGATGGTGCCGTTGTTGCCTTCCTTGCAGACAATCTCATACCACTCACCGAGGAAACACCCGATTCCAATCCCAAACGGGAAGGGAATGGCGACGCCACCGCATGTTTGGGTGCAATTACCTTTCACCAGCGGAGCTGCTAGTGATGCTTGCTCATGAAGCAAAAGTGACCCTAGAAGCACAAGAATCTGAAACATCCTTTCTCTTGCTTCTTTTGTCAGGAAATCGTGGACCTGTTCGAGGAATGAGCGGAGGGCAAAGTTACTTATAAGCCATTTTCATCTGTCGCCGTGGACCCTAGCATATTTGAGGATACTTCTTTGAGCAGAATTGTCAAAGCTTCAGATCCTTCCTGGAGTAGAAAATTCTCCACTGAAGTGGTCACCTATTTTGGCGGCCAAGCGAGAAGGGATGTCTCGATCGGGTTTGCTTTGATGGCAATGGCGACTGTTATTTTTCAATCTCACAGCTGAATTTGATATAGAAACTCATCAGATAAACACAAGATAATAAAATGATGAGACTAGGAGATATTTTCTTTTTGTTCCCCGTTGAAATGTCTCCTTTGAGAAAGGCCATCAGTCTCATTTTCAGATTAAAGGTCTTTGAAGAGTCGTCCTTCGTTCTGGTGTCACATTAGGACAGGGCTTGAAAGGTGCCCAGAAATGAGGGAATTTCGGAAATATCTGTGCAATCCTCGTCGTGTGCCCCACTGTATTATTCTCTAGCTGACCATGACAGGACACTGAAACCGAAGCAATATACTGGTTCATACCGAACATGTAACTGTAAATACTATAGCAACACATTAGTAAATATAATAAAAAAAAGGTCACGATAGCATTTTCTTTCTTATTAAATAAGTTCTTTTTTTGATGCGTAGTGCATGGTGAACGCCACACGGGGGAGCTTTTGGCCGTAATAATAAAATGCCACGTCAAAATGTTTAAGTAGCTAAATTGGAAGAGTTAGAGAGCATTCATTGCACTAATTTCGTAAGTTTTAGAACTTAATTGGTGGATTATGTTGATTTTGCCCATTAGGGAGCTTTTGGCCATAACAATCAATTGTGTGGTGTGCTCGTGAATTCTATCTCAAAGGAACTGCAAGTGTTTTGGAAACGTGACAATGTCTTCTCCTAAGAATTTGTGTCTCTTTTTGTTTTTTTGCAAGATTGATAAACATTGTTTTGTGAAAATTTGAATGGGCTAAACACTCTAAGTTATTGACACAGCTAAAGCTGGGAGACACTTAGAATGTTGTAACTCGATTGTGATTGTATTCGGTAATTTACCCCTTAATCTATCTTGGAACGCTGTGTTGCTCTTTAGTGGAGTCGGTCACACCGACCAAACCACTTAAATATGGTGTCTAATTAATTTTCTTATTCTATCTATTAAACTTTTCAATCGCTTGGTTTCACAATAATCGGTATAAAAGATAGGTTAGGCTGACTTGAAGTAGATGGATGGTGACGGAAGAAGGAAATGTGAAAATCAACAAGTTTGATGGGAAGGATTTTCTGTTTTCGAAAATGCCTATTCTGGACAGGAAGAGAATGGCGACGTTCCGCATGCTTCCACACGGTTACACCTTTGCAAGTCCCGTGCAGCTCCGGATGCTTGTTCCGTGAGGGAAACCGGAAGCAAAAGAATTTGAAACACCGAGCTCGACATGATTTTCACGTCTCGTATCTGCATGGACGTGAAACTATGGAGGAAGGAGGACATTGACCGAGACCCTAAGTAGTGTTATTTACGTGAGAGAAGGGATGGATTTTCTTGTATTGAACGCATTGTCTTATTACAGCTCTGTCACGTCCTAGTATCTCTGAGGATGCTTCCTTGAGGATAGTAATATCAAAGCTTGAAAGGTAGATGACACCAATTAAAGCAGCAGCTGAGTGCGACTTCAACCATTGTTGGGGCCATAACTTTCTCCTCATCTTTCTCGTGAGAAAGACTTGGAGCGTTATCAAGATGGATGACCTTTTGTCATGGATTCCGTTAAGCACGTCAGGACCGAGAGACAAAGAAAGATTGAATTTGATAGCTTTTAACTCTTGAAAGCGGAGTTCTATCCGTCTAATAGTTTCTAATCTGCCAGTACGAATGCAAAATTGAAATGATTATCACAAGTGGACCAACTTTTGATGACGCTCTCGTATTCCTATTTTTTTTTTACCTTTCCGAAAAAGAAAAAATATTTTCCACGGCAAGAATCTCTTTTAAAATGGTGAAATCAACCAACAAATTTGTACTAAGATGACCAAGACATTTTCTCTTGACGAAAGAAATGGGCTTTGGCATCTTTTCAATCTACAAAAGAAAAAGCAAAACTCACTTTTCCTAAAGCAAACGTGGTTCCTTCATAACTTGTTTTTGCGATATGCGTGTGTCACGGTCTTCTCCCATTATTGAAGCGGAAGTAATTTTAATTGTTCTTAGTCCAATGCTTTTCATGCTCAAGCAATCAATAAAAGCACTTAGGAAACGTTTTTTTGGGCCCCCAAAACACATAAAAAAGAAGTGCGTGAATCATGTGGGAAGTCTTTTTGCTTCCCAAGTGAAAGAGATTGCGCCCCATGCACTTGGATTGATTAAATGTGATTCTTGCTTTAAACAAGTCTTGTTAATTCGCTAATGCTCTGGATCATGATGTGAGAAGTATTCTGAACTCTTGGCACTGTTTTATTTTTTTTTTTTTTTTGGTAAAAATAAATATAAGAAACTATTTATGGTACCTACGAGGGAGAGAGAGACTATAGAGCTGATTTTTTTTTGAAAAAATGTTTAGGTCCGTTGAAATTTTAAGACCAATATCCAAAAATGTTCAGTCACAAAAAGTTGTGGATTGTGATCATGAGTAGTCTTCCCAAAGGAAGGACATTATCAACCGGCATCTCATGCAAATATCTAATTAGCGTTCATATCTGGGATTACTTTTCTTTTTCGCTGGTATAACTGTTGATTTTCTCACGGAATATGCATAGTTAAAATTAAATATAAACACAGCGAAAAATATAATCACACATGTATCTCAAAGGTGTTGTTCGTGCATTTCAATAAAAATCGGAAGACCATAGGGAGTTAATTGGATTACCTCTCGTAACGTGCCCAAAACGATTTCAGTTCGGATATTCTTCAGTTCAAGCCCCACAACCGTCCGGACCTCTAGTTCAGACACACCACCAATCGCATTTACGACGACGGAAGGAAGAATTTGCGGATAATCACCAATAGAATTGTGCTAGCAATCTTGTGACGACAATTCCCCGCACTTTGATATTTTAGTCACGGCGTCGGAAGAGAGAAAAAACGTATTTTCTTGACTCTCACGAATACATGATAATTGCATATGTATTTTCTTCATTATTATGCAATTGTTGCTGATCGTGCTTTTTTATTTAGCGATTAGCAACAGTTGCTGATCGCATGCACGATCAGCAACGGTTGCTGATCATGTGCATGCACACGGGTCAACAACAGTTTGTTGACCGCATGCACCCTTTTTTTAATAAAATTAAAAGGCACACGGACAGCAACTATTGCTGTCCGTATGCACTTTTAAATTATATATAAATATATATATATATATATATATATACAAACATAAAAAAGTGCATGACCAGCATATGTGTATTTTGTGAGCATCATATGCACACACGCCCATGACAAAAATAAAATGAAATTAAATCACATTTAATTTAATTACAATCTCACTAATCAATTGCTATAATTGCAAACATATTTGCAATATTGCATCCTCCGTTATAACGTTATTCTAAATTGGTTATAGTGTGTGACATCCCTAGATTCATCACTAATCTAGTAGTAGGACTTGCACTAACACGTTAGTACTCCCAAGAGAATTGATTGTTCCGATCAACCTCTACGTACTACAAACCATGATTGACATCTAGCAATATGTCATGGCTACCCAGACATGTGAATGTTTTAAGAACATAATGAACCTGTCAGCTTTGGTTCTGATGTAATTCAATTCCTCTACCTTACTATGTCCCGATCGAACAAAGATCATGGAATATTTGTCAAGTTACCAATTCGATCATATGCACAAATCTAATTGACATGCATTTTATATGAGACATGAACAGTTCATTCTCGGTTACAACCCCGGCCGAGGATTTTGATGCAATGTCAAGATTAGATTGCATAGGACATCATTATTGTACCTTGCATATAACAAGAAGACAGATTCCATTTTGCGCATTACGTGTAACCCGTATGTGAACGAACTATGGCCATCAAGTACACAGATAGATCAACGAACCAGCAATACGTGCACCGTGAACTATAGCCATCCAACACACAAGTCAACACTGTGCCTTAGGTCTAAGGATTATTTACACAAGACCAAAGCATGAATGATTAGGCATTGACCACGCTAAAAGCTTCCATGTTGCTAATCGATATATGCATGTCACGTTCAATGAACTTGTCTGGTACAAGCACCTGTATTCTAACTCGAGTATCACAATATCCAATAACTCGTGACTCGTCATTCCCTTAAGTATCCAATACTTATTGGTGAAGTTACGAACACACCGGTCTCAACAAGATCATTAATATCCACTCAATGATCCATCGACCGAGAACAATTTAAAGATTCAGTCTAACTGAGAACCTGTCACATATATTCTTAACGTCTCAAGAATAGGTCCAGTCACAACTGATCTTATGGAATCATTCATATATTTAAATAATTGGACAAATGAATGAATACGTCCTTGCCATTAAATAAATAATTAATTTGAAAATACAACTTAAATCCCTAACATGTAACTATTACATGACAACTTTAGGGCATACATCTAACAATCTCCCACTTGCACTAAAACCAATTTGTTTGGTACCTCGAACCCATCTTGTCAATGTGTCTTTCAAAAAGAAGATTGAGGTAAGGCCTTAGTGAAGGGATCTCTGCCACGTTTTCCGTTGAGGCAATTTTCTACAAGGCGATATCACCTCTCCCAACAATTTCTCTAATGAGATGGAAGCGTCTCTCAATGTGCTTGGACTTGGTAAGACCTTGGTTCCTTCACTTGAGCTATTGCCCCATTGTTATCGCAAAACAATGTTATTGGTTGTTCAATGGAAGGAATGACTCCAAGTTCAGAAATGAATCTTCATCCAAGCGGCTTCCTTTGCTGCTTCAAGCGGCTACAAACTCTGCCTCGATGGTGGAATTAGCGCTTATGCTCTGTTTGGAACTCTTCCAACTAATCGCACCACCATTAAGTGTAAAGACAAACCCGGATGTAAACTTATAATCATTAGAATCCGATTGAAAATCGGAATCGATTATAAGCTTCAACTTTAAACTCTCCTTCACCATATATCAAGAATAAATCCTTAGTCCTTCGTAAAGTACTTAAGGATGTTCTTGACCGCTATCCGATGTTCTTCCTCTAGATCAGATTGATATCGATAGTAATGCTTACAGCATGTGTGCAATATCGGTCTCGTACATAGCATAGCATACATTATGCTTCCAATAGCGGATGCGTAAGGTATTTTTGCCATCTGCTCTCTTTCCTCGGGTGTTAAGACACATCTCCTTGGAAAGATGGATTCCATGCCTAAAAGGCAATAATCCTCTTTTGGAGCATTGCATGTTAAAACGTGTTAACACTTTGTCTATGTCGTGGGCGGGAGAGGCCAATCAATCGCCTCAATCTATCTCTATAGATCTTGATACCTAAAATATAGGTTGCCTCTCCTAAATCTTTCATGGAGAATTTCTGTGACAAGAATAGTTTGATCGATGATATCATTGGTACATCGCTCCCGATCAAAAGTATATCATCGATGTACAAAACTAGAAATGCAATTGCACTCGCACTAAATTTCTTGTATAGACAAGGTTCATCCGGGTTTTTGATGAAACCAAACGATTTGACTACTTCATCAAAACGGATGTTCCAACTTCGAAGCTTGTTTGAGTCCATAAATGGATCTCTTAAGCTTACACACCTTCCGACGCTCACCATTGGATTCAAAACCCGTGGTTGTTCAATATAGATGTCCTCCTCAAGAAAACCATTTAGAAAAGCCGTTTTGACATCCATTTGGAATATCTCATAATCTAGGTGTGCAGCTATAGCCAACATAATTCAAATGGATTTTAGCATGACTACGGTGAGAAAGTTTCGTCATAATCGATTCCTTCTTTTTGACGATATCCTTTCGCCATGAACTATGGTTTGTAAGTTCCAACTTGACCCTCAAAGATTCATCTTCCTCTTGAAGATCCATTTACAGCCAATTGGTACAATACCATCAGGCAGGTCAAATAAGGTCCAAACTTCGTTGGAATACATTGAATTCATTTCGGTTTCATGGCTTCTAGCCATTTACCAGAATCGATGTCCAACATCGCCTCCTCATAAGTGTTTGGATCACGGGTTGATCACCATCATTCACAATGAATAATGGTTCAATATGTTCAACCAAGTGTCTATAACGAGTAGGTGGACGTGATGTTCTCGCACTCCTCCTAAGAGGTTGTGTACTAGAAGCTCCCACTGAATCAGAAATCGGTGTTTGAACTTGGTTATTTAGTACTTCATTGTTCTCTTCTTGTAAGACTATTTTCCACCGAGCACCATCTTCTTAGATGAACTGATTCTCTAGAAAAGAAGCATGCCTCTTGACCGAAATTCTTAGGTCGGAGTAAAAATAAAAATAGTATCCAAGAGACTCCTTTGGATATCTAATGAAGCGACCTTGTTCGGACCTAGCCTCCAATTTTTCCATTTTCAGCTTCTTGACGAAAGTTTGGACAACCCCAAACCTTAATATGATTAAGATTTGGTTTCCTACTATGCCATATCGCATAAGGCGTAGTTGGAACAGATTTGGATGGCACTCTGTTCAGTACATATGCGGCTGTCTCGAGGGCATATCCCCAAAGGGATATAGGCAAATCAGTGTAACTCATCATAGATCGCACCATATCTAATAAAGTGCGATTTCTTCTTTCAGATACACCATTGTGTTCTGGAGTTCCAGGAGGTGTCCACTGTGATACAATGCCATTATCCTTAAGATAGTCCAGGAATTCAGTACTAAGGTATTCACCTCCTCGATCAGATCGAAGAGCCTTAATACATTTTCCTATTTGTTTCTCAACTTCAGCCCTGAATTCCTTGAACTTTTCAAAAGATTCGGATTTATACTTCATTAAGTACAAATAACCATACCGTGATCGATCATCGGTGAATGTAATGAAGTAAGAATAGACACCTCTAGCATTTTCATTTATTGGTCCACATACATCTGTATGTATCAATCCTAGTATGTCGAGAGCTCGCGACTATGTCCTACAAAGGGCACTTTGGTCATTTTCCTAGAAAACATGCCTCACAAGCCGAGTATGGCTCAAACATTGATGGATCAATATACCCATCATTACTCAACTTGTTGATTCTATCTTCTCAATATGACCTAATCAAGATGCCAAACATACTTTGGGTTTAGACTATCTCTAGAGCGTTTATTAGTTATGGCATTTATATCATTATTTTGTTGCTTATTGGCATTGGTAATCGCATTATCGGACATTGTAATGGTGTAAAGATTATTGGTTAATAAGCCAGAACCAACACATTTCCTATTATGATAAATAGAACATACATCATCAGCAAAAAGAAAATTCATAATTCTCTTTACTCAAACGAGATATAGAGATGGTGTTCTTAACAACATTCTCATAATGCAAGCAATTTTTCAATACCAATATATGTCCAAAAGGCAAACATAAACGAAAAGTCCCTACAGCTAACGCAAAACTTGCTCCATTTGCAAATGTTAGGACAATTTCATTTCGCCCCAAAGATCCTGCTTATTTCCAAATTCTGCAAAGATATACAAATATGTGAGGTTGCAGCAGAATCTAGAACCCATAAGTTGGATTCAGCACTAATCATAAGATTAGTTTCAATAAGCATAGACACCATACCTTTGCAAGGTTGGTCCTCCGGCTTGACCTTCAAGCTCGCGAGGTACTTCCCCGCAGTTCCTCCTCCAAAGTGCCCTTTAACACCACAAAGAGTGACAATTCCTTTTTTTTTTTTAACCTTAGGCTTTGATTGAACAGCATGTTTCATAGGCCTCTTCCATTTCTTTTCTTCAAAATAGTCTTACTCTTTAAAGAAGAAGCCTTAGCCATGGCCACCACATTGGGCCTCATGTTGTGCATTTCCTTCTCATAAACTACTAGCATGCTATGTAACTCAGCAAGAGTTTTCTCTATCTTATGCATGTGGAAGTTTTGCACAAAGCCGAGATAAGGAATCGGGCAGATTGAATGATCAAATCTCAGCTAACTCATTATCCATAACAAGATTGAGCCTAGCCAACTCTTCAATGTGCCATATCATTTTCAAGGCATGATTATTAACCCATTCGATCCTTCAGCCATTCTCATACGGTACAATGCTTTAGATATCTCATATCTAGAGGTTCGACCATTCTCATAAAAATATTCTTTTAAGTGCAAGACGATCGACCTAGCATCTTCCATAGTTTCATACTTCTTCTGCAATTCATTGTTCATTGAAGCAAGCATATATGACCTAACTTTTAGGTCATCATCACGCCACTTATCATAAATAACGACTCCTCTTGGGTCCCACCCTCGGAAAGGAATTTGGCATCTTTTGATCTAGCACATACCTGATTTTCTCCGAATTGAGAACAATTCTCAAATTCCTCACCCACCGATGAAATTGGGTCCAGATCAAACAATTCTTGTCTAAGTATAGAAGCGAGTGGGTTTGTGGTCACCATTTTAGAGTAATAATATATTTGTGCAGAAAATAAATTATTAGCCGTTGTCTTTCAAAATAACCATTTCATTTTGGCCTTTAAATGAAATAGTGCCTCCCACTAAATTTTTCAATCCCATACTCCTTAAAATGGGAAAATAGCAATTTTGTTAGGTAAAGATTATTAGTGGGGATTGGAGTCCCACTAGCCTATAGCCCGCCTCACCTGATAGTTATTGGTGTTCTATGAACTTAGTGAGTGAATCAACTTGTTCAACGTATCATATGCGAGTCCCAATCATAACTTTAGCCTCTAGACCATGAAAGTCTCACCTCACAGTTATTGACATCATGATCATAGTTAAGTCTAACCCATCATCTCATGCAAGTATTGAGAACACAAACGATCCCCTCACCTGACAGTTATTGGAAATCATTCGGCTTCAACCCCACAACATCATATGCATAATGGAGTGATCCAATATTATAAATGGCAATTGACCCCTATGTATCCATAGCGGTTAATTAACTACTATAATGTTGAATCAAACCACAACGATGGAAGGCCACGAGTCCGAAACCCGTTTTGACTTAATATAATTAATAAGGAGGTTTGGGTCATTATTAATGGTCTCACTTTGCACATTAACCGGTTTAACATGCATAACAAATGAATAAATAGATGTCGATACATGAAAATCTATCCTATGTGGTGATCATGGAATTATGGTTCAATGGGTCTTGAGCTAATGAGCCCAATTTAGCCATTTTATGTTTTAATAATAGAGTCTCGCTCTTCACTTCTTCTTGGATCCTTGAACTCTTCACGGATCGGGCCCATAGAGCTCTCCGGCTTAATGGCTCCTCCTTGTGTAATGTTTACATCAACAATTGATAATACTAAACTATACTTAAAAAAAAAATATTACATGAAAATAAAAAAGAAGGACGAGCCTCCATTTAATAGTTACAACCCCAAAAATACCTGTAATCATCATACATTTATCCATACATCAATCATATTGATTAGGAGTTTTTCCATGATCACCGCCCTTCCTTGCGAGCCATAAATTCTAAATTTAAAGCTTTGGAAGGCACAAATAAAACTCTGCACTGAATCAAATTTATGGCCGAGCAACATAAGCCACATTAAGAAATCAAAATCGGTGAACAAATTTCACGTCGTGATTCCAAGTGACGGTAGCATTGTCGCCTCTAGATTCATAGTTGCGAATCATTTTGCAGAAGACAAAAAAATAAAAGAAAATAAGGAACGGATTTTTTATTCAAAAATTGATTTAGTTCCGATTTTTGCTCGGTTAATCAAATTTATCATATAAATTAATCAACTTCTATAGGCCACTTAAGAGCAAGCAATTCTCTCAACAAAGTAAATTGGCCATTGGATCGCAAAAATATATATATGAACCAAAATCAATTAAACGCACGAGAACGCCTAAGGATTGGCTCGATACCACCCTTTTGGTTTTCTAATGAACATGCATAGTTAAAATTAAATATAAACACAGCGGAAAAATATAACCACACATGTATCTCCAAAGGTATTGTTCGTGCATTTCAATCAAAAATTGGAAGACTATAGGGGTTAATTGGATTACCTCTGTAGTAACGCTCAAAAAACGATTTCGGTTCAGATTTTCTTCAGTTCAAGCCCCACAACCGTCGGACCTCTAGTTCAAACACACCACCAATCACACGATTTAACGGAAGGAAGAATTTGCGGATAATCACCAATAGAATAGTGCTAGCAATCTTGTGGCGATAATTCCCCACACTTTTGATATTTCAGTCATGGCATCGGGAGAGAGAATGTCACACCCGAACCCCCATTGAGCTCATGACATCTCCCTGCTCCGGTAGAATTTGTGCGAAGTCCCGGAACGTCGCCGACCCAACCAAACATCGAGCCACATGCAGAAGCGAACAACAAAACCCCGGACAAATAATGACGACAACGGGGTAGAACAACAGAATAATCCAGTAACCACATATTTATACAACACCAAATATACAAACATCATATTACATACATGTACAGCAAACCAACATCCGGAATCACCGTCATAACATAAGATCGGGGTTTGATTAACTTAACTTCCCTATCGGATAGCCCAAGTTATACAACCCCTAAAATGCCCTAGGGAAAAACCTAAGGATCGCCCTTCTCCAATCTGTTCCTGATTCTTGGGCTTGAGCCTCCGGACACTCACGTGCGGTTCCACCGTCACCAAAAGCGGTTCCTCGAACTTCAAAAAGAGGAGGCGGACTTCCCGGTCTAAGGCTGAGGGTCTGAAAGTGGCGGTTATACAACCGTGAGGCAGAATCTCAATAAGTGTACAACCCCAAACCGCACGTAGGCACTCACGTGCCGCCCGGGAGCCAAACAACAGCGTAACACACGACCATCAATTAAACTAACCACCACCGCGACCCTACCTGAAATCCAACATACATGCCCCTGCACGTTAGACAATAACACAGCCAACTTATTGCAGCAATGAATCACAGACCTTACGTGTCTCAATTATAAAATAAAACCCACTTGGGCACGTCCCATCCGTGCCTAGCAGTTTTACCCCATAATTAAGCCTCACATCACATCACGATACAAACACACTCGCTTTACGAACTCACAGCACACGTCACTTTCTTAGTTTTACTCGTTCCGCCAATTCTTGCTCATCTCAACCTTTCCACCACTACCGTGTGCCCGTAAAATGCATCGGGGCCAATGGTCTTCTGACCTCGTCGAGCATCGTCACCCCGTCGGGCGGGCATCGTCACCTCATCGGGGGCGGCATCGTCCCAGCGTAAACGTACGCCTCGGGACAGAATCCTACACACACTTTTCTTCTACCGGCCCGCATAAAACTCATCAGCCAACGGTCTTAACCACGTCGAGCATTGACACCTCGTCGGGCGGGCATCGTCACCTCGTCAAGGGCGGCATCGTCCCGCGTAACGTACCGCCTCGGGGGCGGAATCCTCTCCAATCAATCTTACACACACAAACCTTACCGTTTCACACTCTCCACACGTACCACGTCACCACACAAACACACCGCCAAACATACACACTTCACACACATTTCCCATTTACACAACCTCGTCACACAAACACCACATGAACACCCATGCTTAGCACGCGAACTCAATGCATAATCACACTACCACACCACCACACTACACGGCCATATACACAAGACACCCCACCACAATTCACAGCCACTCACATAGTACACACAGTCCGCATAATCAGCCCACAGCAATTTCCAGTACATGCGCTCATTACAAAATCACACTACCACACCTCACAGCCACACAATCACACATACGAGCTCATTCAAGCATCAAACTACCCGTCAAAATACCACGATAACACGAATAATTCTCAGAGAGAGAAAAATTGAGAATATGTAAAATCGGGTCTAAACTGGGCAGTTTACACAGTAACCGAAATCCCAATAAAATAAATAATAAACGAACTCCAAAAATTCTAAATTTTGGATATGTCATAAAAAAATATCTTGGTCAACATTTCTTATGTAGAACACAAAATCCGGTTCAATCTGCAACCATGCCTTTTTGTTCCTCGAAGTCAGACCAAAATCTGTTTACTCTAACAGGTTGTTTTGTCCTCAAAATATATTTATTTCAACACCCAAATCACCTTGAAAATATTTGAAATTTTTATATGTTATATCCACGAGTGTCCCCAACAACTTTTGTGAAGGAAGTATTTTGAAAATAGGCCTGGAAAAATTTATAAAAATTCGAACAGACCCGAAGGTCGGATGAACAGTAAATCGGGCAGTTTTATTTCAGTCCAAAGATGGACTTCCGAATGGCATCAAATGATTTCCAAAATTTCCCAAATTAAATTATATTGTACATCAAGATGTTGGGAAACAACTTTCATGAAGAACACTTCTTCAAATTCGGGCCACACAAGTTACAGTAAAAATAACAAAAACCAGCGACGCAGCAGCAACTTAACTGGAAATCAGCCAACACACACCACCGAGCAAACCAGCTACTAAATTCACCCTAAACCGAGCCCTAAATAAGCCTAACAATACCCGAGGTCCTAGGCGACACTTGGGAGGTCACTTACCCTACAAAGGCGGATAAACTAGCTGGATGGTTGGCTAGAACGGCGGAACAGCAGTCACAGAGCAGGTTTGGCTTCGTGAGGCGATTTGGCAATGGAAAACGGCACGGACGGGTTGCGCCACGACGGTGGGGAGTCACGGTGGTGGCTGTTGGTTGCTCCACAGCAGCAACACAGCAGCAAGGGGGGGCTGTTCTATTTGCTCAGTCAAAGGAACAACAAAATAAAGAGGAAAATGGAAGTTGCCGTGGAGAGGAAAAAGGAGAGAGAGAGGAGTCCAACGTGAGAAAAGAGAGAGAGAGTGAGAGTTCGGGAGAATGGGCTGAATGAGGGGAGGAGAGAGAGAAATAGTCCAGTGCTGGTCAAAGATGATGGCTAAAGTGGACACGTGTTGGTGATCCGCGATTTTTCCCAAAATACCCTTGATCCAACGGTCCTCGTTTGTCTTTATCCAATAATTCAAGGGCAAAGTGGTAATTCAATAATTCCAATTTATTTTTCACTTATTTTAGTCCTTAATTATTTCCCAAAATTGTCCAAAATTCGAAATTCTCAATACAGGGTCCAGGGGCAAATGGTAATTTTCCGTCCCTGTGAAATTCCAATTTTCACACGTACGTGTTCCATATGTGCGTGGCCAACATAATGTGGTGTCGGAATCGCGAAATTCATCGCGCAAGCCCTCGAAAATTGACTGCAAAGTTCCGGGAATAAAATAATATTATTTTTTTCAATTTTTGTCGAAATTCCGTTTTTGTCCAAAACCACTCTAAATGTGTGTGGCCACCCCAAAATGACCTTGGCCACGAAAAATAACCTCAAACGGCCTCCGAATCCAACCCCGGTACCCACAGGGCAAAACCGTAATTTTTCCGGCCCCGGACCGAAATCCATTTTTTTGCAGAAATGGGTGGCCCCAAGGTTGGCCAAGCCAAAAACGTCATCAGCCGCCCAAAATTGTCACTTTCAAAATTCTCGATTCCCGGCCCGAATTCCAAGAAATGACTAAAATCGAACAATCGCGACTTTAGCTTATCTCTTGCTAACGGGTGGCTCATTGGGATTACGCTCTCGACCCGTGACCGACACTAAGTCAAATCACGTTTAAGTTTGCTCGAACCAAGGCGACCTCGATTGTCATATGATTGCAAGGGTCTCATCACTAGTGCCCTTGAATCGATCAATCAAATAGATCGGTCTCGATTGGCTTAAAACATTCCCTCATCAATCGATATGGTCAAGATCGAACCAAGGTCAAGTTCTTTTTGATCGTGCGAACTCAATCCCGTCTTGGCCTTACCCCTAAGGTTAGCATCCCGAGAATGCGCTGGTCCCGGTGAGATCTCACTATAGTGCATTAATCAATTTCATTTCATAAATCCCGGGAAAAGGATCGAAAATTCAGACTGTTACAGAGAAAAAATGTATTTTCTTGACTCTCACGAACACATGATAATTGCATATGTATTTTCTTCATTATTATGCAACCGCTGATGATCGTGTTTTTTTATTTAGCGATCAGCAACGGTTGCTGATCGTCATGTGCACACGATCGAAACCGCTGCTGATCATGCATATGCACATGTGCGCATGATCGAACAACGGTTGCTAATCTTGTGCATGCACATGGTCAGCAACAGTTTGTTGACTGTGTGCACCCTTTTTTTTAAATAAAATTAAAAGGCACACCGATAGCAACTATTGCTGTTCAGATGCACTTTTAAATTATATATATAAATATATATATATATATATACACAAATATAGAAGTGCATGACCAACATATGTGTATTTTGTGAGCATCATATGCACACATGCCATGACAAAAATAAAATGAAATTAAATCACATTTAATTTAATTACAATCTCACTAATCAATTGCTATAATTGCAAACATATTTGCAATATTGCATCCTCCGTTACAACGCCATTCTAAATTGATTATGGTGTGTGACATCCCTAGATTCATCACTAATCTAGTAGTAAGACTTGCACTAACACGTTAGTACTCCCAAGAGAATTGACTGTCCGGATCAACCTCTAGGTCCTACAAGCCATGATTGACATCTAGCAATATGTCATGACTACCCGACAAAGGTGAATGTTTTAAGAACATAATGAACCTGTCAGCTTTGGTTACAATGTAATTCAATCCCTCTACCTTACTATGTCCCGATCGAACAAAGATCATGGAATATTTGTCAAGTCACCAATTCGATCATATGCACAAATCTAATTGACATGCATTTTATATGAGACATGAAAAGTTCATTCTCGGTTACATCCCCGGCCGAGGATTTTGATGCAATGTCAAGATTAGATTGCATAGGACATCATTATTGTACCTTTTATGATAATAAGAAGACAGATTTCCATTTTGCGCACATGTGTAACTTTGTATATGAATGAACTATGGCCATCAAGTACGTAGACGGATCAACATACCAGCAATATGTGCACCCGTAAACTATAGCCATCCAACACACAAGTCAACACCGTGCCTCGTGTCTAAGGATTATTTACACAAGACCAAAGCATGATGTGACGCCCCAACCTCGGGGCCCGTTCAAGTGACGTCCTGTTCATTATTCTTTTCATTAAACACACGCGGAAGCATACTTGGGACGATCACAACAAAAGAACAACCAACGGAAATAAGACAAGCATTATGAGCAAATTTATGTTTACGAAACATGCAAACATATTTAAACAAGCTCTTCTCTTGGGTCATAGCAAACATCACACATATTCTACAAGCCTATTCCGAAGGCTTTTCTAATTACAGGTCGACGTGGCTTGGGCTTTCCTATCCCCACTATGACTTCTCGCTCCTCACTTCTTCACCTCCACCCCAGTCCCGTTAGCACCGCCATCTCACATCCCACCCGTGGCTTTATCCCGGAGCCGACCCGCCTTGAGGCACCAAGTCCGTTAGGCCCTCATTGAACATCACAAGCGTCGTGATTCGGCGATAGGCGCGGTCTTCTCTGACATCTATCACGGTGAGTACTTCGACTCTCTGCTCCACGGGATTGCCAACACGGGCCGGGAGAGATGCCATCCTACGGACCTGAAAAAGGGAAAACAACGGGGGATGAGTCGGGGAGACTCAGTAAGTGAAAACACTAATATCAAGCGAGGACGAGACAATCGTCATTCACACAAGTCAATTCTTACCGTACCGGCATCAATGGCATTTCAAACAGCAAAGTCATGCTACGAAACCAACAAAATAAACATCAAATGTGAGTATCACACGTGAACATCATTAGATGCGAAAGAACGAACAACCATGAAACCAAGAAACGGGCCAACCAACCCATGTTACAACGTATCGTAACTTCCTTTCCCGATATTAGGGAATTCACTTACTCAACGGCAAACAAAACCAGAGAACGGGGTTCGAGACAGGTGAGCTCGGGAAATTTCGGGCTTTCTCCTTGCTTCCTTCTTGCTTGGCCGACCAAGACAAGGCCTACCAAGGCCAAACCGTGGCTCTTGGATGGGAACGAGTAGGAACACGGGCCGGTTCGGGGTTGGTTCGGGCGTGAGCTTCTCGGCCAAAGTGAGAAAACAAGAACAAGGGAAGAAGAAGAAGATGTTGGCGTGAGATTGGAGGGCGGCGTGAGAGAGGAGGAGAGGGGGACTTCACGTAAGGTTTCTTG
The DNA here is from genome assembly GCA_024733475.1 of Syzygium grande. Classification (NCBI taxonomy): domain Eukaryota; kingdom Viridiplantae; phylum Streptophyta; class Magnoliopsida; order Myrtales; family Myrtaceae; genus Syzygium; species Syzygium grande. The sequence continues at coordinate 11,991,381 of JAMXDD010000010.1, forward strand.
CTTCTTATAGACAAATAGGCTTGGAGAAGAAGCCAAGTATTAATGTGCACAATAGTCAAAAGTCATGATGGCTTGTATTTAATGCCATTAAAAGCTATTAATGGACTAAAATGATGAAAGGTCAATGTCTATCTCATTCTCATTGGTCCTCTCTCTCTCTCTCTTTCCCTCACGGCTACTCTCTCTCTCTCTTTCTCTCCCTCTTTGGCCGAATGGCCATTCCCACGGCTCCCTATTTATCCTACTCCAAACTTGGTCATCACTCAAGGCCATTAATGCTAGTCATCATGATGAGGCTTATGTCATGGCTTAGGTCATTTGGGGCATGAGGTCATTGCCTACCTCACATGGCCATTAAGAACATAAGCCAAAAGTCATGATGAAGGGGATAAGCTTGGACCAATAAATGTGACTTCCACAAGAAGATTTAACCCTTGACTTGGTTAATTTCGTTTTCCCCTTGGATGACCTCCAATCAAAGCATAAAATATCTCATTTGAAAGCTTGGAACGTGTACTTTAAATCACCAGAAGACACCAAGTCCAAATTCCAACGTTCTTGTATAGAAAATGCTGAATCTTTGAAATCTAACAAAACCGGACAGTTTTGCACTGTTCACGAAATTGGACTTGAAAATATAGTAAATAGACTCCGAAAATTCTCAAATTTGGATATGTCATAAACAAGCCCTTAATAAACATTTTTCATGAGAATACAAAATCTAATTCTCTCTGTAAACACCATTTTCAGTCACTCAAAAATAGACTAAAAATAGTTCGCTGGAACAGAATTCTTGTTTCTCAAAGTAAGCTCTGTCCAGACTCCAAATCATCTTAGAAAATTCTCAAATTTATACACGTTATAGAAAAGGAAGTTCTCAACAACTTTCATGAAGGAAACATTTCCAAAATCGGCCTAGAAAAGCTTGTAGAAAATAAAGACGGTGTGAACATCACCGAAAAACTCATTCTGGGCAGTTTCACATGGTCCAAAAATCAGGCCATCATACCACTCATATCAACTCCAAAAATTCTAAAATTAATTTATGTAAAACTTCAAGATGTTTGGAACAACTTTCCAGAAGAAAGCATTTGGAAATTCGGATCACAAAAGTCTCCCCAAAAATAACAAAACGAATGAGTACCAAGGATTCGAAATACGGTTTTCCAAACCAAGAGTAGAAATTTTTTTGTTCCGATTGGAAAACCATCATAGCCATTTCCTGGGACTGAAATTGAGGATGTGACAATTCTTCCCCTCTAAAAGAATTTAGGTCCTCGAAATTTAAAACGTACTTGGGATTTAGTGACACCCGCAGAAGATATAGCCGCCTACCCGAAACTTAAGCGGTTTAAAACGCTTGTCGACTAATTCTCTTCTTGACTTGTGCCGTCCTAAGTTTTTCTCTACTTATCTGGACAGCATCTAAGGTGAGTGGGACTAGCTTTGGACCCTTGACTTTCTTTTCCCGACCTCGTTCCAATAGATCGGAGTTCTGCAAGCTTGACCGTATAATGCCTCGAATGGTGCCATCTTGATGCCTTCTTGATAAATCACATTCTGGGTTGGATTTTACCTTCCTTTCTCAAGGTAGTCCTGTTAAGCGCTTGAAATTTTTTTGGGTGAATGCCTTCAAACTTTGGCTTTCCCACGATTCCGCTCGCCACTCTGATTTATCATCCTTAAATATTTCTTAGGCTTGCTTACTTGGATCTTTCGGTACATTAAAATGACGTACATAAATATTATGATAAAACAAAGTACAAGTATAGTTCCAGTCTCAAGTCTCCGTAATAACATTGGAATTTTTTGCTTCTTCTTGAGTAATGGCATAAATCCTTCCTTAAAATGGAGGACGATTGTCACGCGGTGGAACTTCATTTTGTTGCATCACTGGCGGTTGCTTGTGACTGTTTCACTTGCTGTCATTGCGAGCAATCCTTTATCGCGGTGGCCTTGTTGACCACAGTGAAAACATGCTCCCGTTTGTTTTGGACACGGAGCATTTCCGTGAAATCTTCCGCAAGTATGGCATGCATCGCTGCAGTGGAAACTCGCTTCTGTTTTTTGATCTTCTTGTTGGGAGTGGAGAAAGCGGTTTTCTCCCGACATCGATCTCTTGTCATGATGCTGGTTGGATTGAGAAGCCGGATGACAGGACTTTCCTTGGTTAGTCACCGTGGCAGCTCGTTCCAGGGACTCTTTCTCTACCAGCTGGGCTCGTTCATACAGATCGTTGTAATCCTTGAGGTTCAGCGGCACCAATTGTTTCCGGATGTCTGGGTTCAAACCGTCTCGAAATCTTTTTGCCCTTTCCACTGGATCTTCAATAAATTTAAAGGCGTACCTCGGCGATTGAAGCGAACCTTGCTTTGTGCTGGTCCACCGTCATGTTGTTTTGCTGAAGTTGCAAGAATTCCTTCATCTTTCGGTCACGAGCACATTCGGAAAAATACTTTCCGTTGAATGCTTCAACGAAAGCATTCCAGTTGACAGCAGCATTTTCTAGGAACACGATTTCCTTGGTCGCTTTCCACCAATAGCTGGCATTACCTTGTAGTTGATAGGCTGCTAAAGTGACTTTATCTTCCTCGAACATTGCGAAGCCCAAATGCTTTCGGAGTTCATTGATCCGAGATTCCGCTTCTTGGGATCTCCGTTTCCAATAAACTTGAGGGTTGGAGCTTCAGGAATTGCTTGACCAATCCGTGCATCGCATTTACCACCATTTTCATTTCCATTTGCTTCTACATTCTCAGCATTAGGCATTCGTTGGGCCTGCTGTCCCAGCAGATTCTCCCACGGTCGCTAGAGCCTGCAAATTCCATCTATTCGGAGGTCTTGAGTTGACTTCCCCTTCGAGTCGAGGTCGCGGCCGAGATCCAAGCACTCATATTGGTATTCTAAGGGTCTTTCTACAACACAAGAATAGGTCAAGAGTCACAAACAAATAGTAATACACAACCTATTCAATCACAATCAATCATTCACATGCTAGGGGTGTTTCCTAGCTAACTACCCCAACTTCAAATAAGACTTTATCCTCCAGGTTTTTATTTACGCTTGAATTTCAGAATCGTTCTCCCCATTCGATTACATAGTTCGGTTTCTTCCTCTCTTACCCATCATCTTAGAAGCCTACCAGGGCCGCACCTTGCTCGTGGTCTTCAACCCGATGACCACTCTTACTAGAAGCCGCACTTTGATCGGGCCTCATGCCCCGGCATCCACTTCATAGCCAAGAACCGCTCTTTGATCAGGCTCTACCTCGGCGACTACTCCCGCCCTCATCGGATCGAGTCCTTTTCGGATTCCACAGCCTCTTCTTGGCTCATCACCGAACTTGCACTTCTTTGGAGGGAACCTGCTCGATACCAAATTAATCTGTGACGCCCCTGACCTCGGGCCATTCGGTGACGTCCCGTTCATTATTCTTTTCATTAAACACACGCGAAGCATACTCAGGACGATCACAACAAAAGAACAACCAACGGAAATAAGATAAGTATTATGAGCAAATTTATGTTTACGAAACATGCAAACATATTTAAACAAGCTCTTCTCTTGGGTCATAGCAAACATCACACATATTCTACAAGCCTATTCCAAGGCTTTTCTAATTCAGTCAACGTGGCTTGGGCTTTCCTATCCCCACTATGACTTCTCGCTCCTCGCTTCTTCACCTCCACTCCGGTCTCGTCCGCTGGCCATCTCACATCCCACCTGGGCTTTATCCCGAGCCGATCCACCTTGAGGCACCAAGTTCGTTAGGCCCTCATTGAACATCACACAAGCGTCGTGATTCGGCGATAGGCGCGGTCTTCTCTAACATCTATCACGGTGAGTACTTCGACTCTCTGCTCCACGAGATTGCCAACACGGGCGGGAGAGATGCCATCCTACGGACCTGAAAAGGGAAAAACAACGGGGATGAGTCGAGAGACTCGATGAAGTGAAAACACTAATATCAAGCGAGAACGAGACAATCGTCATTCACACAAGTCAATTCTTACCGTATTCCGGCATCAATAGCATTTCAAACAGCAAAGTCATGCTACGAAACCAACAAAATAAACATCAAATGTGAGTATCACACGTGAACATCATTAGATGCAAAAGAATCGAACAACCATAAAACCAAGAAACGGGCCAACCAACCCATGTTACAACATATCATAACTTCCTTTCCGATATTAGGGAATTCACTTACTCAACGGCAAACAAAACCAGAGAACCGGGTTTGAGACAAGTGAGCTCGAAATTTCGGGCTTTCTCCTTGCTTCCTTCTTGCTTGGCCGACCAAGACAAGGCCTACCAAGGCCAAACCGTGGCTCTTGGATGGGAACGAGTAGGAACACGGGCCGGTTCGGGGTTGGTTCGGGCGTGAGCTTCTCGGCCAAAGTGAGAAAACAAGAACAAGGGAAGAAGAAGAAGATGTTGGCGTGAGATTGGAGGGTGGCGTGAGAGAGGAGGAGAGGGGGGGACTTCACGTAAGGTTTCTTGCTTCTTATAGACAAATAGGCTTGGAGAAGAAGCCAAGTATTAATGTGCACAATAGTCAAAAGTCATGATGGCTTGTATTTAATGCCATTAAAAGCTATTAATGGACTAAAATGATGAAAGGTCAATGTCTATCTCATTCTCATTGGTCCTCTCTCTCTCTCTCTCTTTCCCTCACGGCTACTCTCTCTCTCTCTTTCTCTCCCTCTTTGGCCGAATGGCCATTCCCACGGCTCCCTATTTATCCTACTCCAAACTTGGTCATCACTCAAGGCCATTAATGCTAGTCATCATGATGAGGCTTATGTCATGGCTTAGGTCATTTGGGGCATGAGGTCATTGCCTACCTCACATGGCCATTAAGAACATAAGCCAAAAGTCATGATGAAGGGGATAAGCTTGGACCAATAAATGTGACTTCCACAAGAAGATTTAACCCTTGACTTGGTTAATTTCGTTTTCCCCTTGGATGACCTCAATCAAAGCATAAAATATCTCATTTGAAAGCTTGGAACGTGTACTTTAAATCACCAGAAGACACCAAGTCCAAATTCCAACGTTCTTGTATAGAAAATGCTGAATCTTTGAAATCTAACAAAACCGGACAGTTTTGCACTGTTCACGAAATTGGACTTGAAAATATAGTAAATGGACTCCGAAAATTCTCAAATTTGGATATGTCATAAAGAAGCCCTTAATAAACATTTTTCATGAAGAATACAAAATCTAATTCTCTCTGTAAACACCATTTTCAGTCACTCAAAAATAGACTAAAAATAGTTCGCTGGAACAGAATTCTTGTTTCTTAAAGTAAGCTCTGTTCAGACTCCAAATCATCTCAGAAAATTCTCAAATTTATACACGTTATAGAAAAGGAAGTTCTCAACAACTTTCATGAAGGAAACATTTCCAAAATCGGCCTAGAAAAGCTTGTAGAAAATAAAGACGGTGTGAACATCACCGAAAAACTCATTCTGGGCAGTTTCACATGGTCCAAAAATCAGGCCATCGTACCACTCATATCAACTCCAAAATTCTAAAATTAATTTATGTAAAACTTTAAGATGTTTGGAACAACTTTCCAGAAGAAAGCATTTGGAAATTCGGATCACAAAAATCTTCCCAAAAATAACAAAATGAATGAGTACCAAGGATTCGAAATACGGTTTTCCAAACCAAGAGTAGAAATTTTTTTGTTCCGATTGGAAAACCATCATAACCATTTCCTAGGGACTGAAATTGAGGATGTGACACATGAACAATTAGGCATTGACCACGCTAAAAGCTTCCATGTTGCTAATCGATATATGCATGTCACGTTCAGTGAACTTGTCTAGTACAAGCACCGTGTTCTAACTCGAGTATCACAATATCCAATAACTCGTGACTCTTCATTCCCTTAAGTATCCAATACTTATTGGTGAAGTTACGAACACACCGGTCTCAACAAGATCATTAATATCCACTCAATGATCCATCGACCGAGAACAATTTAAAGATTCAGTCTAACTGAGAACCTGTCACATATATTCTTAACGTCTCAAGAATAGGTCCAATCACAACTGATCTTATGGAATCATTCATATATTTAAATAATTGGACAAATGAATGAATACGTCCTTGCCATTAAATAAATAATTAATTTGAAAATACAACTTAAATCCCTAACATGTAACTATTACATGACAACTTTAGGGCATACATCTAACAATAACTTCATATATAGGAAGAGAATTTGAAACATCAAGTTCGATATGATTTTCACGTTTCATACGTGCACGACCTAAATGTATGGAGAAAGGGGATAGGGGCCGAGTCCCTTAATATTGTAATTTAAAAGCGGAAGAAGGAAGAATTTCCATGTACAATACTCTCATATGTATTTTTCGATCATGCACCTATCCATAATTTGAGATATGTTCGAGCTTGATTACTTTAATAAAGCTGACTTTGAAAACTGAACTGAAATCAAGTCGCTACTCTTTTCGACTCTGAAAACTAATCGGCGAATCGAACTGGCCAAAGGTTGATACAGGCAAGACGCTTGTTGCCAAGAGTACAAGTGCAACTCTCATGGAGTCCTTCCAATAAGCTGCAACATTTTCTTGATACATGAACTGGAAAAAACATTCCATCTTGTTGAATAGTCAAAACAGCAAGTTCCCCGATTTGTTGACTAGTCTACGAGGTTTCTTCCTTCGTCACCCCTCAGCGAAGAGATTGGGTTTTGTCCGTTAAGAGTTCGAGAAGGACCCCGCAAAACTGTACACGCCTCTTCTATTCTGTAAATTGACTTGTTTGGAAGTACTCACGGGCCTGTTCTTGTGGGTGATAATGTCGAGAAAGAGCTGCCTTTACCATTGTTTCACGATGTGTGAATGGCTGCAAATCTAAAGATGTTGCTAAATCCTAGTCCACACGATAAGACTTTCAAGATCATAGAAATATCGAAGCTTGAGGACGTCAAGTCCCATCTATATGGAACCAAGTTGCCCGTAAACTAACTTAGACCGGAATGGTGGGATCCGACAGATGACTTGTTGATAGTGGTCCCTATGGTCTTCAATAACGTTATCCCCGAGAACTTGTATGAGAACAGTTGATCAACTTAAAAGTCTCCAACAGTGATAGAATAGAGAGACGATGGGTCCTTTGCTTGCTATAGCGCCGAAGGTGACTTTCCTTGGCCCACAAGCTTCAACTTGGTGTGCCACCACTAAACTTGACTAGGCTAGTGGTCTCGAGCCCACCTATCGTCCACAATATCAAAAGTTATCATTATGCCATGATCGAGCCTTTGACAAGCACAAATTGCTACCTTCATGAACATATTTATGGACTCTCGACACGTCGGGTCGTTTATGTTAACTAGCTTATCTCTAGGGTCTCAAGTGGTGTTGAGGAGCTATAATCTAAATATGATATTTTGCAGTGGAGGCTTGGCTACACAACCCTTTCATTCTTACGATCACTATTCCGTAACTTCTACGCTAACACAAAATCTTTCACCAATTGGTAAAATAAGAGTTTATGAACTGGAAATGAAGATGCAGCTTGCGGATGGCCTCCCATGGAAAAATCCGCACAAAAATATCAAAGCAATGGACAAGTACAAGGAAGGGAGTAGTGTGCCATTTAGACCTAGTAGAATGCGCAGCAAATCAATGCCATTTTTGGGATTTTTATCGAGTGAAACAATACAATTTTCGATGGGAAAAGTACCAAAAAGTCATGACCCTATAGCATTGGTACAAATTCAGTCCTAAACTTTTTAATTTGACTAATTTAATCCTAAACATTTTCATATTGATATCAATTTATTCCATCTTGTCAATTTAGATTGAAATCGCTAACATAGATGCCAATTGTCTTATATGGCATGGCCGGTACCGACGTGGACATTTTAAATGATATTTTAATAATGTTTTAAAATTTTTAATAATTTTTCTTTTTATTTTGGCGAGGGCATCATAGCCCTCGCCTAGGCCATGAGGGTACAGCCCTTGCCAAAGTCAGCAAGGGCGACCCTTGCCCATCTTGTGATGGTTGAGCCCTCGCCACCCCTTGCACGTGGCTCGTCGCCGCCATGGCTACGTCTTGCCATAGGCAAAGGCAAGAAAAAAAAAAAAAAAAAGAAAATGGGAATATTTTCAAAAAAATTATTAAAAATATTCACATCAACGCCAACCATCTGCCGATGGTGCAACATACAATAATTTGGCGTCCACGTTAGTGATTTCGATATAAATTTGAGATTTTGATTGTTGATTGTGCTTGTTGGTCGGCCACGCTTTGGCAATTCCTTTTCGTTGTTGTTTCTAGTCCAGATGAATGGATGTGGGCTTAAGTGGGGGCCTTGGTTGCAAGAGAGGCCCAATCAGGTGGATAGTGAACTTTAGGAAGAAGAATTGGGGTTTTAGAGAAGTGAGCTCTTGTTAAACTTTCCATTTTAAAAAGGTTCCAAACTTATGAAAAAGTAAAGAATTCACAGAGAAAAAAACCACAAACGCCAGAGTTCGGAAAACTATAGAGAAAAGAGAAGCCAATATTGGTCATGATCCCTCTTTCTCACTTGTAGTTTTGGAGGTGATTATCAACTAAATAAAAAGTGGATAAAATATTGAAAAAAACCACAATTATTGATGTTTTTCAGAAATCGGATCTAATGCAGGTGTGAAAATACAGTCATCTGAATACAAAACTTCTTACTCAAAGAATTTGGCATGTGTGAAGTTCTAAATGAAAATGGAAGAATTATACACCCCAATGAGTGCATCTAAGGGGATCATATGTTGCCGAAAAGCAAAGTGTCGGGAAAGTTTGAACTACAAAAAAGTCCATAGTTTAATTTCACGATTTTGTGCTCAGACATAAAACTAAATTATGATCCCCAAGAATTGTAACATCCTGAATTTCGACCTATTTCCGGAATCAATGAAATAGATGTTATTTCTCATTTCATTTTAGTAAGTCTCGCCGAATTGATCATTCTCGGGATATTACCCTTTAGGGAAAGGCTACCTAGGGAAATGTCGTGGACCTAAGAATTGATCATGAGTCGACCTACGGTAACGATCGAGGTCGCCATGACTCAAACAACCCTAGGTCGACACGCGTAATCCCTAAACATGTGCCCGTTAGTGAGAGACCCTAAAATTGAGATTGGGTGATTTTGATCGCAAAATTGGATCCGGATTTGGATGTCGATTTTCGGGGTCGTGCGTGACTATTATTTTTACGAGGATGACGTCATTTTAGTGTGGCCAATGATATTTGGGGTTGGTATGGTCGAAAAATGGAAATTCAGCCCGGGACTGGAAAATTACAATTTTGCCCTAGGCCTATTTTTGGGTATTCCGAATTTTGAGGATTTTGGAAATTAAATTTGGGGATTAATTGTGGATAAATATCAGCCCCAAAATATTGGACCAAAATGCCCTTGGATATTTTGGTTTAGAAGAATATTGACCAAGTGAATGAGGGGCAATATTGGAATTTTGGAAAAATGGTCAAAACCCCTTTAAGACCAAAAATTTCTCTCTCTCTCCTCATTCTCCTCTCTTCTCACGGCAGCCCCCCAACAGAACTCTCTCCCTCTCTCCCTCACAAAAATCCTCTCATCTCTCTCTCGGCCTTGGATCGCCGGAGCATCGCCGGAGCAAGCCGCCACCGCCGATCGCCGCCGGCCAGCCGTTCCCCCTTCTCGCTCTAGCCGAGTTAGTCTAGAGTTCGGGTAAGTCGCGATCTAATCCCTATTTAGGACGTCGGGTATTTTCGGACTCGTTCGGGTATTGTTTAGAGGATTTAGAGGTTGATTAAGGTGTCGATAATGGTTTTTGGTGTTTGATCGTGGCTATTTGTGGCTGAGTATGGCTTTTAGTAGTTGTTGCGGGTTGAATTAGACGTATGGAATTGAGTTTTGGCGGTTGGAATTCGGTAGAAATCGGTTCGGATTTAAATTCGTGAGGTTCGGGGTGAATCGCGGATTCGCGGTTTCTGTACCCGCCTGATTTGCTATTTTTATAGAGAATTTTGTGGGCAGAATTTGAGGAAGGTTTCTTCATGAAAGTTGTTCCTAACATCTTGATGTATAACATAATTTAATTTGAGAATTTTTGGAAATCATTTGAGGCCATTCGAAGTCCATCTTTGGACCGAAATGGGTCTGCCTGATTTACTGTTCACCTGACCTTCGGGTCTGTTCGAATTATTATAAATTTTTCCAGGCCTATTTTCAAAATAGTTCCTTCACAAAAGTTGTTGGGGACACTCGTGGCTATAACATATAAACATTTCAAAGCTTTTTAAGCTGATTTGGGTGTTGAAATAAATGTGTTTTGAGGACAAAACGGTCTGTTTGAGCGAACTGATTTTGGTCTGATTTCAAGGGACAAAATGACATGGTTGAAGATTGAACCGAATTTCGTGTTCTTCATAAGAAATGTTTATCAATATGTTTTTTATGACATATCCAAAATTTAGAATTTTTGGAGTTCGTTTACTATTTATTTTGTTTGGATTGTGGCCACTGTGTAAACTGCCCAGTTTAGCCCGATTTTACATATTCTCGGTTTTTCTCTCTCTCGAAAATTATTCGGTGTTATCGTGGCATTTTGACGGGTAGTTTGATGCTTGAATGAACTCGTATGTGTGATTGTGTGGCTGTGAGGTGTGGTAGTGTGATTTTGTAATGAGCGCGCGTGTGCTGGAAATCGCTGTGGGCTGATTACGCCGTGATTGTGTGTACTATGTGAATGGCTGTGAATTGTGGTGGGGTGTCTTGTGTAGGTGGCCGTGTAGTGTGATGGTGTGGTAGTGTGATTGTGCATTGAGTTCGCGTAAGCATGGGTGTTCGTGTGGTGTTTGTGTGACGAGGTTGTGTAAATGGGAAATGTGTGAAGTGTGTATGTTTGGCCAGTGTTTGTGTGGGTGACATGGTACGTGTGGAGAGTGTGGAATGAAGGTACGGAAATGTAGGATTGATGGAAAAGGTAATACCCTGAGGCGTGTTCGCTTTCGGGTGAGGTCCGTCCCCGAGGCGTGTTCGTTTACGTGGGGACGATGCCGCCCCCGACGAGGTGACGATGCCCGCCCGACGGGTGACGATGCTCGACGGGGTCAAGACCGCTGGCCTGATGCGCTTTACGCGGGCGCGTAGAAGGAAAGTGTGGTGTAGGATTCCGCCCCGAAGCGCAGTTCGCTTACGCTGGGACGATGCCGCCCCGACGAGGTGATTTATGCCCGCCCGACGGGGTGTCGGCGCTCGATGAGGTCAAGACCGCTGGCCTGATGCGCTTTTACGCGGGGCGCGTAGTGGTGGAAAGGTTGAGAACGAGCGGGATTTGGCTTGACATGTGAGGATTGTGAAAGTGATGCATGGTGTGAGTTAGTGTGCGAGTGTGTTTGTATCGCGTGATGCAAAGGCGTGATTATGGGGTAAAATCTGCTAGGCATGGTATGGGACGTGCCCAAGTGGGTTTTGCTTTATAATCGAGGCACGCGCACGGCTGTGATGTATTGCTGTGGTATGATTGGCGTGTGTATTGATATGTGGAAAGTGTGTGATGGCATGTGTGCAAGAATTGTATGTTGGGATTGTGGGCTAACGTGCATGGTGCATATGCAGAGAGTCCAGGTATGTGTGAATGTTTGATTGCTGGTTGTGTGGTTGTTTGGTTGCGCGTTTGGATGTGTCTGGAATTACGTGATAGCCTAGGTGGGGCTTAGGTTGTGACTTATTGAGATGTGATCTCATGGTTGTTTCAACCAAACCATTTCAGAGCCCCCGCCTGAATGTCGAGATTGAGGTCGACTCGGAGTCGTCAGGTGAGCAAACAGTTGCGGAGGATTCAGGTGGTGATGCCGAGGACAGTGAGTCAGAGTGGACGCCTTCGAGAGGGCGTAGGAGATAGTTCTGGGAGGAGGATGCGCCCCATTTTTGGATAGTGCTGACCTAGAGAGCTGATCTTGATAGTTTGGTGGTTTGGAGTTTATAGTTCGGTGTGCTTATAAATTATTTTGTGGTTTGTATTGACGGATGATGTAAATATTTGGAAGTGTAATATATGCTTGGTGGTTTGACGATTTGTTCCTTCCTGGTGTTCTCCAATTTTAATGTCCGGGATTTTTTATTGCTTCCGCCGCAATTTAACTCTAACGGATCGTTGGGTCGGGCGACGTTATTCCCAGGACGTCGCACTGCTTCGACCGGAGGTAGGATGTCGCGGGCTCGACGGGGTTCGGGCGTGACAAGAATTTTGTTATGATAACCAACATGACTTGCGTTCTTTAAGGGCAATTAATCAATGGAAATATCATGGCAAAATCAATGGAAATATGGAAAAAGAGTATGAAACATCTTCGATACTGGAAGGAGGAGTAAATATTGTGGAAAATTACCAAAAAATCTTAAACCTATTGTAAGGATGCCAATTCAGTCATAAACATTTTGATAATTTGCTAATTTAGCATTTTCGACTAATTTTGATTGGAAATCACTAACATGAACACTGGCTATGCGGCCAGCCAACCATTATTGACGTTGACAATTTTTTGTCATACCTCATAGGATGGTCGGCGTTTACGTCAGCAATAATCATCCAAAATTGGGCGGAGTGACTAAATTTGCAAATTGTTTAAAGGTTTTGGAATAAGTTGACTAAATTAAAAGGTTTATGACTAAATTGACATCTGTACAATAGGTTTAGAACTTATTTAGTAATTATCCCAAATATCGTTTATCCATGAGTTGGCTCATGCACGACTGATTTCTATTGTTCTTCGTTTTGCTATTGATATTTGTAGCTCGGGTGGTGAGTTTGATACATCACGTGGTGAGGATTTAAATGATATCTTGATCTAAGCAGCCAGAGCATCGACAGCTGGCAACAATCATTAGCAATTCAGTGTGATCTTCAAGGATCTCAAGTTGAACTAAAATCACTGCATCATGCTCGAGCTAGATGATTGCAATTCGCATGGTATTTCCAAATTGGCACATACATGGGTATGACAGGACCTGAATAAACTTGAGATTGGTATGACTTCAGAATTTATTGTTCCCGAGCACCGAGAATAAGTTCATCACCAATAAATAACTAACCAAAATCCTCCTTTCAGCAAAACTAACAAGTTTTCCTACCTTCTCTCTTTTCTCTTTCTTTTGCTTTGAAAACTGATTTCCACGACAAACACAACAATATGATTCATAAGAATGAGAGACAAAAAGGATCTTCACCACATCTCACTAGGTAAGCGTGGCTGTACATCCGAAAATGTAATGACTTGTGGTCGATGTTTGACTTGCTAGATTTAAAAGCGGTAGGATTCAGTTGCCCCATGGTCCTTTTGATTTTGCTGAACACCCGAAGGATTTTGGAGCTTCCTTATCCCCTCCAACTCCATTGCCACTTCTTTCATGGTAGGCGGTCTCTCCCATTCAAGTTCAAGGACCTTTTCGCAAGATTAGCAACCAATGCGATCTCCTCTTTCTTACCTTCTTTCAAAACTTGATCATCCACAATGTCGAACAGGCGATACTTCTCCATTGAAATTATGAAATAGGTCACCAGGCTTCTTCCATCTGGTTCCCTCAGCAACGAGATTGGATTTTGTCCCGTTAAGAGTTCAACAAGGACAACTCCAAAGCTATAGATATCACTTTTGTCTATAAATTTACCTGATTGGAAATACTTGGAATCTAGGTAGCTGAAAGTCCCTTGCACCAATGTGGTGGCATGTAACGCCCCCCCTCGGGGTCATTAATGTGACATTCCGTTCATTATTATTTTTAGTTACACACAAGCGGAAACATATCTCGGGACAATCATAATTAATACACACAAATGGAAATAAGATAGGCAGCATCATGAGCAAACCTTACGTTTACAATGCATACAAATATGTTTTAACAAGCCCTTCGGGCTATGGCAAATAATACATATTTTATAGCTGACTATGAATAGCAAAACTTGACTTGGGTTATCCTATACCCACTACAGTTTCTCGCTTTTTGCTTCTTCACCTTCACCCCGTCCCCGTCCGTTAGGCCATCTCACATCCCATCCGTGGCTTTATCCCGAGTCGGCCCACCGCCTTTGCAAGAAGCACCGTTGAACCCACATAGGGATCTAACCCATTCTTCGTTCGCATAGCGATACTCGCCATGTACGGATGAGGTACCAAGTCCGTTAGGGCCCTCATCGAACATCACAAGCATCGTGATTCGGTAGTAGGCGCAGTTTTCTCGACATCTATTACGGTGAGCACTTCAGCTCTCATCTCCACGGGATTGCTAACGCAGGCTGGGGAGATGCCATCTTCTGAACCTGAAAAAGGGAAACAACGAGAGATGAGTTGGGGAGACTCAGCAAGTGAAAACACTAATATCAAGTGAGGATATATCGATCACCATTAACATAAGTCGACCCTTACCGCACCCGCATCAATGGCAAATCAATAGCAAAGTTCAAACAGAAGAACATCACGCATGGCCACATCATGTACACTTTACCAACTAAGGCTCAGTTCTATCTCAAAACAATATCAAACATGAAACATGATCAAACCAAGGAAATGAACCAACTACGACCAACCAAACGATCGAAAATGGTCCAAACAAATGACATCACAACGCATCTCAACATCCTTTTCCGATATTAGGGAATTTACTTACTCAACGGAATAAAACAAGAACAAGAAAGGAACACGGGAGTCTCGGCGGAGTCTCGGGCTTGAACACGTGAGTAAACGGATCTTGGCGTGAGGCTTGAACACGTGGAAGATGGCGTCTTGGCTTTGAGCTCTCTAGTTTACCGAACAACAAGAAAAGACACGAGCTAGTTGGTGAGCTCTCTATCTCTTTCTCTCTTTCTCGGCGTGAACAAGAAGCAAAGAATCAAGAGAGAAGGTTTGTGGTGTGTGTGAGAATGGAGAGAGAGTGGTGTGTGTGAGAATGGAGAGAGAGGCGTGAGAATGGCGTGAGAGAGGGGGAGGGCTTCCTCTATTTATAGAAGTCTTTCTTGCTCCCTACTCAAGGCCATTAATATTAGTCATGATAATGGTGCCTCAATGTCCAACTAATTAATGCAAGTCATGATGAAGGGGGGCCTCAAAGTCTTCGCTCATTTATTGTATATCATTATGACGGGAGGCCTCAAAGTCCAAGCTAATTAATATGACTTGGAGAAGAAGATTTGACTTGATCCAACCTTATATTCTAGTTCATTCTACAATTTTCCAAACTGTGAAGCCAATCTAAGTCCTTAGAAAATGCTGGTTCCACCTACATTTAACTCGGGTCAACCGAGGTGCACAAGATTGACTAATCGATGCCAAAATTGCAACCCCGCATCATACTTGTTTCCCCTATTTTCCGATGGTTTTTTCAACAAAACAATCTTAATAATCCCATTACCAACCCTCGGGTCGTATCACTCGCCTAATTTATTACCATTTACCTGTGGCTTCCTAGGTCCAAAAATCGGGATGTGACATGACATGAGTTTGATCGAGAGAAACGAACTTGGAAGTACCGAAATCTGCCACTTTTGCTCGATATTTCTCATCCAAGAGGATATTGGTGGACTTGATGTCTTGATGATAAATGGGAATAGGGGCTGCTAAAGCAAGTAGACTAAGGCTCCTGCAATTTTAGTTGCAATTTGTAAGAATGTGTCCCATGATACTCAAAACTCTTTATTTGGTTCATGTAGATATTGGTATAGAGTCCCGTTTGTTATAAACTCATATACTAAAAGCAGGACTTCCGTTTCCAAGCAATATCCCAATAATTTAACCACATTCCTATGGTTCATTTGTGAGAGAATGAAGACTTCATTTATGACTTTACCCTTGTCTACCGCTTTCAATTTTTTACTTTCACTAAGAATACCACTAGATTGAACATAAAAAAGGGAGGACTGCTTATACTTGGGATTTGTTGACTAACTAGTACATTTAACATTAGTTAATAGCAAAAAAGAATTATAACGTCATCGCACTTTGGATTCATTTTTTAATTTCCTTATTAAAATACGATTCAGTTAACCTATTTTTCGTTTAGTTTAAAACGTTTGGATAAGCATGGTGGTTATACAGTATTCGCTTAGCCCGGTCGGTGATGTTTAAGTGACATGGTGTCTATTGCCCAATCTTGTGCCAATGGGACAAGATTCAATGATCCCAACGACTCTTCTACCCACCTCAAGTTTGGTCCCCCACCCCACCTGACCGTGACAAAGTAATTCTTTGTCCAGGAGAAGTAGGGTGGGCTCCCTTTTATTAAATTCGTGGTGGTAATGTCAATTTACTTACGTCGGTGGTAAAATTTCAGAAGAGTTGATAATTTATTATTGAATTAGAATGATGATAAATTCTTGATGGCAGTGATAGTTATTTACCACAATGGTGAAATTTCAAGAAGTTGGTAATTTATTGGTTCTTTGATAAGTTGGTGTAATCTTGATAATTGATAATTGTTTACGATACTAGTAAACATTCAGAGTAGTTGGAAATTTTCTATTTTATTGAAATGTTGGCTAATTTATGATAGTGTTGGCAATTTCTTATTGGTTCTTGACAAGCCAGTTACCAATCATATTCTTTTACCAACACCATTGGAAATTTATGATAACTTTAAAATTCATCCCATATGAATTTTTTCCAATTTTTTCAGACGGCGGACTAAAGAATTTTGTATGTTTATCTGAAACTGAAATCACATATCGCATCACACTTTTCTCAGTAAGGGATAAAAGTTGATGCAATTAGAACGCTTATTCCCAAGACTACACGAGCAACTCTAATATAATCCTCACAGTAACTGCATTAAAGACAAGTTTTCAAGGATCCTCGAGATGCAATAAGCCACTTCATGATATATTAGCAGGATGATTTTGCAGCTCTTTCTAACTGGCATATAAACAGCATTATAGTACTTACGTTAAAAACTGACGCTGAGCCAGAGAAATTTTAAAAGGGTACTGCTCAAACACACTTTTGATCCCAACATCAGCAATGAGGAAACAACTTTTAAAAACTTTCTATAATTGGTGCGCCTTATATATTCGGGTCATTGGCCTCTGCCTGTATAGCTTGAAATTGTTGCGGAGATGATGCCAGAAATTGCTGCCTTCACCATGATTCAGAATGTGCGAGTGGCTGCACGTCTGAAAATGTAGTTACACCTGTGTCCGCGAAAGACTTGCGGATGTGAAACTAGAGTCACGAGATTCAGCGGCCTCGATCTTTTCTTGATATTGTTGAAAGCTCGAAAAGCTTTGGAGCTTCTTTATTCCCTCCAACTCCATTGCCACTTCTTTCATTGTCGGCCGCTTCCTCCCACTGGAGCTCAAGCACCTTCTTGCGAGGTTAGCAACTGCTGTAATCTCTTCTTTCTTGCTTGACTTCATAACTCGAGCATCAGCAATATCAAACAAACAATTCTGCTCCATCGAATTAATAAAATAGTCCACGAGGCTCCTTCCTTCTTCCCTAAGCCAACTGATTGGCATTTGCCCGGTTAAGAGTTCAACAAGGACCACTCCAAAGCTGTACACATCACTTTTGTCTGTAAAATAACCTGTTTTGAAGTACTCTGGATCCAAGTACCCAAAAGTCCCCCGCACCAATGTGGTTACGTGAGTTCCGTCGAGGGATATAGACTTGGAAATACCGAAATCTGCGACTTTAGCATGATGTTTCTCATCTAAGAGGACATTGGTGGACTTGATGTCGCGATGATAGATGGGTATAGAAGCTGCCGAGTGCAAGTAGAATAAGGCTCCTGCGATTTCGGTTGCAATTCGTAGGCGCATGTCCCATGATGCGAGAGGGTTTTCATTCGGGTCATGCAGATATTGGTGAAGAGTCCCATTTGGTATGAATTCATATACTAAAAGTGGGATTTCTGTTTCCAAGCAGCACCCCATTAAGCTTAACCACATTCCTATGATTGATTTGTGAGAGAATGATGACCTCGTTGATGAACTCTTCAACTTCTCCCTTGTCTATCAATTTTGATTTCTTAATTGCAACTATTTTTCCGTCACCAGCATTCCCTTGTAAACAACACCTTGAGCACCTTGGCCGAGTATCCTATCCTCGTGAAAACGGTCAGTGGCCTTCTCTAAATCCTTGAAGCGGAATAATTTGCTTGTCGCAACATTGCCTTCAGGTGATGAAGATAGATGTTGTTGCAACGAGAGACCCCACTGCGATTTAAAGTACTTCTCTTTCTGCTTAATTTCTCTTCTTTTCATGATGACTTTGTATAAGCACCGAGAGAGAAGCAACACATGCACTAATCCTCCAACGCTAGCTCCGAGGCCTGCATTCCGGAAATTTAGCAGGGGACAAAGTTATGAAAAAGCACCTGCTCGTAAGAGTCGACATTGTTGTGCCAAGCTATCTATTTATGAATAAACTAATTTGGAAGAAGGAAAACTATTAATCTCACATCGACTTATGGATATTTTTTTCCTTCGGCCAAGTAGCAATTTCTTCCCATCATAGGAAGCCACCAACTTTATGAGAACCAGTTGACAACCAATTTTAATTAATTTAGATTATGAAAGGAGATTGTATTAGAAAAGGTTTCTTAGCAAAATTGTAATACAATTTGTTAGATGTCATGTAAACGATCTACTCAATTTAAAATGACTAATTTTTAAATGGTATCCATATTTCGATGTCACTCTTACTAAACTTTATCTCACCTTGATACTACGATGTTCATCATACAGACTAAAATATGTTAGTATTTCGAGAAGGAATGATTACACAAATGGTCCTTAACTTTTAACCCAATGTGTAAAGTGATCTCTAAATTTTAATTTATTCAACGTGGTACTTGAATTTTTGATACATGTTCAATTTAGCTACTGGACTATACGAAAATGTTTAATGTATAAATGAATGACATTGCACATTCTACAAAAGTTTAAGGACCATATTGAATAAATTAAAGGCTAAGGGATGACATTACATTTCAAAGTTCAAGGACCATTTGTGTCATTTTTCCTTTCGAAAAATTACCCAATGAGTTCTAAACTTATTATACGGATGCCAATTCAATCCTAAACTCTTAAAATTTTTGCAATTTAGTGCTAAACTTTTGTGGGAAATTCCAATGTAGTCCTACTAGTCAATTTTTCCTGAAAATTGCTATGTGGCAGTCCAATCATCGCTAATCATCTTACTTGACACACTGCAACATCAACGATTTCTAGTGAAAATTGGTCAAAAGGAAAAAAAAATAGAGGTATTGGTTGATCGGGATTATGTGAGCATTAAGGGCAAAAAGGAAAAATCCTCATGTTAGGTTTGACGTATTATATTTGTTGATGAGTAGATCGAGTTAAAGGGTATAAACTAATTTGAATACAATTGTAGGAAAAAAAATGTGCCTAAATGAAAGGTGAAATTACCGAAAAACTCCCAAATCTATTGCAATTGTGCAAATTCGGTCTTAAACAGTTTAATTGTGTCAATTTAATCCTAAACCTTTTTAGCTATTGCCAATTGAATTAATTTGCCAGATTTTGGCCGAAAATTGTTAATGTGCACATTGACAATCTTACGTGGCGTGGCTGGAGCTAATGTGGACATTTTTAAATAATTTTTGAATTTTTTGTAAATTTTTATTTCTTTACTTTTTTTTGGGGGCCAACAAGGTCACCAACACTAGGTGAGGGTGCTATAGGCATCGCCTAATTAGGGCGTCACGGCCTCGCCCAAATCTAGAGAGGGTGCACAGCCCCTCACTTGGCCCAAATCTGGTGAGGGCGTCATGGCCTTTGCTAGATCTGGGCGATGGGCGAGGGGCCACATGGCCTTGCTTTTGGTAGACGAGGACGTTGTAGGCCTCGTCCAAGCCTTCATTGGCCACAACGAGGGTGTTGTGACCCTCGCCAAATCTAGGCAAGGGTTGTGACCCCTCGCTAGCAATGGCATTGGCCAATGATCCTTGCCAGCCCTTAGCCCCCCAAAAGTAAAGAGGAGAAAAGAAAAAGAAACAAAAAAAAACTCAAAATAGTATTAAAAAAATATCAATGTCAAGACCACCACGTTATATAAGATGGTAACGCTCTACATCAGCAATTTTTGCCAAAATCGATTGGATAGATTCAATTTACAAAACGTAAAAATATTTAGGACTAAATTTGTATAATTAAAAGGTTTAACGTTGAATTGACATAAATACAATAGGTTTGGGACTTTTTGGTCATTTCCCCTAAATCAAACAGCAAACTTGAATTCTAAAGAGCTATGTAGGAACATCGAACATCCGACCCACTGAAAACGCATCCTGCTATATAACATTTTCTAAATTGCGGCTTTTATCACTTAGAGACTCCATGTTGCATTGTTTAAATGATAGGATGTGATATTCGCGAATCTGGGTGCACAAAAGATGGAAAGTCCTTGTTCATATCTCATGACAGATTGTAGAAATTTGCTTACCTATGAGGGCAAGCTTGATTGTCTTGCTTCCGTCTACACAATCATGGGAACCTCGTCGATTCACACACTTTCTTCCGGGACACCGATCGATCCGATCTTAGCATTCATCGACATCTGAACAAAGGATGACAATCAAAATTAGTAGAGCTTCGTCTCTTTATTGGGCGTTTACGATTGCATGTAAAGCTACTTCAGCCTCAAAAGACCTACTTTTCTTTATTAGTTCAGCGTTTTTTTTTTTGGTGAAGTTATTAGTTCAGCGTTTCGATGTTGCATTTCCAATAATTGGGGTGATAAAATATAACTGGTTTTACCTGCGCATCCATGTTTAATATAGGGGTTACCGGTGAAGCCCGTATGGCAAGAACACTGCAAAAACGGCATCGACTTGCGATATCCTAAATTGAAGCTGTCTGTGCTGCAGAAATAGGAATCGTTGGAGATGAAGCCATGGTTGTAAATTTCTAGTGCAGCTTGGGAGGAATTAGCTATCCCCCATTCTAGCACCGCTGGGAAACTTCCATTCGCCATCAACTTATGGAAGTCTGTAGTTGAAGGTGCGAACTGCAACCTATCTCCCAAGAAAGCATACTCACATTTATTCTCTGCTGTTTTCTTGTCCGGATGGAAAATGACGCTGAAAGCCTGAAGATCCGAGGTAATTGTGGTGTGGCAGCATCCGTCGCTGCCCGAACAATTCATTTTCCTAACGATGTCGTGTTGTTTTTCGCATTTGTTTTGGCACCCTATGAGAGCAGACTCTGTGTTATCCAATAGAGCACATATGTTGCAACCAACAGCGGCGAAGACGTTCCTCGACTGAGAGAAGATGAACTGGCTTCCTTTCAAGCTCACAGGTGGAAAGCTTCTGTGTCCCCTGCAGGTCCCATTTGGCGAGTAGATTATAGGAAGACTGACGCTGATCATGCCGTTCGTTCCATCATGGTAATTGGGTACCGAGATTTTGAGCACCGTCAAGTTGGCCTTGTTCAGTATGGGGATGGTGACGTTGTTGCTTTCCTTGCAGACAATCTCGAACCACTCACTGAGGAAACACCCGATTCCAATCCCGAACGGGAAGGGAATGGCGATGCCACCACATGTTCGGGTGCAATTACCCTTCACCAGGGGGAGCTGCTAGTGATGCTTGCTTGTGAAGCAAAAGTGACCCGAGAAGCAGAAGAATCTGAAACATTCTTGCTCCTGCTTCTTTTGTCAGGAAATTGTGGACTTGTTCGAGGAATGAACGGAGGGCACGGTTACTTATACGCCACTTTCGCCTGCAGTCAAGGACCCTGGCATATCCGAGGATACTTCTTTGAGCAGAATCGTCAAAGCTTCAGATCCTTCCTGGAGTAGAAAATTCTCCACTCAAGTATCAAACCTATTTTGGTGGCCAAGCGAGAAGGGATGTCTCTATCGGGTTTGCTTTGATGGTAATGGCGACTGTTATGTTTCAATCTCACTGCTGAATTTGATATAGAAAGGACAGGGCTTGAAAGGTGCCGAGAAATGGGGAATTTGGGAAATATCTGTACATGTCCTCGTCGTGTGCCCCCACTGTATTATTCTCTAGCTGACCATGACAGGACAGTGAAACCGAAGCAATATACTGGTTCATACCGAACAAGTAACTGTATATACTATAGCAACACATTAGCTAATATAATAAAAAAAAAAGGTAACGTTAGCATTTTCTTTCTTATTAAATTGTCAAGTTCTTTTTTTGATGTGTAGTGCTTGGTGAACGCCACACGGGGGCTTTTGGCCGTAATAATAAAATGCCACGTCAGAATGTTTTAGAAGCTAAATTGGAAGAGTTAATGAGATAATTCATTGCACTAATTTGGTAAGTTTTAGAACTTAATTGGTGGATTATGTTGATTTTTGCCCACTAGTGAGCACACAAGGAGCTTTTTGGCCTTAACAATCAATTGTGTGGCACGCTCGTGAATTCTATCTCAAAGAAACTGCAAGTGTTTTAGAATCATGACAAAGTCTTCTCCTAAGAATTTGTGTCCTTTTTTTTTTTTTTTTGCAAGCTTAATAGAGATTGTTTTGTAAAAAAATTGAATGGGCTAAACACTCTAAGTTATTGGCATAACTGGAGCTAGGAAACACATAGAAACGTTGTAACTTTCGATTGTGATTGTAATCTCTATTTTGTCCCCTTGATCTATCTTGGAACCCTGTGTTGCTCTCCGAGTGGAGTCGGTCACACCGACCAAACCACTTAAATATGGTGTCAAATTGATTTTCTTGTTCTATCTATTAAACTTTTCAATCGCTTGGTTTCACAGTAATTGGTATAAAAGATAGGTTAGACTGACTTGAAGGAGATTGATGGCGACATAAGAACGAAATGTGAAAATCAACAAGTTTAATGGGAAGGATTTCAGTTTTCGAAAACGCCTATTCTGGACAGGAAGAGAAAGGCGACGTTCCCTCATGTTTCCACACGGTTACACCTTGCAAGTCCCGGTGCAGCTCCGGATGCTTGTTCCGTGAGGGAAACCGGAAGCAAAAGAATTTGAAACACCGAGCTCGACATGATTTTCACGTCTTGTATCTGCGTGGACCTAAAACTATGGAGAAAGGAGGATATTGACCGAGACCCTAAGTAGTGCTATTTACGTGGAAGAAGGGATGGATTTTCCTGTATTGTACGCATGGTCTTATTACAACTCTGTCACGTCCTAGTGTCTCTGAGGATGGTTCCTTGAGGATGGTAATGTCAAAGCTTGAAAGTAGACGACACCAATTAAAGCAGCAGCTGAGTGTGACTTCTCCCATTGTTGGGGCCATAACTTTCTCCTCGTCTTTCTCACGAGAAAGACTTGGAGCGTTATCAAGATGGATAACCTTTTGTCATGGATTCCGTTAAGCACGTTAGGACCGAGCGACAAAGAAAAATTGAATTCGATAGCTTTTAACTCTTGAAAACGGAGTTATTTCCGTCTAATAGTTTCTAATCTGCCAGCATGAACACAAAATTGAAATGATTATCACAAGTGGACCAACTTTTGATGACCCCGCTCTCGTATTCCGACTTTTTTTCTCCTTTCCGAAAAAGAAAAACATTTTCCACAACAAGAATCTCTTTTAAAATGGCAAAATCAACCAAAATATTTATACTAAGACAACCAAGACATTTTCTTTTGACGAATGAAATGGGCTTTGGCATCTTTTCAATCTACAAAGGAGAAAGCAAAAATCACTTTTCCTAAAGCCAAAGTGGTTTCGTTCATAACTTGTTTATGCGATGTGCGTGTCACGGTCTTCTCCATTATTGAAGCAGAAGTAATTTTAATTGTTCTTAGTCCAATGCTTTTCATGCTCAAGCAATCAATAAAAGCACTTAGGAACGTACCCCCCCCAAAAAAAAAAAAAAAAAAAAACACGTAAAAAGAAGTGCGTGAATCATGTGGCAAGTCTTTTGCTTCCCCAGTGAAAGAGATTGCGCCCCATGCACTTGGATTGATTAAATGTGATTCTTGCTTTAAACAAGTCTTGTTAATTCGCTAATGCTCTGGATCATGCTGTGAGAAGTATGCTGAACTCTTGGCACTGTTTTATTTTTTTATTTTTCGGTAAAAATAAATATAAGAAACTATTTATGGTACCGATGAGGGAGAGAGAGACTATAGAGCCGATTTTTTTGAAAAAAAGTTTAGGTCCATAAAAATTTTAAGAACAATATCCAAAAAATTTTCAGCCACAAAAAAAGTTGTGCATTATGATCATGAGTAGTCTTCCCCAAAGGAAGGACATTATCGACCGGGCATCGCATGTGAATAATTAGCGTTCATATCTGGGATTACTTTTCTTTTTCGCTGGTATAACTTCATATATAGGAAGAGAATTTGAAACATCAAGTTCGATATGATTTTCACGTTTCATACGTGCACGACCTAAACGTATGGAGAAAGGGGATAGGGGCCGAGTCCCTTAATATTGTAATTTAAGCGGAAGATGGAAAGAATTTCCATGTACAATACTCTCAGATGTATTTTACGATCATGCACCTGTTCATAATTTGAGATATGTTCAAGCTTGATTACTTTAATAAAGTTGACTCTGAAAACTGAAACTGAAGTCAAGTCGCAGCTCTTTTCGATTCTGAAAACTAATTAGCGAATCGAGCTAGCCAAAGGTACACAGGCAGGACGCTTGTCCCCAAGGATACAAGTGCAATTCTCATGGAGTCCTTACAATAAGCTGCAACATTTTCTTGATACATGAACTGGAAAGGACATTCCATCTTGTTGAATAGTCAAAACAGCAAGTTCCCCCGATTTGTTGACTAGTCTACGAGGTTTCTTCCTTCGTCACCCCTCAGCGAAGAGATTGGGTTCTGTCCCGTTAAGAGTTCAACAAGGACCCCTGCAAAACTGCACACGTCTCTTTTATTCTGTAAATTGACTTGTTTGGAAGTACTCACGGGCCTGTTCTTGTGGGTGATAATGCCAGAAAGAGCTGCCTTTACTGTTGTTTCACGATGTGTGAATGGCTGCAAATCCGAAGATGTTGCTAAATCCAAGTCCACACGATAAGACTCTCTTGGTCATAGACATATCGAAGCTCGAGGACGTCAAGTCCCATCTATATGGAACCAAGTTGCACGTAAACTAACTTAGACCGGCATGGCGGGATCCGACGGATGACTTGTTGATAGTGGTCCCTGTGGTCTTCAATAATGTTATCCCCTGAGAACTTGTATGAGAACAGTTCATTCACTTAAAAGTCTCCAACAGTGATAGAATAGAAAGACAATGGGTCCTTTGCTAGCTATTGCGCCGAAGATGACTTTCCTTGGCCCACAAGCTTCAAGTTGGTGTGCCACCGCTAAACTTGACTAGGTCAGTGGTCTCGAGCCCACCTATCATCCACGATATCAAAAGTTATTGCTATTGCATGATTGAACCTTTGACAAGCACAAACTGCTACCTTCTGTGAATAGATTTATGGACTCTCGACACGTCGAGTCAGTTATGTCGACAAGCTTATCTCTAGGGTCTCAAGTGGTGCTGAGCAGCTATAATCTAAATATGATATTTTGTAGTGGATGCTTGGCTACTCAACCCTTTCATTCTTACTATCACTGTTCCGTAACTTCCAAGTTAACACAAAATCTTTCACCATTTGATATAATAAGAGTTTATGAGCTAGAAATTACGATGCAGCTCACGGATGGCTTCCTGTGGAAAAATCCGCACAAAAAATATCACAACAATGGACAAGTACAAGGAAAGGAGTAGTGTGCCATTTGGGCCTAGTAGAACGCGTAGCAAATCAATGCCATTTCTGGGATTTTTATCAAGTGAAACAATTCAATTTTCGATGGGAAAAGTACCAAAAAAGTCATGACCCTATTGCATTAGTACAAATTCAGTCCTAAACTTTTCAATTGGATTAATTTAATCCTAAACCTTTTTATATTTATATCAATTTAGTCCGTCCTGCCAATTTAGGTCGGAAATCACTAAATGTAGATCTTTGGTGTTCTACGTGTAGCGACCAAAGACTGAAGTGGATATTTTTAATAATATTTTAAAAATATTTTGAATATTTTGATAAAATTTCCCTTTTTTTTTTTTTTGGCGAGGGCATCACAGGGTCCTCGCCTAGGCCGTGGAGGGTATAGCCCATGCCAAAGCTGGTGTGGGCAACTCTTGCCCATGTCGCGAGGGCTGAGCCCTTGTCAGCCCTCACACAGGACTAGTCGCCACCATGGCTAAGTACTGGCCATAGGCAAAGGCAAGAAAAGAAAAAAAAAAAAAAAGGAACAACATAAAAAAAGGGAAAAAGGGAATTTTTTTTAAAAAAATTATTAAAAATATCCACATCAGCGCCGACCATCCGCTAACGGTGCAACATACGACGGCCGGCGTCCACATTAGCGATTTCCGGTATAAATTTGAGATTTCAATTCTTGATTATGCTTGTTGGTCCGCCACGCTTCGACAATTCCTTTTCGTTGTTGTTTCTAGTCCAGGTGAATGGATGTGGGCTTAAGGGGGGCCCTGGCTACAGAGAGGTCCAATCAGGTGGATAGTGAACTTTAGGAAGAAGAATTGGGGGTTTCAGAGAAGTAAGCACTTATTAAACTTTTCATTTAAAAAAAGGTTTCCAACTTATGAAAAAGTAAAGAATTCACAGAGAAAAAAAAAAACACAAACGCTAGAGTTTGAAAAACTATAGAGAAAAGAGAAGCCAATATTGGTCATGATCCCTCTTTCTCACTTGTAGTTTTGGAGGTGATTAACAACCGAATAGAAAAGTAGATAAAATATTGAAAAAACCACAGTTATTGATGTTTTTCAGCAATCGGATCTAATGCACGTGTGAAAAAACAATCATCTGAATACAAAAGTTCTTACTCAAAGAATTTGGTATGTGTGTAGTTCTAAACAAAAATGGAAGAATTATACACCCCAAGGAGCGGATCTAAGGGGATCTTATGCTGTCGAAAAGGTCTGGGAAAGTTTGAACTACGAAAAAGTCCATAGTTTAATTTCCTGATTTTGTGCTTAGACATAAAAGTAAATTATGATGCCCAAGAATTTTGTTGCGATAAACAACATGACTTGTGTTCTTTAAGGGCAATTAATCAATATAAATATCATGGAAAAATCAATGGAAATATTGTAACGCCCCCACCTCGGGGTGATTAAGGTTCGAACGTTCCTAAAAGTTTCCCCGCATATAAAAAGCCATTGATCAAGCTTCGTAGTCTTTCAAAGTAATAATAATGATAATAATATTTTGTGTCGCTGCACGACATGAGCCTCCCAGGCAAAGTAGGCTTATATACAAGGGTCAATACCACGAAAAATCTCAAACCGATATATCTGTGATAAATTTATCTCAAATTAATTTTTGACTACCAAAAACTCCAAACTGATACGCTTGTGACAAATTTACTTTTTGTTAATTTTCGTTAAATTTTACCATCAAATTGCTGAGTTAGATAACACTTGATAGTTAAAGAATGTACCGTTTACGGTTTTATGCTCCATTTGTCATGTATGTATCGGTTTGTGCTTTTTTCAGTATTAATCCAATTAAACGGAAATTAACGGAATGTATATTTGTCAAAAAATGTACCAGTTTTAAATTTTTGATTTGGGATAAATTTATTATAAGTATACTAATTTGAAGTTTTTTGTGATATCAATTCTCCGTACAAAAGAAGGGTCCAGACAAAGGTCTTGAGCTCAATGTTGCCTACCCACGTGAAAGAAGTTAGTTGGGAAACTTATTGCTTACGTAATAACGCAAGCGTTTTACCGGAGATCGTCGAATCGAGTCGCACTGGACGTGATACTGATTAGTAGCAGCGACCTGCTACCCCAAAAAAAAAAAAAAAATTCGTAGCAAGGACCTAACCTGAACAAACAAAGTGAAAAGGCAAAAGTTGGTGAAAGCAACGAGCACGGGGGTGGCCTGATTCAGAAAAAAAAAAAAAAAAAGGGCCAATAAATAGCACACCAAAACGAGGAGGCTATGGAGAGCCGTTAAAGTGACAGATGGCTTAGGCTTCTTATGGATGAAAATCTTTAATTTTTTAAAAAATAATTTTGTCTTAATTATTTGGTAATTGCTGGCTTGGGTTTTGAAAATAAATCGATAATTAGATTTTAAAAAAGGTACAAAGAGATCTGCCATTCGGCTGGGCTTAAACCAGCTCTCGAATGACTTGTTTAGTTTGGTTTGAGTTGATTTAGGCTTGAAATAAAACGATTATCCTGTCAGTTTTCAACTTATTGTATGTATGCCAATTACGTCATAAACTTCCTAATTTTACCAATTTAGTATTATAAACCCTTTTGGCCTATTGCGGTCAGAAATCACTGACGTAGTAAAAATGTCATCGTTGCCCAAATCTAGGGCAGGGATCGAGGCCCTCCCCAAACCAGGTGAGGGTCGCCGGCACTCGCGCAAACCTAGTCAAGGGCTGCCACTAAACGGAGTTAACGGAAGGACTCGATTGAATTAATTTAATAAGTTTTAAGACTTATTTACACTTGTTGCAAGTTGTAGAACTCAAATGCACTTTCGTGACAAGTTTTAAGATTTCTAGTGAACATATCGTTTCTTTTTTTAATTGCTGATATAGGTAAAAGGAAAATAGTTAAAGAAATCTCTAAAGATGACCTCTTGTGCCTGATTAGTTTTGATAATGAACTGATCAAAAGACAAAAAAAACTTTGTGCTGTCTAAGTCTCGAGCTGGATTTGTCCACTTTTCCAATAATTGGAGCTGCGGTTCGATTGCCTTTGTTGACGTGGGAAAAGTCGATGAAAGAGGATGAAGATTAGTGCATGTCTTTGTGCGTTGTTGGGACTCTGCAGAAAGCCTGTAGTGGCTCAGAGTATGGGAATGGTATGATCCGATTCATTTCTCTATCTTCAATGTAGTTCAGAAAAGATCGGATGCTTGTGAGCACGATCATTTCGGCTCAATGTGTTGCGCTGACGCACTAATGACGTCCCGCGAATTGGACACATGAACATTGACGAACGATCCAACAAAACTAGACAACGATATGTTATCAATTTTTCCAATAGGATTTCAATCGGCTTAAGATATGTTTTATTTGGGAAAAGTAACCAAAAAAAGTGTTAAACATATTTCACTTGTGCCAATTCAATCATAAATCTTTCAATTGTACTCTTTGAGTCCTAAACCTTTTCGACAATTTATCAATATAATTTATCCGCTAATTTTGGCGGAAATCGTTAACATATACGCCACCATCTTATGTGACACAATCAGCGTTGACCTGGACAAATTTTTAATATATTTTTTTTCTGAATTTTTATTATTTTTTCTTTTATTCTCTTTTCTTCATTGCGAGCCTCGTCGGCCACGATGATTTGTCCAATTTTTATTGCATCACCAAAAATCCAGAAGTATACCCACTATGACTTGTCACACTAGTACTCGTTTAGGTATTGATAACTCGAAAAAAAAGTTTGAAGTGTTATTGTCGCCAATGGGCTAAGTCTAGGAATTTTTTTTTATGCTAGACTAAAGAGATTTTTGCTAAACTGATACAAATTTGGGGATTTTAATAACATAAAAGGAGTTTGGGATGTTGGTGTCACTATGGACATAATTTAGAATTTTTTGTGATGCTTTTTCAAGTTTAAAACAAGTAAAATTTTACTTCGTCTATAAGAGTTCCCCGATGTGAACAAAAGGCATGTTTCTTTTCTTTTTGGCCGCTTTGGATCTTTAATGATGAAATGCGATCTTTAGGTATTTTGGGTCCTTTATTGGGAAATCCCCTTGTGCTATTTGAATGTGCACTGTCCCTACATTACCAAAAGGTGTGGTTCATGCACACTACCAAAACAAAAATGGTACAAAGTTCGAATGTTGCAATAAGTTTACCCCGTGTACAAATATATTAATCAAACTTTAGAGACTTAAAAAACAACCATAATAATATATTTCATGTTGTTGCACAAGACTAGCCCCCACGCGATTCCTTGGTGCTTTCCACTTGGGAAGCGAATGTAAGTAGATAAAAGTATAAACGGGAAAATTGTCCAAAGAATCTTGTCAATTCAATCCTAAATTTTTAAATTTTGCCAATTGAGCCATTAACCTTTTCACATTTTGCCAATTGAGTCCATCGGATCAATTTTGGCTGAAAATAGCTAACATGGATAGCAGTCATCCTGCGGTTAGCATTAACGTTGATAATTTTTAGTAATATTTTAATATTTTTGAATATTTTTCATTTTATTTTTCTTTTCTTTCTATTTTCCTTTTTCACCACTCTTATTGTGGCCTGCAGCCGACGAGGGCCCGACAACGCTCACCGGCCATGGGTGAAGGCTGGGACCCCTTCGCTCAACTAGGCAAGGCCATCGTGCAGCTACGGGCAAGGTAGCCTTGCCCAGATCTGGGTGACGCTAGGGCAAGGCTAGTCACCAATGATTGTGATGGCCTTGCCTATATCTGGGCGAGGGTCAAGACCCTTGGCCTGTTGTTGGTGAGGGTGTCATGGTCCTCGCCGCAGCCGGTGAGGGTCATCAAGCCCTTGCCAGCCGCTAGCCACAGTAAGAAAGTAGTGAAGAAGGAAAAGAGAAAGAAAAAAAAAAGGAAAAAGAAAAGAAAATTTTAAAAATATTATTAAAATTGTATACATCAGTGTCAATTGTGCCACGTAAGATGGCGGATGTCTATATTAGTGATTTTTGACGAAAATTTACTAAATGGACTCAATTGACAAAATGCGAAAATGTATATGACTAAATTGATAAAATTGAAAGATTTAGGATTGAATTGACAAAAGCACAATATATTTATAACTTTTTGGGCAATTCTCTCCATATAAAAAGAGGGTTCGGATAGAGATTGTAAGCTCCCGTTGCTAATCCACATGGAAGAAGTTAGTTCGAAAACTTATCAGTCACGTTGCAAGTAATAACATGAGCATTTTGCTAGAGATCGTCTAATTAAGTTACGCTGAACATGAAATTGATTAGTAAAATTTTAGCATGGTTGTGTCGAAACCACAAGACTGGTCGCTCTGGCTCTCTCTGTCTCTTCTCTGATTGTTCTCAATATACTCCAAGCGGGGCTAGATCCAAATTCGATTGCGGCCTAAAAGCCCACAAAAGCCAACCATATCTAAAGAACTAAAAACATCTTCAAAACAATGGAAAAAGCCAACAAAAAATCTAAAATTATGTCCACTGAAACACACTTATTTTAAAATTTTTTTTTGTGACATCGAAAACTCCAAATCATACCCATGATGTAATATTTACCTTAAACTTTTTCTTGTTATATAAAAAATCTCAAACTTGTACTAATGCAATACATTTACCTTTCATTATGACATTGAACAAAATTGATGAAAGTCATGAGCCGTTGGAGTTAGACGGCATAGACTTCTTATGAATGAAAGTTTACAAATTTTTAAAATATCATGTTAATTATTCGGTAATTGCATGCTCAGGTTTTGAAACAACATTGATAGTTAGATTTTTGAGAGAAAGAAGAGACTTTGACTTTGGACCGGACTCGAACAGCTCTCACCTAGTACGATTAATCTGGTTTGAATCAACCTTGGTCGACTCGGCGCTTGAAAAGTTGCGACAACCAACGAGTACCATCAAAATTGTCACCGATCGATTTCAAGTTGCCATCGGTCAGTCCAATGTAACGACAAACTCTTTTGAGTCGGTGCCGGTTTGTCGGTCCATTAATTACTCTCTCTTACCTTTTGTGGTTTCGTTGATATTGTGTCCTTGCTCATCCGAGTTTATTAGACAGATGTACGAATATATTTGATTTCCTTGTAGACTCAAACTTCTGTTTTACACCATTTTCGCACTAGATTAATGTCACGGAATCTACGTTATGATGTTCTTTCACTTAATTATTATGGTATGTCGCAATATCGTACATTACAACAGGTGTACTATAGAAAATTTTCTCATCTTCCGACCTTTGTTATGATCCAGTGGCTTTGAACATGGCAATTTTATGATACTCAATCCGAGGGTTGACGCTAAACAAGTTTTGATTGAACAGCTGAAAACAAAAATCAAATGAACTTTCCTTACTTTAATATCAATGATCTGCAGATGAATATTGACAAAACATTATATAATCGGACGATTGATATGTTTTTGTCGTTGGCTCTTGTCCGTTAGCACCAGGAGCATCTGCGTATCGCTCTTCGGTTTTCTTCTCTATTTCGTTTATTGAAAAGTCAACTCAAGAAGCACCTCCGTAGATTCCGCGCACCTTCCGCGTTATGCTGCTATTGTCCTTTCCGCTCATCATTCATCGCGGCGGTTCGATTAGCTTGAAGAGTCTTTGAATCGTTGGACAGCAAGAATTCGGCACTGTTCAAGCACGCTGAATAGAGAGTTGTTGTGTGTTGGTACTCCAACGTCGAAGGGCTGAGAATCTGTGGAGATCACAGCAGTTGGTGGATTGTGTTGTTTGAGCACTCCATAGGTAATCCATGATGACTCCTTGCTCTCCTCTCCTCATCTCTGTTTCCTGCTTTGATTGCTTCGTTTTCTTTTGATGAGTTCCGAATTGAGTTCCGAGAAACATTTCTGCAATTCCCAGATCTGGGATTCCATCTATTCTGTTTCCTGGTTTCTTTTGAGGCTTTGCTCCACCAATTCCCAGATCTCCTTTTACTGCCTTTGTAGGTGATTATGAACGCGGAGCCAAGGAGATCCGATATGGCGGGCGTCTTCCTCAATCTCTTTTACTGGTTTTGTAGGCTATGCTCCGCCAATTCTCTCGAGACGGAAAGAGAAGAACCGACTCACTCAGAAGATCCGACGTATGAGGCATCTTTCTCATTGACCCCTCCACACGTAGGTGATTATGAAGGCGGAACCAAAAAGCCGAGAGGAAATGATTATGAAGTGTTCTTGAGCTTTAGAGGGAAAGACACTCGCAAAGGCTTAACTGATTACCTCTATACGAGCCTTGTTGATGGAGGAATTCATGTGTTCAGGGATGACAACGAGCTCCGTGTTGGTGAGGAGATTGGGGCGGAGCTTCTCTACAGTATTACGCAGTCTAAGATCTCAATCCCGATTATTTCAGAGGACTATTTTTCTAGCAAATGGTGCCTTCGCGAGCTATATGAGATATTGAAGTGCAAGAGAACTAGAGGGCAAATAGTGTTGCCCATATTTTATAAAGTGAAACCCTCACAAATGCGACATCTTACAGGGAGATTGGGAGATGCTATCAATACACGAGGTGAGAATTTGGATAAAATGTTTGTGAAGGAATGGGAGGAAGCACTCCAAGAAGTCAGTTTCTTCAAAGGATGGGAATCGGAGAAAACTAATAATGGGTACATTACTCTCCATAAAAAAACGTCGTTTAGTTTTTCAAAGCTAGATTTTGCTTGAAAAAGAATATAAATATTGCCATCATATATTGAAATTTATATTGTTATTTAACATGCATGAAGGAGCGTTAGTTAAAACGGTTGTTCGAAAAGTTATGGGTGAATTAAAAAGACTTTTTCAGCTAGTCGTTCCCGAATAATTAGTGGGAATTGACAATCGTGTGGAACAGATTATGAGCTCGATAGATGATAAATTCAATGGTACAACAATTATTGGAATTCATGGAATGGGCGGTATCGGTAAAACAACTCTTGCAAAAGTGTTATACAACAAACTCTCATGTAAGTTTCAGTATCGTAGCTTTGTGGCAAATATTCAAGAAACGTCTCTACGCAAGGGCATTGAGTGTCTACAAAACCAACTCATTTGCGACATAATAGGAAGTTCTTGTATTGTGTCTAGTGTCGATGACGGAATCCGTGTCATCAAATCTCGATTTACAAGTAAGAAAGTCCTTATTCTTTTTGATGACATGGATGATAATTCTCACTTTAATGCTTTGGCTGGAGACAGTAGTTGGTTTGAAGTTGGAAGTATAGTCATCGTAACAACAAGAAACAAGGGTATTCTTGATGAGACAAGGGCAAGCCACATCCACCAACTCAACGAATTGCCTTTGGATCAATCATTGATTTTATTCAGTAGGCATGCATTTTGAAAGGATTCTCCTCGAAGTGATATGCGGTTATATCTCGTGATGTTGTATCTACCACTGGGGGGCTTCCCTTAGCTCTTGAAGTACTAGGTTCTTTCCTATGTGGAAAGAGAGAAGAAGTATGGAAAGGTACATTGAAGAAATTAAAAAAGGTGCCTGATAAGAAAGTGCAATAGAAATTGAGAATAAGTTACGATGCATTAGATTACGAGGAGCAACATATATTTTTGGATGTTGCATGTTTTTTTATTGGATCACATAAACAAATTCTGACTTATATGTTCGGGCAAACCTCAAGAGCGCAGTGATTTTTTCCCATAGGAAGGTAAGAATTTCCCTACTTGTCTTAAATGAGTTTGATATAGAAATTGTCTTTTGTCCCAAATTAAAAAAAAGAGCTTGACAAATACGGCAATCTAATGATGCATGATCAAATATTGGCCTTCTCAAGAGATTTTGGAATGCTAATACCCAATTAATGAAAATTGTTTGTCAAAATTTGAAAATCCAAAAAGCCTCAAGAGCCCGCCGGATCCGTAGCAGATTATGAAATTAAGAGGAAGCCATAGATGTACTTGACAACAACAAGGTAAGAGATTTCCCTACTTGTCTTAGTTAATGAGTTTGATATAGAAATTGTTGTTAGTCTTAAGTCCCTCAAAATACTTGCCGCCTTCTACTAACCCGTCCTCGGGCGGCGGTCCGCCGCAAAGCCAGCGGTCTTTCGGTGATTAAGGGATCAGCAGGCTAATTCACCAAACACTATTTTTTCCCAAAGTCTATTTACAAAAAAATTCACCAAACACTTTTTTTTGGCAAAATATTTTTTACCAAATACCATTTACATTTCTCCAATGGGCTTTCACCCAAAGGTATTTGCAATCCCCCAAGTAGCATTTTCAAAGTTGAATCAAATAGGCCCTAAGTGTTGTTCTTGCCTGATTTTGGACATAGGTGAGGAGCAATTTCTTGACTATTGATGATTGAGATATATCTTTACCTTGTAGTATTGTGATGAGAATCCTCTCCATCGGTCACTTCAATCCAACAACAAAACTACATAAACATGATATTTGACGAAGCACTTTCGGGGACATCTATAAATTGTTGGGAGCCATATTTTTACCACATATTTATTTGATGCACATGCTTGATGTTTGGATTCCTCTATTGATTTCTTATGAGGTCTTTTCCTTATTTTTTCTTTCACTTATGAGTTATTTGCTATGATAAATGAGATTCATTCAGGACGATTAGCCATCTTGGTTCCTTTATTTTTCAAGTTGGCTTTAAGTACAAATTTAGTCCCTAAGTATTACTATTTTTGAGATTTAGCCCCCCTATCTACTTTTTTTCCTCAATGTAGTCCATTATCTTTCACAATTGTGCATTGAGTCCTTTGTCGTCAACTGTTAGTTAACACCGTAAATTTGCTAATCTGGCCGTCATATTTAATCCTGACAAAAATACCACAAAAAATCCTAAAATATGCCAACTATGACAACAATAACCTAAACGTTTTTTTTTTCGTATCACCAATGTTCGAAACTTGTACCAACGTAACAAAAATTTATAGTTGAGGATTTTTTAACACAATAAAAAGTTTGGGTTATTAGTGTCATAGTGAGCATAATTTAGAGTTTTAAGTGATATTAACCTTTATTTATTTATTATATATCCGCAACTATGTAATATAAACCTCTAAACATAATTAATCTTTATTTAGAATTTGCAAATACTTATTTTTTTGTGATGATCAATTATTTTTCTATTAATCCCCTTGTAATAATTAATTGTTAAACATGGGCTATCATGTTGTCTTATCTATCTATTTGTAAAGCATGTTAAATAATTTTATTGTGGCGATGGATATTCGTTAGTCACAGTGGGTATTCATACAACTTTTCAACCGTAATAGCCGTCGCTTATTATACACTTCGCTATGCTTATTGTTGAAATATACAGAGCCATGTAATAGATTCCTCTAAACATATGCTTTTTTTTTTCTTCTATGATAAGTAATTTTATTATACTAATTTATTGTTGACGAAATTCAAATGGTATTAGCTTAAATATCACAAACAATACGGAATTACAAAGAAAAGAAATCGCAATAACAAAGTTGGAATCGATACAATCAAATACCGAGGCATGTGTTCTACGGTTTCCTTAAAACAGTTCGTCCCCTCCAAGACGCGATTGAGGTTTTGCGAACGCGTCTGTCTCCCGGGATACAACGGTTGACAAAGAAGAAGAGATCGCGGCACTTCCAAGCTTTTCGCAAACTTGAACAAACTTGGAAATGAACACTATCGAAAACAATGCAAATGCAAAGAACGTTTTTTGAAGGAATTTTTTTTTTTCGGAAAAGCAATAGCGTTTTTCAGAAAAAAAAAATAATAGAGACTTAAGAATGAAGAATGATTTCGATAAAATAGAACTGAGGGGAGAGCTGTTCGGGAATAATAACGGCCAATTAAATCTGCCGTTACAAAATCAATACGCGTCAGAAATAACGGCTGATTAAATCCGCCGTTACAAAATCAATTCGCGTAACAGCCGATTATTAATTTAATTCTACCGTTACAAAATCAATTTCCGTAACAGTTTAACAGCCATTAATCATAATGCACAAATTAATTTGAGTTGAAAAAAAAATTAAATCAGAAGGCTAGCAAAATTGGGCTTGTCGCGAGGCCCAATTTTCGGTCCTCGCAATCGCAGCATAGGATGCGGCGCTCGCGCCAAGTTTCAACTTGTCGGGCGCGGTTTGCACCCCCCCTCCCGCTGCGTGCGAGGCGAGAGAGTTTGTGCTACAATAGTTACCACTTCAAATAAGTGTAACCATATATAAAGCACTCAATAGCCTTCTTCTTTTCCAATGTGGGACTAGTGCTTTTCACTTCCCACTTTCAACTCAAGGGTGTTCTTTGAGCATCAATTTCTCATTCATTCACCCATCAATTTTTCCCAAATTTTCAACAATCCCCCACATGAATGAAAATTGTTTTAGTTTTGACTCTGTGATAGTGTTCAACAATTGAAACCTGTATAGGATAGGTAGGTGTTACCCTTTGAACCTTTCCTTGTGAAAGTATATTTACTTTACTAGTTGTCCAAGAGTAGACATGATGTCCTTGAACTGTCCAGCTTTCTTATGTAAATGAACCATACACTTCACACGGGAATCATCTAAACGTTTGTTCAGTTCTCATAGT
Organism: Syzygium grande; assembly: GCA_024733475.1. Classification (NCBI taxonomy): domain Eukaryota; kingdom Viridiplantae; phylum Streptophyta; class Magnoliopsida; order Myrtales; family Myrtaceae; genus Syzygium; species Syzygium grande. The sequence continues at coordinate 12,028,628 of JAMXDD010000010.1, forward strand.
TATGTTCGTTTTGGCCATGAACATCAACCTGGTTCTGCAAGAGTTTCTAAAGAATTTAGCCCTTAAATAATTCTCCTTTGAAGCGGCCCCACTTCTCTCTCACATAGGTGATTACTTAATTCTGAGTAATTTATTTACTCCACTTAAGAATCATTAAAGCAAAATTGCTATCCTTTCCCTTTACAATATCACTGATATTTTATATAGGAATGGTTTTAGGGATAACCCCCATAGTGACATCACTAAGTTTGTATAATTAGGTTGTCCCTTTGAACCTAGATCTTGGGATCTCCAGTCAACTAGGTTGGGTTTCCTTTATACCAACTTATTCTTTCATGGGCTTCAGTCCCATTCCTCTTGTCGATTTCTCAACTAACTCTCTATTTAACCCTTTGGTTAGCGGATCCGCAATATTATCCCTTGACTTTACGTAGTCAATTGAGATAATTCCTGTTGAGAGTAGTTGTCTTATGGTATTATGTCTCTGACGTATATGTCTAGACTTACCATTATACATATTACTCTATGCTCTTCCAATTGCATTTGACTATCACAATGTATACTTATTGGTGGCACAGGTTTTTGCCATTTTGAATATCCTCTAAGAAATGGCGTAGCCATTCAGCCTCTTCACCACATTTATCTAAAGCTATAAATTCAGATTCCATTGTGGATCCGGCTATAACAGTTGTTTGTTACGAGGATTTCGGGATACGGCTGCTCCTGCTAGTGTGAATACATATCCACTAGTAGATTTTGAGTCTTTTATATCAGATATCCAATTTGCATCACTATATCCTTCCAAAAAGTTGGGTATCTGGTATAATGCAAACCATAATTCCGAGTATATCGTAAGTATCTGAATACTCTCATTATTGCTTTCCAATGGTCAGCACTCGGATTGCTCGTATATCTACTCAATTTACTAACCGTATAGGCAATATCTGGTCTAGTACAACTCATTAAGTACATTAGACTTCCAACAACTCTGGAGTACTCTACTTGAGAAATACCCTCTCCCCTATTCTTGGATAGATGAAGACTATTGTCTAATGGTGTTCTAGCAATACCAAAATCATTCATGTTGAATTTTTCAAGAATCTTGTCCACATAGTGTGACTGATTTAAAATAAGACCTTCGATGTTCTTGTGATTTTAATTCCTAAAATCATATCAGTAGGTCCCATATCTTTCATGTCAAATCTTGAATTCAACATATTCTTGGCAGATTTGATCATTTTATCATCACTACCAATAATTAGTATGTCATCTACGTAAAGACACAAAAATGACATAGCCATTTGTTGTCTCTTTAATGTAGACACATTTATCGCATTCATTGATCTTAAAACCATTGGTAATCATTGCATTATCAAACTTTTCATGCCACTGCTTTGGTGCTTGTTTTAGGCCATACAATGACTTCACCAATTTACAGACTTTCCTTTCTTGTCCCGGAACTATAAAACCCTCAGGTTGTTCCATGTAGATTTCTTCATCCAAATCACCATTTAGGAAAGCTGTTTTTACATCCATTTGATGTACTTCCAGATTTTGCAATGCTGCAATTGCAATTATCATCCTAATGGAGGTTATTCTCGTCACAGGAGAATAAGTATCAAAGTAATCTAAGCCTTCTCGTTGTTTGTATCCTTTGATCACAAGTCTGGCTTTATACTTATCAATGGAGCCATCTGCTTTCATTTTCCTTTTAAAAATCCATTTGGACTTTAAAGGCTTACAACCAGGAGGAAGATTCACTAGCTCCCAAGTATGATTCTGCAAAATAGAATCAACTTCACTTTTTATTGCTTCTTTCCATAGAGGTCCCTCAGAAGAATTCATAGCTTCTGCATAATCTAGTGGTTCATTTTCTAACAAATAAGTTAGAAAATCATTTCCAAAAGATTTTTCCACTCTTGCTCTTTTGCTACGTCTCGGTTCAAGTTCATGATCTGAATCATGAATTTCATGACTTTCTTCATTCATAGTTTCGTTCTTTCGTTTAGAAGAACTTGATCCATCATTGGATTTATAAGGAAATACATTTTCAAAGAATGATGCATTCCTTGATTCCATGATTGTATTCTTGTGTATATCTGGAATTTTAGATTCATGCACAAGAAATCGATACGCATTACTGTTATGTGCATAGCCTATAAAGATACAGTCCACCGTTTTAGGACCTATCTTTGTCTTCTTTGGTGTTGGAATTGCTACTTTTGCAAGACACCCCCACACTCGTAAATGTTTGTAGGATGGTCTCCTACCTTTCCATAATTCATAAGGGGTTTTGTCCTCTTTCTTTTTTGAGGTACCTTATTTAAAAGGTAGTTGCTTGACAAAATAGCTTCTCCCACATATTTTTGAGGTAAACCTGAATTTAGTAATATCGCGTTCATCATTTCTTTCAATGTGTGCGATTTTTACGTTCAACAACACCATTTGATTGAGGAGAGTAAGGCGCAGTTACTTCATGTATAATTCCGTGTTGTGCACAGAATTCACCAATTGGTACTTCATACTCGCCACCTCTATCACTTCTCAATCTTTTAATTTTCTTATTGAGTTGATTTTCAACTTCATTCTTATAGAGAACAAATTTCTCTAAGGCTTCATCTTTGCTTTTAAGCAAATACACATAGCAATATTTGGTGTTATCATCGATAAAAGTAATAAAATATTTATTACCACCTCTCGTTTGAATGAATTTCAAATCGCAGAGACATCACTATGAATTAATTCAAGGGGTTCGTGTTTTTTTCAATTGTTTGAAATGATGATCTCGTTAATTTTGCCTCAACACAAATTTCACATTTATGTTTTGAATCAATTTGGAATGAGGGTATATGTTCCAAGTTAATTAATCAATGTATCATAATTAACATGTCCTAGTCTACCATGCCATAAATTGGAAGACTCAAGCAAATAAACAGAAGACTTATTATCTTTATTGATAATTGTCATCACATTGAGCTTAAAAAGCCCATCGATTACATATCCCTTCCCCACATACATTCCAGACTTTGACAAAATAACTTTATCGGACTCAAACACCATACTGAAATCCATGCTTGTTCAACGAGATCCGAAACCAAGTTCTTTCGGATTCGGCACATAGAGGACATTGTTTAGAGTCAGCTCCTTTCCTGAGGTCATCTTCAGCAACACCTTCCCTTGACCTTCGACAGCAGAAGAGGCAGAGTTTCCCATAAAAACCTTTTCCCCATTAATCGGTTCAAGGTTTGTGAATAGGTCCTTGTTTGAGCATATATGCCTAGTGGCACCAGTGTCAATCCACCATTCCTTCGGATTGGACCCAACCAAGTTCACTTCGGAAATCACTGCAGAAAGGTTTATGTTTGACACGTCTTGAGTGATGCCATTCACCATATTTGCCTCATCATTCTTCCTCCTTTGGAAGTCGCAATCCACAGATCTATGGCCCATCTTGCCACAATTGAAGCATTTTCCTTGAAACTTGTTCTTGGAAACTCCTCCTTTTGGTCCCAACTTTGGCTTGACAATTTTCTTGTTCTTGTGGCCTTGCCTAAGCTCCACAACATTTGCCTTAGTTGTAGTAGGATTGAACCCTTTGCGTTCAAATCCTCTATTGTCTTCTTCAATTCGAAGTCTGACAATCAGCTCTTCCAGGTTCATTTCCTTTCGCTTGTGCTTGAGATAGTTCTTGAAATCCTTCCACCCAGGAGGTAGCTTTTCAATTATAGCAGCCACTTGGAAGGTTTCACTCAAGATCATTCCTTCAGCCAGAATTTCATGCAAGATTACTTGAATTTCTTGCACTTGACTGATCCACATCTTAAAATCGACCATTTTATAATCAAGGAATCGACCGACAACAAATTTCTTTGCTCCGGCATCCTCTGTTTTATATTTTCGGTCTAAGGCTTCCCATAATTCCTTTGCCGTTCTTTTTGCACAATAAACATTGTACAATGAGTCATGTAAGCCATTCATGACGTAGTTTCTGCACAAGAAATCAGAGTGCTTCCAGGCATCAACAGCGTTGAAGGCACCTTATCCGTTCTCCTTCGGATAATTTAGGAGCATCCTCACTCAAGAATCTCGCAAGATTCAAAGTGGTCAAATAAAACAGCATCTTTTGCTGCCACCTTTTAAAGTTCAGTCCGTCGAACTTTTTTAGGTTTTTCGCCATGGTGTCTGAAACCGGGATGAGCAGAGGATGAGCCGGGCAGTTGGACAGCCGCGGCATAGGCGTAGTCTTTGGTGATCTTGTCGTGATCACATCCACGACTTCTTTCCCAGTAGCCATTTGAATTCTTTAAAATAGCGAATCTGTTTTAAGATTGTTGACTAAAATTCAAATGGTATTAGCTTAAATATCACAAACAATAGGAAATTACAAAGAAAAGAAATTGCAATAACAAAGTTGGAATCGATACAATCAAATACCGAGGCCTGTGTTCTACACAGTTTCCTTAAAACAGATTCGTCCCCTCCAGTACGCGATTGAGGTTTTGCGAACGTCTGTCTCCCAGGATACAACGGCTAACAGCGAAGAAGAGATCGCGGCACTTCCAAGCTTTTCAAGCGAACTTGAACAAACTTGGAACGAACACTATCGAAAACAATGCAAATGCAAAGAACGCGTTTTTCGGAAGGAAAAGTGAATCGCTTTTTTTTTGAAGGAAAATAACGAACGTTTTCGAAGGAAAGAAGCGAGATTTTCAGTGGTTTGAAAAGAATGAAGAATGATTTCGATAAAATAGAACTAAGGGGAGAGTGTTCGAATAATAACGGCCAATTAAATCTGCCGTTACAAAATCAATACATGCGTCGAAATAACGGCCGATTAAATCCGCCGTTACAAAATCAATTTTCGCCGTGAATAACGGCTTAATTGAATTCAACAAAATCAATTTCGTAACAGCACAATTTAACGCACCATTAATCATACGCTACAAATCAGAATTGAGTGAGAAAAAATTAAATCAGAAGGCTTAGCAAAATTGGGCTTGTCGCGAGGCCCACTTTTCGATCCCTGCAATCGTGTCTACGCAGGATGCGGCCGCGCCCAAGTTCAACCTTGTCGGGCGTTGGATTTTGACCCCCGCTTGCCAGCGAGCGAAGAGTTCATGCTACAATAGTTACCACTTCAAATAAGTGTAACCATATATAAAGCACTCAATAGCCTTCTTCTTTTCCAATGTGGGACTAGAGCTTTTCACTTCCCACTTTCAACTCAAGGGTGTTCTTTGAGCATCAATTTCTCATTCATTCACCCATCAATTTTTCCCAAATTTTCAACATTTATTTCTAAAGCATGCTGTATATCTTTTGGAGATGATGGATATCTTTTCCATTGATATTTTTTAATGTTATTTATTTGTCTAATATGAGTCCAATACGATTTTGATCTTTTGATATTATTATTGATCGATATGATTTAATTATTATTTGTCAAATATGAGCCCATTGCACGTAGTAAATGATAAATACTTAAAATGTTTCCGTTGCTATAAGATATAATACTTAATATATGTGTATAGCTAAATAGCTATGTTATATAATAATGTTTCATTTGTTTCACGAAAAAAAGAATAATTTGGTTACAACGAAAGACAAATGCAACGGACTTGAGTTCCTCAAGTATCCATTTTGATCAATCTTCATGACCAATTTGTCTGTAAGCAAGATCTCATTAATCTGTGGGAGGGCGAATTGATATTTCCATGCACAGTGAAAAACACATTGAAGAAAAACTTGATAAGAAAGGAATGCAAAACACTTACACTAATATTTGGGATGATATTCTTGTTTTCATTTTGCTATTGAGAATTGCAAACAAGGTACACCTGAAAAGAGGGGAATTCTATTATTGGGATTCTTTAATTTTGATACATGCTTTGATGACAAGTTTGATAGATGGAGTTGGATTGGATCAGCCGTGTTGTTAAACAAATAAAGGATATTAGTAAATGTAGTGTTATTTTACTTATAAAGGGCATGAATTCTGGTAGATATATTTGAAGGAGTGTGTACATGAAGGGAGGCCTTCTATTGTAATTCCAACCAAAGGATGCAGATTTTGGATATTCAAAAAGTGAAAATAGTGAAAGGCATAATTAGAAGTGGAAAAGTTTGGGCACGATCTCTTGAGCTTCACCTTTTCGTACAGATTAAATAAACAATACGCAACCACAACCGGTCATTCCACAAAGTTGAAAGTGAGAAGCCTACACCATAATAGCATGACAGCAAATTGAAACCAATACCTTTCATTTCATATTGGTGGGTCGTCTCATCTCATCATTCAAAATTTACGGTCCACAATGTTTCCTAATTGCAGGGCACCAGAAAAATTGAGGCCCTTTGTCTTGGCAAGTATGGTATGGGAAGAAGATACACAACTGAACAATTTAAAGAACTGGTCAACTTAAGGTGCCTTCAATTTGATGGTGTGAATTTCACTGGAGATTTCCAGAACCTGTTTCCTCAATTAAGATGGCTTCAGTGGATGGATTGTCCATCAGATTTCGCAGCAATCAACTTTCATCCAAAGAAATTAGTTGTGCTCGATCTATCAAGGAGTGAGATTACGGAGGATTGGGGAGGATGGGGTCCGCTTAAGGTACGATGTAGAGAAGGAATATCTCTTTGTGAGTAAAAATCACATGTTGTCGAAGGTCCAATCACACTAACTTCTCCTTTCTTTGTTTTGGCCCCATTCGTTTCATAGAAAACAACTTTTAAAAACCGTTCTCGGATTTTCCAACGTTTGTTTCATGAAAAATAAATTAGTCGTGGAAAACATTTTCCATATCTTCTTTCACCTCTCTTTCTTCTGCAAAACACATTTTAACTTTTACTTTTTTTATTTTTTTAAATTCAAAATTTTAATTTTTAATCCTTTTCTTTTTTTCCTTGCTATTTCTTTTCTTTTCTTTCTTCCTCTCTGCCGGTCCACGGCGATGATCGGCGACCAGCCACGGGCAAGGCTCAAGTTCGCCCGGCTGAGGCGTAGGGGCCGAGTAGCCTCGCCTTGCCCGTTGGCAAGGCTCGGCCTCACTCGAGGTTGGTGAGGTGGTGGTGAGCCTCATTGGCCTTAGGTGAGTGAGGGTGGTAGGGCTCGCCGTGGCGGTACTGTTGGCCATCACCATGCCCGGTGACCGGTGAGAGCAAGAAATAAAAAAAATAAAAAAAGAAGAAAAAAGAAAAGAAAAGAAATATAAACAATTATTCAAAAATTCAAAAAAATTAAACTTTGATTTTTTTAAAATAAAAAATAGTTAAAAATTATTAAAAGGAGTGCAATGAGGAAAATCAAATCAAATTATAAATACCGAACAACAGAAAAAATTTTCTAGTTCATTTTCAAATCTCATCTGAATACCGGAAAATATTATTATTTTCCTGAAAAACGACTTTTCGGAAATATAACAATTTCCGCGAAATGAACGGAGCCTAAATATAAGAGATTATAGGAGTTTCTGCCCCTTGATATCTTAACAACCAGTCATGCTTGACATTAGACATACTAAAAACTTTTTTAGCTATATTAATTAACATCTCTTAAAAATATATATAACTTTTGTGCCTAACTTGATTTTTTTTAATCTAACTGGTTTGTGGCTTCTGAGTTAATTTCTCCCCGTGCAACAGTCCGTCTTTTTAGCGATTCTTGCTATATGGGTATATCAATCTTCTTTCATAAGAAACAAGTCCGTCACAGACACCATGACTTGTGTTGTACATACATGCTGAAATTCTACATTCATATCTGTCTTAGAGTAACAGAAATCATTTATGAATTGCTCTAACTTGTTGCACCCAATATTTTTTCATTGTAATTTATAAACTATTTATGTAACAAGAATAACAAAATTTTCTTTTCCAATGGCATTTAATTCTTTTTGAACCTAACTTTTTTTTTTTATATCTTGTACGTATAACATTGAAATACTTTTCATAATTAGACTAGCCGTTTCTCGTTCATTTCATACTATTGAAACAAAACGTGGCGCCCAGTGAATGATTTTCTCTTCCACTTAATTTCTGGTCTGCCTTTTGATAATAAATTTGCTTATGTCTAATTAATAAAGAATGGGTCGCCTTGACTTTGAAAAACTAAGTATATTTTTTCTTTGAAACGTTATCCGTAGCTAAACGTAGTAAGCACTCCGACATCCCTACCATTCTTTTCGCAAGGGATATGCTGAAAAAACATTTATACGTTGGTGTAGCCAAATTCTACTAAAAGAAACATTTAAAAGTAAACAACTGAGGAGTAGTGGAGCATGGACATTCTTGAGAAACTTTAATATGTTTAGATGGCAATCACGTTGAGGTTTCTTTTTTTTTTTATTTCAGATGGCAATTGAGCTTAAAGTTCTTAACCTCACCAGCTGTAAATCTTTAAGAAGAACTCCCGAATTATCTGCTTTCAAAAGCTTGGAAATTTTGATTCTTGAAAATTGTTGGAATCTACAAGAGATTCATCCTTCCATCGGGGACATCAAGACCCTTGTCTCCTTGAAAATCAATTACTGTTTTCTACTGGAGGAGCTACCGGTAGGAATAGGTAGAATGGAAGAATTGAGGGAGCTTCACTTAAATTATACTTGTATACAGGAGATTCCTATTTCGAGAGGTTGTTTGATGAAGCTGGAGACTCTAAGTGCCTCGAATTGTGAAGAACTTGCTCAACTTTCAGAATCCATGCGCTCTCTTGTGTCGTTAACTCAGTTGGACCTATCTTATTCAGCAATTGAAAAATTACTTGAATCTATTGGTTTTTTGAAGGAGCTTAAGACTCTTAATGCCCCTTATTGTAAATCGTTAGCCTACATACCGAGCTCCATAGGCCATCTAGCATCTCTAGCTATTCTTGACCTAAGAGAATATGGTAAACTTGCCCAATTTCCGGACTCCATAGGCTCCCTCACGTCTTTGACTACACTGCATTTAGCCAATACAACAATTGCGGAATTACCTGAAAGCATTATGCATCTACAGAATTTGAGAATTTTGGACATTAGTAGAACAGGCATAACAAAATTGCCTCGTGCCATTGGAATGTTGGCAAAACTCCAAGAGTTGAGAGTTTCACAATGCGAAAATCTGAAAGGACTACCTAGTGACATTGGCGAACTGATTTCACTTACATTGCTTGAATTAGACAAGTCTGGCATCTCGGCCCTGCCACAAAGCATTTCTAAGCTCTCTTCTCTCCAACTCCTCAGCTTTCGATATTGTGAAAAGCTTCAAGAAGTACCAGAACTGCCCTCTAGCTTAACAGCTCTAGGTGTAACCTGTCAGAGTCCACCATTACCACATCTTTCCCAACTAACGCTTCTCAACAAACTCACTCTTTCTGATTGCAATTGGCTTGAATGTCTCCCAGAGCTTCCGGTTGGACTATCAATGCTTTGTATTACAGATTGTGGAAAATTGAAAGCATTGACGAATTTGTCATACTTGAAGCACTTATCTGAATTAATTCTTGAGAAGTGCTTAGAGCTAATAGAAGTCGCTGGCTTGGAAGGTTTACAATCCCTATCCAACTTACAGTTACGGCAATGCCCTAAGATATATAGGCTTGGTGCGGTCGAATCCTTGGAGTCATTGAGAGGCTCGCATCTCGATGAGGCGTTCCCAGATTCTTCAAAGTTAACGATCGCAGAGGTACCTCAGCTTGAAGGATCGCTAGATCTTTCAAATTCAAAGATTCTGCAGAAAACAAATGCTGGAAGTTGCGTGAATTTAGTTGAAATTCAAGGCCTTGGTGGATCAAAATCCTCACTGGCATTGGATATCTCTGAGTGCACTTCCCCCTGGACAATCCCAAGACCTTTCAAGTTTAGAATATCTGAGAGAATTACATGTTACAAATTGTACGAATCTAACTGAAATTCGTGGCCTTGAAGGATTAATATCCTTGCAAATTTTGGATATCTCTGGGTGTACATCCCCTCAGACAATCATTGGACCTGTCAAATTTAAAGAATTTGCGGAATTTTTATGCTGCAGACTGCAAGAATCTAGTTGACATTCAAGGCCTTGACGGATCAGAATCCTTGATAAATTTGAAAATTTCTGGGTGCACGTCTCTTAGGCAATCACCAGACTTGTCAAATTTAAAGAATCTGCAGGCATTTGAAGCTACAAACTGCGAGAACCTAGTGGAAATTCGAGGCCTTGATGGATTAGTATCCTTGACAGATTTGAGAATTTTTGGGTGCACGTCCCTGAGACAATTACCCGGACTTGTCAAATTTAAAGAATCTGCGAAGACTCGATGCAGCAAACTGCAAAAACCTAGTTGAAATTCGAGGCCTTGATGGACCAAAATTCTTGTATGTTTTGAATATTTCTGGGTGCACGTCCATTGGACAATCATTGGACCTGTCAAATTTAAGGACTCTGGGAGAATTCTATGCTGCAAACTGCGAGAATCTAGTGGAAATTCGAGGCCATGATAGCTTTAAATCCTTGAGAATTATGGATATTTCTGGGTGCACATCCCTTAGACAATTATTGAACCTTTCAAACCATAAAAATCTTTGGAATATCCGTGCTGCAAATTGTAAAAAACCTAGTTGAAATTCAAGGCATTGATGGATTAGAATTTTTGTGGAATTTGGATATTTCTGGGTGCACATCCCTTAGACAATCAATCAACTTGTCAACTTTAAGGTATATGCGGAGATTCCGTGCTGCAAACTGCAAGAACCTAGTTAAAATTCAAGGCCCTGATAGAACAAAATACTTGAGAGAATGGGATATTTCTGGGTGCACGTCCATCGAACAATCACTGAATCTTTGAAGTTTAAAGATGATGAGTACATTACAAGCTGCAAACTGTGAGAATCTCATTGAAATTCAAGGCCTTGATGTTTTAGAATCCTTAGAAGGGTTGGATATCCCAGGGTGAAGGTTTTTTGCACAATCACTGGATCTTTCGATTTTGAAACATTTTTGTGGGCTGCAAATCGCAACCTAATTGAATTTTATGGTCTTGACGGGCTGGAGTTGTTGGTAAGTTTGGGAGTCTCTGTGCGCATGACCATTCAACAATCACTCGACCTTTCTAGTTCAAAGAATTTGAGGGAATTCGATGCTGCAACCTGCAATGATCTAGTTGAAATTTGAGACCTTGACAGGTTAAAATCCTTGGAAAACTTGAACATCTCCAGATGCATGTCCATTGCACAATGACCTTTCAAGTTCAAAACATCTGAGGCTATTTTTTTTTTTTTTTAAAAGAAAAAAAAACATCTGAGGCTATTATGTGTTGCAAATCGCAAGAATCTGGTAAGTTTGAATATCTCCAGTTGCATCTTAGTTCAGTGCTCGACATTTCAAGTTTAAAGGCTCTGAAAGAAAGTAATGCTGCCAACTGCGAGAATCTAGTTGAAGTTTGAGGCCTTGACCAGCTAGAATTTCTGGAAATGTTCGATATCTCTGGATGCACTGGAAGGATTCCATGCTGCAAATTGCCGGAATCTTGTTGAAATTCTTGGTCTTTACAGGTTGGATTTACTGGCAAGATAGAATATCTCTGGGAGCATATCTATTGAAAGATAACCGGACTTTTCCAGTTTAAAAAGTGCGAGGGAATTTCATGTTGCAAACTGCAAGAATCTAGTTGAAGGTCAAGGCCTTGATTTGTTAGAATCTTAGGAAAGGTTTATCTGGATGCATGTCCATTGAAAGATTACCGGACCTTTCAAGTTCAAAATGTCTGAGGGAATTCTATGCTGCAAATTGCTGGAGTCTAGTTGGACTTCACAGTATTGATAGGTTGGATTTATTGGTAAGATTGCATATATCTGGTTGCACATCTATCGAAGGACTACCAAAGCTCTCTAGTTTAAAGAGTTTGAGGGCATTGCATGCTGCCAATGCAAGAGTCTAGTTGAAATTGGTGGCCTTGACAGGCTGGAGTTATTGTAATATTGGATATCTGTGGTTGCAGTTCACTGGGAAGATCACTGGACTTATCGTGCTTGAAAACCCTGATGTGGTTGAACATCAACCACTGTGAAAAGCTTCATGACATTCAAAGCCTAGAGGAATTCTCATCCTGCAAAAGTATGTGTATTAAGGGATGCAAGTCGCTAGCAAAATTTTCAGATGTGCTGGAATTTGGAGATTTAAGCAACTCGATAATGACAGTCTGTTGGGAACTATCAGACATCCCAGGGCCCTAAAGATTGAGATACCCAGAAACTGTAGAAATTTCACGATTCTCATCAATCAGGACTTTACCAGATTTGTCAGGGTGTAAGAACTTGCGATATTTGGTCGCACCACTGCAACTAACTAACTGAGCCTCGAGGGCTTGGAGACTTGGAGCTTCTCACGAGCTCTAGATATTTCAGATGCAGGTCGCTAAAAGCAATACCTGAATTGTCTGGAGCTTTCCCTATGCAGAATTATCATAGTTTGTTAGTTATGGTGTCAAGGAGATCACGTTCTGGTGAGAGTTGGATATTAAACCGAGCAATGAACCCAAACAAGGAGAAATCTTAGTCTTGATAGTGGCAGGAATGAAGCTGGCAGTCCTGGTGAATCATCTGTGAGTGATTATTCTCTGTAAATTATCGAGTGATTCATGTTTCTTAGTTGGAACGAAATCTCTCTCTTGATCATGGTAGGAATGTAACTGGCAGCCCTTGTTGCAGGTCTGGACCATCAAAAAAGTGCTTTTGAGAAAATATTGTCATTTTTCATTCACTATGATTCTTCATCCTCGACATCAAAGAACATGCATCTCTTTAAGAAATCCCTTTGACCATAGTCATCTCAGTTTCTTAAGGTGGACAATTGAAATCCTACACTCAGAATGACGTGAATTTGCTTGCTCTTCCTGTTGCTTGATTGGTTTTTTATTGTTCTGCAAAATTTGAACCGTAATTCTCTCGTCTGTTCTCATATGATTGCTCAAGTTAATTTAATGATTTAACATGTGGACTATTAAGGAAGGTTCTGGAGGCAAAGTACAAAAAACACATAGGCAAAGGAGAAATATCATACTGCTGGATTATGGCGCTCTTGGTCCACAGAATTCGTCGGGTTTGTTCAAGCTAATTTCATAGGGTGTGAATTTGATATGCTGCAAGTCTGCGAGAGTGAGTTCACAGTTTCATTGTCAATTTAAATTCTCACCGAACTGTTTATGTATTGAGTTTGATCCTAACAAGATTCACACCGCTTATCATGTCACCACGTGATGTACTCTTCTGTTCATTAGTCATTCCACTGCTGGGATTTTTTTGCTATGCCAATGTGTATTTGTTCTAGTTATGCTCCGTTTCTACTTTCCAGTAAGCTAGTTCTTGTCTCCTGCTGCTTTCTAATTTTTCAAGTTCTAGGTCTTCATCATATAGGAAGTGCGAATACAGCTGAATTTCAGAAGTTCGAAGGAAAACCAAAGAAACTTATAAACTTATGTACTGTTACAAGTTTGAAAATTGTTATTTGCATGTATAGTGCTGGAATTGAGAGAAGAAGCCTTTTAACGAGCTTATTCACTATATGATGAGTAGCATCATCTCACAATCTATCAATAGTCCACCTATTTCCAGTAGAAATAATGATCCTCATGTATTATGGGCTAACATAATAAACATATGGCAATTGACATGAACAGGACTAGCAGATTATACCGAGAGATGAAGCATCGCTTCCAGGTGGTGATGAAGATGTGGTTGTGGTGGTGCCGGTGGTTGAGGCTGGAAGTGATGGGGATCCCGATGGACTAAAGGTCGGGCTGGTAGAAGTTTCACTTATGGTAACCACTAATTTTTGGCCCGGAGAGCAACATTCAGCATTAGCAAAGGTGTAAATGAAGTAATACTTGGTAGCGTTGTCGAGGGTGGCCGGTCGGTCGGTTAGTCTGATGATGAACGGAGAGGCAGTGTTATAGTTGTCATTGTCACTCTCTGACACGTTCGTGACGTCGTGTGACCCTGCGTTGAAGTTGAACGCAGCAGAAATAATGGAAGATCTTCGTCATTGAAGAAATGAAGCTCGAGATTGATTTCACATATTAAGTAATAGAGAACGGACTGGTCGGAGCAAAGTGCTTGAAAATTGTGATGAGCGAGGGTTTGATTCCTGTTCCAAGAGGGCCAAACAGCAGAAGAGAGGGTTTCAAGTTGATTTCAACTGATGGTCGTGACTCGTGTATGATGTTATTTATCAAGCCAAGCCAAGCATTAAGTTCCTAGCTATTTTCTCCCCAAAATCAGGGCAAAAATATAAAATCGAATTACCAGACAATCCAAACACTCTTTGAAGCCTTTCATTTCATTATCCCATGTTGCTTTGTCAAAAAAAAAAAAAACCTGAAATCTGTCTTACATGCTGGAGGATACAACAGGTAGAAGATAGTATCTTTCCCGGTACTTCATATAATGTAAATCAAATTGTACTTGTTATTTGAACTTCTTATAAGACAACCTCTAACAGTGGGTCGAGAAAAATACGTTATGTTAAAGCATTATTTAGCAGTGGAGATCAATTTATGTGACATTATGTGACTTTGAAAATGACGGCAAGGAATAGCGGATTCGATGGAGTAAAATGCTCACCTAAATCATCGCCGACTTCGATGGTAACATCAACCTAAAATGATAACAATATCGAGAGTAAAAGAATAAAAAAGTAAATCAGCTTCCACCCATCAATTTGAAGCCATAAGTTCACATGAAAATCTATCCCGGTTTACTGAGGGCATGAACTGGAATGTATCATTGTAGATTTTGTCAAGCTCTTCACATACAAGGGGAGTGTGAAATGAAATTCGATAGTCATTTTAATGGGTCTTGAGATTGCTGATTAACTAGGGCATTTGCACATTTAAATGTGAAATTTTGCAAAGAAAAGTAAAAGACAATAGATAATTAAGTACGCATATATTTTAATTGACAAATATTGTTGATGGTACCTTATACCTGTCTATAGGGTACCTAGCACAAGGTAGATGGTGCCACGTGGTATCAGCCGAAATCTCTCTAACTTTTATTGTTACGAGCGTACACATTTCTTTGTCCAATTCAAACCATGATGTCCAAACTACGAAGCTTTGTTTGAAATCTTCAGTGAACCTAATCTTGTCCCTTAGTGTGGTTGAACTTGATTGCGCTTATTATTGCAATTTGGTTCGTTTTGGTTCCGATTTGTAAGATGATTTTCTTCGATTTCTATTTCCACCCGATCGAATTTTCACGGTCCGATCCGGTTCGGTTCTGAGACGGTCCGGTCCACAGGGCACTTCGAAATCCATCCAAGGAAACACAAAAGCCTGCGCCGGCAACCAAACAGGGAGAATCGGACCGGCTACCGGAGGAGAATTGAAAAAGCGGGGACAAGGCTATCCATTTCCCGGCGCAGGGTTTCGACAAAACCTGCGTCCAATCAGGCCCCTTCGTCTCCCTCACTCGAAGGCGTTATATAGAGAAAGACGAAGGAACAGCGGCGAGCGTCCGGCCTCCCCAACGAGCGTGGCCACCGTGGTTGGTTCATACCCTATCGACACTCCCTCTCTCCCTGCGCACGAACTGGTGAGCCCCGCCCTTCAATCTCTCGTTTTCCTTCTCGCTGTCGCTTCCTCTGCTTCGATTTTCGCTTGCATTTGGGCGCGTGGTTCGAACGACCCATCATCGTTCGTTCCTCCCGAGAAGTTTCGTGCCGTTCGAAAGATGGGCTTGTCGCCGTAATTGCTCGGTGCATTTGAGCCCTTTGGGGGTGAGTGGGTCGCCGATCGTTTTGGGTCCCTCTCTGGTTAGGCGCGCGGGGAAGTCGGGTAGCGGGTCTGTCGAGAATGTGGGTTCTCTGGGGTTTTTCGGTGGTGGGAGGTCCGTGCCTTCAGAAAGCTTGAGGAGCTGGGTGCAGCTGTTTTTGAGCTCGACGCTTGGTCTGCAGTGTGGTCGTTTGGAGGGCTTCCGGTTGTATTGAGATGACCCGTTTGAAAAAATATGTTTGTGTGATTGTATTTCTTCATATTAGTGGAACTTTCGAAGTTACTGTGGAAGTTAGAGCATGAAACCCTTTTGGGTGGAAAGTCCGTGTTATGCTGCTGCATTAACATTCCTGTGAAAACTTGACGCAACACTCTTCCCAGGATCGGTTTTGCATAGTGCTTTTGGCTGACCCTTTAGGGCCTTGCATTTACTGTAGAACTTTGATGCTTGTTCTTTGTGGTGGTAACTTGGTAAGGGTGGAAAAGTGTCCAGCTTTAATGAGTTGCAAAAGGTCGAAAGCAATTTTGAGGGTTTACTTTGACGCGAAGGAATCTCCCCAACCCTCTTGTGGCAATAAGCCATGTGTGCTGGGGACACCCTTTTTACAGGAATATACATAAATGGTCAACATTGTTGTAATTTTCATCAGAATTTGTTCAATATTTTCAATCATGCTTCGCTTTGTTGTCTTGTAATGCCTATCTTCTGCCACTTCTTTTTGTTAATTTTTCATTGCTTAAACGAGATTTGCTTATGAAAACTAGTTGAGTGTGAACCCCTGTGCCTCGTGGTGCATTTGGAAAGAATAAGAATGCAATGGAAGATAGTTTGAGGGATTAGAGTCTTCACATTCTTCAGCTTTTGCTTTGTAGATCTATTATGGGATGCATGCTCTGGTCTCACTTAGTATTGGTGTTGTTAGGTTGTTTAATTTTTTCTTTTGAATGTTCTTCTTGGTGATGCACCTTTTGATTCATTTATAAGGTCACTGCAGGCTAGAGTTTTTTCATTTTTTCTTGGTATGATCTTTTTTGACTTGAAGTTGTGTGTTTGGTGAAATTATATGTGGAGCTCTCTGAAGCTTGTATCTCACAATTCAGACACCCTCTTTACTTCCAAGAGCGTGAAGAGTTATGGCACCTAACCCCAAAGTAAAGGCAGCCTTTGCGGCAATGAGGGCTATCGGAATCAGTGAAGACAAGGTGAAACCAGTGCTGAAGAAACTCCTGAAATTATATGAAAAGAAGTGGGAGCTGATTGAAGAAGAAAACTATAGAGCTCTTGCGGATGCTATATTCGATGAGGAGGATGATAAGGTGCAGGATCCTTAGAACTGGTCTATATTTGCTTCATCAATGTTTCCCTCTCTTTTGCACCTCTTCTTTCCAGCTTGCTTTTCTCATCTTTGTTTGTGATCTGCTGTACAGGTTGAGGTGCAAAAGCGAAAAAGTGCTGCAGATGTATGTGATCTGCTCTATTGTGACTACAACTGTTTGACCATCTTTAAATAACTTTTGTTCTTCTCTTTTTCGCTCTGTAGGAGGATGACTTGGAGGAAGAAGCTCAAATGCATGAGGTTGAACGCCCGTTAAAAAGATTGAGGTCGAGAAACCAAGAATCTCAGGGCTTTGCTTCTCCTAGTAATCAAAACTCTCAATTAGGCAGAACGTCATTCCAGCCTATGGTTGAGCAGCAAGAAATCCAATCTTCTTCAGTCCAGCAAAATAATATGACCAAGGGAAAACAACCCATTTCTCCCATGGCTTTGGCAGTAATTGATAGAAACAACCTGTCACAGCTATCTATTACTAAAGTTAGTGAAACATGTTCAGTAATGTCCTCCGATGCTTCTATCAGAATCAGAGACAAAGGAAAGGGCCTCTCTCTCCTCAATTTATAGATAGAAGCTCTATACCTGAGAGGCCATGTAATGATCTAAAGGATGAGACTTATGATGATGATGAGCCCCTAAATGGAACTCCTATTGCAACTATACTTCCAGGTCCATGTTTACTTAATAATTTGTTAGTGTGACTGGTCTTGTAGTTTTGTTGACTCATCTGCATAATGACTAAAGTTTGTCAGTTTCTTTTGGGTGAGGGAGGGAATGATTGCTTGGGCCTGTAGGTGACTCAGATCATTGATGAGGATGAGGGAAAAAGAAACTACATTCTCCGACTTTTCATACCCTTTGCCTGTTCCCCATCTCTTTCTCCCTTCATCCTCCATCTCTTTCTTTCTTGTTCCCTCCCTTTTTTTTTTCTGTTCCCTCTCTTATTTTCTTGAGCAGAAGGAAATGCAGCTGGTGATGTCTATGCATGTTCAATGACAATACAATCGTCTTCTTATATGGTTAAGTAGACTTTAGTAGCTCGATATCTTTCAATTAATTTATGGATGTACTAACTACTAAACAAAGATTTATGTATGTACTGTTCCTGATTTTTGATTCACTTGGTCCTTTTGGTTCTATCCTGTCAAGGAAAATAGATTTCTTTTTTTTAACAACGTCAAGTGGCCAGGACTCTCAGAACTCCCAATTAATTCCACTTAGTCATGATAGTCTCCCTTCATACTTCATTTAGGAAGTTACTGAGCAAAGAGGCAAGGAGGTGCCCAACTTACATTCTTAAACTGTCTGCAGGCTAAAGTATGGATCTATATGACAAAAGCATTTAGAATATGCCATTCTGAAAGCCAAAAGCATATAGTTTCAAACTTACTAGCCTTTAATACAGAAGTATCTGACTCCATTTACTGTTGTTCTATGTTTTCCGTCAATGCCAAGAAGAAAAAGAAGATGATTGAGTCGACTAATCCTTGTCTGCTCGGTTGGGTTTTTTTGGAAGGAAAACTCTCAAATTGGCTGTTGCTGTGCATTTTATTGTTATTAGGGCTGTCTTATTAAATACTGATTGTAATTTCGGGTTCTAGTGGTGTTTGTTGATTTCGTTTGGTTAATACATGTAGATCCAATCAATAAAGGAGATTCTGCACTTGGGAAGGAGATGATTGGTGGAAGAGGAGGCACAGCTGTCTGCACATCATCAAGTGAGTATAGGAACGACCATGAGCTTGCTAACATTGCAGAGGAATCTCCTACCAACCTAGAGATTGCCTCCTCGCCCTTGGGAGAGGTAAAAATTACTTTGAGCTGCAACTCTCCCTGTGGAAGAGCAGACTTTCATATGCCTATTATAGATGCGGTTCTAAAGTTGATGGAGGATAAATATCTCCAATCCCATAAAATCATTGACCTCAGTTTTTCTGTCTCAAACTGATGAGAGATATGTGCCAATGCTTTCTGGAGTTAGGAAGCGACTCTGCTGATACATCAAGAGAACTATCAATCAATATGGACCCTACAGTTGATACCTTACAGAGATCTGTTATGCAGGACATTCTCAATGTTGGAAGCCAGTAAAACAAGCTCCATTGTACACAGTAATGCTTCCAATGGATCTCCTGATGTTCAAGGATCAATTGGGGCAGCTGCACCACGAATTCCAAGATTGCCGGGTCTTTAGATGGTAGCAATGATCACTTGAAAATAAACAAAAACAGTACCGCAATTGATTGCGCTGGAAGTCAAAGGAAGCTGTCAGAAGAACATGGAGACACTGATTTGCATAGTCTGGTGGTTTTCTTGAAGAGTCAGTCACCTCCTACTGATCTGAGGTCTCTCCATGATGTCAATGACATAGCCAAAGGAGAAGAAAGAGTAAAAATACCATGGGTTAACAAGATCGATGGTCAGTGTCCACCATCCTTTCACTACATACCCCAAAGCCTGGCTTTCTCTAGTGCTTCTCTCAATTTCTCCCTTTCTGAGATCAGAAATGAGAATTGCTGTTCAAATTGTTATGGTGACTGCCTGCCTTCACTGGTACCCTGTGCTTGTGCATGTGCAAATGGGGTTGAGTTTATTTACACTGTAAAAGGTCTTGTAAAGGAAGCCTTTTTGCAGAATTGTATTTTTGTGAATCGGGACGCTAAAAAGAGCCACCACTTGTACTGTGAGGAATGCCCTCTAAAAAGTCAAAAGATTATGAATTTTCAAAACCGTGCAAGGGCCACCTGTAGAGAAAATTTATCAGAGAATGCTGGAGAAAGTGTGGTTGCGGTAAACATTGTGGCAATCGAGTGGTGCAGCGGGGCATAAGTTATAATTTGCAGGTAAAAAATTGTTTTTGTGTTGTGTTAAAGCTTTTGCCTAGTGTAGCTGTACTGTCATATTTGGTTCTTGTCGTGATTATCATTCTTAAAAGTGTTCCAGTTACTATTGTAGTGAGTGACTTAATATTTGGGAACCCTCAAGCTTAAGCCTGTACTCTTTTTGCGACGGATTTTGTCTTTTAGGTGTTTATGACGCCCAAAGGAAAAGGGTGGGGTCTGCAGACACTGGATGAACTGCCTAAAGGTGCATTTGTATGTGAGTATGTTGGTGAAATATTAACCACCAAGGAAATGCACGAGCGAAATTTGAAGAAGGGCGACGCTGTAAAATGTACTTATCAGGTGCTCCTTGATTCTGATTGAGCTCCATGTGTGTGAAGGATGATGAAGCTCTTTGTCTGGATTCAACAACCTTTGGAAACATTGCTAGGTTTATCAACCATAGGTATTTGTTTGTTTTGAGGAGAAGCATTCTTATGTTTATTTGGTCTTTGAGTTCTTAGATTGTTATTGCATCTGCCTATAAGATGGAAATTACTCAATATTGGATGGCCTAATTAAGTAAATGTAGCTCTTGACAGAAAGTTCATTTTTTTAGCGTAAGTCCTTTGGTCTAAAGCTTTGAGAATCCAACTTTTGGCTGGGCATTGCAAGCTTATATCTCAAAACAGCATAAAATATTCTATGCACCTGGAAAGGATTTCCTTATTCATTCATTGTAGAACTCTTGTATTAAAACTGGTGAAACTGAGTTGAGTGCCTTGGCATGGAACTGCTATTGTTTCCCGAGTGGCTGTAGAAATCAGACCCCAACTCTGCTCTGCTTTTTCTGATTTGTTGCGTTCTCCCCCTTCTTCAAGCTCGTGAGAAAAGGCATTGAAAACTAACTTAAAGTAGAAGGCCGATTGAACAAAATGACGCGTACCACATTTAAAGCACTAAACCAGCTAAATTTTCCATATACACGGAGCATTGAGATCTTTAAATCATGAGCATGTTTCCCAAATCAAGGGCATCAGCAAGAGAAATTGATTAGTACTCATATGGATACACCTTCAGCTGAACCAAAGCATAATTTGATTCCGCTTGTTCAAGAATTTCCGATTGGTTGTTGACACCTAGAGATGACAATAACCCAAAAAACACTAAATATCTTTATCCAAGGTCCAAGCTCTTCTTGGCCATAGCTTAGAGGAACTTAAATCTCAATGACGATGATGGTTTAAAGAGCTTTCACAAATTTCATGGCAGTTGGCTGTCAAGCATAGGCTGAAATGGAAAACTATGACGGTTCTGGTTGAGACCTTTCTGAGATATCTTCATGTGTGGTGGAAAAGGAAAGCTTTCAAGGTGGGAAGGGAAAAGGAAAATCTGCCCAGGTAATTTGTTGGGTATCAGAGGGCTAGACTGAACCAATTCCAATCCTTTAGAGTTGTGCAGCCCATTCTTAAATTCAGGTAAAAGCCAGTCATGGTCTTTCCCCGATCGGTACTATAGGGTTTTGGACTCCTTGATTTAACTTGATTACAATTAACCTTTTCCATTTCTGGAACTGCATTTTCGAGTAAAATTCTTTGATAGGGAAGCCATATGAGAGAATGTTCCATTTCTTGATGTTGGAAGGCTAGTTGCTAGTTGGGCTAATGTGTTTATCTTTTACTGCCTCATCCCCTACAGCCAAAGAACTCAAATACCTAGCTAATTTGCTGATAGGGATTAACTTGTAACGGACTCATTGTGAGATTCTAGCTGTAAGCATCAGAGGACTTGGAAAAATGTGCTGTTTTCACCTATTTTTTTGGTCCCTTGGAGGGACTAGTTATGTGTCTGATGATGTCAAAACTATCACTTAACTCTTACATGCTGGTGACCATCAACATAATTTCTGATGAAATGGAGGATTCCCTTACTCTATGCTGTCTCTTTTCGTCCTTTGTTATAGAAACTAAATGCAAGCACCCTGCTAGGTTGGTACTCCCTTGGTGTCGCTTTGGAAGAAAAGGCTTCTTCAATTGTCAAAAGAGGAAAAACAATGATCTCCAAGAGAAACCACAATCAGAACTTCTGTATCACTTTTACTATCAGGAACCTATTGGTTTAGTTACAATGAATTGATTTTGTCTTAAAAACTCTACATTCCTCATAACTCTGTCATTGGATTGATTTTAACAGATCGATGGAAAAGGTTTGTTAACTGATAATGGAAAAAAGTTTGGTGGACTTGTAGTATGTTGACCTTAAATATTGTTGAATTTGATTTTTATTCAGGTAGAGGAGCTTGTAAAGGCATAGATTTTCTTAAACCTTTTTCGATCAGGCATAATTTCTTCTTGAACATAATACATGTACTGTTTTTTCTTTTGGTTCACTTTTATGTGTGGACTTATATCTTGGCTACCGTAGTCTCAGTTTTAAATGTCATGAAAGTTCAAAGCTTGGGTAGGATGGGCTGTGCAGTAAATTTATGAATTTTTAGTCAGCATTTTTACCAAATATACACGCACATGTGGCAATTTTGATTTTTCTTGTTTATTTTGCTAGATGTTATGATGCCAATTTAATTGAGATCCCAATTGAGGTGGAGACCCCAAAGCATCACTACTATCGTGTATGAAGAGTCTCGATCTTCATTATTTTCTTTGATTTTGGGAACTATTATTCTATAGGAGATGGTCTAATATAGTATCTTGTATAAACTCTTCTTGCAGCTCGCATTATTCACTGCTAGAAAAATACAGGCCTCGGAAGAGCTGACATGGGTGACAGTTGAGTTATACCTGATTTTAATAGACAGTTTTGTATATATTCTGTCTTTGTGTTGCTTTCACGGGACTATGAAGGATGACTGACCTGTCTGAATGTTGTACAAGTGAAATGTATAATTGTATGACTTTCTTTGATTTTTACTGCTTGTGTTTTGACAATCAAAATCTTCAGCCTGTAATTTTCGATAAATTCACCATAAATTAAGAATAGGAGACAAATCATATCATTCTATTCAGTTTTACAACTTAAGAAATGTTGTATAAGTTCTATTCGTTTTACAACTTGAGATATGTGATGTATCATTAAATTACCAGTGACGTCATGTTGGCATCATTTATGTTTTTGTCGAGTCCAATTCATTTGCATTGTGTCACAAGCTGTGATATTAAGTGAAATTTTCCTTTTGATATCTTTCAGCCTTAACGGAAGGTTCTATAATTCCCTAGTGATCTATTGATTATGTTATTGAATTAAGTGCTTGAGTGATCAAGAGCGTTTTGATCAATCTTAAGATTGCCCAAGTCTCTAGATACTAATGGTTTGGTAATTGAAATGCATATTTGAGGACTTGATTGAGGCATTTGCCTTATCATCTGTGCTTACATCCATCAGATCAAGCATCTACATATATCGTCTTGGTCTCTGTATAGGATTGCAAGGGTCCACGAGTGATGAAGAAATTCAGACATTTCAATGTTGAACCGGGAATAAGGAAATTGGAATGTACGTTTTGTTTGTACCTTGTCCACATATAATAACAATCGGACTGAAGCTTATGCAGTCCAAATTTAGATGCATAACAAGTTTTTGTCCAGAGTTTGCACTTTGCCAAAGCTATTTTAGAGTAGTGTCTCTCTATTTAAAGTACAGAAGATTGTAGTAAATTGCTTGTTTGGATGTTGCCCACTGGTTCAAGATGTTATGATCTACTGTTTTAACCTATTATTGTCCTACTTGCGTTTTTCGATTATTCTGATGCCTACTGTTTGTACACCTAATGCTTCTTGCCCTTGTAGGATTATGGCATTGAGTTTGATGGCCACGATCATTCTCTCGATGCATTCCAGTGTTTATGTGGCAGTAAATTCTGTCGAAACGTAAAATGCTCCAACAGTAAGTCTTCGTCTCTCTTTCTCTCTCTCATCAGGAGAATGAAGATCTAATAACGAAAAAACCCACCCTATAGAATCAGCATTCCTTATCCTAAAGGAACAACTAGGGATAGAGCCCCCAGATGTGTATACAAAATATAATCTCTGGTGATAATCCAAACAACAACTAAGCACCAATGGTTCTACCTTGAGTACCCTCCAAATAGAAGGTTTGGAGGTCCTGTTGCAGTTCTTATCACCTTTTTTTTTTCTTAGAATAGATGGCGAAACCGTTGCTGTTTAAAGTAGTTCCTCATCTGTTGAAATTAAAGTTATCTAGGAGATTTAGCCTTGCAGACGTGTCCAAGAGACTTTGTGGCGATTCTCCATCAACTAAAATTCAGTTTAACATGCTAAGTTCCCCTTTCTATAGACAAGGAGACAGCGATGTATCATTACCTGTGCTGGATTCTTAAATGTTGCAGGACAGGCTACTCTTTCTTGATTTTTGTCTTTATATGTCTAATAGGCACTCCTTTTAGTGTAATTATGGCGGGGCATTCAAATTATTGTGCACTAGGTAACTTCTTTACTATGTTTATTTTCTCATGTTAGGCAAATACAAGATGCTCCAATTGGATAACCCTTCTTGTGATTTTTGGGCCGTCCTGTTCCAAACATTGTTTTCTGTGGTGCAGGAGTTAAGAAAGCGAGATGACAAGCTCATGCTAATGCCGGGATGGCTGGTTTGGAGGGCAGTTCTATTTTGGTGTCATGCCCTCAAGTTTTGTAAGATATAGTTCGGGTGGGAAAGCTCAGACACGTTATCGGCCCTTTGTGTACATGATCTTTTGGATGTATAGTCCATTCTATTATGTCTCCCATCTCTGCGCTTGGTCCTTTGTTGGGTCGTTTCTGTTTAATTTCTGGGTTAGGCTTTCAAGAAGAAGGGATGCAAAGGATTGCTAAATTAATCATAGCTCAGGTTGTATCTTTCACCACTAGGAAATACTGATGAATGCCCTTAAGTGCTTCATGTATATTTTGGTTTTTGTACAAGGGGGATTCCCTCAATTGTGAGGAAAGCTAGCTAATCCTGCTACACGATCCAAGCTCCAGATTACGATAGTAGTCTCCCCCACTCCTACAATGCTTACTGCCGAATCCGCGGGTAATGTCATTTTTGTTATGTTAAAAAAAAATAATGGAGGATCAACCAAAGAAATGTCCATGGACCAGCCACAACTTGAAGAGAGCTGGAAAAGCTTGAAGAGAGCTGGAAAAGCTTGTCTGTTCTGACATCGAAATGTCCATGGACCAGCCACAACTGTGAATGTCGGTATACTCTAGAGTGCTCTTTCATGAAGCCACTGTGAGAGCGCCTTAAGAAACCCTCTTAGCTTTTGTAGGAAACACGTTTCTTCAGAAAGCTACGTTTTCGTTTTTTTTTTTCTGACCGATCTTGCGAGTATAAGCAATTCGAACGACCTCGGGGTGTGAAACATACTCTACTCGAGCATCGCTTCTAATACAGAATGTGTACAAGCCATATCTATCTGCAGTTTAACTGGGGAGGCGTGTCGGATTACGAGTTAACCAAAGTCTCTCTACCTTGTGATGGTAACCTTTCCCTGCCGTGGGGCTTGAACAAAGCATCACGCATGAAAGCTGAAGGCATGGCTGTCTTGATGTTGCCCGGGTTTAGAGGAAAAAGAAATCTGTAGTAACCATCCATGATTGCGTCGAAGTCGCATGTTGCTGCCACTTTTGGCGCCTGTTTCAAAAATAGAGGCGTCAGAACCACCTTCACAGAACACTGTTCAGTCATTTAACATTTCCATCTACAAAACTGGAGTAAGCACAGGTTTTCGCCATAACCCCTTGATGTTAGGACATGAACTCACAAACACAATACAAAAGGTGGATCTGAAGAAGGGATCAAGTGATGGCCAGCAAAATGTCTTGCAATGCAACCACACAAGTTCCTCAGTTTATTCTACGCAGTGTCTATATCAAAGCATACATCTTCATCTAGTGAATGTTTATTAGCTTCCCAGAGAGATTTCTGACTAGTAATTTGTCATCTTAAATTGGATATGAGACATGGTCATAATGTCTGAAGCGAACTCTCTAATGTCCGAATGTCATTTACCTAGATATCTTCCGCCTATGATAGAGGTTAAGGATTAAGTACTCGAATTCCAATCGAACAACAATATAACAGGAAATTACGCGATAGCAGCAATCTGCACAAACCTGCAGAACATGGCTAGTCTCGCACTGAAAATCAAAACAAAGGTTTGGCGAATTTAGTACCTGATAAATGTCTCGCATGTACCCATGAAGGTTGGGGTACTCCACCAGCTTCTTCTTTGTGCACTTGAAGAGCACATTGTACACGAGATCGAACCGGACCAAGGTTGTGAACAGACACACATCCGCGAGGGTCAGTCTGTCGCCGCACAAGTACCGGGATCCGCTCAAATGATCATCCAACATGTCCAAGGTGCAGAACAACTCGTTCACCGCCGCGTCATACGCTTCTTGGCTCTGCGCGAACCCGCACCTGCCGCAGCAAACAATGACAGACAAGCACCATAGGACAGCAACTGTCAAATGTTGAATGAGAAGCCATAGCGCTATCCCTAACACTTTTTCAACACGTTCAGTTCTACCTGTACACTCCGTTGTTCACACCGGGATAGATCACCCGGTTCCAATCTTCGATCTCAGCCTCCAATTCGGGCGGTGAGAGATCCACCTCCGGGCTTCCGGCGAGCCCGTTCAGGCCCGAATTGAACAACCTGATGATATCGTAGCTCTCGTTGCACGCCACGTCGTTCCGGTCCACGTCCCACAGCATCGGCACGGTGCAACGGCCACTGTACCCTCCCCTCCGCAGCCCGTACACCTCCCTCAGGTTCCTGCGCCTGTTGACCCTGTCCCGGCCCGGGGCCAGGTCGCCGCCTCCCGGGCCGGGCGGGTCCCGGAACTCCCACGAGCCGTCCGCGCCGGGGAGCGCCACGGACACCGGCACGGCCTCCTCGAGGCCCTTCAGGGCCCGGACGACGAGCGCCCGGTGGGCCCACGGGCAGGGGAGGCCCACGTAGAGGTGGAGGCCGCCGGGCCTCGGGACGGAGGGGCCGGCGAGGCGGAAGCGGGAGGCGGGGCGGGCGTAGCGGCCGGAGGGGTCGGACGGGGCGAGCTGGGACATCATGACGCGCCAGGCGGCGGTCCAGGCGGAGCGGACGGTGGTAACGAGGAGGCCCGGCGGGAGGGAGGGCCCCACAGGAGGGCGGTCAGGGCGGCGAGGAGGAGGAGGAGGAGGCGGGTTCGGGTTCGGGTTCGGGTTTGGGGGCGGGACTGTGGAAGTTGCGAGGGTCGAGGGACATTTTCGGGATTGCGGGTGTGGTGGCATGGGGCTTGATGGTGAGGATGGGCTTGAATTTGGAGGTGGACGGGAAGGGTGTTAGGGCGGCGGAGATGGATGGTGAAGACGACGACGAGGAGCAGCGGCAGCTGCCGCCGCAGGAGGAGGACATGGCCTGCGTAGTTCGTGTTATCTGCCCTTTACCTCAGCTTCACCTGTGAGCTAGCGTAAGGCTGGAAAGGAAATGTTGTTTTCCGAGTGGGCCGTGCTCACGTGACGTGACCGATTTGATCGTATATATTTGCTCGAGCTAACAGAGCTGTACTAACAAATCAAACGAAACCTGCCATGTCTGATTTGTTGTGTTCGATAATTAGTTCGAGTACATGGTCCGGCCAAGTTCAAGCTTAAAATTACTTCGCTCGAGCAATTGTTGGTAGATAAATTTCTATATATTCAGATCGCATGTGTACGTTATTGGTGACTATCGCGAACGATAATTAGCAATATAACCAATAAGCAATTTATCATTATATTCACAAGGAAAATTTTCCCTAAAATTTACATCGACGGAGATATTTTTCCCTTCCCAAATAGAAGGCAATAAACTAATCACGAATATGACTTTTGCGTAAGAGTGGGAGCATGCACCTATTATCATTTATTATCACCAATCACTCAAATTTTTGAAAATAAATAGAGTTGGCAATATGGGTTACAAATCCATTTATTTAACTCATATTTAGTGGATTCATGTTGAATATGAGTCACTCAAACTTTTAAAATAGGTTAAAATGGGTTTGAAACATTAAAGTCTAAATTGATGTGGGTCTATATGGAACAAAATACCAAAAGGAAGAAGAAAGAAATCTACCATGGTCTAAAGAATTAACAAGCACACGTACTGAACATGCCAGTACAGCGCATCACTTTTCACTTTCATGAGCAAAACTGGAACCCAAAATTAGCAAAACTGGGCCAATCACTACACACATCATTAACACCATCTTCTTCCCCTTTGTCGGCCATCGCCTGAAGCAGCAATTCTTTGATAAGCAAGTCTATTGGAATTCTAACTGTGCCTTGCATCAAGCGGCAATTCTTCTGAACTTCATTCTATCCTCATCTAACACGGCCATGTGCTGCTTCCTCTTCTTGGATAACCTGGCCGTGCCGTGCCCACTTTCGTTGTTAAACCGAGCAGTGGTCTGGGCACGCAATTCTTCCAAGGTCTCGCCTTCCTTCGCTCGCTGTAGCACCTGAGAATCACGATTGTAACTCCAGATTAGTCGCATTCAGAAATTTGCCATATTTAGAGCAGTAGAAGATGACTTACCAGACGGTTATCAAAAAAAAAAAAAAGATGACTTACCAGACGCCTCCCATACAGATGGCTGTTTGCCAGTGCTCGCAGAGCATACCGCGCCTCCTGTTTCGTGACGTACTCCACAAGTGCAAATCCTCTATGATCTCCATATTTTCTGGGCAGCCTCGACCTCTTAATCTGCGGAATCATCTTGTTGGTCAACCGAAATGCCAGAAAAGATAGCACCTTCTAACAAGTAAGGGGTACGAATTAAGTCGACAGAGAAATTCAATAACTTTCAAAGGAGCAACAATCCAAAATTTAGAAGACTGGACGAAAAATTTTGAATTTCGTTAAACAAGATGAAAGTCGAATTTGCTTATTAAGGAGAAGATCCTTAAAATACCTCCACATCCATTGCAGAATTTGTCATTTGGACCAACAACTGTATTGAGCTTATGAATACAATGGAAGTCCATGCAGTAGGTAAATGACAATAGTGAAAAGCAAATTACCTTCCCAAATGGGAAGACGTTTGAGGCAACGTTTTTCGCATGCAACTTGGTGGAACTTCTGTCTTTGTCAGCTCTATTTAGAGCTCGTTTGTCTTCCTTTGCTTGGCAAAACTGCAATGTTAGGGCATGCCTATCTAAGAAGGTTCCCTGGAGAGAACACAAATAAAATGGGGAAGAACAGTATTGGTGCCAAAACTTATGCCGCGGAGGTCACTTTGGTGCCAAAAGTTTCAATCGGATCCTTAATTGCCAAAAGTTATGAAAAGTGATCACTTAAATGCCACTTGGCCGAAATCGTGGCATTTTTATTAATTTTTCAAGGCGATGTGGTTCGCGGAGACGTGTGGTATTTCTTTTTCTTTTTTTCTTTTCTTTCTTCGTATTTTTCGATGGCGGCGCCACGCCATCGGCCCGCAAACCATGGCTGGCAACCGCCGGGCGTTTCCTCGGGTGAGGCCGGCTACGTGGCCTCGCCCGGATCTGCGAGGTTGAGGTCGCTGGGTAGGGTGAGCCTCGATGGGGCCGGCCCTCGTCGAGGCCCGCGGGCGCCTCATTTGGGCGTCGCCTTCCTCCCGGACCCAGCAGCCCGTGGCCTCGGTGAGCGGCCGGTCTCATCGGATCTGGCGGGGGCGAGCCCTCGCCCGGGCCTGCCCGGTGGTGGTCAGTCGCTCGCCAAGGTGGCGAGCCCCGGTGAGGGCTCACCTCGCCAGATCCGGCGAGGCCGGCCCTCGCCGAGGCCACGGCGGCCTCGCCCGGAGGAAGGCGACGCCGACGAGGTCGGGCCATGGTCGGGTGGGTGGCCTTCACCACCTCGCGGGTGGGTCAAGGCCACCCACCCACCATGGTAGAAGAAGAAGAAGAAAGAAATGAAAAAAAGAAAAGAAAGAAAAGAAAGAAAAGAAAAAAGCAAAGAAAGAAAAAAATCAGAAAAAAATATTTAAAAATTTGAATTGTGCACATGGAAATGCCATGTGTTATTAAAATTTAAATACCACGATTAAATTTGATTGAATTTCTCGACGCTGGCACTTAAGGATCGCTTTTTCTTCGATTTAGCACTTAAGGATCGCCAAGGCGAAACTTTTGGCACTTAAGTGATCCAAATGAAACTTTTGACACCAAAGTGGCCTCAGATACAAGTTTTGGGCACAAATGCTATTCTTCCCCCAAATAAAATACAAGCAAATTACAAGATAGAAATTTATCAAGGAGAAAAACAAGAGGCTCACTTGTAAATTCTGGCAAATATTTGCTGCTGTCTCCATCGAATCGAATTCTCTAAACCCAAAACCCATTGGCTTCCCATTTTTCACGTGCTTCATGTACAGAAAACAAGAGTATCCTTGTCATGAGTATCTTTCACGATGATGTTTATGATATCAAAAGCAACAAATACTCGTTGCGCCTGAGCTTACGTCTGTAATTTCCCCTTTTCAGGAGAAGAGGTCGCACAGGCGATCTTCCTCCACGTAGTTGGGCAAATCTTTCACCATGATCCTAGACCTGCACATGAATAAAACACCAGATCACGAAGAACTGTTCGTTCATTCATTCTTTCTTTCGTTCTTACGAATTCAACGTTATAAAAAACATAATGTACAGGCCAAACTCACATTGCTGCGGCGCACTAAGAAACATATTCGATCTTGAAACAATACAGAAAAAAACTTTGTGTTAATCCGAGCAGAAGAGTTATCGAGTTTTTCACGTGTATCACATTGTAGGGGTGATTTGTTTTAGAGTGGGTCGGTTCGGACTTAAAACTTGAAATCAACTCTGTTATAACCGGTTCTTAATTTTTGGAACTTGAAATCTACCCTATTTGCCTTGGACCCTATTTTGGAACCTACCCTATTTTTTTGGTCCGGTTCTAGGGTCTACCTGAGAACCTGTTTTTTTTTTCCTTCTTTTGGGTTTCATTTTTTTTAGGTAGTAAATAGGAAAACTTATAACTCAAATCAAAGGTTATAAGTTTGATTGTGCAAATAATCTTAAGTATTCATACAAAAGCAGATTATCTTAGTCTCAATAATTTAATGGACGTTATAAAACAACATAGGTTCCAATTAGATATGTTGTTTCTTTGTTCTGAGAACAAAAATTTTAAGAAAAAGGAAATTGCTCCCTATAATGCTTACAAGCCCTCGAGATAGATTATTTGCAAATAATGATCACCTCCCTCATCCTTTTAGACTATCTGTAAATAATGATCACCTCCCTCATCCTTCTTAATACAATGCTTTGAATTCTCTCCATATAAAATTGCAAGTAGACCTCCATATAAAACTAGTTCTAAAACTGATCCAGGTGTATTTTCACTGGGAACCGGTTCCCGAATCGGATTTTCGGGTGGGTCGGTCTGGTTTCTAGGTAAACCCGGTCCAGTTGCACACTTCTTTCACATTGGCTTATATCATATGGGCGTTTTGAATAAATGCGTAAGCCCTGTTGAAGATATTTAGGATATTTTTCGTGATTTTCCATATATTTCATAATAATGAATATATACTAGAGATTCTCTGTATCTACTTTTGATTGTGCATATTTTTAATTGATATGTCACTTTGATTGTTATATCATAAATAAACCTATCATGTACCCCCTCATTATTCGGGCCAGAATTATACAAAAATCACTCAATTCTCTTCTTCGCTTAATTCTTATCTTTGAACATTATTTGAATACAAAAAAAAGAAGAAAGATTATGAGGGCGATATTGCCGGTCATGTCTCGATTATTTGCTCATCGTTTGGGTTTAGTAAGATGCACAAATTCCATCAATGTTACTTGTTTTCACTTTTGCATCATCTCGATTGAGTCAGTTTCATCATACATCCGATTTTAATTAATTAAGATAATCACAAGCCATTAAAGTGTACTTCACAAGAATGATTACATATTTGAATGATAATTATGCACCCTAACTTTGATGCTTGATGCTTTGCAGCTAATATGTTCCGCAGGATGACTCCTTGCCATGCAAGTCACTAGCAGAATAAACTCCCTAAAACACTAAAATTAGAAAAAAAAAAAAAAATGCATAAGGATTGATGGACTGGCTACAAAAGGGGGATTCACAAAAGTTTCAGCTGCTATGCATTTGCAACAATACGTTCCCACCCCAGATGTTCTAGTCCCGATTGTCTCGGGACGCCGTGTCGCCAATCGCTGCCATGGCCAACTCCTTTCGATACTCGATTGCGTCCACATTGTACACGTATTTCCAGACCACCAGGAGGAAGTACACCAGATTGACAAAGCAGAGGACGGCTATCAAAGCGTAGTAATAGTCCAAGTGAGACTGGTTCAAGTTGTTTGTGATCCAACCCGGCTGGCCATTCCTCTTGGTTACGGCCGAGACTGTTTGGAGGAGGAAGCTGCTGAGGAAGTTCCCGATCCCCATGTTGGTCGTGTAGTACGAGGTCCCGAGACTCTTCATGCCCTCAGGTGCCTGGTTGTAGAAGAACTCGAGCTTCGCGGCCTCAGGGAAGGCGTTGGCGACACCCATGAGGATGAACTGAGGGACAAGGACGAATATGGAGAGCGGGACGATATCGTGCTCGCCGACTGTGCCGTGCTCCCTCGCCACGCTCAGCCGGTTGCGCTCAGTCAGGCTGCTTGTGGCCATGACCACCACGAAAAGCGAGAGCCCAATCCCCATCCTCTGGAGCATCGTGATCCCCGGGGTGCTTTGTGTAGCGACGCATCACAGGCACAAAGACTCGGTCGTAGAAGACCAGGCTTATCAGCAAGGCGACCTGTATGCAGGCCTTGAGGCTCGCTGGCGGCATCTTGAAGTGGCTGCCGATGCTACGTTCCAGGGTGTTGCCCTGCCTGATGAATAGGGTTGCGACCTGCCCGAACGTGGCGCTTGGGACAAACGTGGCGATCAAGATCGGGACCATCTTGAAGATCTGCTTGGCTTCCTCGACTTGGGTCATAGTACACAATATCCAGGATGAGGTAGGTCCAGTCTTTGTGGCCACTTTATCAAAAAATCTGTGAGTCGACAACCACAAATCTCAAACCAATGCCATGTCCAGCAAATTGCAATACATCAAAACATGCAAGCAGTTTCTGTCAATCACCAAAATTCCCCAACAGCTCAATAGAACGAAACTGAATTCGGGATTGGTCAAAACACATCAGAAACAACCCATTATGCCAATATTGAGGCCATGTTCAATGTGACACTGAAATCATATTTATACATTCATCCATATAGACGCAGATTGCAATCTTATAGTACAAATAAATCCACAGATACTGAGCTGCTATAAACTAAGCATTGATGATGCTATCAATCCTGAGCCTATCGGAACTCGCATACTCATCTACGCTCAGTTCATAGAGCATAGTACAAATAAATCTGTACATACTGATCTGATATAAACTAAGCATTGATGACGAACCTCAATGTAGGCGTATTGTCAATTCTGAGCCTTCCGGAACTCGCATACTCGTTTATGCTCAGTTCGTAGAGCTCCTTTGGGTCATCGGGGATGCGGACCCTCCACTTCTTCATAGCCGCCACTACCACTTGGGCCAACCTTGTGTAGGAAGTCCTTGCTTTCTTCTTATGCCTGTAGAAAGGAGTGCCTCCCAGGAACACCAGCAGCGCGAGCCCAAGCCCGACGGTCTGGATGCCATAGCCTACATCCCACCCAACGTTGTCCTGTATGTACATCATGACTGTGTTGGCGAAGAGCACGCCGGTGAAGACGCTGCACATCCACCAGTTGAAGAAGGAGGCCTTCTGGACCCGTTCTCGGGGCTCGAAATCGTCAAACTGGTCCGCACCCATGCTCGAGATGTTGGGCTTGGTCCCACCGTTGCCAAACGCAATGACGTACAAAGCGCGAAGTAGAAGAATCCAACTTGGAAAGGCGTTGCCTTCAAGTTACAGTCTTCTTCTTTCACTCCGGGGCCACATGAAGAGGACTCAGTGAAGGCAAACTCACTGATAGAGTTAATAGGATCATCCCCTGTCAAAGTAGCCATTGTGAACATAGTTTGCCACAAATAACATGGCATCAAAATGTTCAACATTGAATCTTCCTAAACAAAAAAAAAATGTGGACGCAAATTTTCAAATAAATGAAAAAACAAGACGATGCAGTAAAAGTCCTCTTTCAACGAACCAAGATTGCTTACACTAGAACTTATAAGCTCAATTTGTAGTATATACCAGAAGTGTGATTAACATGGTCTGTATAGTCTCTGTTGCACAGAATGTGCTCTCTTTTTACAGAGAATGTGCTCTCAAATGTAGAAGAACAAGAGAAGATTGATCTGGAAATGCACTTGTCACATTCTCAAAAAATTACGAGAAGAGTACATAGCTCTTTTAAAACAACGAAAACTGAATTGCACTAACTTAGTAACTGACAAAACCACTACACCCCTAACTAGCAACAAAATAGGAACTGAAAACAACAAACTCCTACTATCTTGTTGACTAAGTAAAACAAAAACAACCAGCTAACAGACCAGAACAAAAAATGACCGAAAATGATCCTTAAGACATAACCAACATACTCCTCTTTGGCTTAAGGAGCAAAACACATTCCAGCCTTCTTCTTCAAGAACTCAAGTTTGCTTGCTTGCAAAGTGGCTTAGTAAACACATCAGCCACCTGATCTTACATCTTTGCAATAGAGTAGCTTCACTTCACCGTCTTGTTGCACTTCCCTCGGATAGTAGAACTTGATCTTGAAATGCTTGGTTCTCCTGTGAAAGACAGGGTTTTAAGATATGGCTAGTGCAGCTTGGTTGTCCACAAGTATCTCGGTTGGTCCTTCAACTTCCATTTCGGATCCTGCATCGGCTTTCTCAGCCATATTGCATGATTGGCTGCTGCAGTAGCTGCTAGAAACTCAGCTTCTGCAGTGGACTGAGCAACCACTTCTTGTTTCTTTGAGCTCCAGGTGAAACATCCAGATCCCAAAGTAAAACAAAAACCACTTGTACTCCTCATATCCTCGACTGAACCAGCCCAATCACTGTCAGCAAAGCCTTGCAACCTGCAATTGTCCACTTTAGTAAACTTGACACCAAATGACTGAGTGCCTTTCAAGTATCTAATCACCCTTTTTGCAGATACCAAGTGTTCTTCACCGAACAACTTTGGAATCTTGAAAGCACACCTACTGCATACAGGATATCTGGTCTTGTTGCAGTTAGATACATCAAGCAACCGACTAAACTTCAGTAAAAACCTTCATCAGCAGGCTCAGCTCCTTCAGTCTTCTGCAGCTTCTCCTTTAGATTCATAGGAGTGTTCACACTTCTACATTCCTCCATCTCAAACCTCTTTAAGATCTCTCTTAGGTATCTTCTTTGACAGATGAATACCTCGCCTTTCTTCTGCTGCACCTCCATTCCCAAAAAGAAGGACATTAGTCCAAGATCAATCATTTCAAACTGCTTCATCAGCCCTCTCTTTAGTTCTGCAATCTGCTCTTCACAATCACCAGTAACCAAAAGATCATCAACATAAAGAGAGACAATAGTTACACCTTCCACACCCTTCTTCACATATAGAGTCACTTCACTCAAACTTTTTTTAAACCCAAGTTCTTGCAGATGCTTATCAATTTTACTATACCAGGCTCTTGGAGCTGCTTCCTGCCATACAAGGCTTTCCTCAACTTGTACCACGTAATCTTCCTTGCCTCTAACTACAAAGCCATCAGGCTGCTCAACATATATCTCCTCCACTAGCTCTCCATTCAGGAAGGCTGACTTCACATCCAGCTGAAATACTTGCCAGCCCTTTTGTGCAGCAACTGCTAGCAACATTCTTATGGTATCCAACCTTGCCACTGGAGCAAAGGTTTCAGAGTAGTCTACCCCCCATACTTGCGCATAGCCTTTAACAACAAGTCTTGCTTTGTACTTATGTATTGAGCCATCAGG
Organism: Syzygium grande; assembly: GCA_024733475.1. NCBI lineage: Eukaryota > Viridiplantae > Streptophyta > Magnoliopsida > Myrtales > Myrtaceae > Syzygium > Syzygium grande. The sequence goes on from JAMXDD010000010.1 coordinate 12,064,501, forward strand.
ATTCAACTTTGTCCTGAATACCCACTTCATTCCAATCACCTTTCTGCTTTTGGGCCTCTCAACTAGATCCCATGTTTGGTTTTTTTCAATCATTCTGATTTCTTCTTCCATTGCAGCACACCATTTCACATCTTCACTTGCTTCCTTATAGCTAGCTGGTTCAAGCATAGCTGTATTGCATCTCTCATAGATTTCAGCAAGAGATCTAGTGCCTCTCGCAGGAACATGATCAATTAGATCCTCGACTTCCACTTCATTTGGTTCAACTTGCAATGGCACTACCTCCTCTTCAGCCTTGCCACCTTCCACAGACCAGTCCCACTTCTTATCTTCCATAAAACTCACATCTCTACACACCACAACCTGGTTGCTAGCAGGATGATAAACTCTATAGGCCTTAGATTGCAAACTATACCCCACAAAGATACATGCTTTTCCTCTTGGATCAAGCTTATCTCTCTTAATAGAAGGAACCAGTGAATAGCAAATGCAGCCAAACACTTTCAGGTTACTCACCTTAGGCTTATATCCATGCCATGCTTCAAATGGTGTCTGTTTGTTGAGAGCTTTAGTGGGCAGTCTGTTCAGAAGGAAGACTGCAGTGTTGGCAGCCTCAGCCCAGAACTTCTTAGGAAGTTCTTTCTCGTGTAGCATGCATCTGGCCATCTCCATGATACTTCAGTTCTTCCTTTCACTCACTCCATTTTGCTGTGGAGTGTATGGCACAGTGAGCTAGTGCTTGATCCCTGCATCATCACATATAGCCCTGAAACTGCTTGAGGTGTATTCTCTTCCATTGTCTGACCTAATTGTCTTGATATTACAGCCACTCTCCTTCTCTACTTCTCTTTTGAACCTCAAAAAAATCTCATTAACTTCAGCCTTATTCTTCATGAAGTACACCCAACACATTCTAGTGCAGTCATCTGTGAAAGTGATGAGGTATTTGCTGCCGTTCAGTGATTCTTCTGGCATTGGACCACACACATCTGTGTGGATTAGTTGCAGCTTTTCACTGGCCCTCCAATTTGACCTCTTGAAATGAATCCTTACTTGCTTGCCTTGTAAACATGCTCTACAGCCAGTTACTTCCTTCTGCAACATAGGTAGCCCCACTGCCATTTCATTTTGCTGCAAGTATTGTAGCCCCTTGCTATGGAAATGACCCAGTCTTCTATGCCATAACTCCTCCTCATCTTGTATACTTTTCATGGCTTCAAAATTCTCATCAACTGGATCAAATGTAAAACACTTGTTCCTCATAGGAATCCTGAAAAGGATGTGACCATTCTCATCTCCTATGGCACACTCACTCTTCTCAAACACGACCTTCAACCCCTTCTCTACTAACCCACCCACACTCAGCAGGTTTTGATCTATCTTTGGCACAAACATAACCTCTGTGATAAGCTTAACACCACCAGGACCTTCAAGCACTACATCACCTTTGCCTTCTACTTCTATGCGTTCTCCATTGCCAATCCTGACTTTAGACTTCACAGATTTGTCTAAATTGCTAAATAATCCTTCATTACCAGTCATATGGTTGGTGCATCCACTGTCCACGAGCCATCCATCTCTAGATGCATTTGAGATGAAGCAGGAGGCAACAAACAGGTGCTCCACTTCACCTAGCTCTTGTGGTTTGACCTTCACTTTGCATTCTTTGATACTTTTCCCCGCAAATGGCCTCAACATGGCCCATCTTGTGACACCTCCTGCACTTCACATCTGGTCTCTTCCAACACTTGAAATGAGGATGATTTTTCTTCCCGCAATGCTTGCATGGAACTGCATTCCACTTTCCATCATATCCACCATTGCTTGAACCTCCTTGACTATGACTATGACCCCCTTAACATGTCTTCTATTTTGGTTCCATCCTCTTCCCTTTTTGCATTATGCAGCTTCACTTGGCTTGCGAGCACTTTCGATAGGCTCATTTTTCCTCATAAGCCTTCTACGGCTCCTAAGCACAGAGAGCACTTAGGACTTGACAAGTTTGATGTCCGAATCTGTCCTTAGTGTTCTCAAGGGAAGCAATGGTTGCTTCAAACCTTTCAGGCACTGCAACCAAAACCTTCTGAACCAGCCTTTTATCATCTACATCCGTCCCTAGCACCCTTATCTTATTGGCTATATCAACTAGCCTATCAACAAACTCTTTCACAGACTCATTCTCCTTCATTTGCTGCCTTTCAAACTCCCTTAACAAGTTCAGCACCTTCATTCCTTTCACTCTCTCATTCCCTTCATATTCTTCCTTTAAATAATTCCATATATCATGTACTTTGAATCCTTTTTTTATGATTCTAGTAAATATGGTCGAGGAGACAGCAGAAAACAAGCAAGATTTTGCCTTTGCTTTTCGGGTTACCCTCTCTTTATGGTACCTGATTTGATTGATAGTTGGGTTGTTGGGTAGATCAGCAACCTCGTAGTCCTCTTCCACAGCTTCCCATAGGTCTGCACCCTCCATGAAAGCTTGCATCTTCACTGCCCATGCCTGTAGTTGTCTCCATCGAAGATTGGAGTTGTGATGGTTGAGAATGAGGCAGCAGGTACACCAGTTTGTTCCATCTTTCTTGCTCTACTTCGAATTTAGCACTCTCTCACAAGTCCCTTAAGATCAATAGGGCTCTGATACCACTTTTGTTGCACAAAATGTGCTCTCTGTTTTTACAGAGAATGTGCTCTCAAATGTAGAAGAACAAGAGAAGATTGATCTGGAAATGCACTTGTCACATTCTCAAAAAATTACGAGAAGAGTACATAGCTCTTTTAAAACAACGAAAACTGAATTGCACTAACTTAGTAACTGACAAAAACCACTACACCACTAACTAGCAACAAAATAGGAACTGAAAACAACAAACTCCTACTATCTTGTTGACTAAGTAAAACAAAAACAACCAGCTAACAGACCAGAACAAAAAATGACTGAAAATGATCCTTAAGACATAACCGACAGTTTCTCAAACGCACGGGAGCCGCGGAGGGCCAGTTCGAGGAAATACTCTTACCAAGAGATAAATGATGCTGGCGATGACAAAGGTTCGATACCGGCCGAGATGGACGTCCCCGATGTACGCACCAATAACGGGGGTCATCCATACTACGCCTGCCCAGTTGGTGACGTTGTTGGCGGAGTTAACGGTTCCTTCCCGCAGCCTCTTCGTCAAGTACAATAACAGGTTCGATGCGACTCCATAATACGATATCCTCTCGAAAACCTCGTACGCTACATAGATTAACGCATCCCCGTCGTATAAAGGAAAAAGAAAACCAATGCACCCTACCGTTTATGAATCAAAAGAGTCAACCACAGTCGGCGGAAAAAAAAAAAATGCTGCTCTTTTCTTTTGTATTGTGTGGTCGGGTGTGTTTTGAATAAGCTTCCGTGCATCGGACAACTTTATGGAATGAAGGACTTCATAAAGAATTGCTTCCTCCGCGCCGCCGCACCGCTCGGGAATCGAACTTGAAGCCCTTAGATTTCTTGAGGCGCAAGATTCGACCAATTACCAGCTTGGGCTATTCTTTGGGTTCGTGAGGAAACGGAAATGTTCTTGCTGATGCCTGTAAACGATCAAAGAGAAAAACACACGGCATTACCTACGATGAAGGAACAAGCCTTCCATCGCCCGGTCCTGGATCTCCGGACGGGTCCGCCTTTGCGATCCACCGTTCCATCTTGCGTGTAGGCGTCTTCACCGTTCGCCCCGCCTCGCTCTTCGACCGTGCTCATCGTTATTATCTATCTATTTCCGTAGTAAACTGGTGCAAATGCTTTGCAAATTGAATCGACCTGACCGCGAGCATGAACTTCTTAAAAAGTTGGAGCGATGCTCCAACTGGTCAGATGTTTCCGTTCAGGTTCTGTTTTGGACAACTAATGTACTGACAATCTCGTGGAATGGACGAACCAAAGTCACGATGCCTCCAAAACTACCTTAACAACATCAAATAGTCCCCCCATGCTTTGTGAACGACCTGATTTTTATTTCCCAAATTCGGTTAGATTAAAACAAATCACCTTAGTTATCTGTTTCGCTCCTCTCTCCATCGTTGCGATTAGGCCGATAAACAAATAATTGAAGACTGTTATTTCATTTGCCTCATTTTATCGATCTATAATTCTTTTTCTCAAACGTCCCACTACTTTTCCTTAATTTTAAATGACTATATTGCGCCTCAAAGGTTGGGATGCCACGGAGTGCGAAACTAGAGGTCTTTTGATTGGAAGCGAGTTCATTGTCCAATATTTTGTCCTTCTCTTCTTCGCAACTATAATGTCGCGTTTGTTTTGTGGAAAATAAGTGATTTGGAAAACATTTTCCAAAAAATAATCGTCTGTATCTTTTACAAAAATAAATGAATGAAAATTTTTTTTATTGTCCATGAAAATAGATAGGCATAAATTATTATTAATGATGAAAACATTTTCCGTAAACTAATTTTTCTATACGATATCAGCAATCAATTTTCAAAAAATATTTTCAAATCACTTATTTTCCGTGAAACGAATGCACTCTAAAATATTTTTCAAATCACACAAGGCTTTATTTATCTACCTTTTATTGGTTTTGCCTTTGCAATTTCACAATCTCTCCTTTTATATAATTAACTCTCTCAATTAAAGTCGGTTTTATATATGGACATAAGAGCACACACATGATGGTATGATTTACTCAATACTAATATGCCAGACAACATATATAAGAACTACAAAAACAATTAATCGAGGGAGAGAGACAGCCCATGAAGAAGCCATATCGTGACCATGGTCGCTCAAGCTTTGAGCTCTCGACAGCCATGATCGCTCGAGCTCGAGGCTTGCAATGACGCCATGGCTGCTTAAGCTCCAGCTTGAAGCTTGCAGTCGTTACGTCCAGATTCGGTCTCAACGCTTGTGCCCCCACGGTCATCTCGAGCTCGAGCTTGAAGCTTGTGGCTGCTATGGCCAAATCTGGCTTCAAAGCTTGCAGTCATGGCCGATTGAACTTGAAGCTTGTGATTGCCATGGCCAAATGTGATTTTGAAGCTCGCAGCCATGGCCACTAGAGCTTGAAGCTCGGGGCTACAGCCTCTTAAGCTCGAAGCTTTATGGCCGTCATGGCCAGATCGAACTCTGAAGCTCGGGGCCACGGCCGTTTGAGCTTGTGCCTCGTGATCACCACGGTCAGATTGGCTTCAAAGTTCATAGTAGTGGCTACTCAAGCTCGAGCTTGAAGCATGCAGCTGCTGTGGCTTCTCGAGCTTAAAGATTATGGCCGTGGAAGAGCGAGTGGCCATGGCCCATAAGGTCTAAAGCTCGTAGAGCTCGAGGTCACGATCATCATGGTAACTTGAGCTTTCGAGCTACGGCCATGGCCGCAGAGGGTTAGTCATAAGTGGGTATTTACGAGTTGAAATGGTGGGTTTTGAAGATTTCGAAGGAGGAGGAGGAAAAGTACCCGTCAAAGAGTCAACGTTTGAAAAAAAAATTCTATGTCAGAAAATATTTAATCGGATCAATGCCAAGTCAACAAAATCCGTAATATTTCAGGTTGGAAATATCGAAAGATTTTAATGCCACGTCAGGAAATTTCTCGCCTCCAAGTTTCCACCCTTGACTGGGGCCCGCAAAAAATTGATGGCTCTAATTGAGCAGGTCAATCATAAGTTCGGTTCTAGGCAAGCGGGCGATGACACGTGTCATGTGTTTGACTTAGTATATATCCAAAATGTGCACAGGTATCACAAATATATTTCAAAATCTGATAAAGAAAAAGTTAAACCAAATGGATTTATTACGTAATATTCGAATTCATTAGATAGTAGAAAGAAGTTATGGATTGATTTACACACTACCAAAGAAATTGTACATCTATGTGGAAAGAAAAGAAATATTTCGAGATTTGAAATTTTTTTAGAGAGATTGCTGTCGATAGAAAAGATTTAAAATATTAATGTCAAAATGCACGAGAGATAAAATAGAATTATCAATTTTCGCATTTATCCATTTTCAAGTATCTAACAAATGAGTAACTGTTGATATTTTAGGAGGAAAAAAAAAATTAGAGAACAACAAGAACGTCTTAAAAATAGAGGGCCCTCTTTGTTTTATGTAACAATATGGATTACCAAGTTAATGATGTTTCTCCAAATTTAGAATTCTAGAATGTGGACGGATATTTTTCTGGTAAGTCACGGGCATGGCCGTGATTGACTCACTATCTGGTAGGGAATCAGTGCACAAACCACCGTGACCGTACACCCAAACCTGCGTTCCCGATGCAAGAATCTAATCCACCACCATCGGTTCCATAAGTGGATGGTTATTAACTTATTGTGTAAAAGAGCAAGATTCATAATTGGGTCGACAATATCGCGACACGAAGGAGATACATGTATCCCCCTCACGCAAAAATAATTTCTGGGAACGTGGATTCTGCCGTGCCCTGAAAAATGGTGGCTGCATCGGTTTCAAATGACTGGTCGTCCAGATAGGTCCGCAGCCTCATTCCATGGACAGATGAATATGACTGCGATTTTCAGGTGGCGAACTTGGTCTCTCTCTGTCCCCCCATGGTTTCATTTTCGTAAACGTTCGAATAGTGACCCAACTAGTAGCAGGAGTCAACGTAGTTCAGCGCATTGAATTGAATATAGACTAGTCATCGAGCTAGGAATTTTCAACTGGGCATCAAAGTCTCCGAGTCATCATCATATATAGTCAGTGGTCACCCTACGCACGCGAATTGTCTTCAAGCGAATTCAGGTTTCTCATCTTTGCCTTTCGTTCTTCTGCATTTTTCAAGCTCTTTCGCGCACTTTGTTATCGTCATCCGTGTTTAGCCGACCTCGCTGAACTCTCATTCCTTGTCGTTGCGAAAGCCGAACGCTTTGGCCTCTCGGTTCGTGCTCTCTGCTCTGTTTTTTTCCCAGTTTCTCTGCTAAACCAGTTACTAGTTTCTGTTTGGTGCTACAATCTGCGTTGTCCTCCGCTAGATGTTTTGAGACTTAGAAGGGGTCAAGTCTTTGCTGGCAGCAGCTTCAGAAGGCGTTAACACAAAACTCTTAAGAAATCTCGATTCATGAATCGGTGCAGGTCTTTTCTGTTCGCGAATGGGAACAATGCCAGAAAATATCTTGAACAACATCGTGGAGTCACTGGCGGAGAGCATTCCGAAGCAAGATGCTGCTGCACTATTTCAGGAGGAGAACCCACACTCAGCGGCTCCTTTCTATAATAGGCTCTTAAACCGCCAGAAGACGGTTCATCATGTTTTGGGCGGTGGAAAATGTATTCGCAACTTTCTGATCCTTGTATATATCCTGTATGTCTAACTGCTGCACTCGCTAATGAATCTCTTCTGAACCGAAAAATTGCAGGTGCTGATGTGTTGCTATGGAGGAACAAGAAAATCTCTGGCAGCGTCTTAGCCAGTGCAACTGCCATCTGGGTGCTTTTCGAATGGCTTAACTACCATTTCTTGACACTCCTCTTCATTGCTCTGGTTTTGGTCATGCTTGCTCAGTTTGTTTGGTCGAGTGCTTCTGGCTTCTTTAGTAGGTGAGTGAAGTTGTTATAGTGTTAGATTACCCAATTTGAAAAGTTTTTACCATGTCTAAATTGGATGAATCGCTGTGTTTTACTTTGAGCAGGTCATCATCACAAGTCCCTCGTCTGAAACTACCTGAAGAGTTATTTGTCAACGTTGGCATGGCTGTTGGATCTGAGGTAAACAAAGCTTTGGGGTTTCTTCAGGATGTCGCTTTGAGCAGAGACTTGAAGCAATTTCTTGTGGTACGCATACTGATTTTTCCACCTCCACATATCTCAAGAAAATTGAACTTCGTCTCGGTGTTTCAGAGGCAAAACTTGCATTTAACTAGTCTCTTTTAACAAGCAAGAAGAAAAGAAGAAAGAAACTGACAGTCTCTGATGTGAAAATCGTTGCAGGTCGTTGCTAGTTTGTGGGCTGCTGCTATTATAGGTAGCTGGTGCAATTTTCTGACAGTCTTATACGTTGGTAAGTGAGACTTCACGATGTCTTTACAGTTTGACAACCTGACAGTTGAATTGGCTTATCATTATGTGATATACTTACGATGCAAGTTCATTTGTTCTGGTACGATCACATGAAGCCTTATTTCCACTTTGACAAAATAAGTAGTTGTAAGATTAAAACAGGCTTGATAAAAGTCTCAATAATTGTAGTGAGACATTCTCTTCTAGGGAATTGCTTAATGGTTCTGATGCAATTAACCTACACGTTAACGGTTGTAGTCACATGAAATTGACAAAAGAGGTAGGCATACCCAGATACAAGATGTAATTCTGTAGCAGTAATGTAATGGTGCTTACTTGAAGAAGCTTGCTTTAATGTATTAATTTTGTCCTGCATTTCAAGTTCTGCAAGCATTTATAGAATCACTACTTTGCAGAACTAAGAAAGGATACTTGTTTCTGCTCGTTATGTAACTGTAGTGTGTTAGTGTTTTTTTTTTTTTGGTAAGTAACTGTGGCGTGTTAGTGTTGAGTTCTTGAAAGCTGAAAATCTTGGTTCTTCTCGTTTGAAGGTTTTGTTGCCGTGCATACCTTGCCCGTTCTTTATGAGCGATATGAAGACCAAGTTGACAGCTTTGCGTGCCAGCTCCTCGGACAGTTTCGAAATCACTACCAGAAACTGGATGCAGGAATCTTTAGCAAGATTGCTGAGGCAAAGCTCAATACCAAAAAGCATGAATAGATTCACACCATTGGAAGTTTATGACCCATTTGCGTACCTTATTCATTCGTTTTTGGGGATTGGGCATTTACTGCCATTCCTATTGTGTTCTTTAATGCGTCTGTGCTAAAACAACAATTAGATCATGCATTTAAAAAATCATACAGCAGATGTTACACTGCTCAGAAATTCAGCATTCAAAAAATGGCCTAGTTATTAAGTTGATACTTCTTTCCTAATGGAAGTTGCTGTATTCTTTCATTTCCACAGATGAAGATGATCTCCCTCGGCTTATTAGCTTAAGATATTGGGTTGGACTTTCTAATAAGATGTCAAATAGTCCATCCAATGTCCCACATCGCCTAAGTAGACTTTCTCAGGTTCTAGGACGTGCGAGTACAGATTGCCACTATCCTACTTGCATTCGCGGCTTCCATACCCTTTTGTCATTGAGGCGCGATTTTGTGACTTCTAAATCTGTCACCCAATTCAACCAAAAAAATCTATCTACCAAGATCAAACTTCTAAAGCAAGGTGAGGAGGAAGAGACTATGATAGTTGCTAAACTCGCAAAAGATATATTAAAACTTGAATTATAGTGTTAGAAAATCTAACCCAGCATTTAGGACTCGTTGTCAAATTATGTGAGATAATACTTTAACAACCCCTGTCATATGCAAGCCACTGGGGCATGGTGAAGTTATGTCCAGGTGTTGTACGGATGCCTTCTCTTATTTTGTGGACATTCCTGTCCTCATTCCTATTGATGCATCTTTTGGAACATGTACGAGTAATTCTGTGATTGCTGTTGCCATATAATATCAAATTGCCTCAATGAATGCGATAAATTTCACAATCTATGCCGAGTTCCTTTCCAGATAATTGACAATTAAATTCCTTTCCCCGTCAAGAACGAGCGTGACAAACGAATTTATAGTTTCTGTCCGTTGACATTTACACACAACAAAATCCTGATTGTCTTCTTAAAGTATAAACTCAACTACGAAAATTTAGACAGAACTAATTTACAATGATTCAATACAGATGAGTGGTTGCAAGTCCGAGAATGTAACTATGTCTGCGGGCACCACATATTCCGAATGTGTACTCGTCTCACTCTTCTCTTGAGTATGTCCACGCTTGAGGGCAGGATTCTCCATCTTCCTAATTCGCTCCAGTTCAATTGCCACTTCTTTCATTGGAGGTCGCATCTTCCCATGTAAGTTCAGGCACATTCTCGCAATGCTCGCATAGGCGATGATCCCTTCTTTCTTGCCTTGCTTCAGAACTTCAGCGTCCACGATGTCGAACAGTCGGCTCTTGTCCATCGAGAGGAGGAAATAGCTCGCGAGGTTTCTCTCCTCGCCGTCCCCCAGAAATGAGATCGGCTTTTTGTGACATTCCGAAATTTCACCAATTGAAATTTATAGAATAATTGAGTTTTATGAGATGTGCTCGCAGTAAATTCTTGCCTGGAACTGATCACTTCTGGGAATGCTAACCATTAGGGAAAGGCTAATAGGGGAATTAAATTCGCGCGACTAAAGAAAATTCGATCGTGAATGGATTTCGACCATTAAATCGCGAAAGTGATATTTTGAACCACTGTTGGCCGATCCAAGGATAGTTAGGGGTCAGTTCGCCACTGTCCTAGTAGTGGATCGCAGGTGATTTCGTTGGACCACGAAACGACTTGACGAATGATTCCGAAATTATACCGAACGATCGTATCCCTCGGATCAAGTGATTGATCTTCACGATTTTAATGACAATCGAGGTCATCACGCACCGGATGGACTTGCACGTGGCTTGATTTAGTATCAGTCATGAGTTGATTTCGTGAATTTCCCCAGCAAGCCGCCCGTTAGCTCGAGAAACGCTCGAGTCGCGTTTAATAGAATTTAATTATGGAATTTTGCCCAAATTGGACACGGAAAATTAAAAGTCATGCCAGAACATTAGGATGACGTTGCACGTGACACGTGTGAATTTTTTGTGCGCTCAAATCCTTCGAAAAAATTCGATTTGGACAAGAAACGGAGAATTGGACCATTTTACCCTTTGAGAATAATAAAGGGTTAGTTGTGTGAGAGAAGGGCATTTTGGTAAATTGCCAAAAAGTTAGTCAAAATTGATTTTTTTATCCCTTGACCCCCTTTCTCTCTCTCCTCTCCCTTCTTTCTCCCTCTCTCCCTGTGAGATTTCCCCCTCCTTCGTGAGTCCCCTCCTCCTCCACCGTGTACACTCTCTCTCCCCCACCGCCGGCACCGCCACTCACCACTGCCACACTGGACCACCCACAAGCCACCGTCCAAGCCGCCGTACGCCACCATCAGCCCCTCCCGCCGTCCCTCTCTCTCTCAATTTCCCTCCCTCTCTCTATTGGCCGTGAGGCCCCACGCACAAGCCACACCGTCGTCGTTCAAGCCGATCGCCGCCACCCGGAAGTTGTACGTTGTCGCCATCATCCCGATTAAGTGCTGCCGCTTTTCGTTCTAGCCGAGAAAGTCTAGAACGCGGGTAAGTCGCGCCTAAACCTAATTTAGGACGTTGAGTATCGACGGGTAATTTTCGGACAAAATCAGTATGGAATTAGGTGCGGAATTGTATGAATAGGGAGTGAAAATTTTATGGCGGGCCTTAGAAATTAATTCGAGTAATATTTATTGGAAATTCAGAAAATAGGGGCTGTGAATTTACTGTTCATATGCTGCGAAACACTGTTCACATGCTGTGGATGACTGTTCACGGGGCTGTGATGGTCCGATCGAGACGCAAGTTGAATTTTTGGAACCTAAAAATTATGGCGAGAAAGTCCCGTGAAGGATCGGAATTAATCCGACGCCACTAGAACACGGATAAGTCGCGCTCTAAACCCAAATTAGGACTTCGGGTATCGACGGGTGATTTTGGGCAAAATCTGTATAAAGTTAGGTGCGGAATTGTATGAATTGGTAGTGGAAATTTTATGGCGGGCCTTAGGATTCAATTCGGGCATTAATTATTGGAAATTAGAAAATAACAGTGGCTGTGATTTACTGTTCACGGGGCTGTGATGGGCCGATCGGGATGCACGTAGATTTTTAGAATTATGGTGAAAAAGTCCTGTGAAGGACCGAAATCGATTTGAGGCCATTTGGTCAGAGAAAAATAATGATTTCTGTGTTTTACTTGCGTTTGAATTATAATTAGGTTATGGTGGTGAAATTAAATGTGTGATTGTGCAATTGGTTGACTTAATTATGCCTGTTGGGTGCAAGCGTGGGCCAGATTATTTTAATTATTATTATTGGCCATGTTATATGCTGAGTAAGCATGAATTGCGTGTAGTTGTTGCGTGCACGGGTCGCGTGTAATTGACCAGCTAAGTGGCAAGCGAATATTGCACGTGTGAAAGAACAAGAAATAGTGCGTGGTATGGTATGTGAAATCGTGGGAATTGTGCCGTCTTGAGGCGTGTACGTTAATGCGGGACGATGCCCGGTATTACCGAAAGATTGCCAGCCTGAGGCGTGTACTTCAACGCTTCTTGTGATGGGGTGGCAGATGTTGAGCCCGAGGCGTGTATGTTTACGCTGGCAAGAAACATGGCCTGAGGCGGTAATGGCACGCTGGCAATGAAGTGTTGTGAAAAGTGGTCGCAGCAGTACCCGAGGCGCATAAAAGCGGCCATGGCGAGGATGTGGGAAAGTGATTAATGATCGGCGGCACCGAGGCGGGGTACGCCACGGGTCACCGCAAGGAAAGTGGAAAGTGATTAATGCTCATAGTGTACCCGAGGGCGGTACGCTATACGCTGGTCACCGACGAAAGGAAAGTGGAAACAGCTGATGGTCGCAGGGTACCGAGGCGCGGTACGCTTACGCCGGTCACCGCGAAAGAAAGTGGAAAGTGAATGATCGTAGTGTGCCTGAGGCGGTACTTTAACGCTGGTCATCAAGCAGTGAAAGTGGAAAGTGAATGATCGAGCGTGTCCGAGGCGCGACGCAACGCTGGTCACCGCGAGTGAAAGAGGAAAATGAATGATCGCCGTATGCCTGATGCGTGTACTTCAACGCAGGTCACTGGCGAGTGGATGTGAAAGTGAAAATGAGATTGATAAGGAATAGTGGGATGAGAACGATACATGCACGTGTTTGCATACGATGTGATTGTGATTAAGTACTAGTGTGCGTATGTTTGGGTTTGACTATATTATTTGATGTGCTTGCAATGTAATGGTTTGATGTGTACGAATGCATGTGTGTCTATGTGATTGTCTGGAGGAACGCGATAGCCTAGGTTGGATTTAGGGGTGTACTTACTGAGAAGTGTCTCACGGTTGTTTTCAACCAAACATTTCAGAACCCCGACCTGAGCCGTGAATCCTCCACCACCGCCACCAGAGCATTTTGGGGTACCCGTGCACACCGAGTTGGACGTTGTAGAGTTTCCGATGGGCGATAACTTTATCTGGATTAAGCACACTTCCACAGTGTTGTAGATGTAGTTCGGTGTGTACCTGTATATTCAGTGACTTGTAGTTTTTGGGGCACTTGCATATGTAGGGGCTTTGTAATTGTAAATACTATGGCATAAGTTTGGTATTGGGAAATGAAAGTTGTAAATCCTCCCTAATCTCCCCAGTTTTATAATTGTCCGGGATTGTTTGTTATTATCCGCTGTGTTTGTAAGTCTCTGATGGCGATTTGAGGATAGAGACATTCTTGGGACGTCGCTTAAATCGACCCGGTAAGGGTGTCGCATGCCCGATTGAGTTCGGGGCGTGACACTTTTTCCCTGTCAAGAGTTCGACGAGGACCACACCCAAACTGTACACATCGCTCTTGTCTGTGAACTGACTTGATTGGAAATACTCGGGATCTAAGTACCCGAATGTCCCTTGGACTCTTGTAGTCACGTGACTTTGATCGAGTGTAACTGATTTGGAAGTGCCAAAGTCGGCCACTTTTTCGCGGTACTTGTCGTCCAAGAGAATATTAGTAGACTTGATGTCCCGATGATAGATTGGGATTGATGCCGATGAATGTAGATAGGACAATGCTCCTGCCACTTCAGTAGCAATTCTAAGGCGTGTGTCCCAAGATACAAGAAACTCTTCATTCGGGTCATGTAAATACTTGAAAAGAGTCCCGTTTGATACGAATTCATACACTAAGAGCGGCGACTTTGTTTCTAGGCAACACCCCAGTAGCTTAACCACATTCCTGTGGTTGATCTGTGAGAGAATGGCAATCTCGTTGATGAATTGTTCGACATTTCCCTTATCGATCGCCTTCGACTTCTTAATGGCAATGATTCCTCCATCCGCGAGCATCCCTTTGTAGACGGTTCCTTGCCCACCTTGGCCAAGTATTCTGTTCTTGTTGAAATTGTCGGTGGCCTTCTCCAAATCCTTGGTATTAAACAAATGGCTCTTGTCCACATTGTTCTCGGACGAACGCAGCTGTTGCTGCAACAAGAGACCCCATTCTATTTGAAGTACTTCTCTTTGAGCTTGATTTCTTTCCTTTTCTTCATGAACTTGTACAACAGCCACAGTAAAAGAAGCAAAAACAGTGCCCCTAGGCCTGCTCCGATGCCTGGTTTATCACAAGTGGTATGAGCATAACCAAAAGCAAGCATCAAGGATTTGCAACTTCGATTTCAAGAGAGGAAATTGGTAATCTGATACTGGAGAGATTTACCTTAGACCACCTTTCTGTATATTCATTAATTGATTGAATAAAATGTTAATGTGATTGGTGAAAAAGTCTCCTTATGAAAATTTAGCATAGAACAGAACATCCATCTAATCAGTCGAGAAGCAGCCAAAAAAAAAAGAGGTATTGATCGATCGATATTATGCTCGACATATTGTATATGTCGATGAGTTGATCAAGTTAAAAAGTACAAACTAATTAGGCTACAATTGTAAGAAAATATATGTGCTCAATTAAACAGCAAAATTGAATTCCGAAGAGCGATATAGGAACACCGAACATACGATCCACTGAAAGCGCTTCGTTGTATATGCTTTTTCTAAATTGTGGGTTTCAGCACTTTTAGACCCAATGCAGCATTTATTTAGATGATAGGATGTACATTTGCTTACCTATGAGGAGAAACTTAATTGTCTTGCTTCCTTCTTCACAATCATAGGAACCTCGTTGATTCACGCACTTTTTGCCGTGGCACCGATTATTCGGATCTTCACATTTATCAACATCTGAACAAAAGATTGACCATCAAAATTAGTAGAGCTTCGTCTCTTTATTGGGTGTTTAGGATTGCATGTAAAGCTACTCAGCCTCCAAAGAACTGATTCTCTTTATTGGTACAGTGTGTCAACGTTACGTTTCCAATGATTGGTGTGATAAAATGTTAGTGGTTTTACCTTCGCATCCATGTCTAATATAGGGGTTACCGGTGAAGCCTCTTTCACAAGAGCAATACAAAAACGGCAGCGACACACGATACCCTAAAAAGAAGCCGACTGTGCCGCAATAATAGGAATCGCCAGAGATGTAGCCGTAATTGTAAATGTCTAATGCAGGTTCTGAGGATTTAGCTATCCCCCATTCTAGCACCACTGCGAAATGCCCGCTTGCCCTCAACTCATCAAAGTCCGTAGTCGCAGGCACGAACTGCGACCTATCTCCCAAGAAGGCATAGTTGCATTCATTGTCCCCTGCTGTTTCACTGTCGGGCTGGAAATCGACGCTGAAAGCCTGAAGGTACGAGGTAATCGTGGTTTGGCAGCATATGTTGCTCCCTGAACAATTCACGTTCCCAACAACGTTGTTGTCTGCCCCGCAACTTGACTTGCATCCTATGATAGCAGACTCTGTGTCATCCATTAGGGCACGGATGTTGCAACCGACAGCGGTGAAGACATTCCTTGACACGGAGAAGACAAACTGGCTTCCTTCCAAGCTCACGGGCACAAATCTTCCATTGCCCCCACAGCTCCCATTGGCCGAGTAGATTATAGGAAGACTGATGTTGATCATGCCGTTTGTGTTGCGGTAGTAATCGGGTAGAGAAATGTTAAGCACCCTCAAGTTGGCCTTCTTCAGTACCGGGACGGTGCCATTGCTGCTTTCCTGGCAGACGTTCTCATACCATTCATCGAGGAAACACCCAGTTCCAATCCCGAAGGGGAAGGGAATGGCGATGCCACCACATGTTTGGTTGCAACTGCCCTTCGCCAGAGGAGCTGCTTGCGATCCTTGTTCGTGAAGCAAAAGTGATCCTAGAAGCAGAAGGATCTGAAACATTCTCGTTCCTGCTTCTTTTGTAAGGAAATTGTGAACCCGCTGGAGGAATGAGCAAAAGGCACGGTTGCTTATACCCCTTTGTCTTCTGCGGTCGCCGGTCCTAGCATATCCCAGGATGCTTCCTAGAGCAGAATTGTCTAAGCTTCAGATCCTTCCTGGAGTAGAAAATTCTCCACCGAAGTGGTCACCTCTTTTAGCAGCCACAATGAGAAGAATGTTTCGATCAGGTTTGCTTTGATGGCTATTGCGATGTGTTACTTTTCAGTCTCAGTTGACGATATGAGAAAGAAATTTATTTAAACAAAGAAAGATATTAACGTGATGAGATTTGAAGAAATTTTCTTTTGTTGCCCATTGAAGGGTCTTCTTTATGAAAGGCTCTAAGCCACATCAGGACAATGCTTGACAATGTACTGCGAAATGGGAAAGTAAATGGCACTGGTGATTTTTGACCGGCACATAGGCAACAAGTCCATCGCTTTGTAATAGAGAAATGAACGAAAAGTCCAAAGTAAATTGCTAATCAGAGTCAAACTCTTAGACCGAGACAAGCAGAAGAAGTCTTGTTTTGATTTGCTTCCATGCAGATTTAGACATCGAGATCACCATAATTTAGCTACGGAATTGTGGCGGAGCTTGTTATTACGTTCAACCCGTTTTCACACAATTTAGTTTAGGCTTTTCTGGAACCAAGTTCAACCAATCTGGAGACTGATCAGTTCGGATAATTTTTTGGTGATTTATATAATTAAATTATATCTCGGGTCTGAGCTGTGCATGAAACCTGACTTGTATGGAGGATTTTGATTTGTTCAAATTTGGAGTGCCCTTCAATCTGAACGGGATATGGATTTCTTGGGCGGTGGAACTTGACTTTATTTTCTTTTGAAGAAGGTTATCCAAGCTTTGATCGGTTTGTTTCATTGTTTTTCCTTAGACCAATGAAACGAGTTCGGGCATCTGATGAATCTAGGAACGGGAAAGCAAAACTCACTTTCCTTTAAGCAAAAGTGGTTCCTTTTTTAATTTCTTTAGTCGTAGTGCCAACGGGAAATCTGAGTAATCTCTCTCATTATTGGAGCAAAAAATCATTTTTAATGTTCTCGAGCGTCGTGCATCTTGTAATTAGTCCCTTGCTTTTCTTGCTCAAGCCGTCTATAAAGGCTCTTTGGGAATCCTTTGGTTCCCCCAAAGAAGGGTAAAAATGTATGCGAGTCATGTGGCAAGTTCTTTAATTCCATAACGAAAGAGCGTGCGTCCCATGTGATTGAAGGAAACTAAAAAGTGATTTTCGCTCTAAAATAGCATAATTATTTTGCTAATGCTCTGGATCGTGCCGAGACAATATTCTGAACTCTTGGCACTGTTTTATTTTTAATTTTTCTTATTAAAACTAAATATAGCAAACTATCCATGGTATGACAAGGGAGAGAGAGAGAGACTCGAAAGCCTAATTTTTGAAAAAAAAAATTATCCATGGTCTAGTTTAATATACAAACAATGTTCATTCACAAAAAGTTGTGCACCGTGATCATGAATAGTACTTCCCCACATGGAAGGACATTATCGATGGGGTATCGTGTGTGCGTATCTAGTCAACTTCCTTATCTAGGATTTCTCTATTTTGCTGGTTTAACTTTACTCATAGGAAAATAATTTGAAGTACCGAGTTATGAATTTTTTTTTTGGGATGAAAATTCGTTTGTGGGCAGATATATCATGGGTACAGATTAGAAATTTTTTGTGAGACGAAAGTTAATTTGAGTAAATGTGTTAGAGTTTCTAATTGTATTGACTCTTTTATAAAAGCTTTTATTTTTGTTTGGCAGACGTAGTTCAGTGGCCTCCACCTTCACCATGTCTCGCAACGTGTGAATGTGGAGCACTATCCGATCTCGTACTAGTCGTTCAAGAAACACCCGCCTTCTATTCCCAAGGGGGAAGGGCATGACGATGTTTGGCTAGTGATGCTTGTATGCTGACGGAAACTAGGATCTAAAGGTATCGAAACACCAGGTTTGCCAATACTTTAGACGTTTCGTATGTGGAGGAATCTAACCTATGAGCTTTAACCATAAGAAGGGAAGAAAGTTAAGGATGTGGGTGTGATTTTCTTCTGTCCTGTCATATCCTAGACAACAGAAACATTAAAGCTTGATAAGTAGAGGCCTCTCTATATCTTAAGCAGCCAAGTGAAACCCTAAGAATGAGAAAGTCTTCCCTAGAGACAAAGATAAGCATCATTACTTGGACAGCGAGATCTCCTTTGCTTATGGGATTTTCCCGATTCAAAATTTGATGGAAATGGGTTGGTAATTCACCGAAGTATATCTGCTTCAAGGTGATGACTTTGTTTTATAGTTTCATCTATCTTACTGTGACCCGCTCTCATGGAAGCTTCGATCATGCACTTGCCCATAATTTGAAGCGAACATTTTGTGTGATTATACCTATAACGAGTTTTTTTTTTCTCATCGACTCATGTTTTGTTCGTGTGAATTAAGATAACCGTGATATGTATCCTCGACTTCTAGTGCTTCTCTTATGTTTCTTTGATTTTGCCCTCTCAAAAGTTATATTTTTCAGTGTCTCCAAAACGTGTAACCTCAAACTCCAGCCTCATCAATGCCAATGCCAATGCCATGAAAGAAAAATGAAATTTGAGCCGAGATGCGTCATCAAACACTTGGCTGTTCAGTCTGTAAATTTATAAAAGTTTTTTTTGGTCAGAAAATTTATGGAGGTTAAAAGAGGTCTCTTGAAACATTTTGCTTTTGCATGCTTGAATTTTGCTTTTGAAACATTAGGGGAGAAGAGCCAGACACATATGAAGTTTCACTTAGGATGAATATACCGGACCTGATCACGATACATATTGAAGATAGTCGAACCTAGCATATCATAGGATGCTTCCTCGCGCAGAATTCGAATGATTTGGTGAAAATGTGGCTATAAGCCTAGAAAGTTTTATTTTTAATCTTTTTTTCCTTCTTGATAATAGCAATGATGAACCTTTCTAATGTTATTTTTCTTTTAAAGATTCTTTGAATATGCTTTTTTTAGGAGTTTGTAGAAACTAAAAAGAGAAGAAAATTTTAACCAAAAAAAAAAAAGAGAAGAAAATTTTGATATGGAGGACGTATGTCTTAGTATATCTAATTACTTTCAATTGAATCATTTTGGTAAAAATAAAACGTTATTATTTATCTTCTTCCTACTTAAGTATAGCAATGTTGAAAATTCTAATATTCTTTGAAAAAAATGGTTCGAATTTATTTTTTAGAGTTTAAGGGGAAATAAAAAAGAGAAGAAAAGTTCAACAGTGGGACATGTGTCCACAATAAAGAGGAACCCTTGTCAAGTCCTCGTTGACTTCTCCAGAATACTAGTCACTTCGACAGGTAGTGTATGGCGTAGTATTCTGGCACAAATGGAATTTGGCGTTCTGTAGGAGGTTGGAATCTAGAACTTCAATGGATGATTGGGGCTACCAAGGGCAAAAACTTGGAGGTGAGACTCTTCAAGCTGTTTTTCTTAGCGACTATCTATTGCATATGGATAGAATGAAACTGCAGATGGTTTCAAAACAAGTTGATTGAAGCTCATCTTCTGTTGGCTGGGATTGGAAAGGTTGCAAGAGGTAGGGCGTCACTCTACGAATAATGTAGCTCTTCCCAGGCGAATGTTTTATTGTCTACTGTATGGAGGCCTCCTTCCTCCATTTTCTCGCATAATTAGTCTCTTTTGAAATGCTAAGGGTTTTCCCTAAGTCTTTGTACCTCATTATATTCATGATATTCACGCGCGTGCGTGCACACACGCATATATACACACCAAAAAAAAAATTGGAAGATGTCGTTTCTTCCCCCTCTTTCCAAGAGCCTTTTTTGTGCTGGCCAAGATTTAACACGGTCAGTTTGATTGGTCATCTTAGAAGATTTCCACACCAATAGCATATTTAGGACTCAGTTATTGCATTGCAGAAAAGAAAACTAAAGACTTAGATTGAATTACCACTTACCATAAAAAAAAAAGACTTAGATTGAATTCTCAATCAGCGCCACAAAGCAATCACATGTACAAAATAGGTGGTTGAGTAGTACTAGGAAAACGTATCGTATGACATAGATGATCATATAGACAAATCATATTAGCGGAAAATAATTTTTTTTTTCTTAAACATGTTGAAATCACTTTAGCATGATGAGCACAAATGCAACATATGACGAAACCAACTTAAGCCCATCATACATCTTTTGAGCCTCTGCAAGTCACAAGCCAATTGAATGGTGAAGGCTAATGCAACGAAGGTTCTTGTTCGCAGGAGTTGAAATTGTCAGTGGCCTTCTCTAAATTCTTGGAGTAGAACAATTTGCTTTTCACGACATTGCCATCTGGAGAAGATACCTCTCCAACAAAAACCGCCCCGTTGCGTTGAGGTACTTCTCTTGGAGCTTCAATTCTTTTCTCTTCTTGATGTATTTGTACAACCTCCATAAGAAAAGAAACAAAAGTAGTGTGCCAAGTATTGCCTCAACCGCTACAGTGCAAAGATTGAAGGGGCAAAAGTGAGGACAATGCACAGTGGTGGTCAAGAATCTACAAAGGCACTTATCATCAAGAATTTAATCGAATCTGAGTAAAAGGAAAACATATAAGAATGATGACCCTCCTTTCGTGTAGATTTATCTTAACAACTGTCACGTCCCGAACCCCATCGAGCACGCGACATCCCTCTTCGATCGAAATGATGCGACGTCCTAGGAACGTCGCTGACCCAACCCAAACATCAGAGCCACATGCGGAAATGGATATAAAATGTCACGCCCGGACCCCCCGAGCCAGCGACATCCGACCACGGTCGATCATGTGAACGCGACGTCCTAGGGACGCGTCGCCCGACCCAAAAAAATGCGCAAGCGGAAGCATGTAATAATAACCCGCACAATAAAACAAGACTAAGGAATAGACAACGAAATATAATAAACACCAAACATTTTAAATCCTTCAATATTACAAAAAGGCAACCCGGTTTCCAAAATTAACCACAGTTTTCAAAAGAGGACGGTGGTTGCCAAGCCTATCTTCTCTACAAAAGGGTACTCAAAAATATACAGGGCAATTGATCCGTCCTTCAATCCTCAACAAGCACTCCAAATGTCTCTCCGAATCCATCACGGTCGTGGATCTGAAAGTGGTTATGTAATAACCGTGAGACAAGTCTCAATAAGCAACAACCTAAACCTAACCTAGGCTAATGCGTGCACCTGCACCAGCCTAACATGCGAACTACTAGTCATAATAATCAATTGCACACGAAAGGCTTACCTCGCCTCGATGCGTGCCAACCCTGCAGATTAGTCCCAACATAATAATGCACGAACAAATCACTGCCACATCACAATCACTAGCACGCACACTTCCACTCGAAACCAATCAATCCAAACAAACACCCAATCCATCCAACCAATCATCCACACGCACTACCAAATAATTCGGTCACACTCGGCCAAATCAATCCAATCACACTCAGCCAGTCAATCCAATCACACTCAACCAGCCATTTCAATCACACCCAAATCACACGCGTGTCCGAACATCTTTCTCACAACTCGCGCCACTGCGCCTCAGACCCAATCTCACAGGCTCACAAGCCTCACATTTCAATCAATTCTCATGGCCGCCGTCAACACGTCCCAAGCCATATCAGTCAATTCATTTTCAGTGGCCGCCGTCAACACGTCCCAAGCCACGATATTCAAACAATTCCAACGACCGACGTAAACACGTCCCGGTCCAATCACACCTTTAACGGGCCACCGTCAACACGTCTCAAGCCCGCGTCCATTTGGCACACCGGCCATTCATGCCTTCACACGGACCGCCGTCAACACGTCCCAAGTCCGTAGCCCTCCGATCGATCCGGGCTTAATCTCTCACAGGCAGGCACACGCCACTCGATTCAATTAAATTCACGCCAAGTCACAACAAATCACTCACACCCAACACTCAGTCCAAAATCACAGTCGCCACTCCAATTCACAGACCCGACATTCAAGTCGGTCATGTACGATTATTCACTCAAGCAGTCCACTCAAATCAGTCTAATTTAATTAAATTAGAATACCACATAATCTAATTAAATCATGAAATAATTAAACTAAATACACGCCCTAGCCGTTCTAGCCCGAAACTGGTCAATGAAATACCCAAAATACTAAGTCGGGTCTAGGAAGTCGCTTACCAAAATTTGGCCCGGGAAAAGTCGGCTCGGGCCAAAAATTGCCCGGGGGAGAAGTTCTCGACCGATGCGCGGGGTCACATCGGCGCCGCTGACCGCCAAAGTGGGCATAATGGCCGCATCGGGCGTGCTCTAGTGTGCGGGCGCTGCGAATGCGCGCGGGCGTGCCCGGCGCTCGGGCGGATGGGCCACGCGCTTGGCAACGGGCGCGAGCAGGCACGGGCGCGGGTACGACTCATCGGCTTAATGGCGCGCGGCTCGTGGTGCATCACCACGGGCACGGGCGGCGGGCGCGCAACGGGTACGGGTGCGGTATCGGCATCGGCACGCTTGGCCGGGCGAGCTTGGTCGGCCGGTTGGCTGGGTGGCCGGGCTGGCTGGCGGGTTGGCCGGCGGGCGGGTTGGTCGGGCGGCGGCGAAGCGGCGGGCGACGGGTGAGCAGCGGGCTGACGGTGGAAGGGAAGGGGCTGGCCGAAGGGGGGTGAGAGGGAGAGAGGGAGAGAAAGAGAGAGAGGGGGCTGGGCCGAGGGGGGGCGGGCGGCCGGATCAAGTGGGCGACACGGCTGAATGGGCGGGCGACGCAAGGACGGGCGAATGGGGACGGCCCGAATAGGGCGGAAAGGGGCTCGGTCGGACAAGGGTCGTGAGGGGAGGGAGAAGGGAAGGGAGAGGGAGAGGCTGAGGCGGGGGTAGATGGACGGGCCGCAGGCCGGGCGGCGAGGGCGGGCGGCGGCGGCGCGTCGGCGGCTGGCCGGCCGGGCCGGCCTGGCCTGGGCCGAGAAAGCAGGGGGAGGAGGAGAGAGAGGCCGGGAGAGAGGGGCTGGTGGCGACGTGGGCGGAGGCGGGCGCGACGGGCCGGGCGGTGGTCGGTGGCCCGGGCAAGGCATGGGGCGGAACTGTGGAGCAACAAGGCGAGCGGGCAAAAGGGCAAGACCAACAAGGCCCAAGGAAGAAGAGGGAGGAGGAAGAAGGAGAGAAGAAAAAGGAAAAGGAAAAGAAGAAAAGAGGAAAGAAGAGGAGAGAGAGGGGGCAGGTGAGAGGGAGACGGACGGGACAGAGGGGGGGGCGCGTTTCCGAGGAAGAGAGAGAGAGAGAGAATTATTTGAAAAATTTATACTAATTCAAATATTAAACGCAAAACCGGGGGTCCAATTTCAAAATGGAAAATTGCCCACTAATCCCGAGGGAAACTCTCAACTAAAAGGGACAAAGGTCAAATTAATTTGACCAAATTTTTACGAGAGGTCTACTAGTCCAAATTTGCACCCGGTCCGAAAACTCCAACTTTTCCATTAATCCTGACAATCTCAATACTGGCCACATTAATGTCGACACCGTCCAATTTATTTCGACCAGAAACTCCCGAAAATTGACTGTCAAGTTCAGGGTCTAAATAACGACAAAAATTTGATCGAAAAGTATTCTAGCGAAATCTCTGGTTTAAAATAATAACCGAGAGTGATCGGTTCTCGGGTGAGATTCTACTATAAAGCGATCGACAAATCGTCGCGTTTATAAATCCCAAAAATAAGTCAAAATTGAATGTTACATAAAAACCCTGGACAAAAGATGACGACAACGGGGTAGAACAACATAACAGACAAACAACAATAACATCATTTCATACAATATTACTGCACCAACTATACAAACACATATTACAGACATAAATACAGCATTTAACATCCTCCGCCACCGTTTTAACAAAAGTTCAGGGGTTTGGTTATCTTAACTTCACTATCGGTCAACCCGATTTACACAACCCCTAAAATACCCTTAGGAAAACCTAAGGATCGCCTTCCGTTGTGCTCTTGATTCTTCGGGCTTGAATCTCCGGAAACTCACTTGCAGCTCCACTGGGCACCAAAGGCAGCTCCTCGGACTTCCAAAAAGAGGAGGCGGACTTTCCCGGTCTAAGGTTGGGGGTCTGAAATTGTGGATTATACAATTATGAGACGAATCTCAATAAGTGTACAACCCCAAACCCCACGTAAGTACTCACGTACCGCCAGACGAAAACACGTAGAACACACATAATCAATCAAACTAACAACCACACATGACCCTACTTGGAATCCATCATGCACGTTCCTGCACGTTAAACAATAATACAACTGCACATCACAGCAATACATCACAGACGTGCGCGTGCCTCAATTATAAGATAGAAACCACTTGGGCACGTCCTATACCATTCCTAACAGTTTTTACCTCATAATTAAGTATCACATCACGCGATACAAACACATTCACACACTAACTCACACCATGCGTCACTTTCCCAAATCTCACACCTCAAGCCAATTTCCTCTCATTCTCAACTTTCCACCACTACCGTGCCCGCGTAAAACGCATCAAGCCAATGGTCTTTTGACCTCGTCAGGCATCGACATCCCGTCGGGTCGGGCATCGTTACCTCGTCAGGGATGGCATCGTCCCGCGTAAACGAACACGCCTCAAGACGGAATCCTACACACACTTTCCTTCTACCGCGCCCGCGTAAAACGCATCAGGCCAACGGTCTTTTGACCACGTCAGGTATCGTCACCCCGTTGGGCCGGGCATCGTCACCTCATCAGGGATGGTATTGTCCCGTAAACGTACACGCCTCAGGACGGACCTTACCCTACGTAAACGAACACGCCTCAGAGTATCACTTTTCCCATCAATCCTACATTCCCATACCTTCGTTCCACACTCTCCACACGTACCACACGGCCACACATACACACGGTCACACACAAATTCACATCTCGCACACACTTTTCACAATTACCCATCCTCATCACGTGAACACCACACAAACACCTAAGCTTGGCATGCGAACTCAATGTGCAATCACGCCACCACACCTCACAGCCACACAATCACACATACGAGCTCATTCAAGCATCAAACTACTCGTCAAAATGACACGATAACACCGAATAATTCTCGAGAGAGAAAAATCGAGAATATATAAAATCGGGTCCAAACTGGGCAGTTGCAGTGACAGAAATCCATTTGAAATAAATAGTAAACCAACTCCAAAAATTATGAAATTTGAATATGTTGTACAAAACATCTCAATGAACATTTTCTGTGAAGAACTATAAACCTAGTTCAAACCGTAAACACCTTGTTTTGACACTCAAAATTGGACAAAATCCGATTCACTCGGACAGCCCCTCAGGCCATCAAAATACAACTCATTCAGTATCCAAATCATTTTAAAAAGTCTTGAAATTTTTATATGTTATAGCCACAAATGTCCCCAACAATTTTTGTGAAGGAAGTATTTTGAAAATAGGCCTGGAAAAATTTATAAAAATTCGAACAGACCAAAATGTTGAGTGAACAGTAAATCGGGCAATTTTATTTCGGTCCAAAGATGGACTTCCGAATGGCCCCAAATGATCTCCAAAAATTCTCAAATTAAAGTATGTTATACTTAAAGATGTTAGGAACAACTTTCATGAATAATACTTCCTCAAATTTGGGCCACACAAGTCACAGTAAAAATAGCAAAATCTGGCGACGCAGCAGCAGCCTAGCCAGAAATCAGTCAACACGCACCACCAAGCAAACCAGTCACTAAATTCACCCTAAACCGAGCCCTAAACAAGCCTAACAATACCCGAGGTCCTAAGCGACATTTGGGGAGGTCAGTTACTTTGAAAAGCCGGATAAATGGGCTGGACAAGGGGCTGGAACAGCCGGCCTAGCAGCTCCGGCGATGGCGAGCTCACGATCGGCGAAGGGAGAATTAGCAAAGAAGAGAAATTGTGGAGAGAGAGAGGAAGGGGAGTTCTGGTTGGGGGAGTGGCCGAATGAAGAAGTGAAGGGGAGAGAGAGAGTCAATATTGGTCAAAAAGTGGGCTAGTGGGGGACACGTGTCGCCGATCTGGGAGATTTGACTAAAACGCCCTTAATCCAACGATCTTGGTTGATCTTATCCAAATAATTGAGAGGCATTTTGGTCTTTGGCCCCAATAATTGAGCTGAATTATCCAAATAATTATCCCCAAAATTTTCCCAAAATTCGGAACTAAAAATGGCTTAGGGGCAAAATGGTCATTTTTCCGGTCTTGGGGCGAAATTCCAATTTTTGTCTATATTAACCCCAAATGAGTGTGGCCAACATAATATGGCGTTGGAATCGTGAAAATAGCTTCTTAAGCCCTCGAAAATCGACTGCAAAGTCTTGAGAATAAAATAATATTATTTTTTACTTCCGAGCCAAAATTTCAATTTTCGACCAAAACAACTCTAAATATGCGTGGCCACCCTAAAATGACATCGGTCTCGAAAAATAATCTCATACGGCCTCAGAATCAACGTCGGGGTCTTGAAGGGCAAAATCGTAATTTTTCTGTCTCGAACCAAATCCATTTTTTTGCATAAATGGGTGGCCCCAAGGTTGGCCAAGCCAAAAACGTTATCGGCCGCCAAAAATTATCACTTTCAAAATTCTCGATCTCCGGGCCCAAATTTCAAGAAATGACTAAAATCGAACAATCGTGACTTTAGCTTATCTCTGGCTAACGGATGGCTCATTAGGATTACGTCCTCTCGACCCGTGACCAACACTAAGTCAAATCACATTTAAGTTTACTCTACCCAGGACGACCTCGATTGTCATATAATTGCGAGGGTTTGTCACTAGTTCCCTTCGAACACGATTAATCAATTAGATCGGTCTCTGTTGGCCCAAAACATTCTCTCGTCAATCCTTATGGTTGAAAGTCGAGCCCAGGCCAAGTTCTTTGGTCGTACGAACTCAATCCCGTAATGGCCTTACCCCTACGGTTAGCATCCCGAAAGTGCGCTGTTCCGGGTGAGATCTCACTATAAGTGCATTGGCCAAAATATTCATTTTATGAATCTCGAAAAAAGGATAAAAAATTCAGATTGTTACAACAATCCTGAAAAATTAAATTTTCTCCTATTTAAGTTCCATCCGATGAAATTCTTATGCATGCGTATGTACCGCACAATGGATCTCCCTTACAAGGAATTTAGTAAACCATTGATGAAACTTATGATTGTCATAATTCCAATTCAAATATGACTAGTATAAGTAGGAACCTTGCATATCTTTTGATAGATTCTATTTATTGAAACTTATCTATAATCATCACCAGGGGAATGTAAAACTTATTTCTGTACCTTTTCATGTACATAATCTATGCAATGCTGTTCTGTTTCTAACATTACTCAAGAGCATGAAGCAGTTTAAAGTTCTAGGTTAAAAGATCTACTTATTAATAAAAATATTCTGTCTTTCTACCATCGATCCAGTCACAGGTGCCCTATGTGTTCACACAAGTCCTGTTGCATTTTTG
This sequence comes from Syzygium grande, assembly GCA_024733475.1. NCBI lineage: Eukaryota > Viridiplantae > Streptophyta > Magnoliopsida > Myrtales > Myrtaceae > Syzygium > Syzygium grande. The sequence goes on from JAMXDD010000010.1 coordinate 12,092,042, forward strand.
AATCTTCACATTTGTTAATATCTGATGACAAAGAAAAAATAAATACATTAGCAGCGAAACCATCTCCTTGAGTAAAATTAGCAAGACTAGTAGGTCACATTTCCTTATAATTGTTAATTCCATGGCTAAAATATTATGCTTTTAACGAGAGGACTGTCCGACGTTCTCTTTCGTAAGTCTACTTGCACCACTGATGTCCACCTTCTTCTTTGAAGTCCAAACTAAAGCCCTGAAGGTTAAGGGGAGCGTACTCGGCAGCGTTTGTCCCTCCCAGAACAAGCACTATGATACTAACTAATGTCGGTGGTGGTTCCAGCACATTTCGACTTGCAACCGACAACAGTTGAATCTGTAGTATTCACTATCACCTGTTGTTCTGGTCTTTTTTTGCTTAGTACTAAGTGTGAAAATATTTCATTGGGGAGGCAAATAGGGGCCTGGAAAGATTCGAACTCAGGACATCTTTAATGGAATATTTAAATATTAAACTGCATCTTCCTCTAACAGTTTAAGTATTTAAAACAGTTAGCGATGGTATCGAAAATCAGACACGTGTATCTCCTGTTAGAGGGGAGTGAAATGTTGAGAACTACGCAATCTAATCTTATTTAGTCTGGGAACCATATTGTTTTAACTTGCAGTCAATCTCATACCAGTCATCCAACTAACACTCGGCTCCTATTCTTAAAGGGAAGGGAATGTTGACGTTCCCGCAATTTTTAGCTCATTTGGGCTTGGAATGCAGGTGCAGCTCCCGATGCTTGTACTTTGAGCAAGCCAGGAAGCAAAAGAATTTGAAAAACCGAGTTCGACAAGATTTTTGCATTTGGTATGTGCATGGACCTAAACTTATGGCGAAAGGGGATGTGGGATGAGTCCTTACTCAAGTGGAAGAAGGGAAGAATTTTGATGTACTGGAAGCATAATTTTATTCCAGCTCTAAGGATGCTTCCTTGAGGACAGAAATGCAAAAGCTTGATATGTACAGGACACGGTTTAAGCAGCTAAGTATGACTGATCCCATTGCTTGGGGACATAATTTTATCATCAGTTTCTTATGAGAAAGATTTGGAGCATTATTAAATCAATATCAACAATGAACTAACTTTTGATGACCCTCATTATCCTAACTTTCTTTTGTCCTTTTGGGAAAAGAAAACAATTTGCCACAGCAAGAATCTCAATTTGAATGACAAAATCATCCGAAAAATTTATATTAGGTCTAATTTAGTATTCAAAGAATGTATTGTCCATTGGGATCATGAGTAGTCTTCCCCACAGGAAAGAACATTATCAATGGGGTATCGTGTGTGATTTTCACGTTTGGTATGTGCATGGACCCTAACATATGGAGAAAGGGATATGGGACAAGTCCCTTAATTATTGTTTTTTTTTTGGTAAAGGTAAATGTATATTACTTTTCATTAAACCAATACAACCTAAAGCCAAAATCAGCCTCTGACCCAATTAGGACGTGGAGGTGTCCAAATGAGGTCAAACGTGGTTTCGCAAAGACTATACAAGAAGACAGAAGCTAGAGTAAACAGATCTAAAAGATCGAAACAGCTAAAGCCCAGGCATCCGGTTCGCTTCAAAGATTGAGGGCGGAAGCTCCCATTTCCTCTGTAGTACACGATTCCTAGGAGTATCCTAAACTTTCCCAATGGATATGGCCTTGTCTTTGACGACTTTGAGAAGGTGCTTGCGCATACCCGGGGATGTATACGCTCTTGTTTCTGAATAATGCATTGTTTCTCTCTGTCCAGATAAGATGGACTAGTGCGCCAAGGGAAAACCGGGAGAGGCGGTGCGCGAAGGAATCTCCACTGCAGATCTTCATAGCCCATAAAATAAGGTCGTGCCAAGGTCGATTCTGCCATGGGAGGTTGCACTTTGTCGCCCAGAAGAATGCCGGTCTACCTGTAGAAGGGCACTCAAAAAAGAGGTGGTTGACTGAGTCCGGCCTAGAACCACAGAAGACACATAAAGCAGTGTCAATCCTTCGATTTTGTAGGAGGAATACCTAGGAAGGCAGCCGATTGAGTGAAATAATCCATAAGAGAAAGGCATGTCTGGGAGCAATATGGTGATCCCAGATAAATGAGTGCCAAGTAACTGGATTTCCTTTTCTCCTGATGTGGTTCCAAGTGGACATTACCGAGAAGGAGCCCGAGGGATGTGGAGTCCATATCAGCCTATCCGGGGCGTCCTTTAATTATTGTTATTTAAGTGGAAAAGGGAAGAATTTTCATGCACGTACTCTTAGATGTATTGTTTGATCAAGCACCTGTTCGTGTTTGAGATTGATTATTTTAATAAAATTGACACTATCCTATTTCTGAACTGAAATCGATTCACGGCTCTTTTCAACATTGATAAGTAAACAGCTAATCGAACAGGCAAAAGGTTGATACAAGCAGGATGCTTGTTCCCAAGAGTACAAGTGCAACTCTAATGTAATCCTTATAATAAAGTATTCATGGATCCTCAAGACACAATAATCCCTATCATGATACATGAACGGACAAAGATCAATTTCGGTGCCGCTTGTCTCTGCATGTATAGCCGACATTCTTGCGGGAGATAATGCCGAAAAGAGCTGACTTCACCATGTTTCACAATGTGCGAATGGCTGCACATCCGAAAATGCTATTACATCCAAGTCCACATAATAAGACTTGCTAGATGTGAAACTAGCATCATGAGATTCAGTGGCCTTGACTGTTTCTTGATCTTGTTGGAAATCCTAAGGACTTCGGTTTTGTTGGAAATCCAAAGGATTTCGGAGCCTCCTTATTCTCTCCAACTCCATTGCCACTTCTTTCATCGTCGGCCGGTTCCTCCCAATGGAGTTTAAGCACCTTCTTGCGGGATTAGCAACTGCTGTAATCTCTTCTTCCTTACACTCCTTCAAAACTTGAGTTTCAATCATATCGAACACAGAATCCTCCTCCATAGAAATTATAAAGTACGCCACGAGGTTTCTCCCTTCTTCTTCACTCAATGGAGAGATTGGCTTTTGTCCTGTTAAGAGTTCGACAAGAACCACTGCAAAGCTGTACACATCGCTTCTGTATGTAAATTGACTTGTTTGGAAGTACTCTGGATTCAAGTATCCAAAAGTCCCCCACACCAATGTGGTTACGTGAGTTTGATTGAGAGAAATAGACTTGGAAGTGCCAAAATCTGCCACTTTTGCCCGATATTTCTCATCTAACAGGACAATGGTGGACTTGACATCTCAATGATAAATGGGAATAAAAGTTGCTGAATGCAAGTAGGATAAGGCTCCAGCGATTTCGATTGCAACTCGTAGGCAGGTGTCCCATGGCACTTGAAACTCCTCATTTGGGTCATGTAGACATTGGTATAGCGTCCCATTTGGTATGAATTCATATACTAAAATAGAAACTTCTGTCTCCAAGCAGCACCCCAATAGTACCCCAATAGTTTAACAATATTCCTATGATTGATTTGTGAGACAATGAGGACCTCATTGATGAATTGTTCGACTTTTCCCTCATCTATCAGTTCTGATTTCTTAATAGCTACTATTTTTCCGTCTGTTAACATTCCCTTATAAAGAGTGCCCTGTCCACCTTGCCCCAGTATCCTATCCTTGTTGAAATGATCAGTGGCCTTCTCCAAATCCTTGGAATTGAATAATTTGCTCTCCTCAACATTGCTTTTGGGTGAAGACAGCTGTTGTTGCAACAAAGACCACCGTTTCGTTTAAAGTACTTTTCCTTGAGCTTAGCTTCTCTTCTCTTCTTGATGACTGTGTACAACCTCCAAGAGAAAAGCAACACATTTCCTAGTGCTCCAAGGCCCGCTCCAATGTCTGCAGGGAAAAATTTGTAGGAGATAAGGTCAGAAATCTTTCCTACTTGTTAAGAATCTATTCATCGTTGTCATCACTGATGTTTCATGAATTTGATCAGAAGGAAAACATTTAGGGATACTGTTGACACCTGAAATTAATTAAAGATTTCGTCGTGAAGATATATGAATAAAACGACAAGAGATGACATCACCTATACTAAAATAACAGCTGGTAGGTATGGACAGTCATAAGCGGGAAATTTGAAATTCAGATGGAGGGGGATCAAAAATGCTGAAGGTATTTTCATCAAGATGTAGACAAGGAGAAGAACGAATATCAAGCTATGAAAGATTCGACGAAGGCCTTTACCCTAGAAAAGAAGATGTCCAAGTGCTAAAAGTGCTTTTCATCGATTTCATCGATGAAAAGGATAATGGGTGCCAAGTCAAAAAGCTCGATGAAGGTCCTTATTTCTGTTGGAAAGGTGTTAGACAGAGAAAAGCTATGAAAGATTCGATGAAGGCCTTTGCCCCGTAAAAGAAGATGTCCAAGTGCTAAAAGTGTTTTTCATTGATGAAATTGATGACAAGGACAATGGGTGTCAAGTCAAAAAAGCTTGACAGAGGTCCTTATTTTTGTTAGACAGGTGTCAAACGGAGAAAATGCTCGATGACGGTTATCATCCCGAAAGACAGGTGTCAAACGGAAAAAAGGCTCGATGACAGTTATCATCCCAAAAGACAGGTGTCAAGCGAAGAAAAGGCTCGATGACGGTTATCATCCCGAGAGACAGGTGTCAAACAGAGAAAAGGCTTGATGACGGTTATCATCTTGAGAGACAGGTGTCAAATGGAGAAAAAACTCGATGATGGTTATCGTCTCGGAGACAAATGTCAGACGGAGAGAAAGCTCGATGACAGTTACCATTCTGAAAGACAAGTGTCAAACGGAGAAAAGTTCGATGATGATTGTTGCCTTAGAAAACCAATGGGCTCGATGACGGTTGTCGTTTCAGAGACTAAATGAGCTCAAGAGCAGTTATCACTTCATACAGAAGATAAGATCGATAACAGTTGATAACCAAGTGTCATTAAATGAACGGTGAAGATGAAATAACCAAGTGTCATTAAATGAACGGTGAAGATGAAATCAACGGTAGATATTGGATACAACACCAAGAACGGTTACCAAGTCTGTGCTATAAATAGCGTATAATCATCAATAGAAGGACCCGCGGCACACATGAACAAAACAAATGTTGTCTTTTATCTTTACTTCCAAGTTTCGCACTTTCAGTTTCCATAGCTGTAGTCTTTACTCTTCAGTTTCACACTTTCAATTTCCATAGCTGTAGTTGTTTAGGTCTTTGTGAACTTTGGACGCCACCAGCAATTGGATGGTTTTGTTTGGATTTTTTGTAAAAATTAAGATCTTTATTCACGCCTAAATTGCTCTTGTTCGAATTAGATCTAGAACTCAGTCTCCTTTCATTAAGAGCCGAAAAACGACTTTCGGTGAATTATATTTTGTCGTGAGAACATTTCCGATGAAACAGATACTATTTAGATCACTTCCCCATGAATTCATCAGAACAGTTGAAATGAAACTAATTAAGTTGTTTCTTCTGTTGGAATTTCATTTGGTGAGATTTTTATCAGCACATCCATACTGCATAACTGATCTTCCTTGCGAGGAATTTAGTGGACCACTCTAATCAATGTTCAATTGATCAAGCTGGAAAGGTTTTTGACATTCTTAATATTAAGTACTGCGTGGAAAAAATGGACCAAAAAAGGGAAAGAACTTTGCATTTGGTTTAATAGATTTCAACCAGCAACAAATCTACTATCTTCTTATGCAGTATACATATGTATCGCACGCAAAGAAAGTTCCTTGTGCTGTTGCAAGAGGAAAGGGGTCATAGAACGTGACATGGTGGCTGGAATCGTTACAAGCGAACAGATGCTAATGTTAGAATGAAGGGTAAGCTAAACTTCTTTCTGTGTCTCATATGAACATAATTGAAGCTGTGGTATATCATGTTTGAAAACAATAAGCGCATGAGGAGGTCTATAAATATAGATTAGAAGATTACATACAGATAAGAAAGGATGTAGCTCTTTTCTTGACATCGGTCCTTCTACCATCACTGACGCACTCATAGCTGCCCGGTTGGTTCACACAACTGTCGGGGTAACGAGTTAGATTTGAATCTCCACATTCGTTAATATCTGTAGAAAAAAGATGAAAAGCAAAAAGGTAGTAGCGGTGCATCCATCTCCATGAGTAAATTGAGGATGCATTCACTATGCATAATATTGAGACAGGAAAAAAGAAGAAGAAAATAGTGTTTTTGTGAGATGGATCACCTTTCAATACTTTTTATCGTGGACCACGTTAATCGCATTAGAATTTAGATATTTATTCCTTTCCTTACCGACTTAAATTGTTCTTTATACGCATCAGATCGTTTGTTTCTTCCTAGACCAAAATCGTATTAATACTTCCTCGTCCACCTTAGATTAAATAATGTTCCATGCATCCCTTTGACTATTGCCATAAAATTTCACATTTCATTACCAATCATTTTTTTTTCTTTTTAGTATCCATTAGCTCGGTCACATACAATTTCAAATATAACATGAATTTGGTCTTTTTCTAAATTCTGAATATTAATGTTACTTTAACATTGTTTAGGTTATTCAAGATATTAATTTTAGTTAAACCTTGTTCAGTACCACATTTTATTTCTTAGCATTGTTTCTTAACATGATGTAGTTTAGTTATGATTCTAATGATTTAGTATGAAGTTTGTGCCATGTCCTTTTGTCTTAATATATGTAATTACTCTCAATTGAATCACTTTGGTAAAAATATGGCTAGAAAGTGTTATTATTTACCCTTTTCCTACTTAAGTATCGCAATCTTGAAGGTTCTAATGTTTTTAAAGAAGAAAAAAACTTGAATCTATAGTTTTAATAGTGGGACATGGGTCAACAATGAAGAAGACCTCATTGATTTCTCCAAAGAGCACCACTATACATATCAATTATTAGATTTGGTCTTTTACCCAGAGGGAAAACTAAAGAAAACTAAAGACCGGTTGTTTCTTATTACTTATCTTTATTCTGCTATTACTCCATCGCTGGTTTGAATTCTTAACCATCACTACAGAGCAATCATATAAACAAATAGATGGAGTAATACAAGGAAGACGTATTGCATGACAACAATGATCTTAAACACAAATCATATGAGTAGAAAGTAATTTTTTCCTTAAATGTGCTGAAATCGCTTTTACCACGATGAACACAGGGCAACACATGACCAAACTGATACATCTTTTGAGCATTTGCAAGTAACAAGCTAATTGAATGGTGAAGGCTGGTGCAATAAGGATGCTTGTTCGCACATAGGTCGTTAATTCCATGGCTAAAATATTATGCACTTTCCTGTTCCCTTTTATATCCAGAAAATTGTTATCAATATAATTCATTCAATTTTGTGTGAATTCACTTTGTATAATCTTGGGCAGAAAAACAAGAAAAGAAGGCAGGAAAGCATGTATGTGATCATTAAACATTGTGGTTACTTTTTTTTTTTTGGGTGTAAAATGTCAGTATTATAGAGTGAATGAAGTACAGTAGCTTAGGGGTATCCCCAGTATTACAAATGGTGCTAATAGTTCGATAAGATGGAGGTAGGAAGTTTCCACATAGTAGCCAATATAACATTTATCTGAAAAGGTCTAATGTTTCATTCTACCTCTTACATTTTTACACACGTTGGCCAAAATAATATGGATATCAGTTGGCTTGTTTTGAAACCTTCTTCGGTTGTGCTCCATCCACATGTCATAAATGGTTGCTAGAAAAGATACCTTAAGGAGTCTAGCCACCAAATCTTTGCCTTTTGTTGCACTAATCATCCATTGAAATTCCTCATTCCATCCTCCCAAAGGATGCCCAATTCTCTGTTGTGCAAGGATACTGCGTCATAAGTTGCCTGTCCACTCACACTGGAAGAATAAATGTGTTCTATTTTCTATATCGGCCCTACAGAAGTTACATTGGATATCAATTGAGGTCATCCATTGGACAACAATTTCTGCCATTGGTAGTCTGTTTCTGCAGACGAGCCAGCCAATAAAATTGTGTTTGCTAATACTGCTGGTCCAAATTAGGTCACACCACTCCACAACCGGAATGCCGCATGTTTAAGTTCATCATAAATTTCTTGGCAAAAGTACATTGAGCTATGGATAACCGAGGTAAAAACATGTCGTAATTTAATGAGACATCGCCAACTCCAAGCCATACTATTCGTAATGTTGATCTGCATAATTGGAGTGCCTCTGCATTTCGTGTTGTGAACCCATATACGCCAAAGAGAAGAGGATGGATGATTGATGAGGTTCCACAGCATGCGGCCTAACAATACTTTGTTCCATAATTTCAGATCGAGCAATTCTAATCTTCCTTCCCTTTTGGATGAGAAAACTACTTGCCATGCTACCTTGTGCGATCCATGATTCGTTGTATTACCTGCCCGTAGAAATTGACGGATCCTCTTCTCAACATCGTATATTGTTTGTTTTGGGAGTAAGAACATTTGCATCCAATAGGTGCAGATGGACATGAGGATCGATTTGGCTAACTGTAGACGCCCTGCATAACTCATTTGCTTCATGCCCCAACTTTCAATTTTCTTAAAGATATTGTCAGTAAGACTTTTACAGTCTATGTGAGTAAGTCTTCTTGTAACAAGGGGAACACCCAAATATTTGATAGGAAGGATACTTGTGGAAAAAGGTGTGTGGTCTAGTATAAGGGGCTTCTCATCTTCATTTAACCCAAAGAAAAAGATTTGGCATTTGTCAGGGTTAAACTGCAATCTAGTGAGAACTGCAAATTCATTAAGGGCATCCATAAGGCAAATGACAGAATCTACATCTCCATGAGCAAATAGGAACAAATAGTCTGCAAAGCATAAGTGAATAATCCGTTGTGTTTTGCAGTGCTAGTGATACTTGAAAGCAAAGGCAACGACTTTCGCACTAATAATTCGATTGAGAAGTTCCATGACTAGGACAAACAAGTACGACGAAAGAGGATCACCTTGGCGTAGCCCATTAGTACTATTAAAATAGCTGACCTGTTCGCCATTGAAGTTCACTGAGAACCTTGGTGTAGTGATGCACTCAGATATTAGATCAACTAGGTATTGAGGTGTATTTATAGCTTTAAGAACCCTAAGAACTGCATCCCATTTTACCATGTTATAAGCATTCATGAGATCAATCTTTATTGCCGTACCATTGTGGTTACTTCTTTTCAGAGAAAGATCCGGGGGAATGAACAAGCCACTTTGCTGTATCGTGCCCTTAAATACTGAATGTAATAGCATGAACTATTTACCTTCACATCCTTCAATGAGATAGGGGTTACCGTGATACCCACTCCCGCAAAAGCACTGCATAATTGGGATTTCATCTGCATTGCCATAGAGGCTGTGTTCGTCACAGGTGAAAGAATCATAATAGTTGGACCTGCCTTTTGCTTTGTAGCTTGCCGGGTAAGGTCAAGTGCAAAGTTGGTATTGCTTGCAATCCCCCATTCCAACGCCACTGGAACAGTATCGTTCAATCTAAAATCATATAAACCTATAGAGTCAGACCTCAAGAACCTGATGCCTGCAAGGAAAGCGTAATTGCACTCCTGATATTCACCTTCTTTGAAATCCACACTAAAGCCCTGAAGGTTAAAGGGAAGCGTAGTCTGGCAGCATCTGTCCCTCCCGGAACAAGTACCATGAAACTGGCTAATGTTGGTGCTGGTTCTAGCACATTTAGACCTACAACCAACAATAGCTGAATCTGTTGTATTCACTGTCGCCAGGGTGTTGCAACCGACTGATATAAAGACGTTCCATGTCTGGGAGAAGACAAATGGACCTCCTTCAAAGCTCACTGATTCACCAAGTTCACCGCCCCTGCAGCTTGCATTTGAGAAAATTAAAGGAAGATGGGCACTAATCAGGCCATGGGGAGTGAAATGTGGGGAGCACGCAATCTAATCTTCTTTAGAATGGGAACCGTGTTGTTTTGCAGGTAGATGATCTGGTACCAGTCATTCAGGAAACACCCTGCTCCCATGCCGAAGGGGAAGGGAATGGTGACGTTCCCGCATGTTTCAGGGCAGTTAAGCTTTGCAAGACTAGGTGCAGCTACTGATGCTTGTACCGTGAGGGAAACCAAAAAAAAAAAAGAATTTGAAACACCGAGTTCGACGTGAGTTTCACGTTCCGTATGTGCGTGGACCTAAACCTATGAAGAAAGGGCATATGGGCTGAGTCCCTTAATATTGTTTTTCAAATGGAAGATGTCACACCTCGAACACAATCAAAACGGGATCATAACACGGCCGTCCTTTCACCCAAAGGACGCAGCCTCAACTTAAACAAAACCCGAATAACATCATAGCTTTCTAAAACTATCAAAAGGACATATTTAAATCCAACAAAAAAGCTATTCCAATAGCTTAACGTCACTATGTACAATGTACCCAAAATCTTATAATAAAAAAGAAATCCTTTGACTAACGCCCGCTCACACCCTACTTGCGGCTAGCAGAAGAACCTGAAAGGTATGTAAGATAAGGGGTGAGCTACCGCGGCTCAGTGAGTAACATATTTCTTCTAAGCGGATCGAACAATCACTATGTAATAGTATAAAAAATATCACAGCCCATAACTCAAACTCAATGTACAATATAGCTAAAAATATCTCAAAGATATAATAACTTTTCAATAAAAGTCATCCGTATCAGATTACTCAATAAAAGCTCACTTAACACAATGGCCAATCATCAATGGTCTTTCCATTGACTAATATCACATCACATAACACGTTGATGGTTCATCCATCAACCAATCTCATGCTCGTCATCAAACTATGGTCAAGTTTAACGCCGTGACAAAGGCGACCAAGTTTATCCCTCTTGACAAGGTCTACCACTTATTATAAGTCGGCGGTTCGGGCCCATAAGGATATCTTGAGAGTATGCATACTCCCCCCCCTTAACGAGTTCTCAACATAGGAATATGAGGAGCAGCAACTTATAACTCAATCCAGAAATCTATAATCAACACCAATAAATCCATTTTACAAAACATTTTGCAACAAGAATAGCCCTCGGCTAATCCTTTTCACAAAACCTTTAATGTAAGCATTTACAGAAGATTCATTTCAATAACGTCATAAGACTTTTTAACTCATTTCACAATCGACAAAAGGTAGTAAATGATCGATCCAATTTATGTAGAAAGGATGCTCCACTATATTAAAAATTATATCTCATTGTCAAAATATGAAGTTGTAAATTCATAGAAGATGTAATGTCCCTCACCTGGTAATCCAAAAACTAACCCATATGTGTTACTCGAGCCAACGGTTCCAGAATCCTATCAAACATATGGAAAACGAATCAAAACCGAGTAATACTTCCCCTAATGCGTGACTAGAAAAAGCTAAGGCTAACTAGCCAATAATCCGACACCCACGTGCCTACGACGGCTTACTCAATGGAAAAAATCTAATGCCAACCACAACGAACAACTCGTGCGCCAAATTTCCACGAGCCATAACTTCCTCCACGGACTCCGTTTTGCGCGCTCTTATAGTCAAAACAAAACTCATCCAGCATACTATGGATGTACCAACACAACCAACCCAAACAACAGCTCAAAAATGACAATAAAAGCCTTGGAAAGTACTGTTCACGAAATTCAATTCTAGATTATGCTCTCAACTTGAAAATTTGATTCTGGACAAACCGTAACTCCGAATCGATATCCGTCAAAACGCACAGCCCCACAACACCATAATTTTTCATTTTCATGGATATTTAAGACTTGACAACCCAAAAACTTGGACTACACAGCTCAAATTCACATAACTCTTATTTCGGAGCCCTAATCGAAAAATTACTCCGATAGGACTAATGAGGGTTGCGAGTACTTACTAATCGTTGTGTTACGTGGTCGGAGCAGCTCGGCGAGGACCCGTGCACACAAATCCTCCCTTTCACTTCTTCCCTTTCTCCTCTCCTTTTCCTTTTCTTTTCCTCTGTTTTTCTTGGCTAAAGTACACCACAAGTGCCATAACTTATGTCTGGCGATCACTTTGGTGCCATAACTTTTTCGGATCACTTTGGTGCCAAAATCGGAAAAAAAAGATCACTTTAGTGCCATTTTGGCGGAAATCGGCGTGGCATTTTTTATTAATTTTTTACGCCGGCGTGGCTCGCTTGGAGGCTGAGTCAAAATCTGATCAGCATTTTTATTTTAAATAATTTTTTTCAAGCGTGCACAGTCAATATTTTTAATTTTAACTATTTTTTTTCCTTTTTTTTTCTTTCCTTTTCTTTTCTTTTCCTTTTTTTTACCGCCACCGCCAACCGCCTGGGGGAGAAAAAAAAAAAAGAAAAAGAAAAAGAAAAGGAAAGAAGAAAAAAAAAAAAAAAAATAGTTAAAATTAAAAATATTGATCAGGCACGCTGAAAAAAATTATTTAAAATAAAAAATACTGATCAGATTTCTGACTCAGCCTCCCATGAGCCACGCCGGCGAAAAATTAATAAAAATGCCACGTCGCATTTCCGCCAAAATGGCACCAAAGTGATCTTTTTTTCCGATTTTGGCACCAAAGTGATCCGAAAAAATTATGGCACCAAAGTGATCGCCAGACACAAGTTATGGCACTTGTGTACTTTTGCCGCTTTTTCTTCCTGTTCTCCCGCGACCAGCCAACTGCTTTCTTCCTTTTATCTTCACTTTTTCACACTTTTTTTTAATCCTCCTTCAGCCTAAGTCTTTTGACCTGATCAAAAGAAGAGGCAAATGTTACAGAAGAAGTGAAGAATTTTCATGTACTGTAGGCATAACATTGTTCCGGCTCCGTTGCTTCCTCGTATCTCCGAGGATACTTCCTTCGGGATGGAAATATCAAAGCTTGATAGGTAGAGGAATTCTAGCAGCCAACTGTGACTTTTTCCATTGTTAGGCACATGATTTTGTCATCATCTTTCTTGTGAGAAAGGGTTCGAGCATTATTAAGATGAATGACTTTTCATGATCTTTTGTCGTGGACCCCGTAAATTGCATTAGAAATGAGATGTTTATTCTTTTCCTTACCAACTTACGTTGTTCCTTATACACGTCAGATCTCTTCAATTTTTCCTAGACCAAAATCGTTTGAATTCTTCCTTTTCCAAATTTGATTATATATTTTTCTAGGTCTTTGCTAATTGTCACAAAATGTCACATTTCATTGGCACTCTTATTGTTTGATATTGATTGGCTCAATCACTTACAATTTCTGATTTAACATATGTATTGCCTTCCTTTAAATTCTACATATTAATCCCAGTTTAGCATTGCTTGGGTTATTTAAGAAATTAATATAATTAAACCTCGTTTAGTGCTAGAGTTTAGTTTCTTAGAACTGTGTGTTTGTAATTTGTTAAAAGCTTTTAATTTTGTTAGTTAGACATAGTTTCCTTATGATTCTTATGTTTTAGTTTGAACTTGGGTCCTGCTAATATGACGGTGCCGTTATTTAGCACAAATAACGGTACTACAATGACCACAGAATCCCATTTATGAGGATTTGGCAACCGGAACTTGGGAAAGTCAAAGAGATTTTGAGAGATATTGAAAAGCAAATTCATAGGGTATTATTATTTTATTAGGAAATGACAAGATCCCGAAATATGAGCTTGTAATTTTTTTTTGTAGTTCCTTTTAATGGCATTAAAAATGTTTTCCCTTAGAATACTTTCAGCCAAATGCACACAAAAAATTGCATGGATTGCATACTGGACAAAACTATCCTCTCTTTTCAAATGAAAAAAAATGCATGAACTTTTACTTAAGTAATAAAATACCTCACAGTTAAGTATTTAATTGTGATGAATTCACTCAAATTATCGATTTGGGATGCTAACTTTTGGGTAAAAAGAACTCAGTTCACTAACCCTGGCTCTTTCAATTTGGGGCTGCTAATTTTTTTTTCTATTTTCTCAGTGAAACAGACAAGTTGTTGATTAAAAAACTACAAATTTAAAATGTTTTGCAACGGTGCTACTATTAATAGTAATCCTGCATTTATTTTCTCTTGAGATAAAGATGTTTAGATAATTTTTTTGGCGCTTAATGTAAAAATATCTAACACTGATAATGTTAATAAGTTCCTTTTCTATTCCCTTATTGCTATTTTGGCTGATTTTTTTTGTCTAATAGGAGAAATCCCACTCGGTTGGGCTAGCAAACCCACCAAGTGGGATTTATGATTTTCCCAAGGAACCGGGTAATGTTCCTTGGGAAAATATGTGGCGTACACATGGCCGTTACTCACCGTCCTGCCCTCATTTCCCTTTGAATTTTGTGCCATGTCCTTTTGTCGTAGTATATGTAATTACTTTCAATTGAATCATTTTGGTGAAAATGTGGCTAGAAGCCTAGAAAGTTATATTAGTAATTTTTTTTCCTACTTCAGAATAAGAATGCCATTTTTCTTCAGAATATTTAAAAAAAAAATTCTTTCAGAGTTCATAGAAAGTAAAAAAGAGAAAGGAAAAGTTCTATATGTATAGTATATTACTTTCAATTGACACATTTTGGGGAAATAAGGCTAAAAAGTGTTATTCTCTAGCTTTTTGCTACTTAAGTATAGCAATGTTTTTTTTTTGGTAAGGTAAGTATAGCAATGTTGATGGTTGTCTTACTTAAAAAAATGTTTGAATATTTTTTTTCTAGGGTAGAAAAGAAAAGTCCGATAGTGGGACATTTGTCCACAATTAAGAGGAGATTGACTTCTCCAAAGAGGACTACAATAAAAGACTTGAAAGTCGGTGTCTCTCTCCCACTTTTCCAAGAGCCTTCTTCGTGCCGGGCAAGACTTAAAATGGTCAGTTTGATTGGTCATTTTATAGGATTTCCACATTACTAGAAGATTTGGGCCTCGGTCATTGTTCAGCAGAAAAGAAAATTAAAGAGTTGGTCGCTTCTTATTAATGATCTTTGTACTGTTATTAGTCAGTCACTAGTTTGAATTCTCAGCATTAGGTATCGCATGACGGATACACAAACCATATTAGCAGAAGCTAACATTTTCTGCGTTGAAACACTCTTCAACATGATGAACATAAATGCAACATATGACCAAACTGACTGGAGCGACTGGAGCCCATGATACATCTTTTGGCCATCTGCAAGTCACAAGCTAATTGAATGGTGAAGGCTGGTGCAACAAAGATGCTTGTTCGCCGGACTACCTGTGGTTGGGACTGATGTAATTCTGCATTCATCAAATTGACAGTAAGTATTCATGGATCTCAAGATGAAGTAAAATCATCTTCATGCTCTCGATGTAGATGAGTGCGATTTGCCAAGTTATTTCCAAATTGGCACATAAACTGTATGGTGATGCCTGGCTAGTTACAAGACCTAAATATATCTGGAATGGGCATGATTAGACAGCTTTTTGATCCCAAACACCGACAATAAGTTCATAATCCATAAATAACTTAACCAAAGTTCTACTAGCAGTAAATGAACAAGTGTCCTCCCTTCTTTCTTTTCGTTTTCTTTCGCTCTGAAGACCGATTACCATGACAAACAGAGCTAATTCACCCGATAGTGGACCCTCTTGTGCTTTAATCACCTAATCTCTCAGTTTAGTCTCGAATATTTATCCTTCTTTAGGGGAAAGAGAGGAGATTAAGTTGGGGTTTTTGTTTGTTCCTTCTAGGTTGCTAGACTTTGAAGTCCTACTAGGGGAGAGAGAAAATAGAAACTTCCGGGATTAAATACTTTTGGGGGCATTAGCTAGGGGATTAGGCCTTTGATTAAGATGCTTCTTTGACTAGAGGGGGGATGAGTTTAGGTGGAGACAAGCATAGGAGACTTCATGATTTGAGAGGAAAATCATGATAGAGGAGAAGACGACGATGACCCTAGCTTGTTTTGACATGATAATTTCCATTAAATAACACATTGGAGTTTCGAAGATCAGAGCTTTGTATATCACCAGGCCTGGGCAAGATTAATGGAACGGAGAGGGCTAATAAGAACAGGAAAGAGAGATGCCAAGTTTTTTTGGAGTACATCCCTCCACATAATGAGAAATTCCTTTACCAAGGCAAATCAAAAGTTGGATGGTGACACAAATATGAAGCTGTTTATACTCCGTACTTGGTATTATGCGAATCAGATTGGTAATAAGTGAATCAGACATGCGATATCCAACACACACATAAACAAAAGCCTGGAGAAACTCTCCGCCAGATCGCGTTCCATGGTCCCAATATGCAATCATAGCCGGTGATCGAGTGTGACTTACAGGTGGGGCCCACATGGAACGGTTCCATGTTGACCTGGATTTACGCAAGAATATTGTCGAAAACCTATGGAAAAGGTTAATTGAATTCCCAATTAATGCAAACCAATTTGCACGTAAACAAACTTGGGAAGATCGGCATGGTGCGGACCAATGGATGACTTGTTGATAGTGGCCCCTGTGCTCTTCAAGACCGTTATCAACTGAGAACTTATATTAGAACGGGCCATTGACTTCCTCTACAACAGTGATAGAATAACAAGACGGTTGTTCCTTAGCTATTTCTTGTGCTGAAAATAAGTTTCCTTAGCCCACAAGCTTCTTGATGTTGGTGGGCCACCATTGAGGTTCGCTGCAATAGTGGTTTATGCTTGCCTATTATTGTAATGACCCGGTCTAATAAGGGCAGAGAGTGGTCGTCGGGGCCAGAGGACTTGAACAAGAAGCGGCTCCAAGCATGCTTCTAGGTGGTAAAGGGGGCATGAATGAACCGAACTATGCATAGAATATGGGAAGAGTAATTTTAGGATGTGTGTGCATGTGCGTGCGTGCGTGTGTTCAAAGTTAAGCGTATTTAGGTGGAAGCATAACAAGGATTGGTAACCTCTTGGGAAGGTGCCCATCCATACGCCAAAGAGCAAAATCGTGAGACTAGATATGGAACGGGCCAAAACAAACAATACCTTAGCGAGTTAACTCAGGATGTCACAATATATGATTAGAGTGAGACCCCCTTCTATAGGTGTGTGGTTTGGGGATGAACCAAACGAAAATACTGGTAGGCCTGTAGTGGCCCGGTCCAACGAGGGCGGGAAATGGTCTTTGGGGCCAGAGGGCCTAGACAAGGAGCAGGTCTTAGCAAACTTTTAGGATGGTGAAGGAGGCAATAATGAATTGAACATGGGGAGAGCGATTCTAGGGGTGTGTGTGTGTGTGCGTTTTTTAACATAACAGCAATGCTTGGCTTTGGAACTTCAAAATTAAGCATGCTCAGGTGGAAGCATTATTAGGATGGGTAAAGTGCGCACCCATACGCCAAAGAACAAAATTGTGAGGCTCGATATGAGATGGGCTAAAGCGGACAATACCTCAGTGAGTTAATCCATGATGTCATAGTTATCCATAGAATCACAAGTTCTTGTGAAGTCATGATCGAACTTTCGACAAGATTGTACTGCACTCCTACCTTGTGTGGACACAATTATGAACTGGTGACCTGCCGATGGGGTTATGTTGATGAACTTGTCTCTAATGTCTCGATGGTGCTGAGTAGTTGTAACTCTAACTCAATATTCTATAATGGATGCGTGACTCCTGTGATGACGTCCGTAGGAAATAAACATTGTTTGCTTGGCTAATCAACCTCTTGTTCTTACCGTCATTGTTCCGAACTTCCAAGTTCATACAAACACTTTAGCCATCGAATGGTTAAGAGTGTATGAATTGGAATGGAGAAAGATCTCGCAGGTAACCTATTCTGAAAAATCCACATAGAAAGGTACCGCGAAGGTCAAGTGCATTTAACGAAAATTGGGAATGGAGTAGAATGCCATTTGGGCCTTGTGCAACGTTCAACAAGCAATGGCATGCCCGGCGAATCGAAGGCGAGTGGATGTGGGCCTTGGCTGCAAGAGAGGCCCAATTGGCCATGATATTGATCATGACCCCTCTTTCATACTTGTAGCTCTGGAGGTGATCATTAACTAAACATAGAATCTTAACGTTGAGATCAAGAAAGAAAAAAATATAATGAAGTAGAAAATTTTTATAAAAATTACTGTTTTTGATGTTTTTCGGCGAACAGATTTAATGCACATGTGAAAATATAATCACCCGAATAGAAGAGTTCTTACTCAAATAATTTGTAAGTGCAAGAAATACACAACTCAAAGAGCACATCTAAGGGGAACTTATGTTGGGGACAAGCGGTGTCCGGGAAATTCAAACCACGAAAAATTCCATTATTTAACTCAAAGATATCGTGCTCAGTTTATAATTCGATGTCGGATGTTGATTCTGAAGTAGTGCGATTTTCCCACGTGTGCCCTTGTTATGTCCAGTGAAACACACAGAAGTTTCGTCTAGGTAGTGTACGGATTGCTTCTCTTATTATGTGATCATTCCTATCTTATTGGCCATTGATGCTTCTGCTGCAACATGTACGAGTAACTCTGGTTGCTGTTGCCATGTATTGTTAAATTGTGTCAATGAATGCGGTAAATTTCACAAAATGCTGAGTTTCTTCTAGGATATAGGGCAATTGACTTTCTGCTTTTTTTTACATCAAGAAAGAGTGTGACATACGGAATTATAATTTCCTGTCTTTTGACATATACACACAAAAAAGTCCTGATATTCTTCTTAAAGTAATCACTCATCTAAGAAAATCTAGATAGAACTACTTTACATCGAGTCACTACACATGAGTGGGTGCAAGTCCGACATCGTGATTATGTCTGCGGACCCTGCAGAATCCCAACGTATATACTTCTCCCTGTTCTTTTGAATTTGTTCATGTTTCATGGCAGGATTCTCCAGCTTTCTAATGCGCTCCAGTTCGCTTGCCACTTCTTTCATTGTGGGTCGCATCTTCCCATGTAAGTTCAGGCACCCTCTTGCAAGGTTCGCAAAGGCGACGATCCCTTCTTCCTTGCCTTGCTTCAGAACTTGATCGTCCACCATGTCGAACAAGCAGTTGTTGTCCATTGATAGGAGGAAATAGCTTGCAAGGTTCCTCTGATCCTCGTCTCCAAGAAGTGAGACTGGCTTTCGCCCGGTCAGGAGTTCAACGAGGACCACACCGAAGCTATACACATCGCTCTTATCTGTGAATTGACATGATTGAAAATACTCGGGATCTAAGTACCCAAATGTCCCTTGGACTGCTGTAGTCACATGAGTTTGATAGAGCGAAAGCGATTTGGAAGTGCCAAAGTCGGCCACTTTTGCGCAGTACTTGTCGTCCAGGAGAATATTAATAGACTTGATGTCCCGATGATAGATCGGGATTGATGCTGATGAATGTAGATAGGACAAGGCTCCCGCCACTTCGGTAGCAATTCGAAGGCGTGTGTCCCATGATACGAGAGAGTCACGTAAATATTGGAAGAGAGTCCCATTCGGTATGAATTCGTACACCAAAAGCGGCGACTCTGTTTCCAAGCAACACCCAAGTAGCTTAACCACATTCCTATGGTTGATCTGCGAGAGAATGGCAATCTCATTAATGAACTGTTCAACTTTTCCCTTGTCGATTGCCTTTGACTTCTTAATGGCAACGATTCCTCCATCCGCAAGCATGCCCTTGTAGACGGTTCTTGCGCACCTTGACCGAGTATTCTGTTCTTGTTGAAATTGTCCGTGGCCCTCTCCAAATCCTTAAAATTGAATAATTTGTTCTTGTCAACATTGGTCTCGAATGAACACAGTTGTTGCTGCAACAAGAGACCCCCATTCTCTCTGAAGTGCCTCTCTTTGAGCTTGATTTCTTTCCTTTTCTTAATGAAATTGTACAACAGCCATAACAAGAGAAGCAAGAATAGTGCCCCTAGGCCTGCTCCGATACCTAGTTTATTAAAGTGGCATGAGCATTACCAAAAGCAAGCATGAGGATTTGTGTTGTGAAATAACACGGAAGCTAACAAATAATGCAATTCATGTCTAACGCATGTAGAAGAAATTACCAAAATAATCAACTAGATAAGGACATCAGATAGTTATGTTATTCGGTCCGAGTGTAGGCATCTACTACATTAGGAGAGTCCAACGCTATGAAATCCACTATAAATCTAGATAATATAGAGTTTATAATAGCTCAAGTGCTTCTCAGTCCTATAACTTCAAAGTATTATATCACAATATCTCACAAAGAACTCACTCATAAAACTCATCGAGAAAACCCTCACATTCCGTTATTTGCTCTAGTGTGTGTAATTACCAAATAGAATTCCGTACACACGAGTTCAAATAAGAAGCCTACTCAAATTATGAAACCACTCAAACTAGGAATACTACTCAAGCCTAGAAATCTACTTGGTTCGAGTTTCCTTTATAGGCTCAAACTCAAGATGTACTCTTAATAGTCTCCACATTGGTCGATGTTTGTAGCTAAGTAATAGTGCTCATCATCTAGGCTAGCTCTTCCCATGTCCCACAGGCTCAATCATCACAGATGTCTATTGAGCCTAATTGCATTTTCCAAAACACACCCCAATGTATGTTGTCCCTAACAAACCCAAGAGAACCACTTCAAAGCATCACAATGTACACCTCGATTAACCGTATATATTCTTCATTTGACATGTAAAAGATCAATCAAAGTACTACCTATGACATTACTCAGACAACCAAGAGTACTAGCATGTGAAGCATAGAACAGATGATCCACCTCCATCCAAGTACACACTAACAATATTGACAATTTATGATGTGCAACAAGTGGGGGCACTTATAGACTTTCTCAACTACATATTAAAGTGTCTCAGCGCTTTCCTGATTAAGTCCCCTGAGTCACTCGTAGCCATTTTAGCAATCTTCACTCTTAGCATCTCCATACCCAAAACTATCTACACTGCACCCAAATTATCAATTTCAATATTTGCATACAACTGTTACTCAATCTCATCCAATTCCATTGATCACCTCAAAACTTAATTATGACCTTGAAACAAATTGTCGGCTGCTATGGAATCTAGCGACTCTATAGACATTGTCACATCTACTACATTTTGAATATCTTTAAGCTCTCCCTAAAGCTCTACCTATTGACGTTGTCCATATCTTTTTCTACAATCGATCTCTCACTCCTATTCTAAAATAGAGCATATTTATCAAAGGTAACATCTGTATTGAACATAAACCTAAGTGAATCTTTCTCAATGTGCCACAACCTATATTCCTTTAACCCATGTGCATAGCCTAGAAATACACCTCCTTTCCCTTGGCTATAGCACCATCACTCACATGAGCATAAGCAAGGCAACCGAATACTTTCCGCTCGATATAATCAACCAGCTTACCTACCATGTTTCGTAGGGAGTTTTCCAATTATTTGATGGTGATGGTGATTTATTCATTAACCAACATCGATATTCATTGCGTCAGCCCACAAAACTTCACTCAATCTAGCATTGGAGAGTAAAGTTTGAGAGCTCTCTCCAATGCAATTTTGTTCGTCAGTTTTGTGACACCATTTAGTCATGGTGTATTGGAATTCCACTATGCCTTTTTCTACACAAAATTGGCCAAGCTCATCCGAACAAAATTCCACCCCTTTATCTGTTCTCGGGCACATGATCTTCCATCCTATTTGCTTGTCGATCATCTCCTTCCATGATTGAACCAACTAAGCTCCTTGTTCTTGTGATGACAAATCTACGCTTTCCTCGAAACGTCATCGACAAAAAATAGCACATACCTGGCACCACCCTAGGACAGAACTTGACAAGGTCCCTAGAAGTTTGAGTATATGCAGCCTAAAATCTCCGAGGTTTGGTGAATTGTCGTATTGAACTTCATTGTCCATTGACTACTCATGTCGCAGTGCTCATGTAAGTTCAGCTTCTTGGTTTAGTGACCACCCAATAGACCCCTTTGACTTAGAAAAGTCATCTCTCTCACTCATGTATTTGAGTCTCGTGTGCAATTTAGCATGTACTAGAACAGCCATCTAATCAGCCGAACAGCAGCCAAAAAAACAAAACAGAGGTATTGGTCGATCGAGATTATGTATTAAGGGCAAAAAGGAAAAAAACACCTGGTATTAGGTTTGACGTACTGTAATTGTTGTTGAGACAATCAATTTAAAGACTATAAACTATATAGGCTACAATTGTAGTAAAAAATATGTGCCCAAATCAAACATCAAACTTGAATTCCGAAGAGCTACGTAGGAACAACGAACACCCAATCCACTGAAAACGCATGATGCTATATAACATTTTCTAAATTGAGGGTTATATCAATTATAGACTCAATCTGGCATTTATGTAGATGACAGGATGTGATATTCGCGAATCTGGGTGCAAAAAAGATGGCTAGTCCTTGCTCATAACTCATGACAGAATGAAGAAATTTGCTTACCTACGAGGAGAAACTTGATTGTCTTGCTTCCTTCAACACAATCATAGGAACCAGGTCGATTCACACACTTTTTTCCATGGCACCGATTGGGATCTTCGCATTCATTGACATCTGAACAAAGGATGACAATTAAAATTAGTAGAGCTTCGTCTCTTTATTGGGCGTTTACGATTGCACGTCAAGCTAATTCAGCCTCCAAAGAGCTACTTCTCTTTATTAGTACAGTTTTTCGATGTTGCGTTTCCAATAATTGGTGTGATAAAATGTAACTGATTTTACCTTCGCATCCATGTTTAATTTAGGGGTTACCGGTGAAGCCCAAGCGGCACGAACACTGCAAAAACGGCATCACATTGCGATATCCTAAATTGAAGCTGACTGTGCTGCAGTTATAGGAATCGTCGGAGATGAAGCCAGATTTGTAAATTTCTAGCGCAGCTTGGGAGGAATTAGCTATCCCCCATTCTAGCACCGCTGGGAAATGCCCCCTTGACTCCAACTCAGTGAAGTTTGTAGTTGAAGGTGTGAACTGAGACATATCTCCCAAGAACGCATACTCGCATTTATTCTCTGCTGCTGGCTTGTCCGGCCGGAAAGTGACGCTGAAAGCCTGAAGATCCGAGGTAATTGTGGTGTGGCAGCATCCGTCGCTCCCCAAACAATTCATTTTCCTATCGATGTCATGTTGTTTTTCGCATTTGTTTTGGCACCCTATGACAGCAGACTTTGTGTTATCCAATAGAGCACATATGTTGCAACCAACGGCGGCGAAGACGTTCCTCGACACAGAGAAGATGAACTGGCTTCCGTTCAAGCTCACAGGCGCGAAGCTTCTGTGTCCCCTGCAGGTCCCATTTGGCGAGTAGATTATAGGAAGACTGACGCTGATCATGCCGTTCGTTCCATCATGGTAATTGGGTAGCGAGATGTTGAGCACCCTCAATTTGGCCTTGTTCAGTATGGGGATGGTGCCGTTGCTGCTTTCCTGGCAGACAATCTCGTACCACTCATCGAGGAAACACCCGGTTCCAATCCCGAACGGGAAGGGAATGGTGACGCCACCGCATGTTTGGGTGCAATTACCTTTCACCAGGGGAGCTGCTAGTGATGCTTGCTCATGAAGCAAAAGTGACCCTAGAAGCAGAAGAATCTGAAACATCCTTTCTCCTGCTTCTTTTGTCAGGAAATCGTGGACCTGTTCGAGGAATGAGCGGAGGGCAAAGTTACTTATAAGCCATTTTCGCCTGTCGGCGTGGACTCCAGCATATTTAGGATACTTCTTTGAGCAGAATCGTCAAAGCTTCAGATCCTTATTGGAGTAGAAAATTCTCCACTGAAGTATCAAACCTATTTCGGGGTCGGAACCAGTCGAGTCCGGGCGAGATCGGGGATTGTCGTGACCTAAAAAAATCGGGTTTTCCGATCTTAGGCTAATGAATTACTAGATCAATTAAATTAACTAACCTAGCTCGAGTTCTCCCAAACTCTAGCAATTCGCAACTTAGGTCCAATTATGAGCATGCAAATATTTTCAATGGGAGTTACCACTAATCATTTAAGGTAGGTTGATTAGAAACCTAAATAAAATAACGGGAGTACTATTTTATTTCTGCGAACCAGAAATTATAGATTCGAGGACTTGGTTACGCTAGATTCCCTAACGCTCTTTCGGTACCAATTTCAAGAAAAATACTCAATTTGACAATTTTGATAAATCCTGACTTAGAGTTCAAAGGTGCAGAAAATTTTTTATTTTCATTTATTTAAATGAAAGCTAACCTATATGTAATGACGTGCAAATAACTCTATCTAAAGCCCGATAGATAGATTTATTTTCACGTGTCTTGATTATGGATTAGGAAATTTTCCTAATCGATCACATCTTGAAAAAATTTAGATATCTCAAATATCTTGGATATATTTAAAGGATTTTGAAAATTCTAAATTCTATCCAAATTTGATAAGTAACAGATATCCAAGATTTCAAAAAAAAGGAAATAAATACTAATTGAAATAATGCCTATTGTTCAAATATGCAAAGTTAGATATCAATAAGCACGAATTAAGCAACAAAATATTCAAATTAAATCAGGATAAGATATTTACCTAAATGCGCAAATAACTTTCCAAATTCGAATCGCCGGCGGATTGAGAGTGTGGATCACCGACGGTGGGTGATCGACGGTTCACGCGGTGGTGGTGTCAAGGCGACAATGACTCGCAGTCACAGGGCTTAGCCGTCGGTGGTGTGCTTGCGACGGTATTCAGCTCGGTTTGATAATCTACAGGACAACTTTGGCTTGCCTGCAAAGTAGAAACACGGGAAGATCGCTGACTCAGAAAGGCAGCGGTCTCGTCGTCTCGAGAAAAAAGGGGTCCGCGACAGCTCCTCGGCTCGTGAAGGGTCGTCTCGAGAAAAAAGGGGTCCGCGACAGCTCCTCGGCTCGTGAAGGCAGCAGGGACGCAACAGCTCGTGCACATAGCGGGGACGTGGAGCTAGACGTGGCAGCAACAATGTTTTCACATATTAACGCTGTCTCAGTCAGGTGGTACAGGGATGAGCGAAGGAACAGCCACAAAGCACCGCAGCAGCAAAGCGTCGCAGATCAGCAACGTCAACGTCAGGAAGCGGCAATGACAGAGCTTCTTTGTTGTGGTTCAGGATGAAGCACGAAGAAGGTGAAGGAAATTCTCCCCCTGTCCTTCTCGGTCTCGTGACACTTTTTCATGAAAAGCCCCCCCTTTGACTTTTCTTTGTCTTTCTTTTTATGGCCCCTCTCTTCACGTTTTCCTCTCTATTGGCTTTTCTCTCTTCTCTCTTTTTCTTTTGGCCTCTTCTTTTCGTCCAGAACGTGGAGACCTCTCCTTTTCCTTTTTGACGTCTCTTTTTCTCACTGTGTCCCCTTCTCCCTTTTAAAAGAAACCCACTCGAGAATATCACGTTTGGGCTTCTTCCCTTTTAGCTTCTCCCCCCTATACTGATTCTCCTCTCCCTTCCTTTTATTTCTTTGACCGAGACCTCCCCCAACCTAATTTAAATATTCTCTTTCCGATTATGGGCGCGAGGAGGTCTTCTGGGCAGCATATTCTTTCTTGTTTTGAGAAAGATATATTGCTTATTTCCGTAAATATCCGAAAATCAAAGTCTATGAAATCGTGGACATCTTTAGGAAATCATGAAAGATATTTCTGCACAAATGCCCAACCAAAAATATATTGACCGAGAATCATGCATATATTCCAAAAATTCTTCATATCTCACGTGTGAAAATTCCACCCATAATAATGAACGAGTTTGGCGAAAATTTCTATCCGTGGGTTTTTAGGTTAGTCCATTCGCCATTGATTTAATGCAAATGCTAGTATGTGAGCCTATTACTATAAATGCTCCTAAAATTTATATGCAGTTTTAACTAATTAATTAATTAATTATTTTCTAGGGACCGAGATCGATCCCTAATTTTTATGCAATGAATGACTAATTGGATCTCCAAAATTTAGGTGTCAACAGGACGGGCGGCGGTGTGGCGTGAAGCGAATCGATGGCGAATAGGGACAGAAGAGGCCTCCTCCTTCCACAGACAGGCCTCGGTGATGCAGATCTCGTTAAGAGGGAGGAGAGAGAGAGAGAGAGAAGAGAGAGAGAGAGAGAGAGAGAGAATGTGTAAATTGAGAATCGTGGTGAAATTGCCCGAAAAATGAGCGCGAAAATGTTGAATAAGGAAGGAATAGGGTTTTCGTTGCAAAATTCGTGGGAAATTTCTCACGAATTTTGCAACGAAAATTGTACACACCAAAATAATTGCCCAGAAAATTGAAATTCGTGGGAAAATTCGTTGAAATTTCCAACGAATTTTCCCACGAATTTAAAAAATGCCGAACAATACCGGTTTTTTGAATTTGTCACAAAATTTGTTGAAAATTTCCAACGAAAAATTTTTCGTTACAAAATTCGTTAAAAATTAGCGACAAAAAATTTTTCGTTGGTAATTTTCAACGAATTTTGGGACGAAAAATTTTTTGTCGCTAATTTCCAACGAATTTTGCGACGAATTCAAAAACCCGTATTGTTCGGTATTTTTAATTGTGGGAAAATTCGTTGAAATTCCCAAATCGAATTTTCCCACCTAATTTCAATTTTCCGGCAATTATTTAAGTTTGTATAATTTTCGTTGCAAAATTCATTGGAAATTTCCAACGTATTTTTCCACGAATTTAAAAAATGCCAAACAATACCGGGTTTTTTTTGAATTCATCACAAAATTCGTTGGAAATTTCCAACGAATTTCGCTAATTTCTAATGAATTTTACTTTTCGTTTGGAAAATTTGTCGAAATTTGCGGCGAAAAATTTTTTCGTAGCAAATTTTCGTGGCAAAAATCCAGTTTTTTTGTAGTGGAACTCCGTTTTCAAGAGTTAAAAGCTATCGAATTCAATCTTTCTTTGTCGCTCTGTCCTGACGTGCTTAGTGGAATCCATGATAAAAGTCATCCATCTTGATAACGCTCCAAGTCTTTCTCATGAGAAAGACGAGGAGAAAGTTATGGCCCCAACAATGGTTGAAGTCACATTCAGCTGCTGCTTTAATTGGTGTCGTCTACCTTTCAAGCTTTGATATTACTATCCTCAAGGAAGCATCCTCAGAGATACTAGGACGTGACAGAGCTGTAATAAGACAATGCGTTCAATACAAGAAAATCCATCCCTTCTTCCACGTAAATAACACTACTTAGGGTCTCGGTCAATATCCTCCTTTCTCCATAGTTTCGCGTCCATGCAGATACGAGACGTGAAAATCATGTCGAGCTCGGTGTTTCAAACTCTTTTGGTTCCGGTTTCCCTCACGGAACAAGCATCCGGAGCTGCACCGGGACTTGCAAGGTGTAACCGTGTGGAAACATGCGGGAACGTCGCCATTCTCTTCCTGTCCTTGTATGCGTACTGGTCGGCGCACTCGCTGAGGCACTGCTCCACCGCCGGGCCCAAGCTCCCCGCCGCCGCCGAGCATCCGGCCGATGAAGGGGGCGGTGTTCATCGTGTTCGCGGCGGCGAGGCTGAGCGCGACGGCCGTAAGCCAGGCCCTCGCCATGGCGGGCGAGCTCAGCTCGCCCAGATCTGGGCAAGTTCTGGGCGACCTCGAGCTCGCCGGCCATGGCGAGGGCCGAGCTCGCCCGGCGACGAGGCTGGCCCTCGCCGGCCATGGTGAGGGCCGAGCTCGCCATGTCTGGCGAGCTCGAGGTCGCCTAAAACTCGCCCAGATCTGGGCGAGCTCGAGCTCGCCGGCGGCGAGGGCGATTTTTAACCAAAAATTTTTTTTTTTTGAAAAAAGATTTCCACGATTTTTCGACCAAAAAAAAATTTTGTAGTTTTTCCAACGAATTTAGCCACGAGTTTTCCAACGAATTTTCCAACGAAAAAAAATTCGTCGCAAATTTCCAACGAAAATTGAAATTTTTCATTGGAAAAATTTCAATGACGAATTACCTACAATTTTTTTCGTTGGAAAATTCGTTGGAAATTTGTTTTCCAAAGAATTTTTCCAAATTTTTCGTTGGAAATTTCGTCGGAAAAAAGATGTTTTTTTGTAGTTCGATCCGTCTAATAGTTTCTAATCTGCCAGCACAAATGCAAAATTGAAATGATTATCACAAGTGGACCAACTTTTGATGACGCTCTCGTATTCCAACTTTTTTTCTCCTTTCCGAAAAAGAAAAACATTTTCCACAACAAGAATCTCTTTTAAAATGGCGAAATCAACCAACAAATTTATACTAAGACGACCAAGACATTTTCTCTTGACGAAAGAAATGGGCTTTGGCATCTTTTCAATCTACAAAGGAGAAAGCAAAAATCACTTTTCCTAAAGCAAAAGTGGTTTCCTTCGTAACTTGTTTATGCGATGTGCGTGTTTCACGGTCTTCTCCCATTATTGAAGTGGAAGTAATTTTAATTGTTCTTAGTCCAATGCTTTTCATGCTCAAGCAATCAATAAAAGCACTTAGGAACGTTTTTTTGGGCCCCCCCAAAACACGTAAAAAGAAGTGCGTGAATCATGTGGGAAGTCTTTTGCTTCCCCAGTGAAAGAGATTGCGCCCCATGCACTTGGATTGATTAAATGTGATTCTTGCTTTAAACTAGTCTTGTTAATTCGCTAATGCTCTGGGTCATGCTGTGAGAAGTATGCTGAACTCTTGGCACTGTTTTATTTTTTTATTTTTCGGTAAAAATAAATATAAGAAACTTTTTGTGGTACCGACGAGGGGAGAGAGAGAATATAGAGCCAATTTTTTTGAAAAAAAATTTAGGTCCATAGAAATTTTAAGACCAATATCCAAAAAATGTTCAGTCGCAAAAAGTTGTGCATTGTGATCATGAGTAGTCTTCCCCAAAGGAAAGACATTATCAACCAGGCATCGCATGTGAATATCTAATCATCGTTCATATTTGGGATTACTTTTCTTTTTCGCTGGTATAACTTCATACATAGGAAGAGAATTTGAAACATCAAGTTCGATATGATTTTCACGTTTCGTACGTGCACGACCTAAATGTATGGAGAAAGGGATAGGGGCCGAGTCCCTTAATATTGTAATTTAAGCGGAAGAAGGGAAGAATTTCCATGTACAATACTCTCAGATGTATTTTTCGATCATGCACCTGTTCATAATTTGAGATATGTTCGAGCTTGATTACTTTAATAAAGTTGACTCTGAAAACTGAAACTGGAGTCAAGTCGCAGCTCTTTTCGATTCTAAAAACTAACTGGCAAATCGAACTGGCCAAAGGTTGATACAGGCAGGACGCTTGTTCCCAAGAGTACAAGTGCAGCTCTCATGGAGTCCTTACAATAAGCTGCAACATGTTCTTGATACATGAACTGGAAAGAACATTCCATCTTGTTGAATAGTCAAAACCGCAAGTTCCCCTGACTTGTTGACTAGTCTACGAGGTTTCTTCCTTCGTCACCCGCCAGCGAAGAGATTAGGTTCTGTCCCGTGAAGAGTTCAACAAGGACCCCGGAAAAACTGTACACGTCTCTTCTATTCTGTAAATTGACTTTGGAAGTACTCACGGGCCTGTTCTTGTGGGTGATAATGCCAGAAAGAGCCGCCTTCACCATTGTTTCATGATGTGTGAATGGCTGCGAATCCGAAGACGTTGCTCAATCCAAGTCCACACGATAAGACTCTCGATCATAGAAATATCGAAGCTCGAGGACATCAAGTCCCATCTATATGGAACCAAGTTGCATGTAAACTAACTTAGATCGGCATGGTGGGATCCAACGGATGAGTTGTTTATAGTGGTCCCTGTGGTCTTGAATAACGTTATCCCCTGAGAACTTGTATGAGAATAGTTCATTGACTTAAATGTCTCCAACAGTATTAGAATAGAGAGACGATGGGTCCTTTGCTAGCTATTGCGCTGAAGATGACTTTCCTTGGTCCACAAGCTTCAAGTTGGAGTGCCACCACTAAACTTGACTAGGTCAGTGGTCTCGAGCCCGCCTATCGTCCACGAGATCAAAAGTTATTGTTATGCCATGATCGAGCCTTTGACAAGCACAAATTGCTACCTTCTGTGAACATATTTATGGACTCTCGACACGTCAGGTCAGTTATGTCGACAAGCTTATCTCTAGGGTCTCAAGTGGTGCTGAGCAGCTGTAATCTAAATATGATATTTTGCAGTGGATGCTTGGCTACGCAACCCTTTCATTCTTACGATCACTGTTCCATAACTTTTATGTTAACACAAAATCTTTCACCATTTGATAAAATAAGAGTCTATGAACTGGAAATGAAGATGCAGCTCGCGGATGGCCTCCCGTGGAAAAATCCGCACAAAAATTATCAAAACAGTGCACAAGTACAAGGAAAGGAGTAGTGTGCCATTTAGTCCTAGTAGAATGCGTAGCAAATCAATGCCATTTTTGGGATTTTTATCGAGTGAAACAATACAATTTTTTATGGGAAAAGTACCAAAAAAGTCATGACCCTATATCATTGGTACAAATTCAATCCTAAATTTTTTAATTGGACTAATTTAATCCTAAACCTTTTTATATTGATATCAATTTATTCCGTTCTGTCAATTTAGACTTGAAATCGCTAATGTAGATGCCAAATATCCTATGTAGCATGGCCGGCACTGACGTGGACATTTTAAATAATATTTTAATAATGTTTTAAAATTTTTAATAATTTTTCTTTTTTTTTTTGGCAAGGGTGTTAAAGCCCTCGCCTAGGCCGTGAGGGTACAGCCCTTGCCAAAGTAAGCGAGGGTGACCCTTGCCCATGCCGTGATGGTTGAGCCTCGCCGGCCCTCGCCTATGGCTAGTCGCCGGCCATGGCTAAGTACTGGCCATAGGCAAAGGCAAGAAAAGGAAAAAAAAGGAAAAAAAAGAAAAAGGGAATTTTTTCAAAAAAATTATTAAAAATATTCACATCAGCACTGACCATCCGCCGACAGTGTAACATACAACGCTGGCGTCTACCTTAGTGATTTCCGGTATAAATTTGAGATTTCGATTCTTGATCGTGCTTGTTGGTCGGCCACGCTTTGGCAATTCCTTTTCGTTGTTGTTTCTAGTCCAGGCGAATGGATGTGGGCTTAAGGGGGGGCCCTGGCTGCAGGAGAGGCCCAATCAGGTGTATAGTGAACTTTAGGAAGAAGAATTGGGTTTCAAAGAAGTAAGCACTTATTAAACTTTCCATTTTAAAAAGGTTTCAAACTTATGAAAAAGTGAAGAATTCACAGAGAAAAAAAAAAACACAAAAGGCCAGAGTTTGAAAAACTATAGAGAAAAAGAGAAGCCAATATTGGTCATGATCCCTCTTTCTCACTTGTAGTTTTGGAGGTGATTATCAACCGTATAGAAAAATAGATACAATATTGAAAAACCACAGTTATTGATGTTTTTCAGCAATCGGATCTAATGCATGTGTGCAAATACAATCATCTGAATACAAAAGTTCTTACTCAAAGAATTTGGTATGTGTGAAGCTCCAAACGAAAATGGAAGAATTATACACCCCAAGAAGCGCATCTAAGGGGATCTTATGTTTGTCAAAAAGCAGTGTTCGGGAAAGTTTGAACGACGAAAAAGTCCATAGTTTAATTTCACAACTTTTGTGCTCAGACATAAAACTAAATTATGATCCCCAAGAATTTTGTTACGATAACCAACATGAATTGCGTTCTTTAAGGGCAATTAATCAATGGAAATATCATGGCAAAATCAATGGAAATATGGAAAAAGAGAGTCAAACATCTTCAATACTAAAAGGAGGAGTAAATATTGTGGAAAATTACCAAAAAAATCTTAAACCTATTGTAAGGGTGCCGATTCAGTCATAAACATTTTAATTTAGCCAATTTAGTCCTAAATTTTTGACAATTTGCTAATTTAGCATTTACGCCAATTTTGACCGAAATCTACAGCATGGACGCCGGCTGTCTGCGGCCAGCCAGCCGTCACTGATGTTGATAATTTTTATTGTGTCTTGTAGGATAGTTGGCATTTACGTTGGCAATAACCATACAAAATTGGCCTGAGTGACTAAATTTGCAAATTGTTTAAAGGTTTTGGAATTAATTGACTAAATTAAAAGGTTTATGACTGAATTGACATCTATACAATAGGTTTAAGACTTATTTAGTAATTTTCCCAAATATCGTTTATCTACGAGTTGGTCCATGCACGATTGATTTCTATTGTTCTTGTTTTGCTATTGATATATGTAGTTCGGGTGGTGAGTTTGACACATCACGTGGTGAGGATTTAAATGATACCTTGATCTAAGCAACCGGAGCATCGGCAGCGGGCAACAATCCCTCTATACCATCAGCAATTCAGTGTGATCTTCAAGGATCTCAAGATGAACTAAAATCACTGCATCATGCACGAGCTAGATGATTGCAATTTGCATAGTATTTCCAAATTGGCACATACACGGGTATGACAGGACCTAAATAAACTTAAGATTGGTATGACTTCACAGTTTATTGATCCCGAGCACCAAGAATAAGTTCATTACCAATAAATAACTAACCAAAATCCTCCTATCGGCAAAACTGACAAGTTTTCCTCCCTTCTCTCTTTTTTCTTTCTTTTGCTCTGAAAACCGATTTCCATGACAAACACAGCAATATGACTCATAAGAATGAGAGACAAAAATGATCTTCACCACGTCTCACTAGGTAAGAGTGGCTGCACATCCGAAAATGTAATGACATCAGGTCGATGTTTGACTTGCTAGATTTAAAAGCAGTAGTATAAGATTCAGTTGCCTCACGGTCCTCTTGATTTTGCTGAATATCCGAAGGGTTTTAGAGCTTCCTTATCCCCTCCAACTCCATTGCCACCTCTTTCATTGTAGGCGGTTCCTCCCATTCAAATTCAAGCACCTTTTCGCTAGATTAGCAACCGATGGAATCTCCTCTTTCTTACCTTGTTTCAAAACTTGATCATCCACAATGTCAAACAGGTGATTCTCCTCCATTGAAATTATGAAATAGGTCGCCAGGCTTCTTCCTTCTTGTTCCCTCAGCAACCATATTGGGTTTTGTACCATTAAGAGTTCAACAAGGACAACTCCAAAGCTATAGATAAGCTTGAGTGCAAAGTTGGTGTCAATCCCCCAATCCAACACCACTGGAATCGTATTATTCAATCTCAAATCCAACTGACCTGTAACGTTGGACCTCAAGAACCATGTAGGTTAAAGGGGAGCGTACTATGGCAGCGTTTGTCCCTCCTAGAACAAGCACTGTGATCCTAATTAATGTCGATGGTGGTTCCAGCACATTTTGACTTGGAACCGACAACATTTGAATCTGTAGTATTCACTATCGCTTGTTGTTCTGGTCTTTTTTTGCCTAGTACTAAGTGTGGATGTCGCGACCGAACTCCCGAGCCCTTTTATCAAACATGCAAAAAGAGGGGAGGCTCACCTGGTACGTGTTAAGTCTATGTTCGGGACTTAACTCGGGCTCTCCCAAGCCCATACCATATCGTGACTTAGGGTTTAAATATTTAACATGCAAGTGGTTTATACTAAGGAGTCGACACTAATCGATTTTGGGTGGGTCGATTAGAAACCCAAATAAGGTGATGGGAGAATCACCCTATTCCTACGAACCAGAGATTAACTGAGTTCAGGGACTTGGTTACACTAGTTGGATAACTAATGCCCTTTCGGTACCATTTTACCCTATTCATTTCTGAAAAAATTTGTCAGGCAATTTGAATTGATTTTAGGATCTTTCTCCTAACATGTGAGGTGATCAAGCGAGTGCATAATCAGAAACGATTAACAGTAAAAACACAACAATTCATGCAGTCTAAGGTTCTAATCTTAACTAAATCAGTTGACATTCAAAAATAGAACAGCTCATGCAATTGTACTAAAAACATGCATAATAACAACGCAACAATAATAAAAAAACATGCAAAATACTATCACAAGATCCTCGGGGATTGTCTAATTTAAACAAGACAAAAAACTTGCATAATAATACCATAATAAATTAAAATAACAAATATATCACATAATTTTTTTAAAAAAAACTTTTTTTAAAAAATTGATTTTTTTCTGAAAAAATAAATAAAATAATAAAAAAATAATAATACAGAAGAAAGAAAGAAAAAGAAAGAAAAAAGTTTAAATTTTTTAAAATAAAAATATAATATTAATATAGTATTAAAACCGGTCGATCGGATTCGACCGGGTCAACGGGCCAACCTAGGGTGTTGACCCGGTTGGGTCGCGTGAAACCAAGTCCGTCGAACCGACCCAAGTCAACGGATTCGACTCAAGCGCTGGACCAGTCGATCGGTCGACCGCCGCCGGAATGCATTCGGAAGTCAACGGATTCAACCTTTATCGCCGAACGGCCCAAGCTGGTCGGACCGATCGCCCGGACCAACTCACGGACCCGCTGGGGAGGGCAGTCTACCAAATTGCCCGGACTAGGACCACCGGTTGTGCCAACGGTCCTGAGCCAATTATCGACCACCGTCACCGCCGCGACAACAAAAACTGAACCCAGTTGAGGCATTTGTCAATGCCCGTGGGCGATGGAAAACGGGGATTTCACCCTCTCCGGCGACTGATTGATTCCAATAACCACGCCTACCTCCACGGGTGAGCCGGGGGTCGGATCGTGACGGCATGGGTTGGATTCGCGCTGAAATGGCCGGGCGCGAGTCTCACCAACCGACTAAAAACAGGAAAGCAGAGGCGGTTGGGACCCGAGGAGACTCACCGGTCGGCGGGCGTCGAGCAGCTGCCATTGCTCCGCAGGCGATGGCGGCGTTGCGAGCTCTCCTTCTTACTTGATGACGCTCGGTTCACACACTCTCTCTCTTCTCTCTCTCTCTCTATTCTCTCTCGGTTCTCTTTCTCTTCTCTCTCTGTCTCTCTCTCCTGTTTCTCTCTCTAATGTAGCAGGGGCTCTCTCTTTATCTCTCTCTCTCTCTCTCTCTCTCTCTCTCTCCTCTATGTGTCATGGTTGTTGGCTTGGCGGAATGGATGGCTGAGGGTCGCGGTGGCCGCGGGGCTCCTTTCTCTTGGCTCACTCTCTCTATCTCTCTGTTTTTCAAAAACCAGACAGCTTGCTCCTCCTTCTCTCTCTCCTCTCGTTGGCATGTGAGCGATGGCGATGGCGCCACCCTCTGTCCGTATGCGGTGGCCGATGGCCCCTGCCGACTGTCGGCACGCGACTTAGCGGCCATTTGGAGGCGGTGTAGAAGAGGAGCTGATTCAATGCAAGTAGAAGAAAAAGGAGAGAGAGAGAGAGTTAGGAAAAAGACGGATCGCCTTAATGGCTACCCCTCGTGGCGTGCTACCCCGCCCCCGCCTCCGCTAGATGTAATAAACAATTTTCGATCCTTTCTGGATTTAGGAAATGAAATTGATCAATGCACTATAGTGAGATCTCACCCGAATGCGCGATTCTCGGATGCTAACCATAGGGTAAGGCTATTACGGATTGAGTTCGCATCGACCAAAGAACTCGACCTGGGTTCGATCTTCAACCATATGAATTGACGAGGGAATGTTTTGAGCCAACCGAGACCGGTCTATTTGATTGATCGTGTCCGGAGGGCATTAGTGACAGACCCTGAATTGTATGACAATCGAGGTCGCCCCGGTAAAGTAAACTTAAACGTGATTTGACTTAGTGTCGGTCATGGGTCGAGAGCTGTAATTCCAATGAGCCACCCGTTAGCCGTAGATAAGCTAAAGTCGCGATTGTTCGTTCCTACTCATTTCTTGGAATTCGGGCTCGGGAATCGAGAATTTTGAAAGTGATAATTTTGAGCGGCCGATGACGTTTTTGGCTTGGCCAACCTTGGGGCCACCCATTTCTGCAAAAAAATGGATTTCGGTCCGGAGCCGGAAAAATTACGGTTTTTACCCCTCATGGGCATCAAGATTTGATTTTGAGCCCGTTTGAAGTTATTTTTCGAGGCTAGCGTCATTTTGGGGTGGCCACGTACATTTGGAACAGTTTTGGATAAAAATTGGAATTTCGACAAAAATTGGAAAAATAATATTATTTTATTCCCGAACTTCGCAGTCGATTTTCGAGGACTTAGAAAGTGAATTTCGCGAATCCGACGCCATATTATGTTGGCCACGCACATAAGGAACCCGTAGGTGCAAAAATTGAAATTTCGCCCGGACCGAAAATTACCATTTTGCCCTGGACCCTGTATTAGGAATTCCGAATTTTGAACAATTTTGGGCAATAATTGAGGACTAAAATAAGTGAAAAAGAAATTGGAATGATTGAATTACCACTTTGCCCTTGAATTATTGGATAAAGACAAATAAGGACCGTCGGATCAAGGGCAAAATGGGAAATCGCGTAGGATCGCGACACGTGTCCCCACCAGCCCACTATTTCTAACCTCTCTCTCTCCTCTCTCTTCCGTCCAGAACCCCCCCTTTCCACGATCACTCTCTCTCTCTCCCCTCTCTCCCTCTTTCTCATTCTCTTCATCTTGTTTCCTCTCTTTTCTCCCTTTGCTTGCTGTTCCGCTATTCCAGCCACCCATCCAGCTAGTTCATCCCGCCTTTCTTAGGTAAGTAACCTCCCAAATGTCGCCTAGGACCTCGGGTATTGTTAGGCTTGTTTAGGGCTCGGTTTAGGGTGAATTTAGTGGCTGGTTTGCTCAGTGGTGTGTGTTGGCTGATTTCCAGTTAAGTTGCTGTTGCGTCGCTGGTTTTTGTTATTTTTACTGTGACTTGTGTGGCCGAATTTGAAGAAGTGTTCTTCATGAAAGTTGTTTCCAACATCTTGAAGTATAACATAATTTAATTTGGGAATTTTTGGAAATCATTTGATGCCATTCGGAAGTCCATCTTTGGACCGAAATAAAACTGCCCGATTTACTGTTCATCCGACCTTCGGGTCTG
Organism: Syzygium grande; assembly: GCA_024733475.1. Classification (NCBI taxonomy): domain Eukaryota; kingdom Viridiplantae; phylum Streptophyta; class Magnoliopsida; order Myrtales; family Myrtaceae; genus Syzygium; species Syzygium grande. Next base: position 12,128,772 of record JAMXDD010000010.1, read on the forward strand.
TTCGAATTTTTATAAATTTTTTCAGGCCTATTTTCAAAATACTTCCTTCATGAAAGTTGTTGGGGACACTCGTGGTTATAACATATAAAAATTTCAAAGCTTTTCAAGGTGATTTGGGTGTTAAAATAAATGTATTTTGAGGACAAAACGGTCTATTTGAGCGAACTGATTTTGGTCTGATTTCAAGGGACAAAACGGCATGGTTGCAGATTGAACCGGATTTCGTGTTCTTCATAAGAAATGTTAATCAAGATTTTTTTTATGATATATCCAAAATTTAGAATTTTTGGAGTTCGTTTACTATTTATTTGATTTGGATTTCGGTCACTGTGTAAACTGCCCAGTTTAGATCCGATTTTACATATTCTTGGTTTCTCTCTCTTGAGAATTATTCGGTGTTATCGTGGCATTTAACGGGTAGTTTGATGCTTGAATGAGCTCGTATGTGTGATTGTGTGGTTGTGAGGTGTGGTAGTGTGATTTTGTAATAAACGCGTGTGCTGGAAATTGCTGTGGGCTGATTATGCGTGACTGTGTGTACTATGTGAGTGGCTGTGAATTGTGATGAGGTGTCTTGTGTATGTGGCCGTGTAGTGTGGTGGTGTGGTAGTGTGATTGTGGATTGAGTTCGCGTGCTAAGCATGGGTGTTCGTGTGGTGTTTGTGTGACGAGGTTGTGTAAATGGGAAATGTGTGTGAAGTGTGTATGTTTGGCAGTGTGTTTGTGTGGGGACGTGGTACGTGTGGAGAGTGTGGAACGAAGGTTCATGTGTGTAAGATTGATTGGAGAAGATCCGTCCTAAGGCGTGTACGATTACGCGGGACGATGCTGTCCCTGACGAGGTGATGATGCCCGGCCCGACGAGGTGTCAATGCCTAACGTGGTCAGAAGACCGTTAGCATGATGCGTTTTACGCGGGCACGTAGAAGGAAAGTGTGTGTAGGATTCCGCCCCGAGGCGCAGGTACGCTACGCTGGGACAATGTCGCCCCGACGAGATGACGATGCTTGGCCCGACGGGTGACGATGCCTGCTTGACGAGGTCAAAGACCGCTGGGGTCCCGATGTGTTTTACGCGGGCACGGTAGTGGTGGAAAGGTTGAGAATGAGCAAGAATTGGCGGAAACGAGTGAAACTAAGAAAGTGACGGTGGTGTGAGTTCGCAGCGAGTGTATTTGTATCGCGGTGATGTGATGCTTAATTATGAGGTAAAACCGCTAGGGCACGGTATGGGACGTGCCCAAGTGGGTTTTATTTTATAATTGAGACACGTCTTGGCCCATGATTATTGTCTAATATGTTGGCTGTGTTATTGTCAACGGCATGGGCGCAGTGTTGGATTCCGTAGGGTCGTGTGTGGTTATTAGTTTAATTGATGGTCGGTGTTACGCTGTGTTTTTCGCCCTGGGCAAAGACGTGAGTGCCTACGTGGGGTTTGGGGTTGTACACTTATTGAGATTCGTCTCACGGTTGTATAACCGCCACTTTCAAACCCCCAGCCTTAGACCCGGGAAGTCCACCTCCTCTTTTTGAAGTTCGAGGAACCGCTTTTGGTGCCGGTGGAACTGCAGGTGAGTGTCCGGAAGCTCAAGCTCGAAGAATTAGGAATAGATTGGAGAAGGGCGACCCTTAGGTTTTTCCTTAGGGTATTTTAGGGATTGTATAGCTTGGGTTATCCGATAGTGAAGTTAAGATAACTAAGCCCCTGATATTTTGTTATAACGGTGATTTCGGATGTTGTTTTGCTCTATATGTCTGTAATATGATGTTTGTATGTTTGGTGTTGTATGAATATTTGGTTGCTGGATTGTTCTGTTGTTCTACCCCGTTGTCGTCATTATTTGTCCGGGGTTTTGTTGTTCGCTTCCGCATGTGGCTCTGATGTTTGGGTTGGGTCGGCGACGTTCCTGGGACGTCGCACAAATGCGACTGGAGCAGGGGATGTCGTGAGCTCGATGGGGGTTCAGGGCGTGACACTAGATAGGGACGGGGTGAGGCCACTCCACCGCTCGCCGCTCAACGTCAGCAGCAGAGGAGAACAGAGGAAGGAGAGCGACAGCTAGCAGAGGGGAAGAAGGAAGGAAGGGGCTAGGGCCGAGCCAGGCCCAGTCCATGGAGAGAAAAAAAAGAAAAGGAAGTGGGCTAGGCTAGCGTGGGGAGAAAGAAAAAAAAAAGAGGGTCGAGCTGGGCCGGCCTTGGCCCAACCCGATCCGATTTTTTAATTAATTTTTATTTTTTAATTTATTATTATATTTATTTATTTATTTTTGAAAATTAATTAAGAAAATATGCTCTAATAGGCCCTATTAATGCAAATATGCCTAATGTCTATATGCAATGCAATTAAATAGAAATATTTTTTTGTTTTAGGAATTAAAGAAAATTAACTTCTAAATTTTGTGTAATTGATTTTGGGCAAATTAAAAATAGGTGTCAATAGTGGAAATATTTAATTGGGGAAGCAAATAGGGGCCTGGAAAGATTTAAACTCAAGACATTCTTAATGGAATATTTAAATATTAAACCGCATCTTTCTCTATCAGTTTAAGCATTTAAAATAGTTAGCAGTGGTCCGACAAAATCACACACGTGTATCTCCTGTTAGAGGGGAGTGAAATGTTGAGAACTCGCAATCCAATCTTATTTTGTCTAGGAACCATGTTGTTTTGCTTGCAGTCGATCTCATACCAGTCATCCAACTAACACTGGGCTCCTATTCCTAAGGGGTAGGGAATGTTGACGCGTTCCGCAATTTTTAGCTCATTTGGGCTTTGGAAATCCGGGTGTAGCTCCTGATGCTTGTACTCTGAGGGAAACCAGAAAAAAAAATTGAAAAACCGAGTTCCTCGTGATTTTCGTGTTTGGTATGTGCATTGACCTAAACCTATGGTGAAAGGGCATATGGGATGAGTCCTTATTCAAGTGGAAGAAGGGAAGAATTTTGAAGTATTGGAAGCATAATCTTACTCCAGCTCTGAGGACGCTTTATTGAGGACAGAATGTAAGCTTGATATGTAGAGGACACCGGCTTATGCAGCTAAGTATGACTGATCCCATTGCTGGGGACATAATTTTATCATCACTTTCTTATGAGAAAGATTTGGAGCATTATGAAATCAATATCAAGAATGATCTAACTTTTGATGACCCTCACTATCCAAACTTTCTTTTGTCCTTTCGGGAAAAGAAAACAATTTGCCACAACAAGAACCTCAATTTGAATGACAAAATCATCTGACAAATTTATATTATGTCAACCAAGATGTTTTCCTGACCAATGAAAGAAAAACTCATTTCTATTAATGCAAAAATGGTTTCTTTTTCATTAATCGCAGCACGAAACGCGAGTTTCTTTTTTGGTCAAAATATGCAAGTTTCGTTATCTCTCTTATTATTGAAGCGAAAATCGTTTTTAATGTTCTCGAGTGTCGTACATTAGTCCAATGCTGTTCTTGCTCCAGCCATCTATAAAGGCACTTGGGAACCATCTTGGCACCCCAAAAAGAAGTAAAAAATGCACGAGAATCATGCGGCAAGATTTTTTTAATTCCATAATGAAATACATTGGCTCCCATGTCAGTGCAGAAATCTACAAGTAATTTTTGCTTTAAAATAGTTAATTTTGTTCGCTACTGCTCTAGGCAATGATGTGAAAAGTACTTTGAATAGCTTTTTTTTAATACTAAAAATAGATATAAAATACTATCAATGATACCGATGAGGGGAGAAAGGAACTAGGAAGCCATCTTTTGTTTTAAAAAAAAACACTTGTGCATTGTGATCCTGAGTAGTCTTCCCCACAAGAAATGACATTATCAATGGGGCTATCGTGTGCGATTTTCACGTTTGGTATGTGTTGGGAAAACTCAATCCCTTGTATCAACAATCATACATGCATATCATACAACGAACATACCCGGTATTGTCATAGATTAAGTGCCACTTTGTGCTAAAGAGTTCTTTGATCGTTTTTCGTACTCGTTTGCGTTTCGAAGAAAAAAAGAGAAAACGTTATATTCGAAGGAGTGTGTTCTTTTGTATATGGAAAAACACATTGGTTTTTCCAAGGGGTGCCTACTATTTATAGTAATAGACAAATAACTACCTTGTGGGCCCTTGTGGCTCACGGGCCGAGTTTGGCCTATCTTGGGCGGTTCACTCATTATGTCTTTCATTTCCCACTCGCTCACGATGGGCTAAACACAATTCTCTTCCTTGCAAAGTTCATATTGGTAAATAATCCGTGCGACCAGCATACTACGAGAGCTCATTGTTATACATTTGTTAGAAATATATAACAACTCAAATTGGGCATTATCCATAGTAGAATTAGTATGCAGTTTCCTACATCAATCAGTCACATTTTTTATCTTTCTTGATCTCTTTTAGTATCTCGTATATTGTATTCACAACTATGATTTACTCAAAATCATCATTGGTCGACCTGTGAATACAAATATAGAATGTGACATTATAAATTAAATTGATCTTTCTCTTTCCTTAAAACTCTCCGTTTCAGTCCAACTCGCTTTTCTAGAAATGCCCCGTTAGACCAAATTATCATGATCATCGGCAACATCCTAAGATAGCAAACACTAAATAGAAATTTTGAGAATAAGTAAGAGTCGTGAGGGCACTTTAATTGACAAAAAACTATTTTCTTCAAGAGTCTCACATGACTTAAAAGTTAAGATCATAATTTTTGTCAACTCTTATCGGTCGTCCTATGCATAGGTAATATAAAATACGTATTACAGTATTCTCTCCATTTCTCATAGAGCATATGTCTTTACTCTCAATACCGTACATATGATAGTTTAGACATACCCAATGCCTAATTTGAGTTCACAAATCTACTCTATTCATAAGCGTCTATCAGAATTTACATTTGACATTAAAGACAGGTAAAGTGAAATATGTGGGTTATTTCACTTTCGGACATAATAATCTATATGTCCTCATTTTAACATTCTATTAAGGTGACGTCCATGCTTCAAGCTTGAGCTCTCAATTATCACCTAGATAACAAGCTTAAAACTGTCTCATCTCTATTCATCACACAGTGAGTAGAGGCGATTACTTGTGTGAGTGGGCTAATCTCTCATCTGCTCGACATACCTTTTCAATATAATGCATTCAACATCGACATTCACAAACATCTACAAACTTATAGGCATTGATAATAACAAACTTCATTAATAGTGAACATTAAGGGAAAATTACAATATTCAATACATCATATTTTACACAGTCCTAGAGATCTCACCTGACCATGTAAAACTTCTCTAGGAATCGGCTTCATCATAGGATCTGCTATCATCCTTTATATAGATATGTACTTCACGTTCACTTCCTTTCGTGCAACTATGTCCTTGACATAGTTATATTTGATATCTATATGTTTAGTCTTTTCATGGTACCTGAGATCCTTAGTGTACACTATTGTTGCTTGGCTATCACAATAGACCAATACTAGGTTTGCAGCATTCTTAGCAACACCTAAGTGATCCAAAAATCTTCTAAGCCAAACAGCTTCTTGTGGCGCTGCTGATAGAGCCACGAACTCGGCTTCCATTGTAGATAAGGCTACACACTATTATTTCTTACTGCTCCAAGATATGGCGTTATTATTCAGTAAGAACACGTAGATTTCCTTTCTTTTAAATCTCCTCCCCAATCAGCATCAATATAGCCTTCAAGGTGTAGATTACTTCCTTGATAAATTAGCGCATAGTCGGCTTTTCCCTTTGGATATCTCAGGATTCTTTTGACGGCGATCCAATGTACTTGACCTAGATTAGATTGGTATCTACTTACCATTCCAACTGCATAATAAATATCAGGTCTTGTACACATCATAGTGTACATCAAGCTTCCGACAACACTAGCATATGGAACTCATTCCATTTGCTCCTTTTTTGGGTGAAATCTTAGAACACATTCTGTCACTTAATGCTTTGCCCTTTGCAATAAGAGTATCTATTAGTTTACAGTTTTGCATACGAATCGCTTAAGGATTTTATTCACATACGTCTCTTGTGAAAGGGATAGGGATTTCTTTGAGCGATCTCTTGAAATCTTAACTCCAAGAATGTATACAGCTTCACCCATATCTTTCATCTCAAAATTGGAAGATAACCAATTCTTGACTATATTAACAAACTCCATACTGCGTCTGGCAATAAGTATATCATCAACATATAATGATAAGATCACAAATTGATCTTTAGATCTTTTGATATATACACAATTGTCTTCCTTAATCATTACAAAATCATATGCCATTATGGCATTATGAAAACGTATATACTATTGTCTCGAAAACTGCTTAAGGCCATATATCGACCTTAATAGTCAACACATTTTGTGTTCTTGGCCTTTTGTAATGAAACCAACAGGTTATTCCATATAAATTTCTTCTTATAATTCTCCATTGAGGAATGCAGTCTTTACATCCATTTGATGTATTTCAAGATCCATACTAGCTACTATTGCCACAGAATAAGGCGAATAGAGGTAAATCTAATCACAGGAGAAAAAGTTTCTTCAAAATCAACTCCTTTCTATTGATTATATCCTTTCGCCACAAGGCGAGCCTTATACCTCTCTATTGAGCTATCAGCCTTACGCTTTATTTTGAGAACCCACTTATTCCCAATGGTTTTGCGTACTTTTGGAAGGTTAATCAATTCCTAAACTTGGGTTGATCTTAATGACTCCATTTATTCTTCCATTGCATGTATCCATTTTTCCTTATTAGGATACATTAGAGTATCGTTCACATTCTTCAGCTCATCTTCATCTTATGGGGCAATTATGAAAGCTTCTCCTTCAATGTCAAAACGTCGACGGGGACTCCTATTACGACTTAACTGTCGTATGAAATGCTGTACTCTTGATGATTTATCACGTTCCATTGTGTTCCCACTCGAATTAGATAATGGTGGTGTTGTCTCTTTAAGTGGTTGTAATTGAGACTGAGTTGCATTCAACTCTCAATTTATCATAATGCTCTCACTAACTTTACTATCATGATCCACAGATTCATATAGCGAGTAATCTCCACCTATTTCTCCTTTTTTAGGAAATTCATTCTCTAAGAATGTGACATCTCGTGATTCAAATTCAGTTATACTTCTGCTTTCTTGCACACTTATGAATACATATCCTTTTGAGTGCTCTGAGTATCTTATAAAAATACTCTTTTTGCCTCTTGGGCCTAATTTTCCATACTTGTGAGAAGACTCACGAGTATAGGTAGCACAATCCCAAGATTTTAGAAAGCTTAAATTAGGCTTTCTATCTATCCATAACTCATATGGAGTAGAAATAACTGATTTAGAAGGCACACGGTTAAGTATGTATGCGGCAGTCAACAAAGGATCACCCCAAAAAGTGATGGGCAAGTTAGCTTGTGCCAGCATTGACCTAACCATTTCCATTAAGGTTCTATTTCTTCTTTCCGCAACACTATTTTATTGAGGAATATGTGGAATAATCAATTTTCTTTCTATTCCCTTTTGATCACATAAATTTCTAAACTGATCAGACAGATATTCTCGATCTCGATTGGATCTTAATGCTTTTATTTTTGGGAAAAAGTTACCAAAAACCCCAAACTTTGCCACCTGTGACACATTTACCCCCGAACTTTTTTTTGTGACACTAAAAACCCAAAATTTGCTATTTGTGACACATTTACCCTAATGTATTTAGTTCATGGGCATTTTTCGTCTTTTGCTTTTTTTTTTTCCTTTTCAGAGGGGCTCCTTAGGGGCCCTCGTCCTTCAATGTTAAAATGTCGATGGGGAACTTATTACGACTTGACTGCCGTATGGAATGCTGTACTTTGATAATTCACCACGCTCCATTGCGCTCCCCACTCGAATGAGATAACGGTGGTGTTGTTTCTTTTATGGTTACAATTGAGATTGGGTTGCATTCAACTCTTCATTTGTCATAATGCCCCACTAACTTCACTATCACGATCCACGTATTCATATAGTGAGTAATCATCACCTCTTGGCCCTTTTGGGAAATTCATTCTCTAAGAATGTGACATCTCGTGATTCAAATTCAGTTATACTTCCACTTTCTTGCTCACTTATGAATACATATCCTTTCGAGTACTAGTATCTTATAAAAAATACTTTTTTTGCCTCTTGGGCCTAATTTTTCCATACTTGTGAGAAGACTCACGAAAGTATAGGCAAGAAACCCCAAGGTTTTAGAAAGCTTAAATCAGGCTTTCCATTGGGCCCATAATTCATATGGGAGTAGAAGAACTCCATTTAATGGAAAGGAAAAAACAAAACAAAAAGAAAAGAAAAAGAAAAAAAAGACAAAAATGCCCATGGACTAAATGCATTGGGGTAAATGTATCATAAATAGCAAAGTTTGGGATTTTTGTGTCACAAAAAAAGTTCGTTGAAAATATGTCACAGGTGGCAAAATTTGGGGTTTTTGGTGGCTTTTTCCCTTTATTTTTTTGTCTAATTGATTTTCTACTAAGCTCATAAATCTTTTAAAGCAATTTAAAACCTCGGACTTATGAGAAATCAAATCGACATGTCCGAATTGAGTATGATCATCAATGAATGTGATGAAATAAATAGACTCGTTCCTTGCTTTTACATTCATTGGACAACAGATGTCAGTATGGATTAATTGCAAAGGAAATTTAGCTCTTGTTCCTTTTCCAAATGGCTTTCGCGTTGTTTTTCCTTCCAGGCAATGCTCGCATATGGGCAAATCAATCTTTTTAATATTTCCCAATAAACCATCTTTAGCCAATTGATTCATTCTTTGTTGGCCAATATGACCAAGTTTAGCATGCCACACATTTACATTATTCTCATAAGAATCGGATGATGTAAATAAGGAATAACTAATATTAACTTCACAATAGTTAAAATTTAATACAATGAAACCATCTAAAAAATATCCGAAACCATAATGACTTGTACCTAAAGACAAGTATATACCAATTATTATGGAAGTTTACATTAAAACCAAGTCTAACTAAAACCAATACCGAAACTAAGTTCTGACGAATCTCTGGAGCAAATAGCACATTATGTAGAAACAATGTGCGTCCACCGAGCATAAGTAGTTGACAGGTGCCAATGTCTCTGACCTCCACTCTTGAATTGTTCCCTACGTATATCCACTTCGTTCCTTGTGAAACTAGTAAGAACTCCATAAAAGCTTCTTGGTCCTTTGTTATATGGTTTGTGTCTCCCACGTCTCATAGTCCACAAAGGATTAGATTCAGTTAGAAACACTGAACTAGACACATAAGTAGCATTTTCATGAATGCTAAGGGTTTCTACCTTCTTTGGCTCGCCACAGTCACGAGCAAAGCGACCCTTCTTGCCACAGTTGTAACATTTCACTCTTGAAATGTTCTTCTTAAAAGGACTTTTTCCTTTCTCCTATTGGTTGTGTCTCGGTTTCTTCCCTGAAGGACTTACTCCCTTGCCTTTCCACTTCTTTGACCCAGTAGGGTGCTTCCTCTTGGAGCCCAAAACTCCATGCGAGCTAGAGCTAGCAAAGTAAATATCAGTTTTTGGTTTAGCCGCCATGAAGCGATCCTCTTCCAGCTCAAAATATCGCATAGCATCCTCGAAGGTCTTGATACCTTCATTGTCAGTCAAATTGATCTTCATGTGCTCCCATCTTTGAGGTAAGGAGCGGATTACTGCCTGCACCTGCTGTTTATCAGTGAGTATGTGACCAGCATCCTTCAGCTCACTAATCATATTCAACATCTGTCTCAAATGTTGTTTTATGATCTTTCCATGAGACATCTTGTATGAGTTGAAGCGGATAGTGAGTTGTCTCAGTTTGGTCATAGAAGTTCGATTAAATCTTGATGCCAGTGCAACCCACACGTCTTTGGCATTCTTGAAACGTCCGAACTCTCACATGATGTCATTGTCCATGCTGCTTAGCAACGTAATACGAGCAAGAGAGTTCTTTCTTTTCCAAACAGCAATGCATCTTTGTCCCTTTTGTGTTGAGCAGTTATCCCATCTTCAGGTTCTTCCATAATTTGGTTAAGAGCTTTAAGTGCCTCTTGCTCTTCTAGCACATATTGTATCTTGAGACTCAAAATCTCATAATTGTCGCCATTTAATTTTTCTCCCTTATTAAGTTCAGCCACTATGTTCTTAGTTACTGAAGCCATTGTATCTGAACATTTCAAACACATACACACGAATTATTAAAGCCTATCTAAATGCTTCATCAGCATCATGATTATATAAACTAATCATATTAATGAATAGTTTCATAAAAGGTTTTAGAGTCAAAAGTTCACTATGTTCCCAATCATCTTCTAAAAATCCTAATTTGAAATTATCATTAACATAATCATTTATGTAAAGAAATTTGTTCTTCAAAAGTTATATAAACTTTTAAGAACTCCCCACATATAACATAATATATAATATGGCAATATAAAATGAGAAATCACAAAAATTCATAACCATATATATTTCATAACACATTCACAAATATTTTAAGAACATGTAATATCAACTTGAAATATGTACAGAATTGATTCAAAATTCTCAAAGAACAATATCAAGTGTACCAATCCAACACGTAGACAAAAAAGGACTTATAAAATTCTTTAGAAAATTCTATTTTCTTTGGAACAAAAACGGAGGCTCCTAGAAAACCCCTAGATCCGAGCCATGGTTTGCGCTGATACCCATTCAATGCAAGGGTGGATGTTCTCCTTGCCCCCACCCTTATGTATTCTTACAGAAAATTCTCCACGAGCATCTTATAACTTGGACCATTTAAGATTTCTTTAACCTTATTAAGCATTCTTCCCAACTCTTCAGGAATAGTGCATTTTAGGCTTCCGACCATTACATATTTTAGCATTACAAAACCGTTCCAAATGATATCCTGTATCATTTTGTTGACCTTGATGATGTGTGTTATCATATCATCTCCAGCGTCCCATCGATAAAGAGCTAACTTGATTCTTAATTTCTCAAGCTTTTTCTTTTGAGCTGCCGTTCTTGGGATTATTGGAGTGCATCTCCAATGTACCATTGTTCCTGCAACGAATACAGAACAAAAAGATTACTTATAATCCATGATACATTAGGATAAAGAATGCTTATTCATATACATATGATCTAGCACCCTTAATTGCATGTACATAGGGTTTATAGTGTATTTTCACATTTATAAGTGCAGCAAACATGTAATATGAATATACCATAACGTAGAGCATTCTGATATGAACACGTTGATACCAAGAACGCCTAAATCGAAGTTCAAATGAGCTTGAACGGGCCGAAAGAATACAATGGGGTCATTCTGCTCGGTCGGAACCGATCTGATTTGACCGGTCCGACCGTTGACTGGTCAACAGTCAATCGGGTCGGTCAACAGGTCAAGACAACCTGGTCGGATCACAAGTCGGGTCTCGGGTCGAGATCCAGGCCAAACCTGGATTGGCGCTTCGATGATGTCACGCTGACGTCATCGTCGGCGGTTGGCGACGACCGACGTCGTCGTTCGCCATGGCGGCGTGGGCCCTCACGTGCCGTGGTGCCCACGGCCCTTGTTGGGGCATAATGGCGCGCGTGCTGCCTCCTCCAAACACACGCCACCCTTCATTTTGCTCGCCTCGATGAAGCACTTTTTGTCTATGCAATAAAATTCGAGTTTTGACGAAAAACAAAAAATTGAAACATCCATGAACAGTTTGGCGACGAAGAAAACAAACAAAAAATGAGGACCAAAACGAAAAACAAACAATATACACTTCAATGTTAGAGACGATACATATGCATGATTTGGAAACAATTAAACGTGCTTTGATATCAATGTTGGGAAAACTCAATCCTCGATCGACACATTTGAAACATATTTGAAACTAATTTGATCAATGCGGAAAACGTGTCTCAAGACCATCAACTTGTATCATCGATCGTGCGGGGCATATCACACAACGAACATACTATTTTGATAAAATTGACAGCATCATATTTCTGGAACCGAAATCGAATCACAACTCTTTTCAACACCGATAAATAACCAGCTAATCGAATGGATGGAAGGTTGATACAAGTAGGACGCTTGTTCCCAAGAGTACAAGTGCAACTCTAACGTATTCCTTACAATCAAGTATTCATGGATCCTTAAGACACAATAATCCCTTTCATGATACATGAAACGAAAAGGATCAATTTTGGTGTCGCTTGTCTCTGCATGTATAGCTAGACATTCCTGCGGGCAACAATGCGGAAAGAGCCGCCTTCACCATGTTTCACAATGTGTGAATGGCTGCACATCCAAAAATGTTGTTACATCTAAGTCCACGTAATAAGACTTGCTAGATGTGAAACTTGCATCATGAGATTCAAAGGCCTCGACCGTTTCTTGATCTTGTTGGAAATGGGAAGGATTTCGTAGCCTCCTTATTCTCTCCAACTCCACTGCCACTTCTTTCATGTTAGCCAATTCCTCCCAATGGAGTTTAAGCACCTTCTTGCGAGGTTAGCAACTGCTGTAATCTCTTCTTCCTTACCCTCCTTCAAAACTTGAGCATGAACCATTTCGGACACAGAATCCTCCTCCATAGAAATTATAAAGTACGCCAAGAGGTTTCTCCCTTCTTCTTCACTCAATGGAGAGATTGGCTTTCGTCCTGTTAAGAGTTCGACAAGGACCACTGCAAAGCTGTACACATCGCTTCTGTCTGTAAATTGACTTGTTTGGAAGTACTTTGGATCCAAGTATCCAAAAGTCCCCCGCTTCAATGTGATGACGTGAGTTTGATCGAGAGAAACGGATTTGGAAGTGCCAAAATCTGCCACTTTTGCCCGATATTTCTTGTCTAAGAGGATATTGGTGAACTTGATATCGCGATGATAAATGGGCATAGAAGCTGCCGAATGCAAGTAGGATAAGGCTCCAGCGATTTCGGTTGCAACTTGTAGGCGTGTGTCCCATGGCACCTGAAGCTCCTCATTTGGGTCATGTAGACATTGGTACAACGTCCCATTTGGTATGAAAGTTTTTGATGTCTTTCAGCGAACAGATTTAATGCACACATGAAAAAACAATCAGCCAAATAGAAGAGTTCTTGCTCAAATAATTTGGTAAGTACGAGAAATACACAACTCAAAGAGCACCTCTAAGGGGAACTTATGTTGTGGAAAAGCGGTGTCCAGGAAATCCAAACCATGAAAAATTCCATTATCTAACTCAAAGATATTGTGCTCAATTTATAATTTGATGTCGGATGTTGATTCTGAAGTGGTTCAATTTTCCGACGCGCACACCGGTTATGTCCAGTGAAACACGGCAAAGTTTCGTCTAGGTGTTGTACGGATGGCTTCCCTCATTATGCGATCATTCCTATCTTATTCCCCATTGATGCTTCTGCTGCAACTTGCAGGAGTAACTCTGTGGTTGCTGTTGCCATGTATTATTAAATTGTCTCAATGAAAGCTATAAATTTCACAATCTATGCTGAATTTCTTCTAAGATATTTGACAATTAAGTTTCTGCTTTTTGTCCCATCAAGAAAGAGTGCGACGTACGAAACTTCTTAAAGTAATCACTCATCTAAGAAAATCTAGATAGAACTACTTTACATCGAGTCGCTATATATGAGTGGCTGCACGTCCGACATCGTGATTATGTCTACGGACCCTGCAGAATCCCAACTTATGCTCGTCTCCCTCTTCTTTGGAGTATGTTCATGTTTCATGGCAGGATTCTCCAACTTTCTAATGCGCTCCAGCTCACTTGCCACTTCTTTCATTGTAGGTCGCATCTTCCCATGTAAGTTCAGGCACCCTCTTGCGAGGTTCGCAAAGGCGACGATTCCTTCTTTCTTGCCTTCCTTCAGAACTTGATCGTCCACTATGTCGAGCAGGCAGTTGTCATCCATCGATAGGAGGAAATAACTTGCAAGGTTTCTCTGATCCTCGTCTCCAAGAAGTGAGACTGGCTTTCGTCCCGTCAAGAGTTCGACGAGGACCACACAGAAGCTGTACACATTGCTTTTATCTGTGAACTGACACGATTAAAAATATTCGGAATCTAAGTACCCGAATATCCCTTGGACTGCTGTAGTCACGTGAGTTTGATAGAGCGAAAGCGATTTGGAAGTGCCAAAGTCGGCCACTTTTGCGCGGTACTTGTCATCCAGGAGAATATTAATAGACTTGATGTCCCGATGATAGATCGGGATTGATGCCGATGAATGTAGATAGGACAAGGCTCCCGCCACTTCGGTAGCAATTCGAAGGCGTGTGTCCCACGATACGAGAGAGTCACGAAATATTGGAAGAGAGACCCATTCGGTATGAATTGTACACCGAAAGCAGCGACTCTGTTTCCAAGCAACGCCCAAGTAGCTTAACCACGTTCCTATGATCGATCTGCGAGAGAATGGCAATCTCGTTAATGAACTGTTCAACCTTTCCCTTGTCGATTGCCTTTGACTTCTTAATGGCAACAATTCCTCCATCCGCAAGCATGCCCTTGTAGACGGTTCCTTGCGCACCTTGACCGAGTATTCTGTTCTTGTTGAAATTGTTCGTGGCCCTCTCCAAATCCTTAAAATTGAATAATTTGTTCTTGTCAACATTGGTCTCGAATGAACACAATTGTTGCTGCAACAAGAGACCCCCATTCTCTTTGAAGTGCCTCTTTTGAGCTTGATTTCTTTCCTTTTCTTCATGAAATTGTACAACAGCCATAACAAGAGAAGCAAGAATAGTGCCCCTAGGCCGATACCTGGTTTATTAAAGTGGCATGAGCATTACCAAAAGCAAGCATGAGGATTTGTGTTGTGAAATAATACGGAAGCTAACGAATTATGCAATTCAAGTCTAACGCATGTAGAAGAAATTACCAAAATAATCAACTAGATAAGGACATAAGATATTTATGTAATTCAGTCCGAGTGTAGGCATCTACTACCATTAGGAGAGTCCAACGCTACGAAATCCACTGTAAATCTAGATAATATAGAGTTTATAATAGCTCAAGTGCTTCTCAGTCCTATAACTTGAAAATATTATATCACAATATCTCACAGAGAACTCACTCATAAAACTCGTAGAGAAAACCCTCACATCCCGTTGTTTGCTCTAGTGTGTAATTACCGAATAGAATTCCATACACACACATTCAAATAAGAAGCCTACTCAAATTATGAAACCACTCAAACTAGGAATACTGCTCAAGCCTAGAAATCTACTTGGATCGAGTTTCCTTTATAGGCTCAAACTCAAGATGTACTCTTAATAATCTCCACATTGGTCGATGTTTGCAGCTAAGTAATAGTGCTCATCATCTAGGCTAGCTCTTCCAACGTCCCACAGGCGCTCAATCATCACAGATATCTATTGAGCCTAATTGCATTTTCCAAAACACACCCCAACGTATGTTGTCCCTAACAAACCCAGGAGAACCACTTCAAAGCATCACAATGTATACCTGGATTAACCATATATATTCTTCATTCGACATGTTAAAGATCAATCAAAGTACTACCTATGACATTACTCAGACAACCAAGAGTACTAGCATGTGAAGCATAGAACAGATGCTCCACCTCCATCCAAGTACACACTAACAATATTGACAATTTATGATGTGCAACAAGTGGGGGCACTTATAGAGTTTCTCAATTGCATATTAAAGTGTCTCGGGCACTTTCCTGATTAAGTCCTCTGAGTCACTCGTAACCATTTTAGCGATCTTCACTCTTAGCATCTCCATACCCAAAACTATCTACAGTGCACCCAAATTATCAATTTCAATATTTGCATACAACTGTTACTCAATCTCATCCAAGTCCGTTGACCACCTCAAAACTTAGTTAATTATGACCTTGAAACAAATTGTCGGCTGCTATGCACATCTACTACATTTTGAATATCTTTAAGCTCTCCCTAAAGCTCTACCTATTGACGTTGTCCATATCTTTTTCTACAATTGATCTCTCACTCCTATTCTAAAATAGAGCATATTTATCAAAGGTAACATCTGTATTGAACATAAACCTAAGTGAATCTTTCTCAATATGCCGCAACCTATATTCCTTTACCCCATGTGCATAGCCTAGAAATACACCTCCTTTCCCCTGGCTATAGCACCATCACTCACATGAGTATAAGCAAGGCAACCGAATACTTTCCGCTCGATATAATCAACCGGCTTACCTACCATGTTTCGTCAAGAGTTTTCCAATTATTTGATGGTGATGGTGATTTATTCATTAACCAACATCGATATTCATTGCGTCGGCCCACAAAACTTCACTCAATCCAGCATCGGAGAGTAAAGTTTTAGAGCTCTCTCCAATGTAATTTTGTTCATCAGTTTTGTGACACCATTTAGTCATGGTGTATTGGAATTCCACTATGCCTTTTTCTACACAAAATTGGCCAAGTTCATCTGAACAAAATTCCACCCCTTTATCTGTTCTTGGGCACATGATCTTCCATCCTATTTGCTTTTCGATCATCTCCTTCCATGATTTGAACCAACTAAGCTCCTTGTTCTTGTGATGACAAATCTACACTTTCCTCAAACGTCATCAACAAAAAAAAAAAGCACATACCTGGCACCACCCTAGGACAGAACTTGAGAAGGTCCCCAGAAGTTTGAGTATATGCAGCCTAAAATCTCCGAGGTTTGGTGAATTGTCGTATTGAACTTCATTGTCCATTGACTACTCATGTCGCAGTGCTCATGTAAGTTCAGGTCCTTGGTTTGGTGATCACCCAAAAGAGCCCTTTGACTTAGAAAGTCATCTCTCTCACTCTTGTATTTGAGTCTCATGTGCAATTTAGCATGTAATAGAACAGCCATCTAATCAGTCGAACAGCAGCCAAAAAAAAAAAAACAGAGGTATTGGTCGATCGAGATTATGTATTAAGGGCACAAAGGAAAAAAAAACCTGGTGTTAGGTTTGACTTACTGTAATTGTTGTTGAGACAATCAATTTAAAGACTATAAACTATATAGGCTACAATTGTAGGAAAAAATATATGCCCAAATCAAACATCAAACTTGAATTCCGAAGAGCTACGTAGGAACAACGAACATCCAATCCACTGAAAACGCATCACGCTTTATAACATTTTCTAAATTGCGGCTTTATCAATTATAGACTCAATCTTGCATTTATGCAGATGACAGGATGTGATTTCGCGAATCTGGGTGCAAAATAAGATGGCTAGTCCTTGTTCATAACTCATGAAAGAATGAAGAAATTTGCTTACCTACGAGGAGAAACTTGATTGTCTTGCTTCCTTCAACACAATCATAGGAACCACGTCGATTCACACACTTTTTTCCATGGCACCGATTGGGATCTTCGCATTCATTGACATCTGAACAAAGGATGACAATCAAAATTAGTAGGTCTTCGTCTCTTTATTGGACGTTTACTATTTGCATGTAAAGCTACTTGAGCCTCCAAAGAGCTACTTCTATTTATTAGTACAGTTTTTCGATTTTGCGTTTCCAATGATTGGTGTGATGAAATATAAGTGGCTTAACCTTTGCACCCATGTTTAATATAGGGGTTACCGGTGAAGCCCGAGCAGCACGAACCCTGCAAAAATGGCATCACCTTGCGATATCCTAAATTGAAGCTGACTGTGCTGCAGTTTTAGGAATCGTCGGAGATGAAGCCATATTTGTAAATTTCTAGCGCAGCTTGGGAGAAATTAGCTATCCCCCATTCTAGCACCGCTGGGAAATGCCCCGTTGACTCCAACTCAGTGAAGTCTGTAGTTGAAGGTGTGAACTGCGACATATCTCCCAAGAAGGCATACTGCATTTATTCTCTGCTGCTTGCTTGTCCGGCCGGAAAGTGACGCTGAAAGCCTGAAGATCCGAGGTAATTGTGGTGTGGCAGCATCCATCGCTCCCCGAACAATTCATTTTCCTAACGATGTCATGTTGTTTTTCGCATTTGTTTTGGCAACCTATGATAGCAGACTTTGTGTTATCCAATAGAGCACATATGTTGCAACCCACCACAGCGAAGATGTTCCTCGACTCTGAGAAGATGAACTGGCTTCCTTTCAAGCTCACAGGGATAAAGCTTCTGTGTCCCCTGCAGGTCCCATTTAGCGAGTAGATTATAGGAAGACTGACGCTGATCATGCCGTTCGGTCCATCATGGTAATTGGGTAGCGAGATGTTGAGCACCCTCAATTTGGCCTTGTTCAGTGTGGGGATGGTGCCGTTGTTGCTTTCCTTGCAGACAATCTCATACCACTCACCGAGGAAACACCCGATTCCAATCCTGAACGGGAAGGGAATGGCGGCGCCACCACATGTTCGGGTGCAATTACCCTTCACCAGGGGAGAACTGCTAGTGATGCTTGCTTGTGAAGCAAAAGTGACCCTAGAAGCAGAAGAATCTGAAACATTCTTGCTCCTGCTTCTTTTGTCAGGAAATCGTGGACTTGTTCGAGGAATGAACGGCGGGCACGGTTACTTATACGCCAATTACGCTTGTAGTCAAGGACCCTGGCTTATCCGAGGATACTTCTTTGAGCAGAATTGTCAAAGCTTCAGATCCTTCCTGGAGTAGAAAATTCTCCACTGAAGTTATCATCTATTTTGGCGAGAAAGAAATGATTTCTTGATCGGGTTTGCTTTAATTTGATGGCAATGGCGAATGTCATTTTTCAATCTCACAGCCGAATTTGATAAAGAAACTCATCAGATAAACCCAAGATAATAAAATGATGAGACTCTGAGATATTTTTTTTTTTTTCCCCGTTGAAATGTCTCCTTTGAGAAAGGCTATCATTCTCATTTTCAGATTAAAGGACTTTGAAGAGTCGTTCTTTGTTCTGGAGTCACATTAGGACAGGGCTTGTAAGGTGCCGAGAAATGGGGGAATTTCGGAAATATCTGTGCGTGTCCTCGTTGTGTGTCCCACTGTATTATTCTGTAGCTGACCATGACAGGACAGTGAAACCGAAGCAATATACTGGTTTCATACCGAACAAGTAACTGTACATACTGTTAGAACATGTTGTATAGTTTTGTAGGTTTTCCTTTACATCTCTTCTTTCTGTTTGGTCCGACATAGGAAGAATGCTAGGCTCCTTTACTTCTCTAAGCCTATATAAAGGCTTCTCATGTACATTGTTTTATACACCATTATAAGAGAATAAATACCATTCTCTTTTAATCTTTCTTTCTTATCATGGTATTGGAACCAAGATTATTGTCTTGAAGAGTATGCTCTATGGTTGCCATCAATTGGATCTTTTGCATAAAAATTAAGATAATAAGCTCATTATTTTTAAAGTATGCTCAACGGTTGCCATAAATTGGATCTTCCGCATCAGAAATTAAGATAATGAGTTTAGGGCTTTTGGTCCATCATCCTTTCTCGTTCTAATCTGCGCTTCTTCTTTCTCGATCCTTTCGATCACCTCAATCCATATTACTAGCTTCGCTAGTGATTTCTTTTTCTGTCGTCATGGGTGATTCTAGTGACCGTATTGACGTCAAACTCGATGGTTCAAACTATTCTCTTTGGAAACCATCGGCAATGGCAGCACTTGTTTACCGTGACTTGTTTGAGCATGTTGAGGGACTTTGTCCTTGTCCTGGTGCTCTTGAAAGTGAATCATCTGATGAAGTTGCGAAACGTGCCGCTGAAATTCGAGCATGGAATGTTGCTGATCGGAAGGCATGGGCTATCATTTTTGGTTCCATTGATCCTGCTCTTCGCCCACAATTTTCTAATGTTGTTGAGGCGAAAAGTTTATGGGATCAGCTTGCCGAGATGTTCACCTAGACAGGGGACATTCGAGTTTATCAGTTGGAGCAAGAAGTTTACAATGCTACGCAAGGGTCTCGCTCTATTCGAGATTTCTACAATTACATGCACTCACTTTGGAGTCAACTGGACATTCTTGCTCTTATTCTTTGCCCATTATGCTTGAACTGTACTCGGTGTCCATCTACTTGACTTCATACTCAAGATAGGCACCATCTACATTCTTTTCTTATGAAGCTCGGCTCTCCCTATGAAGGTGTTCGCAGCCAACTTCTTCACCGCTCTTCAAGATCATCCCTCCTTGACGCTGTCAAAGAATTATAGTCTGAGGAAACTCGTCTTGGTCTTCTTTCCTCCTCGGTAGTTTCTGATTCAACTGCTATTTTGGCTGCTCCACCACATGTTCCGCCTACAGTTTTGGCTGCTCCACCACGTCCTTCGCCTACTCGTGGTCCTCGCCGCCTTTCATGTACGTATTGTCATCATCCTGGTCATGACGAGTCACATTGTTGGAAGAAGAGGAATGCTTCACGCCTTTCTGCATCACCACGAGTCACTACCGCATCTCCAATCTCTCAACCTATTACTCTGGTTTCTCCCTCTACGGATGATCGTATTGCTGCTCTTGAGGCCTAACTTGCCCGTTTGAGTCCTTTTCTGCCCAGGTCTTTTCCCGATTCTGGTACTTCTACAACTCTCTCATCTGCTGGAAGCACCGCTGCAGCTACTCCACCTTCAGGTGATATTTCTACTTCTTGGGTACTTGACTCAGGAGCTGCTAGACATATGTCTACTTCCGCTGCTTTTCTCACTAAGCTCTCTGAGCTCAAGCAACTAGCACATTTCTTTACTGCTAATGGTTCTCCTCTACTAGCTACCCGACAGGGTACTCTTACCGTTTCTGAAGATTTCAATGTCCCTAATGTGTTACATGTTCCCTCTTTGGCTCTCAATTTATTATCTGTTGGACAACTCACCGATGCTGGATGTACTGTAGGCTTTACAAATAGCTCTTGCTTTGTGCAGGATCGTTTGAGTGGCAAGATGATTGGCAGGGGCAGTAGATGGGATGGACTTTATATTATGCAACATCTCCATATTCCAATTTCCTCTCTTCCTCATTCTATTTAGTTTTACAAATTAAGAAATGTTGTATAAGCTCTATTCGTTTTTACAACTTGAGATATATGATGTATCATTAAATTACCAGTGATGTCATGTTGGCATCATTTTTGTTTTTGTCGAGTCTGATTCATTTGCATTGTGTCACAAGTTGTGATATTAAGTGAAATTTTCCTTTTTGATATCTTTCAGCCTTAACGGAAGGTTCTATAATTCCCTAGTGATCTATTGATTATGTTATTGAATTAAGTGCTTGAGTGATCAAGAGCGTTTTGATCAATCTTAAGATTGCCCAAGTTTCTAGATACTAATGGTTTGGTTATTGAAATGCATATTTGAGGACTTGATTGAGGCATTTGCCTTATCATTTGTGCTTACGTCCATCAGATCAAGCATCTACATATATCGTCTTGGTCTCTGTATGGGATTACAAGGGTCCACGAGTGATGAAGAAATTCAGACATTTCAATGTTGAACCGGGAATAAGGAAATTGGAATGTACGTTTTGTTTGTACCTTGTCCACATATAATAACAATCGGACTGAAGCTTATGCAGTCCAAATTTAGATGCATAACAAGTTTTTGTCCAGAGTTTGCACTTTGCCAAAGCTATTTTAGAGTAGTGTCTCTCTATTTAAAGTACAGAAGATTGTAGTAAATTGCTCTTTAATTATTTTTATTTTATGTCATGCCGTTTCTTTATGACTGTTATTAGTCGAAAAAGGGTGTCTTCGTTAATTTTGAAATTTTTGAAATTATGAATTTCGAATTTCGTGAAAAATATATATTTATTATTTTTAATTATTTTTTTAATTCCGAATTTTCGTGTCTTTTCATAAACCATTTCGGCTGCATACCTTTTCAATTATAAACTGTCGACCGAAGAGTTGTGTTTGATTATTTTAACCGTTTATCGAAAGGTTGCCATCGGTCGTTAAAATGCCTTTATATATACTCGTCGGTTTTTTGGCATGACAGAATAGTTTTCGTTCTTTTCCGAAATTTTTCATTCCTAAAAACACAGCCATCTTCTCGAATTGTTTCAGAGAGAGACCCGGAGAAATACTAGAATTGCTATTTAGTATTCTCCTCGAGACTTTGTTGTATCCTGGAGGAAATTTGCGGTGACCATTAGCAACCGTGGGGCAAATAATTTCTTAAAGAAAGTGATATCACGCCTCAAAGTCTCGCTTCATTGTTCTATCCATTTTCAAGTCAAATTCTAATAGAGAAGACGGCGACAAGGAGCGTGGCAGCCACCGCCCAAGAGGAGGAGGACATGGCCTGCGTGGTTAGTGTTATCTGCCCTTTACCTCAGCTTCACCTGTGAACTAGCGTAAGGCTGGAAAGGAAAGGTGTTTTCCGAGTGGGCCGTGCTCACGTGACGTGACCGATTTGATCATATATATTTGCTCGAGCTAACAGAGCTCGACTAACAAATCGAAACCTGCCATGTTTGTTTTGTTGTTTTCGATAATTGGTTCGAGTACTTGGTCCGACCAAGTTCAAGCTCAAAAAATTACTTCGCTCATGCAGTTGTTGGTAGATAAATTTCTATGTATTCAGATCGCATGTGTACATTATTGGTGACTATTGCGAACGATAATTAGCAATATAACCAATAAGTAGTTTACCATTATATTCACAAAAAAAATTTTCCCTAAAATTTACTTCCCAAATAGAAGGCAATAAACTAATCACGAATATGACTTATGCCTAAGAGTGAGAGCATGCACCTATTATCATTTGTTATCACCAATCACCCAAATGTTTGAAAACAAATAGAGTTGGCAATATGGGTTACAAACCCATTTATTAACTCATATTTAGTGGATTCATGTTGAATATGAGTCACTCAAACTTTTAAAATAGGTTAAAATGGGTTTGAAACATTAAAGTCTAAATTGATGTGGGTCTATATGGAACAAAATACCAAAAGGAAGAAGAAAGAAATCTACCATGGTCTAAAGAATTAACAAGCACACATACTGAACATGCCAGTACAGCGCATCACTTTTCACTTTCATGAGCAAAACTGGAACCCAAAATTAGCAAAACTGGGCCAATCACTACACACATCATTAACACCATCTTCTTCCCCTTTGTAGGCCATCGCCTGAAGCAGTAATTCTTTGATAGGCAATTCTATTGGAATTCTAACTGTGCCTTGCATCAAGCGGCAATTCTTCTGAACTTCATTCTATCCTTGTCGCGACCTAAAAAAAAAAAAATCGGGTTTTCGATCTTAGGCTAATGGATTACTATATCAATTAAATTAACTAACCTAGTTCGAGTTCTTCCAAACTCTACCAATTCGCAACTTAGGTCCAATTGTGAGCATGCAAATATTTTCAATGGGAGTCGCCACTAATCATTTAGGGTAGGTTGATTAGAAACCTAAATAAAATAAGCGGGAGTACTATTTTATTTCTACGAACCAGAAATTTTGAATTGGGGACTTGGTTACACTAGATTCCCTAACGCCTTTTCGGTACCAATTTCCCAAAAAAATACTCAATTTGACAATCTTGATGAATCTTGACTTAAAGTTCAAAGGTGTAGAAATTTCTTTTTGATTTTTACTTATTTGAATGAAAGCTAACCTATATGTAATGACGTGCAAAAATTGACATGCGATTAATGCAACCTAACGTGCAAACTATATGTCATGCGACGGACGTGACCTATTTCTAATGAAGGGCATATTATTTTTTTTGTATTTTTTAAATGAAATTCGGAATTAAAAATGCTAATTATCTAAACATGCAATTTTAAACTAAAGAAATTAACCTATTCCAGATCAATCTTTTGGTATTTTTAATGAAATTCGAAATTAAAATCAAATAAAAAAAAAATCAGCTAAATCTTTTCGAATTAAGTTTCGATCCGAAGCCCGGATCGATCCTAAAATTCGAAATACCATTATGGAAATAACTCTATCTAAAGCCCCGATAGATAGATTTATTTCCACGCAGTCTTCATGGGATTAGAAATTTTCCTAATCGATCACATCTTGAAAAGATTTTGATTTCTCAAATATTTTAGATATATTCAAGAGATTTTGAAAATTCTGATTTCTATCCAAATTTGAAAAGTAATAGATATTCAAGATTTCAAAAAAGGAAATAAAATCCTAATTGGAATATGCTTATTACTCAAATATGCAAAATTGGATATCAATAAGCACAAATTAGGTAATAAAATATTTAAATCAAATCAGGATAAGATAATTACCTAATTTGAAGATTTGTTTCCAAATTTGAATCACCGGCGGATCAGAACGGAACGGTGGCCGGCGGTGCACGGAGGTGGCTGCGGCAAACGGCGATGCACGAGCGGCGGTGGCGTGCAAGAGGGCGGCGCGGTGGTGGCGTGCACGAGCGGTGGTGCGGCGGTGGCATGCACGAGCGGGACTGGTAGCTCGTAGTGGTGATGAATCGGCACGAAGGTCCTCTTGGCTGCAAGCTTCTTTCTTCTCCGACTCCTCAGGAACGTGTATTCTCTTTAATAGTCAACGTCTCGCTCTTCCCTTAGTTTTTATCAGACCAAGGAAAAGCCCCCTTTGTTGTCAGCTTCTTTCTGAATGATTTTTGTGTAGGTTGACTCCTCAAATATTTGACCGTGGAATGTCAAGGTTTGTTTGACGTGTTGGTGAGGAGCAGAGCGTCACTGAACGAAGAATAGCAATAGCAAAAGGGAATCGTCGGGTTGGGGCAGCAAGTCGTCGGCGGAACAGGGAGCTCGGCTACGTTGGATTGTCGCCAAGGAAGCAGCACCTAGCCGTGGAGTTGGAGAAATTCAATCGTGGTGGTGAAGACGCACGCCCAAGGAAGAGGACTGACTCCTCTCTCCCTTTTAACTCTCTCTCTTTTCTCTCCAAATTCTCTCGTGTGTCTCTCTAAAAATCAGATCTCAAAATTATCATAGCTCCCCGAACGCGTGTTCCCCCCTTTTCCCTTCTGACGTCTCTTTTTTTTTTTTTTTACTCGATCCTCTATCCCCTGTTGACCGAGTCCTCTCTTCTAGATTTCTTTTCTGACGCCCCTCTCTTCGTATTCTCTCTTGTCTCTGACTTTTCTTTGTGTTTCTTTGTTAATCCTTCCCAAATCTCTCTCCGAAAAAGCCCCCCTCTGTCCAGAACCTCCAGACTCCTTTATGAACGAAGCTCCTCCTTTTTTTAAAAAGAAACCCACCCGAGAATCTTTCGCTTCTGCCCCCTATTCAATCTTTCCCTTCCTTCTTTGACCGAGACTTCCCCCTTCCTCACGATTTTTCCTTTTTTGCGTGTCAACATCCAGGGAATGTATATTTCTTTACTGATTCCTTGCGGACGAGCGAATATTTTCCTTCCCTTTTCTTTCAATCAAATATTCTCTTTGATTTCGCAACCGAATTCCTCTAATGATTGATGGGCTGGGTCTGGTTTTCATTGCCATGGGCTTAGTTCAATTAAGCTCAGAATCATTTCAATCAAGTCCATCTGCTGTTGGTCCAATGCAAATTATATGGGCCTAATTAGCTACGAAATGCTCCTAATATCTATATGCAATTTTAACTAATTATTATTTTTTTTTCTAGGGACCGAGATCGATCCCTAATTTTTATGCAATTAAGCACTAAATGATGTGCCGAAATTTAGGTGTCAACAATCCTCATCTAACATGGCCATGTGCCGCTTCCTCTTCTTGGATAACCTGGCCGCTTCGTGCCCACTTTCGTTGTTAAACCGAAAGCGTTGGTGCGGGCACGCAATTCTTCCAAGGTCTCGCCTTCCTTTGCTCGCTATAGCACCTAAGAATCACGATTGTAACTCCGGTTTAGTCGCACTCAGGAATTTGCCATATTTAGAGCAATAGAAGATGACTTACCGGCGCCTTCCATACGGATGGCTGTTCGCCCGCTTTCAGAGCATAGCGCGCCTCTTGTTTCTGAGGTCACGCCCGCACCCCACCTGAACGCAACATCCCGTCACGGTCGATTATGGTGCAATGCTCCCGTGAAGCATTGTCGACCCAACGCCCAATCAGAGAACAAACACATGCGGAAGCAACGTATATAATTAAATATATACACCCGTACAATATAATACATGAGACCAAGGTAGAACAACCAAATAGCAGTCAAGCACCTCAGAAAATATATACACTGGTGTTACCAATGAAAACCTTTTTTTACAATGTTCACTACAACAAAAAGAAGAAACACCAACTGCTGGGAATAACCAAACAGTCACTTCTTAGCTTTCTGTTCCGTCTCCACCGGGTGCATGCTCGATGACCGGCTGGATAAAATGCGGTATTCCAAAAAGAGGTGGTGACCTCGGCATCCCCTCTTCTTTGGGGTCTGAAAATGTGGGTTATTACAACTGTGAGACGAATCTCACGAGTATAACCTCCTAAATCTAGACTAGACTAACATGCAACCTCTTGACTGACAGCACAAAAATAACATGGCAATCCAACTCATAAATAAACTCGATCTCGGCTCTACGGCCCGGATCACTTGCACAACTGACCACCGCAGGTTATTCACAATAATCATATAATCAAACCACATACCCAAGCACTTTCGATTCACGCGTCGTCAAGCGTATGTTCATGCTCAATAATGATAACATCACGTACTATTCACCGAGTCCACACACTCGCATTACGGCCCACGCATTCTTATGCATGCAAATGTCCACATTCATGTCTCGGCTTACTAGCCCACACCAGCACATTTGAAACTTTCTCAATTTATCATTTAATATGACCCATAAAAGCGCATCAGCCTCTTTATTTAATCACAACACTTTGTGACCGCGTTAAAACGCATCAATTGGCCCGATGTCTCTGGCCAGCGTCAAAAGCGCATCGGGCGCAACACCCGATCTCCTCACGAACGAGCCAGCGTAAAACGCATCAGGTTGGTTGTCTTCCGGACGTGCCGAGCATCGTCCCGCGTAACACGCATCGGGACGGACACACACCCCGCATAACACGCATCGAGGCGAAATGTGATCACCACGAACATACAGCCAATTATTATCCCGAACCCGTAACATGCATCGGGGCATTTAGGTAATCACATGCTCATGGCGGTGCACGTATTCTCGCACAATTTATCACACGTCTCATTCTTGGCATTCACAATGCGTGACCATGCAATGCAAGATGATACACCATGAGCATCAAATATAATTAGGCACTCAAATCAATTTCATGCCGCAAAAATCGTTCAACGCCAATTAATACCGTGCGCCCCAATTTCACAATGAATAATTCAATAATATTCAATAATCCAATCAAGCCATTAAATAGCCAATCACACTCCGCAGAAAGTCAGCCACGCAATCATGCGACATGACATTATTCAAATTTCCCAACAATTGGGTACCGAATACAAGCCAATCGGTCCGGGCATACCTGGCGGTCCAATCATAAAATCCCCAATTAATCCGAATTAGCCTAATAATTATCTCTAATAATTCCACTAATGTTTCTTGAATTTATTCTGCCAATTGGTTCTCAACCCAAGGTACAAATTTTATACCGATACCACCTAAACCCATCCGTTCTACACTGATAATACCTAGGCAGTCTAGAAAAAACGCAAATCAGTCCTAATCCGGTTTAGGAAATATACTCACTTAATTTCTGACCACGGCGACGGAACGGTGGTCGATCAACGATGAACAGCGAAACCGGCGGCAGAATTCCGGCACGCCAAGCTCATTACCGGGCAAGACTATTCACTGTGACGATTGTTCAAAGGACGGACGGCCGGCAAGAAGACGGCAACGGCGCCGATGGCGACGACGGACGGAACAAGGAATCCACGTCGGTGAATAGTAACTTTCATACCTGGACACCAGACGCCCGGGTTGATGGAGACGACACGGGCGTGGCCGGGTCGGCTAGGTGGCGACGGCAGGGCGATCGGAGCTCCCAAGAAGCCGAGATTCCAAGGGTGGGCGAGGGCTAACCGAGAGAAAAAGTGAGAAAAGAGAGGGGAAAAGGAAAGAGGAAGGGCTGGGAAGGCAGGTAAGGCTAAGGCTCGGGACCGTGGTGGTTATCACGGCGGGCACGGCTTGGCCGGGCGGCGGTGTTCCGGTGGCCCGGCGACAAGCTCCGTGAGGCCAAACTAAGAGAGAAAATGGAGAAAAGAGAGGAAAAAGGAAGAGAAGCTGCTGTTGGGGCTGATCTGCCATGAGGGAGGGCTGAGGAGAGAGAAAGAGGTCTGATCTTGGTCAAATAAAGCAGCCCAAAGTGCCACGTGTCGATGATCCGTCGGTTTTGACCAAAATACCCCTAATCCGACGGTTCTAAATCAATCTTATCTAAAAAGTGAGGGGTAAAATGGTCCTTGATCCTCAATAATGCAGCTGATAACCCTGGTAATTATCCCAAAATTTTCCCAAAAAATTCGGAATTAATACCGCCCAGGGGCAAAATCGTCATTTTTCCGGTCCCGGGGCGAAATTTCAATTTTTGCACATACGTGTTCCATATGTGTGTGGCCAACATAATATGGTGTCGGATTCAAAATTCACTTTTTAAGCCCCTCGAAATCGATGCAGTTTCGGAAATAAAATAATATTATTTTTCCAATTTTTGTTGAAATTCCGTTTTTATCCAAAACCACTCTAAATGTGTGTGGCCATCCCAAAATGACCTTGGCATAAAAAATAACCTCAAACGGCCTCCGAATATAGCCCCCGTACCCATAGAGGCAAAATCGTAATTTTCCCCAATTTTCGTCCGAAATTCCAATTTACTGCTAGATTAGTCCCAAATGTGCGTGGCCACACCAAAATGACGTTGATCCTACAAAATAATCGTAAACGTCCATAAAATTTTGACGTCGAAGTTCAGGCCCAAACTCACAATCAAATTTGCTCATTTTAAAATTCTAGAGCCTCTCACTAACGGGTGACTGTTTTTAGGTGTTACGCCAGTCGACCTAGGGTTGTCCGAATTGTAATGGCCTCGATTTTTGAGAGAGCGCAAGGAATTATCACTAGTACCGGAGGTCTCGGTCATTTAGGTTAGTTCGGGAATCGTTCGCCATGTGTACTCTCGGTCATGCGGAATCACCCGCGATCCGATCGTACATCATTGGCCGAATCGAATCCGTCACCTTCCTAAGATCGGTCCACGATGATCCAAAATATTCCTTCGGGCGTTCTTGAAGTTCGTGCCTAACTCATGATCGGGTCCCGGTCCCCGGTTCATGTACCTATTCCTATTGAGCATTTTCCATAAGGTTAGTATCCCGTGATTGATCAGGTCCGGGCGAGACTTTCTAAAATTAAATGAGAAATAATTTACACTTTATTGATCCCGAAAATGGGTCGAAATTCAGGATGTTACACGTGACGTACTCCACAAGTGCAAATCCTTTATGATCTCCATATTTCTTGCGCAGCCTCGACCTCTTAATCTGCGGAATCATCTCGTTGGTCAATCGAAATGCCAGAAAAGATAGCACCCTCTAACAAGTAAGGGGTACGAATTAAGTCGACAGAGAAATTCAATAACTTTCAAAGGAGCAACAATCCAAAATTTAGAAGACCGGACGAAAAATTCTGAATTTCGTTAAACAAGATGAAAGTCGAATTTGCTTATTAAGGAGAAGATCCTCAAAATACCTCAACATCCATTGCAGAATTTGTCAATTGAACCAACAACTGTATTGAGCTTATGAATACAATGGAAGTCCATGCAGTAGATAAATGACAATAGTGAAAAGCAAATTACCTTCCCAAATGGGAAGACGTTTGAGGCAACGTTTTTCACATGCAACTTGGTGGAACTTCTATCTTTGTCAGCTCTATTTAGAGCTCGTTTGTCTTCCTTTACTTGGCAAAACTGCAATGTTAGGGCATGCCTATCTAAGACGGCTCCCTGGAGAGAACACAAATAAAATACAAGCAAATTACAAGATAGAAATTTATCAAGGAGAAAAAAGAAGAGGCTCACTTGTAAATTCTGACAAATATTTGCTACTGTCTCCATTGAATCAAATTCTCTAAACCCAAAACCCATTGGCTTCCCATTTTTCACGTGCTTCATGTACAGAAAACAAGAGTATCTTTGTCATGAGTATCTTTCACGATGATATTTATGATATCAAGAGCAACAAATACTCGTTGCGCATGAGCTTGGCATCTGTAATTTCCCCTTTTCAGGAGAAGAGGTCGCACAGGCGATCTTTCTCCACGTAGTTGGGCAAATCTTTCACCATGATCCTAGACCTGCACATGAATAAAAAACCAGTTACGAAGAACTGTTCGTTCATTCGTTCTTTCTTTCTTTCTTTCTTTTGAATTCAACGTTAAAAAAAACATAACGTACAAGCCAAACTCACATTGCTGCTGCGCACTAAGAAACATATTCGATCTCGAAACAATACAGAGAAACTTTGTGTTAATCCGCGTAGAAGAGTTTTTGAGTTTTTCGTGTGTATCACATTGTAGGGGTGATCTGTTGTAGAGTGGGTCGGTTTTAGACCTGGAACTTGAAACTGACTCCGTTATAATTGGTTCCTAGTTTTTGGAACTTGAAATCTACCCTATTTGCCTTGGACCCTATTTTGGAACCTACCCTATTTTTTTGGTCCGGTTCTAGGGTCTACCTGAGAACCTGTTTTTTTTTTCTTCATTCTTTGGGTTTCATTTTTTCTAGGTGGTAAATAGGAAAACTTATAACTCAAATCAAAGGTTATAAGTTTGATTGTGCAAACAATCTTAAGTATTCATACAAAAGCATATTATCTTAGTCCTAATAATTTAATGGACGTTATAAAATAGCATAGGTTCTAATTAGATATGTTGTTTCTTTGTTACAGAACAAAATTTTAAGAAAAAGGAAATTACTCCCTATAATGCTTACAAGCCCTCGAGATAGATTATTTGCAAATAATGATCACTTCCCTCATCCTTTTTAGACTATTCGTAAATAATGATCACCTCCCTCATCCTTCTTGATATAATGCTTTGAATTCTCTCCATATAAAATTGCAAGTAGACCTCCATATAAAACCGTTTCTAAAACTGGTCCGGGGTGTATTTTCATTAGGAACTGGTTCCCAAAAAATGGAACCGGTTCTCGAATCTAATTTTCGGGTGGGCCCGGTCCGGTTTCTAGGTAAACCCGGTCCGGTTGCACACTTCTTTCATATTGGCTTATATCATATGGGCGTTTTGAATAAATGCGTACGCCCTGTTGAAGATATTTAGGATATTTTTCGTGATTTTCCATATATTTCATAATACCAAATATATACTAGAGATTCTCTGTATCTACTTTTGATTGTGCATATTCTTAATTGATATGTCACTTTGATTGCTATATCATAAATAAACCTATCATGTACCCCTCATTATTCGGTTTTAGAAATATAATGGAAATCACTCAATTCTCTTCTCCGCTTAATTCTTATCTTGAACATTATTTGAATACAAAAAAAAAAAGAAGAAAGATTATGAGGGCGATATTGCCGGTCATGTCTTGATTATTTGCTCATTGTTTGGGTTTAGTAAGATGCATAAATTCAGTCAATGTTACTTGTTTTCACTTTTGCATCGTCTCGATTGAGTCAGTTTCATCATACATCCGATTTTAATTAATTAAGGTAATCACAAGCCATTAAAGTGTACTTCACTAGAATGATTAATTACATATTTGAATGATGATTATGCACCCTAACTTTGATGCTTGACGCTTTGCAGCTCCGCAGGTTGACTCCTTACCATGCAAGTCACTAGCAGAATAAACTCCCTAAAATGCTAAAATTAGCAAAAAAATAAAAAAAAAATGGATGAGGATTGATGGACTGGCTACAAAAGGGGGATTCACAAAAGTTTCAGCTGCTATGCATTTGCAACAATACGTTCCCACCCCAGATGTTCTAGTCCCGATTGTCTCGGGACGCCGTGTCGCCAATCGTTGCCATGGCCAACTCCTTTCGATACTCGGTTGCGTCCACATTGTACACGTATTTCCAGGCCACCAGGAGGAAGTACACCAGATTGACAAAGCAGAGGACGGCTATCAAAGCGTAGTAATAGTCCAAGTGAGACTGGTTCAAGTTGTTTGTGATCCAACCCGGCTGGCCATTCCTCTTGGTGACGGCCGAGACTGTTTGGAGGAGGAAGCTGCTGAGGAAGTTCCCGATCCCCATGTTGGTCGTGTAGTACGAGGTCCCGAGACTCTTCATGCCCTCAGGTGCCTGGTTGTAGAAGAACTCGAGCTTCGCTGCCTCAAGGAAGGCGTCGGCGACACCCATGAGGATGAACTGAGGGACGAGGACGAATATGGAGAGCGGGACGATATCGTGGTCGCCGACTATGCCGTTGCCATGCTCAACCAGTTGCACTCAGTCAGGTTGCTTGTGGCCATGAGCACCACGAAAAGCGAGAGCCCAATCCCCATCCTCTGGAGCATCGTGATCCCCCGGGGGTGCTTTGTGTAGCGACGCATCACATGCACAAAGACTCGATCGTAGAAGACCAGGCCTATCAGCAAGGCGACCTGTATGAAGGTCTTAAGGCTCGCTGGCGGCATCTTGAAGTGGCTGCCGATGCTACGTTCCAGGGTTGTGCCCTGCCTGATGAATAGGGTTGCGACCTGCCCGAACGTGGCGCTTGGGACAAACGTGGCGATCAAGATCGGGACCATCTTGAAGATCTGCTTGGCTTCCTCGACTTGGGTCACGGTACACAATATCCAGGATGAGGTAGGTCCAGTCTTTGTGGCCGCCTTATCAAAAAATCTGTGAGTCGACAACCAAAAATCTCAAACCAATGCCATGTCCAGCAAATTGCATTACATCAAAACATGCAAGCAGTTTCTGTCAATCACCAAAGTTCCCCAACAGCTCAATAGAACGAAACTGAATTCGGGATTGGTCAAAACACATCAGAAACAACCCATTATGCCAATATTGAGGCCATGTTCAATGTGACACTGAAATCACATTTGTTGGAAACCGATCACGAAAAGCAAAAGACAGAATACAGGGATTTACGTGGTTTCGATCACAAGGTGATCTACGTCCACGGGCAAGGCAAGACAAAATTCCACTATAATCAAAGAGAGTACAAATTTCAGAAGTCGAAAACAACGATAAAATCTCACGGCTCACAAAACTCTTTGAAAACAAAATTCTCTCTCTACATCAATGGAAAAACCTAGCCGCAGTATAAAAAGTGCTCCCAAAATTTTTTCTCGGGGCTATGCCCCAAACCTCCCGAGCATTGGTTCGCTTCCTCCAGCTTAGGCGGTCCGCTATGAAGATTTGTTAAACTTGCTGTAGGTTGGGCCTATCGGCCTAACCCTTCCCTTCGCGTCGTGAACCAAATCTCAATTTTCTTTTCACTTTCGGGTTGCACAAAAAAAAAATCGGGTCGGGTCATGAACCAGACCGAGTACATAAAATTCAAGACATATTTAACAACATTTATACATTCATCCATATAGACGCAGATTGCAATCTTATAGTACAAATAAATCCGCAGATACTGAGCTGCTATAAACTAAGCATTGATGATGCTGTCAATTCTGAGCCTACCGGAACTCGCATACTCATCTACGCTCAGTTCATAGAGCATAGTACAAATAAATCTGTACATACTGATCTGATATAAACTAAGCATTGATGACGAACCTCAACGTAGGCGTGTTGTCAATTCTGAGCCTTCCGGAACTCGCATACTCGTCTATGCTCAGTTCGTAGAGCTCCTTTGGGTCATCGGGGATGCGGACCCTCCACTTCTTCATAGCCGCCACTACCACTTGGGCCAACCTTGTGTAGGAACTCCTTGCTTTCTTCTTATGCCTGTAGAAAGGAGTGCCTCCCAGGAACACCAGCAGCGCGAGCCCAAGCCCGACGGTCTGGATGCTGTAGCCCACATCCCACCCAACGTTGTCCTGTATGTACATCATGACCGTGTTGGCGAAGAGCACGCCGGTGAAGACGCTGCACATCCACCAGTTGAAGAAGGAGGCCTTCTGGACCCGTTCTCGGGGCTGGAAATCGTCAAACTGGTCTGCGCCCATGCTCAAGATGTTGGGCTCGGTCCCACCGTTGCCAAACGCAATGACGTACAAAGGCGAAGTAGAAGAATCCAACTTGGAAGGGCGTTGCCTTCAGGTTACAGTCTTCTTCTTTCACTCCGGAGCCACATGAAGGAGGACTCAGTGAAGGCAAACTCACTGATAGAGTTAATAGGATCATCCCCTGTCAAAGTAGCCATTGTGAACATAGGTTGCCACAAAGAACATGGCATCAAAATGTTCAACATTGAATCTTCCTAAACGAAAAAATATATATGTATGGACGCAAATTTTCAAATAAATGAAAAAACAAGACGATGCAGTAAAAGTCCTCTTTCAACGAACCAAGATTGCTTACACTAGAACTTATAAGCTCAATTTGTAGTATATACCAGAAGTGTGATTAACATGGTCTGTATAGTTTCTCAAACGCACGGGAGCTGCGGAGGGCCAGTTCGAGGAAATACTCTTACCAAGAGATAAATGATGCTGGCGATGACAAAGGTTCGATACCGGCCGAGATGGACGTCCCCGATGTACGCACCAATAACGGGGGTCATCCATACTACGCCTGCCCAGTTGGTGACGTTGTTGGCGGAGTTTACGGTTCCTTCCCGCAGCCTCTTCGTCAAGTACAATACAAGGTTCGATGCGACTCCGTAATATGATATCCTCTCGAAAACCTCGTACGCTACATAGATTAACGCATCCCTGTCATATAAAGGAAAAAGAAAAACCAATGCACCCTACCGTTTATGAATCAAAAGAGTCAACCACAGTCCGCGGAAAAAAAAAATGCTGCTCTTTTCTTTTGTATTGTGTGGTCGGGTGTGTTTTGAATAAGCTTCCGTGCATCGGACAACTTTATGGAATGAAGGACTTCATAAAGAATTGCTTCCTCTGCGCCGCTGCACTGCTCGGGAATCGAACTTGAAGCCCTTAGATTTCTTGAGGCGCGAGATTCGACCAATTTACCAGCTTGGGCTATTCTTTGGGTTCGTGAGGAAACGGAAATGTTCTTGCTGATGCCTGTAAACCATCAAAGAGAAAAATACACGGCATTACCTACGATGAAGGAACAAGCCTTCCATCGCCCGGTCCTGGATCTCCGGACAGGTCCACCTTTGCGATCCACCGTTCCATCTTCTGTGTAGGCGTTTTCACCGTTCGCCCCGCCTCGCTCTTTGACCGTGCTCATTGTTATTATCTATCTATTTCCGTAGTAAACTGGTGCAAATGCTTTGCAGATTGAATCGACCTGACCGCGAGCATGAACTTATTAAAAGTTGGAGCGATGCTCCAACTGGTCAGATGTTTCCGTTCAGGTTCTGTTTTGGACAACTAATGTACTGACAATCTCGTGGAATGGACGAACCAAAGTCACGATGCCTCCAAAACTACCTTAACAACATCAAATAGTCCCCCCATGCTTTGTGAACGACCTGATTTTTATTTCCCAAATTCGGTTAGATTAAAACAAATCACCTTAGTTATCTGTTTCGCTCCTCTCTCCATCGTTGCGATTAGGCCGATAAACAAATAATTGAAGACTGTTATTTCATTTGCCTCATTTTATCGATCTATAATTCTTTTTCTCAAACGTCCCACTACTTTTCCTTAATTTTAAATGACTATATTGCGCCTCAAAGGTTGGGATGCCACGGAGTGCGAAACTAGAGGTCTTTTGATTGGAAGCGAGTTCATTGTCCAATATTTTGTCCTTCTCTTCTTCGCAACTATAATGTCGCGTTTGTTTTGTGGAAAATAAGTGATTTGGAAAACATTTTCCAAAAAATAATCGTCTGTATCTTTTACAAAAATAAATGAATGAAAATTTTTTTTATCGTCCATGAAAATAGATAGGCATAAATTATTATTAATGATGAAAACATTTTCCGTAAACTAATTTTTCTATACGATATCAGCAATCAATTTTCAAAAAATATTTTCAAATCACTCATTTTCCGTGAAACGAACGCACTCTAAAATATTTTTCAAATCACACAAGGCTTTATTTATCTACCTTTTATTGGTTTTGCCTTTGCAATTTCACAATCTCTCCTTTTATATAATTAACTCTCTCAATTAATGTCAGATTTCTTATATGGACATAAGAGCACACACATGATGGTATGATTTACTCAATACTAATATGCCAGACAACATAAGAACTACAAAAACAATTAATCGAGGGAGAGAGACAGCCCATGAAGAAGCCATATCGTGACCATGGTCGCTCAAGCTTTGAGCTCTCGACAGCCATGATCGCTCGAGCTCGAGGCTTGCAATGCCGCCATGGCTGCTTAAGCTCCAGCTCGAAGCTTGCAGTCGTTACGTCCAGATTCGGTCTCAACGCTTGTGCCCCCACGGTCATCTCGAGCTCGAGCTTGAAGCTTGTGGCTGCTATGGCCAAATCTGGCTTCAAAGCTTGCAGTCATGGCCGATTGAACTTGAAGCTTGTGATTGCCATGGCCAAATGTGATTTTGAAGCTCGCAGCCATGGCCACTAGAGCTTGAAGCTCGGGGCTACAGCCTCTTAAGCTCGAAGCTTTATGGCCGTCATGGCCAGATCGAACTCTGAAGCTCGGGGCCACGGCCGTTTGAGCTTGTACCTCGTGATCACCACGGTCAGATTGGCTTCAAAGTTCATAGTAGTGGCTACTCAAGCTCGAGCTTGAAGCATGCAGCTGCTGTGGCTTCTCGAGCTTAAAGATTATGGCCGTGGAAGAGCGAGTGGCCATGGCCCATAAGGTCTAAAGCTCGTAGAGCTCGAGGTCACGATCATCATGGTAACTTGAGCTTTCGAGCTACGGCCATGGCCGCAGAGGGTTAGTCATAAGTGGGCATTTACGAGTTGAAATGGTGGGTTTTGAAGATTTCGAAGGAGGAGGAGGAAAAGTTCCCGTCAAAGAGTCAACGTTTGAAAAAAAAATCTATGTCAGAAAATATTTAATCGGATCAATGCCAAGTCAACAAAATCCGTAATATTTCAGGTTGGAAATATCGAAAGATTTTAATGCCACGTCAGGAAATTTCTCGCCTCCAAGTTTCCACCCTTGACTGGGGCCCGCAAAAATTGATGGCTCTAATTGAGCAGGTCAATCATAAGTTCGGTTCTAGGCAAGCGGGCGATGACACGTGTCATGTGTTTGACTTAGTGTATATCCAAAATGTGCACACGTATCACAAATATATTTCAAAATCTGATAAAGAAAAAGTTAAACCAAATGGATTTATTACGAAATATTCGAATTCATTAGATAGTAGAAAGAAGTTATGGATTGATTTACACACTACCAAAGAAATTGTACATATATGTGGAAAGAAAAGAAATATTTCGAGATTTGAAATTTTTTTTAGAGAGATTGCTGTACGATAGAAAAGATTTAAAATATTAATGTCAAAATGCACGAGAGATAAAATAGAATTATCAATTTTCGCATTTATCCATTTTCAAGTATCTAACAAATAAGTAACTGTCGATATTTTAGGAGGAAAAAAAATTAGAGAACAACAAGAACGTCTTAAAAATAGAGGCTCCTCTTTGTTTTATGTAACAATATGGATTACCAAGTTAATGATGTTCCTCCAAATTTAGAATTCTAGAATGTGGACGGATATTTTTCTGGTAATTCACGGGCACGGCCGTAATTGACTCGCCATCTGGAAGGGAATCAGTGCACAAACCACCGTGACCGTACACCCAAACCTGCGTTCCCGATGCAAGAATCTAATCCACCACAATCGGTTCCATAAGTGGATGGTTATTAACTTATTGTGTAAAAGAACAAGATTCATAGTTGGGTCGACAATATTGCGACACGAAGGAGATACATGTATCCCCCTCACGCAAAAATAATTTCTGGGAACGTGGATTCTGCCCTGCCCTGGAAAATGGTGGCTGCATCGGTTTCAAATGACCGGTCGTCCAGATAGGTCCGCAGCCTCATTCCATGGACAGATGAATATGACTCCGATTTTCACGTGTCGAACTTGGTCTCTCTCTGTCCCCATGGTTTTCATTTCTTAAACGTTCGAATAGTGACCCAACTAGTAGCAGGAGTCAACGTAGTTCAGCGCATTGAATTGAATATAGACTAGTCATCGAGCTAGGAATTTTCAACTGGGCATCAAAGTCTCCTAGTCATCATCATCATATATAGTCACCCTAAGCACGCGAATTGTCTTCAAACGAATTCAGGTTTCTCATCTTTGCCTTTCGTTCTTCTGCATTTTTCAAGCTCTTTTGCGCACTTTGTTATCGTCATCCGTGTTTAGCCAACCTCGCTGAACTCTCATTCCTTGTCTTTGCGAAAGCCGAACGCTTTGGCCTCTCGGTTCGTGATCTCTGCTCTGTTCTTTTTCCAAGTTTCTCTGCTAAACTAGTTACTAGTTTCTGTTTGGTGCTACAATCTGCGTTGTCCTCCGATAGATGTTTTGAGACTTAGAAGGGGTCAAGTCTTTGCTGGCAGCAGCTTCAGAAGGCGTTAACACAAAACTCTAAGAAATCTCGATTCATGAATCGGTGCAGGTCTTTTCTGTTCGCGAATGGGAACAATGCCAGAAAATATCTTGAACAGCATCGTGGAGTCACTGGCGGAGAGCATTCCGAAGCAAGATGCTGCTGCACTATTTCAGGAGGAGAACCCACGCTCAGCGGCTCCTTTCTATAATAGGCTCTTAAACCGCCAGAAGACGGTTCATCATGTTTTGGGCGGTGGAAAATGTATTCGCAACTTTCTGATCCTTGTATATATCCTGTATGTCTAACTGCTGCACTCGCTAATGAATCTCTTCTGAACCGAAAAATTGCAGCTGCTGATGTGTTGCTATGGAGGAACAAGAAAATCTCTGGCAGTGTCTTAGCCGGTGCAACTGCCATCTGGGTGCTTTTCGAATGGCTTAACTACCATTTCTTGACACTCCTCTTCATTGCCCTGGTTTTGGTCATGCTTGCTCAGTTTGTTTGGTCGAGTGCTTCTGGCTTCTTTAGTAGGTGAGTGGAGTTGTTATCGTGTTAGATTACCCGATTCGACAAGTTTTTACCATGTCTAAATTCGATGAATCGTTGTGTTTTACTTTGAGCAGGTCATCATCACAAGTCCCTCGTCTGAAACTACCTGAAGAGTTATTTGTCAACGTTGGCATGGCTGTTGGATCTGAGGTAAACAAAGCTTTGGGGTTTCTTCAGGATGTCGCTTTGAGCAGAGACTTGAAGCAATTTCTTGTGGTACGCATACTGATTTTTCCACCTCCACATATCTCAAGAAAATTGAACTTCGTCTCGGTGTTTCAGAGGCAAAAATTGCATTTAACTAGTCTCTTTTAACAAGCAAGAAGAAAAGAAGAAAGAAACTGACAGTCTCTGATGTGAAAATCCTTGCAGGTCGTTGCTAGTTTGTGGGCTGCTGCTATTATAGGTAGCTGGTGCAATTTTCTGACAGTCTTATACGTGGGTAAGTGAGACTTCACGATGTCTTTACAGTTTGACAACCTGAAAGTTGAATTGGCTTATCATTATGTGATATACTTAGGCAAAAGTACACTACAAGTGCCATAACTTATGTACGGCGCTCACTTTAGTGCCATAACTTTTTTTTGGATCACTTTAGTGCTAAAATTTTTGAAAAACGATCACTTAAGTGCTAAAATTTTTGAAAAACGATCACTTAAGTGCCAACTCCGATGCCGTACACAATTTTTCCCCGAAATCTGACGTGGCATTTTTTTATTAATTTTTTTGAAGCTGACATGGCTCGTCGGAATCTCACCAGAGATTGGCACTTAAGTGATCGTTTTTCAAAAATTTTAACACTTAAATGATCGTTTTTAAAAATTTTAGCACTTAAGTAATCGTTTTCAAAAATTTTAGCACTAAAGTAATCCAAAAAAAGTTATGACACTTAAGTGATCGTTTTTCCTCCGACTTGGCATCAAAGTGATCCGAAAAAAGTTATGGCACCAAAGTGAGCACCGTACACAAGTTATGGCACTTGTAGTGTCCTTTTGCCAATATACTTACGATGCAAGTTCATTTGTTCTGGTACGATCACATGAAGCCTTATTTCCACTTTGACAAAAATAAGCAGTTGTAAGATTAAAACAGGCTTGATAAAAGTCTCAATAATTGTAGCGAAACATTCTCTTCTAGGGAATTGCTTAATGGTTCTGATGCAATTAACCTACACTTTAACGGTTGTAGTCACATGAAATTGACAAAAGAGGTAGGCATACCCAGATACAAGATGTAATTCTGTAGCAGCAATGTAATGGCGCTTACTTGAAGAAGCTTGCTTTAATGTATTAATTGTTGTCCTGCATTTCAAGGTCTGAAAGCATTTATAGAATCACTACTTTGCAGAACTACGAAAGGATACTTGTTTCTGCTCATTATGTAACTGTGGTGTGTTATTGTTGAATTCTTGAAAGCTGAAAATCTTGGTTCTTCTCGTTTGAAGGTTTTGTTGCCGTGCATACCTTGCCCGTTCTTTATGAGCGATATGAAGACCAAGTTGACAGCTTTGCGTGCCAGCTCCTTGGACAGTTTCGAAATCACTACCAGAAACTGGATGCAGGAATCTTTAGCAAGATTGCTGAGGCAAAGCTCAATGCCAAAAAGCATGAATAGATTCACACCATTGGAAGTTTATGACCCATTTGCGTACCTTATTCATTCGTTTTTGGGGATTGGGCATTTACTGCCATTCCTATTGTGTTCTTTAATGCGTCTGTGCTAAAACAACAATTAGATCATGCATTTCAAAAATCATACAGCAGATGTTACACTGCTCAGAAATTCAGCATTCAAAAAATGGCCTAGTTATTAAGTTGATACTTCTTTCCTAATGGAAGTTGCTGTATTCTTTTTCGTTTCCATGGTTGAAGATGATCTACCTCAGCTTATTAGCTTAAGATATTGGGTTGGACTTTCTAATAAGATGTCAAATAGTCCATCCAATGTCCCACATCGCCTAAGTAGACTTTCTCAGGTTCTAGGACCGTGCGAGTACAGATTGCCACTACCCTACTTGCATTCGCGGCTTCCATACCCTGTCATTGAGGCGCGATTTTGTGACTTCTAAATCTGTCACCCAATTCAACCAAAAAAAATCTATCTACCAAGATGAAACTTCTAAAGCAAGGTGAGAAGGAAGAGACTATGATAGTTGCTAAACTACTTAAAAAAGATATGTTAAAACTTGAATGATAGTGTTAGAAAATCTAACCCAGCATTTAGGACTTGTTGTCAAATGATGTGAGATAATACTTCAACAACCCCTTTCATATGCAAGCAACTGGAGCATGGTGAAGTTATGTCCTGGTGTTGTACGGATGCCTTCTCTTATTTTGTGGACATTCCTGTCCTAATTCCTACTGATGCATCTGTTGGAACATGTACGAGTAATTCTGTAATTGCTGTTGCCATATAATATCAAATTGCCTCAATGAATGCGATAAATTTCACAATCTATGCCAAGTTCCTTTCCAGGTAATTGACAATGAAATTCCTTTTCCCGTCAAGAACGAGTGTGACAAACGAATTTATAGTTTCTGTCCGTTGACATTTACACAACAAAATCCTGATTGTCTTCTTAAAGTATAAACTCAACCACGAAAATTTACACAGAACTAATTTACAATGATTCAATACAGATGAGTGGTTGCAAGTCCGAGAATGTAACCATGTCTGCGGGCACCACATATTCCGAATGTGTACTCGTCTCACTCTTCTCTTGAGTATGTCCATGCTTGAGGGCAGGATTCTCCAGCTTCCTAAGTCGCTCCACTTCAATTGCTACTTCTTTCATTGGAGGTCGCATCTTCCCATGTAAGTTCAGGCACCTTCTCGCAATGCTCGCATAGGCGATGATCCCTTCTTTATTGCCTTGCTTCAGAACTTCAGCGTCCCACGATGTCGAACAGGCGGTTCTCGTCCATTGAGAGGAGAAAATAGCTCGCGAGGTTTCTCTCCTCGCCGTCCCCCAGAAATGAGATCGTCTTTCTCCCTGTCAAGAGTTCGACGAGGACCACACGAGCTACTGTACACATCGCTCTTGTTTGTGAACTGACTTGATTGGAAATACTGGGATCTAAGTACCCGAATGTCCCTTGGACTCTTGTAGTCACGTGAGTTTGATCGAGTGTAACTGATTTGGAAGGCGTAAAGTCGGCCACTTTTGCGCGGTACTTGTTGTCCAAAAGAATATTAGTAGACTTGATGTCCCGATGAAAGATTGGGATTGATGCCGATGAATGTAGATAGGACAACGCTCCTGCCACTTCAGTAGCAATTCTAAGGCGTGTGTCCCAAGATACAAGAAACTCTTCATTCGGGTCATGTAAATACTTGAAAAGAGTCCCGCTTGATATGAATTCATACACTAAGAGTGGCGACTCTGTCACGCCCCGCACCCAACGTGAGCATGAACATCCGCCCAAGGTCATAACGGAGTGCGACGCCTCCAGTGCTTGCGTCACAGAGACCCGAATACCCAAATCAGAGAATACATGCCACAAGCGAAAACGACGTATATATATATGTATATACACCCGGACATTTTAAAAAGCAACCATGTATAGCAGGGGATAAAAATTACACGATAAATTAAACCTTAGTATATATTCTTTACAAACTTACAAACTTTACCCTTCACTATAACAAAAAGTACATCAAAAGGCTACACAGCAAAAGGGATCGGTGGCCTAGGGGTGTCAATCCATCTCTTTGGGAGGGGCTACAACAAAAGAAGGGGCTAGCCTCTATTAATACTACTTGAGACTTAATCTATGGCTCTCGGTCCGCAGGTCGGATGGCACCAAGACTCCTCATGGAAATCCTCCTCGGTCCCTATCTCCTCCTCCCCGATCCACCCTCTCTTTTCTTGGCTACATCGATATTCCCGAGCCCATCGCTTCAAGATCAATTTCTTACGTCATCCACCGGGTTCATGTCTGCGGCCATGGCTCATTGCTCTTGCTCCTCCTCTTCCATGGCTGCGGTCCATCTCTTTGTCTCATCCTCAAAACTCACACTAAGGGGAGGTGGAGGGTCCGACACTTCACCGCCCACCACCTGAGGGATTATAACGCCGTTTCTACCAACTGGGATGTCGAAGGTCCTGATCGGAGGTCCTATCACGCCATCTGCTCCCCTATAACACCATGCTACATACTCCTGAGTACGGCTGTAGTCCTCTCCCACGCCTACAAATACAATCAATAATATCTAACGTCGTCGCTCCATCCCGCAAGGGTGTACACTAGAAGATCGCTGGATACGGTGCGGGAATCCAAAAAGAGGGCCATCCCTCGGCATCCTACCGACGGGGGTCTGAAAAATTCGGTTTTACCACAACCGTGAGAAACTCAGCAAGTAATGACTCCCTAATCCTAAACTAGGCTAATGTGCACCTCCGGAAGGTAAATCAAATATATAATTAAATCAACCAATGCAACAATAAATGTCAATAGAATAACCAACATGAATTCAC
Source organism: Syzygium grande (assembly GCA_024733475.1). Lineage (NCBI taxonomy): Eukaryota > Viridiplantae > Streptophyta > Magnoliopsida > Myrtales > Myrtaceae > Syzygium > Syzygium grande. The sequence goes on from JAMXDD010000010.1 coordinate 12,172,231, forward strand.
CCGGGCTCACATTGATATGTCATCTCAATTCCTGCAAGTTAGGCATTTATAAAAATGTGATGCACATACAATTATATCGACACGAAGGTCCACAATTAATTAAAAAAGACCCGTAGGCCCGGCCCGAAGGCCAACAGTGCGATCATACGACCCGTAGGCCCGGCTCGAAGGCCAACAGTGCGATCATACGACCCGTAGGCCCGGCCCGAAGGCCAACAGTGCGATCACACGACCCGTAGGCCCGGCTCGAAGGCCAACAGTGCGATCATACGACCCGTAGGCCCGGCCCGAAGGCCAACAGTGCGATCATACGACCCGTAGGCCCGGCCCGAAGGCCAACAATGTATTTACATCAGACACGTTTATCAACTTATTCAATTTCAGCCTTATCAGAGCATGATGTGAATTCACATGTCATGGGACTCAAGCCAAGTGTCATGCCACGGTGTGCCAAGTATAATAAATCACAATTTCTACTCATACAGTGCATTATTGGCATATCTAACTCATTTCATTCTAGTCCATTTACACTCGACACTTAATGCACAACTTAGCAATACAGAATCCGGTCCACTTAGGGCTCGACATAACCAACCAGTCCCAACCATTAAACCCACGGATATGGCATCATCCCTCAAGGTCCTAACAAGTCCCATTTGGCCTCCACAATGCCTAATTTCAAGTCATTCCTCATTAATCCATTTAATGATCACATTAGACAATTTAATGCAAATTCGGGTCTTGATGAACGATTGCTGAATAGCACTCATTTTCCAGTCCTAAACCACATTAAAATGGCCTAATTAATCCCCAATTAAGACCCTAATCATCCCACACACAATTACACTTAATTAGGGCCACAAATTAGCCTAAATAATCTTAATTTAACATCGGTGCCGATTTAAATTCGAAAAAGGCCTAACAATTCCGAAAAGTCCCGAATAATATTCTAAGGCAATTGGCGGAAATAAAATAATTCCGGTCACACTACGAGGGTAGTCTACCAGTCCAAATTCGCATCCGGTCTAAAAATTCACTTTTTCACCATTCCTGATAATCTCGATGCTGGCCACAATAATATCGACACCGTCCAATTTATTTCGTTCTGAAACTCCCAAAAATCGACTGCCAAGTTCGGGGTCTAAATAACGACAAAATTTGATCGAGTGCGATTCTAGCGAAATCTCTAATTTAAAATAATAACCGAGAGTGATGAGTTCTCGGGCGAGATTTTACTATAAGCACACTGACAAATCACGCGTTCTATAAATCCCAAAAATTAATCGAAATTCGGGCTGTTACAATTCTTCCCCCCTTACAAAAATTTCGTCCTCGAAATTTACAATCTAACCAACTATTCAAACAAATGGGGGTATTGGTGCCGCATCACTTCCTCGCTTTCCCGGGTTGCGCCCTCTGTCCCGTGGTGCTCCCACACTATCTTGACCATCGGGATCGTCTTATTCCGCAGTACCCGGTCTTTCCGATCTTCAATCCTAACTGGTCTTTCCACATACGACACCCTGTCGTCCACATCTATTTCTTCATACCTTAGGGCGTGTGTCCGGGTCCGGTTCATACTTTCTCAACATCGACCGTGAAAGACATTATGCACTTGGGATAAGTTAGGTGGCGGGGGCAAGTCTATATGTCATATCGCCAATCTTCTCTAGAATCTCGAATGGTCCAACAAACCTTAAGCTCGGCTTTCCTTTCTTGCCAAATCGGGATAACCCTTTCATAGGTGACACCTTTAGAAAGACGTGGTCTCTCTAACTTGGAATTCAAGGTATCGTCGTCTCCGATCGGCATAGCTTTTACATCGACTTTGTCTTTGTCCTTAGCCTTTCTCGGATAACCTCGTGACTTCCTTTGTTTCACTTTGTACCAGCTCTCCGGGCCCGTAATGCTTCGTTCTCCTACTTCATCCCAGCACACCGAGTCTTACATGCTCTGCCGTATAAGGCTTCAAATGGGGCCATTTGAATACTACTGCTGATAGCTGTTATTATATGCAAACTCCACTAGATGATGCAGCTTTTCCCATTTTCCTTGAAATCCGGTTACTGAGCCCGCAACATATCCTCGAGGGTCCGTATTGTCCTTCTGATTGGGCCGTCGATTATTGGATGGTATCTTTGTACTAAAGCGTACCTTTGTTCCCAAAGCCGTGCAGTTTCTTCCGTTTCTTTGTAAGAACCTGGGTCACGATCGTGTCGTCATCGGCACTCCATGCGACCTAACAATGCATCTTACGTGCATTTCTGCATACCTTTCCATTTCGAAAATTCTTTACGTCTTTGCTAAGAAATGTGCCGACTTCGTGAAGTCGATCTACAATCACCCAAATGGAATCATGCCCTCGACTCCTCGGTAACCCTCATTACGAAGTCCATGGTGATGTGTTCCTATTTCCACTCGTGAATTTCCAACGGTCGCGGCGATCCTCCCGGTTTCTGATGTTGTGCCTTTACTTGTCGACATGTCAAACACTTAGCCACATACCGCCACATTTGCCTTCATTCCGTTCCACCAATAATGTTGCCGTAGATTCTGGTACATTTTAAATCTATAAATTGAATATTTGTAATTGCGCGATGAGCTTCCCTTAGTATTTCTTCCTTAAGCTCGGTATCATCGGGTTTTTTCCATCGCCCTCTAAACTTTAAAATTCCATCATCTAACACTTGGAAATCGGCTTCCTCGTGGTGGCATCCATTTCCACAATTTTCTGAACCTCCGATCAATGGACTGCGAGCCTTAATCTTGGTCTGAATCTCTGGCTCGATTCTCAAGGTGGCCAGCAGATTCGACACATGGCCCAATTCAAATTTAAATTCTGAGTCTCGAAGCCTTTCTAACAATGTCCACTCCTTGATCATCATGTGTGCCATACTTGATTTGCGACTGAGCGCATCAGCCACTCGATTCGCCTTTCCAGGGTGGTATATGATGTCGCAGTCATAATCTTTTAGAAGTTCCGTCCACCTACGCTGTCTCATGTTTAGCTCTTTCTGCGAAAACAGGTACTTGAGACTCTGATGATCCGTATAAATCTGGAACTTTTCTCCACATAAATAATGTCTCCAGATTTTGAGTGCAAAAACAATGGCAGCCAATTCTAGGTCATGCGTCGGATAGTTCGATTCATGTGGCCTCAACTGACGTGACGCATACGCAACTACTTTCCCATGCTGCATTAACACGCAACCAAGTCCTCTAAGCGAAGCATCACTGTATATCTCGAATCCACGGGTCCAGATGGGATAGTTAAGGCCCGGGCTATTGTCGATCTGTGCTTAAGTTCTGGCTCCGTTCGCACTTGTCATCCCATTCAAACTTAATTTCCTTTTTCAACAATCGCGTTAATGGCATGGCTATCGACGAGAATCCTTCTACAAAACGTCGGTAGTAACCAGCTAATCCCAAGAAACTCCTATCTCCGTCACCGTTGTCGGTCCGGGCCCTTGAGCCTTTGCTTGATCTTAACCGGATCCACAGTTATTCCTTCTCCCGATACAATATGTCCAAGGAATGCTACCTTACTAAGCGAACTTCGCGCTTACTAAATTTCGCATAAAAGTCGTGCTCCCTCAATGTCCGTAGTACCTTAGTCAAATGCATTTCATGCTCTCTTTGGACTCTTGGTATACCCGAATATCGTCGATGAACACAATCACGAACCGGTCCGGAAATTCCTTAAAAACTCGTTCATTAGATCCATGAAAGCGGGCGGGGCATTTGTCAAACCGAAGGGCATAATCAGAACTCGTAATGTCCGTACCTTGTCCTAAATGTAGTCTTGGGTGTATCCTCCTTTGGGATTCTTAATTGATGATACCCGGTCCGTAGATCAATCTTAGAAATCTTGACACTCCTTGTAATCCGTCAAGCAAAAATCGTCGATCCTTAGCGATGGATACTTGTTCTTTATGGTCACACGATTCAACCTGCCGATAGTCTATACATAATCTCAATGTCCGTCCTTTTCTTCACGAGCAGATCAAGCGCTCCCCATGGAGACGCACTAGGGCGTATGAACCCTTTGTCTAACAATTCCACATGTCTGGACTTTCGGTTCCTTCAATTCCGATAGAGACATCCGATCACGGGGCCTTAGAAATTGGCTCGATGACAGGGGCCAATTCTATTACAAATTCCACTTCCGCTCACTTTGATAAGCCCGGCAATTCCCGAGGAAATACCTCGGGGAAATTACACACTAATTATGTTTCCTCCAACTTAGGTTCCACCAAGGTCGGATCCTTCACATTAACCAAATATCCCTCACAACCTTCCTCGAGCATCTCAGTTGCTTCTATTGAGGAAATCCAAGGGATCGAGGTTCCTCCTCGGTTTCCCTGAAATTCAAATCTAGGGCGTCCAATCGGATTGAATTGGATCGCCTTATTGCCGCAATCCATAACGGCTTTCTGTTTCGTTAGCCAATCCATACCGATGATCACATCGAAATCATACATGGCTAACACAGCCAAATCGATCCTCTCCTCTACATTTCCAATTAAAATTTTACAATCCATGTACCCCAATGATACTAACACCCTATCATGCAAAGTGGGGTCGTCACACATAACATGCTTTCTAGCAATATGGGCTCCAAACCAAACCAATCTAACAAATTGTTCTGAAATAAACGAGTGGGTTGCCCCGGGATCAAATAACGCATAGGCAGCATGATCACAGAGAGAAATGGTACCTGTGACCACCCCGGGCGCTGGGCGTCCTCGGCATCCTTGCGCCCATTAAAGACACTCGTCCCCTCTTGGGTTAGTGGTCGCCGGGGATAGGTGGTGGGGATTTACGGCCCGATTTCCTACTCTAGGCTCTTTGTTGCTGTCTGGGAGTTCAAAATCGTTGCTGGGGGCAATTCTTTATCTGGTGTCCCAAACTCCCGCAACGGAAGCAAGCTCCAAATCTCATTGGCGTCTGGTTAGGTTTCCCGATATTCCTTCTCGGTGGTGGAACAAACCGTCTATTGTCGGTCATCGGTTTCTTTCCAAAGCGACGATTGTCCCGGTTCTGATTAAACCTTGAACCCGATGCTGCTGCCCTTTCCATTTGATCCCTCTCCATGATTTGAGCTCGCTCATATAATTCCCTGTAATCCCTAATATTCAGCAAAAGCATCTGGGTGCGAAGATCCGCCTCAGTCCATCTCGGAATCTTCGAGCCTTATCCAATGGATTCTCAACCATCCTTGGGGCAAACCTAGACAGCCTTGCAAATTCTGCCTCGTACTGAACTACTGTCATTGGCCCTTGACGAAGTCTCATGAACTCCGCCATTTTCTTCTCCTGGGCGCTCTCTGAGAAATACTGGCCATAAAAATGCTCGATGAATATCGCCCAGGTCTGTTCCATATTTTCTGAGAACACTCTATCCTTAACTGCTTTCCACCAATCGTGGGCATTATCTTGCAGCTGGTAAGTCGCCAATGAAATCCTTTCTGTCTCAGTACATCCCAACAGTTAGAATGTTTTCTTCTAACCTCCACCCAACGTGGGGGCGGGTCACCCCTCACCCATGGAATCAGGGTTTCAGGTTTCGAATTGCTCTACCAACCGGGTGCATTGGCCTTGCTGCTACCATTGGTTGAGCTTGAGCTTCTTGGGCTTGGGCTTGATTCCCAACAATGGCGGGGCTGCTGCGAGCCTCGATAACCTCCTCAAAGAATGACCCATGTTGCTCTCTCTTGGGCCCGCACGCCCCATAACATTCCTATTTCTCTTAGGGTTTCAATCACTTGCTCCATCCTAGGGTCTGCTGCGACTCCGGATTAAATCCGTGATTTTCTCTGCCTCGCACCCATCCCGAGGGTCTTCTCTGGCTCTAACTCGAGCACCCACCTCCACTTACGGTTCCTCTTCTTATGCCCCCTCCTCTGGGCTCTACCCATACTTCCTCCTTCGCTGTCCATCCTTCTAGATCTGATTGCTCAACTACCTGTTATAATTCCGCCCAGGAATTAGAGACCTAAACCAATTAACCGGTCTAAATCCTGGGCGTGTATCTACACCAAAGCATTCAAACACTCAACAAGCGACTAGCACAACAAGACGCGCATTTCACCCAAGGACTTGCACACTTACCTTGGGTCCTGCCGCACCTGCACATTACTGGTTCAAATAATCACCACAACATTCAAACACAACAATCTGGAGGTACACTTAGCACACTAGGTCACCCTATAGCTACCCATGGTCACTCCTCCTTATCACCTCGAGGTTCGGCTAGATTGGACCGAAATCCTTGCTCGATACCAATTCAACAAGTGATGTCACGCCCGCACCCAACGTGAGCATGAACATCCGCCCAAGGTCTAAACGGTCTTTGACGCCCCCTGCTTGCGTCCACGAGACCCGCTTCAAATCGGAGAATATATGCCACAAGCGGAAACGACGTATATATATATGTATGTATATACACCCGGACATTTTAAAAAGCAACCATGTATAGCAGGGGATAAAAATTACACGATAAATTAAACCTTAGTATATATTCTTTACAAACTTACAAACTTTACCCCTCACTATAACAAAAAGTACATCAAAAGGCTACACAAAAAAAAGGGATCGGTGGCCTAGGGGTGTCAATCCATCTACCGGGAGGGGCTACAGTCAAAAGAAGGGGCTAGCCTCTACTGATACTACTGAGACTTGATCTACGGCTCTCGGTGCAGGTCGGATGGCACTGAAGACTCCTCATGGAAATCCTCCTCGGTCCCTATCTCCTCCTCTGATCCACCCTCAGCGTTTTCTTCGGCTACATCGATATTCGAGCCCATCGCTTCAAGATCAATCTCTTCGTCATCCACCGGGTTCATGTCTACGGCCATGGCTCGCTGCTCTTGCTCCTCCTCTTCCATGGCTGCCGGTCCGTCTACTGTCTCATCCTCAAAACTCACACTAAGGGGAGGTGGAGGGTCCGACACTTCACCGCCCACCACCTGAGGGATTATAACGCCGTTTCTACCAACTGGGATGTCGAAGGTCCTGATCGGAGGTCCTATCACGCCATCTGCTCCCCTATAACACCATGCTACATACTCCTGAGTACGGCTGTAGTCCTCTCCCACGTCTACAAATACAACTGAATAATATCTAACGTACGTCGTTCCATCCCCGCAAGGGTGTACACTAGAAGATCGCTGGATACGGTGCGGGAATCCAAAAAGAGGGCCATCCCTCGGCATCCTACTGACGGGGGTCTGAAAAATTCGGTTTTACCACAACCGTGAGAAACTCAGCAAGTAATGAATCCCTAATCCTAAACTAGGCTAATGTGCACCTCGGAGGGTAAATCAAATATATAATTAAATGAACCAATGCAACAATAAATGTCAATAGAATAACCAACATGAATTCACCCGGCTCCACGATAATATGTCATCTCAATTCCTGCAAGTTAGGCATTTATAAAAAATGTGATGCACATACAATTATATCGACCGAAGGTCCACAATTAATTAAAAGCGACCCGTAGGCCCGGCCCGGAGGCCAACAGTGCGATCATACGACCCGTAGGCCCGGCCCGAAGGCCAGCGTGCGATCATAGGACCCGTGAGGGTTCGGCCGAAGGCCAGCGTGTATTTACATCGGACACGTTTATCAACTTATTCAATTTCAGCCTTATCAGAGCATGATGTGAATTCACATGTCATGGGACTCAAGCCAAGTGTCATGCCACGGTGTGCCAAGTATAATAAATCACAATTTCTACTCATACAGTGCATTATTGGCATATCTAACTCATTTCATTCTAGTCCATTTACACTCGACACTTAATGCACAACTCGAAGAATACGTAATCCGGTCCACTTAGGACTCGACATAACCAACCAGTCCCAACCATTAAACCCACGGATATGGCATCATCCCTCAAGGTCCTAACAAGTCCCAATTGGCCTCCACAATGCCTAATTTCAAGTCATTCCTCATTAATCCATTTAATGATCACATTAGACAATTTAATGCAAATTCGGGTCTTGATGAACAGTGCTGAATAGCACTCATTTTCCAGTCCTAAACCACATTAAAATGGCCTAATTAATCCCCAATTAAGACCCCTAATCATCCCACACACAATTACACTTAATTAGGCCACAAATTAGCCTAAATAATCTTAATTTACCCTCTAAACTTGCACGATCAAAACTAGTTCGGGGTTTAGAGAATTTTACTCGCCTAAATTAACCCGAGGCGACGGGAGCGGGCGGCCGATCACCGACTCGGGGTGAGAATCGGCGGCGGCGGGCGCAAGCCGGGCGGTCATAACGGGCGCGGGCGGCACGGGCCCGCGCAAGCCACGGCTGGTCATCGGCGGGCGGCTGGGCCAGCGTGGCGGGTGGCGCTGACGCGGGCGGCGGGCGAGCCTGGCCGAAGCGCCGCCGCGCCGCCTTGCAGCAGGTCGGCGAGGGGCGACCGAGGCGGAAGCCGGACGGCGCGACGGGCTCGAGCTTGGCTACGGGCGGGCGGGCACGACGGTGGCCAAAGGAGGGCGGCACGAGACGGGGCGCAAGGTGGCTCGAGCGCCTGGCCGGGCGGCGGAAAGTGCGAGGTGGTCGGGCCGGAGAAGAAGGGAGGAAGAGGGAGGAGAGAGAGAAGAAGAGAAGAAGGAAGAGAGAGGAGGAGAAGAGAGAGAAGAGAGAGGACGTGAGTTGCATGGGGAAGTGATAGAGTGGACGCTAGGGGGGGGTAGGGGGGGTGGGAACGGTCGGGGAAAAGGGAGAGAGAAAAAGAGAGAGAGAGAAGGAGAGAGAGAAGAAGAGAGAGGAAGGGAGAGAGAGACGCGGCGGAAGGGCTACGCCGAGAGAGAGGAGAGAGAAAGAGAGATTTCAAAATTTAAAGAGCGCAAATTTACCAAAGGACACGGTCCGAACTAGAAATCGGGCTTATCGGTGCCGTTTAACCGGAAAAAGGCCTAACAATTCCCCCGAAAAGTCCCGAATAATATTCTAAGGCAATTGACGGAAATAAAATAATTCTGGTCACACTACGAGGGCGGTCTACCAGGTCAAATTCGCACTTCGGTCTAAAAATTCACTTTTTAACCATTCCCGATAATCTCGATGCTGGCCACAATAATATCGACACCGTCCAATTTATTTCGCTCGAAACTCCCAAAATCGATCGCCAAGTTCGGGGTCTAAATAACGACAAAATTCGATCGAAAAGCGATTCTAGCGAAATCTCTAATTTAAAATAATAACCGAGAGTGATCGGTTCTCGGCGAGATTTTACTATAAGCACACCGACAAATCACGCGTTCTATAAATCCCAAAATTAATCGAAATTCGGGCTGTTACATACTACTGCTTCTAGGCAACACCCGGTAGCTTAACCACGTTCCTGTGGTTGATCTGTGAGAGAATGGCAATCTCGTTGATGAATTGTTCGACATTTCCCTTATCGATCGCCTTCGACTTCTTAATGGCAATGATTCCTCCATCCGTGAGCATCCCTTTGTAGACGGTTCCTTGCCCACCTTGGCCAAGTATTCTGTTCTTGTTGAAATTGTCGGTGGCCTTCTCCAAATCCTTGGTATTAAACAAATGGCTCTTGTCCACATTGTTCTCGGACGAACGCAGATTTATTCTTGCTGCAACAAGAGACGCCCATTCTGTTTGAAGTACTTCTCTTTGAGCTTGATTTCTTTCCTTTTCTTCATGAACTTGTACAACAGCCACAGTAAAAGAAGCAAAAAATAAAGTGCCCCTAGGCCTGCTCCAATGCCTGGTTTATCACAAGTGGTATGAGCATAACCAAAAGCAAGCATCAAGGATTTGCAACTTCGATTTCAAGAGAGGAAATTGGTAATCTGATCTTGGAGAGATTTACCTTAGACCACCTTTCTGTATATTCATTAATTGATTGAATAAAATGTTAATGTGATTGGTGTTGCGACCTAAATTTTCTCAAGCTAATGGATTATTAAGACTAATCTTAACTCGAGCCCTCCCAATCTCTACCAATTCACAACTTAGGATTTAAGTTTTTAACATGCAAAAATTTTCATGCTTAGAGTCGTCACTAATCTATTTGTGGTAGGTCAATTAGAAACCTAAATAAAACATAGGGAGATATGTTTTATTCCTACGAACCAGAGATTCTAAGCTCGGGGACTTGATTACGCTAGATCTAGTTTAATGCCCTTTTTTCGGTATCTCTTCTTTTCAAAAATATTTATGCAGCAGTCCGATCCATTTTAACTTAGTCACTAGCATGTGAGGTGATCATGCGGGTGCCCAAACCACCAAAGTAACACCCAATAATCGAAACATTAAATAAATTGCAAGATTGAGAGAATTACTTACCTCGAAACAACGTAAGCATCTGCATGGTTAGCTAGAAAATCACACCAACAATTCTAATATGATTTCTAATTAACAAGCAGTTCACTCAATATTTTTTAGGACTTTCACTTATTTAAATGAAAGCTAACCTATATGTAATTACGTGCAAAAATTAATACACAATTAATGCAGCCTAACATGCAAATTATATGTCATGCGACAACGTGACCTAATTCTAATGACGGACGAATGATTTATTTTTGGTATTTTCAAATGAAATTCGGAATTAAAAATTACTCAAATTAATATGCAATCTATCCTAGAGAAAATGATTTGATCTATCCTAAAGTGATTCTTTTTTTGGATTTTTATTAAAATTCGAAATTATTAAATATCCTAAATAATCCACCAAGATTAAAACAATTTCTAATTTAAACTAGGAAATACGCTACCCTCAATCCCAATTTAAATCAAATAATTATCTTATTCTTTTGGATATATTTAAGATTTCCTAAGCATGAAAAATTTCTAATTTAAATCCTAACTAACATATTTTTTTGATTTTCTTTATTTAAAAGGAAAACAATTAAACAAAGATAACAACCACGCAATCCGCAAGATTCTCCTTATTAGATTCAAATTAGGCAAATAAATCAAACTAACGGTCATATCTATAGGGTTATAGATATTGACGGAAAACCGATTGTTCAAATTTGAAAAGCAAATAAAATCTATTATCATATCCAAGTGATTATGGATAAAATAATGATTTTCCGTATCGTCGAGTATCGTACCTTAGGGATAAGGTTGGATAGTCGTCCAGATACGTTGCCAAATTAGGAACGATTCCTAATTTTGGGTATTTTCGAATATAGCAGACATAACACACGTTATCCTAAAAATTTCTAGCAATCCACAAAATATTCATCAAAATATTTGAAATATCGAAAAACTAGAAACCAAATATTCCGAAAGTATCGGATAACGTTCTTTACCTAATTTTGGGATATTTTCAAATTTGAACTTCATGGATCGGGATTGCGGATCTAAACGAGCGGCGGTGGGAGTTCTCGCGGTGGTGTTCTGGTCAACTGGGGGTGCAGTGGAGGACTCGCAGCAACTATTGGACACTCATGCTCGAAGAGGATTCACGGCAATGATCGTCGATCTTGGACCACAATGAACGCTTTTGCCCTTGCGTTCTCCTCGTTTGTGAATGATCCAAAGTGCACCCCTTTAGAACCTTCTTGCCACTTCACTCACGGATCACACCTGCACACAACGGAAATTTCTTTCGTTTTTCTATTTTAGTAACAACCCTCCAATGGACATAGCACTCAAAGATCTCCAGCACAGCACAACTTCGCGCAATTGGGATTGTCCCAGCGAATTGTTCAGTGAAGCTCGGCTTGGCCACTAGCAGCAGTGGGGAAGAGGCTGATGTTGATCTTTTGCCAAGGAAGAGCTTGCGGTAGTGAGGCTCTCGACGGCAGCAACTTGTCGTTGGTGTAGCAGGAGTGTCAGGCGTGAGATGTTTCGCGACCTGGTTGCTTCCTTCTCGGCCAGGGGTGCAGTGACCGTGAAGGTTGTTGGTGACGGTGAAAAGGCACGCCAGTGTGGAGGGTCTGCTTGGTCGTGGTGGCGCACGGCGGTGAGGTAGACTTGTGCGTGACCGACTCTCTCTTGCTCCTTGCTCTCGCTCACGTGTCTCTCGTGCTCTCTCTGAAAATTTTGCTTTGGGAATTATAAGAGCCCCCAAAGAAAAAGCCCCGCTCCCCCCCCTTTTATATGCAAGCGAAGCGGTCTTCGTAGGGAAACGAGTAGCTCTTCTTTCCTCTTTCAAGATATTCATACATCACGGTCAAAGATACATTCCTCCACAAGTAAGATTAATTTCCCTTGTTTTGACTGTGAGTGCATCTTTTAGTGATCTGTCCCTATTTTTTTCTACTTAATCCCTTCTGACCAAATATGGCTTCAAATCTTGCACGATCAATCTCCCAATTCAGCAAACTTCCCAACAATTTCAGCCATGAGAATTAATGGGCTATGTTAAATTTTCATCATTGCGGGGCTTAATTTGATTAAACTCATAACCACTCACTCGAGTCCATCCGCCGACGGTCCAAATGCAACTATATGACCTTATTACTACTAATGCTCCTAAATTCTATATGCAATGCAATATTTTTGTTTACGGACTAATAAGATTAGTCCCTAATTTTTATGCAATAAATTCTTAATAGTTAGTCAAAATTTAAGTGTCAACAATTGGTGAAAAAGTCTCCTTATGAAAATTTAGCATAGAACAGAAAAGTCATCTAATCAGTCGAGAAGCAGCCAAAAAAAAAATAGAGGTATTGATCGATCGATATTATGCTCGACATACTGTATATGTCGATGAGTTGATCAAGTTAAACAGTACAAACTAATTAGGCTACAATTATAAGAAAATATATGTGCTCAATTAAACAGCAAAATTGAATTCCGAAGAGCGATATAGGAACACCAAACATACACGATCCACTGAAAGCGCTTCATTGTATATGCTTTTTCTAAATTGTGGGTTTCATCACTTAAAGACTCAATGCAGCATTTATTTAGATGATAGGATGTGAAATTTGCTTATCTATGAGGAGAAACTTAATTGTCTTGCTTCCTTCTTCACAATCAAAGTAACCTCGTCGATTCACGCACTTTTTGCCGTGGCACCGATCAGTTGGATCTTCACATTCATCAACATCTGAACAAAAGATTGAACATCAAAATTAGTACAGCTTCGTCTCTTTATTGGGTGTTTAGGATTGCATGTAAAGCTACTTCAGCTTCCAAAGAACTGATTCTCTTGATTGGTACAGTGTGTTAGCGTTACGTTTCCAATGATGGTGCGATAAAATGTAAGTGGCTTTACCTTCGCATCCATGTCTAATATAGGGGTTACCGGTGAAGCCTCTATTGCAATAGCAATGCAAAAATGGCATTGCCATGCGATACCCTGAAAAGAAGCCCACTGTGCTGCAGTAATAGGAATCACCGGAGATGTAGCCATAATTGTAAATCTCTAATGCAGGTTCTGAGGATTTAGCTATCCCCCATTCTAGCACCACTGCGAAATGCCCGCTTGCCCTCAACTCATCAAAGTCCGTAGTCGCAGGCACGAACTGCGACCTATCTCCCAAGAAGGCATAGTTGCATTCATTGTGCCCTGCTGTTTCATCGTCAAGCTGGAAATCGACGCTGAAAGCCTGAAGATACGAGGTAATCGTGGTTTGGCAGCATCCGTCGCTCCCCGAACAATTCATGTTCCCAACAACGTTGTTGTCTGCCCCGCAACTTGACTTGCATGCTATGATAGCAGACTCCGTGTCATCCATTAGGGCACGGATGTTGCAACCGACAGCGGTGAAGACATTCCTTGACACGGAGAAGACAAACTGGCTTCCTTTCAAGCTCACGGGCACAAAGCTTCCATTGCCCCGCAGTTCCCATTGGCCGAGTAGATTATGGGAAGACTGACGTTGATCATGCCGTTTTTGTTGCTTTCGTAATCGGGTAGAGAAATGTTAAGCACCCTCAAGTTGGCCTTCTTCAGTACCGGGACGGTCCCATTGCTGCTTTCCTGGCAGACGATCTCATACCACCTGTCGAGGAAACACCCAGTTCCAATCCCGAAGGGGAACGGAATGGCAATGCCACCACATGTTTGGTTGCAACTGCCCTTTGCCAGAGGAGCCGCTTGCGATCCTTGTTCGTGAAGCAAAAGTGATCCTAGAAGCGGAAGAATCTGAAACATTCTCGTTCCTGCTTCTTTTGTAAGGAAATTGTGAACCTGCTGGAGGAATGAACAGAAGGCACGGTTACTTATACCCCTTTGTCTTCTGCGGTCGCTGGCCCTAGCATATCCCAGGATGCTTCCTAGAGCAGAATTGTCTAAGCTTCAGATCCTTCCTGGAGTAGAAAATTCTCCACCGAAGTGGTCACCTCTTTTAGCAGCCACAATGAGAAGAATGTTTCGATCAGGTTTGCTTTGATGGCTATTGCGATGTATTACTTTTCAGTCTCAGTTGACGATATGAGAAAGAAATTTATTTAAACAAAGAAAGATATTAACGTGATGAGATTTGAACAAATTTTCTTTTGTTGCCCATTGAAGGGTCTTCTTTCTGAAAGGCTCTAAGCCACATCAGGACAATGCTTGACAATGTACTGCGAAATGGGAAAGTAAATGGCACTGGTGATCTTTGACCGGCACATAGGCAACAAGTCCATCGCTTTGTAATAGAGAAATGAACGAAAAGTCCAAAGTAAATTGCTAATCAGAGTCAAACTCTTAGACCGAGACAAGCAGAAGAAGTCTTGTTTTGATTTGCTTCCATGCAGATTTAGACATCGAGATCACCATAATTTAGCTACGGAATTGTGGTGGAGCTTATTATTACATTCAACCCGTTTTCACACAATTTAGTTTAGGCTTTTCTGGAATCAAGTTCAACCAATCTGGAGACTGATCGGTTCGGATAATTTTTTGGTGATTTATATAATTAAATTATATCTCGGGTCTGAGCCGTGCATGAAACCCGACTTGTATGGAGGATTTTGATTTGTTCAAATTCAGAGTGCCCTTCAATCTGAACGGGATATGGATTTCTTGGGCGGTGGAACTTGACTTTATTTTCTTTTGAAGAAGATTATCAAAGCTTTGATCGGTTTGTTTCATTGTTTTTCTTGGACCAATGAAACGAGTTCGGGCATCTGTTGAATCCAGGAACGGGAAAGCAAAACTTACTTTCCTTTAGGCTTCGTTCGTTTGGCGACAAATATTCTTCTTTTGGAAAATATTTTCCCGGAAGTCATTTTTTTTGAAAAATATTTTCCTGAAACACAATTTTTTGGTGTTCGGCTAAAATTTGAAAAAATTTTGGAAAATATTTTCTAGTATTCGGCGACCGCCCGATCCGGCAGCGTCCGGTGATCGGTAGCGGCGATCGGTGGCGATGATCGGCAATCAACGGCGGTTGGCGGCGGCGAGCAGCTGTGTTCGGCTGCGGCGGGGGGGGCAGGCGGGCGGCGATCGGCAACCGTGGCGGTGGGCGGCGGCGGGCGGCAGGCGGTGATCAGCGTCGGCCAGCGATTGGCGGTGATTGGCGATCGGCGACCGGTGGCGGCGATTGGCGATGGTGGCGGTGGCCGTTGATCGGCGGCGGCGACCGTGATCAATTTCCTCTCCACGAAAAACATTTTCTCTTCCATTGGCAATTAAAATGTTTTCCTCTTTGTGAAAGGAGGAAATCATTTTCCCCAAAAGTGAAGGCAAAATTGCTCATGGGAGAGAAAATATTTTCCGTGGGAAGTTATTTTCCGTCCCCGAATGCTGAAAAATCCAGAAAATACTTTTCTAAAAAATATTTTCCGTAAGCGAATGGAGCCTTATGCAAAAGTGGTTCCTTTTTAATTTCTTTAGTCGTAGTGCCAACGGGAAACCTGACTAATCTCTCTCGTTATTGGAGCAAAAATCATTTTTAATGTTCTCGAGCGTCGTGCATCTTGTAATTAGTCCCTTGCTTTTCTTGCTCGAGCCGTCTGTAAAGGCTCTTTGGGAATCCTTTGGTTCCCCAAAGAAGAGTAAAATGCATGCGAGTCATGTGGCAAGTTCTTTAATTCCATAACGAAAGAGAGTGCGTCCCATGTGATTGAAGGAAACTAAAAAGTGATTTTCGCTCTAAAATAGCATAATTATTTTGCTAATGCTCTGGATAGTGCCGAGACAATATTCTGAACTCTTGGCACTGTTTTATTTTTAATTTTTTATTAAAACTAAATATAGCAAACTATCCATGGTACGACAAAGAGAGAGAGAGAGAGAGAGAGAGAGAAATTTTTGAAAAAAAAATGATCCATGGTCTAGTTTAATAAACAAACAATGTTCAGTCACAAAAAGTTGTGCACCGTGATCATGAATAGTACTTCCCACATGGAAGGACATTATCGATGGGGTATCGTGTGTGCGTATCTAGTCAACTTTCTTATCTAGGATTTCTTTTTTGCTGGTTTAACTTTACTCATAGGAAAATAATTTGAAGTACCGAGTTATGGATTGTTTTTTTTTTTTTGAATGAAAATTTGTTTGTGGGCAGATATATCATGGGTACAGATTAGAAATTTTTGTGAGAGGCGAAAGTTAGTTTGAGTAAATGTGTTTGAGTTTTTAATTTTATTGACTCTTTTATAAAAGCTTTTATTTTTGTTTGGCAGACGTAGTTCAGTGGCCTCCACCTTCACCATGTCTCGCAACGTGTGAATGTGGAGCACTTGTGATCCGATCTCGTACTAGTCGTTCAAGAAACACCCGCCTTCTATTCCCAAGGGGGAAGGGCATGACGATGTTTGGCTAGTGATGCTTTTATGCTGATGGAAACTAGGATCTAAAGGTATCGAAACACCAGGTTTGCCAATACTTTAGACGTTTCGTATGTGGAGGAATCTAACCTATGAGCTTTAACCATAAGAAGGGAAGAAAGTTAAGGATGTGGGTGTGATTTTCTTCTGTCCTGTCATATCCTAGACAACAGAAACATTAAAGCTTGATAAGTAGAGGCCTCTCTATATCTTAAGCAGCCAAGTGAAACCCTAAGAATGAGAAAGTCTTCCCTAGAGACAAAGATAAGCATCATCACTGGGACAGCGAGATCTCCTTTGCTTATGGGATTTTCCCGATTCAAAATTTGATGGAAATGGGTTGGTAATTCACCGAAGTATGTCTGCTTCAAGGTGATGACTTTGTTTTATAGTTTCATCTATCTTACTGTGACCGCTCTCATGGAAGCTTCGATCATGCACTTGCCCATAATTTGAAGCGAACATTTTGTGTGATTATACCTATAACGAGTTTTTTTTTTCTCATTGACTCATGTTTTGTTCGAGTGAATTAAGATGATCGTGATATGTATCCTCGACTTCTAGTGCTTCTCTTATGTTTCTTTGATTTTGCCCTCTCAAAAGTTGGATTTTTCAGTGTCTCCAAAACGTGTAACCTCAAACTCCGGCCTCATCAATGCCATTGCCAATGCCATGAAAGAAAAATGAAATTTGAGCCGAGATGCGTCATCAAACACTTGGCTGTTCAGTCTGTAAATTTATAAAAGTTTTTTTTTTGGTCAGAAAATTTATGGAGGTTAAAAGAGGTCTCTTGAAACATTTTGCTTTTGCATGCTTGAATTTTGATTTTGAAACATTAGGGGAGAAGAGCCAGACAGATATGAAGTTTCACTTGGGAAGAATATACCGGACCTGATCACGATACAAATTGAAGATAGTCGAACCTAGCATATCATAGGATGCTTCCTCACGCAGAATTTGAATGATTTGGTGAAAATGTGGCTATAAGCCTAGAAAGTTTTATTATTAATCTTTTTTCCTTCTTAATAATAGCAATGAGGAACCTTTCTAATGTTATTTTTCTTTTAAAGATTCTTTGAATATGCTTTTTTTAGGAGTTTGTAGAAACTAAAAAGAGAAGAAAATTTTGATATGGAGGACATATGTCTTAGTATATCTAATTACTTTCAATTGAATCATTTTTGTAAAAATAAAACTTTATTATTTATCTTCTTCCTACTTAAGTATAGCAATGTTGAAAATTCTAATATTCTTTGAAAAAAATGGTTCGAATTTATTTTTTTAGAGTTTAAGGGGGAAAAAAAAAAGAGAAGAAAAGTTCAATAGTGGGACATGTGTCCACAATGAAGAGGAACCCTTGTCAAGTCCTCGTTGACTTCTCCAGAATACTAGTCACTTCGACGGGTAGCGTATGGCGTAGTATTGTGGCACAAGTGGAATTTGGCATTCCGTAGGAGGTTGGAATCTAGAACTTCAATGGATGATTGGGGCTATCAAGGGCAAAAACTTGGAGGTGAGACTCTTCAAGCTGTTTTTCTTAGCGACTATCTATTGCATATAGATGAAATGCAACCACAGATGGTTTCAAAACAAGTCGATTGAAGCTCATCTTCTGTTGGCTGGGATTCGAAAGGTTGCAAGAGGTAGGGGCGTCACTCTACGAATAATGTAGGTCTTCCCAGGCAAATGTTTTATTGGCTACTGTATGGAGGCCTCCTTCCTCCATTTTCTCGCATAATTAGTCTCTTTTGAAATGCTAAGGGTTTTCCCTAAGTCTTTGTACCTCATTATATTCATGATATTCACGCGCGTGCGTGCACACACGCATATATACACACCAAAAAAAAAATTGGAAGATGTCGTTTCTTCCCCCTCTTTCCAAGAGCCTTTTTTGTGCTGGCCAAGATTTAACATGGTCAGTTTGATTGGTCATCTTAGAAGATTTCCACACCAATAGCATATTTAGGACTCAGTTATTGCATTGAAAAAGAAAACTAAAGACTTAGATTGAATTACCACTTACCAAAAAAAAAAAAAAAGACTTAGATTGAATTCTCAATCAGCGCCACAAAGCAATCACATGTACAAAATAGGTGGTTGAGTAGTACTAGGAAAACGTATCGTATGACATAGATGATCATATAGACAAATCATATTAGCGGAAAATAATTTTTTTTTCTTAAACATGTTAAAATCACTTTAGCATGATGAGCACAAATGCAGCATATGACGAAACCAACTTGAGCCCATCATACATCTTTTGAGCCTATGCAAGTCACAAGCTAATTGAATGGTGAAGGCTAATGCAACGAAGGTTCTTGTTCGCAGGAGTTGAAATTGTCAGTGGCCTTCTCTAAATTCTTGGAGTAGAACAATTTGCTTTTCACGACATTGCCATCTGGAGAAGATACATCACTTTCCAACAAAAAACCGCTGTTGCATTGAGGTACTTCTCTTGGAGCTTCAATTCTTTTCTCTTCTTGATGTATTTGTACAACCTCCATAAGAAAAGAAACAAAAGTAGTGTGCCAAGTATTGCCTCAATCGCTACAGTGCAAAGATTGAAGGGGCAAAAGTGAGGACAATGCACAGTGGTGGTCAAGAATCTATAAAGGCACTTCTCATCAAGAATTTAATCGAATCTGAGTAAAAGGAAAACATATAAGAATGATGACCCTCCTTTCGTGTAGATTTATCTTAACTATTGTCACGCCCCGAACCCCCATCGAGGCTCCGACATCCCGCTTGGTCGAAATGATGTGACGTCCCAGGAGCATTGCCGACCCAACCCAAACATCAGAGCCACATGCGGAAACGGATATAAAAATCTCGGAAAAAAAAAATGCGGCAATAGGGTAGAACAACAGAACAGACAAACAACAATAACAGCATTTCATACAATATTACTGCACCAAATATACAAACACATATTACAGACATAAATATAGACGAACATCCTCCGCCACCGTTTTAACAAAAGTTCAGGGGTTTGATTATCTTAACTTCACTATCGGTCAACCTGATTTATACAACCCCTAAAATACCCTAGGGAAAACCTAAGGATTGTCTTCCGTTCTGCTCCTGATTCTTCGGGCTTGAATCTCTGGAAACTCACCTGCAGCTCCACTTGGGCACCAAAGGCAGCTCCCCGGACTTCCAAAAAGAGGAGGCGGACTTTCCGGGTCTAAGGTTGGGGGTCTGAAATTGTGGATTATACAACTATGAGACGAATCTCAATAAGTGTACAACCCCAAACCCCACGTAGGCACTCACGTCATCGCCGCATTTAAAACACGCAGAACACACATAATCAATCAAACTAACAACCACACACGACCCTACCTGAATCCATCATGCACGCTCCTGCACGTTAAACAATAATACAACCAGCACATCACAGCAATACATCACAGACGCTGCGTGCCTCAATTATAAGACAGAAACCACTTGGGCACGTCCCATACCATGCCTAGCAGTTTCTACCCCATAATTAAGCATCACATCACGCGATACAAATACACTCGCACACTAACTCACACCATGCGTCACTTTCCCAAATCTCGCACCTCAAGCCAATTTCCTCTCATTCTCAACTTTCCACCACTACCGTGCCCGCGTAAAACGCATCAGGCCAACGATCTTCTGACCTCGTCAGGCATCAACACCCCGTTGGGCCGGGCATCGTCACCTTATCGGGAATGGTATCGTCCCAGCGTAAAACGAACACGCCTCAGGACGGAATCCTACACACACTTTTCTTCTACCGTGCCCGCGTAAAACGCATCAGGCCAATGGTCTTTTGACCACGTCAGGCATCGTCACCCCATCGGGCGGGCATCGTCACCTCGTCAGGGATGGCATCGTCCCGCGTAAACGTACACGCCTCAGGACGGACCTTACCCCGCGTAAACGAACACGCCTCAGGGTATCACTTTTCCCATCAATCCTACATTCTCGTACCTTCATTCCACACTCTCCACACGTACCACATGGCCACACATACACACGGTCACACACAAATTCACATCTCGCACACACTTTTCACAATTACCCATCCTCATCACGCGAACACCACACAAACACCCAAGCTTGGCATGCGAACTCAATGCGCAATCACGCCACCACACCTCATAGTCACACAATCACACATACGAGCTCATTCAAGCATCAAACTACCTGTCAAAATGCCACGATAACACCGAATAATTCTTGAGAGAGAAAAAACTGAGAATATATAAAATCGGGTCCAAACTGAGTAGTTGCGTAGTGACAGAAATCCATTTGAAATAAATAGTAAGCCAACTCCAAAAATTATGAAATTTGAATATGTTGTACAAAACATCTTAATGAACATTTTCTGTGAAGAACTAGAAACCCAGTTCAAACCTTAAACACCTCGTTTTGACACTCAAAATTGGACAAAATCCGATTCGCTCGGACAGCCCCTCAGGCCATCAAAATACAACTCATTCAGTATCCAAATCATTTTGAAAAGCCTTGAAATTTTTATATGTTATAGCCACAAATGTCCCCAACAATTTTCGTGAAAGAAGTATTTTGAAAATAGGTCTGAAAAATTATAAAAATTCTAACAGACCAAAATGTCGAGTGAATAGTAAATCGGGCAGTTTTATTTCAGTCCAAAGATGGACTTCCGAATGGCCTCAAATGATCTCCAAAAATTCCCAAATTAAAGTATGTTATACTTAAAGATGTTGGGAACAACTTTCATGAAGAACACTTTCTCAAATTCGGGCCACACAAGTCACAGTAAAAATAGCAAAATCTGGCGATGCAGTAGCAGCCTAGCCAGAAATCAGTCAACACGCACCACCAAGCAAACCAGCCACTAAATTCACCCTAAACCGAGCCCTAAACAAGCCTAACAATACCCGAGGTCCTAAGCGACATTTGGGGAGGTCACTTACTTTGAAAAGGCGGACAAACGGGCTGGACAAGGGGCTGGAACAGCCGGCCCAGCAGCTCCGGCGATGGCGAGCTCACGATCGGCGAAGGGAGAATTGGCAAAGAAGAGAAATTGTGGAGAGAGAGAGGAAGGGGAGTTCTGGTTGGGGGAGTGGCCGAATGAGGAGGTGAAGGGGAGAGAGAGTCAATATTGGTCAAAAAAGTGGGCTGGTGGGGGACACGTGTCGCCGATCCGGGAGATTTGACTAAAACGCCCTTAATCCAACGGTCTTGGTTGATCTTATCCAAATAATTGAGAGGCATTTTGGTCTTTGGCCCCAATAATTGAGCTGAATTATCCAAATAATTATCCCCAAAATTTTCCCAAAATTCGGAACTAAAAATGGCCTAGGGGCAAAATGGTCATTTTTCCGGTCCCGGAGCGAAATTCTAATTTTTGTCTATACTAACCCCAAATGAGTGTGGCCAACATAATATGATGTCAGAATCATGAAAATAGCTTCTTAAACCCCGAAAATCGATTTGTAAAGTCTTGGAAATAAAATAATATTATTTTTCACTTCCGAGCCAAAATTCCAATTTTTTACCAAAACAACTCTAAATATGCATGGCCACCCTAAAATGACATCGGCCTCGAAAAATAATCTCATACGGCCTCAGAATCAACGTCGGGGTCCCGAGGGGCAAAATCGTAATTTTTCCGGTCCCGAACCGAAATCCATTTTTTTGCAGAAATGGGTGGCCCCAAGGTTGGCCAAGCCAAAAACGTCATCGGCCACTCAAAATTGTCACTTTCAAAATTCTCGATTTCCGAGCCAATTCCAAGAAATGACTAAAATCGAACAATCGCGACTTTAGCTTATTTTAGCTAACGGGTGGCTCATTGGGATTACGCACTCTCGACCCGTGACCGACACTAAGTCAAATCACGTTTAAGTTTACTCTACCCAGGACGACCTCGATTGTCATATAATTGCGAGGGTCTGTCACTAGTTCCCTTTGGACACGATCAATCAATTAGATCGGTCTCTATTGGCCCAAAACATTCCCTTGTCAATCTTTATGGTTGAAGGTCGAGCCCAGGCCAAGTTCTTTGATCGTACGAACTCTATCCCGTAACGGCTTTACCCTTACGGTTAGCATCTCAAGAATATGTTGTTTCGGGTGAGATCTCACTATAAGTGCATTGGCCAAAATATTCATTTCATGAATCCCGGAAAAAGGATCGAAAATTTAGATTGTTACAACAACCCTGAAAAATTAAATTTTCTCCTGTTTAAGTTCCATCCGATGAAATTCTTATGCATGCATATGTACCGCACAATGGATCTCCCTTACAAGGAATTTAGTAAACCATTGATGAAACTTATGATTGTCATAATTCCAATTCAAATATGACTAGTATAAGTAGGAACCTTGCATATCTTTTGATAGATTCCATTTTTTGAAACTTATCTATAATCATCACCGGGGGAATGTAAAACTTATTTCTGTACCTTTTCTGTACATAATCTATGCAATGCTGTTCTGTTTCTAACATTACTCAAGAGCATGAAGCGGTCTAAAGTTCTAGGTTAAAAGATCTACTTATTAATAAAAATGAATTCAGCTGTCTTTCTGCCATCGATCCAGTCACAGGTGCCCTGTGTGTTCACACAAGTCCTGTTGCATTTTTGAATCTTCACATTCATTAATATTTGATGACAAAGAAAAAATAAATACATTAGCAGTGAAACCATCTCCTTGAGAAAAATCAGCAAGA
This sequence comes from Syzygium grande, assembly GCA_024733475.1. Lineage (NCBI taxonomy): Eukaryota > Viridiplantae > Streptophyta > Magnoliopsida > Myrtales > Myrtaceae > Syzygium > Syzygium grande. The sequence goes on from JAMXDD010000010.1 coordinate 12,195,627, forward strand.
CTAGTAGGTCCCATTTCCTTATAATTGTTAATTCCATGACTAAAATATTATGCTTTTAACGAGAGGACTATCCGACGTTCTCTTTCGTAAGTCTACTTGCACTACTGATGTCCACCTTCTTCTTTGAAGTCCAAACTAAAGCCCTGAAGGTTAAGGGGAGCGTACTTTGGCAGCGTTTGTCCCTCCCAGAACAAGCACTATGATACTAACTAATGTCGGTGGTGGTTCCAGCACATTTCGACTTGCAACCAACAACAGTTGAATCTGTAGTATTCACTATCACCTGTTGTTCTGGTCTTTTTTGCTTAGTACTAAGTGTGAAAATATGTTATTGGGGAGGTAAATAGGGGCCTAGAAAGATTCGAACTCAGGACATCTTTAATGGAATATTTAAATATTAAACCGCATCTTCCTCTAACAGTTTAAGTATTTAAAACAATTGGCAGTGATATCGCAAAATCAGACACGTGTATCTCCCGTTAGAGGGGAGTGAAATGTTGAGAACTCACAATCTAATCTTATTTAGTCTGGGAACCGTGTTGTTTCACTTGCAGTCAATCTCATACCAGTCATTTAACTAACACTCGGCTCCTATTCCTAAAGGGTAGGGAATGTTGACGTTCCCACAATTTTTAGCTCATTTGGGCTTGGAATGCAGGTGCAGCTCCTGATGCTTGTACTTTGAGCAAGCCAGAAGCAAAAGAATTTGAAAAACCGAGTTCGACAAGATTTTTGTGTTTGGTATGTGCATGGACCTAAACCTATGGCGAAAGGGGATGTGGGATGAGTCCTTACTCAAGTGGAAGAAGGGAAGAATTTTGATGTACTAGAAGCATAATTTTATTCCAGCTCTGAGGATGCTTCCTTGAGGACAGAAATGCAAAAAGCTTGATATGTACAGGACACCGGTTTAAGCAGCTAAGTATGATTGATCCCATTGCTGGGGACATAATTTTATCATCAGTTTCTTATGAGAAAGATTTGGAGCATTATTAAATCAATATCAACAATGAACTAACTTTTGATGACCCTCATTATCCTAACTTTCTTTTTGTCCTTTTAGGAAAAGAAAACAATTTGCCACAACAAGAATCTCAATCTGAATGACAAAATCATCCGAAAAATTTATATTAGGTCTAATTTAGTATTCAAAGAATGTATTGTCCATTGGGATCATAAGTAGTCTTCCCCACAAGAAAAAAAATTATCAATGGGGTATCGTGTGTGATTTTCACGTTTGGTATGTGCATGGACCCTAACATATGGAGAAAGGGATATGGGACGAGTCCCTTAATTATTGTTATTTAAGTGGAAAAGGGAAGAATTTTCATGCACTGTACTCTTAGATGTATTGTTTGATCAAGCACCTGTTCGTGTTTGAGATTGATTATCAATAAAATTGACACTATCCAACATCCTGCAATGGTCATTATGATTCGACGTCCCTTTTCAACATCGCCGAATAAACATTTTATCTTTTGATTACGCATGCGGAAGCTAAACAAAGATTCACCCAGATAATAACAATAAACAATGATAGATAGGAAAAATAAAGTTTACAACATTGAAATCAAAACACCATTGTAACATTTGCTTGATTAACAACCCCTGGGAAACTTTTTTTTTACAAGCCCACTTTAGGCATTTCCAAAAGTCTACAAAAGATGTCGGGCAATCTACTTCACCAAAAGTCAACTTCCAGGCACCCCGAACCATATTGGGTGCATCAACATAATAAGGGCTTGAAAAATGTTTAACAACCACAAATGAGATAAAAATCTCAATAAGTTAACGCCCTAAGCCCGTTTAAATCCTAGATCAACTCACCAAAGGGGTCCCTAAGCAGGCAATACAAAGATCAACAACAACATTATTAAACAACCACAGGCATCCTTACCTCGCCTTGGTACACACGTTGATGAATGCATATGTCACATACTCGAAGCATTTAAAGAGATTTTCCATGCATTAATACATCACAGTCACACAGAATGTCCTCCATTATAAATTATAAAACCCACTTGGGCACGTCCCATACCATTAGAGATTTCTACCCATAATCAAGCACTATGCATCACACATATCTAGTTATTATGCCCCTCGGGCCACTACACATCAAGCGATCTGCAAGAAGATGGCGATTCTACCGGTATAACCGGGCTCCGTCCCCCACTCACCAATGGGCACGCAGCTCGTTTGACGATCTACAGTAAGACGGCATTCCAAAACGGCAACATCAAATGATCTACAGTAATATGGTATCCCGTAAGGACAATCGGTCCGGTCTTGGGCATGACAATGATCCAATGGGAACCTAGATAATCTCTAGGCATCCGATAAATCGAGTATGGTCAAGCGATCTACAGCAAAACCCCGATAAATCAGGCATCGTCAAGCGATCTACAGCAAGATGGCTCCAACGCATTGACCACACAAGCACATTCAGGCCAATTCTTATCTTTTCATTTAATCTATGCATCCATAAATCGTGCTCACGCCAATGCCACGCAACAATAACAAGTGGTCATACACGCAAACGGTCAATCGACTATATGAACATCATTTTAAAACATGAATTTACAAAAGCATTCAATATCGGATCACAGCCAAATAAACAGTATTGAAAAGCTAGGTAATTGTGATTACTGTCTCTATTAGGCCGGCAATGGAAAGCTAAAGATTTCAAGTAAAAAACTGGCAGATTATGAAATTCAAGTAAAACTGGACAGATTTGCATGATTTGGGAAATCAATTTCAAAAGTCATAGCAAACGGTTTCTAAAAATTATAAAATTCGAATATGTTATGAATAAGACCTTCACGAATATTTTCCATGAAGAACACAATCCCAAAATCCTTATACAAAGATCACTTTTGATGGCTCGAAACAACCCAAAACTGGTCCGCCGGAACAGGTGAATTGAACCGCAAAAAAAAATACTCGTTTTACCAACCAAATCCTTTCAAAACACTTTGAAATTTTTATAAGTTGTAGACATGGATTTCATTTACAAATCTTGTGAAGGAAGTATGGTCAAAATCGAACTGGAAAGTTTTATAAAAACCTGAGAAGGCACGAAGGTCACGAAATCCACAGTATAAAAACAGTTTTGATTTGGTAAGAAATTGAACCTTCGTGTAACCCATTTGAGCTCAGAAAAATCTGAAATTTAAATATGTTATAGATCAAGATCTTGTGAACAACTTTTATGAAGATCACTTTTCAAGATTCTAATCACAAAATGCTCTATAAAATGGAAAAACCAGAGACGTACAGTAAAAATCATTTCTGAAATCAAGATAAAAACTCCAGAAAACGCCATCAACTTTAAGATCCACCACTTCTCAGTCATGAAAATACACACCAAGAGTTCAAATCAACATTCAACATCTATTTCAACTTAGTCTAACAATCAAGACTCACCAACGCTCATTCTAGAACTTCACACACACTAAAACATTAACTAGCTAAACTACCCAATGAAAGTTAAACATCCTAAACAAGAAATTAAATGTTAACTTACTCGTCTAAAAACGACGACAACGTGAGGACGGCGGCAACAACACGAGTTGTCCATGGTGGCCTCGGCTTGACACGACAAGCGACAAGCGGCGATGACCGGCACGCGATCTATGGGGCTCAAGGGTGGCGGTGTGAGGGAGGAGAGGAAGGCGTGAGAAAACTCTCTCTCTCCCTCTCTCTATTTATACTAGCCCAAGCAAAGAAGAGATAAAATAACATCATTACCAAATCTTCCTAGATTTTGTCATCATTACCAAATCTTCCTTCATTAATAGCTAGATTTGGCCATCATTACCAAATCTTCTTAAGATCTTAACCATTAATGAATATCAATCAAAAGTCATGATGAAATGATCTTGAAAATCTTTGCGTTAATGAATAAGAGTTAAAATATCATCATGAAATGCCATTAATAACTTGATCTTAGAAATCTTTGCATTAATGAATAATGGACAAACTAACATGATGAGATGCCCCTAAAGTCCTATGGCCATTAATGCATATCATGATGGTGGTGCCTCCAAAGTCCAAGTTCCATCCAACGGCCAAGATCAAGCCTTGCTCTCAAAGTTTCATCCAACGGCCAAGATTTGATCTAACAAAGAGGTTTTTAGAAGGGCAAGTTAGCAAATAATTTTCGATGGCCAATTTGTAAAAATTATGAGGCGACATCTTATAGTTCGAGTGTGATATCCTTGAGCACTCGACACGCAAAATCGGATCATAATTATGGGCTGAAATCGATCAATCGCAACTATAGTTTATCTCGAACTAACGGGTGGCTGTTAGAAATTCTTGATAACCTTTCCCCTTTGGTTAGTATTCCCTAGGTGATCAGGCCAAAGCGAGAATTAACTAATAGAGCATCGATGAAATCACCATTTCATAAATTACCAAATTTGGTCAATTTTCAGGATATCACATTGATTATTTTAATAAAATTGACACTATCCTGTTTACGGAACCGAAATCAATTCACGGCTCTTTTCAACATTGATAAATAACCAGCTAATCGAACAGGCGAAAGGTTGATACAAGCGGGATGCTTGTTCCCAAGAGTACAAGTGCAACTCTAATGTAATCCTTACAATAAAGTATTCATGGATCCTCAAGACACAATAATCCCTATCATGATACATGAATGGACAAAGATCAATTTCGGTGCCGCTTGTCTCCGCATGTATAGCCAGACATTCTTGCGGGAGATAACGCTAGAAAGAGCTGACTTCACCATGTTTCTGACGTTTTAATGGCTGCACATCCGAATGCTGTTACATCCAAGTCCACATAATAAGACTTGCTAGATGTGAAACTAGCATCATGAGATTCAATGGCCTCGATTGTTTCTTGATCTTGTTGGAAATCCTAAGGACTTCGGTTTTGTTGGAAATCCAAAGGATTTCGAGGCCTCCTTATTCTCTCCAACTCCATTGCCACTTCTTTCATCGTCGGCCGGTTCCTCCCAATGGAGTTTAAGCACCTTCTTGGGGATTAGCAACTGCTGTAATCTCTTCTTCCTTACTCTCCTTCAAAACTTGAGTTTCAATCATATTGAACACAGAATCCTCCTCCATAGAAATTATAAAGTACGCCCACGAGGTTTCTCCCTTCTTCTTCACTCAATGGAGAGATTGGCTTTTGTCCCGTTAAGAGTTCGACAAGAACCACTGCAAAGCTGTACACATCGATTTTGTATGTAAATTGACTTGTTTGGAAGTACTTTTAATCCAAGTATCCAAAGTCCCCACACCAATGTGGTTACGTGAGTTTGATTGAGAGAAACAGACTTGAAAGTGCCAAAATCTGCCACTTTTGCCCGATATTTCTCATCTAACAGGACATTGGTGGACTTGACATCTCAATGATAAATGGGAATAAAAGTTGCTGAATACAAGTAGGATAAGGCTCCAGCGATTTTGATTGCAGCTCGTAGCCTAGGTGTCCCATGGCACTTGAAACTCCTCATTTGGGTCATGTAGACATTGGTATAGCGTCCCATTTGGTATGAATTCACATACTAAAACAGAAACTTTTGTCTCAAAGTAGCACCCCAACAGTACCCCAATAGTTTAACAATATTCCTATGATTGATTTGTGACAGAATGAGGACCTCATTGATGAATTATTCGACTTTTCCCTCGCCTATCAGTTCTGATTTCTTAATAGCTACTATTTTTCCGTCTGTTAACATTCCCTTATAAAGAGTACCCTGTCCACCTTGCCCCAAAGATCCTATCCTTGTTGAAATGATCAGTGGCCTTCTCCAAATCCTTGGAATTGAATAATTTGCTCTCCTCAACATTGCTTTCGGTGAAGACAGCTGTTGTTGCAACAAAAGACCACCGTTTCGTTTAAAGTACTTTTCCTTGAGCTTAGCTTCTCTTCTCTTTTTGATGACTGTGTACAACCACCAAGAGAAAAGCAACACATTTCCTAGTGCTCCAAGGCCCGCTCCAAATGTCTGCAGGGGAAAAAATTTGTAGGAGATAAGGTCAGAAATCTTTCCTACTTGTTAAGAATCTATTCATCGTTGTCATCACTGATGTTTCATGAATTTGATCAGAAGGAAAACATTTAGGGATACTGTTGACACCTGAAATTAATTAAAGATTTCGTCGTGAAGATATATGAATAAAACGACAAGAGATGACATCACCTATACTAAAATAACAGCTGGTAGGTATGGACAGTCATAAGCGGGAAATTTGAAATTCAGATGGAGGGGGATAAAAAATGCTGAAGGTATTTTCATCGAAGATGTCGACAAGGAGAAGAACGAATATCAAGCTATGAAAGATTCGACGAAGGCCTTTACCCTAGAAAAGAAGATGTCCAAGTGCTAAAAGTGCTTTTCATCGATTTCATCGATGAAAAGGATAATGGGTGCCAAGTCAAAAAGCTCGATGAAGGTCCTTAATTATGTTAGAAAGGTGTTAGCCGGAGAAAAGCTATGAAAGATTCGATGAAGACCTTTGCCCCGTAAAAGAAGATGTCCAAGTGCTAAAAGTGTTTTTCATCGATGAAATTGATGACAAGGACAATGGGTGTCAAGTCAGAAAAGCTTGATGGAGGTCCTTATTTTTGTTAGACAGGTGTCAAATGGAGAAAATGCTCTATGACGGTTATCATTCCGAAAGACAGGTGTCAAACATAAAAAGGCTCGATGACAATTATCATCCCAAAAGACAGGTGTCAAGCAAAGAAAAGGCTCGATGACGGTTATCATCTCAAGAGACAGGTGTCAAACAGAGAAAAGGCTTGATGACGGTTATCATATTGAGAGACAGGTGTCAAACGGAGAAAAGACTCGATGACGGTTATCATCCCGGGAGACAAATGTCAGACGGAGAGAAAGCTCGATGATAGTTACCATTCTGAAAGACAAGTGTCAAACGGAGAAAAGTTCGATGACGATTGTTGCCTTAGAAAACCAATGGGCTCGATGACGGTTGTTGTTTCAGAGACTAAATGAGCTCAAGAGCGGTTATCACTTCATATAAAAGATAAGATCGATAACAGTTGATAACCAAGTGTCATTAAATGAACAGTGAAGATGAAATCAACGGTAGATATTGGATACAACACTAAGAATGGTTACCAAGTCTATGCTATATATAGCGTATGATCATCAATAGAAGGACCTGCGCGCACACATGAACAAAACAATTGTTGTCTTTTATCTTTACTTCCAAGTTTCGCACTTTCAATTTCCATAGCTGTAGTCTTTGCTCTCTAGTTTTACACTTTCAATTTCCATAGCTGTAGTTGTTTAGGTCTTTGTGAACTTTGGACACCACCAGCAATTGGATGGTTTTGTTTGGATTTTTTTGTAAAAATCAAGATCTTTATTCACGCCTAAATTGCTCTTGTCCGGAATTGGATCTAGAACTCAGTCTCCTTTCATTAAGAGCTGAAAAACGACTTTCGGTGAATTATATTTCATCGTGAGAACATTTCCGATGAAACAGATACTATTTAGATCACTTTCCCATGAATTCAACAGAACAGCTGAAATGAAACTAATTAAGTTGTTTCTTCTGTTGGAATTTCATTTGGTGAGATTTTTATCAGCACATCCATACTGCATAACTGATCTTCCTTGTGAGGAATTTAGTGGACCACTCTAATCAATGTTCAATTGATCAAGCTGGCAAGGTTTTTGACATTCTTAATATTAAGTACTGCGTGGAAAAAATGGACCAAAAAAGGGAAAGAACTTTGCATTTGGTTTAATAGATTTCAACCAGCAACAAATCTACTATCTTCTCATGCAGTATACATATGTATCGCACGCAAAGAAAGTTCCTTGTGCTGTTGCAAGAGGAAAGGGGTCATAGAACGTGACATGGTGGCTGGAATCGTCACAAGCGAACAGATGCTAATGTTAGAATGAAGGGCAAGCTAAACTTCTTTCTGTGTCTCATATGAACATAATTGAAGCTGTGGTATATCATGTTTGAAAACAATAAGCGCGTGAGGAGGTCTATAAATATAGATTAGAAGATTACATACAGATAAGAAAGGATGTAGCTCTTTCCTTAACATCGGTCCTTCTACCGTCACTGACGCACTCATAGCTGCCCGGTTGGTTCACACAACTGTCGGGGTAACGAGTTAGATTTGAATCTCCACATTCGTTAATATCTGTAGGAAAAAGATGAAAAGCAAAAAGGTAGTAGCGGTGCATCCATCTCCATGAGTAAATTGAGGATGCATTCACTATGCATAATATTGAGGCAGGAAAAAAAGAAGAAGAAAATAGTGTTTTGTGAGATGGATCACCTTTCAATACTTTTTATCGTGGACCCGTTAATCGCATTAGAATTTAGATATTTATTCCTTTCCTTACCGACTTAAATTGTTCTTTATACGCATCAGATCGTTTGTTTCTTCCTAGACCAAAATCGTATTAATACTTCCTCTTCCACCTAAGATTAAATAATGTTCCATGCATCCCTTTGACTATTGCCATAAAATTTCACATTTCATTACCAATAATTTTTTTTTCCTTTTTAGTATCCATTAGCTCGGTCACATAAAATTTCAAATATAACATGAATTTGGTCTTTTTCTAAATTCTGAATATTAATGTTACTTTAACATTGTTTAGGTTATTCAAGATATTAATTTTAGTTAAACCTTGTTCAGTACCACATTTTATTTCTTAGCATTGTTTCTTAACATGATGTAGTTTAGTTATGATTCTAATGATTTAGTATGAAGTTTGTGCCATGTCCTTTTGTCTTAATATATGTAATTACTCTCAATTGAATCACTTTGGTAAAAATATGGCTAGAAAGTGTTATTATTTACCCTTTTCCTACTTAAGTATCGCAATCTTGAAGGTTCTAATGTTTTTTAAAGAAGAAAAACTGTTTGAATCTATAGTTTTAATAGTGGGACATGGGTCAACAATGAAGAAGACCTCATTGATTTCTCCAAAGAGCACCACTATACATATCAATTATTAGATTTGGTCTTTTACCCAGAGGGAAAACTAAAGAAAACTAAAGACCGGTTGTTTCTTATTACTTATCTTTATTCTGCTATTACTCCATCGCTGGTTTGAATTCTTAACCATCACTACAGAGCAATCATATAAACAAATAGATGGAGTAATACAAGGAAGACGTATTGCATGACAACAATGATCTTAAACACAAATCATATGAGTAGAAAGTAATTTTTTCCTTAAATGTGCTGAAATCGCTTTTACCACGATGAACACAGTGCAACACATGACCAAACTGATACATCTTTTGAGCATTTGCAAGTAACAAGCTAATTGAATGGTGAAGGCTGGTGCAATAAGGATGCTTGTTCGCACATAGGTCGTTAATTCCATGGCTAAAATATTATGCACTTTCCTGTTCCCTTTTATATCCAGAAAATTGTTATCAATATAATTCATTCAATTTTGTGTGAATTCACTTTGTATAATCTTGGGCGGAAAAACAAGAAAAGAAGGCAGGAAAGCATGTATGTGATCATTAAACATTGTGGTTACTTTTTTTTTTTTTTGGGTGTAAAATGTCAGTTATTATAGAGTGAATGAAGTACAAAAGAGCTTAGAGGTATCCCCAGCACTACAAATGGTGCTAATAGTTCGATAAGATGGAGGTAGGAAATTTCCACATAGTAGCCAATATAATATTTGTTTGAAAAGGTCTAATGTTTCACTCTACCTCTTACATTTTATGCACGTTGGCCAAAATAATATGGATATCGGTTAGCTTGTTTTGAAACCGTTTTTTGATTGTGCTTCATCCACATGTCATAAATGGTTGCTAGAAAAGATACCTTAAGGGTCTAGCCACCAAATCTTTGCCCTTTGTTGCACTAATCATCCATTGAAGTTCCTCATTCCATCCTCCTAAAGGACGCCCAATTCTCTGTTGTGCAAGGATACTGCGTCATAAGCTGCCTGTCCACTCACACTGGAAGAATAAATGTGTTTTATTTTCTATATCGGCCCTACAGAAGTTACACTGGATATCAATTGAGGTCATCCATTGGACAACAATTTCTGCCGTTGGTAGTTTGTTTCTGCAGACGAGCCAGCCAATAAAATTGTGTTTGCTAATACCGCTGGTCCAAATTAGGTCACACCACTCCACAACCGGTGCCGCATGTTTAAGTTCATCATAAATTTCTTGGCAAAAGTACATTGAGCTATGGATAACCGAGGTAAAAACATGTCGTAATTTAATGAGACATCGCCAACTCCAAGCCATACTACCTGTAATGTTGATTTGCAAAATTGGAGTGCCTCTGCATTTCATGTTGTGAACCCATATACGCCAAAGAGAAGAGGATGGATGATTGATGAGGTTCCACAGCATGCGGCCTAACAATACTTTGTTCCATAATTTCAAATCGAGCAATCCTAATCTTCCTTCCCTTTTGGATGAGCAAACTACTTGCCATGCTACCTTGTGCGATCCATGATTCGTTGTATTACCTACCCGTAGAAATTGACCCACCCTCTTCTCAACATCGATATTGTTTGTTTTGGGAGTAAGAACATTTGCATCCAATAGGTGCAGATGGACATGAGGATCGATTTGGCTAACTGTAGACGCCCTGCATAACTCATTTGCTTCATGCCCCAACTTTCAATTTTCTTAAAGATATTGTCAGTAAGACTTTTACAGTCTGTGAGTAAGTCTTCTTGTAACAAGGGGAACACCCAAATATCTGATAGGAAGGATACCTGTGGAAAAAGGTGTGTGGTCTAGTATAAGGAGCTTCTCATCTTCATTTAACCCAAAGAAAAAGATTTGGCATTTGTCAGGGTTAAACCGCAGTCTAGTGAGAACTGCAAATTCATTAAGGGCATCCATAAGGCAAATGACAGAATCTACATCTCCATGAGCAAATAAGAACAAATAGTCTGCAAAGCATAAGTGAATAATCCGTTGTGTTTTGCAGCGCTAGTGATACTTGAAAGCAAAGGCAATGACTTTCGCACTAATAATTCGATTGAGAAGTTCCATGACTAGGACAAACAAGTATGACGAAAGAGGATCACCTTGGCGTAGCCCATTAGTACTATTAAAATAGCCGACCTGTTCGCCATTGAAGTTCACTGAGAACCTCGGTGTAGTGATGCACTCAGATATTAGATCAACCAGGTATTGAGGTGTATTTATAGCTTTAAGAACCCTAAGAACTGCATCCCATTTTACCATGTTATAAGCATTCATGAGATCAATCTTTATTGCCGTACCATTGTGGTTACTTCTTTTCAGAGAAAGATCTGGGGGAATGAACAAGCCACTTTGCTGTATCGTGCCCTTAAATACTGAATGTAATAGCATGAACTATTTACCTTCACATCCTTCAATGAGATAGGGGTTACCGTGATACCCACTCCCGCAAAAGCACTGCATAATTGGGATTTCATCTACATTGCCATAGAGGCTGTGTTCGTCACAGGTGAAAGAATCATAATAGTTGGACCTGCCTTTTGCTTTGTAGCTTGCCGGGTAAGGTCAAGTGCAAAGTTGGTATTGCTTGCAATCCCCCATTCCAATGCCACTGGAACAGTATCGTTCAATCTAAAATCATATAAACCTATAGAGTCAGACCTCAAGAACCTGATGCCTGCAAGGAAAGCGTAATTGCACTCCTGATATTCACCTTCTTTGAAATCCACACTAAAGCCCTGAAGGTTAAAGGGAAGCGTCGTCTGGCAGCATCTGTCCCTCCCGGAACAAGTACCATGATACTGGCTAATGTTGGTGCTGGTTCTAGCACATTTAGACCTGCAACCAACAACAGCTGAATCTGTTGTATTCACTGTCGCCAGGGTGTTGCAACCAACTGATATAAAGACGTTCCATGTCTGGGAGAAGACAAATGGACCTCTTTCAAAGCTCACTGATTCACCAAGTTCACCGCCCCTGCAGCTTGCATTTGAGAAAATTAAAGGAAGACGGGCACTAATCAGGCCATCGGGGAGTGAAATGTGGAGAACACGCAATCTAATCTTCTTTAGAATGGGAACCGTGTTGTTTTGTAGGTAGATGATCTGGTACCAGTCATCCAGGAAACACCCTGCTCCCATGCCGAAGGGGAAGGGAATGGTGACGTTCCCGCATGTTTCAGGGCAGTTAAGCTTTGCAAGACTAGGTGCAGCTACTGATGCTTGTACCGTGAGGGAAACCAAAAAAAAAAAGAATTTGAAACACCGAGTTCGACGTGAGTTTCACGTCCCGTATGTGCGTGGACCTAAACCTATGAAGAAAGGGCATATGGGCTGAGTCCCTTAATATTGTTTTTCAAATGGAAGATGTCACACCTCGAACACAATCAAAACGGGATCATAACACGGCCGTCCTTTCACCCAAAGGACGCAGCCTCAACTTAAACAAAACCCGAATAACATCATAGCTTTCTAAAACTATCAAAAGGACATATTTAAATCCAACAAAAAAGCTATTCCAATAGCTTAACGTCACTATGTACAATGTACCCAAAATCTTATAATAAAAAAGAAATCCTTTGACTAACGCCCGCTCACACCCTACTTGCGGCTAGCAGAAGAACCTGAAAGGTATGTAAGATAAGGGGTGAGCTACCGCGGCTCAGTGAGTAACATATTTCTTCTAAGCGGATCGAACAATCACTATGTAATAGTATCAAAAATATCACAGCCCATAACTCAAACTCAATGTACAATATAGCTAAAAATATCTCAAAGATATAATAACTTTTCAATAAAAGTCATCCGTATCAGATTACTCAATAAAAACTCACTTAACACAATGGCCAATCATCAATGGTCTATCCATTGACTAATCTCACATCACATAACACGTTGATGGTTCATCCATCAACCAATCTCATGCTCGTCATCAAACTATGGTCAAGTTTAACGCCGTGACAAAGGCGACCAAGTTTATCCCTCTTGATAAGGTCTATCACCTATTATAAGTCGGCGGTTCGGCCCATAAGGATATCCTGACAGCATGCATATTCCTCCCTTAACGGATTCTCAACATAAGAATACGAGCAGTAGCAACTTATAACTCAATCCAGAAATCTATAATTAACACCAATAAATCCATTTTACAAAACATTTCGCAACAAGAATAGCCCTTGGCTAATCCTTTTCACAAAACCTTTAATATAAGCATTTACAAAAGCTTTATTTCAATAACGTCATAAGACTTTTTAACTCATTTCACAATCGACAAAAGGTAGTAAATGATCGGTCCAATTTATGTAGAAAGCATGCTCCACTATATTAAAAATTATATCTCATTATCAAAATATGAAGTTGTAAATTCATAGAAGATGTAATGTCCCTCACCTGGTAATCCAAAAACTAACCCATATCTGTTACTCGAGTGGACGGTTCCAAAATCCTATCAAACATATGGAAAACGAATCAAAACAAAGTAAAACTTCCCCTAATGCGTGACTAGAAAAAGCTAAGGCTAACTAGCCAATAATCTGACACCCACGTGCCTACGACGGCTTGCTCAATGGAAAAAAAATCTAATGCCAACCACAACGAACAACTCGTGCGCCAAATTTCCACGAGCCATAACTTCCTCCACCGGACTCCATTTTGCGCGCTCTTATAGTCAAAACAAAACTCATCCAGCATACTATGGATGTACCAACACAACCAACCCAAACAACAGCTCAAAAATGACAATAAAAGCCCTGGAAAGTACTGTTCACGAAATTCAATTCTAGATTATGCTCTCAACTTGAAAATTTGATTCTGGACAAACCGTAACTCCGAATCGATATCCGTCAAAACGCACAGCCCCACAACACCATAATTTTTCATTTTCATGGATATTTAAGACTTGACAACCCAAAAACTTGGACTACACAGCTCAAATTCACATAACTCTTATTTCGGAGCCCTAATCGAAAAATTACTCCGATAGGACTAATGAGGGTTGCGAGTACTTACTAGTCGTTGCGTTACGTAGTCGGAACGGCTCGGCGAGGACCCGCGCACACAAATCCTCCCTTTCACTTCTTCCCTTTCTCCTCTCCTTTTTCCTTTTCTTTTTCTCTGTTTTTCTTCTGTTCTCCCGCGACCAGCCACTGCTTTCTTCCTTTTATCTTCACTTTTTCACACTTTTTTTTAATCCTCCTTTCAGCCTAAGTCTTTTGACCTGGTCAAAAGAAGAGGCAAATGTTACAGAAGAAGTGAAGAATTTTCATGTACTGTAGGCATAACATTGTTCCGGCTCCGTTGCTTCCTCGTATCTCCGAGGATACTTCCTTCAGGATGGAAATATCAAAGCTTGATAGGTAGAGGAATTCTAGCAGCCAACTGTGACTTTTTCCATTGTTAGGCACATGATTTTGTCATCATCTTTCTTGTGAGAAAGGGTTCGAGCATTATTAAGATGAATGACTTTTCATGATCTTTTGTCGTGGACCCCGTAAATTGCATTAGAATTGAGATATTTATTCTTTTCCTTACCAACTTAAGTTGTTCCTTATACACGTCAGATCTCTTCAATTTTTCCTAGACCAAAATCGTTTGAATTCTTCCTTTTCCAAATTTGATTATATATTTTTCTAGGTCTTTGCTAATTGTCACAAAATGTCACATTTCATTGGCACTCTTATTGTTTGATATTGATTGGCTCGGTCACTTACAATTTCTGATTTAACATATGTATTGCCTTCCTTTAAATTCTATATATTAATCCCAGTTTAGCATTGCTTGGGTTATTTAAGAAATTAATATAATTAAACCTCGTTTAGTGCTAGAGTTTAGTTTCTTAGAATTGTGTGTTTATAATTTGTTAAAAGCTTTTAATTTTGTTAGTCAGACATAGTTTCCTTATGATTTCTTATGTTTTAGTTTGAACTTGGGTCCTGCTAATATGGCCAGTACCGTTATTTAGCACAAATAACGGTACTACAATGACCACGAGAATCCATTTATGAGGATTTGGCAACCGAACTTGGGAAAGTCAAAGAGATTTTGAGAGATATTGAAAAGCAAATTCATGGGGTATTGTTATTTTATTAGGAAATGACAAGATCCTGAAATATGAGCTTATAATTTTTTTTTGTAGTTCCTTTTAATGGCATTAAAAATGTTTTCCCTTAGAATACTTTCAGCCAAATACCCAAAAAAAAATTGCATGGATTGCATACCCACAAAACTATCCTCTCTTTTCAAATGAAAAAAAAAATGGCAAAAGTTGCATAAGTGCCATAACTTGTGTCTGACGCTCACTTTGGTGCCATAACTTTTTTTCGGATCACTTTGGTGTCAAGTCGGAGGAAAAACGATCACTTAAGTGTCATAACTTTTTTTTTGATCACTTTAGTGCTAAAAAAAAAACGATAACAAGTGCTAAAATTTTTGAAAAACGATCATTTAAGTGCTAAAATTTTGGAAAAACGATCATTAAAATCTTGGCTCCGGCAGAGCCACTTAAAATTAATAAAAAAAAATGCCAATCAAATTTCCGACGAAAAATTGTGTATGGCACCAAGTTGGCAAAGTGATCGTTTTTCAAAATTTTTAGCACTTAAATAATCGTTTTTCAAAATTGTTAGCACTAAAGTGATCCAAAAAAAAAAGTTATGGCACTAAAGTGAGCGCCCGTACACAAGTTATGGCACTTGTAGTGTACTTTTGCGAAAAAAATGCATGAACTTTTACTTAAGTAATAAAATAACTCATAGTTAAGTTTTTAATTGTGATGAATTCACTCAAATTATCGATTTGGGATGCTAACTTTTGGGTAAAAGAACTCAGTTCACTAACCCTGGCTCTTTCAATTTGGGGCTGCTAATTTTTTTTTATTTTCTCAGTGAAATAGACAAGTTGTTGATTAAAAACTACAAATTTAAAATGTTTTGCAACGGTGCTACTATTAATAGTAATCCTGCATTTATTTTCTCTTGAGATAAAGATGTTTAGATAATTTTTTTGGCGCTTAATGTAAAAATATCTAACACTGATAATGTTAATAAGTTCCTTTTCTATTCCCTTATTGCTATTTTGGCTGATTTTTTTTTTTTTTGTCTAATAGGAGAAATCCCACTCGGTTGGGCTAGCAAACCCACCAAGTGGGATTTATGATTTTCCCAAGGAACCGGGTAATGTTCCTTGGGAAAATATGTGGCGTACACACGGCCGTTACTCACCGTCCTGCCCTCATTTCCCTTTGAATTTTGTGCCATGTCCTTTTGTCGTAGTATATGTAATTACTTTCAATTGGATCATTTTGGTGAAAATGTGGCTAGGAGCCTAGAAAGTTATATTAGTAATTTTTTTCCTACTTCAGAATAAGAATGTCATTTTTCTTCAGAATATTTAAAAAAAAAATTCTTTCAGAGTTCATAGAAAGTAAAAAAGAGAAAAGAAAAGTTCTATATGTATAATATATTACTTTCAATTGACACATTTTGGGGAAATAAGGCTAAAAAGTGTTATTCTCTAGCTTTTTGCTACTTAAGTATAGCAATGTTTTTTTTTTTTAGTAAGGTAAGTATAGCAATGATGGTGGTTGTCTTACTTAAAAAATGTTTGAATATTTTTTTTTTCTAGGGTAGAAAAGAAAAGTCCGATAGTGGGACATTTGTCCACAATTAAGAGGAGATTGACTTCTCCAAAGAGGACTACAATAAAAGACTTGAAAGTCGGTGTCTCTCTCCCCACTTTTCCAAGAGCCTTCTTCGTGCCGGGCAAGACTTAAAATGGTCAGTTTGATTGGTCATTTTATAGGATTTCCACATTACTAGAAGATTTGGGCCTCGGTCATTGTTCAGCAGAAAAGAAAATTAAAGAGTTGGTCGCTTCTTATTCATGATCTTTGTACTGTTATTAGTCTGTCACTAGTTTGAATTCTCAGCATTAGGTATCGCATGACGGATACACAAACCATATTAGCAGAAGCTAATATTTTCCGCGTTGAAACACTCTTCAACATGATGAACATAAATGTAACATACGACCAAACTGACTGGAGCGACTGGAGCCCATGATACATCTTTTGGCCATCTGCAAGTCACAAGCTAATTGAATGGTGAAGGCTGGTGCAACAAAGATGCTTGTTCGCCGGACTACCTGTGGTTGGGACTGATGTAATTCTGCATTCATCAAATTGACAGCAAGTATTCATGGATCTCAAAATGAAGTAAAATCGTCTTCATGCTCTCGATGTAGATGAGTGCGATTTGCCAAGTTATTTCCAAATTGGCACATAAACTGTATGGTGATGCCTGGCTAGTTACAAGACCTAAATATATCTGGAATGGGCATGATTAGACAGCTTTTTGATCCCAAACACCGACAATAAGTTCATAATCCATAAATAACTTAACCAAAGTTCTACTAGCAGTAAACGAACAAGTGTCCTCCCTTCTTTCTTTTCGTTTTCTTTCGCTCTGAAGACCGATTCCCATGACAAACAGAGCTAATTCACGCGATAGTGGACCCTCTTGTGCTTTAATCACCTAATCTCTCAGTTTAGTCTCGAATATTTATCCTTCTTTAGGGGAAAGAGAGGAGATTAAGTTGGGGTTTTTGTTTGTTCCTTCTAGGTTGCTAGACTTTGAAGTCCTACTAGGGGAGAGAGAAAATAGAAACTTCCGGGATTAAATACTTTTGGGGGCATTAGCTAGGGGATTAGGCTTTTGATTAAGATGCTTCTTTGACTAGAGGGGGGATGAGTTTAGGTGGAGACAAGCATAGGAGACTTCATGATTTGAGAGGAAAATCATGATAGAGGAGAAGACGACGATGACCCTAGTTTGTTTTGACATGATAATTTCCATTAAATAACACATTGGAGTTTCGAAGATCAGAGCTCTGTATATCACCAGGCCTGGGCAAGATTAATGGAACGGAGAGGGCCAATAAGAACAGGAAAGAGAGATGCCAAGTTCTTTTGGAGTACATCCCTCCACATAATGAGAAATTCCTTTACCAAGGCAAATCAAAAGTTGGATGGTGACACAAATATGAAGCTGTTTATACTCCGTTCTTGGTATTATGCGGGTCAGATTGGTAATAAGTGAATCAGACATGCGATATCCAACACACACATAAACAAAAGCCTGGAGAAACTCTCCGCCAGATCGCGTTCCATGGTCCCAATATGCAATCATAGCCGGTGATCGAGTGTGACTTACAGGTGGGGCCCACATGGTTAGTGACTATAACAGAACGGTTCCATGTAGACCTGGATTTACGCAAGAATATTGTCGAAAACCTATGGAAAAGGTTAATTGAATTCCCAATTAATGCAAACCAATTTGCACGTAAACAAACTTGGGAAGATCGGCATGGTGCGGACCAATGGATGACTTGTTGATAGTGGCCCCTGTGCTCTTCAAGACCGTTATCAACTGAGAACTTATATTAGAACGGGCCATTGACTTCCTCTACAACAGTGATAGAATAACAAGACGGTTGTTCCTTAGCTATTTCTTGTGCTGAAAATGACTTTCCTTAGCCCACAAGCTTCTTGTTGGTGGGCCACCATTGAGGTTCGCTGCAATAGTGATTTATGCTTGCCTATTATTGTAATGACCCTATCTAATAAGGGCAGAGAGTGGTCGTCGGGGCCAGAGGACTTGGACAAGAAGCGGCTCCAAGCATGCTTCTAGGTGGCAAAGGGGGCATGAATGAACCGAACTATGCATAGAATATGGGAAGAGCAATTCTGCGATGTGTGTGCATGTGCGTGCGTGTGTGTGTTCAAAGTTAAGCGTACTTAGGTGGAAGCACAACAAGGATTGGTAACCTCTTGGGAAGGTGCCTATCCATACGCCAAAGAGCAAAATCATGAGGCTAGGTATGGAATGGGCGAAAACAAACAATACCTTAGCGAGTTAACTCAAGATGTCACAATATATGATTAGAGTGAGATCCCCTTCTATAGGTGTGTGGTTTGGAGACATAACCAAACGAAAATACTTTAGTAGGCCTGTAGTGGCCTGGTCCAACGAGAGCGGGAAATGG
This sequence comes from Syzygium grande, assembly GCA_024733475.1. Classification (NCBI taxonomy): domain Eukaryota; kingdom Viridiplantae; phylum Streptophyta; class Magnoliopsida; order Myrtales; family Myrtaceae; genus Syzygium; species Syzygium grande. The sequence continues at coordinate 12,214,615 of JAMXDD010000010.1, forward strand.
TCTTTGGGGCCAGAGGGCCTAGACAAGGAGCAGGTCTTAGCAAACTTTTAGGATGGTGAAGGAGGCAATAATGAACTGAACATGGGGAGAGCGATTCTAGGGGGTGTGTGGTGTGCGTCTTTTAACATAACAACAATGCTTGGCTTTGGAACTCCAAAGTTAAGCATGCTCAGATGGAAGCATTATTAGGATGGGTAAAGTGCGCACCCATACGCCAAAAAGAACAAAATTGTGAGGCTCGATATGAGATGGGCTAAAGCGGACAATATCTCAGTGAGTTAATCCATGATGTCATAGTTATCCATAGAATCACAAGTTCTTGTGAAGTCATGATCGAACTTTCAACAAGATTGTACTGCACTCCTACCTTGTGTGGACACAATTATGAACTGGTGACCTGCCGATGGGGTTATGTTGATGAACTTGTCTCTAATGTCTCGATGGTGCTGAGTAGTTGTAACTCTAACTCAATATTCTATAATGGATGCGTGACTCCTGTGATGACGTTCGTAGGAAATAAACATTGTTTGCTTGGCTAATCAACCTCTTGTTCTTACCGTCATTGTTCCGAACTTCCAAGTTCATACAAACACTTTAGCCATCAAATAGTTAAGAGTGTATGAATTGGAATGGAGAAAGATCTCGCAGGTGACCTATTCTGAAAAATCCACATAGAAAGGTATCGCGAAGGTCAAGTGCATTTAACGAAAATTAGGAATGGAGTAGAATGCCATTTGGGCCTTGTGCAACGTTCAACAAGCAATGGCATGCCCGGCGAATCGAAGGCGAGTGGATGTGGGCCTTGGCTGCAAGAGAGGCCCAATTGGCCATGATATTGGTCATGACCCCTCTTTCATACTTGTAGCTCTGGAGGTGATCATTAACTAAACATAGAATCTTAACGTTGAGATCAAGAAAGAAAAAAATATAATGAAGTAGAAAATTTTTATAAAAATTACTGTTTTTGATGTTTTTCGCGAACAGATTTAATGCACATGTGAAAATATAATCACCCGAATAGAAGAGTTCTTACTCAAATAATTTGTAAGTGCAAGAAATACACAACTCAAAGAGCACATCTAAGGGGAACTTATGTTGGGGACAAGCGGTGTCCGGGAAATTCAAACCACGAAAAATTCCATTATTTAACTCAAAGATATCGTGCTCAGTTTATAATTCGATGTCAGATGTTGATTTTGAAGTAGTGCGATTTTCCCACGCGTGCCCTTGTTATGTCCAGTAAAACACACAGAAGTTTCGTCTAGGTGTTGTACGGATGGCTTCTCTTATTATGTGATCATTCCTATCTTATTGGCCATTGATGCTTCTGCTGCAACATGTACGAGTAACTCTGGTTGCTGTTGCCATGTATTGTTAAATTGTGTCAATGAATGCGGTAAATTTCACAAAATGCTGAGTTTCTTCTAAGATATAGGGCAATTGACTTTCTGCTTTTTTTTACATCAAGAAAGAGTGTGACATACGGAATTATAATTTCCTGTCTTTTGACATATGCACACAAAAAGTCCTGATATTCTTCTTAAAGTAATCACTCATCTAAGAAAATCTAGATAGAACTACTTTACATCGAGTCACTATACATGAGTGGGTGCAAGTCTGACATCGTGATTATGTCTGCGGACCCTGCAGAATCCCAACGTATATACTTCTCCCTGTTCTTTTGAATTTGTTCATGTTTCATGGCAGGATTCTCTAGCTTTCTAATGCGCTCCAGTTCGCTTTTGCCACTTCTTTCATTGTGGGTCGCATCTTCCCATGTAAGTTCGGGGCACCCTCTTGCAAGGTTCGCAAAAGCGGCGATCCCTTCTTCCTTGCCTTGCTTCAGAACTTGATCGTCCACTATATCGAATAGGCGGTTGTCGTCCATTGATAGGAGGAAATAGCTTGCAAGGTTCCTTTGATCCTCGTCTCCAAGAAGTGAGACTGGCTTTCGCCCGGTCGGGGAGTTCGGCGAGGACCACACCGTTGTACACATCGCTCTTATCCGTGAATTGACACGATTGAAAATACTCGGGATCTAAGTACCCGAATGTCCCTTGGACTGCTGTAGTCACATGAGTTTGATAGAGCGAAAGCGATTTGGAAGTGCCAAAGTCGGCCACTTTTGGCGCAAAAGACTTGTCGCCTAGGAGAATATTAATAGACTTGATGTCCCGATGATAAATCGGGATTGATGCCGATGAATGTAGATAGGACAAGGCTCCCGCCACTTGGTAGCAATTCGAAGGCGTGTGTTCCATGATACGAGAGAGTCACGTAAATATTGGAAGAGAGTCCCATTCGGTATGAATTGCACACCAATAGCGGCGACTGTTTCCAAAGCAACACCCAAGTAGCTTAACCACGCTCCTATGGTTGATCTGCGAGAGAATGGCAATCTCAAGTAATGAACTGTTCAACTTTTCCCTTGTCGATTGCCTTTGACTTCTTAATGGCAACGATTCCTCCATCCATAAGCATGCCCTTGTAGACGGTTCCTTGTGCACCTTGACCGAGTATTCTATTCTTGTTGAAATTGTCCGTGGCCCTCTCCAAATCCTTAAAATTGAATAATTTGTTCTTGTCAACATTGGTCTCGAATGAACACAGTTGTTGCTGCAACAAGAGACCCCCATTCTCTTTGAAGTGCCTCTCTTTGAGCTTGATTTCTTTCCTTTTCTTAATGAAATTGTACAACAGCCATAACAAGAGAAGCAAGAATAGTGCCCCTAGGCCTGCTCCGATACCTGGTTTATTAAAGTGGCATGAGCATTACCAAAAGCAAGCATGAGGTTTTGTGTTGTGAAATAACACGGAAGCTAACAAATTATGCAATTCAAGTCTAACGCATGTAGAAGAAATTACCAAAATAATCAACTAGATAAGGACATTAGATAGTTATGTAATTCGGTCCGAGTGTAGGCATCTACTACATTAGGAGAGTCCAACGCTACAAAATCCACTATAAATCTAGATAATATAGAGTTTATAATAGCTCAAGTGCTTCTCAGTCCTATAACTTCAAAGTATTATATCACAATATCTCATAGAGAACTCACTCATAAAACTCATTGAGAAAACCCTCACATTCCGTTGTTTGCTCTAGTGTGTGTAATTACCGAATAGAATTCCATACACACGAGTTCAAATAAGAAGCCTACTCAAATTATGAAACCACTCAAACTGGGAATACTACTCAAGCCTAGAAATCTACTTGGTTCGAGTTTCCTTTATAGGCTCAAACTCAAGATGTACTCTTAATAGTCTCCACATTGGTCGATGTTTACAGCTAAGTAATAGTGCTCATCATCTAGGCTAGCTCTTCTCACGTCCCACAGGCGCTCAATCATCACATATGTCTATTGAGCCTAATTGCATTTTCAAAACACACCCCAACGTATGTTGTCCCTAACAAACCCAGGAGAACCACTTCAAAGCATCACAATGTACACTTGGATTAACCGTATATATTCTTCATTCGACATGTAAAAGATCAATCAAAGTACTACCTATGACATTACTCGGACAACCAAGAGCACTAGCATGTGAAGCATAGAACAGATGCTCCACCTCCATCCAAGTACACACTAACAATGTTGACAATTTATGATGTGCAACAAGTGGGGGCACTTATAGACTTTCTTAACTACATATTAAAGTGTCTCGGCGCTTTCTTGATTAAGTCCCCCTGAGTCACTCATAACCATTTTAGCAATCTTCACTCTTAGCATCTCCATACCCAAAACTATCTATACTGCACCCACATTATCAATTTCAATATTTGCATACAACTGTTACTCAATCTCATCCAATTCCATTGACCACCTCAAAACTTAGTTAATTATGACCTTGAAACAAATTGTCAGCTGCTATGGAATCTAGCGACTCTATAGACATTGTCACATCTACTACATTTTGAATATCTTTAAGCTCTCCCTAAAGCTCTACCTATTGACGTTGTCCATATCTTTTTCTACAATCTATCTCTCACTCCTATTCTAAAATAGAGCATATTTATCAAAGGTAACATCTGTATTGAACATAAACCTAAGTGAATCTTTCTCAATGTGCCACAACCTCCTTTACCCCATGTGCATAGCCTAGAAATACACCTCCTTTCCCCTGGCTATAGCACCATCACTCACATGAGCATAAGCAAGGCAACCGAATACTTTCCGCTCGATATAATCAACCGGCTTACCTACCATGTTTAAATCAGGAGTTTTCCAATTATTTGATGGTGATGGTGATTTATTCATTAACCAACATCGATATTCATTAAGGTCAGCCCACAAAACTTCACTCAATTTAGCATTGGAGAGTAAAGTTTGAGAGCTCTCTCAGATGCAATTTTGTTCGTTAGTTCTGTGACACCATTTAGTCATGGTGTATTGGAATTCCAGTATGCCTTTTTCTACACAAAATTGGCCAAGCTCATCCGAACAAAATTCCACCCCTTTATCTGTTCTCGGGCACATGATCTTCCATCCTATTTGCTTGTCGATCATCTCCTTCCATGATTGAACCAACTAAGCTCCTTGTTCTTGTGATGACAAATCTACGCTTTCCTCAAAACGTCATCAACAAAAAATAGCACATACCCGCACCACCCTAGGACAGAACCTGAGAAGGTCCACAGAAGTTTGAGTATATGCAGCCTAAAATCTCCGAGGTTTGGTGAATTGTCGTATTGAACTTCATTGTCCATTGACTACTCATGTCGCAGTGCTCATGTAAGTTCAGCTTCTTGGTTTGGTGACCACCCAATAGACCCCTTTGACTTAGAAAAGTCATCTCTCTCACTCATGTATTTGATTCTCATGTGCAATTTAGCATGTAGTAGAACAGCCATCTAATCAGTCGAACAGCAGCCAAAAAAACAAAACAGAGGTATTGGTCGATCGAGATTATGTATTAAGGGCAAAAAGGAAAAAAAACCTGGTGTTAGGTTTGACGTACTGTAATTGTTGTTGAGACAATCAATTTAAAGACTATAAACTATATAGGCTACAATTGTAGGAAAAAATATGTGCCCAAATCAAACGTCAAACTTGAATTCCGAAGAGCTACGTAGGAACAACGAACACCAATCCGCTGAAAACGCATGATCCTGTATAACATTTTCTAAATTGAGGGTTTTATCAATTATAGACTCAATCTGGCATTTATGTAGATGACAGGCTGTGATATTCGCGAATCTGGGTGCAAAAAAGATGGCTAGTCCTTGTTCATAACTCAAGACAGAATGAAGAAATTTGCTTACCTACGAGGAGAAACTTGATTGTCTTGCTTCCTTCAACACAATCATAGGAACCAGGTCGATTCACACACTTTTTTCCATGGCACCGATTGGGATCTTCGCATTCATCGACATCTGAACAAAGGATGACAATCAAAATTAGAAGTGCTTCGTCTCTTTATTGGGCGTTTACGATTGCTTGTCAAGCTAATTCAGCCTCAAAGAGCTACTTCTCATTATTAGTACAGTTTTTCGATGTTGCGTTTCCAATATTTGATGTGATAAAATGTAACTGATTTTACCTTCGCATCCATGTTTAATATAGGGGTTACCGGTGAAGCCCAAGCGGCACCAACACTGCAAAAACGGCATCACCTTGCGATATCCTAAATTGAAGCTGACTGTGCTGCAGTTATAGGAATCGTCGGAGATGAAGCCAGATTTGTAAATTTCTAGCGCAGCTTGGGAGGAATTAGCTATCCCCCATTCTAGCACCGCTGGGAAATGCCCCCTTGACTCCAACTCAGTGAAGTCTGTAGTTGAAGGTGTGAACTGAGACATATCTCCCAAGAAGGCATACTCGCATTTATTCTCTGCTGCTGGCTTGTCCGGCCGGAAAGTGACGCTGAAAGCCTGAAGATCCGAGGTAATTGTGGTGTGGCAGCATCCGTCGCTCCCCGAACAATTCATTTTCGTAACGATGTCATGTTGTTTTTCGCATTTGTTTTGGCACCCTATGATAGCAGACTTTGTGTTATCCAATAGAGCACATATGTTGCAACCAACGGCGGCGAAGACGTTCCTCGACACAGAGAAGATGAACTGGCTTCCGTTCAAGCTCACAGGCGCCAAGCTTCTGTGTCCCCTGCAGGTTCCATTTGGCGAGTAGATTATAGGAAGACTGACGCTGATCATGCCGTTCGTTCCATCATGGTAATTGGGTAGCGAGATGTTGAGCACCCTCAATTTGGCCTTGTTCAGTATGGGGATGGTGCCGTTGCTGCTTTCCTGGCAGACAATCTCGTACCACTCATCGAGGAAACACCCGGTTCCAATCCCGAAGGGGAAGGGAATGGCGACGCCACCGCATGTTTGGGTGCAATTACCTTTCACCAGGGAGCTGCTAGTGATGCTTGCTTGTGAAGCAAAAGTGACCCTAGAAGCACAAGAATCTGAAACATCCTTTCTCCTGCTTCTTTTGTCAGGAAATCGTGGACCTGTTCGAGGAATGAGCGGAGGGCAAAGTTACTTATAAGCCATTTTCGTCTGTCGGCGTGGACCCCAGCATATTTAGGATACTTCTTTGAGCAGAATCGTCAAAGCTTCAGATCCTTCCTGGAGTAGAAAATTCTCCACTGAAGTATCAAACCTATTTTGGCGGCCAAGCGAGGAGGGATGTCTCTATCGGGTTTGCTTTGATGGTAATGGCGGCAGTTATGTTTCAATCTCACCGCTGAATTTGATATAGAAAGGACAGGGTTTGAAAGGTGACAAGAAATGGGGAATTTCGGAAATATCTGTGCATGTCCTCGTCGTGTGCCCCACTGTATTATTCTCTAGCTGACCATGACAGGACAGTGAAACCGAAGCAATATACTGGTTCATACCGAACAAGTAACTGTATATACTATAGCAACACATTAGTAAATATTATAAAAAAAAGTCACATTAGCATTTTCTTTCTTATTAAACAAGTTCTTTTTTTGATGTGTAGTGCTTGGTGAACGCCACACGGGGGGAGCTTTTGGCCGTAACAATAAAATGGCACGTCAGAATGTTTTAGTAGCTAATTGGAAGAGTTAATAGAGAGAGCATTCATTGCACTAATTTCGTAAGTTTTAGAACTTAATTACTGGATTATATTGATTTTTGCCCATTAGGTAGCTTTTGGCCATAACAATCAATTGTGTGGCACACTCGTGAATTTTATCTCAAAGAAACTGCAAGTGTTTTGGAATCGTGACAAAGTCTTCTCCTAATAATTTGCGTCTTTTTTTTTTGTAAGATTTACAGAGATTGTTTTGTGAAAAATATAATGGACTAAATACCCGAGTTATTGGCATAATTGGAGCTGAGAAACACATAAAACGTTGTAACTCGATTGTGATTATAATCTCTATTTTGTCCCCTTGATCTATCTTGGAACCCTGTGTTGCTCTCTAGTGGAGTCGGTCACACTGACCAAACCACTTAAATATGGTGTCAAATTGATTTTCTTGTTCTATCTATTAAACTTTTCGATCGCTTGGTTTTACAATAATTGGTATAAAAAATAGGTTAGGTTGACTTGAAGTAGATCGATGACGATGGAAGAAGGAAATGTGAAAATCAACAAGTTTAATGGGAAGGATTTCAGTTTTCGAAAACACCTATTCTGGACAGGAAGAGAATGGCGACGTTCCCGCATGTTTCCACACAGTTACACCTTGCAAGTCCCGGTGCAGCTCCGGATGCTTGTTTCGGGAGGGAAACCGGAAGCAAAAGAATTTGAAACACTGAGCTCGACATGATTTTCACGTCTCGTATCTACGTGGACGTGAAACTATGGAGAAAGGAGGATATTGACCGAGACCCTAAGTAGTGTTATTTACGTGGAAGAAGGGATGGATTTTCTTGTATTGAACGCATTGTCTTATTACAGCTCTGTCACGTCCTAGTATCTCTGAGGATGCTTCCTTGAGGATAGTAATATCAAAGCTTGAAAGCTAGACGGCACCAATTAAAGCAGCAGCTGAGTGTGACTTCAACCATTGCAGGGGCCATAACTTTCTCCTTGTCTTTCTCACGAGAAAAGACTTGGAGCGTTATCAAGATGGATGACCTTTTGTCATGGATTCCATTAAGCACGTCAGGACCGAGCGACAAAAAAAAGATTGAATTCGATAGCTTTTAACTCTTGAAAACGGAGTTCTATCTGTCTAATAGTTTCTAATCTGCCAGCACAAATGCAAAATTGAAATGATTATCACAAGTGGACCAACTTTTGATGACGCTCTCATATTCCTACTTTTTTTTCTCCTTTCCGAAAAAGAAAAACATTTTCCACAACAAGAATCTCTTTTAAAATGGCAAAATCAACCAACAAATTTATACTAAGACGGCTAAGACATTTTCTCTTGACGAATGAAATGGGCTTTGGCATCTTTTCAATTTACAAAGGAGAAAGCAAAAATCACTTTTCCTAAAGCAAAAGTGGTTTCCTTCATAACTTGTTTATGCGATGGGCGTGTGTCACGGTCTTCTCCCATTATCGAAGCAGAAGTAATTTTAATTGTTCTTAGTCCAATGCTCTTCATGCTCAAGCAATCAATAAAAGCACTTAGGAACCTTTTTTGGGCCCCCAAAACACGTAAAAAGAAGTGCGTGAATCATGTGGGAAGTCTTTTGCTTCCCCAGTGAAAGAGATTGCGCCCCATGCACTTGGATTGATTAAATGTGATTCTTGCTTTAAACTAGTCTTGTTAATTCGCTAATGCTCTGGGTCATGCTGTGAGAAGTATGCTGAACTCTTGGCACTGTTTTATTTTTTTATTTTTCGGTAAAAATAAATATAAGAAACTTTTTGTGGTACCGACGAGGGGAGAGAGAGAATATAGAGCCGATTTTTTGAAAAAATTTAGGTCCATAGAAATTTTAAGACCAATATCCAAAAAATGTTCAGTCGCAGAAAGTTGTGCATTGTGATCATGAGTAGTCTTCCCAAAGGAAAGACATTATCAACAGGGCATCGCATGTGAATATCTAATCAGCATTCATATCCGGGATTACTTTTCTTTTTCGCTGGTATAACTTCATACATAGGAAGAGAATTTGAAACATCAAGTTCGATATGATTTTCATGTTTCGCACGCGTGCACAGCCTAAATGTATGGAGAAAGGGGATAGGGGCCGTGTCCCTTAATATTGTAATTTAAGCGGAAGAAGGAAGAATTTCCATGTACAATACTCTCAGTTGTATTTTTCGATCATGCACCTGTTCATAATTTGAGATATGTTCGAGCTTGATTACTTTAATAAAGTTAACTCTGAAAACTGAAACTGAAGTCAAGTCGCAGCTCTTTTTGATTCTGAAAACTAACCGGCAAATCGAACTGGCCAAAGGTTGATACAGGCAGGACGCTTGTTCCCAAGAGTACAAGTGCAGCTCTCATGGAGTCCTTACAATAAGCTGCAACATGTTCTTGATACATGAACTGGAAAGAACATTCCATCTTCTTGAATAGTCAAAACCGCAAGTTCCCCCGACTTGTTGACTAGTCTACGAGGTTTCTTCCTTCGTCACCCGCCAGCGAAGAGATTATGTTCTGTCCCGTTAAGAGTTCAACAAGGACCCCGGAAAAACTGTACACGTCTCTTCTATTCTGTAAATTGACTTTGGAAGTACTGACGGGCCTGTTCTTGTGGGTGATAATGCTAGAAAGAGCTGCCTTCACCGTTGTTTCATGACGTGTGAATGGCTGCAAATCCGAAGGTATTGCTCAATCCAAGCCCACACGATAAGACTCTCTCGATCATAGAAATATCGAAGCTCGAGGACATCAAGTCCCATCTATATGGAACCAAGTTGCATGTAAACTAACTTAGATCGGCATGGTGGGATCCAACGTATGAGTTGTTTATAGTGGTCCCCGTGGTCTTGAATAACGTTATCCCCTGAGAGCTTGTATGAGAATAGTTCATTGCCTTAAAAGTCTCCAACAGTGATAGAATAGAGAGACGATGGGTCCTTCGCTAGCTATTGCGCTGAAGATGACTTCCTTGGTCCACAAGCTTCAAGTTGGAGTGCCACCACTGAACTTGACTAGGTCAGTGGTCTCGAAGCCACCTATCATCCACGAGATCAAAAGTTATCGTTATGCCATGATCGAGCCTTTGACAAGCACAAATTGCTACCTTCTGTGAACATATTTATGGACTCTCAACACGTCGAGTCAGTTATGTTGACAAGCTTATCTCTAGGGTCTCAAGTGGTGCTGAGCAGTTGTAATCTAAATATGATATTTTGCAGTGGTGCTTGGCTACGCAACCCTTTCATTCTTACGATCATTGTTCCATAACTTCTACGTTAACACAATCTTTCACCATTTGATAAAATAAGAGTTTATGAACTGGAAATGAAGATGCAGCTCGCGGATGGCCTCCTGTGGAAAAATCCGCACAACAAATATCAAAACAATGGACAAGTACAAGGAAAGGACTAGTGTGCCATTTAGGCCTAGTAGAATGCGCAGCAAATCAATGCCATTTTTGGGATTTTTATCGAGTGAAACAATACAATTTTCGATTGGAAAAGTACCAAAAAAGTCATGACCTTGTATCATTGGTACAAATTCAGTCCTAAACTTTTAATTGGACTAATTTAATCCTAACCTTTTTCATATTGATATCAATTTATTCCGTCCTGTCAATTTAGACTTGAAATCGCTAATGTAGATGCCGGCTATCTTATGTGGCATGGCCAGCACTGACATGGACATTTTAAATAATATTTTAATAATGTTTTAAAATTTTTAATAATTTTTCTCTTTTTCTTTTGGCGAGGGCATCAAAGCCCTCGCTCAGGCCGTGAGGGTACAGTCCTTGCCAAAGTCAGCGAGGGTGACCCTTGCCCATGTCGTGATGGTTGAACCCTCGCCAGCCCTCGCCTGTGGCTAGTCACCGCCATGGCTAAAACTTGGCCATAGGCAAAGGCAAGAAAAGGAAAAAAAAGGAAAAAAAAGAAAAAAAAAAAAGAAAAGAGAAGTTTTTCAAAAAAATTATTAAAAATATTCACATCAGCGCTAACCATCCGCTGACAGTGTAACATACAACAGCCGGCGTCCACCTTAGTGATTTCCGGTATAAATTTGATATTTCGATTCTTGATTGTGCTTGTCGGTTGGCCACGCTTTGGCAACTCCTTTTCGTTGTTGTTTCTAGTCCAGGCGAATGGATGTGGGCTTAAGGGGGGGGTCCTGGCTACAAGAGAGGCCCAATCAGGTGGATAGTGAACTTTAGGGAGAAGAATTGGGTTTCAGAGAAGTAAGCACTTGTTAAACTTTCCATTTTAAAAAGGTTTCAAATTTATGAAAAAGTGAAGAATTCACAGGAAAAAAAAAGCACAAACGCCAGAGTTTGAAAACTATAAAGAAAAGAGAAGCCAATATTGGTCATGATCCCTCTTTCTCACTTGTAGTTTTGGAGGTGATTATCAACCGAATAGAAATGTAGATAGAATATTGAAAACCACAGTTATTGATGTTTTTCAGCAATCGGATCTAATGCACGTGTGCAAATACAATCATCCGAATACAAAAGTTCTTACTCAAAGAATTTGGTATGTGTGAAGTTCCAAATGAAAATGGAAGAATTATACACCCCAAGGAGCGCATCTAAGGGGATCTTATGTTGTCAAAAAGCAATGCTCGGGAAAGTTTGAACTACGAAAAAGTTCATAGTTTAATTTCATGATTTTTGTGCTCAGACATAAAACTAAATTATGATCCCCAAGAATTTTGTTACGATAACCAACATGAATTGCGTTCTTTAAGGGCAATTAATCAATGGAAATATCATGGCAAAATCAATGGAAATATGGAAAAAAGAGTATCAAACATCTTCGATACTAAAAGGAGGAGTAAATATTGTGGAAAATTACCAAAAATATCTTAAACCTATTGTAAGGATGCCAATTCAGTCATAAACATTTTAATTTAGCCAATTTAGTCATAAACCTTTTGACAATTTGCTAATTTATCATTTATGGCCAATATTGGTCGAAAATCTCTGGCATGGACGCTGGCTGTGCGGCTAGCTGGCCGTCACTAATGTTGATAATTTTTATTGTGTCTTGTAGGATAGTTGGCATTTACGTTGGAAATAACCATACAAAATTGACCTGCGTGACTAAATTTGCAAATTGCTTAAAGGTTTTGGAATTAATTGACTAAATTGAAAAGTTTGTGACTGAATTGACATATATACAATAGGTTTAAGACTTATTTAGTAATTTTCCCAAATATCGTTTATCTATGAGTTGGTCCATGCGATTGATTTCTATTGTTCTTGTTTTGCTATTGATATATATATGTAGTTCGGTGGTGAGTTTGACACATCACTTGGTGAGGATTTAAATGATACCTTGATCTAAGCAACCGGAGCATCGGCAGCTTGCAACAATCGCTCTATACCATCAGCAATTCAGTGTGATCTTGAAGGATCTCAAGATGAACTAAAGTCATTGCATCATGCACGAGCTAGATGATTTTTAATTTGCATAATATTTCCAAATTGGCACATACACGGGTATGACAGGACTTGAATAAACTTAAGATTGGTGTGACTTCACAGTTTATTGATCTCGAGCACCAAGAATAAGTTCATTACCAATAAAAAAACTAACCAAAATCCTCCTATCGGCAAAACTAACAAGTTTTCCTCCCTTCTCTCTTTTTTCTTTCTTTTGCTCTGAAAATCGATTTCCATGACAAACACAGCAATATGACTCATAAGAATGAGAGACAAAAATGATCTTCACCACGTCTCACTAGGTAAGAGTGGCTGCACATCCGAAAATGAAAATGTAATGACATCAGGGTCGATGTTTGACTTGCTAGATTTAAAAGCAGTAGTATAAGATTCAGTTGCCTCACGGTCCTCTTGATTTTGCTGAATATCCGAACGGTTTTAGACCTTCCTTATCCCCTCCAACTCCATTGCCACCTCTTTCATTGTAGGCCGGTTCCTCCCATTCAAGTTCAAGCTCCTTTTCGCTAGATTAGCAACCGATGGAATCGCCTCTTTCTTACCTTCTTTCAAAACTTGATCATCCACAATGTCGAACAGGTGATTCTCCTCCATTGAAATTATGAAATAGGTCGCCAGGCTTCTTCCTTCTTGTTCCCTCAGCAACCAGATTGGGCTTTGTATCATTAAGAGTTCAACAAGGACAACTCCAAAGCTATAGATAAGCTCGAGTGCAAAGTTGGTGTCAATCCCCCAATCCAACACCACTGGAATCGTATTATTCAATCTCAAATCCACCTGACCTGTAACGTTGGACCTCAAGAACCATGTAGGTTAAAGGGAAGCGTACTATGGCAGCGTTTGTCCCTCCTAGAACAAGCACTATGATACTAATTAATGTCGGTGGTGGTTCCAGCACATTTTGACCTGGAACCGACAACATTTGAATATGTAGTATTCACTATAAACTTGTTGTTTTGGTCTTTTTGCCTAGTACTAAGTGTGGAAATATTTAATTGGGTAAGCAAACAGAGGAGTGGAAAGATTTAAACTCAGGATATCCTTAATGGAATATTTAAATATTAAACCGTATCTTTCTCTATCAGTTTAAGCATTTAAAATAGTTCGCAGTGATCCGACAAAATCACACATGTGTGTCACGCTCCGAACCCCATCGAGCTCATGAGATCCCTCTCTCTAGTTGAATCAGTCGACGTCCTAGGAAAATGTCGCCGACCCAAAGATTCCATCGAGTAAATTCATGGCGGAAACAAATCATATTATCCCGGACAATAATATTGAGAACCAGGGAAAAGCATATTATTAAACCACCAAATATAATACTATGCTTTGATATATAACTATACAACATCCAATTCTTTACAACCAAATACTTCCAACCCTCATCAGATTTACATCAACTGATAGTACACACTCGAACGGTTTTCCTGATTACACCACCAACTATTCACGCCAAGCACTCCCTAGTTTAATACCAAACTTATAATGCACTCACACCAACTAGCCTCCACGGATTGCATCCTCGACCTCAAAAGGATTAGCAGCCAAAGTATGTTCTACTCCTGAATGCTCGTTGTGCATCGAAATCCCCAAAAGCGCTGCAGCGGTAGCAGCGAAAAAATTCAAGGCTCGGGGGTGCTTTGAAATGGTTTGGTTGAAACAACCATGAGACACTTCTCAATAAGTCACAACCTAAACCCTACCTAGGCTACTACGTATTCCAGACATATCCAGACACAACCAAGCAATAAACACTAACATCGTCGTCCACACGATCATACTAACCTGGACTCTTGGCATAAATAGCCTGCACATTAGTCCGTAATCATAACAAACAATTCTCACACGCATCTCAACCACACACACACTACAACTCACTCGCATTCTCAAGCCCACGTACATCAACACACCACATTTCCAATTCCACATTCCACACTCGGTCACGCACCAATCACATCATTTTCATTAACTTGCCATCCGACCCGTAAATCCGCCTCAGGCCCAATCTCACTTTCCTTGGCACGCATAAACACGCCTTAGGCCCACACGATCGCGACCCGAGCATCACACGCCTCGGTCTGATCCCATTTCCTCGGCTCGGCGTAAACCGCCTTAGGCCCAAGCGATCGCGCCCGAGCATCCTTCGCCTCAGTCCGATCCTACTTTCCTCAGCCCACGCCGTCGACAGGCCCTCGTGATCGAAACCGAGCTTACAATGCCTCGATCCGTTCCCGGTCTCACCCGAGCTGATCATGCCTCGGACCGATTTCCACTTTCTTGACCCCGCGTCAAATCGACATGTCTATGTGATCGTGATCTGAGCTTATAATACTCGGCCCGATCCCGATTCGTTATCACGACCAGCGTAAACACGCCTCGGATTTAGTGATCATCGTACACACCAACATACCAGATTTTATCTAAACCCGCGTAAACACCCTCGGGGCCTTTTAGTGATTACACGCACCGCGCATCACAAGTCTCACACGCACACACTCGAGTATCAAATCGTCGCTCTCGCACGCCGCCCAAATCAATCAATCCTATTCAGTCACATCACAACATACAACCAACACACAAATTGGCATTTTTGCACTCAAAATGACCATATCTCAATCTCGGCCCTTCACGACACTTTCATAAAATTCTGAGCCGGATCTAATGGTGCAAACCACCGCCAAACAGCCCATCACAGCACTTCAAACCACACATCACAGCCATCAATTTGCCATTTTCGCACCCAAAATCACAATATTTCATTCTCAGCTCTTCACGACACTTCCATCAAATTACGAGCGGTCCTAATGGTACTAACCGCGTACCAAACAGCCCATCACAGCACTTCAAACCACACATCACAGTCATCAATTGACTTGAAAGTTCCACAAAAATTCTCGATTTCGCACATACGGTCCACTAATCCAATTAATTCTTAATTTCCACCAAATCGCATCTAAACGGGCCCGAAATAACCCGATATACTAGGCGAGGTTTAGATCGCGACTTACCAAGCGCTAAACTAACACGGTTAGAGCGGCGGTGGCAAAACCAAGCTCTAACGGCGGCTTGCGGCGGCGGTGACGATCGACGATGATTGGGAGGAACGGGCGGGCAACGATGGCTTGGGCAAAGGGCGGTGAGACTCACGGCCAAGAGAGGGAGACCGAGAGAGAGAGAGAGAGAGAGAGAGAGAGAGAGAGAGAGAGAATCAGAATCAAGGGGTGAGGGGTGGCGTGAGGTTCAAATTTAGATGGGAGGGCGGCGGCACGGCACGATGGGAGGCGTAGAGGGCGATCGGGAGGGGCTCACGGTGGGGGGGAAATTTCGGTGGGAGAGAGAGAAGAGAGAGAATGGGTCTAGACTTATTATCCAAGTTTTGACCCCTTTTGCCAAATGACCAAAATGCCCTTCTTTTTACTTTTCATCCGACGGCCCGATTCGATCTTATCTTGAACCGACCGCCTGTGATCGATCCTCATCCAAAATATCTAAGGGTAATCTTGTAATTTCTCAAAAAGTCCAAGGGCAAAAGTGTCTTTTCCAAATTTGAGGGCAAAATGACCAAAATGCCCTTTGCCCATAAAACTAACCCTTTATTAATTTCCAAGGATAAAATGGTCACTTTCTCCGTTTCTCATGAAACCAAACTTTTATGAAAATCCCAAAGAAATCCCAAGTTGCATGTTCCAATTACAACGTCATCCAAAGGCCTCCCGCCGTGACTTTCCTAATTTTCGATGCCCGATTTGGTCTCTAATCAATAATTGAATTATATATATAACGTAACTTGAGCGTTTTTCAAACTAACGGGTGGCTTTTGGGGAATTTCGTCTATACGACCCGTGACTGATACTAAATCGAGTCACGTGCAATTTATTCAGACCGTAACGACTTTGGTTGTCAATAAAATCACGAGGATCAATCACTAGTTCCGATGAGTACGATCGTTCGGAATAAGTTAGGATTGTTCGTTAATTCATTTCGAAGTCAAACGGAATCACTCGTGATCCACGTGTATGATAGTGACCAAATCGCCCCATCACTATCCTAAGATCGGCCTACACTGGCTCAAAATGTCACCTCAATGATTTTATGGTTAAAATTCAGTTCACGGTCGAATTCTTCTAGTCGTATTTAATTTAAATTCCTAATTAGCCTTTCCTTATAGGTTAGTTTCCCAGGAATGATCAGTTCCGAGCAAGAACTAGCTACAAGTACATTAATAAGATAATTCATTTTATAAATCCCAAATGAGCGAAATTTAGGAATGTCACAATCTTCTCCCTTACAAAATTTCGTCCTCAAAACTTACAATCCAACTAACTATCAAACAATTGGGGGTAATGACGTCGCATCAATTCCTCACTTTCCTAAGTCGCACCTTCAGTTCCGTGATATTCCCACACCACCTTGACCATCGGGATCGTCTTGTTCCTCAGGACTCGTTCTTTCCGATCCTCGATCCTTACTGGTCTTTTCTTCGCATTTGACACCCCATCGTTAACTTCTATCTCTTCGTAGTTCAACACATGTGTTTGGTCCGGTTCGTACTTCTTTAGCATCGATATGTGGAACACGTTATGCACCTGCGATAGATTTGGTGTCAGCGTGGGCGACACGCTAATTCTCAATCCTTTCTAACACTTCAAAAGGTCCCACGTACCTCGGACTCAACTTTCCCTTCTCACCAAATCGGGATAATCCTCGCATAGGTGACACCTTCAAAAAACGTGATCCCTCGCTTGGAATTCTAATGGTCTTACGCCGTTCGCGTATAATCTTAACTGCCTCAACCGATTGTTCTATTAACTTTGGCCCGGTTATAGTCATTTCTCCCATTCCGTTTCCAACATACGGGCATTCTACATGCCCCGCCATACAGCGCTTCAAATGGTGCCATTCCAATGCTCTGCTGAAAACTATTATTATCGCCAATTCTACTAAGGGAAATTATTCCTCCCACTTGCCTTGAAAATCCAACACGCATGCCCGAAGCATGTCCTCTAAAATTTGAATCGTCCTTTCAAACTGGCCATCCGTTTATGAATGATAAGCAGATATTAAACTGCAGCTTGATCCCATTGCCGTCTGTAGACTTTTTTTCAAAAATTGGAGGTAAACACTGGATCACGGTCTGATGTAATAGTCACCGCACCCGTGCAGTCTAATGATTTGTTGTGCATATAATTCAGCATATCTATCTAATGCGAAGTCCTTTCACACAGCCAAAAAGTGTGTCGACTTGATCAATCTGTCGACAACCACCCGAATAAGTCATAGCCTCTTTGGCTCCTTGGCAATCCCACCACAAAATCCATCGTGATATGTTCCCATTTTCATTCTAGGATTTCCAAAGGTCGTAACAATCCTCCAGGCTTACAAATGTTGCGCTTTCACTTGCTGTACGTCGGACATCTAGCCACATGTCTGGCTATATCTACCTTCATATCATTCCACCAATAATTGTCTTAAATTCTTATACATTTCGTACTCTTGGATGGATACTACAACTGTTACGATGCGCATCCAATAAAATCTCTTCCTTAAGCTCCGCGTCGCCGGACACACATACTTGTCCTCGAACTTCAATATCCCATTCTCGGATACTTGGAAGTCTGATTTCCTCTTAGTAGAGTTCATCGCAAGAATTTTCTGGGTCTCTTGATTTGTAGTCTGTGAAGCCCTAACCTTAGCCTGGATTTTCGGCTCAATTACGAGCATTGCTAACAGGCTTGCAACTTGACTCACCTCGAACTTAAACTCTGAGTCTCGTAGTTTCTCCAATAAGGTCCATTCCTTGACCATCAAGTACCACGATGCTTGATTTCCGACTCAACGCATCCGCTACCCGGTTTGCCTTTCCGGGGTGATATAGAATATCACAGGTCATAATCGTTCAAGAACTCCATCCAGCGATGCTGCCTCATATTTAATTCTTTACGAGAGAATAAATACTTGAGGCTCTAATGGTCGATGTAAATTTGAAATCTCTCTCCGCATAGATAATGTCACTAAATCTTCAGGGCGAACACTATTGTGGTTAACTCCAAGTCATCGTCGGGTAATTCAATTCATGTGGCCTCAACGCCTTAATGCATAGGCTACTACTCACCCATGTTGCATCAACACACATTCCAACCCTTTCAATGACGCATCACTATGTATCTCGTATTCTCCCGGTCCCGACGGAATAGTCAACACTAATGCCATTGTCAATCAATGTTTCAACTCCTGAAAACTCCTTTCACATTTGTCCATCCATTCAAATCTCGTTTCCTTTTTCAGCAAAGGTGTCAATGGTGTTGCTATCGCGAAAACTCTTCCACGAAGTGTCTATAATATCCGGCTAAACCCAAAAAGCTTTGAACTTCAGTTACTGTCATTGGCCTCAACCATTCTATTACGGCCTCAATTTTCGCGGATCTGCTGAAATTCCATCTCCCGAGATCACATATCCAAGAAACGTGACTCGATTGAGTCGAAACTTCGCACTTGCTAAATTTAGCATGTAACAGCCTAAATTTTCGATGTAATTCCAGGACCAATAAAATTGATATTATTTTGCATTTCATTTTAGTAAGTCTCACCCATAGCTAATTACTCTCCGGATACTAACCAATAGGGTATGGCTAATTAGAAAGCGCACGTAGACCAAGGACCCGATTGCGGCGGACACGATCACGAGAAACAATGAGATAATATTATGAACCAATGTGGATCGATCTTAGGAAAGGTAACGT
The DNA here is from genome assembly GCA_024733475.1 of Syzygium grande. Taxonomy (NCBI): domain Eukaryota; kingdom Viridiplantae; phylum Streptophyta; class Magnoliopsida; order Myrtales; family Myrtaceae; genus Syzygium; species Syzygium grande. Next base: position 12,233,839 of record JAMXDD010000010.1, read on the forward strand.
ATATGGTTTGGCCAAGGCCAACGATGTACAATCGAATCGCGGTGATTCTACGCATGACCAAGAGTGCGTGATCAACCATCCCCGAACTTAAACCGGACGATCGTGACCTTTGGGACTAGTGATAATTTCTCATTCTCTCAATGATCAGGACTATCATAACTCAAATAACCCTAGGTCGATATCGTAACCTCTAAACAGCCGCCCGTTAGTGAGAAACCCCGAAATTTGAAATTAGGCGAGTTATTATCACAAAATTGGGCCTGAATTTCGATGTCGATTTTCGACGGCTTAAGAGACTATTTTTGGGAATCGACGTCATATTATGCTGGCCACGCATATTTTGAGTTAGTATGGTTGAAAATTGGAATTTCGGTCCGGGGTGAAAAATTACGATTTTGCCCCTCGGGACACCGACTTGGATTTTGAGGCCGTATGAGGTTATTTTTCAAGGCCGATGTCATTTTGGGGTGGCCACGCACATTTAGAGTGGTTTCGGTCAAAAATTGAAATTTTAGCTCGGAAGTGAAAAATAATATTATTTTATTTCCAAGACTTGGCAATCGATTTTCAAGGGCTTAAGAAGCTATTTTCGCGATTCCAATGCCATATTATGTTGGCCACACTCATTTGGGATTGATATAGCAAAAATTGGAATTTCGCCCCGGGACCGGAAAAATGACCGTTTTGCCCCTGAGCTATTTTTGGTCCGAATTTTTTGGGATATTTTTGGGATAATTATTAAGGGTTTATCAGCTCAATTATTGGCCCAATTACCCTTTTACCCCTCAATTATTGGATAGGGTTGAATTATGATTGATAGATTTGGAGCATTTTGGTCAAAACCGTTAGATTTGCGACACATTAGTGCCATAGCCCCAACATTTGACCAGCAGACCTATTTCTCTCTCCTTCCAGCTCCCATTTGGCGAACACCACCAAAGTAGCCCCCTCCTCGCGTTCTCTCTCTCTCTCTCTCGGACCATTTCATGAACCTTGGTCGACCGCCATTCACCGGAGCTGCTGGGGCCTTTGGCACCACCCTAGCCTCACCCCCGCCCCATCCGTCCCCTCTCCCTCTTGTCCCATTCTTTCTCTCTCTTCCCTTCAGCCAAGGGACGGTCGGAGCAAAAGGCCCTTGGCCAGGAAATAATCGGCCCGAGCCTGTTGCCGTGACCTCTAGCCCCACCGTCGTAACCCGTATATCGCTGTCTATACAAGCGTCTATACGATCCGCTGACGTCCGTGCGGGTGTCCATCGCCGAATCCGTCTGTTGTCGTCCCGGGAATGCCACCGCCCGGTTCCATTGTTCATCGGTGATCGGTCACCGTGGGGTCTAGAATTAAGTGAGTATACCTCCTAAACCCGGATTAGGACTGATAGTGCATTTTTCTGGACTGGCTTAGGTATTATCGGTGTATTTTGGACTGGCTTAGGTAGTGTCAGTGTATAATTCGGACTAAATTGAGGATTGTTTGATGGGAACAAAATTTGAGAAAGTTAGTGGGATTATTATAGATAATTATTAGACCTGGATTGAGGAAATAATGGTTGTCCGTATTTTGAGGAATGTACTAGATTTTATCGGATAATAAAAATTGTTAGCTGAATGGCCGGGATTACGGAGTGATTGGCTGTTGATTAATTGGTAATTAATTATGCTTAATTGTGAAATGCCATGTTGCGTGCACGTGTGGCTAAATAGTGCGGTATGTGATTGGCCAATTGTAGCTTGAGTTGAATGCTGAATTGAGATTTGTGTACTGGGCCACACGGTATTAAATGGGCCAATTGAGCACGTGATTGTGGCATTGAATTGATTGGGTGCTTGAATTATTGTTTGGCGCTCATAGTGCGTGGTGTGGCATTACATGGACACGCATTGCGTATGCCGAGTATGAGGCATGAATTGAAATTGTGCGAGGATGCGTGTCTGCCATGAGCATGTGATCACCTAATATACCCTGATGCGTTTTACGTGGGGTTCAGATAATAACTGGCAATGTGTGTATGTGTGATCACAATTCGCCCTGATGCGTGTTACGCGGGGTATGCCGTCCTCATGCACTTTGAAGCAGGACGATGCCCGGTATGTCCGGAAGACAACCATCCTGTTGCGTTTTACGTGGGCTCTGGTTTGTGGGGAGATCAGTGTTGCGCCTCATGCACTTTGAAGCGGGCTAGACGCACCGGGCCGGGGTTGTGTTGACTCGAAATCATAATATATAATTGAGGTAGCGTCTTTGGGTGAACTGAAATGAGAGCATAGCATGACATTGACATTGCACGATAGAATAGACAACTCGGCATGCGAGATAAATCTGTGAGCATGGGAATGGGTGTGGTGCATGTGTGACCATTGTTTTTGCATATGTGCCTAGAAGAATTTAATGAACTGCCTAACCTACGGGGTAATTCTTATATTCTATCTGGGCCCGGGGCCCGAGTTATTGTTTATGTATTATGTTGTTTTGCCTGTCAGGAGAATGCATGTTAGCCTAGCCTAGGTTTAGGGGTTTTACTCACTGAGACGTGTTCTCATAGTTGTATAACCCAAATATTTCAGACCCCCGACCCCGACTATGCCGAAGATACACACACTTTTTGGGATCCCGACGCAGATTCAGCAGTCAACTAGTGTTTTTCCTTCTGGCAATGGGGAGGCGTATGTACGGTATCAATCTGTGATTTTCATTGATGTTGGGAAGTATTTCTATCAAACTCAGGAATATGTAGAGTGGTGTCTTCGGGATACGAATGGGAACATGGGTCAACCCCCTGAAAACCTTCGATGCTCCACTAGATGCGAATGGCTTGATGGAGTCCATACATGCGGATGGTAAGATAATAAACCTGCAGGACATGTATGAGGTTGACGGCGTTGATTTGCCCATGGATGGGGAGCCGGGGAGCCATAAGTGATAGCGGAAGACCAAACCAAATTGATGATGAAGAAGATGAACTTGAAGACATGGATTTGGACTCTAATGAAGATCATGGAGAAGTCGCAAAGTTAGGGGTCGAGATCAAGAAATAAGACCCGATGAAGAGTTAGGATCAGCCTGGATCCGAATCGAACCAGATTCTAAAGATGAATGGGCCGGAGAGCTCAAGATATAGACTCGGAAGAGTCTCGAGTCATCTGGGAATAGTGAAGGAGAGTCGCCGGATGGTTCTTGAATCGTCACACCTTGACCGGGAGCCCTAGGATAGTCCTAATCCCGATAGAGAAGCTTGTTCCTTTTTGTTAGTAACTTCCCTATAGTTAGCCTAACCTTCCCCCCAGCCACTTACCTTTTTGATTTAGTGGCTCTTGTTCTTGATATTGTTTCCTTTTGGTTGTATAAATGAATCTTGTAATCAAAGGCTTTTTATGGTTATGAAAATGTATATTCTTGTGGATGGTTGTTCTATCTGTGATCTCATGTGTTTATCTGTACAGGTATATATATATTTATATACGTGGTTTCCGCTTGTGTGTGATCTCTGATTGGGTTTAGGTCGGCAACGCATCCTGGGAGCGTTGCACCATAATCGACCAAGGTAGGGATGTTACGTGCCGTGAGGTTCGGGGCGTGACATAGCATATAGTGCATTCTCTCTCAAGGTCTGCAAAATCCTACTCAAATGGAATTCATGCTCTTCTGAATTCTTGAATACACCAATATATCGCCTCGAAGACTATCACAAACTGGTTTAAGAATTCATCGAATACTCTATTCATTAAATCCATAAACGTAGCGGGCGTTTATCAATCCAAACTGCATTACAGTAAACTCATAATGTCCATACCTCGTCCCCGAACGCCGTTTTTGGTATATCCTCTTTTCTAATCCTTAACTGATGGTATTTTGTTCTCGGATCAATCTTAGAGAACACCGAAGTACTTTGTAGTGATCAAACAGATCATTGATCCTTGGCGGAGGATACTTATTTTTAATCATCACTCGATTCAACTGTCAATAATTTATGCACAGCCTCGGTGACCCATCCTTCTTTCTCACAAACAAAATTGACGCTCCCCATGAAGACTCACTTGGACGGATAAATCCTCTATCCAAAAACTCCTGCATCTGCACCTTTAATTCCTTCAATTCCGATAATGATATCCTATGAGGTGTTGTCGAGATTAGCTCCGTGCCAGGTGCCAACTCGATCACAAACTCTACTTCCCGTTCTGGTGGTAATCCTGGCAATTCACGAGGAAAGACATCGGGACAATCGCGCACCATGGCTATATTCTTTAGCCTCGGCTCCTCAGCCATCGAATTAGCTATAGCTGCTAGAAAGCCTTCACATCCTTCGTCCAACAATGTCGTCATTTTTTAGCGACGAAATCCAAAGAATCGAGGTCCCTCCTCGACCTCCTACAAATTTGAATTTCGGATGTCCAACAGATTAAATTAGATCACCCTATTACCACAATCCATCACCGTCCTCCGCTTAACTAGCCCCCATACCTACTATCACATCGGTCATACATCGTTAGGACTGCTAAATCAATTCTTTCTTCTCTATCACCAATCATGATTTTGCAATCCGAGCACCCCAATGAAACTAAAATCTTATCATTCAAGGGGTAGTTACACACAATATCGCATCAAGCAGCTTGCGGTTCCATAAATCAACTCAATAAATTGCGCAGATCTTTAATAAATGTGACGCCTCGGGGTCAAATAAAGGGTATGCAGCATGATCACGAAAGAGGCCATACTTGTGACTACGCTGGCGTATTCTCCACTTTCTTTTCCGCCATTACATACACTCATCCTTAGGCGGCCTATCCTAGTTCGAAGGTATGTGCAGCCTGGCTGGTTTCCAACTCTAGGTGGCGATAAAGCTAGCGGTCTCGCCTATTTGTTGTTGGGACAATTCTTTGCTTGGTGGCCCTCTCCACCACATTTATAACATACCATATTCCCTCTTTGGGACACGATCCAATCCCATGTCTTCCTCCACATATTCGACATGGACCATTTTAGAAAGCAGGCGGTTTCCTATATTCCTTCTAGCATGAGGGACAAAGCGTCGGTTATCCATCATCGGCCTCTTTCCCAAACGATGATTATCCCTACCTAGGACAAACCTCGACCCCAAAGCGGTAGCCTTATCCGCCACATCCTGGTCAATCACTTGGGCTCGTTCATAAATTTCATTATAGTCTCTCAAATTCAGATAACTCATTTGACTACGAAGGTCGATCTTAAACCATCTCTAAACCTCCGAGCTCTATCCAACGGATTCTCCACCATTCTCGGGGCAAACTTAGCCAACTGAGTGAAACCAATCTCATTCGCTCTACCGTTCCCGTCCTGCCCTTTGATGAAGTCTCGTAAACTCCGCCAACTTCTATTCCTAGGCACTCTCGGAAAATCATTTACTATTGAAGCTCTCCACAAACATTGTCCAGTTTGGTGCAATACCAGCCAGGGATATTCGTTCTCTGGCGGCCTGCTAACGCCCCTACCTCGGGGTTATAAGCGTGACGTCCCGTCCGTTATTATCTTTTTAAATATAAGCGGAAGCATATCTCGGGACAATCACATTAAAAACAACAGCAGGATTAAGACAAACAGCATCATGAGCAAACCTTATATAATAATTGGAAATCAGGGAAAACATGCATAACATACTATTTCCATTTTACGTAAATAGATTTTACAAGCCCCCTTTTCTTTTCTTTCACTGGCCGTTCCTCGTACAAATCATATTACAAACGAAGGCTGAGGTTAATCCTAGCTCCTCTATGTCATCCTTCATCTTACGGACCTGAAAAAGGGGAAACAACGGGGGATGAGTCGGGGAGACTCAATGAGTAAATTCACTAATACTCGTGCAGGATGATGCCTCATCGTTGTACTAACGCATACAAATACTTTCCCCACCTTATGTCGATGGCAAATCAATAGCAAAGACTTTGACCTTACCCTTGTTATGTTTTCATGGAAACTCACCTATAAATGCACATCCCGACACACATATAGAATTCATTTATCACATACCGGCACATATATAGGAATCATTTACCGTCATCCCAGCTCAACCAGGGCATCCCAGTTCAACCGAGACATCCTAGCTCAATCCAGGCATCCCGGGCTAGCTCACCCGAGGCATTCGGGCTCAACCAAGGCATTCTAGCTCAACTAGGGCATCCCGGCACTAGTTTACCGAGGCATCCAGGCTCAACCCAGCATCCTAGCTCAACTAGGGCATCTCGGCGCTAGTTTATCGAGGCATCGCCCTAACGCCGACGGTCTTCTTCTTTTATTTAGTGGTCACACGAGCACTTTCGAGCATTCAAGCCCATTTCTTATATTTATATTTCATTAGACCATGTAAACATGATTCGTGCTCATAATAATGCCACAACACAATTTTGCTTGATTACTTATGCAAATAGCTGCTCGATTTTGCAAGGACATCATTTTCAAATATGTTTTCCTTCTCAAGACATCGAAATCCTTTTGTAAACATAGCAATGAAATTAATCCATTTTCAAAGAACTTTGTAAAAACATCATTTCAAAACATGCGTTCCTTCTCAAAACATCGAAATCATTTCTTAAACAAAAATTCCTTTTCAAAGATTCATAATCTTTCTTGAAATCAACTAGTCCAATGACCGAACAGAGTTCAAACAAACCACGTCACCTCAAATATGACATATAAGCAAGTTATGGAAAGAACCAACGATAGCCAATCAAAAGACCAAACACGGTCCAAGTAAACCACGTCACAAGATTAGGAAATTCACTTACATGCCGCGTTTCAACCACGTAACACACCGCCCTATCCAAGTGTTAGGGAATCCACTCATCTATAAGCACAAGAAACGCCTCACGACGGTCGGCGATGGCACAAGCACGGGCAAGGTGCAGCCAAGAGGAGAGAGGGTGGCCTAGAGATTGAGAGCATGAGAGAAAAAAAGGTGATGGTGAAACCATGAGAAATGAAGGAGTGGTGCCTCTATTTATAGGCTCCATTTGCTTCTTCCCTAAGCCATATCTTCTTATCATCATTACCAAATCTTTTTAGATTTTGTCATTATTACAAAATCTTCTTTTATTAATGACTAGATCTGGCCATCATTACAAAATCTTCCTTAAAATCTTAGTATTAATGAAAATAAGCCAAAAGTCATGATGAAATGCCATTAATAAAAGATTCTGAAAATCTTGACAGCAATGAATAAGAGCCAAAATATCATGATGAAATGCCTCCAAAGTCAAATGTCATGATTATAAAGATTCTAAAAATCTTGGCATTAATGAATAAGAGTCAAAAGCCATAATGAAATGCTATTAATAGCTTGATTTTGAAAATATTTGCATTAATAGACACCGGACAAAATAACATGATGAAATAGCCCTAAAGTCTTATGGCGATTAATGCATGTCATGATGGTGATGCCTTCAAAGTCCAACTAATTAATGCAAGTTATTATAAAGGGGCCTCAAAGTCTTCGCTTCATTAATGCATGTCATAATGAACCTTAATAAATGAAATTTGAAGGAGAAGCTTTGACCATTTCTAGACTCTTCCAAGTTTAACTTGTTCCCCAAGTTCTTGACCAACTTGCTTATCAAGCTTAGACTAACTTGCCCACCACTCCAAGCCATCAATGCATGTCATCATGGAGGGGCCCAAAAGTCTTGATTCATTTATTGCGAGTCATGATGAAGGGCCACCAAAGTCCAACTTTAATAAATGCAAGCCATAATGAAGCTTAGAAGATAAGGTTTGACTCGGTCAAGGCCTTATCCTCTAGATTCTTCTACCAATTTCTCGAACCGTATACTCCTAGAACCTTCTAACTTTACTGAATTCTCATGCAAAATGACTCGGGCCAATTGGGTCATACGAAATAGACTAATCAACACTTGCAATCACAACCCTCATCATAAACATCTAACTTATTCTCCTAGATTTTTTCCCAAAATATAATCTGCTCGTTAATCCTATTCAACCCGAGGTTCGGTGTGGAAAATTCTCTAAATATGCCTCAAATATCATTAAAAGATATTAAGTCGAGATTCCAACGTTCTTGTATAGAAAATACTGAATCTTTGAAATCTGACAAAACCGTATAGCTTTGCACTGTTCACGAAATCAGACTTGAAAACATAGTAAACGGACTCTGAAAATTCTCAAATTTGGATATGTCATAAACAAGGCTTTAACAAACATTTCTCGTGGGGAACACAAAATCGGAATCTCTCTGTAAACACCAATTTTAGTAGCTCAAAAACAAACTAAAAACAGTTCACTGGAACAGAATTCGTGTTTCTCAAATTAAGCTCTGTCCAGAGTCCAAATCATCTCAGAAAATTCCCAACTTTATACACGTTATAGAAAAAGGAGTTCTTAACAACTTTTGTGAAGGAAACTTTTCCAAAATCAGCTCAGAAAAGCTTGTAGAAAATAAAAACAGTGTGAACATCACCGAAATACCCATCCTGGGTAGTTTTACACGGTCCAAAAATTAGGCCATCGTATCACCCATATCAACTCCAAAATTTTTGAAATCAAAGTATGTAAAACTTCATGATGCTTAGAACAACTTTCAAGAAGGAAGTATTTAGAAATTCAGATCATAAAAGTCTCTCCAAAAATAACAAAACGAAGGGATGCAAAGGATCTGAAACTGGGTTTTCCAAAATAGAAGTAAAATTAGTTCCAATTGAAAACCACTAAACTTAAACCATAGCCATTTCCCCAGGGACTGAAATTGAGGATATGACAGCCTCCCACCAATCATTTACGTTCCCATGCAACTGGTATGCTGCCAACGCTCACTTTCTCCTCATCATTACATTCTAGTACTTCAAAAGCCTTCTCTAATTCCTCTATCCACAATGACACAGCCTCTAAATCACTTCTTCCATCAAACTTAGGAGCTTCAACTTCATAAACTATTCAACTAATTGATGCATTAGTCGATTCACATTCACCTACCCCTGTCCCCTAATCTCCATTATTACCATTTATGGCGTGGTGTTGCAGCCCTCAATAGCTTGGGCAATAGTGGCATCTTGCTCCCCGAGCTTGCCTGCCCATCAAATTTCCAACTTCTCCGAGAGCTCTTAAGATCCCATCTACTCGAGGATCCACTACAACCCTAACATCCACTCCGAGATTTCTTTCATAGCTCCAATACCAACTCCGTGGTTTTCTATCGCTCTAGCACCCAATTTGAGGTCCTCTACACTCTAGCTCGAGCACAACTTGTAATAGCCCGAATTTCAATGCAATTTCAAGATCAATAAAATTGACATTATTTCGCATTTTATTTTAGTAAGTCTTACCCAGAACCGATCACTTTCGAGATACTAACCAATACGGTATGTCTAATTAGGAAATGGTGCGTGATTAGGGACCCGATCGCGAATCGGATACCGATCACGAAAATGATGAGAGAATATTATGAACTAATGTGGACCGATCTTAGGAAAGGTAACGAATTTGGTTTGGCCAAGTCCAACGACGCATAATCGGATCGCAGGTGATTACTCAGATAACCGAGAGTGCACGTGTGGCTAACTAGTCCCGAACTTAAATCGAACGATCGTGACCTATGGAACTAGTGATAATTTCTCATTCTCTCAATGATCGGACTGTTATGACTCGAATAACCCTAGCTCGATACGCGTAATCTCTAAATAGCCACCCGTTAGTGAGAGATCATGAAATTGGAAATCGAGCGAGTTTTGATCACAAAATTGGGCCCGGATTTCGATGTTGATTTTCGATGGCTTAAGAGACTATTTTTGGGAATCGACGTTAGATTAGGCTGGCCATGCATATTTTGAGTTAGTATGGTCGAAAATTAAAATTTCGACCTGGAAGTCAAAAATTACAATTTTGCCCCTTTGGACCCGATGCTGATTCTAAGGCCAGTATGAGGTTATTTTTCGAGGTCGATGCCATTTTAGGGTGGCCACGTACATTTAGAGTGGTGACGGTCAAAAATTGAAATTTTGGCTTGGAAGTGAAAAATAATATTATTTTATTCCTAGGATTTGGCAATCGATTTTCAAGGGCTTAAGAAGCTATTTTCGTAATTTCGACGCCATATTATATTGGCCACACTCATTTGGGATTGATATAGTCAAAAATTGAAATTTAGCCTCGGAACCGGAAAAATGACCATTTTACCCTTGAGTTATTTTCGGGTTCAAATTTTTGAGAAATTATTTGGGATAATTATTAAGGGTCTTCAGCTACATTATTGGACCTAATTACACTTTTGCCCTCAATTTTTGGATAGAAACGAATGAGGACCGTTAGATTAGGGGTATTTTGGTCAAATGGCCCGGATCGGTGACACGTGGCCCGCAGGTCCCATTATTTGACTAGATTAGACCAGTTTCTCTCTCCTCTCCCTCCCATTCCAGCTAGGACACCCCAGAACAGCCCCTCCATGCTTTCTCCTCCTCCCGCCCGTTCGTGACCTAAGGGCCTTAAAGCTTGTCCGGACCCCGGCCAGTCTTGCCGTTCAAATCCGTAGGTCTTCTTTGCCTTGACCTTGTCTCACCACCACCACCATCCCTTTTCCTTCTCTTTCTCTCTCTCTCCTTTCTCTCTCTCTCGTTCTTTCTTGTTCCAACCAAAGACAGCAAGACTCGCCCGGAGCTTAATTGGCGGTTTGGGCGTACCCGTGACCTCCGACCTATCCGTGCGTCGATGGCGTGCGATTCGCCATCGTTAACGTCCCATATAGTGTCCGTCGCGGTTTTGTACAATGTCCATCTCCCGGGCTTTTGTCTGCGGTCTGTCATGCCCGCCCGACCACCCACGTCCATACCGCCGTCGCCCGTCATATTGCCGCCCTCAAAATGCCACCGCTAATTTCGCCGTTCATTCATCGGCAATCGCCGCCGCTTCGTTCGCGTCGTCGTGATCTAGAATTAAGTGAGTGTATTTCCTAAACTTGGATTAGGACCGATAATGCATTTTTTAGACTGGGTTGAGTATTGTCGATGTATATTGAAAAAAAAAAGAGCATCATTTGGTGAGGTATATTACTAGAATAATATTAGTGATTTATTGGGCGAGCATGGTTAGTTGAGGATTAGGTGATTGGACTGCCGGGTATGCCCGGGCTAGATGACTTGTTGATTGCTTTGTGCCCAATAGTGGGAAATTGAATAATGCCATGTCGTGTGACTGAGTGGCCGACCAATGCGGAGTGTGATTGGCCAATTGATGGCATGAATTTGACTGGATGTCTGTAATTGTTGTTGCTCATGGTGTATTGTACTGCATTGCATGGCCACGCATTTCGAATGCCGAGAATGAGGCGTGTGATGAAATTGTGCGAGAATGCGTGCCTACCATGAGCATGTAATCACTTAATTATACCTTGATGCGTTTTACGCGGGGTTCAGATAATAATTGACAGTATGTGTATGTGTGATCACACCGCCTTAATGCGCAGTATTACGCGGGGTATGTCGTCCTCATGCACTTTGAAGCAGGACGATGCCCGGTTCGTCCGAAAGACGACCATCCTAATGCGTTTTACGCAGACTCTGGTTTGTGAGGAGATTAGTGTTGCGCCTCACGCACCGGGCGAGAATGGTGTTGACTCGAGTCGTAATAAATATTAATAATTGAGACAATGTGCAGTGTGAATCGAATCGGGAGCATGGCATAACATTGACATCACATGCATAGAATGCGTGACCCGGCATGCGAGATGAACACTGTGAACATGAGCATGTGTGTGGCGACGTGTGACCATTGTATTCGCGCATATCTTGAGAATTTTAATGAACCCGCCTAACCTATAGGGTAATTTTTATGTTTTATTTGGGCCCAAGGGTCCAGGTTATGATGTTGCATATTATGTTGTTTTGCCTGTCGAGATTACATGTTAGCCTAGCCTAGATTTACTGGATTATACTCATTGAGATTCGTCTCACAGTTGTAATAACCCACCTTTTCAAACCCCCAACCATAAAAATGCCGAATCCACCGCTTTTGGAATACCTGTACAAATACATCATTATACAAGTACATACCTCGTAGGAAATGGGAAATCGTATGTAAGATACCGATCCGTGGTGTTTATAAACTTGGGTGGATATTTTCATCAGACTCGGGAGTATGTGGCTTGGTGCTTAAGAGATGCCGATAGAAACCTAGGGCGACCCCTTAGGACTTTTGATGTGCCAATTGGTCAAGATGGATTGATGGAACCCATATATGCGGACGGTGAGGTGATCAATCCTCGGGATATCTACGATGTTGATGGCGTAGATGTGCCTATGGAGGGGAAGCCACAGGAGTTACTGGTGATAGCCAAGATCAAGATCAAGATCAAGATGCCAAGGAAGAAGACGAGCCAGAGGACATGGATCTAGATTTTGATGAAGACCACAGGGAAGTAGTAGAGGTAGAGTCGGACATAGAGATAGGGACGCGATGATGAGTTAGGACTGTGTCATGACCTAGAGCTTGAACCGGATCTTCAAGACGAAGAGGCAACAAGAACGGATATGGATTCCAAAGAGTCTAAGCCTCAAGAGAGTTCAGCGGGGGAGTCCTCGGAATCGTCGGATCCGGATTGAGAGCACTAGCTTAGGTCCTAACTCTTTATAAGGAAGTTAGTAACTTTTTGACTGCGATCTTCCCCTCATAGTTGACCCCACCTTTCCTAGCCATGGTACCTTTTTGATCCGTGGCTGCTAGAAGTTGTCGTTTTCGTTAAAATCTTTTGATCTGTATAAAGTACGTTGTAAAAAAGAGGTTTTAGTGGGTAATGAAGTGTATATTCCTGTTGTTATGTTGTTTTATCTATGGTCTCATGTGTTTTATTTGTATGGGATATATATATATTTATATACGCAATTTTAAACTTGTATCGATCTCTAATTGGGTTTTGGGTCGGCGACATATTCCGAGACGTCGGCGCTGAAACAATTTGACCTTTACGTGGGATGTTACCGCCGTGGGGTATGGGGGCGTGACACGACTTCTACCTCTTGTTCCTCTTCCCTGCGCCCTTCTTGGGCTCTTCCTACACTTCTTCTTTTACGCTGCTCATTATTTCAGCTTTACGCCACTCTCTTACCTGCTATAATTCCATTCATGAATTAGTAACCTAGGCCAACTAGATCAATCGAGTCCTAGGCAAAGTTGAATTACGGCAATAATCCACTTAGCGGGGCAACCATCGTCACAACACCACAACACAATCAATGAGGTTCGAACACATACCTTATGTCCAGGCGCACTTGCACTCAACCATTAGAACACTCAATTCAATAAGCAACCACAACAAACAGTCTGAAAATACGTTGTAGCACTAGGCACATCTATAGCTCACTAAGATTTCCTAGTCAACTACAATTATCCTGGGTCTCCTCTCCTTATCACTCCAGGCTTCGACCGAATTAAATCGAGCTGTCCTTGCTCTGATACCAATTCAAACTGGGATGTCACGCCCCGAACCCCATCGAGCCCGTGAGATCCCTCTCTCTGGTCAAATCGATGTGACGTCCCAGAAAACGTCACCGACCCAAAGATTCCATCGAGTAAATTCGCGGTGGAAACAAATCATATTATCCTGGACAATAATATTGGAGAACCAGGGAAAAGCAAATTACTAAACTACCAAATATAATACTATGTCTCGATATATTACTATACAACATCCAATTCTTTACAACCAAATATTTCCAACCCTCATCAGATTTACATCAACTGATAGTACACACCCGAACGGATTTCCTGATTACACCACCAACTATTCACGTCAAGCACTCCCTAGTTTAATATCAAACTTATAATGCACTCACACCAACTAGCTTCCACAGATCGCGTCCTCGACCTCAAAGGGGAATAGCAGCCAAGGTATGTTCTACTCCCGAATGCTCGATGTGCATCGGAATCCTTAAAACGCTGCAGCGAAAGCGGCAAAAATTCAAGGCTTGGGCGGGTGCTCTGAAATGGTTTGGTTGAAACAACCATGAGACACTTCTCAATGAGTCACAACCTAAACCCTACCTAGGCTACCACGTATTCTAGACATATCTAGACACAACCAAGCAATAAACACCAACATCGTCGTCCACACGATCATACTAACCTGGACTCTTGGCATAAACAGCCTGCACATTAGTTCGTAATCATAACAAACAATTCTCACATGCATCTCAACCACACGCACAACAACTCACTCGCATTCTTAAGCCCACGTACACATCGAACACACCACATTTCCAATTCCACATTCCACACTCGGTCACGCACCAATCACATCATTTTCATTAACTTGCCATCGCGACCTGCGTAAACACGCCTCAGGCCCAATCTCACTTTCCTCGACCCGCGTAAACACGCCTCAAGCCCACACGATCGCGCCCCGAGCATCACACGCCTCGGTCGGTCCCATTTCCTTGGTCCCCACGTAAATATGCCTCGATCCCAAGCGATTGAGCCTTGAGCATCACACGCCTCGGTCCGATCCCATTCCTCAGCCCGCGCCAAATGCAACAGGCCCCTCGTGACCGAAACCCGAGCTTACAATGCCTTGGTCCGATCCGGTCTCACCCGAGCTGATCATGCCTCGGACCGATTTCCACTTTCTTCAGCCCGCGTCAAATGCGACAGGCCTACTTGATCGCGACCCGAGCTTATAATACTCAGCTCGATCCTATAGTCGTATCACGACCCGTGTAAACACACCTCAGGAATTTAGTGATCACGCGTACACACCAACATACCAGATTTTATCTTGAACCCACATAAACATGCCTCGGGGGCCTTTTAGTGATCATATGCATTGCACATCACAAGTCTCACACGTTGCACACTCGAGCATCAAATCGTGCTCTTAAACGCGCCCAAATCAATCAATCCTATTCAGTCACATCACAACATACAACCAACACACAAATTGGCATTTTTCACAGTCAAACGACCATATCTCAATCCCGCCCTTCACAACACTTTCATAAAATTCTGAACCGGATCTAATGGTGCAAACCACATACCAAACAGCCCATCACAGCACTTCAAACCACACATCACAGCCATCAATTTGCCATTTTCGCACCCAAAATCACAATATTTCATTCTCAGCTCTTCACAACACTTCCATCAAATTACGAGCCAGTCCTAGTGGTACTAACACGTACCAAACAGCCCATCACAGCATTTCAAACCACCCATCACAGTCATCAATCAACTTCGAAAGTTCCACCAAAAATTCTCGATTTCGCACATACGGTCCGCTAATCCAATTAATTCCTAATTTCCACCAAATCGCATCTAAACGGGCCCGAAATAACCCGACATACTAGGCGAGGTTTAGATCGCGACTTACCAAGCTCTAAACTAACACGGTTAGAGCGAAAGCAGGCAAAAACCAAGCTCTAACGGTGGCTTATGACGGGCGGTGACGATCAAGAAGGATCGGGAGGAACCCAAGGGCGACGGTGGCTTGGGCGGGCAGCCGGGTGGGACCTACGGCCAAGAGAGGGAGAGTGAGAGAGAGAGAGAGAGAATCACGGTGGGGTGAGGGGTGGCGAGGCTCGGCGGACCCAAAGCGGCGGTGGGGGCTGCACGAAATCGAGGGAGAGGGCGATCGGGAGGGGCCTATGGTGGAGGGGGGAAATTTCGTGGGGAGAGAGAAAAGAGAGAGAATAAGGAGAGAGTGAATGGGTCTAGACTTATTGTCCAAGTGTTGACCCCTTTTGCCAAATGACCAAAATGCCCTTCTCTCTACTTTTCATCCGACGCCCAGATTCGATCTTATCTTGAAACCAACGGCCCGCATCGAACCTCATCCAAAATATTTAAGGATAATCTTGTAATTTCTCAAAAGTCCAAGGGCAAAAGTGTCTTTTCCAAATTTGAGGGCAAAATGACCAAAATGCCCTTTGCCCATAAAACTAACCCTTTATTAATTCCCAAAGGTAAAATGGTCACTTTCTCCGTTTCTACCGAAATCGAACTTTTTGAAAATCTCAAAGAAATCCCGAGCTGCACATTCCAACTACAACGTCTTCCAAAGGCCCTGCTGTGACTTTCCTAATTTTATGATGCTCGATTTGGTCTCTAATCAATAATCGAATTATATATATAATGTAACTTGAGCGTTTCTCAAACTAATGAGTGGCTTTTGGGGAATTTCGTTTATACGACCCGTGACTGATACTAAATCGAGTCACGTGCAATTTATTCAGACCGTAACGATTTTGGTTGTCAATAAAATCACGAGAATCAATCACTAGTTCCGATGAATACGATCATTCGGAATAAGTTCGGGATCGTTCGCCAATTCATTTCGGGGTCAAACGGAATCACCCGTGATCCATGTGTATGATAGCGACGAATCGCCAATCATTATCCTAAGATCGGTCTACACTGGCTCAAAATGTCATATCGATGATTTTATGGTCAAAATTCAATTCACGGTCGAATTCCTCTAGTCGTACCAATTTAAATCGCTAATTAGCCTTTCCCTATATGTTAGTTTCCCGGAATGATCGATTCCCGAAATGAAAACTAGCTACAAGTACATTAATAAGATAATTCATTTCATAAATCCCAAATGAGTGAAATTTCGAATGTCACATGTGTATCTCCTGTTAGAGGGGAGTGAAATGACGAGAACTCGCAATCCAATCTTATTTTGTCTAGGAACCATGTTGTTTTGCTTACAGTCGATCTCATACCAGTCATCCAACTAACACTGGGCTCTTATTCCTAGGGGGTAGGGAATGTGGACGTTCCCGCAATTTTTAGCTCATTTGGCATTGGAAATCCGGGTGCAGCTCCTGATGCTTGTACTGTGAGGGAAACCAGAAACAAAAAATTTGAAAAATCGAGTTCCTCGTGATTTTCGCGTTTGGTATGTGCATTGACCTAAACCGATGGTGAAAGAAGGGAAGAATTTTGAAGTACTGGAAGCATAATCTTATTCCAGCTCTGAGGACGCTTCCTTGTAGACAGAATGTAAAGCTTGATATGCAGAGGACACCAGTTTAAGCAGCTAAGTATGACTGATCCCATTGCTGGGGACATAATTTTATCATCACTTTCTTATGAGAAAGATTTGGAGCATTATGAAATCAATATCAAGAATGATCTAATTTTTGATGACCCTCACTATCCTAACTTTCTTTTGTCCTTTCGGGAAAAGAAAACAATTTGCCACAACAAGAATCTCAATTTGAATGACAAAATCATCTGACAAATTTATATTACATCAACCAAGATGTTTTTTCCTGACCAATGAAAGAAAAACTCATTTCTATTAATGCAAAAATGGTTTCTTTTTCATTAATTGCAGCACGATACGCGAGTTTCTTTTTTTTTTTTTTTTGATCATAATATGCAAGTTTCATTATCTCTCTTATTATTGAAGGAAAATCGTTTTTAATGTTCTCTAGTGTCGTACATTAGTCCAATGCTGTTCTTGTTCCAGCCATCTATAAAGGCACTTGGGGACCGTCTTGGCGCCCCAAAAAGAAGTAAAAATGCACGAGAATCATGCGGCAAGATTTTTTTAATTCCATAATGAAATACATTGGCTCCCATGTCAGTGGAGAAATCTACAAGTGATTTTCGCTTTAAAATAGTTAATTTTCTTCGCCACTGCTCTGGGCAATGATGTGAAAAGTACTCTGAATAGCTTTTTTTTAATACTAAAAATAGATATAAAATGCTATCAATGATACCGACGAGGGGAGAAAGAGACTAGGAAGCCATCTTTTGTTTAAAAAAAAAACTCTTGTGCATTGTGATCGTGAGTAGTCTTCCCCACAAGAAACGACATATATTATCAATGGAGCTATAGTGTGTGATTTTCACGTTTGGTATGTGTATCGACCCTAACATATGGCGGAAGGGATGTGGGCTGAGTCCCTCAATTATTGTTATTTAAGTGGAAAAAGGGAAGAATTTTCATGCATTGTACGCTTAGATGTATCGTTTGGTCATGCACCTGTTCGAGATTTGAGATTGATTATTTTGATAAAATTGACAGCATCATATATTCTGGAACTGAAATCGAATCACAGCTCTTTTCAACACTGATAAATAACCAGCTAATCGAGCAGACGGAAGGTTGATACAAGTAGGGGCGCTTGCTCCCAAGAGTACAAGTGCAACTCTAATGTAATCCTTACAATAAAGTATTTATGGATCCTCAAGACACAATAATCCCTTTCATGATACATGAATGGAAAGGATCAATTTCGTGCCGCTTGTCCCTGCATGCATAGCTAGACATTCTTGCGGCCAATAATGCGGAAAGAGCTGCCTTCACCATGTTTCAGAATGTGTGAATGGTTGCACATCCGAAAATGTTGTTACATCTAAGTTCACATAATAACACTTGCTAGATGTGAAACTTGCATCATGAGATTCAGTGGCCTCGACCGTTTCTTGACCTTGTTGGAAATCGGAAGGATTTCGTAGCCTCCTTATTCTCTCCGACTCCATTGCCACTTCTTTCATGTTGCTTGATTCCTCCCAATGGGTTTAAGCACCTTCTTACGAGGTTAGCAACTCCTGTAATCTCTTCTTCCTTACCCTCCTTCAAAACTTGGGCATGAACCATTTAGGACACAGAATCCTCCTCCAGAGAAATTATAAAAATACGCCAAGAGGTTTCTCCCTTCTTCTTCACTCAATGGAGAGATTGGCTTTCGTCCTGTTAAGAGTTCGACAAGGACCGCTGCAAAACTGTACACATCGCTTCTATCTGTAAATTGACTTGTTTGGAAGTACTTTGGATCCAAGTATCCAAAAGTCCCCCGCACCAATATGGTGGCGTGAGTTCAATCGAGAGAAAGCGGTTTGGAAGTGCCAAAATCCGCCACTTTTTTGCCCTGATATTTCTTGTCTAAGAGGATATTGGTGAAATTGATATCTCGATGATAAATGGGTATAGAAGCTATCGAATGCAAGTAGGATAAGGATCTAGCGATTTCGGTTTGCAACTCATAGGCATGTGTTCCATGGCACCTAAAGCTCCTCATTTGGGTCATGTAGACATTGGTACAACGTCCCATTTGGTATGAAAGTTTTGATGTCTTTCAGCGAACAGATTTAATGCACACGTGAAAATACAATCAACCGAATAGAAGAGTTCTTACTCAAATAATTTGGTAAGTACAAGAAATACACAACTCAAAAAGCACATCTAAGGGGAACTTATGTTGTGGACAAGCGGTGTCTGGAAAATCCAAACCATGAAAAATTCCATTATCTAACTCAACGATATTGCGCCCAATTTATAATTTGACGTCAGATGTTAATTCTGAAGTGGTTCGATTTTCCGACGCGTACCCCAGTTATGTCCAGCGAAACACGGCAAAGTTTCGTCTAGGTGTTGTACGGATGGCTTCCCTCATTATGCGATCATTCCTATCTTATTGCCCATTGATGCTTCTGCTGCAACTTGCAGGAGTAACTCTGTGGTTGCTGTTGCCATGTATTATTAAATTGTCTCAATGAAAGCTATAAATTTCACAATCTATGCTGAATTTCTTCTAAGATATTTGACAATTAAGTTTCTGCTTTTTTGTCCCATCAAGAAAGAAAGAGTGTGACGTACGGAACTTATTAAAGTAATCACCCATCTAAGAAAATCTAGATAGAACTACTTTACATCGAGTCGCTATACATGAGTGGCTGCACGTTCGACATCGTGATCATGTCTGCGGACCCTGCAGAATCCCAACTTATGCTCGTCTCCCTCTTCTTTGGAGTATGTTCATGTTTCATGACAGGATTCTCCAGCTTTCTAATGCGCTCCAGCTCACTTGCCACTTCTTTCATTGTAGGTCGCATCTTCCCATGTAAGTTCAGGCACCCTCTTGCGAGGTTCGCAAAGGCGACGATCCCTTCTTTCTTGCCTTCCTTCAGAACTTGATCGTCCACTATGTCGAACAGGCAGTTGTCGTCCATCGATAGGAGGAAATAGCTTGCAAGGTTTCTTTGATCCTCGTCTCCAAGAAGTGAGACTGGCTTTCGCCCGGTCAGGAGTTCGACGAGGACCACACCGAAGCTGTACACATCGCTTTTATCTGTGAACTGACACGATTGAAAATACTCGGGATCTAAGTACCCGAATGTCCCTTGGACTGCTGTAGTCACGTGAGTTTGATAGAGCGAAAGCGATTTGGAAGTGCAAAAGTCAGCCACTTTTGTGCGGTACCTGTCATCCAGGAGAATATTAATAGACTTGATGTCCCGATGATAGATTGGGATTGATGCCGATGAATGTAGATAGGACAAGGCTCCCGCCACTTGATGTAGCAATTCGGCGTGTGTCCCATGATACGAGAGAGTCACGTAAATATTGGAAGAGAGTCCCATTCGGTATGAATTCGTACACCAAAAGCGGCGACTCTGTTTCCAAGCAACACCCAAGTAGCTTAACCACATTCCTATGGTTGATCTGCGAGAGAATGGCAATCTCATTAATGAACTGTTCAACTTTTCCCTTGTCGATTGCCTTTGACTTCTTAATGGCAACGATTCCTCCATCCGCAAGCATGCCCTTGTAGACGGTTCCTTGCGCACCTTGACCGAGTATTCTGTTCTTGTTGAAATTGTCCGTGGCCCTCTCCAAATCCTTAAAATTGAATAATTTGTTCTTGTCAACATTGGTCTCGAATGAACACAGTTGTTGCTGCAACAAGAGACCCCCATTCTCTCTGAAGTGCCTCTCTTTGAGCTTGATTTCTTTCCTTTTCTTAATGAAATTGTACAACAGCCATAACAAGAGAAGCAAGAATAGTGCCCTAGGCCTGCTCCGATACCTGGTTTATTAAAGTGGCATGAGCATTACCAAAAGCAAGCATGAGGATTTGTATTGTGAAATAACATGGAAGCTAACAAATTATGCAATTCAAGTCTAACGCATGTAGAAGAAATTACCAAAATAATCAACTAGTTAAGGACATCAGATATTTATGTAATTCGGTCTGAGTGTAGGCATCTACTACATTAGGAGAGTCCAACGATACGAAATCCACTATAAATCTAGATAATATAGAGTTTATAATAGCTCAAGTGCTTCTTAGTACTATAACTTGAAAGTATTATATCACAATATCTCACAGAGAACTCACTCATAAAACTCATAGAAAACCCTCACATTCCGTTGTTTGCTCTAGTGTGTGTAATTACTGAATAGAATTCCATACACATGCGTTCAAATAAAAGCCTACTCAAATTATGAAACCACTTAAACTAAGGATACTACTCAAGCCTAGAAATCTACTTGGTTTGAGTTTCTTTTATAGGCTCAAACTCAAGATGTACTCTTAATAATCTCCACATTGGTCGATGTTTGCAGCTAAGTAATAGTGCTCATCATCTAGGCTAGCTCTTCCCACGTCCCACAAGCGCTCAATCATCATAGATGTCTATTGTGCCTAATTGCATTTTCCAAAACACACCCCAATGTATGTTGTCCCTAACAAACCCAGGAGAACCACTTCAAAGCATCACAATGTACACCTGGATTAACCGTATATATTCTTCATTTGACATGTTAAAGATCAATCAAAGTACTACCTATGACATTACTCAAACAACCAAGAGTACTAGCATGTGAAGCATAGAACAGATTCTCCACCTCCATCCAAGTACACACTAACTAACAATATTGACAATTTATGATATGCAGCAAGTGGGGGCACTTATAGAGTTTCTCAACTGCATATTAAAGTGTCTCGGCGCTTTCTGATTAAGTCCCACAGGTCACTCGTAACCATTTTAGCAATCTTCACTCTTAGCATCTCCATACCCAAAACTATCTACACTACACCCAAATTATCAATTTCAATATTTGCATACAACTGTTACTCAATCTCATCCAATTCCATTGACCACCTCAAAACTTACTTAATTATGACCTTGAAACAAATTGTCGATTGCTATGGAATCTAGCGACTCTATAGACATTGTCACATCTACTACATTTTGAATATCTTTAAGCTCTCCCTAAAGCTCTACCTATTGACGTTGTCCATATCTTTTCTACAATCTATCTCTCACTCCTATTCTAAAATAGAGCATATTTATCAAAGGTAACATTTGTATTGACCATAAACCTAAGTGAATCTTTCTCAATGTGCCACAACCTATACTCCTTTACCCCATGTGCATAGCCTAGAAATACACCTCCTTTCCCTGGCTATAGCACCACATAAGCATAAGCAAGGCAACCGAATACTTTCCGCTCGATATAATCAACCGGCTTACCTACCATGTTTCGTCAGGAGTTTTCCAATTATTTGATGGTGATGGTGATTTATTCATTAACCAACATCGATATTCATTGCGTCGGCCCACAAAACTTCACTCAATCCAGCATTGGAGAGTAAAGTTTGAGAGCTCTCTCCAATGTAATTTTGTTCATCATTGTTGTGACACCATTTAGTCATGGTGTATTGGAATTCCACTATGCCTTTTTCTACACAAAATTGGCCAAGCTCATCCGAACAAAATTCCACCCCTTTATCTGTTCTCAGGCACATGATCTTCCATCCTATTTGCTTGTCGATCATCTCCTTCCATAATTGAACCAACTAAGCTCCTTGTTCTTGTGATGACAAATCTACGCTTTCCTCAAAACGTCATCAACAAAAAATAGCACATACCTGGCACCACCCTAGGACAGAACTTGAGAAGGTCCCCAGAAGTTTGAGTATATGCAGCCTAAAATCTCCGAGGTTTGGTGAATTGTCGTATTGAACTTCATTGTCCATTGACTACTCATGTCGCAGTGCTCATGTAAGTTCAGCTTCTTGGTTTGGTGACCACCCAATAGACCCCTTTGACTTAGAAAAGTCATCTCTCTCACTCATGTATTTGAGTCTCATGTGCAATTTAGCATGTACTAGAACAGCCATCTAATCAGTCGAACAGCAGCCAAAAAAAAAACAAAACAGAGGTATTGGTCGATCGAGATTATGTATTAAGGGAAAAAAGAAAAAAAAACCTGGTGTTAGGTTTGACATACTGTAATTGTTGTTGAGACAATCAATTTAAAGACTACAAACTATATAGGCTACAATTGTAGGAAAAATATGTGCCCAAATCAAACATCAAACTTGAATTCCGAAGAGCTACGTAGGAACAACGAACACCCAATCCACTGAAAACGCATGATGCTGTATAACATTTTCTAAATTGAGGGTTTTATCAATTATAGACTCAATCTGGCATTTATGTAGATGACAGGATGTGATATTCGCGAATCTGGGTGCAAAAAAGATGGCTAGTCCTTGTTCATAACTCATGACAGAATGAAGAAATTTGCTTACCTACGAGGAGAAACTTGATTGTCTTGCTTCCTTCGACACAATCATAGGAACCAGGTCGATTCACACACTTTTTCCATGGCACCGATTGGGATCTTCGCATTCATCGACATCTGAACAAGGATGACAATCAAAATTAGTAGAGCTTCGTCTCTTTATTGGATGTTTACGATTTGCATGTAAAGCTACTTGAGCCTCCAAAGAGCTACTTCTATTTATTGGTACAGTTTTTCGATTTTGCGTTTCCAATGTTTGGTGTGATGAAATATAAGTGGTTTTACCTTTGCACCCATGTTTAATATAGGGGTTACCGGTGAAGCCTAAGCGGCACCAACACTGCAAAAAAAGGGCATCACCTTGCGATATCCTAAATTGAAGCTGACTGTGCTGCAGTTATAGGAATCCTCGGAGATGAAGCCAGATTTGTAAATTTCTAGCGCAGCTTGGGAGGAATTAGCTATCCCCATTCTAGAACCGCTGGGAAATGCCCCTTGACTCCAACTCAGTGAAGTCTGTAGTTGAAGGTGTGAACTGCGACATATCTCCCAAGAAGGCATACTCGCATTTATTCTCTGCTGCTGGCTTGTCTGGCCGGAAAGTGACGCTGAAAGCCTGAAGATCCGAGGTAATTGTGGTGTGGCAGCATCCGTCGCTCCCCGAACAATTCATTTTCGTAACGATGTCATGTTGTTTTTCGCATTTGTTTTGGCACCCTATGATAGCAGACTTTGTGTTATCCAATAGAGCACATATGTTGCAACCAACGGGCGGCGAAGACGTTCCTCGACACAGAGAAGATGAACTGGCTTCCGTTCAAGCTCACAGGCGCCAAGCTTGTGTGTCCCCTGCAGGTCCCATTTGGCGAGTAGATTATAGGAAGACTGGCGCTGATCATGCCGTTCGTTCCATCATGGTAATTGGGTAGCGAGATGTTGAGCACCCTCAATTTGGCCTTGTTCAGTGTGGGGATGGTGCCGTTGTTGCTTTCCTTGCAGACAATCTCATACCACTCACCGAGGAAACACCGATTCCAATCCCGAGCGGGAAGGGAATGGCGGCGCCACCACATGTTCGGGGGCAATTACCCTTCACCAGGGGAGCTGCTAGTGATGCTTGCTTCTGAAGCAAAAGTGATACTAGAAGCAGAAGAATCTGAAACATTCTTGCTCCTGCTTCTTTTGCCCGGAAATCGTGGACCTGTTCGAGGAATGAACGGGGGGCACAATTACTTATACGCCACTTACGCCTGAAGTCAAGGACCCTGGCTTATCCGAGGATACTTCTTTGAGCAGAATTGTCAAAGCTTCATATCCTTCCTGGAGTAGAAAATTCTCCACTGAAGTTGTCAGCTATTTTGGCGGCCAGCGAGAATGATGTCTCGATCGGGTTTGCTTTGATGGCAATGGCGAATGTCATTTTCAATCTCACAGCTGAATTTGATAAAGAAACTCATCAGATAAACACAAGATAAGAAAATGATGAGACTCGGAGACATTTTCTTTTGTTCCCTGTTGAAATGTCTCCTTTGAGAAAGGCTATCAGTCTCATTTTCAGATTAAAGGACTTTGAAGAGTCGTTCTTTGTTCTGGAGTCACATTAGGACAGGGCTTGTAAGGTGCCGAGAAATGGGGAAATTTCGGAAATATCTGTGCGTGTCCTCGTTGTGTGTACCACTGTATTATTCTGTAGCTGACCATGACAGGACAGTGAAACCGAAGCAATATACTGGTTTCATACCGAACAAGTAACTGTACATACTATAGCAACACATTAGTAAATATAATTAAAAAAAAGGTCACGTTAGCATTTTCTTTCTTACTAAATTTTCAAGTTCTTTTTTTGATGTGTAGTGCTTGGTGAACGCCACACGGGGGGAGCTTTTGGCCGTAATAATAAAATGCCACGTCAGAATGTTTTCGTAGCTAAATTGGAAGAGTTGATAGAGAGAGAAAGTTCATTGCACTAATTTGGTAAGTTTTAGAACTTAATTGATGGATTATGTTGATTTTCGCCCATTAGTGAGCACACAGGGAGCTTTTGACCGTAACAATCAATTGTGTGGCACTCTTGTGAATTTGTTCTCAAAAAAAGAAACTGCAAGCGTTTTTGGAATCGTGACAAAGTCTTCTCCTAAGAATGTGTTTTTTTTTTTTTTTGCAAGATTGATAAAGATTGTTTTGTGAAAAATTGAATGGGCTAAATACCTAAGTTATTGGCATAACTGGAGCTGGGAAACACTTAGAACGATGTAACTCAATTGTGATCGTAATCTCTATATTATACCCTTGATCTATCTTGGAACCTTGTGTTACTCTCTAGTGGAGTTGATGACACCGACCAAACCACTTAAATATGGTGTCCAATTAATTTTCTTGTTCTATCAATTAAACTTTTCAATCGCTAGGTTTCACAATAATTGATATAAAAGATAGGTTAGGGCTGACTTGAAGTAGATTGATGGCGACGGAAGAACGAAATGTGAAAATCAATAAGTTTAATGGGAAGGATTTCAGTTTTGAAAATGCCTATTCTGAACAGGAAGATAATGGCGACGTTCCCGCATGTTTCCACACGGTTACACCTCGCAAGTCCCGGTGCAGCTCCGGAAGCTTGTTCCGTGAGGGAAACCGGAAGCAAAAGAATTTGAAACACCGAGCTCGACATGATTTTCACGTCTCGTATCTGCATGGACCTAACACTTTGGAGAAAGGAGGATATTGACCGAGACCCTAAGTAGTGTTATTTACGTGAAAGAAGGGATAGATTTTCTTTTATTGAACGCATTGTCTTATTACAGCTCTGTCACATCGTAGTATCTCTGAGGGTGCTTCCTTGAGGATAGTAATATCAACGCTTGAAAGGTAGACGACACCAATTAAAGCAGCAGCTGAGTGTGACTTCTCCCATTGTTGGGGCCATAACTTTCTCCTCGTGACTTTCTCACGAGAAAGATTTGGAGCGTTATCAAGATGGATGACCTTTTGTTATGGATCTCGTTAAGCATGCCAAGACCGAGTGACAAAAAAAGATTGAATTCGATAGCTTTTAACCCTTGAAAACGGAGTTATATCGGTCTAATAGTTTCTAATCAGCCAGCACGAACACAAAATTGAAACGATTATCATGAGTGGACCAACTTTTGCTGACCCTGCTCTTGTATTCCCACTTGTTTTTTCTTTCTCCTTTTCGAAAAAGAAAACCATTTTCCACAACAAGAATCTCTTTTAAAATGGCAAAATCTTCCAACAAATTTATACTAAGACGACCAAGACATTTTCTCTTGACCAACGAAATGAACTTTGGCATCTCTTCAATCTACAAAGGAGAAAGCAAAAATCACTTTCCCTAAAGCAAAAGTGGTTTCCTTCATAACTTGTTTATGCGATGTGCGTGTGTCACGGTCTTCTCCTATTATTGAAG
Organism: Syzygium grande; assembly: GCA_024733475.1. Classification (NCBI taxonomy): domain Eukaryota; kingdom Viridiplantae; phylum Streptophyta; class Magnoliopsida; order Myrtales; family Myrtaceae; genus Syzygium; species Syzygium grande. Next base: position 12,260,550 of record JAMXDD010000010.1, read on the forward strand.
CAGGAGTAATTTTTATTGTTCTTAGTCCAATGCTTTTCATGCTCAAGCAATCAATAAAAGCACTGGGGAATTTTTTTTTTTGGCCCCCAAAACAGGTAAAAAAGACGTATGTGAATCATGTGGGAAGTCTTTTGCTTCCCCAATGAAAGAGATTGAGCCCATTCACGTGGATTGAAGATGACTAAATATGATTCTTGCTTTAAACTAGTCTTGTCAATTCCTTAATGCTCTGGATCATGCTTTAAGAAGTATGCTGAACTCTTGGCACTGTTTTATTTCTTATTTTCTGTAAAAATAAATATAAGAAACTATTTATTGTACCAACGAGGGAGAGAGACTATATAGCTAATTTTTTTGCAAAAAAAAACAGTTAGGTCCAAAGAAATTTTTAGACCAAAATCCAAAAAATGTTCAGTCACAAAAAGTAGTGCATTGTGATCATGAGTAGTCTTCCCAGAATAAGGACATTATCAATAGGGTATCGCATGTGAATATCTAGTCAGCGTTAGTATCTGGGATTTTTTTTTTTTCGCTGGTCTAACTTCATACATGGGAAGAGAATGTGAAACACCGAGTTCAGTAGGATTTTCGCGTTTCGTATGTACACGGACCTGAATTTATGGAGAAAGGGGATAGGGGCCGAGTCCCTTAATACTGTTATTTAAGTGGAAGAAGGGAAGAATTTTTCACATGCTGTACTCTCAGATGTATCTTTCGATCAGGCACCTGTTCATAATTTGAGATATGCTGAAGCGTAATGACTTTAATAAAGTTGACTCGATCATGTTTTTGAAACTGAAATTAGATCGCAGCTCTTTTCGACACTGAAAACTGACCGGCCTTCGAACTGGCCAAAGGTTGACACAAGCAGGACGCTTGTTCCCAAGAGTGCAAGTGCAACTCTAATAATGTATACCTCACAATAAGCTGCAACATTTTCTTGATACATGAACTGGAAAGAACATTCCATCTTGTTGAATAGTCAAAACAGCATGTTCCCCGATTTGTTGACTAGTCTACAAGGTTTCTTCCTTTGTCCTCCCTCAGCGAAGGGATTAGGTTCTGTCCCGTTAAGAGTTCAACAAGGATCACTGCAAAACTGTACACGTCTCTTCTCGTCTGTAAATTGACTTGTTTGGAACTACTCACGGGCCTGTCCTTGTGGGTGATAATGCCAGAAAGAGCTACCTTCACCGTTGTTTCACAATGTGTGAATGGCTGCAAATCCGAAGATATTGCTAAATCCAAGTCCACACGATAAGACTCCCTCGATCATAGAAATATCGAAGCTCGAGGACATCAAGTCCCATCTACATGGAACTAATTTGCACGTAAACTAACGTAGACCGGCATGGTGGGATCCAACGGATGACTTGTTGATAGTGGCCCTGGGGTCTACAATAACGTTATCCCCTGAGAACTTGTACGAGAACATTTCATTGACTTAAAGTCTCCAACAGTGACAGAATAGAGAGACGATGGGTCCTTTGCTTAGCTATCGCGCCGAAGATGACTTTCCTTGGCCCACAAGCTTCAAGTTGGTGGGCCACCACTAAACTTGGATAGGTAGGTCAGTGGTCTCGAGCTCACCTATCTTCCATGAGATCAAAAGTTATTGCTATGCCATGATCAAGCCTTTAACAAACTTGTGCTCATGGGCACTGCTTAGCTTGTGTGAACAGAATTATGGACTCTTGACACGTCGGATCGGTTATGTTGACAAGCTTGTTTCTGGGGTCTCAAGTGGTGTTGAGTAGCTATAATTTAAATATGATATTTTGTCGCAGATAGTTGGCTACTCAACCCTTTCATTCTTATGATCACTGTTCCGTAAACTTCCAAGTTAACACAAAATCTTTCATCATTTGATATAATAAGAGTTTAGGAATTATGAAGATGCAGCTCGCGGATGGCCTCCTGTGGAAAAATCCACACAAAAAATATCACAATAATGGACAAGTACAAAGAATGGAGTGGTGTGCCATTTGCGCCTAGTAGAACGCGCAGCAAATCAATGCCATTTCTGGGGTTTTTATCAAGTGAAACAATACAATTTTCGATGGGAAAAGTACCAAAAAAAGTCATAAACTTATTATATTGGTACAAATTCAATCATAAATTTTTCAATTTGACTAATTTAGTTATAAATCTTTTCATATTAGTATCAATTTAGTCCATTATGCCATTTTCAATTTGACGCCAGCTATACAACGTGGCATGGCGGCAATGATGTAAACATTTTAAATAATTTTTTAATAATTTTTTCCATTTTTTTTATTCTCTTCCCTTTGGCCTGTGGCTAGCAACCCGGCTGAGGCGAGCATCACGGCCCTTGCTCGGGCTGAGGGTACAACCTGTGAGAGCTGGCGAGGGTGACCCTTGCCTAGGCCGCGAGGGTCCGACCCTCGCAAGCCCTCACCTATGGCTGGTCACCCGACCATGGCCAAGTACTGCCCTCACTTGTATAACCCAAGGAGGCGCATCTCACGGAAACTTATGCTGTTAAAAATCCATAGATTAAGTCCCCGATTTTGTGGTCAGACATAAAACTAAATTATGATCTTCAAGAATTTTGTTGTGATAAACAACATGACTTGCGTTGCTTAAGGGCAACTATTCAAACATTGGCGGGACTCTTTACTATGATGGCAAAATCAATGGAATTATGGAAAAGGAGCATCAAACATCTCCGATATTAAAAGGAGTAGTAAATATCGCTAGAAAAATTACCAAAAATAGTCCTAAACCAATTGTAAAATATGCTAATTCAGTCATAAACCTTTCAATTTGGCCAATTTAATCATAAACATTTTGCCAATTTGCTAATTTAGTATTTCCAGCCAATTTTAGCTAGAAATCGCCGATTTAAAAACACTGATCGTGTCACGGACGGTCAGCCGGTATTGCCATTGACAATTTTTGCCGTGCCTCACGGAACGTTTGGCATCCACGTCGGCGATAACCAGCCAAAATTGGTCGGAGTGACTAAATTGGTAGATTGTAAAATGGTTTTGAACTAAATTGACTAAATTGAAATGTTTAGAACTGAATTAGCATCCGCGGCACTAGGTTTATGACTTATTTAGTAATTATCCCAAATATCAATTATATACAAGTTGGTCCATGCACGATTGATTTCTATTGTTATTGTTTAGCTATTGATATATGTAGTTTTTTTTTTTTTTTTTAGTCATGATTGATATATGTAGTTCAGGTGGTGAGTTTGATACATCACGTGGTGAGGATTTAAATGATATCTTGATCTAACCAGCCGGAGCATCGGCAGCCAGCAACAATCCCTCTATAACATCAGCAATTCAGTGTGATCTTCAAGGATCTCAAGATGAACTAAAGTCATTGCATCATGCTGGAGCTGGATGATTACAATTTGCATAGTATTTCCAAATTGGCACATACACGGGTAACATAAAGTCTAGCTAATTATAGGACCTAAATAAACTTGGGATTGGTACGACTTCACAGCTTTTTTGATCCCGAACACAGAGAATAAGTTCATTACCAATAAATTACTAGCCAAAATCCTCCTATCGGTAAACTAACAAGTTTTCCTTCCTTTTTCTCTTTTCTTTTCTCTTGCTCTAAAGGGGAAAACCGATTTCCATTACAAACAGAGCAATATGACTCACAAGAGTAAGAGGCAAAACGGATCATCACCACGTCTCGCTCGGTAAGAATGGCTGCACATCCGAACATGAAATGACATCAGGGTTGATGTTTGACTTGCTAGATTTAAAAGCAGCAGTATAAGATTCAATCGCCTCACGGTCCTCTTGATTTTGCTGAATACTCGAAGGGTTTTGGAGCTTTCTTATCCCCTCCAACTCCAGTGCCACTTCTTTCATTGTAGGCGGTTCCTCCCATTCAAGTTCAAGCATCTTTTGCAAGGTTAGCAACTAATGCCATCTCTTCCTTCTTACCTTCTTTCAAAACTTGAGCATCGACAATGTCGAACAAGCGATTCCCCTCCATTGAAATTATGAAATAGGTCGCTAGGCTTCTTCCTTCTTGTTCCCTCAGTGGCGAGATTGGCTTTTGTCCTGTTAATAGTTCAACAAGGACAACTCCAAAGCTATACACATCACGTTTGTCTGTAAATTGACTTGATTGGAAATACTCGGGATCTAGGTAGCGAAAGTCCCTTGCACCAATGTGGTCACATGAGTTTGATCGAGGGAAACGGACTTGGAAGCACCGAAATCTACCACTTTTGCCCGATATTTCTCATCCAAGAGGATATTGGTGGACTTGATGTCTCGATGATAAATGGGAATAGAGGCTGCTGAATGCAAGTAGAATAAGGCTCCCGCAATTTCAGTTGCAATTCGTGGCGTGTGTCCCATGATACATGAAACTCTTCATTTGGGTCATGCAGATATTGGTATAGAGTCCCGTTTGGTATAAACTCATATACTAAAAGCGGGACTTCCGTTTCCAAGCAACACCCAAATAACTTAACCACATTCCTATGGTTGATTTGTGAGAGAATGAGGATTTCATTTATGAACTGTTCAACTTTGCCCTCGTGATATCGCTTTCGATTTCTTAATCGCAACTATTTTTCCATCTGTCAACATTCCCTTGTAAACAGTACCTTGTCCACCTTGCCCGAGTATCCTATCCTCATTGAAATTGTCAGTGGCCTTCTCTAGATCCTTGGAGCTGAACAATTTGTTTTTTCTCGACATTGCCTTCGGCTGAAGATAGCTCACTTTCCAACAAAAGACCACCATTGCGTTTGAAGTACTTCTCTTTGAGCTTTATTTCTTTTCTCTTCTTGATGTATTTGTACAACCCATATAAGACAAGACACAAAATAGTGCCCCAAGGCCAGCTCCAACCCCTGCATTACAAAAATTTGATGGGAAAAAAGTCCAAAAAGGTACCCTTATTGTCAAGTATCTATATGGTCTTATCATCAAGAATAGTAGTGAATTTGATTAAAAGGAAATCATATAAGAGGGATTAACCTGCGCTCCTTTCATGTGGATTTATCTTAACGACCTGGAATAATTAATTTGTCTCCTGTTTAAGTTCCATCAGGTGATATTTTCATACATACATCTGAACTGTACAACTGATCTCCATTACAAGAAATTTAGAATGACAAGAATAAGTAGGACCCTTGGTTACCTTTTGATAGCTCCGAAGCGGTGACATTAGAAAAGTTCTAAGTGTGGTCTTACCTATCAAATAGTATTAGGGTACGAAGAAAGTTTCGAGGTTGTTTTGATAGATACTATTGATCGAAACTTATCTATAATCATCACCAAGCAAATGGACAATCCTGCCAGAATGAAGGGTAAGGTAACATTTATTTCCGTTTATGCTGTTCTTTTTCTAACAATAATCAAGAGCATGAACCGGTCTAAAATTCTAGGTTAACAGATCTACTTACCAATAAGAATGAATTTAGCTGTATTTCTACCATTGACGCAATCATATGAGCCCTGTTTGTTCACGCAAGTCCCGGAGCACATATTTGGATCTTCACATTCATTAACATCTGATAACAAATGATAAAATAGATATAGTAGCAGCAAAACCCATCTCGTTGAGTAAAATTAGGGAGACTACTGGGTCACCTTTCCTCATAAATTATTAATTCCATGGCTAAAGTATAATGCTTGTAACCAAAAGGACTGTCATGTTGCCCTCTATTTCCAGTAAATTTTTATCAATACAATCCGTTCAATTTTGTTCGAAAGTGCATTCACTTTGTGCAATCTTGGGCAAAAAAAGAAAAAGGCAGAAAATCATGTATGTGATCATTAAACAGCGTGAATGAAATCTTTTCAGAGAAAAATCTGGACATGAACAAGCCACTTCGCTGTATGGTGCCCTTAAATACGGAATGGGATAGCATGAAGTATATTACCTTGGCATCCTCCAATAAGATAGGGGTTGCCACCATACCCCCGTCTGCAGTAGCACTGCAATAGCATTTCACTGCTGTCGACGCTGTCTATCTCACAGCGAAAGTTGTATTTTGCATCGTCATCTTGCCGGATAAGGTCGAGTGTATAGTTGGTATTGTTCGCAATCCCCCATACCAGGACCACTGGAACCGTATCGCTCAATCTCAAATCATATACACCTGTAAAATCAGACCTCAAGAAAGCGTACTTGCACCCCTGATGTCCACCTTCTTCTTTGAAATCCACGCTAAAGCCCTGAAGGTTCAAAGGGAGCTTTGTCTGGCAGCATCCGTCCCTCCCAGAACAAGCACTGTACTTGCTTATGTTGAAGTTGGTTCCAGCACATTTCGACCAGCAACCAACAACAGCTGATTCTGTACTATTAACTGTCGCCAGGGTGTTGCAACCGACCAATGTAAAGACGTTCCTTGTCTGGGAGAAGACAAATTGACTTCCTTTTAAAACTTACCGCTGCACCACGTCCGTCACCCCACAGCTTGCATTTGAGTAAATTACAGGAAGACTAATGTTAATCATGCCAGGCAAGTGTACCTCAGGGAGGGAAATGTTGAGAACTCGCACTCCAATCTTATTTAGTATGGGAATCGTGTTTTGTTGGCAGTCGATCTTGTACCAGTCATCCAAGAAACACCCGGCTCCTATTCCGAAGGGGAAGGGAATGGTGAACTTCCCGCATTTTTCATTACAGTCACGTCTTCGAGGTCCAGTTGGAGCTCTAGGAGGTTCAGGTGCAGATCCTGATGGTCGTACCGTGAGGGAAACCAGAAGAAAATATATTAGCAGCGAAACCCATCTCATTTAGTAAAATTACCAAAACTAGTTGGCCTCATTTCCTCATAAATATTTAATTCCATGGCTCAAATGTTGTGCTTGTATCGAAAGGACTGTCCTGTTCCCCTTTATTTCCAGTATATTATTATCAATATAATTCGTTCAATTTTGCTTGAAAGGGCATTCACTTTGTGTAATTTTGGGCAGAAAAACTAGCAAAAAGAAGGCAGAAAAGCATGGGCCTAATACCCTAAAAACTATATCTTTAGGTCAAGTCTCAATTCTACTATGAACTTTTTTTTGTCCCAAAAAAGGCCCAAACTTTAGGTGTCATCCCAATTCTACCCTAATTTTTTTTTGTCTCATAAAAATCACAAGTTTTTAGTTGAGTCTCAAATCTGCCTTTGTTAATCCTTGGTCCAAAATTTCTCTTGACAACCAAGATATGGAAAACTCCTGCGTGCAAACTGTTCGAGAGTCCCAAGCCAAGTGTCTCAAGCGTAAGCTCTCCGACTGCATGAAATGGAAGAATCCGAGCACAAGAGAATGAAGACAGAGAGCAAAATTCAAGATCCTCGAGCTAGATGGAAGGAAAACTCTCTCAAGAGTAAGAACAATTGAAGAAAGACAACCCTAATTGGTTTAGTTTTTACTCAAATTTCAAATCCAATAAGACGTCGTTTGCGCTTATAGGAAATTTATCTCCAAAAGACATCTTCTTGGATATGAAATTTAAGAAAATACTAGAGCAATGACGTGGAAATGCCACACCACTAAGGGCGATTTTGGACCGAGGGTTAACTAATGTAGATATGAGACTCAAGTAAAAGTTGGTGTTTTTTCATTAGACAAAAAAAAAAATTCAAGTTAAAATTGAGACTGGACCTAAAGTTTGTGATTTTTATGAAATAGAAAGAAGTTTAAGATAGAATTGGAACTGATCAAAAGTTGAAGGTTTTTATTAGATGAAAAATAATTTAGAATAGGAATGGGACGGGAGTTAAAGTTGGAGTTTTTATGGTATTAAGCGAAAAGCATGTATACAGTCATTAAAAAGTGTGAATGCGTTCTTCTCAGCGAAAAATCTGGGAATGAACAAACCACTTCGCTGTATGGTGCCCTTAAATATGGAATGCGATAGCAGGAAGTATGTTACCTTTGCATCCTTCAATAAGATGTGGGTTACCACCTTCAACAAGATATGGGTCACAACCATAATCCCACCGGGAGGGACGGGGGCGGCGCGCATTGCCCGCTAGAGGGGGCGCCGAGAGCATACCGCCCAGAGAGGACAGCACGCGAGAGCACCGCCGCGTGCAATATCACTTCGTAAATAGCATTTCACTTTTGTCATCCCTGTATCTGCTACACATGGAAGGATAAGCAGTATATGACTGCTCGATAAGCTTACGTCCATATTCAGTATTGTTCGCAATCCCCCATTCCAGCACCACCGGAACCGTCTTATTATATCTCAAATCATATAAACCTGTAAAGTCAGACCTCAAGAAAGCGTACTTGCACCCTGATGTTCACCTTCTTCTGTGAAATCCACACTAAAGCCCTGAAGGTTAAGGGGGAGCTTAGTCTGGCAGCAGCCGTCCCCCCGGAACAAGCACTAACCTGGCTAATGCTGGTGTTGGTTCCATCACATTTTGACGGGCAACCGACAACAGCTGATTCTGTACTAATCACTGTCGCCAGGGTGCTGCAACCGACCAATGTAAAGACATTCCTTGTCTGGGAGAAGACAAATGGACCTCCTTCAAAGCTCACTGGCACACCAAATCCACCGCCACCGCAGCTTGGATTTGAGGAAATTACAGGAAGACTAACATTAATCATGCCATCCACGTCTGCATTGGGGAGTGAAATGTTGAGAACTCGCAATCCAGTCTTCTTTAGAATGGGAACAGCGTTGTTTTGTTCGCAGACGATCTGGTACCAATCGTCCAAGAAACACCGGGCTCCTATTCCAAAGGGGAAGGGAATGCTGACATCCCCGCACGTTTCAGTACAGTTAGGCTTTGCAAGTCTAGGTGCAGCGTGTCACGCCCGGACCCCACCGAGCTCGCGACGTCCCTCGATGGTCGATCATTGAATGCGACGTCCCAGATACGTCGCCGACCCAACCCAAATATCAGAGATTGATACGCGCGGAAACAAATAACACAACCCCGACAATTAAACAATGACGATGGGTAGCAATAGCACAGAACAAAAACTAAAATTTCTACGCTTGACAAATACATACTACGTCCACGCAGGACAGTCCCCAGGTTAAGCCACAATAATAGAATCACAATTCTCAGAAACGGACAATAGAAGCAAACTTAACTCCTCTACGAAAGGGGAACTCAAAATGCTGGGTACTTGACCCGTCCTCGATCTCCGAGATGCTCTTGCAGCGTCTCCAATCATTCATGGTCGCGAATCTGAAAGTGGTTATATAATAACCGTGAGACAGAGTCTCAATAAGCAACAACCTAAACCTAACCTAGGCTAATGCGTACCCAGACCAGTCTAGCATACAAACTACCAGTCATACAATCAATTTCACATAAAAGGCTTACCTCGCCTCGAACCACGTGCCAACCCTGCATATTAGCTCAAGCATAATAATGCAAGCATAAATCACCGCCACGTCACAATCACCAGCACACACACACCGCCACATCCCAATCACCAGCACACACACTTCCACCGAACTCAATCAACCCAAACAAATACCCAACCCATCCAATCAATCATCCACACGCACCAGCAGTCAATTCGGTTATACTCTCAACCAACTAATCCAGTCACACGCTCAATCAGCCAATCAGTCACCACGCTCAACCAGCCAATCGTCACGCACTCAAATCGCATGCGTGAGCGCACATCTTTCTCACAACTCGCCCACTGCGCTCAAATCAATCTCACGAGGCTCACAAGCCTCACATTTCAATCAATTCTCATGGCCGTCAACACGTCCCAAGCCATATCATTCAAATCGTTCCGGTGGCCGCCCGTCAACACGTCCCAAGCCACGATATTCAAACAATTCAACGACCGGCGTAAACCGTCCCGGTCCAATCACACCTTTAACGGGCCGAATCAACACGTCTCAAGCCCGCGTCCATTTTAGCACCGGCCATTCATGCCTTCACACGGACCGCCGTCAACCGTCCCAAGTCCGTATTCCAATTGGCCCCATCGGCGTTCATGCCTTCACACGGGACCGCCCGTCAACCGTCCTAAGTCCGGTAACCCTCCGATCGTCGGGCTTAATCTCTCGCGCAGGCTGCGCCACTCAATTCAATTAAATTCACGCCCAAGTCACATCAAATCACTCATACCCAACACTGGGTCCAAAATCACGATCGCCACTCAATTCCATGACCCGGCATTCAAGTCGGTCATGCTAATTTCACTAATCAGGGCATACTATTTAATCCAATTTAAATTGCATAAATTAAATCACAAAATCACCAAATTAATGCACTTCTAGCCGCTCTAACCCTAGACTAGTCAATGAACCCTTCGGAGAAGCGTGAAGAAACTGGCCCGGGCCCTTTCTTGACCCGTGACTAAGCTTCAGCAGCCGAGAAGGCAGAGAGACAGAGAGGGAGGGAGGGGCACGAGGGTGGGGGCCGGCCTATGACGGGCGGAGGCGGCGGTCGCTGGCGACGGGGGCGCGGGCGAGCGGGGCAAGGTAGTCGAGCGGGCACGGCTGGGCAAGGCGAGTTGAACCAGAGCAACGGCGGGCGAAGAAGAAGGGGACGAAGGGAAGACCAAAGAGAAGGAAGAAGAGAAGAGGAAGAGAAAAGTGGAGGAGAGAGGGAGAGAGAAGAAGAGGTGGGGTGTTGAGCCGGGTCTACATGGCGCGCACAGGACGTGACGCATGGGAGGAGCGGGAGGGACGCAAGGCAGAATGGGGAAAGAGAAAGGGAGAGAGAGAGAGAGAGAGAGAGAGAGAGAGAGAAGGGAGAGGAGAGAGAAAAAAAGGGGGTTTCAAGAGAGAGAGAGAGGAGAGAGAAAGAGAGGGGGAAAAAGTACAATTTTTAAATTTAAGCGCGAATCAAAGGACACGGTCCGAACTAAAAATCGACCTATCGGTCCCGATTTAAAAAAAACAGAAAAAGGCCTAATAATCCATAATAAATCCCGACAAAATTCTAAGGCATACGGTCAAACTAAAACAACCCAAACCACACTACGAGAGAGGTCTACGGTCCAAATTCGCACCCGGTTCAAAAATCCACTTTTCCACTATTCCCGATAATCTTGATGCTGGCCACAATAATATCGACACCGTCCAATTTATTTAGTCCCGAAACTCCGGAAATCGACTGCCAAGTTCGGGGTCTAATTAACGCCAAGTTCGATCGAGTGCGATTCTAGCGGAATTTCTATTTTTTTTTAAAACAAGAACCGAGGTGATCGGTTCTCGGGCGAAATTCCATTATAAAGCTTGACATTACGTTTTATAAACCCCAAAAATGGGCCAAAATCCGGAATGTCACAATTCTTCCCCCTTACAAAATTTAATCCCTCGAAATTTACAATCCAACAACTATCTAAACAAATGGGGGTATTGGTGTCGCATCAATTCTTCACTTTCCCACATCGCACATTCGGTTCCATGATGTTCCCAAATTGCCTTGACTGTTTCAATTGACTACTAGACTAACTTGGGACCCGTGATACCCCTCTCACTCACTTCGTTCCAACAAACCGGAGAGTTCTGCAAACCACTGCCATACAATGCCCCAAACGGTGCCATTCTAAAATTCTGCTGAAACTATCGTTAGGAGCAAACTCAACTAAGAGCCATTATTCTTCCCAACTTCCCCAAAATCCAATACACGTGCTTTCATGCATATTTTCCAAAGTCTGAACCGTCCTCTCAAACTGGTCACCCGTCTGCGAATGCTAGGCTGTGCTAAATCTGTAACCTCGCTTCCCAATGCCGTATGAAAACTTTTCCAAAAGCGGCGATAAACTTAGGATCACGGTCCGAGGTGATCATCCACCGGTACTCCACCGGGACGGACTATGTGTCGTACATACAAATCGATATACCTTCCCAAGGCAGAATCCTTTCGTGCCGGTAGAAAATGTCTTGACTTTGTCAACCGATCCACTATCACCCAAATCGAATCATGGCCCCTCTGGCTCCTCGATAATCCCATTTCAAAGTCCATCGTAATGTGTTCCCATTTCCACTCGGGAATTTCCAATGGTTGCAACCTTCTACCCGGCTTGCAATGTTGCGTCTTCACTTGTTGACATGTGAAACACTTAGCCACATGTTTAGCCACGTCCACTTTCATATCGTTCCACCAATAATACTATCGCAAGTCTTGATAAACTTTCGTACTACCCGAGTGAATACTGTAATTGTTACGGTGTATTTCCGACAAAATCTCCTTTTTTTTAAACTCTGCATCATTGGGTACACATACCCGACCATGGAACTTCAGAATCCCATCCTCAAATACTTGAAAACCCAATTTCTTCTTCTCTCTCTCTCTTTTTTTTTTTTTGGACATCCATTTCTAGAATCTTTTGGATTTCTAAGTCCATTGATCGTAATGCCTAAATCTTGGCCCCGATTTCCGTATAATCCTCAATGCGGTAAGCAAACTCTAAATATGGCTTGTTTCACGTTTAAACTCCGAATCCCAAATTTCCTCCAACAGGGCCCATTCTTTGACCACCATATGCGCGATGCACGATCTCCAACTCAGTGCATCCGTTACCTTATTAGTCATTCCAGAGTGTCCTAAAATATCGCAGTCGTAGTCCTTGAGGAGTTCCATCCAATGGTGTTGTCTCATGCTAAGCTCTTTTTGGAAAAGCCGATACCTTTAAACTTCGATGATCTGTATAAATTTGCAATTCCTCCCCACACAGGTTATACCCCCAAATCTTAAGAGCGAAAAATAATTGCAGCTAACTCCAAACCATGAGTCAGATACTTCGGCTTATGTGGTCTCATTTGTCGCGATGCGCATGGCACTACTCTTCCACTTTGTATCAACGCACATTCGAGTCCTCTTAGTGCTGCATCACTGTAGATTTCATATTCTCCCTGACTTAACAGGACCGTCAACACTGGCATGATCGTCGAACTCTGTTTCAATCCTGAAAACTTATTTTGTAGTTATCCGCCCATTCAATTTTCGTTTCCTTCTTTTGCAAACGTGTCCACAGTGTTACTAACGTTAAAAACTCCTTCCATGAGGCGTTTGTAATGACTTGCCGGACCCCAAGACCCTCCGAACCTCGATTACCATTGTCGATCTTAGCCAATTCACGACAGCTTCAATCTTTCTTTGGATCCATCACAATTCCTTCCCGGGTATCATATGTCCTAAGAACTCCACTCAATGAAGCCAGTTAGTATTTATAAAACTTAGCGTAGAGTGCGTGTTTCCTTATAGTCCGTAGAACCCTTTTTCTAAATGTAACTCATGCTTAGCAAGAATCCTTGAGCATACCGAATACCATCTATAACCACACTTACAAACCGATCACGGAATTCCTCAAATACCCAACTCATTACGTCCGTAGAAGGCTGCGGGGGCGTTTGTCGATTCAAGCAGGCATCACCATGAACTCGTAGTGTCCATTCCTCATCCTAAGCTGCCGACTCCGATACATCCTCCTTCTTGATCCTCAATTGGTGATAATCGATTCTCAAGTCTATCTTACAAAACATTGATGTCCCTTATAACTGGTCGAGCGGGTCATTTATCCTTGGCAGCAGGCGTTTATCCTTAATAATCACACGATCTAAGCATGCGTAGTCAATACATAACCTTAACAATCCGTCCTTCTTTCTACTTAAATAAAATGGCGCTCCCCATGGAGACCCACTCGGATAGATAAAACCTTCGTCCAACAACCCTTGCATTTGAACCTTTTAACCCTTTCAACTCGACAACGACATCCAACAAGGGTGCTCCCTAGATTGGTTCCATCCCAAAGGCTAACTCAATTTCAACTTCCACTTCTCGACTAGGTAACAATCCCGACAATTCCCAAGGAAAGATATCGGGAAATTGCACACCTCAGCTATGTCCTCTAACCTTGATTCCTCAACCGACCGATCGGTCATAAAATAATTATCTTTATACACCTCAAAAGCAAGTTTAATCTATCCAATTTCAATCCAATCGTCTCCCAAGTTAGATTCCGCGGTTCTTTACACAACCCGCACTCCCTAACCCACACTTATCCTTCTCAACTTGTCTAAGAACATCGTCGATGTGTGGAAATCCTTAAGTTGATTAAACTTACCTATTACGAGCAATTACATGCCGTACATGACCATTAGAGTTACGACTTCAAAAATCATCGCCTGTCGTACCCAATATCCACATGCAATGCCTCTAGACTTTCACGGCATATCCTCTGATTCCTTCCCCACCACAACGTACACTTTTCCCTATGTCCATAGCCGATTACGATTAATTCTGAGCGGCTCTCGCAATGTCCTACTTGCGATCGCTGCGATTGCATTAGCGATCTAACCTGTTGGTCCAACAATTTCTCACCTGGTGACCTTACTGTCCACATCAACAACGTGCTCCACTCCTACCTTGGCATTGGCCATTCCTCTGCCTCTTTCCATAAGACCGACATGTAGCGTTGGAGTAGCAACTCGGTTTTCCAAAGTTCTTTCTTACTAGAGGGACAATTCCCGTTTCTTTGTCATAGGCTTCTTTCCACAATTCCCATTGTCCCTAGCCGGTGCGAACCGCGATCCAGAAGCGGCCGTCCTTTCACTCTTATCCGTGTCAACCATCGAACTCTCCCATACAACTCGTTGTAATTCCTTGAGATCCCAAAAGTACCAACTGATTGTGAAATTCCGATTCCAATCCATCCTGAAACCACCTTGTCCCATCCACATGGTCCTTGACCATCCTTAGTGCGTGCTTAGGCAATCTCACAATTTGACCTCGTCTTGCTCCTTTGGCATTCAATTTTAACGAAACCCAAGAAACTCTGTCATTTTACGTCCTCGCGCACTCTCTAAAAAGTACCTCCCATTGAAGGTCTAAATAACGACACCCGACTTGGAATTCGCCCTCGAAATATCCTATTTGGGGTCCTCTTACCAATCACTTGCATTTCCCTAAAGGCGATATCTGACCCGGGGTCATTTCCTCCTCACTAGTGCACCCGAATACCTCGAAAACCTTTTTCTAAGTCTTCTATCCAAAGTATCATAGTGTCGGGGTCACTTCTTCCTATCGACCCTTGCAAGTTTAAATTTCAAAAATTTTCCACTCAATTAATGCATCCGTCATGCGCAATAACTTGCCATTGACCTTGATTCCCAACATTTCCATTATACCCATTATTCCCCTCATTCCCATTGGCGGCGACAACGGTGGCCTCGGCATCGGTGAAAACTATTGCATTTAAGCTCCTCAATCTGCTTTCCCTTAAAATTCCAACTTCCTCGATTGCCCTCAAAGTCTCATCCCATCCGGGATCCCTCAAAACTCAACTTGCGGACCTACACAACCTCGACCCTCGACCTCAACCTCGACCTCTCATACTCACGGGGTCACACCACCCACTTTGCTATAATTCCCTCGGGAATTAAAGACCCTAAACCAACTATACCCGTCTAAGCCTTGGGCAATGAATCACAACACAATTCATTCGTGAGCAGCCAATCACAAATAACACACAATCCACGACCAACAAGTTCGGGCACTTACCTCAAGTCCCGGCCTTTTGCACCTCACATATATTGCACAAAAACCACTTAGCAATCACAATCACCTTTGTGCAGTGCGCCTTTTACGAGTCTCCTTAGCTTGTCTACCCCAAGGTCATCGCTCCTTATCACTCCAAGCTTGACCATCTTGGTTCGAGCTGACCTTGCTCGATACCAATTCAACACGGGGATGTCACGCCCCGGACCCCACCGAGCTCGCGACGTCCCTCGATGGTCGATCATTGAATCGCGACGTCCCGGATCGTCGCCGACCCAACCCAAATATCGAGATTGATACGGCGAAACAAATAACACAACCCGACAATTAAACAATGACGATGGGTAGCAATAGCACGAGAACAAAAACTAAAATTTCTACGCTTGACAAATACATACTACGTCCACGCAAGACGGGTCCCGTGTTAAGCCACAATAATAGAATCACAATTCTCGAGAAAACGGACAATAGCAGCAAACTTAACTCCTCTGAAGGGGAACTCAAAATCTTTGGGTACTTGACCCGTCCTCGATCTCCGAGATGCTCTTGCAGCGTCTCCAATCATTCATGGTCGCGAATCTGAAAGTGGTTATATAATAACCGTGAGACAGAGTCTCAATAAGCAACAACCTAAACCTAACCTAGGCTAATGCGTACCCAGACCAGTCTAGCATACAAACTACCAGTCATACAATCAATTTCACATAAAAGGCTTACCTCGCCTCGAACCACGTGCCAACCCTGCATATTAGCTCAAGCATAATAATGCAAGCATAAATCACCGCCACGTCACAATCACCAGCACACACACACCGCCACATCCCAATCACCAGCACACACACTTCCACTCGAACTCAGTCAACCCAAACAAATACCCAACCCATCCAATCAATCATCCACACGCACCAGCAGTCAATTCGGTTATACTCTCAACCAACTAATCCAGTCACACGCTCAATCAGCCAATCAGTCACACGCTCAACCAGCCAATCAGTCACGCACTCAAATCGCATGCGTGAACGCACATCTTTCTCACAACTCGCGCCACTGCGCCTCAAATCCAATCTCACAGGCTCACAAGCCTCACATTTCAATCAATTCTCATGGCCGCCGTCAACACGTCCCAAGCCATATCATTTAAATCGTTCGATGGCGCACGTCAACACGTCCCAAGCCACGATATTCAAACAATTCCAGCGACCGGCGTAAACACATCCCGGTCCAATCACACTTTTAACGGGCCACCGTCAACACGTTTCAAGCCAGCGTCCATTTGGCACCACCGCCATTCATGCCTTCACGGACCGCCCGTCAACACGTCCCAAGTCCGTATTCAATTGGCCCATCGGCCGTTCATGCCTTCACCACGGACCGCGTCAACACGTCCCAAGTCCGTAACCCTCCGATCGATCCGGGCTTAATCTCTCACGAGGCGTAACACGCCACTCAATTCAATTAAATTCACGCCAAGTCACATCAAATCACTCATACCCAACACTCAGTCCAAAATCACAGTCGCCACTCCAATTCACAGACCCGACATTCAAGTCGGTCATGCACAATTTCACTAATCAGGCATACTATTTAATCCAATTTAAATTGCATAAATTAAATCACAAAATCACCAAATTAATGCACGCCCTAGCCGTTCTAACCCGAGACTAGTCAATGAAATACCCAAAAGACTAAGTAGGGTTTAGGAAGCCGCTTACCAAAATTTGGCCCGGGAAAAGTTGGCTCGGGCTCAAAATTGCCCGGGAGAAATTCGACCGGGCGCGTCAACGGGTACCCTGCAGGCCGGACCGGTCACCATGGGCACGGTGGCCGATCGGCGTGCCCGTCTTGGCGCGGCGAGCGCGGGCAGCGGCGTGCCCCGGGGCGCTGGGCGCGGCGGATGGGCAACGCCGGGCAATGGCCCGACTGAGCAGGCAATGCGCCCGGCTACGAGCGGGAAGCGAGCATACCTGGCATTAGACGCGACCCGCGAGCGGCGTGGTGGCCAGCGGCAAATTCTGCAGACCCACGAGCGTGGTAGCAGACGCAGCCTTGGTGCAACCGCAGGCGGCTTCGGGCAACACGAACGCCGGCTTAGCGAGGAGTTTGGCGGCGGTTGGCTGGCAATTTGGTGGCCGTGAGTGACCGTGGCCGGTAGCCCGTGGCCCGGCCAGCCAGTGGTAGGCGGGCAATGCGTAATTTGAGAACGACAGGAGGGAGGGAGAAGAAGAATTTGAGAATCAGGAAAAGGCGGTAGAAGCGTTCATGGCGGTAGTCGCGACACCGGACGTCGGTAGTATTTAGACCCGCCGGCCCGGGGCAGCCCGGGCGAAATTTGGCGGCCGAGTGCGTCGGCCAGCGGTGGGGGCCAGTGAACGACGAGCCGGGGGGGCAAGGTGAGAGAGAGAGAGAGAAAAGAGAGAGAAGGAAGGATGAGGGGTGGCGGGCTCGCTTGGCCGGGCGGGCGGCCGCTGCTAGCCGCCGAGCAGCGGCAACGGCGGCTCCTGGCCCTAAGGCGAGCTAAGCTTCAAGGGCGGCGAGGAAGGGGCAGAGAGACAGAGAGGGAGGGAGGGCACGAGGTGGGGGGTCATGTGACGGGGCGGAGGCGGCGAGGCTGCTGGCGACGGCGGCATGATACGGGCGCGGGCGTAGTCGAAAGGCTACTTGCTGGCCGGGCAAGGCGGAGCGAACCAGAGCAAATCTGGCGAAGAAGTGGTTGCTAAGCAGACCGTAAGAGAAGGAAGAAGAGAAGAGGAGAAAAAGGGGGAGGAGAGAGGAGAGAGAAGAAGAGGGGGGGCGGTGGAGTTGGTCTCCGCATGGCGTAATGGGAGGGACGGACGCACGGGGGGAGCGGGGAGGGGACGGGGCGTCTGAGGGAAAGAGAAAGGAGAGAGAGAGAGAAAGAGAGAGAGAGAGAGAGAGAGATAGAGAGAGAAGGAGGAGAGAGAAAAAAAAGGGGGGGTTTCCGGCCGAGAGAGAGAGGAGAGAGAAAGAGAGGGGGAAAAAGTACAATTTTTAAATTTAAGCGCGAATCAAAGGACACGGTCCGAACTAAAAATCGACCTATCGGTCCCGATTTAAAAAAAACAGAAAAAGGCCTAATAATCCATAATAAATCCCGACAAAATTCTAAGGCATACGGTCAAACTAAAACAACCCAAACCACACTACGAGGGAGGTCTATCACTCCAAATTCGCACCCGGTTCAAAAATCCACTTTTCCACTATTCCTGATAATCTTGATGCTGGCCACAATAATATCGACACCGTCCAATTTATTTAAATCCCCAAACCCCCCGGAAATCGACTGCCAAGTTCGGGGTCTAATTAACGGCCAAGTTCGATCGAAAAGTGCGATTCTAGCGGAATTTCTATTTTTTTTTTTAAAACAAGAACCCGAGTGATCGGTTCTCGGGCGAAATTCCATTATAAAGCGCAATTTACGAATTACACGCTTTATAAACCCCAAAAATGGGCCAAAATCCGAATGTCACACAGGCCTACCGATGCTTGTAACGTGAGGGAAACCATAAGCAAAAGGATTTGAAACACTGAGATTGACATGATTTTCAAGTTTCGCAAGTGCATGGACCAAAATTTATGGAGAAAGCAGATATAGGCGGAGTCCCTCTATAATGTTATTTAAGAGGAAGAAGGACAAAATTTTCATGTACTGTGTAACGCATAATTTTATTCCAGCCGTTGCTTCCTAGTATCTTCGAGACGTTTCCTTTAGGGAAAAAATTGCATTACAAGTCCTAAATATCCGAAATCTTATATGAATGCAATCAAATCCTAAACCTTTCAATTGGTTAAATCAAATCCTAAACTTTTAGGAAAAAGTGCAATCGAATCCTGAACTTTTCAATTATTAAATTAAGTACTCTAACTTCATTAAAAATTGCTATTAAATCCTAAAATTATGTTTTTTTTGTCATAATCCTATAATTTTGTTGAAAAGTGCAATTTATAAACACTTTTGAGTGACACAAGATAATTTTAGATATTGTTCGTTGAAAAGATTTAATTGCACTTTTGAAGAAGGTTTGGAACTTAATTGAATCATTTGAAAATTTTAGTACTTGATTGTATTCTATATAGAAGATTTTGGACTTCTTTGTTCACCTTTTTTGAGGACAGAAATGTCAAAGCTTCATAAGTAGAGAACACTAATTTAAGCAGCCAAGTGTGACTTTTCCATTTGTTTGGTAGATAATTTAGTCATCATTTTTTCATGGAAAACAATAAGAGCATTATCAAGATAGATGACTTTTCAGGATCTTTTGTCGTGGTTCTCATTAAACACATTAAAATTGAGCCAATTTTACTCAATAATATTTAACACTTGGAAGCAAAGTTATATCCATTAAAAAATTTGGGTAAGAATATTATTAGTTCAACAATTTTTGCTCTATCAACGAACTTACTTTGGATGACGCCGCTCTCATGTTCCAACTTTTTGTCTCTCCTTTTTGAAAAAAAAACCACTTACCACAACAAATGTATCCTATGACAGGACAGCCACGATTTTTGCTCTTGACGAGTGAAATGGGTGTTGGCATCTTTTCAACCTAGGTAAGTGAAAGCAAAGCTCACTTTCATTAAAGCAAACGTGGTTTCTTTCTGATTTCTTTAATCGTAGTGCGATCGTCGAGTGACGTAACTCTCTCATTATTGAAGCAAAAACAACTTCGTTGTTCTCGAGTGCGGTACGACGTGCAACGGGTCCAAATGCTTTATTTGCGCAAGCCATCGATAACAACACTTGGAGAAAATATTAGGTGAGTTGAACACTCCACGTAGCCTATACAACACACCATTCGGATGATGACACGTATAGTTGGCCCCCCAGAAAAAAAAGTGAAACTACGTGAATCACGGGGCACGTTTTCTGCTTCCATAATGGAAAAGATTGCGTCCCCATGCACTGGGATGTCTCGCTTCAAATGGTCTAATCAATCCTGCACTAAACATGATCATGCTATGAAAAGTATTCTGAATTCTTGGTACTGTTTTATTTCTTCGCTGAAAATTAATATAGCAAACTGTCCATGGTACCAACAAGGGAGAAAAAGACTAGAGAGCCTGTTTTTCAAAAAAAAAAAAAATTAGACGTAGTTTAATATTTCTACCCAAAGATGTATTTGGACCATTATCCAAAGAATGTTCAGTCACCAAAATTTGTGCACTGCGAACATGACTGGTCTTTTGATCAAGGAATGAAGTTAGAAGCGGCATACTTTTTATGTTCGTATAGATGAAGTTCCAAATTTATTACCTTAGCCTTACATTGCTAAAACCTGAACTTCATTAAGAGTGCTTTCTTACATTCATCCTCCTAATTTTCTATGAGTACGAACCTTGTGCCACATACTCAATCATTGTTTAAGGTACAATAACTTGTTACCATTTGACTTTGACAATTTCGTTAGAAATTGTAAAGTTTGGTTCCACTATGCTTGACTATTAGCAATTGGTCTATCACCTATTCCTTTTCGCAATACTGCTAACTAAACCTCTCAATAGTCCCTTAGTGAATGGATCAACCAAGTTATTATTTGTTAGAACATAAATTACTAAAATAATTTCTTCAGTAAATGATTGTCGAGCATACCCAAGCTGTAAACTAATATGTATAGATTTTCAATTATATATTTTATTGTATACCTTAGACATTTGTTGCCTCACTATTGCATTGTGAAGATATTATTGTCATTAGTTGTTGTCACGACTCTATATCTAAAAGAAAAAATTATGCAACCATTCAGTCTCTTTATCAGCCATCGATAGTACTATAAATTCAGATTTTATCATTGAATGAGCTATACGTGTTTGCTTCTTTGATGCCTAAGATACGGCATCATTTGCAAGCTTGAAAACCCATCTAGATGATGACTTGTTATCAATTGTGCTAGTTGTTGAACTAGGGAAAATTACCAAAATAGTCATAAACCTATTGCAAATGTGTCAATTTAGTCATAAACCTTTTTTGTGCCAATTCAATTCTACAAGATTTGTAATTGTGCCAACTCAATCCATTCGGTCAATGTTGATGTAACAATTTTTTAAATATTATTTTTATTATTTTTTTAATTTTTCCTTTTTTTTTTTTTCTTTCCCTTTCTGCTTTTTTCTCCTTTCATCTTCAACATCTAGTCTATTTCCATACCGACGATCGATCGGAGGCTAGAGGCCCGCGAGTTTGACCCCACTGGCGCCAGAGGCCAACCTCGCTAGCGGTGGGCGAGGGTCGTCCTCGCCTAGCAACGGTGCAATGACGAGGTCAAGTAGGCCGACCTCACTAGTTGGTGAGGATGAGCCCTCGCTAGCGACAACAAGGACGAATTGGCGAGGTGGGCCTTGACCGACCTTACCGTTGAGCCATGCTTTGGTAAGGATGAGCCTCAACAGCGATGGCAAGGACAAGACCTCACCAAATCTAGGGAGGCTCATCGTTCTTTGGCAAGGTCGGACGGGTGACCTCACCATTGCGCCATTGCTTGGCGAAGACGTGCCTCATCTACAACCGGAGAGGCTCGTCCCTTGCCATCACCGGGCGAGCTCGACCTTGCCCCGACCTTAGCGTTGTGTCGTTCCAACGCGAGAAGGAGCCTCGCTAGTACTTGGCGGGGCCGACCTCCCTCCGGCCCCAACCTCCGGGCTGGTTGCCGAACCGGTGACTAGCTGGAGGTTGAAGATGAAGGAGGAAAAAAAAGGGAAAACAAAAAAAAAAAAAAAGGAAAAATTAAAAATTAATAAAAATTACAAATAAATTAAAAAATTATCACGTTAGTGCTAGCCACATGGCCGATGCTAGTGAGCATCCACGTCATCATTGGCCAAACAAAATTGCCCAAATGGATTGAATTGGCATATATCCAAAAAGTTTAGGATTGAATTGACACAAAAAAAATGTTTAGGACTAAATTGACTTAATTGCAATAGGTTTAGGGCTGTTTTGGTAATTTTTCCTATTGAACTAGCATATGAATTTCCTTTTAGTACTGCTGGTTGTCTTCCATAGAATAGAGCATTATTTATTGTTTTCTCTAAGTAACCAAGAATTTTGCTTGTGGCCTTCCAATGCATGGTACTAGGATTACTAGTAAATTTGGACAATTTACACACAATAAAGGCTACATCAAGTCTAGTGCAATGCATGGCATACATCAGACTTCCAATTGTACTAGCATATTCTCATTGTGCTAAAGGATCTTGTATTTTCTATCAATTTAATTGACATATCATATTGTACATTTGACTCTTTAATTCCCAAATGCTAATACTTTTGAATCATTTTCTCCACATAGTGGCCTTGATTTAAAGTGTAACACCCACTATGTTTGATCATTTTGATACCTAAAATTGTATCAACTTCTCCCAAAACTTTTATTTCAATTAGAAAAGATAGATACAATTTAGTTTCTTGTATGCCATGTATATTAGTACCGACTATTAGCATATCCTCTACATATAAACATATTATAACTCCATACTTTTTAGTTAACTTTGAATAAATTCATTTTGTTGTGGCTAATAGTGTCACCTAGAGGGGGGTGAATAGGTGAATTCAAGAAAGTTGACTAACTTCTACAAAATTATAAAAAAGTCAAGTTTGATATAAAAGCGCAACACCAGATATAAGTAGTTGTGTTGATATACGAGGGAAAGGTAAAATGAGTTGGTGCTATGCATTTCTATCGAACAAAGAATGAAAATAAGCAAAGAGATAAAGAACGATGCATTCAGAGCTTTATATTGATTCTGCTTGATGTAAGCCTATATTCACTCTCCCAAACTAATAGCCTATTGGTTGGATTCCACTAGCAATCTTTGAGTAGCTGTAGTAATATGTGCCGCTTATACCTAAGCACTTCTTCCGAAGCCGGTACTACTTCTACCCAAGTAGATACGTGTCACTATCATGCACCTAAGCGCAAACTATAATGCTAACATACTTCTCAAGATATTACACTTTCAATATGCTTGAAAAGACAATCTAAGAACGTAAAAAGCTTTCTCTGTGGATTTTTGTCACTTTGATCTCTTGCTCCGTTGGCGTCATATTGATCTCCTTTTATTCTCAAAATCCAATCTTCCTATTGGACAATCTTCATGATGATCATTCTCCAAGCTATTTGTTAGGCGATTCTTGAAAGCAGGTCAATTTAGCCGTTGAAGTCAATTAATCCGAGTTCCGTGATTTAGTTGCTGTACAATCAAATCTTTGGTTTCTATAAATAGAGTTGCTTGAACTATAGAAAGTAACTTGTCTTCAAGATGATGATTGTCAATTAATCAAAATATCACACATGATTAATAAATTTTTCCACGAAGATATTTCTAGATTGATAGTCCATCAATTTCTTATGGAAAATGAATTTATACCGGGTCACTAGCTATCAAATAATGAAATAACTCATCTTGGGATAATTTCCTCCGAACACGTGACAAGATTATTCTCCTAAGTAGTATAGTCACTCTACTTATATCAACGGTCCCGATTATATCTGGTTTCTCTTTTTTAAATCAACTTCCAGTTGATATTCAACTGCGTCTCACTAGGTACTTGAGTACATTGGTGATGTAGATCATGTAGACTATTGACCTTAGTACACCCGAGTCTTTATGAACTCCACACTCTTCTAGAATTGTTCATGTAAGTCCTTCGAGCTATTTTGAATCTTTTCACTTTGTACATCTAAGTTCCTTTTATGCTGATATTACCGAGGCATAAACAACGCTTGTATAAATCAACTTCAAAATATATTAGGAGGTTCTCTCAACACACTTATCAACATTGTCATGCTTAATTTCTTATGATAATACCACCAAAGTATATTTTTCTACCATTGTTTCGGTGTTTGCTTCAAACCTTATGATTAGTTTAATTTGCAACCCTTATTCTTACTCTAAGGTAGAATAAAACCTTCAAGATGTTCCATATACACCTCATCTTCTAATTTACCATTTAGAAAAGTTGTTTTAACATCCATTTGACGACATGCAATTTATAAATTGATACCAAAGCTAACAAACTCTAATGGATGTCGAGCAATTAGTGCATATGTATCAAAATAATCAATTGCTTTTTCATGTATAACCTTTTGTCACCAACCTTGCTTTAAAGGTTTGCAACATACCATCAATGTAATACTTTTTTTTTTCGTACCCTTACGTCCGATTAATTTTGATCAAGGAGGCAATTTAACTAATGTCTGTGTATTGTTAGCAAATAATTGAACCATTTTCATCATTAATTTCTTCTTTCCAAAATGATGCATCTCTAGATGCAATTGCCTTTACTGAACATTCTTTGATCTTCATTCAAGTTACATAACATGGGTAATTTATTTACAACCTTTTCCTTATATCCCTCTAAAAGAAGAGTTACAAAATCAAAACCAAAATCTTTCATTTTTTCATTTTTGACTTTTCCTTGGTTCCTTGGGTCAAAATTTTCTTTTTTTTTACTTGATGAAGGATTGCTTGCGTCAATAGGTGTTTATGAATATGTTGAGGTATAAATTGAATGACATCTTTTGATTCCACAATAATAATAGATCCATCATTCAATAATCAATAAGCTTTAAAATTTTCAACATATCTAATAAACACACTTTTTAATGTCATATGTCCTAATTTGGTTTGCTTTAGGATTAGGAAATCTACTTAACAATAATCAGACAATAGGATTAGGAATTCTACTTTACAGTAATCCGACAAACTTATATTACGACCACCTAGATTTTTCTTTCTTGACAAATGAAATGGGTTTTGGCATCTTTTCAATCTAGAAACGTGAAAGCAAAACTCACTTTTCTTAAAGCAAAAGTAGTCTCCTTGTAATTTCTCTATCCGTGGTGTCATGTGCGGGTGTCATAATCTCTCTCGCTGTTAAAGTAAAAACCACTTTTGCTTTTCTCGAGTGCGGTACATCGTGTAACAAGTTTAATGCTTTTCTTACTCGTGCTATCCACAGTAGCACTTGGAAATATTTTTGGCCACACCTATCTTCGCCCCCCACCCCCACGCCCGCCAGAAAAAAAGTAGAAGATGTGCGTGAATCATGTGGCGAGTTATTTGCTTCCGAAATGAAAGAGATTGCGTCCCGTGCACTTGGATTGAAGAAAACTAAAGATGATTTTCGCTTTAAAGTGCTCTAATTAATTTGCTAATTCTTTGGATCATACTGGGCAAATTATTCCGAACTGTTTCCGCTGTTTTATATTTTTATTTTCAGCGACAAGAGGACAGAGAGACTAGAGATCCTATTTTTAAAGAAAAATATATTAGGTCTTGCTTAATATTCTTTCCCAAAGAAATTTTTTGGCCAATATCCAAAGTATGTGGAGTCACAAAAAGTTGAACATTGTGACCATGGGAGTCTTCCCCACAACGAAGGACGTCATCAATGGTGTTTGTGCGTGCGTTTCTAATCAGCCTTATCATCTAGGAACTTTTGCTGGTGTAACTTTATATGTAGGACAAGAATCTGAAACACCGGGTTCGACGTGATTTGCACGTTTGGTACGTGGATGGACTTAAACCTATAGAGAAAGGGGATATGGACTGGGTCACTTAATTTTCATGTATTATGCGCAACATTTTTCCAGCTCTGTTACTTCCTAGTATCTCTAGGGATGCTTCCTTGAGGATAGATACATCAAAGCTTGATGAGTGGAGGACATCAATTTAAGCAGCCGAGTGTCATCATTCCCATTGTTGGGGACATAAGTTTGTCATCATTTTATTTTAAGAATGATTTGGAGCATTATCAAAATAGATCAGTATTCAGGATCCTTTGTTGTGGACGCCGTTAATTACATTAGATTAGATATATTCGTTCCTTTCCTTACCGGCTTAAATTGTTTCTTTGTACTCCTGAGATCTTTCTAATTTTACCTAGACCAAACTCGTACGGATTCTTCTTCTGCTACATTACACTAATTTTCATTCCACGTCTTTGCCTTTTTGAAACAAAATTTCACATTTCACTGCCAATCCTTTTCTTTTAAGTACTTGTCACTTAGAATTTCTGATTTAACATGATTATGGTCCTCCTTTTAATTCTCAATATCAATGTTAGTTTAGCATTGTGTAGGTTTTAAGAAATGAATTTAAGTTGAAGCTCGTTTAGTGCCAGACTTTTGTTTCTAAGCATTGTGTGTTTATAATATGTAAAAAGCTTTTAATTTTGTTAGTTAGAAGCAGTTTACTTATGATTCTAATATTTTAGTTTGAACGTTGTGTCTTAGTATATGTTACTACTCTTTTTTTGGTCGAAATATGTTATTACTTTCGATTGCATCATTTTGGTGAAAATGTGGCTCGAAGCCTATAAAGTCGTACTATTAATCTCTTCTCCTACTTAAATATAGCAGCGATGAAGCTTTCTGATGTCATATTTCTTCTAAAGAAGAAAAGAAAAGTTCGATATGGAGGACATATGTCTTGGTATATTTTGGTAAAAACGTGGCTACAAAATGTTATTATCTACCCTTTTCCTACTTAAGTATAGCAAAGTCAAAGCTTCTAAGGTTATTCAAGAAAATGTTTTTGAATTTTCCTTTTAGAGTTTGTGGAAAAATAAAAAGAGAAAAGAAACGTTCGATAGTGGGACATGTGTCGAAAATAAAGACGACCACAAGTCAAAGTCGTCATTGACTTCTCCAAAGAGCACTACAATTCATACATTTCATTAGATTTGGAAGTCGTCGTCTCTCTCCCCTGTTTTTCCAAGAGCCTTCTTTGTGCTGGCCAAGATTTAACATGGCCAGTTTGATTGGTCATCTTAGAAGATTTACACCCCAAATTGGTCATCTTTTGAGCATCTGCGTGTAACAAGCCGACTGAATGATGAAGGCTGGTGCAACAAAGATGCTTGTTTGCAGGAATACTCGTATGACGTAATTTCTGTAATGATAAAATTGACAACAAATATATATGGATCTTAAAATTGAAGCAAAATTGATGCATCATGCTCGAGCTAGATGATTGTGATTTGCAAAGTATTTTCCAGTTGGCACATATACAGTGCGATCATGCCTAGCTAATTGCAGGATCTAATTAAATTTGGATTAGGTATGACATAACAGTTTATTGATCCCGGATAAGCGAGAATAAGTTCATAAACAATAAATAACTGACGAAGTCCTCCTATTAGTAAACGAACAAGTTTTCCTCTTTTCTTTCTTTAGCTCTGAGCATTGATTTCCAAGACAAACACAGCAACATAACTCATAAGTACAAGAGGCAAAGAAGATCTTCACCACGTCCCACTAGGTAAGAGTGGCTGCACATCCGACAATGTAATGACATCCATATCCATGTTTGACTTGCTAGATGGAAAAGCAACATCATAAGATTCAGTTGCCTCACAGTCCTCCAGATTTTGCTGTATACCCGAAGGATTCTGGAGCTTCCTTATCCTCTCTAACTCCATTGTCACTTCTTTCATTGTAGGCGGTTCCTCCCATTCAAGTATAAGCACCTTTTCGCAAGGTTAGCAACTGATGCAATATCTTCCTTCTTACCTTCTTTCAAAACTTGAGCAATCACAATGTCAAACAAGCGATTTTGCTCCATCGAAATTATGAAATAGGTTGAAAGGCTTCTTCCTTCTTGTTCCCTTAGCAACGAGATTGGCTTTTTGCCTGTTAAGAGTTAAACGAGGACAACTCCAAAGCTGTACACATCACTTTTGTCTGTGAATTGACTTGATTGGAAATACTCGGGATCTAGGTAGTCGAAAGTCCCCTACACCAATGTGGTTACATGAGATTGATCGAGGGAAACAGACTTAGAAGTACCAAAATCTGCCACTTTTGCCCGATATTTCTCATCCAATAGGATATTGGTGGAATTGATGTCTCGATGATAAATGGGAATAGAGGCTGCTAAATGCAAGTAAAATAAGGCTCCTGTGATTTCAGTTGCAATTCATAGCCGTGTGTCCGACGATACATGAAACTCTTCATTTGGGTGGTGTAGGTATTGGTATAGAGTCCCGTTTGGTATGAACTCACATACTAAATGCGGGACTTCGTCTCAAGCAACACCCCAATAACTTAACCACGTTCCTATGATTGATTTGTGAGAGAATGAGGATTTCATTTATGAACAGTTCTACTTTTCCTAAATCTATCACTTTCGATTTCTTAATGGTAACTATTTTTCCATCTGTTAACATACCCTTGTAAATGATACCTTGCCCGCCTTGCCTGAGTATCCTATCATCATTTAAATTGTCGGTGGCCTTCTCTAAATCCTTGGAGTTGAACAATTTGCTTTTTTCGACATTGCCTTCTGGTGAAGATAGCTCAGTTTCCAACAAAAGATTGCCGTTGCGTTTGAAGTACTTCTCTTTGAGCTTGATTTCTTTTCTCTTCTTGATGTATCTGTACAACTACCATAAGAAAAGACACAAAAGTAGTGCCCCAAGGCCTGCCCCAACCCCTGCATTGCAAAAGTTTATGGGGGTAAGAGTGAGAAAATGTACTCCGCTTGTCAAGAATCTATAATGGCACTTATAAGCAAGAATGTAAGAAAATCTGATTCAAAGGAATACATATAAGAGTGATGAACCTGAGTCTCCTTTCATGTGGATTCATGCTAACAACCATGAAAAATTAACTTGTCTCCATTTCAAATTCCAACCGGTGAAATTTCTATACTTGCATTTGCAATGTACAATTGATCTTCCTACAAGGAATTTAGGAAAAAGCTCCTACATAATACATATGATTGTACTAATCCAAATTCAAATATGACAAGAATAAGTAGGAACCTGAAAGTTCAAGTGTTTTCTTATTTATAAAATGTTAGTGTGCGGAGAAATTTTGGAGGTTGTCTTGATAGATAATATTGATTGAAACTTATCTATATCATTCACCAAGAGAATGGACAATCAAGTTAGAACCAAGGGCAAGGTAAAACTTATTATACCTTTTCTGAACATAATTAATGCTATGCTGTGCTTTTTTCTAACAATGCTAAGAGCATGAAGCGGTCTAAAGTTTAAGGTTAAAAGATCTACTTACCAATAAGAATGAATTTGGCTGTCTTTCTACCATCAACACAGTCATAACCACCTTGTTTGTTCGCACAGATCCCGCCCGTCCCGTGGCATATACTTGAATTTTCACATTCGTTAATATCTGATAACAAATGGTAAAGATATATTAGCAGCGAATTACCAGCTCCTTGAGTGAAATTAGCAAGAGCAGTCAGTCGTAATTCCTCATAAATTGTTAATTCAATGGCTAAATATTATGCTTGTAAAGATAGGACTGTCCCATTCAATTTTGTTTGAAAGTGCATTCACTTAGTATAACCTTGGGCAGAAAAACAAAAAAAGAAGGCAGAAAAGCATGTATGGGATCATTAAACGGTGAAAATGCGAAAAAAATCTGAAATGAACAAACCACTTCGCTATATGGTGCCCTTAAATACCGAATGTGATAGCATGAAGTATGTTACCTTGGCATCCTTCAGTAAAACAAGGGTTACCAATAATACCCACTTTGGCACCAGCACTCCACATAACGCAAGCTAGTCGTGTAACACGAGATAGCATCAGAATTTATCGAGCTTTTGCGAAGCGCAAGTGAATAGTTGATATTGTTTTGGATCCCCATTGTAACACCACCGGAACCTTATCAGTCAATCTCAAATCATATAAACCCGTAATGTCCGACTTCGAGAACCATGATCTCTCCGCCAGGAAAGCGTATTTGCACCCCTGTTTTTCACCTTCTTCTTCGATATCCACACTAAAGGTCTGAAGATTTAAGGGCAGCGTAGTCTGGCAGCATCCGTCAGTCCCGGAGCAAGTACTGTACCAGCTAATGTTGGCGTTGGTTCCAGCACATTTCGACTTGCAACCGGCAGATCTAAAGGCTATACCAGCTGATTCTGTACTAATCACTGTTGCCTTGGTGTCACAACCGACCGATGTAAAGACGTTCCATCTCTGGGAGAAGACAAATTTACTTCCTTCTGAGCTCACCGGCTTACCAAGTCCATTGCCGTGGCAGCTTGAATTTGAGTAAATTACTGGAGGACTGACCTTTATCATGCCATCCCCGTCTGAATGAAAATTGGGAAGTGAAATGTTGAGAAATCTCAATTCGATCTTCTTTAGTATGGGAACCATGTTGTTTTGCTGGAAAACAATCTCATACCAGTCATCTAAGAAACACCCTGTTCCTATTCCAAAGGGGAAGAGAATGGTGACATTCCCGCACGTTTCAGCACAGTTGGGCTTTGCAACTCCCGGTGCGGCTTCTGATGCTTGTACCGTGAGGGAAACCAGAAGCAAAAGAATTTGAAACACCGAGTATGACATGATTTTCACGGTTTGTATGTGCATGGACCTAAACCTATGGATAAAGGTGACAGGAGCTGAGTCCCTTAATATTGTTATTTTCGTTAAAGAAGGAAGAGTTTTCCGGTTCTGTAAGCATAATTTCCAGCTCTGTTACTTTCAAGTATTTGCCTGGGATGTTTCCTTGATGATAGAAATATCAAAGGTTGACAAGTAGAGGACACCAATTTAAGCAGCCAAGTGCGACTTTTCTCATAGTTGGGGAGATAATTTTATGAATCATCCTTTCCATGAGAAGACTTGGAGCGTTACCAAGATAGATGAGTTTCCAGAATCCTTTGTTGTGGACCTCGTTAAGCACATTAGAATTGAGATATTTATTCCTTTTCCTACCCAGTTTAAGTTGCTCCTCGTATATGTCGGGTAGTTTTAATTTTTCCTAGACCAAAATCGGATGAATTCTTCCTCTTCCGCACTTTTCATTAAAAACTTGTGCCACGTCTTTGCTTATTGCCACATATTTTCACATTTCATTGCCAATCTTTCTGTTTAGTGTGAATTAGCTCGGTTACTTACACTTGCTGTGTTAACATGAATAGGGTCTTTCTTTAAATTATGCATATTAATCTTACTCTAGAATTGCTTAGGTTTTTAAGAAATTAATCTTAGTTAAACCTCATTTAGAGTTAGAGACTAGTTTCTCAGTATCGTGCGACTATAATTGGTAAAAAGCTTTTAATTTTCTTAGTTAGATGTAGTTTAGTAGCCTCGACTTTACTTAGATTTCTGGCACAGTATCTTGTACCAGTCATCCAAGAAACATCCGGCTCCTATATCAAAGGGAAGGGAATAACAATGTTTCGTCACGATTCAGTGCAATTGCCAGGCGTGGTTTGGCTAATGATGCTTGTATACTGAAGGAACCTAGGATCAAAAGGATCCAAAACACCAATTTTGCCATTACTTCAGATGTTTCATATGTGCATCAATCTAACCTATGAAGAAAGGAGTTATAACTTAAAACCTATGAGCTTTGTCCAATCTGACCATAAGAAGGGAAGAAAGTTCAGGACATGGGTGTGATTTTCTTCAGTCCTGCTAGTGCATTGAAACTTAGAGCTGAGGCCTCTTTAATTTAAGTAGCCAAGTGCGACTCTAATTGTGAGATTTTGTGGGATCACTGCCAACTATTCTAAAAACTTAAACTGTTAGATGAAGGCGTGGTTTAATATTTAATTACTCTAACTTTCCCCTTACATTTAGACTGATTTTTATCGTACCATCCCCGTTTGAACGAAAACTGGGAAGTGAAATAGTAAGAACTCTCAATCCAATCTTATTTAGTATGGGAACCGTGTTGTTTTGCTGGCAGACAATCTCATACCAGTAATCCAAGAAACACACTCTTCCTATTCCGAAGGTGAAGCGAATGGTGATGTTCCTGCATGTTTCAGCACAGTTAGGCCTTGCAAGTCCCGCTGCGGCTCGTGATTTTCGTACCGTGAGGGAAACCATAAGCAAAAAGAATTTGAAACATCGAGTTTGTCATGATTTTCACCGTTTGTACCACAAGAAGGGAAGAAAGTTAAGGACATGGGTGTGATTTTCTTCAGTCCTGCTAGAGCATTGGAACATCAAGCTTGATAAGTGGGGGCCTCCTTAATTTAAGCGGCCAAGTGCGACCCTAATAATGAGAAAGTCTTCCGTTGAGACAAAAACAAACATAATTGCTTGGATAGCGAGATCTCCAATGCTTCTGGGATTTTGCCTAATCAAAATTAATCAAAATTGGTTGCAATTTCATCGGAGTACATCTGCATCGAGGTGATAACTTTGGTTTATGGTTTCATCTCTCTTCCCGGACCACTCTCATGGAAACTTTGATCATGCACCTGTCCATTATTTGAAGTGAGCATTTTGTGCGATTAGAATTGTAACAAGGTTTTTTCATTGATTCTACTTTTTTTCGGAGCGAATTAAGATAATCATGAAGCATTTTCTCAATCTCTAGTCCTTTTTATTATGTTTTCGTGATTTTGTCCTGTCAAAACCTCCATTTTTCATTGTCTTGAAACTTGTTACGTGCAACTTTAGCCATATCGATTCTAATGCCATGAACGAAAAGTGATATATGAAGAGCAGTCGGTATAAAAAGCAATGTTCGCATATAGAAAGACGAGTCATCAAGTACTTGACAATTCACTTTGTGATATATTTTGCTTTTGAAAACATTAGGAGAAGAGCCAAACATAAATGCAGTTTCACTTGAAAGAACATATCGGATTTGATCACGACCTAGATGGAAACATATTTCTTTTGCATACTTGTCAATAAAAGTTAGGCCAAGTATCAAGAGGCCAGGGCAGGAATGGCCACTAGCTAGCGATGGCCATTGCTCGCCACCTCAAGTTGGTCCCTAATAGGGGTGTGCAACCGGACGGGTTTACCCGGGAACCGGACCGCCCACCTAAAAACAGGTCCGGGAACCGTTTCCTGTTTGAACCAGTCCGAGAACCGGTTCTATTTTTTTTCGAACCGGTTGGAACCGGTCCCGTTCCCGAGTCAAGTGAAAACCCACCCGGACGGTTTTAGAACCGGTTTTAAGTTCTTGTAAAAACCCTAGCATTAGTCCCTCTCTCAATCTACTCGGTCGCTCCCTCCTCTTGAGTCCCCTTTCTTCCAATTTCCTTGTCGTCCTCCTCGCTGTTTTGGCTAAAAAGCACAAAAGGTCCATCTCCACACACACACGCTCTAGATTCTTCTCCTTCCTATTCCTTCCTTCCTTGAAACGCCCGCTTCCCATGGCTCTCGTGGCTGATCATCCATTTTCCGTTCTAGTTTCCTCTCTATTTTCCGGAAAGCTTCTCAATTCCCTCCGCTCGTTGTTCCGGTTTCTTGGGCGCTTCCCGCGTTCCTTCTCTCGTGGGTGTCCTCCGGGCGGTCCCTTTCTCTGTTTCTCCGGTTCGAATTCCAAGGTACAGTCACCAAAGGAAGCCCTTCTTCTTATTCTGTTCCCTTCGTTCCTTTAATAAGTGCAAGCGCTCGTTCTCTTCTTGAAACCAGAAAAAAAAAAAAATAGGGTATCGGGTAGACCCTAGAACCGGACCGGAAAAACAGGTAGGTTCCAAAACAGTAGTCTAGAAAAAAAAAAGGTAGGTTCCAGGTTCCGTGTCCTGACCCTACCCACCCCGAAACCAATCACCCCTAGTCCCTAAGTGTACATGCCCATCATAAGTCACAAACAAGAAAGTCTATCTTTAATAAATAAACCTCACATTTATGAGATACTCCAACTAGCTTCGTTGACCAAGGCAAATCAAAAGTAGGATGGTGATTTAATTATGAAGTTGTTTATACCTGGTACTTGGTAATATATGAATCAAACCTACGTTGCCTACGTTGCCCAACCCATACACATAAACCAAAACTTGGAAAACTATTGCGTGGATCTCAGTTCATGGACCCAATATGCAATCATAATCATTAATCAGGTGTAACCCATAGATGGGGCCCGCATGGTTAGCGACTATGATGGATCGG
The DNA here is from genome assembly GCA_024733475.1 of Syzygium grande. NCBI lineage: Eukaryota > Viridiplantae > Streptophyta > Magnoliopsida > Myrtales > Myrtaceae > Syzygium > Syzygium grande. The sequence goes on from JAMXDD010000010.1 coordinate 12,294,860, forward strand.
GTCCATGCAGACCCGAATCTAAGCAAAATCTCCCAAAACCCAAGGAAAACATGTTAACTTATCCCCTTCTACATGGAAACCGATTTGTACATAAACAAACTTGGGAAGACCGGCATGGTGAGAACCAATGGATGACTTGTTGATAGTAGCCCGTAACAACTCGAATTTCGATGTAATTCCGGGACCAATAAAATTGACATTATTTCACGTTTTATTTTAGTAAGTCTCACCCAGAGCTGATCACTCTCGAGATACTAACCAATGGGTTATGGCTAACTAGGAAGCGGTATGTAGACCCCGGGGACCCGATTGCGAATCGGACACCAATCACGAGAAATGATGAGAAAATATTTTGGGCTGACGTGGGCGATCTTTGGAAAAGCGGCGATTGGGTTTGGCCAAGGCCAACGATGTACAATTGGATCGCAGGGTTATTCTCGCAAGACCAAAAGTACACGTGGCCAACTAGTCCCCGAACTTAAACCGAACGATCGTGATCTCGGGACTAGTGATAATTTCTCATTCTCTCAATGATCAGGACCGTTATGACTCCGATAACCCTAGGTCGACACGCCAGAACCTCTAAATAGCCGCCTGCTAGTGAGAGACCCCGAAATTGAAAATCGAGTGAGTTTTGATCACAAAATTGGGCTCGAACTTGATGTTGATTTTCGATGGTTTAAGAGACTATTTTTGGGAATCGACGTCGATTAGGCTGGCCATGCATATTTTGAGTTAGTATGGTCGAAAATTGAAATTTCGACCAGGAAGTCAAAAATTACGATTTTGCCCCTCCGGACCCCAATGCTAATTCTGAGGCCGTATGAGGTTATTTTTCGAAGCCAATGTCATTTTGGGGTGGCCACGCACATTTAGAGTGGTTTCGATCAAAAATTAGAATTTTGGCTCGGAAGTGAAAAATAATATTATTTTATTCCCAGGAATTGGCGAATGATTTTCAAGGGTTTAAGAAGCTATTTTCGCGATTCCGACGCCATATTATGTTGACCACACTCATTTGGGATTGATATAGCCAAAATTGAAATTTAAGCCCTAGGACCCGGAAAAAATGACCGTTTGCCCTGGCTATTTTTGGGTTCTAAATTTTGAGAAATTTTTGAGATAATTATTAAGGGTTTATCAACTCAATTATTAGCCCAATTACCCTTTTACCCCTCAATTATTGGATAGGGTTGAATGAGGACCGTTAGATTAGGGGTATTTTGGTCAAATGACCGGATCGGTGACACGTGACTCCTCTAGCCCCTATATTTGACCAGCTGACCTTGTTCTCTCTCTCTCCTCCCTTATTTTCGACCCGCCAGGTCCCAGGACCAGCCCCTCCTCCGTCGGTTTTCCTCGCCATTCACCGAAGCACCGTCGCACCGTGTCCCCGCCCGTGCCATCCAAATTTTGCTCTACCTAACCTTAGCCTTACCCTCATCCACGACCTCTACTTCTCTCTCTCTCTCTCTCTCTCTCTCTCTCTCTCTCTCTCTCTCCGATCCCACCGTCGCCGTCCATAAATGTCCGCGTCCGTGCATCCGCCATACTAGCCACCGCCCGCCTCGGCCGCCCGCGTCCCCGTCGTCCGTACGATGTCCGTCACAGTCCGTCCCTTGTTGGCGCCGTGAGCCTTATTTGTCGCCGCCTCCGGCAGCTACCATTGATTTGGTTGTTCGCCGATGTCGGTAGCTTTCGTTTCTAAATCGTGGACTAGAAATTAAGTGAGTGTATTTCTTAAATCCGGATTAGGGTGGTAGTGCATTTTTCTAGGCGGGTTGAGTATTGTCGGTGTGTATTGGGAAAAATTAAAATACTATTTGGTGAGGTATATTACTAGAATAATATTGGTGATTTATTAGGCGACATGGATTAGTTGAGGATAAGTATTTGAATTTCCGGTATGCCGAAATTGGATGACTTGTTGATTGTTGTGCCCAATTTTGGGAAATTGAATAATGCCATGTCGTGTGACTGAGTGGCCGACCAATGCGGAGTGTGATTGGCCAATTGATGGCATGAATTTGACTGGATGTCTGTAATGGTTGTCGCTCATGGTTTATTGTACTACATTGCATGGCCACGCATTTCGAATGCCGAGAATGAGGCGTGTGATGAAATTGTGCGAGAATGCGTGCCTGCCATGAGCATGTGATCACTTAATTATACCCTGATGCGTTTTACGCGGGGTTCAGATAATAATTGGCAGTGTGTGTATGTGTGATCACAATTCGTCCTGATGCGTGTTACGCGGGGTATGCCGTCCTCATGCACTTTGAAGCAGGACGATGCCCGGTTCGTCCGGAAGACGACCATCCTGATGCGTTTTACGTGGGCTCGGTTCTTGAGGAGATCGAGATTGCGCCTCATACACTTTGAAGCAGTGCTACGAGATATTGGGCTAGATCGGTGTTACGCCTTATGCACTTTAAAGCGGCTAGACGACCGGGCCGAGAATGGTGTTGACTCGAGTCGTAATAAATATTAATAATTGAGGCGATTGTGCGGTGAATCGAATTGGGAACATGGCATAACATTGACATCACATGCATAGAATGCGTGACCCGGCATGCAAGATGAACACTGTGAACATGAGCATGTGTGTGGCGCACGTGTGACCATTATATTCGCGCACGTATCTTGAGAATTTTAATGAACTGCCTAACCTGCAGGGTAATTCTTATGTTCTATCTGGGCCCGAGGGCCCAGGTTATTGTTTGCATATTATGTTGTTTGCCTGTCAAGAGATTGCATGTTAGCCTAGCCTAGGTTTAGGGGTTATACTCATTGAGATTCGTCTCACGGTTGTAATAACCCACCTTTTCAGACCCCCAGCCATAAGAATGCCGAATCCACCGCTTTTTGGAATACCTGTACAGATACATCAGTATACAAGTACATACCCCGCAGGAAATAGGGAATCGTATGTAAGATACTGATCCATGGTGTTTGTAAACGTGGGTAAATATTTTCATCAGACTCAGGAGTATGTGGCATGGTGCTTGAGGGATGCCGACGGAAACCTAGGGCGACCCCTTAGGACTTTTGATGTGCCAATTGGTCAATATGGATTGATGGAATCAATATATGCGGATAGCAAGGTGATCAATCCTCGGGATGGTTACAATGTAGATGGTGTTGATGAGCCTATGGAGGGGGGAGCCACGGGAGCCATAGGTGATAGTTGAAGATCAAGATCAAGATGCCGAGGAAGAAGACGCAGTCGGAGAACATGGATCTAGATTCTGATGAAGACCACAGGGAAGTAATGGAGGTAGGGTCGGACGAGAAATAGGACCCAATGATGAGTTAGGACTTTATCTTGACCCCGAGCTTGAGCCGGATACTGAAGACGAAGAGGCAGCAGCAACGGATATGGATTCCGAAGAGTCCGAGCCTCAAGAGAGTTCAGCAGGGGAGTCCTCGGAATCATCGGATCTGGAATGGGAGCCTTAGCTTAGGTCCTAGCTCTTTATAGGGAAGTTAATAACTTTTTACTGCGATTTTCCCAGTAGTTGACCCTACCTTTGTCACATCCCGATTTTTGGGCCTGGGAAGCCGCAGGTAAATTATAATATCCTCAATTTCAATCTCTGGGAATTGGCTATGAGTTAAGTTTGGTGGTTTTCCAATCAGAACTAAATTGTTTTCTCTTGTTTTGGAAAACCTAGTTTTCGGATCATTTGTACCCTTTCATTTTGTTATTTTTGGAGAGACTTTTATGATCCGAATTTCCAAGCACTTTCTCTTGAAAGTTGTTCCAAACATCTTGAAGTTTTACATACTTTAATTTCAGAATTTTTGGACTTGATATGAGTGGTACGATGGCCTGATTTTCGGACCATGTGAAACTGCCCAGAATGGATATTTCGGTGATGTTCACACTATCTCGATTTTCTACAAGCTTTTCTAGGTCGATTTTGGAAAAGTTTTCTTCACGAAAGTTGTTGAGAACTTCATTTTCTATAACGTGTATAAATTTGAGAATTTTCTGAGATGATTTGGATTCTGAAAAGAGCTTACTTTGAGAAGCAAATATTGTGTTCCAGCGAACAGTTTTTAGTCTGTTTTTGAGTGACTGAAAATGGTGTTTACAGAGAGAATTAGATTTTGTGTTCTTCATAAAAAATGTTTATTAAGGGCTTATTTATGACATGTCCGAATTTGAGAATTTTCGGAGTTCATTAACTATATTTTCAAGTCCAATTTCGTGAACAGTGCAAAGCTATTCGGTTTTGTTAGATTTCAAAGATTTATCAATTGTTATATGAAAAATGTTGGAATCTCGACTTGAGGTCTTTTGGTGATATTTGAGGACATTCCTGCGCCGAAACTCGGGTTGGATGGAATTATTATGCGTGTTTATCGCGGAAAACCCTTAGAAAATCTTGTGATTAAGTATGGCACGGGTTGTGGTTTTGTGCCAATTAATTTATTTCGTATGACCCGATTGGCCCGAGTCATTTGTATGAGAATTCAGTAAATCCAGAAGACTCTAGGGAGTCCACGGTCTGGAAATTGATAGAAAATCCTAGAAAGTTGACAAAGTCAAACCTTATCCCTTTCATTATTGCTTGTAATTAATGCTTGGTCTTCTTTTTCAACAAGCATTATGAAGCCATTAATTGAAGTCTTGGCCATCAAGTATTGACCAAGAAAGGGAGAGGAAGCCACGGCAAGGAGGGGGAGAGAGAGAGAGACCCACGGCCAAGCTTGAGGAGAGAGAAAGGAAGAATAATTGGCCATTTCATCATTATTCTTGACTTTTGGACTTAGGCCATTAATGGGTGGATGACACGTGCGCTTACCTCACGCACTTTCGATGACACGCGCGCTTACCTCATTGCCCCGATGACACGCGCGCTTACCTCATCCAAACTTTGGCCCCAAGTTTTGCCTCTCTATAAATAGGAAGAGAGAAAGAGAGAGAAAGAGGAAGAGCCTCACGTGAAGCCCCCTTTGTTCCTCTTGCTCACGCCACCTTCCTCTTTCTCAAACCGCACGCCACTTTCTTTCTTGTTTCTTTGCCGAGAGAGAGAGAAAAGAGAAAAAAGCTTACCAATTAGCCTGTGTCTCTCTTGTGGTTTGATCGAGTAAGGAAGCCACGTCCAAGGCCAGTGTTCGTGTTCAAGCCGAAATTTCCCGTGCTCACCCGTCTAAAACTTGTTCTCTAGCTCTTGTTTTATTCGTTGAGTAAGTAAATTCCCTAATATCGGGAAAAGATGTTGAGATGCGTTATGACGTGGTTTGCTTGGACCTTTTCTCGGTCGTTTTCGTTGGTTGTAGTTGGTTCATTCCCTTGGTTTGATCATGTTTTTGTTTGATGTTGTTTTGAGATAGAATCGAGACTTGAATGGCAAGGTGCACATGTTATAGCCGTGTTTGATGTTCTCTTGTTGAACTTTGCTATTGATCTGTCATCGATGCGGGCCGGTAAGGGCCGACTTATGTTAATGGCAATTGATATATCCTCGCTTGATATTAGTGTTTTCACTTGCTGAGTTTCCCGACTCATCCCCGTTTTCCCTCTCAAATCCATAGGATGGTCGAACGGACGACAGCGACGGGGAGTTGAGCCATGTTGGAGTTCGGGGAAAGCTAGGAGCGGTGAATCCGAACTAGTGGGCTTAGGACACCCAAGCCAATTGTTATTATTGTGTAAATGGCTAAAATTGGATAAGTTGGCTTGTAAAATATGTTTGCGTGTCCTGTAAATATAAGGTTTGCTCACGATGCTGTTTGTCTTAATCTCGCTGTTGTTTTTATTGTGATCGTCCCAGTATGTTTCCGTGTGTGTGTAAATAAAGATAACAATGAACGGGACGCCACGTTTATGACCCCGAGGTAGGGGCGTTACAACCTTTCCCGCCATGGTACCTTTTTGATCTGGTGGCTGTTAGAAGTTATCGTTTTTGTTTAAATCTTTTAATCCATTATAAAGTACGTTGTAAAAGGAGGTTTTTAGTGGGTAATGAAATGTATATTCTTGTTTGTATGCTGTCTTATATGTGGTCTCATGTGTTTTATTAAATGCGGGTGTATATATATATATATATATCTATATATATATATATATATATATATATATTTGTATACACAATTTCCGCTTTGTGTCCGATCTCTTATTGGGTTTTGGGTCGACGATCCCCGGGGCGTTGGGCACAAACAAATCGACCTTTGCATGGGATGTTACCGCTTTGTGGGGTACGGGGGCATAACATGGTCTCTGTGGTCTTCAAGACCGTTATCAACAGAGAACTTATATTTAGAACATAAGAGAGACTTGGTCTCCCTAAGTGATATATTAGAGAGACTATGATTCCTTAGCTATTAATTATGACTTTCCTTGGCCCACAAGCTTCTTGGTGGTGTCCCACCCATAAGCTTGGCTGGGTTGATGGTCTCGTAGTCTCCTATTGTCCACATGATCACAAGTTGTTGCTATGTCGAGATCAAACCTCTGACAAACTTGTGCTCATGGGCACCGCTACATTATGTGCAGAGAATTATAGACTGTTGACATGCCGGTGGAGCTATATGTTGGTAAATCTGTCTCAAGGATCTCCTGTGATGTTGAGTAGCTTTAGCTCAAACCTTATATTTAGTAGTGAATGAACAAGCATTGGTCACTTGGCTAATCAATCTTCTATGTTCCTATAATCTCTATTCCGACTTCCAAGTTAGACACAAATTCTTTCAACACCTACTAGTTGAAGAGTTTGCGAATTGAAATGGAGAAGTACATTTTGATGATTGAATGAAAATTAAGAAATGGAGCAGCATGCCATTGGGGCCTAGTACAACGCACAGCAATCAATGGCATGCTTAGGCTTTTTATTGATGATTCTTATTTCTATATGAGATTTCAATTCCTTTTCTTTGTCGTTTCTGGTTCAGTATCTTGGGAATCGAAGGCGAGTGGATGTGCACTACACAAGTTACGAGCTGTGTGACCATTTATAAAATTTTCCTTTTGAAATAAGGGTTCCAAACTCATGAAAAATAAAGGATTTATAGAGAAAAAACAAATCGTTACAGTTAAAAAAATTTATAGGAAAACAGAAGCGAATATTGGTCACTATCCCTCTTTCTCACTTGCAGTTTTGGAGGTTATTATTAAATAAACATAGAGTCTAAACATTGAGATCAAGACAGGAAATATATGACAAAAATGAAATTTGAGCAGCAGTCGATATAAAAGCTATGTTTCCATACAGAAAGACGAGTCATCAGGCACCTAGTCATTCACTTTGTAAATGCATTATGCTTTTGAAACATTAGGGGAGAAGAGCCAAACATAAATGTAGTTTCGCCAGGAAGGATATATTGGATTTAATGGTGATATAGATTGAAACATATTTCTTTTGCACTCTAGTCAATAAAAATTAGGTTGAGTATTAGGAGGCCAACGTAGTGACGGCCACCGAGTATCAAGAGGCCAAGGTAGCGAGGGCACTGCCCTCCCTTTAGGTTCATCCCTATGTTTACATGTCCATCATATTCATAAGTCTAAAACAAAAAAAAAAAAAAAAAATAATTCATTGGCACCCAAATTTTTTACTAGGGACATGCCTTTAAAAGAGTAGAGATGTCGTCAACAACTACTTGACATTCAAGTAATTTCCCTCTTTTAATAATAAGGAAGCCCATTTTAAATAAAAAAATCTCACATTTATGACTATGATGGATTAGGTCCAGATAGACAGGATCTAAGCAAGAATTTTGCCCAAAACCTATGGAAAACAGGTTAACTTATCCCATCAATATGGAAACCGATCTGTACATTAACAAACTTGGAAAGACAGGCATGGTGCGAATCAATGGTCTTCAAGACTGTTATTGACAGAGAACTTTTATTAAAAGAGGCCATTGACTTGGTCGCCTTCAGTGATAGAATGCAGAGACGATTGTTCCTTAGCTATTAATTCCGCCAAAGAGACTTTCCTTAGGCCATAAGCTTCTTGGTGGTGGGCCAATCTTAAGGTTGGCTAGGTTAGTGGTCTCATGCTCACCTATTGTCCACAAAATCACAAGTTCTCGCTATGTCACGATTGAACCTCTATCATGGGCACTGCTACATTATGTGGTGAAATTTATAGATTGCTCACATGCCGATGAGACTACGTTGACAACATTGTCTCTAGGATCTCATGTGATGCCAAGTAGCTGTAGCTCAAACTTAATATTTGGTAATATATGGGAGACTTCTGTATAAAGTCACTACAAAAAAATAAGGATTTAGCTATGGAAATTAGCGGCGAAAAATTATTCGTTGCTAATTAGCGACAAAATTTGCGATGAATTTTTTTTTTTCGTCGCTAATTTCCGACGAAAAAAAAAATTAAATTTGCAAATTTGCGACGGAAAAAAATCCATGGCTAATTTGCAATGGAATTTGCCACGAAAAAAAAATTAAGTGGCTAATTTGCAACAGAATTAGCGACGATTTTTTTTTCCGTTGCTAATTTGCCACGAAAAAAATTTGTCGCAAATTTGCGACAAAATTAGCAACAATTTTTTTTCCATTGCTAATTTGCGACGGAAAAAAATGTCATCGCTAATTTACAACGGAATTTGCCACGAAAAAAAAATTAAATCCGCTAATTTGGGATGGAATTTGCCACGAAAAAAATCCGTCACTAATTTGCAACAGAATTTACGATGAGAAAGTATTTGTTGCTAATTTGCGTGAGTTAGCGACTTATTTTTTTTTCGTCGCTAATTTTGCGCCGTAATTTGCAACAAAAATAAATTCATCGCTAATATATGTATTATGCGTGTCAAATATTTACTAATATATAAATGTATTTTTAATGAGATTTTTCTAACTTCAATGTATGGACTACCATCAAATGAGTTTGACCGTTTGTACGATAAACAATTTACAACATGGTTCAAAACATATGTATATTGCCTATGGACACAAAACCAAGTTATTAATATTTTATACATCATTTTAATATATATTATTGATTTTATGTGTGAACTTAGGTTCACGATAATCATGATCAAGTTGAAGAGCAAGGATTGCTATATTATCCGTCATGGGGTCCAAAGTCAAGAGTACGAACTTGGCCAACATATTTCATAAACAGATATAATTTTCACACACAAGAATATGGAATGGGAAAAGCCACAATTAATAGTGGTGTGTGTGCTCGGTCATCCAATAGTGGCGATTCAAAAGATGATTTTTATGGCTTGTTGGATAAAATCATGGAGATAGAGTACTCGGATCATTAATGTGGGTTGTATTATTTGAGTGCATGTGGTTTGACCTCGTCAAAGGAATAAAGGTGCATCTGAAAGTTTAATTTGATTGAAATAAATCATAAGAAAAGATATATGAAATATGAACTATTTGTGTTGGCACAATAAGCAATTCAAGTATATTATGCATCATATCCTAGTTTGAAATGTGACAAAGTTGATTGGTTGGTGTATGTAAAACCAAAGCACGAAGAAAAATCGAGGAACACCGGAAGGATACAACATGTCAACAAGAGGAAGTTTGTAACACGATTCAAACTGAGGAATATAACATTCCAACTCTACGAGATCCATGTGAAGCAATGATAAATGTAGATCTAACTAAAATTAAATGAATCAAATTTAGAAGGTGTTGCGAATCCGATTTTGAGACAGAGAATGATGAGGATGATGATGATGATGATGATACTCAAGAAGAAGATCAAGATCAAGATGAAGATGAAGGTGAAGATGAAGATTTAGATTTTGAGACTTTTTACTAATTATGTCGTAATTATTATTATTATTATTATTATTATTATTATGACAAGAGTTTATTGTTGTTGTCATATTTATTATTATTGTTGTTGTCGTAATTATTAGTATTGTTGTTGTTGTTGTTGTTATTATTATTGTTGTTGTTGTTGATTATTATTATTATTGCTATTATTGTTATTGAAACGTTATTGTCGGGAAAAAAAATGAATTAGGCATGTGTGGGCTAGTAGAAATGAAATTCGTGGCTAAATCCGTGGCAAATTTGCCACGGATTTTTGCCACCAATTTGAAAAAAAAATGCCTACACATGCCCAATTCATTTTTATGAATTCGTGGCAAAATCCGTTGCAAATTTGCTACGGATTTTGCCACGAATTTCATAAAAAATGCCCACACACGCCTAATTCATTTTTTTTCTAGATTCGCATAAATTCGTGGAAAATTTGCCACGAATTTAGCCGTGAATTTCATAAAAAGCCCAAATTCATTTTTTTTTTTCAATTCGTGGTTAAATTTGCTATGGATTTAGCTACGAATTTTGTTCAAAACTAATAAAAATGAAAATCGTGGTTAAATCCGTGTCAAATTTGCCACGGATTTAGCCACGAATTTCAAAAATACCCACACACACCTAAGTCATTTTTTGTGGGAAATTTGTGGCAAATTTGCTACGGATTTAGCCATGAATTTCATAAAAATGAATTACGGCATTTTTTTATGAAATTCGTGGCTAAATCTGTAGCAAATTTGCCACGGATTTAGCTACGAATTTAATTTCTACTTGCCTATATATGAAAATTCGTGGCTAAATCTGGGCAAATTTGCCACGGATTTAGCCACGAATTTCATTTTTACTAGCCTTTAACGAAATTCGTGGCTAAATCCGTGGCAAATTTGCCACGGATTTAGCCACGAATTTTGTAAAAAAATGAATTAGGCGTGTGTGGGGCATTTTTATGAAATTCGTTAAATCTGTGGCAAAATTTACTATAAATTTAGTCACGAATTTCATAAAAATGAATTGCGGGCATTTTTTAAAATTCGCAGAATTTGTTATGAATTTAGCCACTAATTTCATAAAAATGAACTACGGGCATTTTTTTAAAATTCGCATAAATCCGTTATAAATTTATCACAGATTTAGCCACGAATTTTAAAAAATGACTTAGGCATGTGTGGGCATTTTTTTTTTTGAAATTCGTAAGTAATTAGCCACGAATTTAGCCACGAAAATAAACTCTTACTTCACTTTCCCGATTTTTTATAATTTCGTTGGTAAGTCCGTGGCTATGTTTAGCGATGAACTCTTATGTCCGTGGCAAAATTCCTTAATTTTGATCCCCGCCCCCTCTCAAATTTGCTCGCCCTCGCCCCAATTTCTCTCTCTCTCTGTTATTCCTCGGATCCCCCCCGCCAAACACCTCTCCGTCGCTCCCTTCTCCCCTCCACCAGCCATGATGGCCCACCCTCACCGCCACTGCCGCCATCGCCTCCTCCACCGTCGCCATCCGCCCGTTCCGCTCCCACAAGCCCTCCCGCGCGCCCGCCGGGATCCGTTGCTCCGTCGCCGAGGGCCCCACGATCTCCCAGCCGAGGGCCGTCGGCGGGGACTGGTTGATTGCTTGGTGGTCGGGGCGGGATCAGCGGGCTCTGCATCGCCCAGGCGTTCGCCACGAAGCACCGCGATAGGGCCCCGACGTGGTCGTCACCGAGGCCAGGGACTGCGTCGACGGCAACATCACCACCGTCGAGAGGGACGGCTACCTGTGGGAGGAGGGCCTCAATAGTTTCCAGCCATTCCGAGATTTGTACGTTCCCATTCCGAGATTTATACGTTCCGTCGATCCCATTCCGAGATTTGTACATTCCGTCTACTCTGATTTTGTGACCTTCTTATTGAAGTTCTCGAGTATGTTTGTGTGTCAACTGATAGATACATCGTCGGATTATTGTAATGGTTGTCGTTGCTCTTGTTTCGTTAGAATTGGGTATAGTCTTGATCGAGAAATGGAGATGATGTTTGTGAGTTTATAGGGTAAATGGGTTAGGATAGGGTGCTTTGCAAGTGTTTGATGAATGACCCAGTTCTCCAATATGAGAATAGACGTGCAATTTTGGACCTTTTTTTATGCTGTTGCGAATAGCGGGGCAAGGCTTGAATCGGCGTGAGTTCTTTCTTGGGTGTTCTTCCTTTTTTTTTTTTTTTTGGGGAAAAGGAAGAAAATGGAGAGGACAAAGCAATCGTTGGATAGATGCTCAAGAACACTCAGACTTCACTTGCAGAAGGAAGTGCTTCATGTGTTAATTTTGTGAAGCTTTCGTTGGATAGATGCTCATTTTCTTGCTTGTCACTTCAGAACAAGAACGCAATCGCCAGTTGACAAAGCGTGTAACTGGTAACTGCTGAAAAGGTAGGATATAGTTCTATGTATTGTTGATATTCAATAGTTGTGTACTTTTTCTCTCACTGACGATGCAAATTTCTCTTTTATAAGTAATGTTCCTGCTCCAATCATTTAAGTATCACTCAGTGTTTTTATGCATGTTCTTGATCTGAATCCTGTGGTATGTTCCTATTGTCGGGAGAAGAGTGAAAGCATCCAGAACAAGCTTGAGTCATTTTCAAGAAGCAGAAGTTGCCCATAACAAGCGCTTTGGCCATGTCAGATGCTTCAGACCCTTCTACAGGTAATGGCTCTCTTCTCTGTTATCTTGCATTCTTAGAATATAACAATGCACAAACTGCTGCTATTGATTATGGTTTTTCTGTGATCTTGTAATTGTCTTTATTAACTTGTGGTTTCAAGTGAAGGATGAGCTTTTGATATTATTCTCGTAAAAAGCAGTGATTGCACCACTAGAAGCTATTTCATTTGGGCAATGACATTGGAAAAATGAGTTTACCAGGAAGTAAGGGAGGATATTATGACTCATTTACGAGATGATGTATAAGGAGACATATAACTGATTCACGTTGACTGAATTTGGGTGGACTAGAGTTTGGGCATTTTTAACGACAAATACAGCTTCGTTTTACATTTTCAGTGCCTTTTCATGATCTATTGTTCATTCTAACCACCTTACATTTTTTTTTACTTATCAAACTTCAGAGAAAGTAGTAGCACAAGATGCAAACTCAAAAAGAGTGACTAATTGTGTTGTCCCTGCTCATAGGAGGTAATACTCAGCTGTTTATTCTTATTGATTTTACTGATTGAGCTACTTCAGTATGGCTAGTAACGCTCAATTTTCTATCAGGTCAAAAGTAAGGGGTGTGCTCCTGCAAAATCCTGAAGATGTATAGCTAGACGTGGGAGGTTATCCTTCAAGATGGTTTACTTTGTTCTGTAAGTACAACATTAGGTGTCGGAATCAGGAGCAAGATGTTACACCCAACCCTTAGAATAAACGCTTAGTTTTTATTTTTTATTTTTGAAGTTATAATTTCAAGTCTGTCCATGTTTGTGAAATCTAATTGAGCTGGTACATATTCTTGCCTAGAAGGTCTTGCAATTTTTGGCGTATGAGTTTCTGCTAACTGGAAGAGGGAAGTCATCATTTACTTAAGTTTTTTATTTGCAATATGTAACGTATTGATGAATTACATTGGGAGAGTCTCTGCATCCTATTTAGTAAATGCTTGCTAAATTTCCATGTTGTTGGTCATGCTTGCTGATCACACATGATAATGCAACAGTACCCAGCACTTGTGAATGGTGGCAAGCAAATAGATATTACGTGATAAACTATTCAAGCGATTATGACCACACTATTTGGATGATTGGGTTATCCTGTCTAATACGCCTGACATGGAAAAATCACGGTATTTGGATGCTTCAAGTAGTTTCTGTTAATGCATGATGTTGTCCATACCAATAAATTGATTCACTAGGTCGCTTTTCTGTAGTTCTGGATTTTGTAGAGAAGGAGACTGATCAATGCTTATATATGAAATTTTTTTTTTATAAGTTCACTATAAATAATATGCAAATTCTGTTTGTCTTTGTTATGGTTCAATCATAATATAGCTCATACGCTTATGAGTGGAAGGTTGCAGGATGTAGTGCACAGTGAGAGGCGTCTATATCTAGTTTTTGAGTACTTGGACTTGGATTTGAAAAAGCACATGGATTCATGTCCAGAATTTTCTAAGGACATCCGCACGATAAAAGTGAGTGAGCTCTCTTACCCTCGTGGAGGTTTATGCTTTGTGTAATTTTCACAATGGTGTCATAAGCTTATTTGGGCTTTAATTTACAGAACAATATTGCAGTAACTTATCTTGGTTCTTTTTGTTTGGGTGTGCTATCTTCTGGATGGTAGAATAAATCTTATTTCTGCAATGACCAAAACGTCGAGTACTGTTCCCGCACTTTTCCCCATTAAATGGCTAATGCATTAGACTTATTCACAGTGGACTACACCCTGCGTTTGCAAAGGTGGGTTAAAAATATCTTCATGGATGTCTGATTGCATTCCTTGATAGGCGAGTGATCTTTACACTGTTGACCTTATTGTATGTTTTGCTATTAGTGAACCTAGAAAAACTGGTAATGGACCATCCTCTACTGAAAATTGTAGATGAGGGTCGAGATCATGTCTCCTTTGGTGCCCTGAACCAATGTAATGAAATGTATGAAGTGATATTAAATTGCCAATCCAGCATTCTTATCACTGATGCAATTGCTCGATTCCAGAAAAATGCTGCATGGATCCTAAGAAGAAGCAAGACGCTCTGCAAGAACTTCACGATCTTATTACTTCAAAGAGATCCCGAGCATGGCACAATACCCTTGAGAGGATTGTGTTCAAGTACATTGAGCTATGTGTTAATATGCGGAGGGGGAGATTTGCCAAGGATGTTCAAGTACATTGAGCTATGTGTTGATATGTAGAGGCGGAGATTTGCCAAGGATGTTCAAGTACATTGAGCTATATGTTCAAGTACATGGAAAATGTAGATGAATGTATTTCATTTTCATATTATTAGATTAGTTTGATCACATTGAGCTATATGTTCAAGTACATGGAGAATGTAGATGAATGTATTTCATTTTCATATTATTATAATATTTTGATGTTATTAAGTGCTTAATCAATGTTAAATACAAATTCTAGAAATCAATTTTTTCTTTAAATTACATTTAAAATCGAATAAGAAAATGAAATACATTCATTTTGGTGTATAATTTAAATTACCTATGAATTTTGCCACGAATAAGTTCGTTGCAAAAAACTAACAAAAAAAAAATTTGGTGGCAAATTAGTCACGAAATTTTGTCACGAAATGTGTTCAGTTGCAAATTAGCGATAAATGTTGCCACAAATAATTTGCAACAATTTTTGCCACGAAAATATTTCATCGCAATTTCGCAACCAACAAAAAAAAAAAAATTTGAAAAAATAGTGACGAATTTTGCCACGAATATAATTTGTGGCAAATTAAGAACGAATTTTGCCACAAATAATTTGCCACGAATAAAGTTTATGGTAAATTAGTGACGAATTTTGCATTTATACACTTCGTGGAAAATTAACGACAAATTTTGCCACGAATACGCTTTGCGGCAAATTAATCACGAATTTTGCCACGAATAATTAGAACGAATTTTTTGACGAATTTTGTTTAAGAAGAAATTAGCCACGAAAAATTAGTAACGAATTTTAAGGGAGAATTTTTTTCATTGCAAATTAGCGACGAAAATTGAAATTTTCGGTCGCAAAATTTTAAGGCCGGCCTATTAGCAACGAATTTTTTTTCCGCCGCTAATTTCAATTTACAAAATTTGTTTAGCGACGAATTTTGCCAAATTTTTGTGGTAAAATTCGTGTCTAAAACCAACTTTTTATAGTGAGTGCATAGGATAATAAACATTGGTCGCTTATCTAGTCAATCCTCATGTTCTTATAATCATTGTTCAGAACTTCCGAGTTAACACAGTTTCTTCCAACCCCTAATAGTTTTTTTTTTTTTTGTAAGGGCCCAACCCCTAATAGTTGAAGGGTCTACAAATTGGAAATGGAGAAACGTCTCGCAAATGGCCCCTTCCGAAAAATACACATAAAAAAAAAAAAGTATCTCAACGATGGACAAATACATTAAACGAAATTAGGAATGGGGTAGAATGCCATTAGGGCCTAGTACAAGGCCCAGCAAATCATTGGCATGCCCGGGCATTTGATCGAGTGAAACGATCCAACTCTCGATTTTCGTATTTTAATTTGAGATTTCAATTCAATATTGTGTAGCATTTGGTGGGCCACGCTTTGCCAGTTCCTTTACAATTGAGACTTATGAAGGGGGCCCTGGCTGCAAGAGAGGCCCAATTAGGTGGACAGTGAACTTTGGGAATAAAATTTGGGCTTTTTCGACCAAAAAAAAAACTGCGAGCTGGGTGACCCTTTATAAAACTTTCCATCTAAGATAAGGGTTCCAAACTTATGGAAAAATTAAGGATTCAACGAGAAAAAAAAAATCCCGGAATTATAAAAAAAAAAAAAAAAGAAGCTAAGATAAAAAAGATGCCAATATTGGTCATGATCCCTCTTCCTCACTTGTTGTATTAGAGGTGATTCTTAAATAAACATAGCATCTAAACATTGAGATTTTGAAAGGATAAATATAATAAAGTAAAGGAATAAACTTTTAAAAAAATCACGTTTGCTGATGATTTTCGCAAACAGGTTTAATGGGCATGTGAAAATATAATCAACTAAATAGAAAAGTTCTTGCTCAAATAATTTGGCACGTGTGAAGTTTAAGTATAAAATATTCAAGAAATAGACAATCCCAGAAGAGTATCTAGCGGGACAAGTAGTGTCTAGGAAAATTTGAACTTCGAAAAACCAATAATAAATCTTAGTTGAGTAGCGAAACAAGTGAGAACTCCAAAATCGATACACCAGTGAATTCACCGTATCCGCATGCGAGGAGGCGTACAAGAGCACGTCAAATCAGAATGGGATTCCGAAAATCAGCGAGTAACCACAGAAAGAAAGAGTCGGCCCACGAAAGAAAATCAGGAGAGCCAGAGAGGACTGACCCGAAGACGAAGAATGGAAGGAAGCTCGCTCACGGCTTCTGGGAATTCATACGGGATCGTTGAGGAATAGCAATTTGAAGGAGGGGGGAAGTTTGCTTTGGAGGAGTAAAGCTTGGGGAATCGGATGCGAAA